>JAHKNS010000001.1:3898526-5279754 GCA_019054645.1 Fusarium sporotrichioides | reverse complement strand
AAAGAAGGTTGTGCGGTGGGTTGAATAGGAGGGGTAGCAGGAAAAAAGGGGGGGGGGGGGGGGGGGGGGGGGGGGGGGGGGGGGGGGGCGGACCGTTGTTGTTTAATGAACAGGGACCAAGAGATGAAATGAATTAGCGGCAACCACCTGTACACTTGGACAGTAACCGTCAATTTGACCAGATAAAGGCCAACCAGAGAAGAAGAGAGCCTCAGCTTGCAGAGACTGTACATATCAGGACATATACCGAGACACTCTGCGACAAAGATCTTCGAGGCCCAAACACACCTCGACCGACCTTTTAAGCTCATCAATAACCTTGCCTGATAAGCTCGTTATAATACTGGGTCAGCCTCCTGAATATCACTGAACAAAATGGAAGGATTCGCAGGATCGCTCAAGTACTGTAAGCCAGTAGATAAAGTGACCCGTTTTCCTGCTTCTCGACAACCCCTTTGCCTTCTTCCAAGACGAAAAGACCATGACTCCATCTTGATACCGTAGTTTGGTGGTAGTAAAGACTAACCCAAAATGATGATGTATTCCAAACGCGCAACGTCTATGTTTCAACGAGCATATATAGTATCACGAAACAGTCCAAGCTCAGTGTCTCTTGCGACATCATTTTAGACAACTCACGTTCTCTTGAATAACAAGTCTCTCTCCGGATTTCGACTAAGAAAGCTTGGCAAGAGATCCCAGATCTCGAATCTTGTTGGCTCCAGTGTGGCTTATCGGGGAGAAAGCCAGCCACCCTTCTCTGTTGATTCTGTCTCAAGCCCGGCCTACCTACCCGAACATGTTTTGTGTCATTTTGGAGTGCGTGTGGGGAAAAGAGAATCAACCAGTTTCATGAAAGAGAAACAGATTCGAGGTGGTATCACATTGAGGCGAGAGAAAGTACTGTAGATATATATAATAATTTCCTACTAACGCAGGTGCTAGACTAATTAGCATGTGAACAACTGGCATCTCCCCTGTAAAGCGCTCACCTAAAGTTTGGCATGTCCAAACTCTGCTGCAGGCTAAATACCAAGCTTTTTTTGTTTTATTTTTGCGGCAGCCCCAGCGCCGCCTCTTACGATCCATTGATTTGTCCCAGCCCAGCCCCTGGAGCGTTCGCGACGGAACCCTCCCTAACCTTTCGGCGCTTTTCGCACCAGGAACAGAACATCTGCCAACAAACCAATCCCATCGCCAACTTTTATTCTTTTTCTATTGTTGGCAGGTCTGGATATCGCATTTGGTTCAAGCGGATCGAGACTATCGAAAGCCACCTGCGTCTACAAAAGTTAGTAGTGGGGGTTAGATAATAAATACTAACCAGAGACACGGAACTGACTGTAAAGAGCAAAAAAATAAGCACAAGAGATTGGTCGAGGCGTATTTTCATATACAATCATTTCCTTTTCTCAGCTCAATTCCCGCTCTTGCATACAAGAAACTACCTAAACTTTATGGGTACCTGGACCTGCTTCTTTGAACTGCTCACCTCTCTGCCTACCAAAGTTAACTTTGGCGCTGCTTACTTTTAACAGACGGGAACCAACTGGAGACCCGCTTGCGCGTCCCATCCATCACCTTTTTAGTACTGTGACCCCCTATTATCCATTCTTATCCTACCTTATTCCTCGTTATTCTTCTGTCATATTTCCTTCGCCCCCTCTTGGTCCTTGTCTTGTCCAACCTTACCACTTCTCCCCCCCTCGCCTCGCAGGTACAAAAAAATATCTCTTGGCTTCTTTTTCGTCCCTGCTTGAACCGAACTTGAACTTGTCTAATCTTCTTCTTCGCCCCCCATCCTTTCCCGCCGGTCGAGGGTTTGTGATGCTTTGATATTTCTCTCCTTCAACATCCATCAATCGACCTTCAACTTGTTCGTTCGTTCATACAGATAAAGAAAAAGTTCCAAAAAAGACCTCGCAAACAAAATGGCTGTCGCTCTTCCCCGGCGATTCTATTCGCTGCTCTGGGTCGCAGTCCTCCTTGCGCTCGTCGTCTTCTTCGTCTTCCTCCGTGAAGATACCTGGTCATCCATTCCTCGACCTCCCAACGGCTGGAAGATTCCCTTTACCACTGACGATGGCGTCCTGTCCTCTTGGATGGGCAACAACAAGAAGGCTCCCGCCAAGGATCCCAAGGACCCCCTGCGCATCGTGCTCGTAGAGTCCTCCGGTACTCACGACGAAGTCGCCGCTGCCCTCATGCACGCCTTCGGTGGCCAGGAAGGCTCCCAGCTCGATGTCTACTTCGCCAACCAGCGCTTCAGAATGCAAGACATCATGGGCAACTTCAGCCTCCCCGCCAACATCACCGTCAACAAGTGGGACAAGTTCGCCAGCGCTGTCACCGAGAACCCCCCTCACATCCTCGTGTCCACCACCTGCGAGTTTGATCTCGACCGTGGCGCCGATCCTATCGTCAAGCTTCTCAAGAACGCTAGCACTCACCTCTTCTGCACCATTCACCACGCCGATCGATGGGCCCAGGGCAAGTACGTCCAGGCTGTCCGAAGCTTTGTTGAGCACCAGCGCGTCGACTTTGTCGGTCTCAGCCAGCACACTGTTGACTTCTTCCTCAACGACACTATTCCCAAGTGGCACACCGCTGCCAACCTCACCACCCGAGTTATTCCCCCGGTCTTCCCCGTCCAGATGCCCGACCCTGATCTCCAGCCTGGTATCTCTCTGTCTCTCCAGGGCGATTACTCTTCCGGCCGACGTGACTACAACGGTATCTTCAACCACCTCGGCAGCGTTGTTCGAAAGGCTGGCGGGGAGTCTGAGGGCCACAGCCCCAAGAACGTCAGCCTTCATGTTATCGGACACGGTACTCCTCCCGAGGTCCCCGAACATGTCAAGGACCACGTCTACTTCGACCAGGGTCTCTCATACCCCGATTTCTACACCTTGCTATCCAAGTCGTTCGCCCTCCTTCCTGCGTTCGCCTCCGACACATATTTCGACCGCAAGGCTTCCTCGACTATTCCTGCATCCCTCATCGCCGGTGCTCCCATCGTTGCATCAGAGGAGCTCCTCAAGGCTTACTCTTACATGCCTCGCGAGGCTACTTGGGTTGCCCGACCCGGTGAGGGCGAGATGGACGTTATTGAGCGAGTAATTGACGACCGAGACGGCTTCATTAAGCGAAGACAAGCCGTGAGGGACCTGACAAAGAAGCTCCTCGAGGACAACCATGCCAACACCAAGGCGTGGATCGAGGAGGCCTTTGAGAGATATAACAACAACTAAGAATGGGGAAACGCGCAATTAGATATGATTTATTGGGATTTTTGCTATTTTGCTTTTTAACTGTACAATTACGCGGGCACCATTTCACATGATCGGGAATCAAGGATGAGCGGCTCTATGATTCGAGAGTTTTTATTTTACTATCACCCACGCATGAACAAAACATTCTTAATATACGGTTTCTCAGTACACTGAAAGACAACTAGAAAGCAAACAAAAAAAATACAACCATGAAATACCACTTAAACTCCAGATTCTTCCGCATTCCAGTTATGTCAGTTTCCCCATGTCTTGATTTAATAGCGTCGCGGGTGGCTGGCGGTAGTCTCAGAAACCGTGCTCCCGTAGGCCGCATTCTTACTTCTCCATTATGTGAGATCGAATCCGGCAGTTTGGTTGTGGAAAGATAGGAATAGTAAATCATTGGATAACAGGCTTATGTTCTAGAATTGCGGCGCCAATAGTCGAGTCGAAATGGGCATCGAACCAACAGCAAAGTCTAAATAGAACCAGTGGGTGGTCAATGCCACTCTTCACCACGTTTACAAAGCCAACGTTTCTGGGGTAATGCTGCTGAGGTCATTGATCTTTTTTCACAGAGGACTGATAATGTATCACCAGATATGACATGGCCAACGTCACTGCACAGATCAAGTTAAACATATATGTGTATTTTTATTTTCAAACATCTCCCTCGTTGCGCACTGCTGAGGGAGAAGATAGTCGACTAGATACACCCCAGATTGCATAGTAAAACGTCTCTATGTCTAAGGTATATAGAAGCTCAAAGAAGTATGCCAAAAGAATCTTGTCATCCAAACACCTGTCATGATAAAGCCGCCATACCCAAGAATGAGAAAAGGAAATTAAGGAGATGGTATATATGTGTTTGTGTTATAGATGGAAGATAGGAAGTCTCATGATTTGACATCCTTAGCTTCCTTGTTGTCTGCCATCTCGGCGCGACCCTCCTCTTCGCGAGGGAGTAGTTGGTAGCTGCCGGCAGCCTTCTTGGCCTGCTGGTATCGATCGCGGGCCCAGCCGTAGAGGGCACTACCAGCAAGGATGAGAGCCATGCTGCCAGCGCGATCGGCAGTGAGAACCTCGCCGAGGAGTACGACGGCAAGGGAGCTCTGGGCGACACCTCGAGCAGCGGTAACAATCATGTGAGTCGTGGGGCTGGTAACCTCGATCTGCATAAAAGTGGCGATGGTGAGGAGGAAAGCCGAGACACCAGTCAAGCAAGCGGAGCTGAGGAACTGGCGAGCGACGTCCATAGACTCGACAGTGAAGAGGCTGCTCATGGTGTTCATTTCACCCGAGAGAGGGAAGAGAGGGATGTAGAAGAGGACGGCCATGCAGTTGGACATCCAAACCATCTGCCACATACCCTCCTGGCTCTTACCGAGGAAGCGCTTGACAACGACGGACTCGACGGCAGTGGTGAAACTAGATCCGACACCGAGCAGGACACCCTTGCCTGAAGTGAGCATCTGGCTGTAGTCGGCCATCATGCCGGTCCCGAAGCCAGCCATGACCATAGCGCAGCCGACGAGGGAGATGGGAGGGTAGTAAGGTCGAGGTCGGAGAACCAGGAGCGAGAGGAAGAGGGTGAACGGCAAGAGAAGACCACGGGCGATTTGGTAGACAGAGGCATTGACGGAAGCGAGGCAGTATGTCTTGGCCAAAATACCGATGAGACGCGCGACCGTGAGAGGTAGTAGGGCAATCCAAGCCTGGAGTCTGTTAGTAATATGTACTTCATAGAGAAGGTGTTGTATAATAACATACGTTAAGAGGTCGGTATAGCTTGATCCATCCTGTAGCCAATCCGATAACAGTGAGTAGCAAGACCTGTATCGTAGTCTGCAGCGCAAGCAATGTGACTGGGGCCTCAACACCATTGAGGGCCGACTTGGAAAGAATGGTGCTCCAGATAGCACATGATGAATGGAAGAGTACCACCAGGGCGACTCTCATTCGTGAAGGCGGGGGTCGGTTCTCGACCTGCGGTTGTTCGGCGGCTGCCATTGTGACGATGTATTATGTTTATGTCGACAAGATAGATTTGTTGAATAGGTAGAATATGAAGAGACAAGTAAAGAGAAAAGAGTTGAAGAAGAGGTAATGAGAAAGAAACAACAAGTCCAAAAGCGGGTAAACGAATGTCTGAAGCTGCTTTAGGCGAAGCTTCCAAGGGTCTATCGGTTGTCTCTATTTGGACAAGGAAAACATGCAAAGAACAAGAAAATAAACTCTTGTGAGAGGGGAGATTGTGTGTTGGATGGGTTGCCCGGAGGTTTTGTTGATCGATCCCGCTGACGGATGTCAAGTCTATTTCCCGAGCTAACACGAGACAGGTTCCCCCCAGGCTGCAGACGCAATACATACAATGCAGGACAAGGCACGGGATGGTGGGAAAAAGGCAAGTGGGCGGCCAATTGGTCGTGGGTGTAAAGTGAAAAGGGGGCTCACTATGGATCAGACGCGTTAGCATGACAGGGAACCTGAGGAGACTGGAGACTCGAAATCTGGCGCCACACCATTTAGCCTTGGTTCACTACTTCTTCAATCTTGGCCCCCATCGGTGTTTGTCCAGTGACAATCCTCGAGGGTCATATCCTTCCCTGTCGCCAATTCTCCATATGTCCCCAGGACCCCCAGTTTGCCGGGTCTTGGTCTGAAGCACAACCGAAGTACCGCCATCGGTCATCGGAGTGCCCTGGAGACTGCGCTGGGCCGGGTGTAGGAATTTGGGGTTTTGGGAGCGTTCAGTATCTGTATCGTGGTTTGGAACATGGCGGCTGTGACAAGGCGGAGTGGGAGAGAGAATGCCCGGCCATCTGTAGAAGATTCTGATGGGTGTTCACAGCGAACCTAGCGCTTAATTCTGCAGCAAGGGTGTGCATCTATCAGGACATGGTCCGATGCATATATATGCAATTAGAGGGTTCCGCTCGCAAAATGACGTATGTAGTATCTCTATCATCCCCACGCTGGGAAATACAACTGTTGATCAAACTACCGCTCCTGCCTCCTGTAGCGGCTGTCTTCCCTGTAATGATAGTCCATTCGCTAGAAAGCACCCCTTACTAAAACTCAAACAAATAAGCCAATTTTTAAGTCTATGTGCATTTAGGATGATTAGTTTTATTACCGCTGCAACCACCGGGGCATCTTTCATCTTGGTCGCCCACGTCCAGTACACTAAACTAGGTATCCCTATGAGTATCAAAAAAGTTGGCCGTTTGAGACATAAGAGACGAAATTAGCAAGGCAGTTTATGCTGTCTACGCCATACGGATGGATACTCAAGGGTCATTTGTTTCTGTACACTAAAACTTGGAGATCAACTTTTCTGTTACCCACTATCTAGACAGGTATCATCGCTCTTCTCGGTTCTCTTTGTCCCGTAGGATTAGGTACATAGAGAAAGTAACCACTTGCAGGCAAAGCCAAGAACGCAGTCGCAAGCGAGTGCAGGGCCAAGGTTGACAATCAAGTTTTCAATCCGGCCACGGAGAACCATCTTCTTTCCCCTCATCTTTGTGTGTAATTTCCTATCCCCATCCTCCTCAACGTAGGATGTTCTCCGCGTGATAATACCATAAAGTCGCCTCAGTGGCTAAGCAGTCGAGTCAGCATTACCAGGAGTGTTTCAGCGTAAAGGAACGATCCAAGCAAGGTCTTAGCTTACGGTACTTGGTCCCTCCGTGCTTCCCTTTTCTCTCTTCTCTGTACCTTTCGAATGATAGTGAGAGGCGAAATCGGTCAGGCTACTCTGTACTAGTCAGGGTTACGCTATTGCGTTGTGTTGCATTACTACAATACTGCAGCCCCGATTAAATCCAGCCATCTTGAGCAAAGTGCGAAGCGCGGAGTCAGAAGAAAAGTGGACAACGCTTTGATGAAGATGGGCAATCGTCTCCGCTAATGCTGATTATGTGAAACCTGAGTAAGGACATTTGAGATCCCAGGAGGGCAAAGGCTTGGCAACAAATGGAGGTACGCGGTTGTCTCAATCATGTTTGCGAATATTGGGTCCGGATGTAGCCGTCAAAGTAAAACATGAGACTTGAACAGCCTCCAAAAGTGACGTGATGGATGTTTTGTGTTATTTTTGTTCTTCTCATTTGTATTGTATGCCTTATGCATGATATCCTATGTTGCTTTTTTTGTTCTGTCATCAATCTTCTCCGTTCGGTAGCCAGACATGATGGTGATATGAGACGAAAAATCTAAGATGCGGTGACGAAATTAAGACAAAATAGTAGCGCCCGCCGTGCATGGTATCCCCTGTCCTGTTCCCCATTCAAAGCCCTGTCCAGAGCCGAACCGTGTGCCATGACCATGTTCCATCATGACGAGAAAAGGTGAGGCAATGGTTATCCTCATCAAGATAACAGATAGTATCCCATCAGCCAGATCGTGACAATCTCTCAATGCGAAACAAAAACACCAATAGTAACAATAACGAAAACACCCCAATGCCAGCTAGTGAAACATGAATTCTAGTTTTGGAAACCAGTCCGTCATTATGAGCTGTTCGAGACAGCCTCGCCTTATGTAGAAGCCTCAGCCTCAGCCTCTGCCTTGGGCGTGGACGCGGGCACGGGTGTGATATCATCAACAGCCCTGACACCATCCTTGACCTCCTGCTCGAAGAACATACGAGCAACATCGAAAGCAGAGTCAATGCTCTTTGTGATCTTGGTGCAAGCGCAGTCGCGCGTCCAGGTGTTGTGGAAGTTGAGGTTCTTACCCAACTTGCTGTCCATCAACACATGAGGAACGCCGATGACGGTGGAGAGAATGTGACCGTGAAGACGATCAGTAATGACAAAGTGAGCCGATCCAAGAAGGTCAAAGCCAGCCATCGACTTGGCCCAAGCACGCTGGTTCTTGCCCGGCTCGCGGTCGCCGTCGTCGTCGATGGAGGGGGTCTTGGTGAACTTCCAGTCCACCTTGTTGTAGGTTACGTTGCCGATGCTACCGCCGAGATCGACCTTGCCCTCGCCAAACTCAATGTTACCAGAGTCACCATCAGAAATCTCAGCGTCCTTTCGGGCGAGAATCAGAATGTCGTGACTAAATAAAGTCAGCTGTATGGTCACATAACGGAGAAAGAATAACTTACGTCTTCTTCGTGTTGTGTCTAAAGTCAGATCGGTTACCCCACATGAAAGCAATATCAGGAACAAGGTCACTCTGAATGCCCTCAGAGTTGCCAAAGTTGTCCATGAGCCAATCATAGCTGGGCTTGTCACGAGCAGCCAACTGCAAGTCTTTGTGCGTGGTGAAGGCCTTGCGAGTCTCCTCGATCCTTTCGGGGTTGTGCATGTAGATACTCTGGGGGAAAGCTCGGATGGAGATGTTCTGGAAGTTCTTAATCATGTTCATTCGCGAAGGTTGGTCCTCCCAGTAGTAATCGTTGAAGTTACCACCACCAGCCATGATGATACCAGAGTGGGGGCGGTGCTCCTCGAGCTTCTGGCGGAACTTTTTGATGTCGCAATCCTTGTACATAAAGCTGTATCACATCAGTATCACTGACGTGGTTCAACGTGACAGACATATCTTACCGACAGGCTTCCATAGTTTCAATTCCAAGAATGCTGAGCAGAATTTGCTGGGCGGACCAAATGGCAGCATCACCCTTGTTCTCTGTCTCGAGATAACCCCAGATATTGGCGTAACGGATACCCTTGAATCTCTCTTGGTAGGCGTGGATGAGGCGCTGCTGGAGATCGTTGACAATGTTCTCGCAACCTGCAGTGGGTGGTCTCGTCAAATCGTAGGAGATATCTGTGTTAGGATCCTTTGCATCTTCGGCGTCCTCCTCGCCAGCACCAACGGCACCGGCAACGTCTGTGGGCTTTGGAGGTTCGTCGATAGTGGCATTCTCACCTTTCGAAGGCCAGTGCCAGTCTGTACTTGGCAGATGTTCCTTGAAGCTCTCGGGGCCTTGATAAGATACCAAGATGGCAAATACGAAGAGCACAGCAACCACGGCTAGCGCGATGCGTGCGAAGCGGTTCATAGCGGGAAGCATGATGATGAACTCATAGAATGTAGGTTAAGGTTAAGGTTGGGGATTAAGGAGCGTAACACCCGGATATCTCTATCGCGGGTTAGTGAGGAAAGAGCAGAAACAAAGTTGGAAAGAGGACAGAACGATGATGAAATGGAAAAAAGAAAGAGAGGAGAAGAGATTAGATCAGATCAAGTCGAACATCTCGAAACGTCTTTCCATTCAAATAAAAAAGAAGCGGATGTGACCCCCCATCCCATCCCATCCTATCCCTAGTCCCATTTCCTGGCTACAGTCCTCCACTCGGGCGATTCGATGGATGCATTCAAAGTGCGCCACTACACCCTTGACCCTCTTCAAGGATGGTACGTCCTGTCTGTGCCTGAGTCTAAACTGCCTGTCTGATCGCTGTAACCCCTTTCCAGTCCACTAGCCGGTTATGCTCTTATCCATCATGCTCGCACAGGGCGTACCCTGTTATCTCCGATACTGCATCGTTAGCGGACGTATGCTTACAACAGATAGATGCACTTATTGACTCTTACGCGGCGTAAGAAAACAGTGGGCAAGTACTTTACCGGGATGTAACCTTTCGAATCCAACATAGCGAAGCCAAGACAGAAGCCCCCTTTTTTGCCCATCGATTGCCTTGGCTTGCACCGTACAGTTGCACTTGCACACCCTTCCTTCTTTTTTTCAATCTTCTATTTTATCCCTATCCACTAGACTTGGCATCCCCACGCTGGTCTTCTGCCAATTGACCGGATCGATTTAATTTGGAGACCACATCACAACGGGCTTTCATTTCTTGCCTTGTCCCGCGCACGCATCGCTTATCCTCTTCCCTTCTTGACTTCGTCACTTTTCTTATCGCGCCTTGAATCAAATTTGAACGACTCTCGGCCGTTCGTCCACTCTTTTATAAGACCTCACCGTTTGCGATCGACGTCCCGACACAACCATGGCCGACCAGAACAAGAAGAACGACGACTTCGTGGCTAAGATGCCCGAGGTCGCCAATGAGAACAATATCGGTGACGGCGAAAAGGAGGACGACTCCCTTGTTGGCCGTGGCCCTGGCACTGATGCCCTCCCTGCGCAGCCTGGAGGCTTCATGGCCAAGATTGAGAACAGCGGGCCTTTCTCTATTCTCGCCTACTGTCTATCCTCCATTTCCATGACTGTTGTCAACAAGTATGTCGTCTCTGGCACTTCATGGAACCTGACTTTCTTCTATCTTGCGGTTCAGGTAAGTTTTCATTATGCCCCGCGTTTCAGGAATGGAGTCTAATTTGGTGTCTGAATTACTAGTCAATTGTCTGCGTTGGCGCCATCACAGCATGCAAGCAGTTTGGCATGATCAAGTCCCTCGCTCCTCTGGAGATGGACCGCATTAAGAAGTGTAAGTTGTATTTCCTGTGAACATTAGAGGGGTAATGGCTAATACGATCATGATCAGGGTACCCCATTTCGCTCGTCCTTGTTGGTATGATCTACACGAGTACCAAGGCTCTCCAGTACCTCTCCGTGCCTGTCTACACCATCTTCAAGAACTTGACCATCATTGCCATTGCTTATGGTGAGGTTCTCTGGTTCGGCGGCTCTGTCACGCCTACTGCTCTCGCCTCTTTCAGTCTCATGGTTCTCAGCTCTGTTGTTGCTGCTTGGGCTGATATCAAGAGCGCTATCTCTGGTGACTACAGTGCTACCACCGGTGATGCCGATGCGCTTGCTACCTTGAACGCTGGTTATTTCTGGATGGCCATGAACGTTATCTGCTCTGCCTCTTACGTCCTGGGTATGCGCAAGGTCATTCACAAGATGAACTTCAAGGATTGGGACAGTAAGTATACATTATCAGGCGCCTTCATCATGGGGAGCCTTTACTTGGTAGACGATCGCTAACATCCCGCCAGCCATGTACTACAACAACCTCCTCACCATCCCCGTCCTCGTCTTCTTCTCGCTCGTCACTGAGGATTGGTCCAGCGCCAACTTGGCCAAGAACTTCCCCGAAGATATCCGCAACCGCATGATGATTGGCATTATCTACTCTGGTCTTGCTGCCATCTTCATCTCCTACTGCTCCGCTTGGTGCATCCGAGTCACCTCTTCCACCACCTACTCTATGGTCGGTGCCCTCAACAAGCTGCCCATTGCTGTCTCCGGTCTCATCTTCTTCGCCGCCCCCGTCACCTTCGGATCCGTCTCAGCTATCTTTATTGGTTTCGTCTCCGGTATTGTTTATGCTTGGGCCAAGGTCAAGGAGAACGAGGCCAAGAAGAACGCTCTTCCCACCGCCGAGAACCGAGATGCAGCAAAGTAAGCTCGACATCGAAGTCAACCACCGGTTCAAGTTACTTCAAGCGTACGCCAAAGCTACTTAGCTATTCTGCCATGATTCTGGCCAATCTTTCCTCATAGTCTGGTCATACCAGTAAACGACAATTATGTACCTATCCATGGTAATTGAACGACAAACGTAATGTAGACATTTTTTGTATAACGTCGGGAGCAATAGCTCAAATTTTGATGGGGTTAGGGTGTCATTTAAAAGCGTTTATAGACCTGATTCAATACAAAGTCTCTTAATCCTTAATATGCTCGCTGGCTCGTGATTTACGAACTGTCTTCAGGACACAAGCTATGAGAATCGAACAATAGGAACGACTAAGGCCCATGACGTCGCTACCAACAGAACAGATTTTCAGCCCTGTCGTATACAAGAACGACTAGCCAACATTTGGAGGCGTGGTTCATCTCACACAGCATGGCATGTTGCACAAGAGATAGCTGCATAAGTCCAACGTTACATCTCATGCATAGTTTCTTCAACAGTTGTGTGCTTTGATCCTCATAACTTACACAGTCCCGAGTCATCGGATTGCCTCTCGTCGGCAACCACTATCTTCAAGCATATTAACATCTCAACCCAGGACGCATATCCAATCCCTATCTCTATTCTCATGACCATCATCCTATTCTGTGCCAGAGCTTCACCTCACTTTCAGCTGATAAATGTCTTTTTTCGCTCTCAGCCCCGTTTTAAACATATGAATAGCCACAATATGCCGTGTGAAATCTGACATTGCACACTTGTGGAGGCACAGCTTCATTCTTCACACCCCCTTTACCAGAAGCACAGCCAACATGGCGCAAGCCCACCAGCAGAATAAAAAGCAAATGTCCGTTTTGAACTGGGGCTTCCGCACAAATCTAGGTACAGTTCAGTTCCCCGGGCGAAAATAACAAAAAGAGATTCCGTCTACTACCGGTGACTTGGTTAGGTGGCGATGCTATCCAGGGGGCTACAAAGAGATTTTGTTCCTGAGTTAGTGCTGGACTTATTTAGCGGCTGGACCCTGAGATGAGGCAGACCAGATGGAAATCATCCATGGTGCGGGAATGCAATTTCGGTCTCTTTTCCCATGGTCCTACTGGTTCTTCACCTGTCTCCTTAGTCTCTGGGCACAACGGTAGGGCTAGTATAGTGCGAGGTTAGGACTCCGGTTGAATAGGTGAAGCAAGCTAGAAGAACGCTATCTGAGCTTTTGATCCATCAAGTTGAGTGGGTGGGCTATGGACGTCCGATCTTTGGTCCAGGGTAACATCTTCACAGAACAGAGAAACAGAAGTCGACGGCTTCAATATGAGAAAGAAGTCAGCACTTGGCATTGTACGACGGGCAGGCACGTAGTATAACAGCAGCGGTGACATCTCCAGCTCACGAAAGGGCAGAAAGTCGCACATGTTCACACACATATACCGTCGAACCAATAAGTAAACTAAAGCCCAAAAACGTTCTCATTTTCATCTATCAAATCAATAACGTAGATTTCATTATACGCCGTGCCATGCCGTTCAATCAATAGCAGATTCCTCCTTGGAACCTGTCTAAACTTTTCCATCCTAGTCGTTCATCCTACACAACAAACCCTTGGGCGCAAAAGCGCTCTATACGCTGATCGTCCTGAAGACGCTGAACTCCTCTCCCGTGGCGACCAAACTTCCCGTGATCTGGGGGTGCCAGTGCACCTCCTTGGCGTCCTTGAGGTAGTGAACGAACAGCAGCTGGGGCGGCACGTCCTTGACACCGGCTGTGTCCTTGCTCTCCTCGTCGTCCAGCTCGACAGCCAGATCCCATAGGGTAACAGTGTTGTCGCCGGCGGCAACGGCAACGATAGAGTCGTCGGTAGGGTGCCACTCGACGCTGGTGATCTGCTCCTTGTGGAAGTTGAAGCTGGCGATGGGCTGGGGCTTCTCCGAGCTGGCCTTCCACTGTCGGAGATCCCACACGGCCCAGGTACCGTTGTCGTCACCGGAGGCGAGGAGGTGAGTTTGCTGGCGCGACCAAGACATGACGTTGACATCAACATCTGATACCTGCATGGTGATGGCAGGCTTGCGGGACTTGGATCGCACGTCCCAGATGCGGACGGTGCCATCACTTGAGGCGGAGGCAAAGACAGAGGCCTCGGATGGTGACCACTGCAACTCCTCAACACTGCTCTGGTGGCCTTGGAAAGGTCGATTGTCAGTGACCCAGCCACCTCCGTCGGTGCGTGTTGTCACGTAGATGAGACCATCGTTGTCACCAGTAAGGAGCTTGCCGTTGGGGACAAGGGGAGACCAGTCAAGAGCGTAACCCTCAGTCTTGTGTGCGCGGATGGTAGAGATAGGCTTGTTCTGCTGAGCGGAGATAGTAGTACCAGGGTTATCGAATGAGGCCAGGTGAGGAGTGATGTCGTGAATGAAGACGTTGCTGGACTCGGTCATGGTGGCAGTTAGAGTCGTTCCAGGTCGTCCGGCTTCCTGGCTAGGGATCTGGTGGGCACGGATACGGTTGGTGGTAGAGTTGAGAGGGATAGACTTGCTCTCCAGGATAGGATCGGCATCTTCGTCGTCGTCGTCTTCCGAGTCGGAGCCCTCATCGCCGCGGTCCATCTTGCTAAGACCGCTGAACTTCATAACCATGATCTGGTTATCCGAGTCCTTTCCGGTCTCAGCTTGGGTGCCGGAGACGGTGTACATGGTGGCAGGGTAAGCCTTGCGGTTGTCGCCGAGGTTGTCGCGAACAATGTCGAAGGAGAGGCATGGCCAGGGAGTGCTGAGATTGTGCAGCATCTCGTAGGTGGTCAGATCGGGAGCGAGGGTCTGGCCAGGCTCGAGTTTGCTTCGTCCAACGATAAAGGTTCCTTGGTCTTGGTCGACTTCCATAGCGTCTGTAATCGCCTTGTTAGACTGTGTCGCTGGTTCTCGTTTCAAGTACATAGCTTACCCTTCTCCTCAGCCTCTCGCTCAGCATCGGGGCGTCCATCAACACCAGCCTCGAGAATCTCATCCTCGCTCTCGAACTCGTCCTCGAACTCATCTTCGAACTCGCCCATCTCCTTGTTGTTGTCGTCAATGTCCATCTTCTCAGGACGTTCACCGCCCTTGAGCGCATCGCCGTGATCGGCCTCAGCTGTTCGCTTCGACATTCTTTCGGATTGGTGTGGTTGGTTGTTGGAATTATTTGTGGTGATCTACTAAAAAGACTGAATTTTTGTTATCGCCGTCTTTTTTTGGTGCCCCTCCAAAGGATAGCAGAAAAAATAAATTGGAGACTAAAAGGAACCCCGCCATGACGCGGGGCTATAGCCGAAGATTTACCGGCGCGGAATCGATATCTAAATCCAGGTTCGATGGATGCGATGGCTTAATTACATGGAGTAAGAGAACGATGCGACTGAGATGATGCTTTCCAGTCGCAATTTGAATATTCAAAACTCGACACTAAACTGTTGCATGTCTCGTTTTGGATTACATGAGGTGTCACACAATTTCATTCATAGTTTAGCCTTGATCAATACCTAATACCCTGTAGAATGAGTACTAGGTACATGAGTACTGCTGATAAATTCATGCATCGCCCCATCACCCGTTCGGTCGTATTCGCAGATCCGGAACTATTGATTCCAAATGGTTTGACAAGCATTAAATATGTACATGCATTTTTCTCTATGTATATACCCTTGCCTCGGCTCCAGCCTGCCTTTGGATTGGGTCATTTTCAATTCTGCTTTTGTCAGCATCCACTCACTCACTGTTAATGATTCCCGGCACTCGGGGCAGAGAACTCCCCACGTCATTTACGCCCTCCGAAATTTCACGATCAACACAGTAACTGATTGATTGTGTCATATAGCCTGGCTTGTTCATCACCCACCGACTCCCGGGGACTTGTTCACTGTACACTAATCAAACCAATGTAATCGCCTAAAACCATGGCTAGAGCTTCTAGAAGTTCTGCCACCTCACTCACTCTTATATAAAACGTAGTATCCACTTAACTTTAGATCCAAACTCGCATTGTTTTCTTTCTACTTCCAAAACTACCCCTCCATCGAAATATTTATATAAATATATCCCCTCTGCTCCCCCACCAAAACCCCTCAAACTTTCCATCACCAACCAAAACACAAAACCTAAACCTCACTCACACAACCTCATCCAAAATGGCCGCCGCTTCTCCCGTCGTGGAAATCACCACCAAGGCTCAGTTCGACGAGCTCGTCAAGAACACCCCCTACGTCGCCCTCCAGGCCAGCGCCTCGTGGTGCGGTCCTTGCAAGGCCATCTCCCCCATCTTCAAAAAGCAGGCCGAACAGCACACCTCGGAAAAGTTTGCTTTCGCCAAGTTCGACACCGACGATGTCCCCGACCTCGCCTTTGAGATGGGCATCCGATCCATCCCCGCCTTCTTCTTCTTCAAGGACGGCGACAAGGACAGCGACCTGTTGGGTGCCGTCCCTCCCAAGCTGACTGCCGCCATCTCCGGCTACGCCGAGAAGGCCAAGGGCGGTGCCGAAGAGAAGCCCGCTGAGGACAATACCCTCAAAACCGACGAGAACTTCTAAACGAGGACTTTCCTCACAGAAAACAAAAATATTACAAAACAACGGCTCTAGAAGCGCTGGTTCGCAAGGATACCCCTAGAAACGAGGCGCACCAGACGGGCAGCATTTATCACCACAATTCCATACCAACATGAGCTAGGATTATGGCTTTGACTATGCGAAAAGCATAGTTTTGAGTAGGATGGCACGCGCCAGATAGCTAAGAATAGATCTCATTACTTCACTGCATGATTCAATCGTGAAAATCCCCTGTAATCTTGGTCCTTCTGACCTCCATGGTATTTCTAGTTTGTATATACAAGTAAATCAAGTAAGTAAATGTTCGCTGGGGCTTGCTAAGCGCAGTGTAATCCGAGAGCGTGTCTCTTACTTTGCTGTAATCTCGGATCTCGTACCGTCATCATACACTCTTCTCACTTCTCGATAATCCTCTCATCAACCACCTTTTTCAATCCTCCCCCTGCCAGATTCCTGTTGCTCCTGTTCAAAATAAGAAAAAGCCAAGTGTGCTATGGTACATGTATTGAGCACGAATACTCCATCAGACGCCTCTCCAAATGGTATACGGCCTGAGCCTAAAATAGACTTAACAACCAAAAACGCCAACCCCTTTCTTTGTATGCTACTCATATCAACTCCAAACAATCATTTAGTGTTATGGTTGAACAGAAGCGGCCGACTCGTCGCTTATACGTCCCACACCAGAATCCACCCGCTTCTTAGTTGGAGTGACTTCCTCGGGTGTATCGACTTCCTCTTCGACCACATTCTTGCTATCGCCCTGCATCGACAATCTTGACGTCAATCGAGGCCCTGCTGATCTCCGTCGGTTTGCTACCTCCTCACGACTAGGCTTCGAGTCGTTCATACCCAAACTCATCCTTAGGGATGATCGATCCTTGACGCTGAGAAAGTCACTCCCTGGACGGCTATTGCCCGGATTCGGAGATCCACTGGGACTCGACAGCACGGAAGAGTGACGGTTGCCCTGACGAGTACTTCTCCATCTGCTTAGATTCCAGAAACTACCTTCTCGATCGTTCAAACCGTCCGAGTCAGACGCGCTGATTAGACTGAAACTCGGTGTCGGTGGACTTGTGATACTGTTGCTTCTATCACGGTCATTCGAAGCTCTAATCGTAGTTCGGTGCGACAAGCCACTGCCAGCAGGACTTGTTGGAGCTGGGCGAGTAACTGGGCTCGATGCGTAAGGCTGTTTTCGAGATTCTGCCGCCAGGTTTGCGGCTGAATTGACAGGTGACTGAGCCTGCTTGCTTGGTGACATGGACCGTTCGCTTCGTGCTGGGGTGGGGGCCAGACCGGGTCGTCCTCCATCGATATCTTGTCGCCAACTGTTGATTCTGTCGGAAGCGTGCTGAAGTTGAATAGGGTTGGGGCCGGGGATGGTGAGCGACCCACGTCTAGACTGTACACGACTGCTAGCACTCGTTCTAGTCATGACACTTCCACTTCTACCAACGCCAACGCCAGACAGGCGATTGGACAACCTAGAACCTGACTCCCACAGTCCCTGCTGCCGCTTCTTATGGGCGCAGTCCTGTCGAAATACTTTGATCTTGCCCGTTCTATCAGTGGTGATGATGATGTTTCCGTCAAGATGTCTAGAGCGCTCAATATATGCGGGTGTTTCTTCCGGACGCTTATTGCTATGAAGAGAGTCGCCGTTATCCTCCTCAGACGGAGCTGACTGACTTGGCGTACTTTCCTCAAGACTTCGTAATGTCACAGGTGGTGGATTGCAGAGGTCGTAGATGGGATCGCCCGAGGCACTCAGTAGCTGCCGACTCTTCGTGGGTGCCATCAAAGCTGTGGTGACAACTTCGGGATGGGCATCAAACGATTCGTAGGGTTGCTTGTCCTTGATGTCATCCTGGGAACCAACCTTCCAGATATATGCTTTGCGATCCTCGCTTCCACAGATGATGTAGCTGGCGTCGTCGCTGAAGCGTGCATTGATCTGACTCGACTGATTTTCCAACCCCTTGTACTTGACCTGAATCACCTTGTCGTTCAGGTTGTAAATTCGAACTCGAGAATCGTTGGACGTAACGAGAACCTTGACTTGTCCAGCTTCCGGCCCCTCCGGAATGGTCATGGTTCGGATGCCTGTGATCTTACTCCCTTTGGCATTTTTGCCTCTCGAGGATCGCACATGAATTTGATACTTGAGCTTCAGTCCCTCAGTAATATAGAAAGTGCACAAGCCGCTCAATACACCGCAGATGGCTATGCTCCCATCAGGTGAGAATGCCACCGCGGTAATGAATTCACCCACCGGCGCCTGGAAAGCTACGTTCTTGTCCGGAATACTCCACAATCGTAATTGTGCATCCAGCGATCCTGCAAGAAAGAATCGATCATCCGTAGGGTGGAAGGCGATGGAGGTAACTAAATCCTTGTGAACAAAAGTGCATAGGCAATCGCTTCTGCTCATATGCCACAACTTGACAGTCTTGTCCATCGAGGAAGAAAGCAAAAAGTTGTTCTTGCTCCAACTCAAGGCAAGGACCTCGCCTGTATGTTCCCTGAATTCTCGTACAGGCTTGGTGCGGAAAACCGGGGCACTGAGCTTCTCGCCATGAGTACCATGCTGCGCTTCTTCCTCCTCGTGTTCCTTGCGTTCCTCGGGGGTTGAGATAACGGCAAACACACGCACGATCTGGTCTTTTCCTGCAACGGCTAGGTATCGTCCATCCAAGCTAAATTCGGCCGCCCAAATGGCATCACCACCTCGGAGAATCTTGCTGCCAACTGCTGTTGCTACCGCTCGGCCGTGAGTGTTTTGTGGCTTGTGTTCAGAGGCGGTCAGTTCTTGAGCGAGGAACAAATGGTTATACTCTCTTTCTTTCTTGTTGTGCGCCTTGACTCGGATGTATCGGGGAGGTTCCTTGTGTAGTGGTATGTAACCACCACCTGCGCCCATGACAGACGTAAGAGCTCGAGCATAAGCACCGTCAGTTCGTAGTTCACCCAACTCAGAATCAGAGTCCAGCATGTCATCATCTTTCCTCCAGCTTCCGCGCATTCCCAGTCGACTAAGGAAAGATACTCCTTTCCTACGGTCCTTGCTAGAATCCTGGGGGTTACCGGCGGAGTTGCTGACTTCGGAGCTTTGCCTCTGGATGTTGTCACCTTCAGATCGACCCTGGCTTCGAAGTCGTTGCGCAATGGTAGGCTCTGCGGTATTGCTGTTGGTGCGCAGATATATTTGCTAAGCGTCCGTGTTAGTTGTGGTCTTGCCACACTCCAACCACACCTCCAGCCAGTTACAAATACTAACCGTGCTTAAAGGGTCAAGCCCAGCATTGGGAGGGGGACTCGGTGAAATAGATTTAAACGACGGTCTCTTGTCCTTTGTTTCTTTTGCATTCTGAGAACCAGACACAGATGGTTGTGTAGTCGAGAGCCTGCTCGATGGGAGGTCCAGGGAAGTACCAGCACCTTTGACTAATCGTAAGCTTACAGAGTAATATAGTAGCATGTGTAGGCAACTTGATATTGGCCAATAAGTTAGGGCCCGAGGTGCATATGAAGCTCCAGTAGCTACAAGTCCCTGCATAAGCTGGACTAGAGCAGACATGCGCCTCGATGTTTTAATAGTAGGGTATTGTGACTTGGCCACAGGACCAGATGGAGGGGCATGGGTGAGAAGGCATATATATAAAAGACGTACCTTGGGAATCAGAACGAGCAGCGAGGCTCTGGCGGCGCACTTGAGGCTCAGATTCGGGTAGGGTGGAAAGGGCTGAAGAGTCGCGTCGTCTAGACAGACCACCTTCACCCCGGACAGTTGGAAATGACTTGAATGCCGACATCTTCCATACTGCGCGGGTTACCAATCCCTAAAAAAAAATCTTCTTTGAGGGAAGCAGACCGGATCGCGCGGGCGGTCGGCCACGCGCAGGTTGTGGGAGGAGTCCAGTCCGTCCCCGACTCCGAGCAAAATGCAAGATTGGGACTGTGTGGTCTGGTCTTGGCTGACTGACTGACAAGCCCGAGGAGACTCGTGGGGGTGTGAGCGAGGAGTGGGCGTGGCGGAGACCGGGGTTCACGAGCTCCCAAATCCAATCCGAAAGGTCCGAGAGCGAGGTACAGAGGAGGGAACGAGCGAGCGATGAGGCTGGGATGGCTTGCTTCAAGGCAGATCTAGTTCTCGGATGGGCACTGAGAGATACAGTGACAGTGCAGAGTACCGGTGAGGGTTTGGTGTGCTGTTATGAGGCCCTTTGGTGGATATTTGTCTCCTATCTCCTATTCGCATGTGGTGGACTAATATGCAAACGATGTTAGTTTGTATCCGACGGAGTGAGGGTCCAATTCCAGGTGTCAGACAAGTAGTGGTGGATGATGACAGGACAGCAATTCAAGGGAGACGGCGACAAAGGAGAGGGGATGCTCGTTAAAGGAATGCGCGTATTCTCTTCGTGTCCTTTTTTAGATGTAGGTAAAATAAACTAAAACAACTCAAAGAATGGAAAAAAAGAAGAGGCAGGTTCTTAAAGTGCAGCAAGGCAACGAGACAGAAATTATTCTCGCATTGGCTTTCTCTCTTGAAACCAACTTAAGCGAAAACGAAGGAAGTCGCCTTGGCGGGGTTGGTAGTGGATGGTGGATGCGACTGGCGCTGTAGTGCGCTGGGAACAGCGCTGCACAGCAACCGGAGGTCCCTAAGGAGGTACCTAGGCGACTTACAGCATGGAAGTAACAGCGTAGTGGGCCGACAGGAGCTAGGGAAGCTTAACCAGGACGGTAATAGTGTTTAATGTCTAGAGGTTCTCCTTTGGTGCGTGCTGTGATAGTATAAGGATAAAAGGAGTAGAAAGGGGGTATGAGAAGAAAGCTACGAATGAGAAAAGGGGAACCTTATGCTGGAGTAGAGCTGAAAATTGAATGGCAAAAAAGAGAGCAAGTCGAGTTTGTGACTGGACAGATGGAAGGATGAGCAGCTGATGCGTTGTAAGGATGGCTGTCAGCACAACCTAGTTCGGGTGTAGAAGAAACAGGTAAGCACCGAATCTGGTCTGGGCTGTGCTGTCACTACCAATGTGAATTGAGAGAGCGAAACAGTCAAGGACACAAACGAGACGGTATGTATCACACCTTTCCCGGCTGTCGGCTTTCAGATGGGAGTAAGCAAGGGGACGGGATGGGCTCAAATGAGGTAAGACAAGACTCAAGCGCGAAGATCTGGGAACTAAGTGCATCAAATCAAGTTCTTCTAGGCTCTTTCGTAGGGCAGACAGCCGATTTGGCAGGTCGATGGCTTTCACCAGGGCAACTCTTTGGTGGCTGGGCACTTGCTGGATGTGAATTAGTTGACCATGATGGCAGTGTTTCTACGTAACAAAGTGGTAATTTATTAGTCGCAGAATGGATGGATTACAGTAAGGCTGAATGATGGGTAGACAATCCACTGTAGTAAGATAGGTACATACAATAGCTGTAAGAAAACAATTGATCCGTGGCGTGTTTCAGAAGCTTATCGCGAAATGTCTCAGAATTAAACGAATTGTTGATATCTCGCTTGTTGTTCTCATGATGAGATGCAAAGTAAATGGGGAACATTTTGGGGTGCATCCGCGTATTCGGGATAGGTAATTTAGAAGGGAGCAATTAAAAGTCTACTACTAGACTGTACTTAGACCAACACGTGCTACAGCAATGCAAAAAGACGGTTAAATGGGCACTCTAACTTTTAGCATATTAAACTTAGTAATTAGTAACATATCGATCAATATCGAATAAATCTATTGTCATCTTTTAACGTCTTTGCTAGATTGACCATGATAGATGGTAGGGTAGGCCACTAGACTGAAAAGCACCCTCGTCATCATGCCATACGTCAATTGTCATGAATTCAAGAACTGCATTCGTTTGAATAAACGAGGAGAACCGTACAAAATGATCTGACGTCGTATCTGACAATTTAACCGCAGCGAATGCCTAGTTAGGTTTTAAATACAAAACCCTGGCCAGTACAGCAAAGTCAACGACGTATGCCCAGAGTATAAAATGTACAAGTGAGTCTGTGTCGCTTCGCAGGTGGTCCCGTCTCGCACAATTGTCTCACTTTAGATGCTTGCATTGCAGTGCATGCAAGGCAATAATTATTCCCTCGTCCGAGGCAAGGTAAGGAAAGGCAAGGGCTGGACTGGGCTGGAGAACCCGACGTCGCAAGCATACGTTGGTATGTGTACGAATCGCCAAGAGGATCATGTACGTAGTTGCGTGGATCGTCTTGTGCCGGTCTTCCAGAAGAGGTTTCTATGCCAAGGCTACACTATTTAGCACTGGGTCTGAAGCTAAGAAATCGGTCCATTTTGCATCTGTCTGTAAGTAGGTAGAATAAACACCGCAACTTATTGAATTCCGCTCTGGAGTTTAAGTTCACCTGTCAGTAAAAAGCCACGGAGTTCTTCTGTCTGCTCCGCGGAGTGCGGAGTTTGATACAAGTTAGATGTAAGTTTTGGCCTTCTAGTGTCTGAATCTACGGATAACCAGTGTTAGTTCTGCGATTTTACTCCACAATATCAACTTCGAGACCAAGTTCTCGAACATCCAAGGATTTATTAATGCTATGCATCCGACATGTGCATCTGTGGAGTCGTGGTCCAATTTGTCCCACTCGGAATTTCCAGCCAATCCCGTACTTCTTATTTGAACGGACTACTCCAAAACCCCGTCGGGTCGGTCACACTCAAACCACCGATACCGACGACGACATCATCATCGCCAATTTATCCTTGTTTGATGGATCAATTTTGACTGACACTCGCAAAGAAGAGCTACCCACCTAGTAACGGTATTCGAACAACTGCCGTCAACTACCGTAAACCCTCTACACACTATACAGACCTCGATCACGTCCGACAGCAGTTGAGCCTCAACCTCTTTGACGTCTTGGCTCTTTTTTCTTCGAGGTTGTCAGCCCAACCCAAGTCCAGCCTTACTGGTCTTAGCCGTACTGCATCCATCATCTTAGGCTGACTGGCTTTTGGGTACCTATCAGAGAGTATCACAATCGTCACCATCACCGTTAGATATCAACAACCACGCATCTATCAAGTGAGACACAACCTCAGAAACAAACAATCATCTGCATCACTGCACAGACACGGGCCAGCTCTTGTTTGTCGCAGTAATAATCCCACCGAGGTCCGAGGCTCGAGATCCATCTTCACATTTCAGCTTTCAGCCACAGAAGCACCACCAAGATGAAGTTGGTCTCGCGCAAGGTCCCAAAGACCCTCGAGGATGAGACCGTTTCTCTTCTTCCCGAGGATCCCGAAGATATGGTCAGTAGCCCCTGTTCCTTGCTACTTTCAAACTTTACCACATGTTCCTATCCTCTCTATCGTTACCCCTCCCCCCACCATCGTTGTCACACCCTCATCTCTCGTTTCAGCTCACGAGATAATCATCTACATCACTACCCTTGTACCACATGTCTCTTTTCTTGGAGGCACTCTCTGTCCGGATGCGATCCATCTTCACCGCTTGTGTCCCTTGTATCAGAACGCTAACATGGTCAATAGTGGCATGCATACAACCTCATTCTGCCTAGCGACATCATTCACGCCCATGCCATCCGTAAGGTAACTACAACTTCAAACACGGGCAGTACGGCTTCTGAGCGTGTTCACACTGAGTTGGCTATCAAGGTCAAATCCACCTTCTTTGACCCTGTCATCTCATCACTTCGTGTCTCTGGCACTGTTGTTGCAGAAAATCCCTATGTCAACCTGGGTTCTCATCACACACTTGACCTCGAGGTCAACCGCCCATTTACCATTATCAAGCCAGAAGGGTGGGACTCTGTCGCAAGAGCTACTCTCCAGGAGACTCTATCTGATGACAAGGATGGCGCCGTGGCAGCTGTGGTTATGCAAGAAGGTCTTGCCAACATCTGTCTCATCACAGCGTTCAGAACCGTCCTCAAAGTCCGTGTTGAGAGTGTGATCCCTAAAAAGCGTGATCTGGCATCCGATCAAGATGCGGGTATGCGCCGCTTCTACGAGAAGACACTGCAGACTCTTCTGCGAACCATGGACTTCACTCAGTCGCGGCCGTTGCTACTGGCAAGCCCGGGCTTTGTGGCCGGAGACTTCAAGCAGTATATCGCCAACAAAGGGCGAGATAAGGCAGACAAGATGCTGACGGCTCTGGCAAAACAAGCCACTGTGATTCACTCCAACTCTGGCCACGTCCACAGTCTGAACGAAATCCTCAAGAGTCCCGAGGTTCTGTCCAGTATGAAGAACATGAAGTTCGCTCGTGAAACCCAGTATGTCGATCAGTTATTCGATAGGTTAAAGCTGGATGATGGACGCGCGTGGTACGGTACTTCTGTCGTTGAAAAGGCTGTCAACGATGGCGCCGTGGGACCCGGCGGCGGTGTTTTGCTGGTCAACAACTCACTTTTCCGAAGTGAAGATCTCGCCACTCGCAAGAAGTACGTTGCTCTAGTAGAAAAGGTCCGGAGCGATGGCGGTGACGCAAGAGTTCTTAGCAGTGATCATGAGAGTGGTCAACGCTTGAGCATGCTGGGTGATATCGCTGCCATCCTGAATTATCCTATGCTGGATCTTGATGAGGACGAAGAAGAGAGTGAGGAGGAGGAAGAGGTAAAAGATATACAATTACCCAGCATGGCTGATAATGTCATTTAGGACAATCAGAGTAGAAAGAAAATAGAAATGAGATATGAATTGATGAAAATCATGTGCAAATGTTACCCTACACCCCTGATGTGATCTCATACAGGTCTTGTCTTCCTCCACGCAACAGATGCCTCAGACATGAGGTATCTCAAATTAATCGAAATACTTTGCTACTGTTACTTGTAATTGTTTATAGGTCTTACATTACAATGATTGACTATCAGGGTATAGATAGTTGTTATTGGAAGCCGACGTCGGTGCCGAATGGAATTCGATTACCCCACATCCGTGCTGAATCCCGGACTCCGAAGCAGATCAATCAACTCAATACATGATCGTCGTGATAAATGCACAATTTCGACTTAGTCTGTTTACTTTTATCAATCAAAAATAGATGAATCGCATCTTAATTCCGAACTCCGAGAGTACATTGATTGGATTTCGTAGATATAACGTCGTTGATTCTCATAAACCAACAGCCATATAAGTGAATCATCACTGTAACACCTTCTTCCCCTCATTACCTACTGAACCCACCGCCAACATTAACTCAACATCACACAGAAACCGCATATGACTTTCAGAATGGCTTCCAAACTCGCTCTCAGCTCTACCAAGAAGCTCAACTCGGGCTATCAGATTCCTCTTCTTGGCTATGGTGTAAGTTATCCACTCAATCCCTCACCCCAAGGCCATGCTAACTCTAGTGCCTAGGTCTACCAGGTGTAAGTCCGCGTAATGCTTCAACAAAACCATGCACTGACCACGTAATACAGCCCGAAGGACCAGGCATCCGATGTCTGCAAGAAAGCTCTCGAGATAGGCTACCGCCATGTAAGAATTCTTAGACTCAATGTGGTTCTGCTTTACTGACACTCTTAGATCGACTCTGCGTCAGGTTATTACAACCAAGGCCCTAGCGCAGCAGGAATCCAAGCGGCTGGCCTCCCACGCTCAGAAGTCTTCTTCACAACCAAGATCTTCACCAGGCAGTTTCCTCTAAACTATGAGAACGCCCACAAGCAGGTAGACATTGCACTTGACGAGACGAAGCTCGATTACCTGGATCTTGTCCTCATCCACGCCCCATACGGTGGATCGGATGCCCGAAAGGGTGCCTGGAAAGCCCTTGTGGAGTGCGTCGAGGCCGGAAAGGTGCGCTCACTAGGCGTTTCCAACTACGGAGTTCACCACCTGGACGAGCTGGAGGTCTACATCAAGGAGCTTGAGACGGAACGTGGAGGAGCGGGCAAGGGAGGCGTCATCTCTGTCGGGCAGTGGGAAGTACACCCATGGATGACCCGACCCGATATTGTCAAGTGGTGTCAAGATCGTAACATCGCAGTCGAAGCGTATTGCCCCATTGTGCGTGGCGAGCGATTTGACGACCCCAAGGTCAAGGCTCTTGCGGACAAGTATGGCAAGTCACCCGCACAGATTCTGCTTCGTTGGAGCTTGCAGAGGGGATATGTACCCCTGGTCAAGAGTGTCACACCCTCGAGGATTCTGGAGAACACTCAGCTGTATGACTTTGAGCTGACGGAGGAAGAAGTGGAAGAACTGGCTACCACCGACTATAGTCCTTGTGCTTGGGACCCAACTGTCGAGCCTCTTGACAAGTAGGACCAATTAGTCAAACATGAACAACCCATAACAAGAGGATGGTTTCTACATGAGATTATAGACTTAAATAAATCTTTCATCAAATTATTACCGTCATAAGAAGTGGCCGGTTTACTGTTATTGTTGACGGCCCCACGTGATCTCGTTTCCACTTCGCGTCAGTCCATTCCCCGCGCGTCCCATGCAATTGTTGCACATCAATCACCGTCGCCAATCCCCTCATGACCCTGGTCCATCGAGCAAATTTGGCCAGATGTCGTCTCCAAGGTCAAAATGGGCCAAAGAACCTTTACGCTCATCCCGAAATTCCCGGGTCGCGATGAAAATACCGACAAACCGCCCGTCAGGCCCATGACGTCGAAACAAGTCCGGAATGCATACAAAGCCGCAAACAAAGGGCCGAAACTCACACGGGCTGAGCAATGGAAACAAGAGAAAGCTGAACAGGAGAGGATAAGAAAGGAGTTTGAACGTGAAAAGGCAGCGGCCAAGGCCAAGGTTGTACGGGACAAGAAGAAGGAGAAGGAATTGGCGGAGAAAGAAGAGAAGCGGAAGAAGAGAATGCCACTTGTTAATGTTCGACCGAGCCAAGAGACTATTTCGTGGTTTGTGAGAGGTAATGGGTCTATGAAGAAAAGGGATGTTCATGGGAAGGAAGTCGAGAATATTAATGCGACGACGAAAGAGAACAATGATAACACGGAACAAACTACGAGCGCAAGCAATGATGAAACAGAACAACCTGCTATGAAGATACGGAAATTGGAGGATATAATGGAAGACGATGAGGAGGTATCTGATTCCGGGGATATCGGAATGGAAACGAGAGCCCAAGATCGACCACTGAGTCCCTCACCGGAACCACCAAGAACCGAAGTGCTCCAAAAAGAAACAAAGGAAGACGATACCACTGAACCTGTAGAGGAAACAACACTAGATGCTGGGACCCGAAACCCAGCACAGAGACTGCTAATACCAGAAATCGAGCTTGAAGGGATGGAAGACGAGTTGGATGAGGATTTCGAAGAGGACCTGGCACTTGGCATACTGGAAGACATCGAGGCAGCCATGGACAAGCCGGCCCCTAATACGAGCCATACCACCGATGCAGCCCCTAGATGTTTTACCAAACCAAACTCAGCAGTACCGCAACCGCCGTTTGATAACATCAAAAAGCCAGCACCCGACCGCTACGCCAAGGATCTGGGTCTGCACCGTCCGTCTTCACCAACCTTTGTCAAACCGCCTCTTCCTCAGCGTTCACCACGAAACTTGGAAGCAAGATCATCATCCCCACCACGACAGGAACCACCAATGAGCACTCAAGCTATCCTGTACAATTTGGATGACTTCTTCCCCTCATCCTCACAGCAAGCACGTGAACTAGAGGAAGACTTGGACGACGACGACGACTTTATGCCATCAGCTCCCTTACATCTTGCGCCGATAGCAGAAGAGGAAGAAGAGTTTGAGGACGAAGAACTTGAAAGGTCTCCAGAACAACCTCGTTTACCGGTACTCGACCCGGCCCCTGAATCACCACCTCCACTACCAAGACGCTTCTTCACATCCTCTGGTTCTCATGAGCGAATGTGTCTTGCTCTCCAGCGAAGCCGTCGTACAGCAGCACTGGAGCAGATCCAACAGCGCGAAAGATCGCGGATCCAGGCTGGTTTGGTCCAGCGTGCTCAAGCCGAGAGTCGCAAAGTCGTCAAACCCGACCAATCTACCAGAAAACCACAAGTCTTTGCTGCCAAACCCTCACCCTCACATATTCAGCGCAATCAGCCTCGAGAACTTCCTCCCAAGACACCAGCACCACCTGTACTTCAACAGAAACCTCAAAACAACAAAACATCTCCACCAAAGCGTACGGAAACGCCAAAGCAACTTCACCAACAACCCCTTAGAACAACACTCGCACCACACAACGGCAACGTGCACACTACCAAGCGTGTTGAACCACCGAAACAAACGACCCCAGCACGGCGACCATCACAAGAAGCCAAGGAGAACCAGAGGCCGCCACAAGAGCCTTTTGCGCTTAGTGCTTCGCAAGAGTCATACGGCGGAGATTGGGTAGACGATATTGCACTAGAACTCATGATTTGATGACACGGCTTGGATGATTAGTATCAATATCAGAAGAAACGGGAAGAAGGACAAGAGTATGATACGGAATGATGGTCATGGTGTGGCATGGTGCATGATATCTATTTTGGCGTTTAGGACAACAAATGGTAGGCGATTACTTCATTATTTGACATATCGCCCCCTTTGTTTGGGTGTGGGTGGCAAACATGTCTTTTATCCATCACATAGCGACGGCGTTTAGAATTTAACCATGTTTATTGATAAGTGATATCTTAATTGTCTGATCAGCTAGCTATTCTATTCATGAGCAATTCACTGTCTATTAACAGTCAAAGCACGAAATTTCACCACCAGTTTTGTACAAAAAAGTCCAATTCCGCTAATAGTTGGACTTCAAAAAGAGGAGAAAGGGAAAAAAAGAAGTGATTGATGGTATACGGCCCCAAACGCCAATGCTATGCTTAATAGTGTCTCTTTCGTCATTCGTGACTTCGTTGCCCCCCAAATTCCCCCAACCCGAAAGGAAAAAACCAGCAACGACTGATCAAAGGAAAATCCCGACCCACTCTGTCTTTGCAGACACCTTTGTATCGCAGTCATCCACAGCGCATCGGAGTTCGTTCCCTACGAGGTTTGGTGGCCTTGCATCTGGAGATCGGAAGCCCACACCGTCGCGATTCGTCTTGGTAGGTTTCCTGTTTTCGAAGCAATCGGCACAGTAAACCTTCGATTTTGTTAGTTACGATTGAAAGGGGCTGAGTAGATATCTTAGTAGGCAGCTTACATGGCCGCATTTCTTCAAAGCCCAAAAATGATGCTCTCCAGGAGCTCGCTTGCGCTTTCCTTTTGCAGTACCAACTGAGCTCTGCGTGACGGTTCCCGTAGGGTCGTAGGCCAGTTCCTCGTTACATGCTGGGCAAATAACCACGCTCTCTGACTCCTTCTCGGGATCGGTGCATGTATTGCGGGTGAAGCCTTCTCGGGCTGGTGGAGGTGTAGGCATTCGTGGTTTGGGACTGGGCGGGCGAGCATATGCATTGCGTGAAATATCGAGATTGGGCGGGTTGAATACAGCGATATCAGCACCGATAATGCCAGCCAGTCTCCTGAATGGCCCAAGTGCAAAGCTCGGTACCGAACGCTGACTTATTATTTCAACCTCAATCAGATCGTCTGGTCTCGGAATCATGCGTCCAGCATGTGGAAAATGTCGGGGAGGTCGCTCTTCTTCGGGAGAGTCCACAGTAAGATCAATCACGTTTGCTGACCGGCCAACAAATGTCCCATCCGTTCTTGCCAGTTGAGGGGGCGATACACGCTGCGAATTCGTTCGGCGTGGGTTTCTTGCATTCGGTGCCGCTTGTGCTGGCAGGGCCCTCGCCCGCAATAGTTCTGGAGAATCAGGCTCTTCAGTAAGGTCGATGACAGGTGCTTGCTGAGCTGGCTCCGGGGCCAGTATGTTGCGCAGATGGGGATCCGGGTGTGGCTGAGGAGCACGGCTTCGGCGAGATCTAACCGGGCGACCTAAATTTGACTGATCGATCGTGTTTCCTGGACTTGGGCGAGTAATTGTGCGTGGGCGTAGGCGTGGAGCAAATGTTGCAGGAGGTGCCGAAGGGCTGGGAAGAAATAGAGACGGCTCAGGATCGTTTTGAGGTACCCGTGAGCCGAGCCCGATCCCGAGTTCCATCAACTGGTGTTCATCCAGCATCTCGAGGAAGTCGTCGCTGTTTTCGGCCATGTTGTTGCAGGTGGAGGAGGATTTCAGGTGGGAGATATCGAAGGTTGTACGGCAAGGGTTTTTGTGTGCGGTGAATAGTCCACTATATTGAATTCACGGAACATGCGTGTGGTAAGTGGTCGAATGCACAGTGTATCGTGAGTGAAGAACGGCGCGAAATGTGAAGCAGAGGAGGAACAGTGGCGATTAGCTCAAGGGTTGAGTCGTCCCGGTGCCCTATTCTAGCAGGTTCAGAATATATCATCTGTGGTATAAAGTTATGTGCAAACTATTCGTAAGCATCTGTATTGTATGGAGAAGAGGCGTTTAAAAGGGGCCTGGGGCGATATGTTGGTAAGCATCAAAGTTGAATGGGCTGTGAGTAGAAAGGAAGTTACTAAGTTGAAAATGAATTGTCGCCCGTTTGATACTCGATGCAAGGCTTCTCCCCCATGTGACGACAAGGTACCTAGCGCGCAGCGACCCTGCGCTGGCGGCGATTACCCCACTAAGGACCACTAACAGCAGGCGTCAAGGTTGCTGTACAGGGGGATAAATCATGGACGCCTACCTGAGCTCCACAAATTGGCTTTCATTCACGCTTTGAAGCTCAGATTCTCAACTGCGTTTGTTTGTTGACTTCAAATTTAGAAAGTAAACAATGATGCTATCCAAATAAACAAAACCCTTAATTATCAATTTTCAAACACCTTCTGTGCTTTGCTTTGACCCATTGTCGCAGGTCTTTATAAATACAGGAATTCCAGGGAATCATCCAGCCATCTCCTTCCAGCGCATAGTTTCGTCTAAATCCACCATTGTCTATTCCTTTGAACCAAGTATGCTGACCACACCCTCACCGTTAATTGTCACCAGCTGCTTCGCAGACTCTCCCCATCGAACCGAGACGGAAGGTGTGGAGTTCTTCACGGGCTCGCTCCACTTCTTGGTAGACTTGGTGAATTGTTGCACAGTCACTCCAGCAGCGCCGCCGGTGGCAAGGAACTGACCGCTGTAGTCCCAGGCCAGAGACTGCACCGGTCCGCCGGTTTCGAGAACCTTGGCCACGGCAGCGTCTCCTTCCTTTCGCAGATCGAAGATGGTGACCATAGTTTGTCCCTTGGCTGTGGCAGCGAACCAATAGCCGTTCTCAGAGAAGCTGAGAGCCTGGATAGGGGCACCAAGGCTGAAGGAAGCAGCCTGCTCGAGAGTGTTGGTCATGAAGAGCTTAATCTCGCCAGTAGTGGTACCAGCAGCGAATAGGTGACCATCGGGGTGGAATGCGCAAGCGGTAAGAGCTAAAAAATCATGTTAGCAAACCGTCAATGTGCCAGGGGTTATGCAACTTACCAGCATCGGTGTAAGCACGGGCAGCGCGCTTCTGTGCAACTAAATCGTAAAAGACAATGCTCTTATCCGTGCCGACGGAAGCCAGGATTTCACCGCTGGGATGGAGGCTAAGCGCAGTAGCAGCACCAGCATGCTCGCTCAGCGAAGCCACCTGGTTACCCTCCTCGAAGACCTTGACGCTTCCTTGGCCAGTCGCAAAGATAACACGGGTCTCAGCCCAGGCAGCATCTGTAATGGGTTCCTCCACAGGGATCGACAGCTCGACCTTGTCCTCAGTAGTAGAGTAGATAACGGCCTGGCCCTTCAGGCCTCCAATGGCTGCATTAGCTCCTCCGACAGTAAGGGCTGTAGCGTCAGGAACAGGGAGTGAGTGCGTAGTCGCGCTCTCGAAAGATGAGATCTCTTCGCCAGTAGCCCAGCCCTCGGGGACAGGACGCTTCTTGCGACCCTTTGATAGTCTGCATCCAATGTTAGCTTGCCATGATGTTTGCGTTCTCGTCGATTTATCACATACGTCTGATGAGTCTCGTCCACCTTCTCGATAAGCTCTTGTGGCAGCTTCTCCACGCTATCAACCTGCATCTGATCGCCATCGGAAGCACCTCCAGTCACAGTGACCTTGCTCAGAGCATCTCTAGCCTCGTCTCGCTCCCTCGTGAGTCGTGCAACAACTCGCACGGCGGCATCATGTTGGTACAGTGCTGTGGCAAGCTCCTCTCTGGTGCGCGCGAGCTGCTCCTTGAGGTTATATGTCTCGAGAGCGAGCGCGTCCCATTCGTTCTGAAAGGTCGCAAGGAGGGCTGGGATGGATGTGAGGGTAGGAGGACGCGGTCGGACGATACGCGACGAATGGATAGGGAGGAGATCATCGGCGGTCAAGGCCTCTCCAGAATCGGGTTCTGTGGCATGTTCGTTGATGTATTGCTCAATAAGGCGCTTCTCGTAGACAACACCTGGGACAGGTTAGCTGCCGCGTTGATGTTATTGATGGATACAACATACCGGACTTCTTAGACACGACGGGCTCTTGAGGAGCCTCTCCAGAAACTGTCAAGAGATTAGCGCACTGTTGGCTGCTGATTCTGAGTGTAGGCAACTTACTTCCACAAAGCATGGCGACTGCGATTTTGAGCTCGTGGAGCTTTCAATTGCTTGTCGTCAGGTAAAGCGCAATTCGTCGTCTCGAAGCTCTGTTGCGACGACAATCGCCTAGTCGAGATTTTGCCGGTGCACTGACCAGAGCTTTTGGAATCACGGGGTGATAAGATAAGCCATCGTTCGTCATATCCGTATCTTATCAGCCATCATCTTCATGCATGTCTCGACCCGGGGAGGACCGGTAATAGCAGTTTCGCATGTCTCCGGAGTCCGATATAGAGTGGTGTAGTCGATAATGATATCTTGGTGATGATCTACCTAGTTTATGTTTGTTTATATCACAAGTGAATACCTGGTGATAATTGGCTGTCAACCCTCCAACTTCAACACCCATCATCATCATGGCTCTCCCGCCACCCAAAGAGCTTCGCACAGCAAATGAGGCCGAACAAATCAAGACCTTGGACCTTCTGTTCGAACCAAGTCCGGCAATTCACTCAACTCTTATCCCAGTCCTGAGAGACTCTGAGTACACATCTTACCCTGAACTCATCGGCGCCTGCAGATCCCGTCTTGTCTCACTTGCATCCTCCAGCTCTCCAACCAACCCAGATGAGACTCTCCTCTCCATCCTCGGATCTCATCCTCGTTTAGGAGCCAAAAAGGTTGAGTCTGCACAGTCAGCAGCTGAGCAGGCAAACTTGCAAGGTCAGGGTGAGGAGTTGACTAGATTGAATGAGGAATATGAGAAAAGGTTCCCGGGACTGCGCTATGTCGTCTTTGTGAATGGGCGAGGAAGACCGGAGATCATGGAGAATATTAAGGCTAGAATCTCAAAAGGCGACTTTTCCAAGGAGGTCGATGAGGCGCTGCAGGTATGAATAATTTGCGTATTGGGTTTCTCTTACTAACTTTATATACGCAGGCAATGTGCGATATTGCAAAAGATAGAGCTTCGAAGCTGGGTGCAAAGCTATAAATGCATCAGGTATTATCAGGAACAATCTGCTCCCTACTGATGGTCTCTAAATTTTAAGCCTTTTGACAGTCGACTCTGGTAATGCAAGTCAGTTATGATATTTTATAATGCTCTGGGCCTAAAAGCTGGACAGTGCTTCTAATGTCGCTGTATGTAAATGTGAATAAGAACAACTCGCTGCCCAATGCCATACTTGTAAAGATTACATAGTCCTGTTACATGATTTCCGAAGCGCTTCTGGTAAATAGCGCCACTATCTTGACATCCAGCATATGCCGTCAAGTTCATCCAAATATTCTTCGTATGATCTGTCGTCTTCCTCATTGCCATTCTCACTGTTCTGCCCAAACACAACGCTAAAGTCAGAGTATACACTGTCCTGATCATCACCGATGTCATCCCAGTCGTCGTCTGCCGGGTGCATATATGCGAAACTGTCTTCCTCCATATCATCCAGCGGAGGCAGATGTACTGTGGGCCGTAGCTCTGGAGACCGGATGGGGAAGAGTCGTGGCGATGTGCGTTTCTTGGTTGCGGCTACATCAGCGACTGGTAGGGGCAGTGCTGCTGGCTTTGATAGTCGACATGATGTGGGTTTGGCATGCTGGAACGACTTGAGAGCTTGCTGGTTTGGTTGTGCTTTCGTTGATGAGATGAAGCCTTGAGGCCCAGCAAGTCCGGTATCGGTCGGAGCAATCCTGAGGGATCTGCTTGCCGCCGAATCTTGCAGAGTCGGAGGTTTCCAGCTAGACTTGCTCGCAACATTCGATGTTATAGCCGCTATTTCCTGTTCATGCTTTCGCGCAGGCTGTCCTTGACTTAGCCTCTGCCTTAAACAGTTCATTACCGAGAAGCGTAGAAAAGACGTTGCATGAAGATGTGCAATTCTTCGTGTCATGTCTACCGAGGTGGCCATCTTCAAGAACCGCTTGTCGCCAGCCTCTTGACCCTCCCTGTTCAGGATGTGCGTTGCGGGTTGAGAGTATGGTTGTGAAAGACGGCTGGTGATGAGGTCGGCACGGAGTCGACGTTTCTTGACACTTAAATCGCCTGTGTTGAAGCCATCAACGTCGGATATATAGCGTCGTCGCTTAAGTCCTTGGGGAACTGTTGATGTCGGTCGAATCCGAATACTAAGAGGACCGAATTTCGTCCTTGCTTCGTCTGAAGAAGGAAAGGAGAAGCCCACCGAGGTTCCAGGCCTCGACTGCGATACCCACGCCTTGGACCCCGTTGTTTTCTTCTTCTGAGTAGCCTCACCACTCTCTGACCTTCCAAGATTACGGTATGCTGCATCTCCAATTAATGCCTCGAACAAAGGATCCCGACCAGGACATCGGGGTACCTGGTTCAAGTCATCGGATGAGAGATCGAGCGGAGAGATGGGAAGGTCATCGTGGCAGCCGCCTTTAGTATGGCAGCACCACGGCTCAAGCAGGTTGATTGAGCTCTGTGCATTTGCCTCTACCTCCATTACCACACCTTTTGCTTCGTCTAGTAGGGAGGAGAAAGCTCCGGTTGCTGTCAAAGTTGCGTCGTCCTATCCATCCGCTTAAACCGGTCTGCCTGCGTACAGTTCCACGTCGATGAGGAAGAGTCGAGTCTCTGGTTAGAAATAAGAGAGTCCAGCCTGTGAAAAGCCGAAAGTTGGTATTTTAGACCAGTCGATCAAGAATGATTCGAGTTGGATATAATATCCCAGGTTAGATGCGATGCGTAGTGCCTGTAGTTGTAAGTTCAACCGAACTAGCGACTCGCTCGACCACGGCTTGGCAGCAAATTCAGGCCAATGCCATTCGCCTAAATCGATTCTCCTCAAGCCCCGTCTTTCACTCAAAAAGCTCCTCTCCAAGAAAATAGAGCTTCGAAAGTTGGGAGTAACTGGCGTGATGCTTGACAAGCGAAGGTGGGGGGGGAAAGGGAGGGCCTAAAGCCGCGACCGAAGCTAGGCGAGATTCCCGTCGGGAAAGAAGGAAGATGAAATGAGACGAGAGGGGAGTCTTTTTAGTTTAGGCAATATCTCTAGGTACTCTCACAAAAAAAAAAAAAAGAGAAGATAAAGAAAGTTCAACACGATAAGAAGAAAGAGAAGGCCAGAATAAGAATGGCTAGTAAAGAAGAAGAGGGGAAAGGGTCCCGTCGACTTGGTTGAGAGATTCTTCAGGTCAAACAAGCGTAGCGTAGGTAGCGTAAATCATTACATTTCAGTTACTACTATGCACAGTAGTCTGGTCTAGGCAATCTAGTCTCCTGCAGCAAGGATCACGCTGAACCAATTCGATGGAAAATCCGGGGCGAAACAACCCAACTACCAAGACTAACATGTATGTACCTTGCACACAGCCCAAGCTACACACCAGACTAGACTAAAACGTACCCATCATTCAGCAGCTACAACAAGATGTAATGGTTTCAGTCTGTACAAGGCTATGCCTTTCTCTAGACCGAGCACAAGAGAGACATAGACAATGCGTCGTCTAGACTATCTAGATCTGCACACAACCTGTCCATGTCTACCACCAAAAGGAAAAGTCCAAACATCACCGGGGAAGAAGGATTATTAAACCAGGATCCATGAACATCCGGGGTAAGCCATCCGGGGAGCTTCCAGTGGTTGCACAGCATTTCATAGGTCAAGGGCAGAGGCCGGGGATCCCCGCTGGGTCAAGTCAGGCGGCGGTTGAATTGAAGCGCTCAAGGATCATCAAGTACATACAGGGAGAATTTTGCTTTTTCGTTGGCTGAGACTCGGATGGTTGGACAGGAAAGGGGGGCACCAACGGTTATTAACCAAGGGAGGCAATCCGAGAGATTTGATCATACTACTAATTGGACTGAATTGTTTACTATTAGTTTCATGGAGACAACGTCTTGGGCATGATGCATGCATACCTACATGGAATCCTCAATAAAGCGAATGATGAACCCTGGTCAGATCATGTACTATTACTTTGACGACCTGCTTAAAACAGTCGACCGAGTTTTCCCTCTATCCTGTAGTTATGGAATTGATTCCGTGCTACTGTTACCACTTCTACTAGGTATGTATAGGTAGGTAGGATAGATAATATCTCGTGACTAGCCAAACCTTGGTGACAAGCTCAAGCCACCAGATAACTCATCATATTCCTCAGTAAATTACGTGACAATTTGTATGACACTTCATGCATGGCCTGTCCTCGTAATGGTGATGCTCAGACAGCAAGTCTAGACTGCCCACCTCATGTCTTGCTGAAACCACCCCATTGGTAAATCTGCAGATCCAAGACTATCCCTCCTTATTTGCTTCCCCTCCGCCTGTCTCGACCCTGTAAGTCTGGGGAATCAGCCTCAAGAACTAACAAAAGGCGGTCGCTATTTCTAGAGTTGTAATGAGACATTACATCCTGTAATGCTAAATGCGTACGCGTACATGTTTGTACTGTAGCATCTGTGTATTTTGTTCATGCTGTGGTGATCGGAGCATAATATACATGTCGATCTCATATGCTACGTTGCCCAATTCCGCCACTGATACTCAAAGAGCCAGTTGTTTCATGGTGTATGTTGAGCGCTACATTCCAAAACTGGAAGTATGCACCAACATCAATTCACAGTCACCTGAACTGAACCATCGACTGGTAAGAAATGATTTGTTTAACCCGACGCCATCCGAACCGCTGCCTTTTGCTTGAAATCCATGGCATCCTCAAAACAAAATCCAGTAACTCCAACATGCTTGCCTGCGTAAACCAGCTAATGAGCGTATCGTATCGTGCTATACTATTGTACACGGCGTATCATAAATTGAAATCAAACGTGTCTTGTGCTAATGTCAAAAATATCATTCTTCCAACCTCCCTGCTCGTACTCGAAAAGTTTCTGTTCCGCATCCCTGCCTTCCTCTTCCCACAGCTTGACAAGACTTCCGGGAGCATAACGCCCTTGGAAGACACCTTGACCTGCCTGGACACCAACGCGAGTATCAATATTAGGATCAGGTGCTGGAACAAGACGTGCAGCAACAGCTCGAGTGAATGTCCAGAGGTCCTTGGGGTCAGCGATGCGGGTGGCTCGAAGGCGTTCCCGTGCGTACAGCATTTCTCTATTCAAGAAGTGCAAACCTTCAGCGATGGCCGCAGCAATCTTGAGTTCGAGGGCTTTGCGCACGATAGGTCGAATGAATGGCTTCAAGAGCCAAGCTAGGCATGCAAACTTGGACTTTCTCAGTGTGTAGTTGAGGTGGTGAATGTTGACCTTGACGTTACGCAACGAGACAATCTGTTCCAAACGATCCTTGCCGATTTCCAGGTCGAGAGTGATGTCAACGCCGCGCTTGTCGAGGTGGAATCCGGCAATACCTTGGTCGACCATGCGGAGAAGACCAGAGTGCAGACGGAACCAGTAGCCCAAGTCGTCAGCAGCGATAGAAAGGCCAGACACAGTAACCTTCATCATGGAGGTTATAGTAGACTGCGTTCCATGAAGTGCCTTCTTGACCTGAACGTCATTGTAGCTTGAAATGTTGAGTTGGAAAGGTAAGAATGAGCTGGCGTTGACGGTACGGCCGGGCTCGAGGACGAGGTTTTCTAGCAAGAGATCGATTGCCGGAGCAGACACTTCGATACGTGGAATGGGAATATACTGGATAGCTTGTATGAGAAGGGGGACAAAGATATTGATGGTATCGGTAACAAGGTCGCTGTTTGCGTACTCTCCGGCAGGGGAAAGCAAGAGCGCGACTCTCTCAGTTGTGTGGACGAGCTGCTTAATGTCCTGATCATCCACGATGGATCGAAAAGCAGCATACAGGCTAGACAGCAGGGAATCAAGGTCATCTCGAATTGAAGACTTGGCAGTCAATTCGTTGGACTTTTTGCGCAAAGTTTGGAACCTCTCCTCAATGTTGTCGAAAAAGTCGGGGTCGCTAAGCATATCTTGGACCATGTTTCCAATTTGTTTTACAAGTTCATCAAAGTTGGGATCGGTCTTTCCGTCATCGATGACAGCCTCGAAAGATTTCTGGACATTGTCCCAATGTTCACGCTTGCCGAGAGAAGTAACGAACAACCAGAAATTGTGGACTGCCTTTTCAGCCTCTGGGTTAGGCTTGGTGTCCTCCTCAACTGCTTCCACTGTCGCAGTGGCGGCGTGCGAATAGGCAAGAAGGTAACGCCGAATGAGGAGTGACAGTGTCGAGACGGATTCCTTGTAGTCTGTTCGCTTGCGAAGGTTCAAGACAGTGTTCTTGAGGCGCTTGACAAGGGCATCACCCTCATCGCCTTTAACGTGCTCCTTGATGCTCTGTGCTGCTCCATCGGCGACCACAATGGCACTATCCTTGACGGTTTCACCAACATCTGCGACTTCGTTCTTGAGGTCTTGGTCTGAAGGTGACTTTTCATGCCCGTTTGCATTTTTGAGAGCTTCTTCTTCCTCCTTGGAAGGCTTGATGGCCTCGCCAGCTTGTTTGGAGACGTCTGACAAGGTGAAGGCAGTATCTCGCAGTACCTCTCTTCCTACAGTACTGAGATCGGATAAAAAGATTCGGAAGTCGGAATTGGTCAAGAGCAGAGACCCGACAGTCTGTAAGCTCTTGTAAGTGGCCACAGCATCAGCTCGTACTTTTGCTCTGGCAGCTCTCTGCTCGATATGGGCGACATCGACATCGAGACGTGCCTTGGTGAGGTACCAAATGAAATCCTGGATTTGATCCTTGCTGTTTTTGTGTTGCAGCACTTGGATGAACTGCGTGATCCACAGCTTGATGCTTCTGATTAGAGCTCGCCCTGAGGGGCTCAATTCCTGTCGCTCTGGGTTCAAGATTTGGGCGGAGAGAAGAGTTCGCAGATGAATGATGAGCTGCTCATTGCTTGGCATATAACCCTTTGAGATGGCGCGCAGCATTTGGTATGTATGGAGCTTCTCATGCAGTCGCGTCTGCAAGCTAGTGTCGTCATTGTAACGCGGCAGCAGAGGCTCACGCTCTGCCTCTTCGCGGTCTTTACCGCAACCAAAGCATGACAGCATTCTAAAAGCTGCAGGCTTTAATCGCCTGTATTAAATTTCTTGGGTTTGATAATGTTGTGAATATTTTCTTGAGGGTGGTTGCTATGACGGACGAGAAAGCGAGAGAGACAGAGACCAATTCATATCTTTTGAGAGTAATGATGATAACGACGTCATGACTTCATAGGAGCTTCTGAGATCCTGGTATGCACCGATAACTTTAGGCTTTGAGGCAACCACAAGCCCCCCTGCGAAACGCGAAAGGAAACAGCCACGAGCTTGATGATTGGTCGAGAATGTACTCATTATTTCGCACTCATGATGCTTTACTTTGTAGCGATGATGCGTGGGCTTGTGTATGGGAATGCGCCTACAGCGAATTCGTCCAAATCACAGCATGAAGCATGCTGATGAGCGATGAATAAATCGAGGGGGAATACCTGATAAATTGCCACTGCCGCTGTTGAGCGTGTGAAGAAGCAATCCTCTCAGTTTATGTCATTCCATTTGTTTGGTATGAGCACTGACTTGAACAGCAAATCCTAAGATCAGAAGCGCATCTGGGCGATACAGAAGCAGTCGCAATGTTGTTTCAATCGTATTCCCGTCTTTCTCGTGAGAATTTACGCCGAATTTGACGATAATATGAATGTGATTACGTTTCGGCGACTCATCATCAATAAAATGGCCCGCGGTAACGGATTACCGTCAGTCGGTCGGTCGGTGGACCTCGGCATCGTCAGCTGAGGGGGATAGCAATCATAGCATTGACAACTAAACGGCGCGCAAACAAGGAGTTCGAAATAGACCGGACACCAAACACGAGTAATATTTGGATCATTTGTGCCAGTTCTATGACTCTTTATCAATACAATTTCAGTCTCAATGACAACGCCAAAAGAATGGAAGCGGTTATCCTTCCAAGAAGCCATGGAACTATCCAGCCTTCCAGACCACACTTCAACGACACAGACCACCCAAAGATTCATGAGTTGTCAACCAGCTTGGACGCCAGGTCAAGAACTTCCATGGGACGCTGTTGGTATTCCACCGCCTAAGATTACAAGAGGAGCTTATGGCGCTGTCGTGTATACACTAGCCTCTCTCGCAGCAGCTCGTGTAGTTGAACAAGAAGATGAAAGCGAACAGATGAAAAACAGGAGAGGTATTCATGTGCGTTGAACATGCTTACAGTCAGCCCGAAGAAGAAAAAACTTACAGTATTTATCTAGTCCATTCATGCTGTTTTTACCAACCCCGGACTTTCAGATCGCCCTTTCATCCTTGATGTATCAGAGGTCCATTCAAGTCGTTCATTTTCTACGCGTCTTGTCCATGCTCGTCAACCAACACAGCCCTCGGAGGACTCATCAGGCCCCTTTCCCGAATCAGACTCTGAAGCGCCTCTAGGCAGCCCTTGCTTAACGAGCATCGTTACCTTCAAACGACCAGTTCCCAATACAGACCAAGTACAGGGGATCCCACCTCAGGAGAGATTCAAGGACATTCTTTCTTCAAGGAAACCTGATGAATGGGATCCATGTCCACAGGCTGATGTTGACGCTCTAAAAGCGAAGTTTCCAAACGAAGGCCATGGCGCATTCCCTATTTTGGACATGTACAAAGTCGACATGTCCTCATTCAATACCGGCAAAGAAATACCTGAACGGAGAGAACTAATATACTATCAACTACTCAAACCTCTTCCTAGAGAAGATAGCAATGCACATATTCTGTGCCACGCGTTCGAGGCAGACCGCAACAGTTTATTTATGCTCGGTAATCACCTGGGCTACGGCCGCGATCTGGGCATTGCAGCAAGTCTCAGTTATTCTTTCTACGTTCACGTCAACGCTGAAGAAGCAGTGATGGAAGGTAGTGACTGGTGGATACAAGAAGCTTCTTGGCCACGCTTTAGTGCAGGCAGAGGCGCAATGGAGAGCTTGATATGGAGTCCACAGGGGAAGCATGTCGCGACTGGCTATCAGGATGGTATCGTGCTGCCAATGACGACGAAGCTAGAAAGAGAGACAAAGCTGTAAAGAAGATGTTGCTTTCGTATCGCACCAGTCTTGTGCTCTAGGCTTGACTTATTCAATATGTAGAATATTGTTTACATGAGTACGTAGGGATGACACATTATCTTAACAGTCTAACATAAAGACTCGTATGAACCGAAACAATTGGAAAGGGGATGTTATACGTTCTGTTATCTCCTCTGGGTCGTGCCTTCCGTTCGTGATTCCCAAATAGGGGAGGGCCCTTCCTCACATAGCTTTATTTTCCAGGCTTCAGTACCCTCCTCATTCTCTTCTGGATCGCACGCATAGTTCGAGTTGAAAATCACCTAACCCACCGAATAACATCACCTTGCAACGCGAAAACTACCATTTGTTGACTAAAGGAAAGGTCGATTGTCCTAAAAGAAGCTGAGCCAATACACCACTTCGTTTGCTTCCAAGGCAAGGCGAGACTCGAGGGCAGTAAGACTCAGCTGAGTACGTCCCTAGATGATATATTGTTAGGCACGAGCTCTATTGACCAACACCTCTCAGATTTCAAGGAAAGCCGAACTTGCAAGAAGTCATGCCCATATTCATGCGAGTGTTTCCCTTAATATCCATCAAACAATACAGACGCACTGGTGCAGATAAATCTTCGCATTCGTATCTTCAGGCTGGCGGACTTTAGGGAATACCTTGAGAGCTGGTAAGTGCACATGAACAAACGCACACTTCTCTTTCTGCACTTGCTTAGTTAGTGGCTCCCCCGAATATTTATCACCTGCGGACATTTTGCACGGATCTTGTATAGCAGTCTATTGCATCGAATCTCTGTTTACTGAATGTCCTTCAAACACCACATCAGATCAAAAAGGGGTAAGCCCACTACCTACTATCCTCTTTATAACTCTCGATACCACTACTAAACAAATAATAAACAGATAAGCTAGGCAGTTACTAAGAAGTACACTTCTTTCATTCTATTCATTGCCATTTCGCTAGAGCATGCTGCAGACCAATTCACTGCTGGTAAGTGTTTGATCCGCCTACCCAAGGCACCAACCGTCTCACACTGCCAATCCTGAACACCGAATCACAACATGTACAAGGTGCACCACCGAAACCTTCCATCTTTTTCCACCTTTTACCTTCAAACGCATTATCGCCTATCTTCCATAAACATCATCTTCTTTTATACAGATGTATAGCTAATCCCTTCTACTTTACAAGGCACTTGATAATCCTCTTTTAAATTATCAAGATACTCCTCATTGCGCGTGGCTCCCCTAAGCCGGCTTAGGAACGAAACCTTTAACAAGTTCGCTTTATTTTTTCCACCACTGTATGTCTATCCCTATACCGTGATCCAGATATTGGCCTATATTGACTGCCCTTTTTATTATAGCAGTTGCGACACTTACCTACCTTACTTCCCCTTTACTGGAGTTACAGACTACGCTCTGACTATCCTTAAGTCACATCATCTCTCTTACACCCGGACAGGAAGACGTTGAAGTTCTATGTAAGCAGTCCTCCTAAGATGAATACTCAGAATACATGCTGACTGCAAACCTAGTACTTGTTACACTACTACGCAAGCAAGGTTCTCTAAGATGGCCGACCGTATTGGGTCCCCGTCCCGCTCCGGCCTGGTGGCAACTGAAAATGTCAACCGAATGCTGCCGAAGTCACCGGACGAGGTCTTTGCATTTAGTTCCGATGGGCAGACGTACACGGCGCCAAAATGTCTCATCGGCACTCCAGTGCGCAAGATCACTGAAAATAGCGACTACTGGAAGTCGGGATGGCTCTCTCTTGAATCCTTCTTCGCCCAGGAGGAAAACGAGAAGAAGGCCAAAGCTGAAGCATATGGGCGACGGCAACTCAACCCTTCGGATAAGCGTGCCGCACACGAGTACAAGATCCATTCAGACAACGTCTGCAAGCACAAGAAAATCAGAGAGATATTCGGTCCAGAGACAAACTACCATCCTAACCAGTTGGTATCCAAGCACCATCTACCTGCGGATGGACTTTGCCACATGGACATTATGTACAAACTTGCTTGCAAAATTTCGGATCTCAAATACCTTCAGGATCGAAGGGAGCTAGCCATGGATCCATGGGATCTTATCCGATGGAGAGTCGCGCTGAAACTTCAGCCGAAACTCTTGTTTGCAGCGCAAAGTGGTCGCGAATATGTTAGGACCATTATCTCTCAAATCTTCGAGGGACCCGGGACAGAGTCTTCCCCTCGCCCATACTATGATCCCCTGCTACGTGCGGCCATCATCCGATCAGCTGGCTATCAGGGCCGCTTGAACAGTTATGGCAAGCCAAGTGATAAACGCAAGGTGGTAAAAAGACCTTCCACAACCACTTCTCGTGTCAGACCAGTCAATCCTTCTCGAGTTGAGAAACGTCAGAAGATACATTCTCAGCCTAGCACCTACCACGGCATCAACGCATTCCGAGCCCAGCAACAAATTCGTCGAGGATCGCTAGACAACCCCAACCCCTGAGCATCAGTCGTCAGAACGGTGACCAAACGTGAGTAGTTCAGGAGAAATTCCCTTATCCATTAGCTAATTCAAACCAGCTCAGTTTTTTGTTATGAAGTGCAAAGCTTATTTCCTTATGTCAACTGAATTCAATGGGGCTATTCAGTACATATGCCTTCTATCTCATCTGTTATTCTCATCAGTGTGATAGACTGGTAACGGAGGATACCTGTCAAGATTTTGGAAGTGCGATTCGTGGCACATAGATACCGATTTACATATCGGCCAGTTTTATTCTGCAGTATCTGGTGAATTTTGTACGACATCTGTTCCCTCCCACTATTTGGTCGCAATTGAGACGGCCATACTGATAGCTCATTCATGAGCCTACGTTAACAGGGAGGGTTCAGTGCACATCGTTGATTCTATCTCTGATCAAAACTAGAGTTTTCTCACAATCGAAATGGTCATGATACTCGACGTCCACCCGATGACGATGGTATTGCAATGATGATCTTGGTTGTACCACAGTGAACGATCCTATGTTGTCATCTTGACACTGTAATCTTATAGTTCAATAAGACGACTTCGCAAACCATGATCATCGGAAAGCCTCATTGGTCTATCTCATAACTTTCTGGCCTCATTTGATCCCGAGTTTGTTGCGCTGTAAGCTCGCCGTATAGTTACATGTCGGCTATATCGGGTAAGCCGGAATAAGTCTGAAGTTGACGATGTAAGGACAATATACCCTTATGCTTTCGGGATCTCACCGAAAACACTCTCTAAATACTTTTAATCTGCCTGCTTGGATACTCTTGACTTGCGATCATAAGTCAATAGCTGCTCGTCTACCACTGACTACTCGGAATTGAGGCTGATCTAGCTCAATTGGTTCCGCCACCTCAATTCTGGACTTACACCACCAAATAAATCGGTCAAGTAAACATTAACGTCCAGGTATCATTCACTCTATTTGGTCCGGACCGACCTAGATAGGTATGAGTTTGCGTCAAGCTGCTGTCAGAGCCGCTCGAGCTCGCTTTGCAAGCCAGTTCCCATGGACAACTTCACCTGCTATTATCGGCGCACCGATGCGCATCATGTCAGGACCGCAACTCGCCCTAGAAATCTCAAAAGCTGGAGGACTGGGATTCGTTGGCCCTGGATCAAAGCCTGAAGACACATCCAAGGATCTAAGTACAGTGCGGGAATTGTTGTGCGATTCGCCTCCCAAAGCACTTCCGTCTGCATTTCCCTCCAATTACCTCCCAGTAGGCGTCGGCTTTCAGCTTTGGAACGGAGACTTGAAGTCGGCCGTCGAAGCTGTCCGAGAACACAAGCCTTGCGCAGCCTGGCTCTTTGCGCCGCGTCGAGGTCAAGAGGAGCTGGATGAGTGGACGTTCGAGATACGGGAGGCTTACCCTGATATTCAAGTTCTGATCCAGATCGGTACCGTACAGGAGAGTATCGAAGTCGCCAGGAGCGAACATCGTCCCGATGCTCTAGTAGTACAGGGTGCTGAAGCAGGCGGCCATGGTCGAGCTACCGATGGTCTAGGTTTAATGGCCCTGTTTCCCGAAATCGCAGACCAGGTTCAAGACTGCGGCATAGCTTTGTTCGCGGCCGGAGGCATCGCAGACGGTCGTGGAGTCGCAGCTGCACTCTCACTTGGAGCCGCCGGCGCGGTGATGGGTACACGATTCCTAGCAGCCACGGAAGCGCGTATCAGCAAAGGATACCAACAAGAAGTAGTACGTGCTACGGATGGAGCGCAGTGCACTGCGAAAACCATGCTCTACAATCATCTTCGAGGCACGATGGGTTGGCCGGAGCAGTACAGCCCGCGTGGGATCGTCAACCAGAGCTTCTACGACCACAAAGCTGGTGTTGATTTTGAGGAACTTAAGAAGCGGCATGACGAAGCTGTTGAGTCTGGTGATAAAGGCTGGGGACCGGATGGCAGGTTGGCTACGTATGCGGGCGCGGCTGTTGGGCTTGTGCATGATGTACAGGAGGCTGGTGTTATCGTGAAGCGTGTGCAGAGTGAAGTCAAGGAGATTATAGCGGACTTGACAAGGGACACTATGTAGGATGCAATCTCACAAGTTAATATGAGCCTTCTTTTGTTCTCATGAGAGAGACTACGTACCTTAGCGTGTAAAGCAGCTTTGTTACTTTATTCTTTAGTTTTTATCGTACTTCATGACCATGGAGTGGAAGCAGCTATAAGAGCTACTGTATACTGTCTTCTAGGCGATGGGCTTTGGAACTAACTTCACGACTATGACCATAAATCAAAGACTTAATGGAATTTTCGATTAAAAGCTCAAGAGCTTTTCTGTTGTTGTTAATGTACTTGTTAAACATCTTATGAAATAGCGAGGAGTGACTAGTGAGTTCGTGCTCCGTTTTGAATTTTGATCAGCTTCGCAAGCCCATACTCGTTATGAGAATGGGTTCAATGGAATAAGTGTTCTCCTACGTTGAGAAGAATATATATTGACTCGAGGAGATAACGGCATTTGGCGTGTTTGGATTATGGTTCGTTCATCACCTACACAGCCTTGTTGGGTTGTGATATTATATACACAGATCCACCTTTTGTTACCCTATGGAGGTTGATCGATTTATTTTCTCTTACATCTCATCCACAGCTTGTACCTTTGTCTGGTACTGCATTGAGCATGGAAAATCCGCAAGCTGATGAATGTTTGTGAGTAAGCCTGGGTAGTGAGTTGAGATGGAAGAAGACAGCAAGTTTTACGACTAAGCAGGTAGGATGTGAAAGTAACAGTAGGAAATTCAAATATTCGATTGCAAATATTCAGATATTTCTCATTCCATTCGAGCTATATCATCACCTTGAAAGTATGAATGCGATGAATTTTGGAGCTCTTGAAGCTTTTGATGACGATTCCGAGATCCGCCTCATTTAGCGACTACAGGTTGTAGCAGCCGAAGCTTTGATAGGTCACGTGGTTGAGGATACAGCAACTTCGATTGGACAATTGACTTGCCCGGATGGGTCCAGGTTCCAACTTCGACCCAAATCAGCCCATCCCTCACAAATCCCTCGACAACACCCTCTACCTCGCATCCCCGAGTCATCCTCATTGCCAGGCGCAAACCCGATCTGATAAGAACAACAACAATGTTCCTGCAACGCTCCGCCATCACCGCGGCTCGCCGCGTCGCCGCCCGACCTGCCGTCGCTCGCACCTTTGTCACCTCCGTTGCTCGCCGTACGCATTTCTTTCTTTCCCCACAGCCAATGGTATCTGTCGTATGATGGCTGACTAGCGTTTTTGCTCCGACTACAGGTGATGCCACCCGCCCTGCCACCCCCAGCGAGCAGGCTGCTGCTCTCGCTGGCACCGCCGAGAAGAAGGTTGGATCCTACAAGGTCCTGAAGGGTACGTCAATCGATAACGACGCCGTCGACAACCTCAATGGCGCGCCCCGTAACCTCGGTCGATGCACCGTGACGTGACATGCAACACTCGCTGACGAAAGCTTCCACTCTTGTAGAGATCCAGGCTGAGGAGGATCTCTTCGGTCCTGGTGCCGCCCCCGGTACCGTCCCCACCGATCTCGAGCAATCCACCGGTCTCGAACGTCTGGAGATTCTCGGTAAGATGGAGGGTGTTGACATTTTCGACATGCGCCCTCTCGATGCCACCCGCCTCGGAACGATGAAGGACCCCATCATGGTTCGATCTGCTGGCGAGGAGCAGTTCGCTGGTTGCACTGGTTTCCCTGCCGACTCTCACGGTGTTAACTGGCTCGGCGTGAGTCTTGACCTTTTTTTCGACTGCCGGACAGACGGAAGTGAATTGCTGACATTATAACTTAAAGCTCACCCGCGAGCGCCCTATCGAGCGATGCCCCGAGTGCGGCAGCGTCTACAAGATGGACTACGTCGGTCCTGAGGATGACCACCACCACCACCACCCTCCTGAGTTTGAGGAGCCCAAGACCTTTGCCGATTACATCAAGCCCGAGTACCGATACAAATAAATGCATTGCGCCGAGACATTGAGGAGATTGGGCTGCAGTATCAAGTGAAAACTAGACGGGTGTGATGCTGCCCCGGGGAGAGGATCCATTTTGTGTAGATTAGGGTGCCTTGTTCCCTGTGTCAATTTACTAAGTTAGCTTGCAGAAGTTGATGTTGACTATATAACAGATCCCAAGATGTGAAATTAATTTAATGTTTCAATTGAACTTGTACTCGAGTAGTTCTCGAGCTTTAGGATATTTCACAGTATATAGCAGGGTTGTGATGTCATTCCGTTGGTTGAGGTGAAACAGTCTGAATGGTAACTCTCATACGGAGTACCAGGGCCACGAATCGAAACGATTTGGCATGGGGTATGTGTATCCTTTTCAAGTAAGAAGACGAGCTCTAGCATGTCTCCCTATACCTGTTGTTCTTATTTGTGAGCTCCCTGTCGTCTAGGTCTTGGGATATCGAGGGCGTAATGACATCGTCTCGGCTCTGAATTAGAGAGCATGAGGACCATATCAGATGGACGACTGTTGCGTGCTTAAGAGTAAAGGTAATTCCTGTATGCTCACCATTGTCCTTCAGCCTTCATCTTCATCAAAGCTCAGCTTAATCTTCTTGGCCTTCTTCTTTGGCTTGCGATTCTTGGCGGCATCTTTATCAGAAACATCCTTTTTTTTCTTATCCTCCCCGTCACCTTCATCCTTAGCCTCGTCAGAATCACCACCAACAACTTTTCCAACCTTGCGCTTTCTTCCTCCAATAGCAGCTTTGCTTTCTGACTCTTTGGCTGTTTCTTTCACAGTTGCTGGCTCCGCATCGTAATCTCCGGTGTCTTTGACAACGCCGTCCTTGTCGACTTCAAGACTCACGACATTGCCGTCCTCATCCACGACTAGCGGCACATCTTCAGCTTCTTCGCTGCTGGACCGTTTCTTGGCTGATCTCCGTTGCGCAGCGAGGAGCGGATCGGGACCAGTTGCGCCCGCAGCTTGGGCGCGCAGAGCCGCGAGAAACGGCGGTGCTGCGTTGTCGTATGACAGGTTTTTTGAGTTAATCTTGGGAGTAGGAGCCATGTTTGAAAAGTTGGGATGAAATAGAACGAGTGAGTGAGTGAGCTGGAGGCTTGATGTGGTTGGTTCAGCTCTGACAGCTGTCAGCGATTGGTTTACGGCTCTTTGTCAGCTTTTCGATACCGTCTTTTGATCCCTCCCATGAAATCTGGTCTGGATCCAGAAGCACAAGCAAGCAAAATGTCAGTCTAGGTAGTCTAGACTATTCTGGGCAAAAAATAGTTTATCTGCATGCAAGCACAATGCAAGTGGGGTTCTTGTTCCAAAACTATTTTTTCCTGGCCATGGAAGACAAGATTAAGATAAAACTGAATTTCTTGCTTTACCATGTCCACTGTAAACCAAAGCAGATCGAAACTATCTACGGTAAGTGACAAGTGGTGAGAACCTAATTATAACCGAACCCTTGGCTTCTCTTTCTTCTTTTCCTGCTTCTCCTGACAGGGGAAATTTGGCCAATATGAAGACGCCCGCGGACCGGGAGATCATGATGGATGTTCCGCCCTTTTCATTTAGACGAAGTTGCGGTGTCTGATTGGATTGAGCCGAAAAAACAGGGCGGTCTATTGGGTGTGGACGAGCCCGTGGCCCCCTGGACTAATAGTAGGTACCTGCTGGACCAGGGCACCCGGGCCCGGGATTTTAGGTGAATGCGGACGGGGATAGGTGCATGAAATAAACTGCCAATATCAGTCACTGTGCTACAACTGCAACTACTCCAATCTCTTGGGTCTAGCACATCATGGTTGCCCCATTTCATCCCATGATGGATTCTCCTGACTACTAACCTCCTGTCTTTGTGCTTTACCTGTGCTTCTTCTCCTCCCTTGCTTTTGCACTTTTCTGGCATCCCTTTCAAAGTCAAGCCTTTTCCTCATTTTTCAGAGTCAGTCTTATCTAATCGTTTCCATTTCCCTACGATTAATCCCCCTTGCTTTACTGTACTGTTAGACAAACACTCCCTTCTTCATTGGTGATTGAAAGTATCCATATTACTATCGCTGTATTCTTGTCCCTCGTTATCAACCGCCAAGGAGTTCCATGTCTGTGCCCCACTGTCCCATCTATGCCGGTCGACGCGTCAGTGAGTTGGGTTTCTTGCTTTGCTGGGTCCAAGATTTGGCTTTTGTTCTCTAGCTTTGACTTTGGCGTGGGAACGTGGTCGGTCCCTGCCGCTCATTACTTAATTCCATTCCCTTGTCCATCTGCACTGTACATCTTTTCTTAGATCCAGGAATCCTTCCAAGATCTCGAAGCGCTGCGGCCACTCTTTTTTTGCTTCCGTCTAAGTTTAGGTGATGCCACCTGCTTGGACTACACGATTCGAACGACGAGCCACGACAAAACGATACCACGACCGTTTATTCTTTCAGCGACCGAACCAAACTGCGATTGCGTCTCCAGCACGTACCTAATTCTCCAAACCTTTTGGTCCCACCCTACCCCCAGATCGATCGACCTACGAATACGTACGGTAGTTACGATAGCCCCGTCCGCCAACACCCATCTTCCTCCTTACTCTCGATCTCCTATTTCCTCGTCCTCGACGGCCGTCGCAGGCGCCACGATACGGCGCATTTCATGTCCTCCCGACTACAATTGCCATCAATCACACCACCTGCCGCCGCGGTAGGCTTTCTCTCGCCATGGACCTGATCAGAAGGGCCACCAGGGTGGCTCCCAGCAAGCCTCCTCTACAACTGCCCCTCGATGAGAAGAGGGACTCCAAACACAACAAGGCTGTTGACAATCGCATGGCCTTCTTCCGTAGGCCGCTACGGTTAAAGGGGAACTCGACGATTTCTGTACCTCTGGGCGTGGTCATCTTTTTTCCTATGCTTGTTTTAATTCTTATTTTTATTCTTTTCGTTAGCCATCCCAGTTCTCCCGGCAGGGGGTTCCTTATACCAGGAGGTGCTGCCCCTAAAATGCGGTATGTTTTATATCACTGATTTCTGCATGACCTCCAGCTAACAAGAGAAAAAGGAAAATCAGCGAAAAGTACGACAAGGTGTTCGTCGAGGGCTGCGCCCAGCCTGACACCAGCCAACCTCGAGCCAATGCTGCTTTTGTGATATTAGCGAGAAACAAGGAGCTTGATGGTGTGTTGCAGTCTATCAAGTCGGTCGAGAGACACTTCAACAGATGGTACCATTACCCCTATGTGTTCCTCAACGACGGCGATTTCGACGACAACTTCAAAGAGGCCATTCGAAACCACACTTCGGGTGAAGTCGAGTTTGGAAAGGTTGGTCCAGATATGTGGGGCTTCCCTGATTGGATCGACCCCAAGGTTGTCAAAGAAGGCATTGCTAAACAGGGTGATGCTGCTGTCATGTACGGAGGTCTGGAGAGCTACCACAAGATGTGTAGATTCTACTCTGGGTAAGTTGAGGTGGCTTTGCTTCTCAGCAGCGTAACTAACAGCACATGCAGCTTCTTCTTTAACCATCCCTTACTGCTCAAGTATGAGTGGTATTGGCGAGTCGAGCCTGAGATCAGCTACTTCTGCGACATTACATAGTATGTTTGTTCCTTCGACAAGATTTATGCATTGCTAATATACAGCAGCGACCCTTTCCAAAAGATGATCGAGCACAACAAAACATATGGCTTCACAATTGCCGTCAAAGAGCTTCGCGAGACTGTCCCCAACATCTTCCGATATGCCTCCGCGTACAAGCGACTCAATAACATCACATCCAAGGGCCTATGGGAAATGTTTGTTGAGCCACCAGAGGACGACGATGAGGACTCGACCAAGGAAAGCGATACTTCTCCAAACGAAAATAGTTTCTGGGATACCCTCACAGGAAAGAAGAAGAACACTATCGACCCCGAGTCAATGGAGGGAGAGGCCTACAACATGTGCCATTTTTGGTCCAATTTTGAGATTGCCAAGCTCAGCTGGTTCCGCAGCAAGGAGTATCAGGATTTCTTTGAAATGATGGACCGAAGTGGTGGCTTTTGGATGGAACGAGTATGCAAGCCTAGCCTACCTTTTGTGACAATGCTAACATTCCTTAGTGGGGCGATGCTCCTATTCACTCCCTTGCCGCTGGCGCTCTACTTGGGCCCCAGGACATCCATTACTTCCGAGACTTTGGGTACCGACACACGACAATCCAGCATTGTCCTTCTAATGCACCCGGCAAGCAGCTCGCTCGCGAGCCTTACCTCGAAAAGACGACGTTCCCCGAATACAAGAGATTCGAGGAAGACGACTATTGGGAGCAATGGGACGACGTGCAAGAAGGCGGTATCGGCTGTCGTTGTAGATGTGATACAGATGTCGTCGATGTCGAGGGCAAGGAAGGATCTTGTCTGGCTGAATGGGTCGACGTTGCTGGCGGCTGGGCTCATCCATATTAAGGCGCCCAAATACTCAAGCTTGCTTCAGTATTTGTACACTATGGACTGATAGATGACACCATATTCGAGCATTTCGATCATCAACGGCGCTTCAGGAGCATGAGCAACTTCGATTTGACCAGGTCATAGGGATTATTATACATTTGGGGCAGGACAAAAAAGAAGGTTGCGGCGTTTTGTTTTAACAAGATTATTTGTTCGTTGCTGTTATAAGGCCTTTGCCTTTACACCTCGTTCAGAATGTTCGTTCATCGCTGTATTACAGTGTAGGGCATGGCATAGGCATTGTGTGGAATCTGCTTCACATATGGTTTTGGGGGTCTTTGTATGTTCGGATAGATGATGTGCTTTTGTACTCAAGAGATTCCGAGAGTACCTGCACGGTGTTAATGATACATTCAGGATGAGAGACCGCTCATTCTTAGATTTTACGGCTGCTTGAATATTGTTCCATGCGTTCTGGACTCTACTTAAAGACCATGGTCTCAGTGGTTGCTTTCAGCATATGCACATTGCTAGCTTCAAGCCAAACACCTTATAGCCAGGTCTCGATTGTATTGATTCAAATGTTGCATAGGCAGACTTCCAGAAGCTGTTGGGAAGGACTGATGCCTAGGCATGGTTTGCTGTTTGTTAGATATTTGTTGTATGCAAGCTACCTATGATATAGGCAGCTTCCAAACTAGAGAGGCCTCTAGAAGAAAGCTATAGTTATAAAGCCTAGCTTCTCTTCTATCTAAATGAGAACATCATGGTTGTTTCTTTTCTCTTACTTTCTGTCTGAAGCTGGTTGGTCGTGGCGTTAGAGGCCCTTGACTAACAGCACTGCCTTCAGCTGAACACCATGATTCCAGCCAGACCCACTGTTCATTATCTGCCTTACAAGGACTGAGTCCTAGTCTAGATATATAGTCTTGGGGTCGCCTTGATGGATGATTAGCTCAACATTAACAAACTCACGTCTGTTATATCATATTCTCCCAGGGAGCCTCTTTATCAGTCTACTTCACAATGGATACATTGCATCGTGTTTCTGAGTATCTCTTTGGTCCTGCGGTTCCTCCCAGGGAACCATGCGGTCGAAAAGTGCAGATCATGTCAGACCTTCATCTGGAGCTCAATCGTCAATATGCAACTTTTGACTTTCCCGTCAAAGCACCCTTTCTCATTCTGGGCGGTGATATCGGCCGCATGATCGACTATGAGATATTCCTCCCCTTCCTCGCTCGTCAAACAGCCCGCTTCGAAAAGGTCTTCTTAGTGCTCGGCAACCATGAGTTCTACGAGATGAGCTATGAAGACGGTATCGCAAAGGCTATAGAATTAGAGAAGGAGGATATTCTGGAAGGAAAACTTGTGGTTCTGGATCGGAATTGCTGGGACGATCCTGATTCGAAACTCACCATCGTCGGCGCAACGTTATGGTCCAAGATCCATCCCTCGGCAGCCGAAACTATTACCCTCCGTGTCTCGGACTACAAGAAGATCTTAGGCTGGTCCGTTGCCAAGCACAACGAGTGTCACACCCGCGATCTCGCGTATCTCAGCGAAACTGTCACAGGCCTTGGTAATCTCCCAGCGAAATCCCAGCGTACCGTTCTGGTGGTGACGCATCACGCACCCTGCGTGGCAGGATCTTCAAAACCAGAACATTCGAACGCTCCTTTCAAGACTGCTTTTTCGACGGATGTCATCCAGGCGAGGGAATTTGCAAGGGGCGTTACAGTGTGGATGTTTGGGCATACGCATTTCACGACGGAGTTTAGGAAGGGCCCTGTGAGGGTTGTTGCAAATCAGAGGGGGTATGTTTTGGGGTACAAGGGGCCTACATTGGAGGATACGAAGGGGTTTAATGATGAGAGGGTTGTTGAGTTGTGATATATATGTGGTGCTCTCAGATTAAGGGTCATTACGGAGTATGGAGTCTAGGTAATAATACCGATGTATATCAATGGCTATAGATTTGATAATCATTATCATTCCAATCAGTGTTGGCATTCATGGTTACTGGCTAGCATCTTCTCACAGCCCATGAGACAAGCGTGATAGATCAATGTTTATGGCCTATCCATCCGTCTCACAGCTCCTTCTTGCAAAGTCGGAAATTCTAGAAATACAGGCAAAATCTCTAATGTAAATATACAAGTTATACAAGGTCTTGTGTGATTTCGAGTCACTTTCTCAACATTACTTTTGAAAGAATGCCACAACCTTTAAAGTCTTTCTCGTGTAAGTCTTCCTCTTACACTAAGCCGTTGACTGCAGATTCTCAGACGATCAAGGACAGCCACTGAAATGCCTAAGCCTTGTTATACACCAGAAGCCATAGAATTATAAATTGTCTTAAATTCATCAAGATTTCCTTACCTTCTCGTACATTTATTCCAAACTTGCTGTCACTGCACAAGAGTGTGTTGCGGCCTGAGGCATCCACTGCCCCGGATTGACATTCTTGCGCTAAGGCTAGAACCTCCAAAAAATTGGTCACTGTCGACTTGGAGATCGCCAGCATCAACCTCCAGACTCACGGCCACGGCGCCCTTTCCACGACGATGCCTCCTCGAATCTCTCCCTTCAGCACGCCTCTGTGCTGCAGGACGACCGCCAATGCCCCCGTCTCGTCGCTGACTGCCTACCTCGCTGGTCTCTCGCTCCAGACCCGAAATGCATCCATCCTCGGTAGCCTTGCCAATACCCCAGGTGCTATGCACCAGAAGAAGCGAGTTGGTCGTGGTCCTTCGTCCGGACACGGAAAGACATCTGGTCGCGGTCACAAGGGTCAGAAGCAGCATGGAAAGGTCAAGCCATGGTTCCAGGGTGGTCAGACACCTTTGATCGTCAAGCACGGTCGAAAGGGTTTCAGCAACTAGTGAGGCGCCTACGATTAATCCCCGACACGAAGTTGAAGGTTTTGGAGAGATAAAAGGTTGAATTGACTAACAAGTCCGCAGCCGAGCCCCTCAAATGTCGGAAGTCAACATCGACCAAATCCAGGCCTGGATCGACCAAGGACGACTCGACCCCACGAAACAGATTACCCCAAAGGAATTGATCGAGTGTGGGATTATTGGAACCCTCAAGGACGGTGTCAAGATTCTGTCCCGAGGTGCAGACACTCTTAAGCAGCCCATCGACGTCATGGTCTCTCGTGTTTCTGCCTCAGCAATTGCTGCTATCGAAGGCGCCGGCGGCAAGGTCCTCACCCGATACTACACCAAGCTCGCCATAAAACGACTCTTGACTGGCGAGTCGGTCAACACAGACAAGCCTCTGCCCCAAGGTGCGGAGCACGTTGACACTGTGCTGGCCGCAGCCCGCGACGCACCGTTCCGATACCGACTACCCGACCCCACCGGCCGTGAGGATATCGAATACTATCGTGACCCTGCGCACCGAGGATACTTGAGCCACCAGCTTGCGCCAGGCGAGTCACCCAGTTTGTACTTCAGGGTTCCCGGTGTGCACAAAATTAAGAGCGAGGTTAAGAAGGAGAAGGCGGCCACCGAGGAGACTCTTTTCTAAGAGTTGGGTGGGGGTATGGCATGCATGTTGATGAATTGTATTATAATGACCGAGTATAGAGACTTGGGTGTGAAAACAAGCAATGTACAACCAATTGAAACTCTTAGACTGAAGCCGTTCATTCAATCTGATGAATGCATCGATCGATATTAAAGATCAATCAGCCACAGTTTGACTGACAGTTTGTGGCGTTGCCAGGAACATCCATTTTAGCCGTTACAGGACATGACTTGGATGGAGATGCACATGGAGAAGTGGGAAGTGGGAGGGAGGTACGTACCCATCAATGACGCTCCACAACAGCTCTGTCCGGACGCCGGGTTAAGGTCATGTCGCAGACCTAGACCCAAGTCTTCTCCACTTGGAATGACTTCACCAACCTCCCAGTTGCCTCTCAATTCGCGTGTATTTCGTCGCTAGGGTTGCTGTACGGCTTATTGGCTTTGCTTCAGCTCTTGTAGTCACTATTTGTTACATCGCAGGCTCGCTATCGCGCATCCCAGACCATTGCGCTGAATAGCTTCTCTCTTTCACGGCCTCAATTACGAGTCGCCTACTACGTACGTTGGACGAGACGACAGATCTACATACAATCGCTCCACGAGTTATCGCGACTCAGCTGATCGACATTGGCAAGACTGGCACGCGCCGCAAGATAGCTTTACATTACAACAAAATACACGACACACAAAGTCGCAATGTCTCTGTTTGGTTCATCGCCGACTGAGGACAGCCCGGCCCTGAGCTCGCCTGGTCCTGCTCGACGTGGTGGTGCTGGGCTCTTTGATGAAGAGTCCGCATCCAAACCATCCAACAGTCTCTTCGCTGACGACGATGACTCCCAAGATTCGCCTTGGGATATGCCTACGCCGCGCAAGCAACAGAGCCGTGCCGACCTCATCCGCAGCCTCCTCGCCGGCAGCGACGTGCCCGACAGCTATATTGAAATCTTCGATACAGTAGTGCGCGAAGATGGAAGCGGGGGTCAGGTCACCTCTGGAGGTATCGCAAAGCTCTTCGCTACAGCCAGGCTCGGAGCCGACGCTCAAGCTCGCATCATGTCCTTGGTCGCTCCGGGCGGCGGGGATATCAAGCTAGGTCGAAACGAGTTCAATGTGCTGCTGGCCCTGGTCGGCCTAGCACAAGAAGGCGAAATCATAAGTCTTGATGGTGTTGATGAGCGACGAAAACGTAAGTATTAATTCATATTTCTTCGATTTGTTCTTCGCATGAAAGAATTCGCGTCATGTAAATGACTTTTGCTTGCCAAGGCTTACAAGCTGCGTTATCATCTGGTCCATGCGATACCATGTCACATCAGTGCTGGCATATGCCCCCCGGTGGTTGGTGGGGACACTACTCGATGCAGCTAATAACTCATTTCCATCACAGGCCTTCCGCAACCCAAGCTCGCAGGTCTTACTGCAGAGCCCATCCTACCTCCAGTTGCTGAACTTTCTGCGAAACCTCCTCAGACACCTCCCAAAGATAATCCTCCTCAACAACAGCAAACTCCACCCGCGCAGCCGCAGCCACAGCCGCAGCCTAAGCAATTCCGTCCAGCCATGGAAGACCCCGAAGACGACCCATGGGGCAGCCCCGATATGCACAAGACCCACGATCACGGTCCAGCTAAATCCAATGGTGCCCAGCGTCATAACACGAATGGCCATGCCAGCTTCAGCCAAACACCCCCAACAACAGTAATCGATGCGCCTCCTCTGACTCATGTCGCGTCACCTCCTACGACCTCGCCGAATAGTCGCAGACAGCCCAGCACCAATTCAGTAACTGGACCTGCTGGATGGGGATACTTTGATGGAACCAATCCCACCGTAGGCGGCTTTGGCGAATCTCCAACTGCTGCTGCTGTTCAGAATCCCTTCGCCACCGGCCCTACAGCGACCCCCAACATGCAGCCTCCTCCAGGTCTCCCACATCATGCGAGTAGCGGTAGAGTCAGCCGTGGGGCCGAAGAAAAAGTTATTGTTACTCTTATGCCAGAGAAGGAAGGTGTCTTTATGTTCCAGCATCATAACTACGAAATCTCAAGCGTGAGGCGTGGCAGTAAGGTTATTCGCAGATATAGCGACTTTGTCTGGTTGTTGGATTGTCTGCACAAGAGATATCCATTCCGCATCCTGCCGCTACTTCCACCCAAGCGCGTAGGCGTAAATGGCAGCCATCTATCGAACGACGGCGCTTTCATCGAAAAGCGAAGAAGGGGTCTAGCACGATTCCTGAATGCCCTCATCAGACATCCCGTTCTTAACCAAGAACAGCTTGTTGTCATGTTCTTGACCGTTCCCACAGTAAGTCTTTCATGTCTCGGCGTATAAGCCAACTGCTGAAGCTAATATCAGCATCAGGAACTGTCTGTGTGGCGCAAGCAAGCTACTATTTCTGTTCAGGATGAATTTACCGATCGAGCACTACCACCTGGTCTGGAGGATTCTTTGCCAGCTGAACTTGAAGAGCTGTTCTCCCGAACACGCAGTGGTGTCAAGCGTTCCGCTGAGCTCTACATTAACGTCTGCAATATCATGGATCGTCTTGTGAAGCGAACCGAGGGCGTGGCTGCTGACCATGCTCGTATTGCCATGTCTCTGGCTTCGCTTACTGAAACTTCCGAGGATACATACTCGACAGACACCAACGAAGTTCCTTTGCTCAATGACGGACTCGTCGCCATGAGCAAACACCTCAGAACCTGCCAGGCCTTGATGGAGGACGAGAGCCGTGGTTGGGACGAGGGTGTGCTAGAAGATCTCAAGCGCCAACGAGATGCTCTTGTAAGCGTACGGGAGCTGTTTGAACGACGGGAAAGACTTGATAAAGACAACATCCCCTATTTGGAGCGAAGAATTCAAACCAATGAAAGCAAACTTACCAGCCTGCGAGCCAAACCAGAAGGTACGATCAAGGCTGGCGAGATCGATCGTATAGCGGAAAACATCATCAAGGTAAGTTGTCTCTTGAAACCATTTTTGGCAGGTTATTAACCAGAAACAGGACAAGGAATCCATTGTCCAGCAACACAACCGCTCCATTTTTGTCAAGGAGTGTATCCGCGACGAACTCAGCACCTTCCAATCAACACAGTACCTCGTAAGCCGATGGAACCAGGACTGGGCCGGCGAGCGAGTCAAGTATGCCGAGATGCTCGCAGACAACTGGCGAAGGTTGCTCGATGAACTCGAGGGCATGCCGCTGGGCGACTAGAATGTGCCAGAGAGCCACCGAAGTTCATTTCAAACAGCGATTGATGCGTCTGAGGTATGGGACGAATTACATTGGAGAGACGTCAGGTGGTAATTGAATTCTTTAAGAGAAGAAGGAGAAACGATGGTTGTGGTTTGTCTTTTTTTTTTTTTTTTTGAAGTTCCTGCTTGCGTTTAAAATGTGTCTTTTTTTGTATCAAGATGGGGAGTGTTATACATGGGTTGGAAGAGAGATGGAAGTCGGGGGTTAGGGAGAAAGAAGCATGAAGACATGTGCTCGATACCCTTCATTCATTTTAGTTTCGAACATTGTTTCATAATAGATATCATGGCTGTTATGTATATACAGGCCTTTACTCGACGAGCACGTTACACTCTCTGCATAGTGAAAACAAAATGGCTGAACAACCGGTTGTCATCAAATCTTCTATTATCGTTCCACTTTTTGTCTTGTCCTATCATTTACTGTATGTATCCCGCCGGAAACCCATCTACCACTGATCTGTCACAGCACCGTGGGAAGCATCACCGACCAAGCGGGCATACTTGGCCAACACGCCCCTCGTAACACGGGGCGCAGGAGGCTTCCACTCGCTCCGTCGCTTCTCCATCTCCTCATCAGTGATGTCGACATCGATTCGGTTGTTAATCGCATCAATAGTGATCTCGTCTCCGTCCTTGACCAGAGCGATAGGACCTCCGACCATAGCCTCAGGCACAACGTGGCCTACGATGAACCCGTGAGAAGCACCACTGTATCGTCCATCGGTGACGAGCGCCAGGTTGGAGAGACCGGCACCCATGATGGCTGCGGAGGCCTTGAGCTGCTCAGGCATACCAGGTCCGCCCTTGGGACCCTCGTAACGGACGATGACGACAAGGTTGCCGTCGGACTGCTTGATCTCGCTTCGGTTCAGGGCGCCGTTGAGTTCCTTCTCGGTGTTGAAGACGCGGGCCTTGCCGGTGAAGGACAGGCCCTCCTTTCCAGTGATCTTGGCGACGGCACCGCCAGGGGCAAAGTTGCCCTTCAGGATGCGGATGTGACCAGAATCCTTGATGGGATTCTCGAGAGGACGGATGATGTCCTGGCCGGGGTCCAGACTGGGCCAGTCCGCGACATTCTCGGCCAGAGTCTTGCCGGTAATGGTCATGATGCTGCCGTCGAGAAGACCGCGGGCGACAAGCATCTTGATGACGGAGGGGGTACCGCCGACCTTGTAGAGATCCTCCATATAGTACTTTCCACTGGGGGCGAGATCAGCGAGGAAAGGGGTGCGGTCACTGGCGCGCTGGATGTCGTCAATGGTCAGGGGAACATCGGCAGTGTTAGCCATAGCAAGGAAGTGAAGAACACCGTTTGTTGAACCGCCGAGAATCATGGTCAGCACAAGAGCGTTCTCGAAAGAGGCTCGGGTCATGATGTCGCGAGGACGAAGGTCCTTCTCCATGGTAGTTCGGATGACCTGGGCAGCACGCTCACACTCGCGACGCTTCTCGGGAGACTCGGCAGGATACGAAGATGAGCCAGGCAGTGTAAGACCCATGGCCTCGATAGCTGTAGCCATGGTGTTGGCCGTGTACATACCACCACAAGCGCCAGCGCCGGGACAAGCATGCTTCTCGATGTCGTCCATGACATCAGAGCTCTCGCGACCAGGCTCACCTGGGTTCGTCTTGGCGTGCAGGCGGCCGTAGTTGAAAGCACCCGAGGCTTCGTAGCAGGTGCTAATGTTGATGGGCTTCTCGAGGAGGTTGGAGTGGCCCTTGCGGATGGTGCCGCCGTAGATCATGATGAAGGGGCGGTTGTGACGAGCGGCAGCCATGACTGTACCGGGCATGTTCTTGTCGCAGCCGGGAATGGAGATGTTGGCGTCATGGTGCTGGGCGCAGGTGACGGACTCGATAGAATCAGCGATGATTTCTCGAGTTTGAAGAGAGAAGCGCATGCCTGTAGGATGAGTGAATGAGTGAGGTTGTTATGTTATATGGGGAGAGTCTTTACTTACCCTCGCCGCCCATGGTGATGGCGTCGGATACACCGACGGTGTTGAACTGCCAGCCGATCATGCCCTCCTTTTCAATGGAGTTCTTGACAATCTGGCCAAGATCGAGGACTATACACTCATGAGTACGTTTTCCCTTGATGTCATATCTTATCTGTGTCACTCACGATGGGTACTGCGCAGACTTGTTAGCATCTCATCTTGATGTGTAGATTCAGCTCCCTTTACTCACTTGCAAGGGTTTCCTTGCCACCAGACGGTCGCAACACCGACCTGGGGCGCGTTCTTCATTGTGTGCTGGTCCTTCACGCCAGCTCCGTAAAGCATGGCCTATACGTCAAGCATTGTCAGTGTTGAACAGTGAGCTTGGGAGACATAACACACCTGAGCTCCGGGGTAATCATGCTCGCGGGTGATCTTTGTAGACCAACGGTTGAGAGCTCCGCCGGGAGGAAGGCAAGGGAAGGGAATGTAGTCGCTTGACTGCTTAGGATCGTGGGTGACTTGGTCCGCCATGGTGATGGTTGATTAGGAGAGTATGTCTCCAGTCTGTAGAAGTAGCTGTAGTATAGGTACTATGTTGGTGGCCAGTGATCTAAAGACCAGAGTTAGTAAGGGCACAAGTGATGCTTTGCAAGAAAGCGATGTCGGAGAAAGAGAGAAAGATGAGGAGATGAAGTTGAAGTTGAGTTGCAAGAAACATGAGACGACAATCATAGCCAAGGATTCCAACCCCACGGGCAGAGCGACTTCACTAACCTTTGGGGGTTTCTCAAGGTGAGAGTCAGGCCCGAACCGAGAAAGAAAAGTTGACCAAAGACAAGCGTTGGATTAGACAAGAATTGTGGTGCGAGTTGCAGTTGCGGATGCAGTTGCAGATGCCGAAGAGCGGAGAAGCCTCTTTTTTTAGTGTTGGTATGAGGGGAAGGTAAGTGTAAGCGGAATTCCCGTAGAGGTCTCCTTAGATATTCGAGAAAATGCTCAAGAAAGAGGTCAAGATTCTTGTTGCTCTTGGAGAGTTGAAGAAGGAGAAGAAAAAGACTTTCAGTAATGATGATGATGATGATGATGGTGACGATTATTGCACTGGTACTGGCAGTGATGGCAACTGGCAGCTGTGAATCACTGGCTTGCAACTTGAATATTACTATAGGAATAAGATAAGTACCTAGAAACAGCAATCAATTGTTAATTTGAACCGAGAAAAGCTGCCTTTTTAAAGTCATCATTCATCTTGTTCTCTCATCTCTTCCTTCGCTTCAACCTTTTCCGGACCGAGCAAGTAAACTCGGTAATAACGTCACGAGAACTGCTTCTCTTTTTCTATACTTGATATCCCCCTCCATTCAACCCCTCATCATGGCTGATCATCATACTACCTACTACATAACATGAGCTACTACTGTAGCTATGGAGGAGGAGTCCACTTCCCGATTAGTTAGTCTAGTACAAAGCTGATGAAACCTAACTATAACCCCGCACATTCAAGCTTGGCCGAATGTACAGTACCAATACCAGCTCTTTGTTTAGCAAGCAATTACGGGTCTGTACAGCACTTCAAAGTAGAGAGAGCTAAGTGCTGTAATAAAGTGACTGTTTAATGACAAGAGAAAGTAGAAAACAGAATGATTATTAGTTTAGATCAACCGAGGTCATCTGGAGTGTGAAATAATGTTACAGCTACAATCGCGACTTGGAGTAATTCTCACGATAACTTCATTGTCAAGCATCGGGTCAACTGTCACCCCAAAAAAACAGTCCCCGGCTAAAAAGCCAAGGTCAGAAATCACGTTTTTATCCATCGACACCTTTTTTTTTCTTTTTCTTTTTTTGACTCGGTAATTTACATTCATCAGCTCCACAGACAGACCTACTAAAGAGACCCATTCATTCTTGATGCACCTTGAGTCCGGGTCCAACTCCGTTCTTTCCACCGGAGGCCCCGAACCTCGGATCGGATATCTTTGCGAGGGTTCGGTTGTGCCCGATCCGAACATGACAGAGCACAATTATCCGTAGTCTCTCTGCCGTTGACATTGTATATTCACAGACTACTAAGGTAGACTAGTGGTTTTGGCATGTTTCCTTTTATTACTAGTATATATACAATGCCCGTGATGGAAACATGTCAACAGGAACCAATGTATACACATATACACCTATGATGCAGATATTCGAGTTTCTAAAAGAGAATGGCAACTACCACAGCCACACATGCCAAGTCAGACCTGGCCACAGATATTTCAATTCATCATCTGCCATCTCATACAAGTCATGGTAATAGCCGGTCCATGCTTTATTAACAGTCCTACTATAGTTAGGATACACCCACCACGCACGTCCAGATGCTCGTCATTGTGAAACAAAGACTCGGAAACGTTTTGAAACCTAACAAGGCACGGGTACTCAGCCAAGACATGTACACGTACTCTTCTCTAAACTACCAGACTATACCATTACAATTCGGGCTTTTGCTGCGAAATGATCTTCATCCCACCTCGCACAGACAAAGTTCGCACGTATCACCCTCTCACCCTGACTTTATGCTCTCTCCTCACGTCACTCGCGTCATGTCCACATTGCATTGTGTTATCGAAACAGTAAATGATTCAACGTGAAGAAGATTATCAATTGATACCCGCCAGCTTTTACCGCTGACAGGCTATATCCAATAGGTATTATCCTCCTCCCCACAACCTTCCAAGAGTCCACTCAACCGGTGGCAGAGGCTGGAAGTCCGTCCTGAGCTTTGGCTCTCTTCTTTTCATCACCGTAATTTCATCAGTCCTCAACATCAAAAGAGTTGGACTAGAATGTAAGGAAAATTGCCGAAGCAAACCAAAAACAAGTAAGAAAAAACGTAGGATAAAAAAAGACGGCAAAAGCAAACCAAGCAAAATCCAAAAAAGAGACTCTGAGCTCAACATACTGAGCTGGTCTGTAACCCCAAGCAAAAGACAAAAATCGGCCTATAATATAGTAAAGTGTCCTTCTCCATCTGTGACAAGTGCTCTTCATGTCGTGTAGCAAATGCCGTGCATCTATCTCCTTTTTTTTTCCTCCGCACAGGATGGTGAGTCCTACCCACTAAACAATACTTGGTTCGTAATAGGTGAAGCTAGAACGGTAAATGCGCGACCTGAAGTGAATGAAAGTGATATATATCGTGAAAACGAGTACGGGCGCAAGTATAATGCCCATGGCAGAGATGCCGTGTCGTGTGCCTCCTGCAGAGCAGAAGAGCACCAAGGTCGTTGGATGAAGTGAATTGCAGAAAGCAAGGAGTATTGTACAATGGATCAAAGATATGCTGTATTCTCAAGCCCCTGATTACTTGGCCACGGGGTGAGCATCAAGACAAAGTTGAATTACCCGAGGAGTCTACGTTCAGTGAGCGGTCTGCATCATACCGAAACGCTCCTCTTCCAGCCGTCTCACAATATCCCGATCGCGAGCGGTGCGGGGGTCAGCATCAATGCCGAGGATTGATGAGATCCGTGTCTTGTCATGTCCCTTTTGATAGGTCTGGTTTTGTGCGTCCTTCTCGGCCTGTCCTGGGCTGGAGGTGGGGGTGATGGGTGTCAGAGACGAGGGGCTGCAGCAAGTGCCAGTCTTCCAAGCCTGCTCCAGGACACTGGGAGACGCTGAGGGTCCATACTCGTTGGCGATGGTGGACCAGAATGATGAGCGGTGGGAAGAGTAGATGGAGTGAAGGCGAGAAAGATCGACATGCGAGGCGTTGTGGGCGGGAGGCGAAGGCACAACTGCAGGTGTGGGAGCAACTGAACAATCAAGGCGCAGAGGAGGTGTTGTCCTAGGATAAGATGCTGCTCGGTGGAAGGAAGCATGAGGCATCTGCACTGGAACGTCGACGGCAGGCGTGTTATATGACTGGTGGGAAGCAGGAGGAGGGAGAGGCATGCCAGTAGGCTTGGGGAGGATTGACGGTAATCTAGGTACCTCACTGGGGCCAACAATGCTGGGGAGTTGGATGTGGCTAGAGTTGTTGCTGGTGTTGTAGGGAGGAGGGCTATAGCTTCGCATACTTCCACCGGGCGAGGCGGAGCGAGAGACAGTCTCGCGTGCTGGGCTTGGGATGTTCACATTGTGAGTCTGAGAGATTTCCATGGAGGCGCCCGATGAGACCGAGGCAGCACGTTTGTTGCGTCGGTTGCTGCCATGAGAAAGCTGGTGGTAATGAAGACGGCATGCCAGCTCTGTCTTCTTGAGGTGGGCAGCAATGTACTTGTAAGGCATCTTCTGGAGTCGAGTCTGGATGAGATATGACTCCTGCGTTTGGTGTTAGTAACGTTGTCAAGCAGCAACAGTTGAACTGTGTCATGTTGACTCACCTCCTCGTCACTCCATGCACGTCCGCCGCCAGTCGATGAAGCCTTGCGGTTCTTTGTGATGCCATAATCGTGGCGGTCCATGGAATCCCTTGATGGGATATAAGGCGTAGGGGCCTGAGCCATCTGATGAGAAGGAATGGCTGAGCTCATTGTCAAGGTAGTCATGAGTGGTCTCGTTCCTGAAAAGTCCACAATGGGTTGTCGTAAAGTCAGATCGAAGAGAGAAAAGAGAGTCGTTTATTTCGATAAATCGAAAGTCGTCGTATAGGCTGGTCTTTTGGGTAAAGTCCAAGCGTGAAGCTGAAAACCGATCGAGATGGTTGGAAAGGTACCGAATGTACTGTTTAAGCCAGCGAGATGATTAAACTCGAAAATACAGACACCGGATGGGACAAGTCCTCAGAAGTTGAAAGATGGTAGGATATTGAATCCAAAGAATAGAAGTGAAAACCGAGTGTCGGTTTTTTGTTGGTGAATAAGATGGTCAAGGAGTGTTGTTAGCAGCCAAACCAGTTGGTCCAAGTTGGTACTGTAACAGTAATGAGTGTTAGAGCTAACTGTGATGGAGAAAGAGTAGCTCGAGAAGTGAAGACAACACAAGACGCGACAGCGTTTCTTGAATGTTGCAAAGAAGAAAAGAAAAGAAAAGATAAAGATGATGGGTTTGAAGATTGTGAATCCAAAAGATGGAAGAGGGAAGGAGGGAAAGAAGTAGTTTTAGTAGGGGAGGGGCAGTAGATATTATAATCCAGTAGTAGGTGTCGTCCAGTTCCTTCCTTCTTAGTACCTGCCTGGGTGGTAGGTAGGCTACAGAGGTTTAGCTACAGTGGGATACAGCCCTGGTAAATCGCAAACCCGACTGCTCAGGGACGGTAGAGAACCCGCGTAACGGGGCAGATTGCAACGGCCACGACGGTGGTGATGATGGTTCGGGGCCATGCATGGGGGAGGGATTGAACAGGGTAGAGTGTAGGGGTACCTTACCTTACCTTACTTTACTTTGCTGCACAGGAACAAGAACGGGCACAGGCACAGGAACAGGGGATCTCACCCCCATGTCATGGACATCTTCCATGGGGGGTTTGAGATGGAGGAGGAGGAGGCGTTCCAGGCCTACACGACAAGGGTCGGGTTGATTGATGTCTTGGCTGCTGAGTGTTGCAACAGGAACAAAACAATAAACTCCTCCTCCAGAACATCGCAGACGGAGCCGGTCGTAGAAGATGATTCATCCAGCATTTGTTGTTTCAAACTCAAAACAAATGTTACTACTGCTTAACCAGACGCTGGGCGCAAGACGAGACTAACTCAAGACAAGAATTGAGACAGATTGGCTTTTTTTTCTGTCTGAACCCCAGAAGAAAAGAGAAACAGAAAACAATCATCTTTGTCTTATTACAAGAAACGCCACAACTACCTGCTACTCTACTGTATGTACGTACTGTAGGTGGTCTTTAAGCCCCATCTCGGTCAGATCTAGCTACTACAGGTAGGCTGGGTCCCCAACTAAACTGACAGAATAGGCATCTGGAGCGAACTCTTCCGCTGCAAAGAACGCCTGACTTTTTCGTTGACAGGAAGCCCAGGCCAGGTAGGCCAGCAGGAGCCTCAAAGCGATCACACACATGATTAGCTGATAAAGGTGTCTACTCTAGTTCTACCTAGTCTACTGTGGCTCAACTCACCCTTGCCTGGTAAAACGGTCACCACCGCAAGTAGCGTGCTCCAAGGAAGGCATTCAAACATCCATCGAACCCCGTACAACGGACATTGGAAGGGCCTGTGCAAAATTTTGTAAGCTTTTACGAGTCTTGGCATCCCATCTTTCAAGCTCTTCGGTGGGAAATAGGCCGACCGTTGGAGACAGAATGGATAGTTATACATACCTCACGTTACGTACATAGTTGTATTGTTGTGGCGGGCTTGTCCCTGTACTGGCTTCCCGTTGTGGTAACTGTGCCTTTTTTCCTCTTTCTGTTCCTGACAGCTGGCAACCTGTTCCTCTTGTTGTCTTCCCTTTTGGACGGCGGGGTCGTGTTGCGTTACATTGACCTCAGCTTCAGGTGCGATGCTGCAAGTAATAACTTGCATTCTTTTGTCTTGGCTGCTGTCTACGTCTACACAATAAGCACCCCTGGTGAATAGCAAGGGGCAGATATATTGCTTGATTTACTGAAGGGACGGTCCCTTGTTTTGATAACCCGTCTAACGTTGGAGTACAGTACAGTAGCAGCGGCTTCTAGACTAGACTAAGAAACTAGACTGGGTACATTGTCCATGATCTTCTCGTGGACCGTGGTTAGGTCCCAAGCTGTTGGCTTCCCTTAAGTCCGAGAGCCAAATCTGGTCCGGGCGTTGGCAAGCAAGGCGATCGGATCACTTAACTAACGTAGGTCATTTATGATGATGATGGTTGTTGGACTGTGCTGGACGAAGGATCAGACTCTTTAATGCTGCAGTCCATCGCAGTTCAGTTTCTTAAAAATGTTTAATAGCTCCAACAACAGCTGAAAGAGAGTTTCGTCTGTAGGTACCCACCGAAACAAGTATAGTAGTGTAATTACCTAGACAGTTCATCAGTGGGATAAACTCACTGTCTTTACTCGGCTTGCACGGTGTTTGGTGGGAGGGCAGGGAATGAATGTCATTGACGGGTGGAAACCCTGTCGTCTATCGTTTCGTGATAGGTGGGTGCAAGATATGCCGTCCGCTTAGACGAAGTGCACATACGTACCATCGACGCCTCGATTTACAAATTTGCGGGCCGTAATTTCAATCTGCAGTGATCGTTTGGCACTTTCTTACATATCAATTAGACTTTGCCTTTTCATCTCATCTAATAGTGAAAAACGACACTGTACAATCATCTTGCAATGTCTGAAACTGTTGTGGCTGAGGAGGATGTTGTTGTTGTTGTTGTTGTTGTTGTTTACCCCAAAAACAACTCCAACTTACAACAACCATAACCATAACTATAACAAAACACTCCTATTACTTACGTATTCATCACCCGTCAGTTTCAAAATACTATATCCTACCAACTAAACCTCGCCGCTTCCCTTAGCTGCCGCCGTGCCCCAGGCCAGGCCCTACAGTAGTAGGTCGGCTCCAACTCCAAGATACTGTGGTCAGGGTTCGGGGATCCCCCCTTGAAACCTGCTAGTGCACTGGCGTAATTTCAACCCGGACTACAAGGCTCGGTATCAGGGACTTTAGTCCAAAAAAGATGGACGTTTGCGAAATCCGTAAAGTTCCGCCTTGTGATTGGTCAACCAAGTCAACCTCAACTTTCCAAAACATGGATTTTGACACAAAATGTTCTTATTTTCACTACGTAACTTGATCTCTTCTCAGTTTAAGAAAACCGTTCAAAACACGAACAAGGTTATTCTTGAATGGGAACAGAACTTTCCGTGTTAGATCCCAGCCCAGGTAAAGAAACAAGCTGAGTTTTGCCTCATAACAGAAACATTTATTCCCCAGGCCGGGCCAGGTCAGAGACGAGGAACTACCATCAACGAGGAAACACTTGGTCGGAGGGTGCAAGATCGGTATCCCACCCTTCTTTTTCTCATACCCGTTCTTTGATCGTCGCTTTCTCCTCCACAGCTGCGGGAATTCTGCAGTTACGGTTACAGTTCGGATTGCTACTGCGGGATCTAAAGGTTCTTCATCTACCTATTCTTAGTCACTCGGCAGCCCCAATTCAGTCAGATGTATAACTATTACCTATCACAGTTGCATGGGAACATGATCAACACCTCGAGCGGTGAACCGGCCCTGCGTAGCGAGCGAGGTGGTGGTGTTGTTGTAGCAGTTGATCTTCCCTTGTCAACCCTAAAAGATCTTCCGCCGCCTCCATCACCCCATGCATATTGACAATCCTGATTAATGAAAGTGTGCACCACGAACTAACTAGTGCCCGATGCATAATGCGTTGTAAGGTAGCATTGAATTTATATGAGCACAGTAGTGTGAAGATCTGACACACGTACATCCCTATCATCAGATTCATCTGAACATGTACGGTGCGCTAAGAGGCAAAACCTCAGTCTTATTCTGAATGCCTTCGGGTTTCTTCCTCTTCTGATGTGATGCATATGTCTGACATGTTGGCTTCAAGAGAGAAACACTTTCGACAGCTCGGATCGAAACATTCCCGGTATGCGGCTGCTACTCTGATACTCTGCCGAGCCTGACAGGAGAACCCTTATGAAGCCGGATGGTGGCGGTTCCTGTGTGAGGTGTGCTCTGAAGCAGCGATCAAACACTGTACAGATCCGAAACTCCAAGATCTCAGATTTCCAAGATGTGTTTTTTTCGATCGGCTCGGTTTCAAAACTTTACTTAACCTTGACACTCTGCATTTATAGCTTTAATATTATATGTTTCATATGTCTCATGATCAGATACCCTTATTTGTCTAGTTTATATCGCCATGTTAAGCATCGTCTAGCTTACATCTATCTGCTTAAGCCTTATTCTGAGCGTCAAATGTTTTGCCCAGTCGCAACATTTTCAGATGTGGAACTTACCTCGGCATCGTTTCACCAGTCTGTGCTTCTTGCTGGTCCAAGCTGTTTATTAGTATCCCGTCACGGGGGGGGCTAGGGCCTCAGGTGAGAGAAACATGTTCTCGAACATTGTTGTTCTGGCAGGGGGTGTGCCAATGTGGTGAGTGAAGTGCAGCTATCGTGAGCCTCTCCAGTTTTCCAGAGGGCACAGCACGGGCAAGACGGCCGGGGATATAAATTCCGCGGTAGTAGTACGTATGTACGCAGCCTTGTACTTGTGCAAGGTCCTTTTTAAAATGATAATCTCGTTGTCGTTTTACATTCATTAATATGTGTAGTCGAAAAACAGTCACACTCCCCGAAGCCAAGTGGCAAGTGGTATAAGTGAGCGATTGACTTCCTCACCGACATGTTCATCTCATGTCTGTCATATTCCATTAATGCCTCAGTATGTTTACAGCTCATGACCTGCGGACAGGGCTGGGCTGGGCTCTCGTTTCAATATTCACCGTTATATAATGTTGTAGCTTGAAACGTGACCGTAATGTTTGGGATTTTCGCATCACCAAGTTTCCCAGAGTTGCCCTGCCCTGCCCTACCCAGCCGCCCATGGCTGTGTCAACAAGGGTAGATAATCGCTTGGCCTTACGGCTCGAGAGACGTCCGAATCTTTAAACAGCGCTTTATGCAACCGGGGTGGTTTCATAAGCGGCCTAGGAGGGGTCGAGGTTTCGAAACGATGTAGTATGTTGGAAATGGTTAAAGCACCGGTGGGATATGTAAGTGCAGTCCAATTCTTGGAGAGAATAGTATAAATTGGTAGTCTACATTTCAACCGCGTACAACTCTTCGTATTGTATTGTAAGTGAGTGACTGACAATTTCCAACCTGATGCTCTGGACTTCGGAATCTATTTCCCCGGTATATTAAGGCCTGCGGACTTGTCATGTTTCGTTCCGATGGGGGAGAGTGCCCCGTGCTTTGTGCTTATTGACGTGGGCCGTCAGACCATGCGGATGACAAGCGTGTTTCGTAGTGGGGATCGGCAATGCACCTTTTCGATAGTAGGCTAAGACAAGGTACAGTAAGTAACGATTGGACTCTCTTATCGAGCTTCCTACAGTACCGGATCTTCACTACCATGATCAGAATGAGGTTCAACCGCTACACTCCTACACCAAGATGGAGTTTCTTGATTCGTCCCATGTTAGACTAGGTAGTCAACGAATGCTTATCTGCATAGTATTTAGCCGTTGAATCAGGGCCTGGTGGTGGTCAGCAAGTTACCCTATACTACTCTACCCTACTCACAGCAAAGTTCTTCAAGGTAGAATTGTTTGTATTCTTGCCAAATGAATTGCTGAAGATGGTTGTATACTGACTATATAATATTATATCCTGTTTCATCGATCATACTAATTGCATATATTCTCAAAAGTCAGGTCGCATAGGGGTACTGCACGTATAACTTTCGCAATCTGGTGGAGGCAGGTGTTGAATAGTGTTGAGAGTGGCATTTTCCGACTTGACACCCAAACAAGTGAAAAGTGTCGTACTACATCCCAGGAACACTATATTCCTCGTACTGGACCATATCCATATAAAATATTTGCCATCCGTACGAGAAATCGACCATCCGAACCCGGATCCGACGAGGGAGGGACTTAAGAGGTACACCGGTCAAATGTCACGATCTTAGCTCGAGACCGCGACCAGATTGCCGGGTGTACGGATACCCCATTGTGTACAGTACAGTACTTCACGCTGGTAGAGTGGAGAATTGGGGCAGATCCATCACAATGGGCGATGCGGCTCTGAAGCCAGCCATGCGGAAAAAAGGCACGTACCGCAAGACAAGACGACAGCGTCGCGACTAACTCGCTACAAATGTGCCGTCCTTAAGTTTATCTGTCAACTTCACCTATCATGTATGTTTTTCATAGTCTCCCACACATGATGGGACGTTGGGAGTTTATGAGGGGATACCCTCAGATAAGCGGGGATAACTTCGTCATTTGCCAGTGAACCGATACGCCGAATGAAAGGGATAATTGTTTCGAGGCGACAAACCCTCATAGGAAAATAAACGGAACATCCTACAGCGCAACTATAGGCCCAAGAGTGAGTCAATGCTGATTAGATAGCCCTGCAGTAATCGTCAACAAGGCATGCCACGCAGAACAACACGTTGTGACAAGTTATCAAACTAAAATAAAGAGCTTGCATAAAAGTACATCTAAACCATAGACGATAACCACATGTCAGATAAGTCCATAGGATCGAACAGACAAGGATTCGTCCATTGTCTGACGTCTTCAAAATATCGTGAGATTGTGTGAATAAGCGATATTGTTCAGCAAGGTCGAAAGAAATGACTCATCAGAAAGAAAGACATGGGGGGCTGGAGTGGCTGAGACCCGGCAAAGCTGAGAGAGATGAGAGGTGAGAGAGGAATCGAGATCTCATGATATTAACGAGATATCGTAATTCTTGTGTTGAATGACTGATCCTCTGATAAACCTTGGTAAACGAGGCTTGAGGCTTGATCAGAGGGTGGCTTGGCAACCAGCTCGTCGACCAAACAAAGCTCCATCTCATCATTAGCGAGTGGGGACTTGGAGCACGTACCTCTTTAGTACTTGTTTTCTCATTGTTTCCTCGCCAAATATGTACATCATACAACGCTATGCGCACTGTAACTTCGCATATCTATTGCGTGACGGACTACAGTATGAGATGGCTTGTTCTCAAGAACCCACTACCATGACGGACTCGCAGCCCCCCGCTTTTAACAACATGGGTTGGTACCTTTCAGTCGCGCCCGCCCATCTCCTCTCGCCCATTCCATTCTCCCCTTTCCACCACAGAAAAAAAAAAAGGGTAACCACGACCACCTTTCCCCTCCCCAGGTCCCAGCGACTTTCAAGGTCCTGTCCGAGTTACTTTGTCTCGAGGTACCATCCATCGTCGCTCTTCCCCAGACCTTCCCTTCCCTTCACTTGCCAATCCACCTTCAACCCTTTCGATCTGACGGGAACGGATTTGAGTGAAGTATCTATTATACATCCCTCTTACAAGGACTACGGCTCCAGATCCAGCTACAGCTACAGCTACAATCACCCCTTCGCCCTCAAACTTATCTAGCAGTGGATCCACTGTGTATCTGCATCTGCATCTCATCCATCTGGATCTGACCTTGTTCAACTGTGATCGACTACGACAAGCAAAAAAAAAAAGAAGAGCAGTTACAAGAGCTTCGTCCACGCACCAGCTTGTGTCGTCACTGTCGCCTACCAAACGAAACGCGCATTTGCATGCTCCCCCTGCGAATCTCTTATTGACTGGAGTAAGTATCACATTCTATACTTCATCTTCAGAGCAAATCCCATTCATTCCCTTGATTTCGTCTTCACTTCATGAGTCAGTCCCCTCTTCAATTTCCTGGTACGATTTCTTTTGTCATATTTTTGGGTGCGCGTCTTGTACCTTCCGCCGTTGCCGAGTTGAGATGAGGTACCCTACGTTTCAACAAACTCAATCACTCATCCACGCATCATTATATCCGTCGTTGTGTTATTTTCCCACCATCACAGCCTTACATGATCTGTCCAAAACTTTGCTACCTCTCACACACGCGGCCGCGCCTTATCAGACATACACGCGTAGCGTGTACACCTTGTCTGGTCAATTGCCTTTGCCTGGCTTGTCATAACCCCAGCACCAATCCTTTTTCACTTCAAAGTCTCTCCAACCACCCGAAAAAGAACGGGGCACCCAAATATTCATTGTACTTGCCTCGGCCGCTACACTAATGTCGCGACGCATATGACTTGCACGTTGGTACAGAGACATCGAAAAGCATAGCCTCCACTGACACTTGAAACTTTTTGCCTCTATCAAGCCCTCACTAACCACAAAAGTTGACGACCAGATCAAAAAATAAAGAAACAAAGCAGAAGTACCGCAACTACTTGCTTGGTACTTGCGTGGAGACAAGGAAAAAAAAGACGGCATTTCACCCTATCTTATCCTGAAATTTTACCAACCAGAACACGAGGTTGGGTTTCCCCTACGCCCTAGCTCCCTAGGTCCCCAGCAGAGAACATCTCGAATACTTCCAGACACACTCACACATCTCTTGTGTGTATTTGCCTTTTAGAAGTTACGCGAAACTGTACTTGTTGCTGTTCAAACTTTCTGTTATCAGCACCTACTCTGCCCACACAGCTATTGTTAAATTCTAGCCCGTAAGTAAAAGCCATTTCATTTTTTCCATCGTTATTACTGGATTTGCAAAGTCCAAGCTACAATCTCTGGAGAACCTCTCGCGTCTTGCGCCGTCGCGTCTCGTCTTGTGCCTTAGTGCCCACAAACTACTACCGTTCCGCAACAAATTAGAAAGCCGATACTATACAAGCAAATCTCAGTATGGTACATGGCAATGATAGCACCATCTCTGCAAGCCAAGAGTTGGGTGCTCACGGTTTTCAAAGCCCTGATGTTAGCATTGATACAACTCATCTCTGCTCAGCTCAGACCCTGGTCGCGTCGCCCTCAGCTTGCGCGTATCGCAGACCCACCAATGTACTTTCGACTTACCAGTCAGCGTTATCAAAAGTCTTGTTGTATTGCAATACTATCGCGTCAGCGTCTCACGACTTGGACATGATGTTGCTTTCTTTATTAAGAATCTTGAGTGCTAATACTAGTGTCGCATTAGAACAACATGCAGCAGTGGCAAGTCGGGCCCGTCCCGGAGTATGTTTACTCCAACTCAACTCATCAACCAAATGAGATGCAGTAAGTATTTGCTCTTGAATTACTTGCTTTGGACCTACGATCTTTGGGCACCTTTGCCTGTAACACGGCGAAACCCTTCACTGTCCTGTGTCGCCTGAGCATCATTGTCCTGGCACGGCCCATGGTCATTGCCTTCTATGATGTCTTGCGACCTCACTTACTGCCCTTCCAAACACCTGTAATTGTTCACCTGTCAAACCACAGCTGTACACAGGCTTCTTGCCCACACGGAAATGACGTGAACGCTTGCAGCTTTGTGGAAGTATTGAATATCATACCCAGTCATATCGCTAGTAAGGTCCCATAATGAGGCAACACTGCTAACCAGCGCGCCTCGATAGCAACCCCCACCAGTACCAGAACGACATGGCCCGTCGTAATGAGCAGCATCAATTCCAGCAGTACGCTCCTCAGCCTAATATGGCACCTCAGCAACAGCAGCCCCCCCAGCAGCAACAACATCATCCGGCGCCTGTCCAACCTCCTATGAATGTTCCTCAGCAACCCCCTAATGGTCCCGCGCCGCCTCAGCAAACGCCTACGCCTACACCGGCTCCGGCAAGTCGGCAGCGAAAGCGGCCAGCGCCTGCTGCTGCTCCTCCGGCCACAGTTGCTCCTCCTGCACCTGTCACCCCCTCCCAAGTTCAGCCACCTGTGGCAGCTCCGCCTGCAGTTCAAGCAGTGATCCCCCAACCTCCGCCTCAAGCCCCTACAGATGATGCGAATGCACAAGCAATTGCACCTCCACCGGCAAAGAAGAGCCGGACCAACACTCCCTGGACACCGCAAGAAGAGCTTCGTCTGAAGCAGATGCGAGATGCTGGCAACAGCTGGGCAGAAATTGCCAAAGTGAGTTCTGTATGCTGATTTATATGAATTGTATGTTGACTTACGATTAGACTTTCCCTACCCGCACGGAAGGATCCGTCAAGAAGCATTGGTACAAGGTATGTTCTATCGTGCTGTTTATGCGAATAATTTCAAGTAGCTAACCAAAATCAGGACATGCATTATGCAGAGTTTGCAGAGGACGAGGTAACCACCGTTCGCCCCGACTACTGAGCAACCAAGCTGACCTCCCCCTCATCAGAGTCAAGCGTTGTTGAACGCAATCAAGGAGTACGAGAACAACAAGTGGAAGGTGATTGGGCAGAAGGTCGGAAAGCCCGCTAAGGTACGAACACTCACATCAGAAGTAGCATGTTTGAGACATGAAATGCTAACAGTCAAAACAGGCTTGTGAGCAGTACGCCAAGGAGCATTTCCCGGGTATGGCTACAAAGTTTCGTTTGTGATTAGGGGGAGTCAATTAGGCTGACATAAACAGATCTGTTTGCCAGTTCCAAAAGGTAGGTAGACCTGCTCAAAGCGTTGCCGGACGCAAGCTTCACGACCTCACAACGCTACATCTGATTCGTGACCCGATGCAACATCTACAGCAGAGGGAAAAGAAAAACAACAAAACTTTGATAAAAATCAGCAGTGGCGTCTGCATAGGATACACCCGGGAAACTGTTTAATGTTTGTTAATTATGGACTTCTTTCTCAACCATTCATGAGACATGGCAGAGAGCTTTGTTACCACTCTTTCGGACTGGATATGGTTAGGATCAGGATATGGCGCGGAAAGGAGGGAAAAATGAAAGAACAGGTGCAGAGGGATATGGAGCTGCATTGGTGTAATGGTGATAGATGAAGGATGTTTGAGGAAGATGAAGCCGTTTCTAGACGGGGAGTGGTGAAGATGACGGCTTTCTGGTTGTTTTCTCTTCTCTTTTCCTCTTTTCCTTTCTTATCTTGGTGAGAGGAGGAGACTGTTCGTTTTAGGTCTGATTACTTATACCCCAATGCCTGGAGTTGATTCCTTGCGCACAAAGCATGATCCTTTGAAGTGATGTGCTTGCGATGTGACTTTATACTAACCAGTTAGTGAAGAACATGTTGATTGCCCGATCAGCTTGGTTTGTCAAATCGTCCACCCTGTCAGTCTGTATATCGATGGCAATCAACCTTGATCGTCAAGTACGTAGACAAACCAGGAAGGTCAATAGCTGCCGGATCCTGGTGATGGGTGTTTGACAGGCCTGCATCCGTAGGCCTGACCAGGATTCATAATATACATGACATGACAGTCTTCGCTCTTCCCTGTCAGGGTGTTGCATGGGACGGGCTATTCATTGGGTACCTTGGTACATGTCAGGCGGAGTTTGTGGCGGCGGCAGAGGCAGTGCCATGTCACAGAAGGACGAGATGTGAGAGGCAGAAGCAATAACGGCGATGCATGATGGCGTCGAAGATCGATGGAAGGTTACAAGATGTCGATTCACTACAGTTTTGCGACTTGTAGAATATAGTTACGATGCAAACTAACGTACAGAGTGCGTACTCTACATGGATACAGTGTGATGCTGTATTCCGCAAGTGAAGAAAACTGGACCGGAATGAAGGGGGCACGGTGCGTATTGTGATGTGCAGGGATAGATTTCCGACCTGAAGTCTGGGGCGATAGTTCGTCTTCATATTTATCTTCATCTTCACGGTCGTTGGGATCAAGGGGGATTGGGAACTGTTTTCTAGTGTCAACAGAGTCGTATCGTAGTACGGCGGGTAAATGGGCGATCAGGTCAAACTCAATCGTTTTGGTTGAACTTTGTTGACGAGAGAGGATCCAGTTCCTGAGGGGAATGCAAGGTACAATTTTGCATGCTTAGAACCGGCGTGAGGCAAGGGAGGATGCTGCATCATGCTCTTGGACAAAGAATTTCAAACATGGCCTCGATTGCATGAATCTGCTTCAATTAAGCCTGTCTGTTCACCTGTATCTCAATATGAAGTGCTTCTACAGGGCATCGGGGGGGGGTCACCTAGGAGGTAACATCGCCTGTTGATTTGGAGGAAATCAGGGGCCATGCTTGGGAGTTAGGCCAGGCTAGGCTAGATCGGGGGTCTCAGGCGCGTGATGGCAGACAAACCGATCACCAAATTTGGGTCCCAGCGAGCCATGATTGGTTGGGTGTAGAGTCTTATCTCTAGAATGGTCTAGTGTGTCAGTGCATCTAAACGAAAATGGTGGTGCTTGTGTCTTGTGTCTGTGTCTGGAGTCTCGGCACGAGAAGACGAGGTCCGCATTGCCAGTGTCTCCCAGTCCAGTCAGAGCTGACCTGAAAAGTGCGGTTCGTTTCTTTCTTTAATCCCTCCTCCCTACTCCTCCTTCCCCGGATTTCTCTCTTACGTCTCCGTCCGTGTGTGCGTGTGTAGATAATACTCGTCTTTTCTTTCTTCCTGTTTTGTCTGCTACCTAATCCCATCCCATCCTTTACCATCTTTTTCTTTCAGGAGAAAAGATAGTATCGGTGGCACTCATCAATCGTTTTTTCTATCATATTCATTCGTTGTCACACCACAGAAAACGAGTTAGTTCCACTATCGATCCATCACCGATCCCGAGAAGCGCGCGATAATTTCTTCAACCAACAATCGTTTTCCGTATTCCTTCTACTCGTTGAGAAGGAAGTTGGAAAGAATTCAAGGGAGGAAAAAGAAAGTGTTATCTCCAGGGGATAAGGACGCGCAAATCACTCTGCGGCCCGCATTCCAGCACCCTTTTTTCCCGATCGATAGATTATCAGCAAATTCGAGCTTCGTCAAAGCACGCACCTTTTAATCAACAAGAAAACAAACCCAAGTCGTTCGCTTGTTGGGCTTGTTTTGACTGTCGTTTTCCCTATCGAAACAGCAGTCGCTACAATAACAACCTTAATTCGACACCTCGATCCGACCTGTCGATCAATACCAAATCTTTAATTGGGAGGCGCTTTCGTATCAACGCCTCTTTGGTCGAACTGCATCAGCATACCTGTTTCTAGTCGACTATCTATTTCTTATTCATAATGTTGCGATCACTCGTTGTCGCTGCCCTTTTGGGTGCCAGCTCTGTCGCTGCTGTCAAGTGCACGCGCGACAGTCACTGTCCCGAGGACTCTCCTTGCTGCTCCAGTATGTCGCCTCCGCAAATTCCAAGGTCTCTTCAAATCTAACGTGTCACAGCCTATGGTGAATGCGGCGTTGGCGCCTACTGCCTTGGTGGTTGCGATCCCACAATGTCCTTCTCTCTCGACTCATGTGTCCCTGCTCCCGTCTGCCAGGATCGCAAGATGAAGATGAACTCTCTTGATAAGGTTGTTGATATCGGCAAGTACCTGGGTGACTCTGACAAGGCCGACTGGGTTGCGCAGGGTGAGCCTGTTGTCTTCAAGGACAACGTTCTGTTGACCATGCCCAAGGACAGTGTCGGCACTCTCCTGTCCTCCACCGTCTACATGTGGTATGGTAATGTCAAGGCTCGCTTCAAGACTAGCCGTGGCGCTGGTGTCATCACTGCCTTTATTCTCTTCTCTGATGTCAAGGACGAGATTGACTACGAGTTTGTCGGTACTGAGCTCGGCGACGCCCAGACAAATTATTATTTCCAGGGAATCACCAACTGTAAGTCGCTCCAGGTTGCATAACAAGGTAGCCCCTTGTTTGTGACACATCGTGGAATACTCACGTGATCAATATACATGACATGTATGGCTAACACTTTGCTAGACGAGAACTCAGAGAACATTACGCTCTCCGATACCTTTGCCAATTACCATGACTACGAAATCCGATGGACTCCCGACAGGATCGAGTGGTGGGTCGATGGTAAGATGGGTCGAAGCCTGGACAAGAAAGACACTTGGAACGCCACCTCCAAAAACTTCATGTTCCCACAGACTCCCTCTCGAGTTCAGCTTTCCCTCTGGCCCGGCGGTAAGGAGGGTAATGCGGAGGGTACGATAGCATGGGCGGGCGGACCTATCGACTGGGACCACCCCGATATTCAGAAGAGCGGCTACTACTATGCTGCGTTTTCCGATGTTGAGATTGAATGCTTCAACGCCAAGTCTGCTCCTGGCACCAACTCTGGAAAGAGCTACTGGTACAACAACGAGGCCGGAACCAATGACACAATTGTCGACGGCGACAAGCGACACACGATTGCTTCTCTCATGGCCACTGGCGAGGATATGGATAAGGGAAAGAAGAAGGAAGAGAAGAAGAAGGAGGATAAGAGCAAGGACGACGACAAAGACAAGGATTCCAAGGATAAGGAAGATGACGAAGACGATGACGAGCCTGCTACAATTCCTGGCGGCGGTAACGGCGCCCCCACGAACGACCACAGCGATGGCGATGATAGCAGCAGCGACTCAAGCTCAGACAACGCCCCCAAGGGCAACCCTGAGGGCACAGATGACACTGAGCCCGCTGACACCACCAACTGCGATACCAGCAGCTTCAACCAAGACTGCAGCAGCAAGTCAAGCTCTAGTAAGAGCAGCTCTGAGGATGGCGGTAACGGTTCCAACGCTGGTTCAAGGAACGGCGCAAGTGCGCTGGCCATCATTATTGCAGGCGGAGCCCTGTTCTGGCTGTAATCACCATATTCGTCTGAATGTCCTGTCCTGCGATTCCTTCCCATTGAGTCCTCTCTCACCGCTCTTTATTATATAGCATCTCACTGCGCTTTCCCTTCTGTCTCCAGCATTCTTTTTCATGGTGGTTGGTTGGCTTTGAGATTTTTGTATGTAATCTCTTTCTCTTCTTCTTTCTTGAGTGTATATTTCGATAGTAGAGGGATGATAATGGTGAATGGGTTTTGCATAGAAATGAATCTTTTTTCCAAAATACGTGGTTTCTTCTGAAGTGCATAATGCGATGGTAGGATGACTTGTTATACATACATCTTGAATCATGTGGTCTTGGATAATGTCAGTTATGTGTCAGCTATGGATATCTATGTTTGTGATTGAGTACTCGGTCAGACTTTGTTGGCCGTCATGGCATGATGAGAGGATCCGTGCTGAGATGACAGGTGACTAAAATCTCACGTTTGTCATGTGGTAGGACTAGAAGGATCGTTGTTTACATGAATGCTTGTCCTTGTCGTTTCTTTGTCGTGACTCGAGAAAAGCTATGTATGGTGGGTGTATGGTCAGTGGGTGGCCTTTGCAAGCGGGCAATTATTTCAGCCCTATCTAGTTACTCTATCCTATCCAGAACATACCATCCGCAGGCATCTATCAGGCATACAGAAATCAATAAAAAAAAAGCCTCATAAACATGGGTTCAGGCGCGTTTGCCAAGGTTGTGATCCAATCCTTTTGCATCTTGGCAGTCTTTCTGTAAACGCCAGTCTTTTAAGCGCTTATGGCCCCTGAAGGAGGAGGAACCTTGGTGAAACTTGAGGCATTTCATTGGTGGATAGACCTTTCTTGGCTTGCAGTACCGTGGCTTTGTTTCGTTTCATGTTGCACTCCATTTGCTTTGCTTTTCTTTTGGGGCTTTTGGGGCTTTTGTTCAGTGGCCATAGCCCTACAAGACTGCCTGAAGTGCAGTTACACAGCCTACTATAGGTCCCGTCCTTGTTCGGGTAGCTACAGCGGGCGGGCAAGCGGGCAGGCGGGCACCTTTTCTTTACTTACCCCTGGATCATCCAAAGGATCAGCCAAAAACCAATCTATCCTTTGTCTCGTTCCAATCACGACGCTGCGCCTCCACTGAATCTCCCTTTTGAAAGAGAGTTAAACAAGGATTTGCTTGACAGAATGAATGGATTTACATGCAAGAGACATGGATTAGAGTCCTTCCTTCCTTTTTGTTCTCTGGTTCACTTGCTGGTCCCTCCTTCCTCCCACCGTTGAGGCTGAGGCTTACTTTCTCAAAGCTTTCATTTTATATATACTTCATTCCCCCCCGCCTCTTCTTCTCACAGCCTCCCCAGAAACAAAATCCTTTGACCGCATTCAGCCTCCTTTCATTTTAAACGCATCTTATCCCCGTCATTTCTATTCTTGTTTACTTTAAAGATTGGACTGGCTCCTGATCTTGGTTCTCTACAAGCTTTCGTTTATTCGATACCCACCACAACTTACTTACCCGACATTGACTGTCGATTGTTGCATTGTATATCCTATCATATCTGTATACAAAGATCAACTACATCCTAACGATCTGAAACGAAACGATACATCACGTCATAATGAAGTTCACCTCTGCTGGCCTCATGGCCTCTCTCGCTGCTTCTGCTTCTGCTTCAGCCCTTCCCCAATTCGCTCGCAGCTCATACCCTGCTCCCTCGGCATCTGCCTCTTCTTCTCCTGCCCGCATCCTCCTCGGAAACTCTGGTCACATCTACGTTGCCGACTTCACCCCCAAGACAGGCAAGTTTGAGATCACCATCAATGAGGAGATTGAGGGTGGAAACTCTTGGATGGCCTTTGCCGAGCCCAACTTGCTCTACGCTGTCGACGAGAACTCGAATGAGTTGCGTCTCTTTAACCTGGACCTCAAGACCAACCAACTCAATCTTACGACCAAGAAGACCGGCAGCACTGGTGTCGTTCACCTCGAGTTCAACTCTGACAAGAGCCGCATGGTTGGTGCTGCTTATGGAAATGGTACCATTGATGTTTGGAACACAAAGGACGGTGGCCTGGAGCTCATCAAGACCATCAAGTCTCCTGGCAAGCTCGGTCCCAACAAGGAGCGTCAGGATTCTCCTTACCCTCATCAGGCTAACCTCGATCCTTCAGGCCGCTACTTCGCGGTCAACGATCTCGGCACCGACTCCATCGTCCTCCTCGACTCCAAGAACGACGCTTTCAAGGTGAAGAACATTCCCATTGAGGCTGGCTGTGGTCCTCGTCACGGTGTCTTCTACCCTCGCGGCCAGGACAAGGCTACCCATTACATCGTTGCTTGCGAGTTGAGCAACCAGGCTCTCGTCTACTCGGTCACTTACAAGGCCGACACCCTCGCTTTCAAGCACTACCAGTCTATTTCTACCTACGGCAAGGATGCTCCTGCCAAGGATATCAAGAAGGCTGCTGTTGGTGAGATCATCCTTGCTCCCAACAACAAGGACGTTTACATCTCCAACCGTCTAACCGGGCGTAAGACTGACTCTATTGCTCGCTTCACCATTGCCGAATGCGGAACCCTGTCTTATGCTGAGACTGTCTCAACTGGTGGTCTCTTGCCCCGCATGATGAGCTTCAGCTTGGCCGCTAAGCACATCTTTGTCGGCAACCAGGATGGCACCAACGGTCTTGTCGCCCTTAAGCGTGACTCTAATGGCAAGCTTGTTGAGAAGCCTGTTGGCACCCTCCCTGGCTCCGTGTTTGGCGAGCCTCAATTTGGACCCCAATACGTTCAGCAGATCGCCTAAATAGTTGATCTGTAAGCAACGTCAACAAATATTCTTCTTCTTGTTTCAATGGCGCTTTTGGTGTTTCTTGGGCTGGTAGGATATATCCTGGTTCTGCCCTTGGATAGTGAAAAGGGCACGATTATTTTCAAAGCATTTTTAGCATTCTATTTCGTCAATCGACAATTGTTCCAAACCCTGGTATCAAAAAGCAAACGCCCCGTGTAATAATTCGTGAATGAGGCATGTAAGTAATGCTGTGTGTGTTTCCATGTCCCGTACTCTCTCTTTTGTTCGGTCATTCATCATCAAGCTCAATCCGAACTTGAATCGCTTGCCATTCCTGCTCCTCCGCGCCCTGACGTATCCTCTAGTCTCTCTTTGATATGACTATACTCTTCGTCCAGCAGTTCTGGATCCGAGCACTTGTGTGCCGTCTCAAAGTCTACCAGGACAGCTTCACCGTCGGGCCCGATGAGGAAGTTGTGCTTATTGATGTCCCCATGCAAGATTCCCAGCTCGTGCAGCTTGCGCAGACTGTGCTGGCACGCAGCCAGGTCTTCGGGCTCAGCGGGCCTCGCACCGCAGATCTCTTCAACCAAGAAACCGATGACCCTGCCGTTCTCGTGGATATGCCCAAGAAACACGGGGCCGATTCCTCGGCCGTGGATCCACTCATACGAGGTCGTTTCGGCGGCAAAGTAGGGGATTTCCCAAGGAAACTGAGCAAACTTTGCCAAGACGGGCTTCTTGAAGCTGGGGTGCGTCACGCGAAAGACGGTCTGGCGGACGCGGTCAAGTTGTTTGAGCTCAAGGTGATTTATCATGGTGTCATGCCAAACATTCCCGATGCCTGGGAGACTGCTCCTCCTGGTCTCGCAGAAGAAGGGCTTCCCTGTGTGACCATCTTTCCCGACGCGGCCTTCGTTCCAGTCTCCCGGGGGAAAGACGGGGAGTTGAGGTAGAAGGATGGGTTCGTATGTACGGTCTTCCGGGGGGATGAGACCGCCGTCCAGAGTGACGTATCTTACGTGAGCGCCATCGACGAGGAAGCGGTATTCGCTCTTTTCGTCTGATTCTGCGTCTGTGAGGACTGCGAGTAACCTGACGTTGTTGTTGTGTTTCATTATGAGTTGTTAAGAAACGAGGGACTCAGTAGGAGAGATTCCCGTGGTTGGGTTATATCGTGGAGACAGACGGGGGTTAGAGTAGCTATAGAATGAGTGGAGAAACAATTGGAGACAGTACAATACAAGATAATGTAATTGATAAGTGACTGATCAAGTACAGAGAATAAGAAAGAGACAGAGAGAGAGAGAGGAGAAAGAGCAAGGTCAGTCTTTAAGTTGTGGTTGTAACCCCTGGGTAAAGAGTGAGGGGCTCACTGTATGGACTGTACTGTAGTAATGGTAGGTCTCGGTAATCTGTATGTAATTGCGCTTTGACTGGTAGACGGGACAAGGCTATAGTGCCCCCGACTGGAAGTGAGTTACGTAGCGTCAGTCTATAACTGGGGTAGCTAATCTGATGATTATTATCACCAGTTGAATTGGAAGCTTTTCGTGATTATCTATCTGTACGTTATTCGTATAAATATTCGTATATTTCTTCTGTTGTATCGCTCACACTGACACTTTAACAACTGGCCATCGAATTCATCCATTACTGATCAGCTCGACTAAACATAGGGCGGATCCGTACTATGGATAGTTAGTCAGTACATAGTCTGGCTAGTTTGCCAAGACTGTGGGTGCGGAATCAATCTCGCCAACTTCCGAGTGGGAACTGACACTACAGCAGGTGATACGGTACTGTAGTAATGATGCAACTATAGCGATGACTTTTGGTCGAGCCGAGTCATGGCCCTGTCGTGTTTGTGTAAGTGAGGCGGTTCGGTTCCATCCCCTGACTCTTGACAGGGGGGTTGTTTAGTTGCTTACTATTAGTGGTTAGTTGAGTATGGCGTTGTCTATTCGCTAATTGTTAGAGTCAATATACAAGAGACATTGTTGAATTGAGGCTCACAAAAGCAAGGTGATCTTCATGTTAGTACATACTTTACCTGGATTTTCACCATCCAATCACGTCTCATTGTGTACATGTGAATGGTGTCGTACGATTGGTAACCAGACGTTGCTCAAATGCCTCAATGGCTGGTTGATGCGTTGTCAACTCAAGTGAGCCACCGCAGATGCTTCAATCGTTCATGTATTCACTTTAGGAAGTCCATGATGCCATTCGTTCTCTACATTGACTCTTACATCACTTGTCATATTGCTTCTTACCCATATACCACCCTTGGCCAACCTTTTGTTTCCATGATGTCCTTCCTCTCTTGGACTTTCATAAACATCATCTCAAAACTCACATTACACAACATTCTCACCCATACACAAACCCTCGCCTTGGAATGCAATGATTGGAACAAATCTTCACGTCTTACTCTGTCCTTGGGAGCCACTACATGTCGTCGGGCTGCAGCGGCATATGCATTACTACCATCCCCTTCTCCAACCTACTGTTGCTCCACAGCGGCCTCTTCCCTTTTATCCTCTCTTACATACACCAATACAATACTGAAATCGAGGTTTCTGCCTGATGTTTGTTCATTGTGACAAACCTATTTATCTATCTTCAGGCCTCATCCAAGCGGATGAGCATCTCTTTGTTTTTGCACAATGAATAACCGTATAACCTTGGTGTCGTTGGACGCCCCTTTTTACACTTTGAGGTTTTGAATTGTTTTCTTATTCATCGATTATCGGCTTGTATGGGATGTATATCCCACTATCTTCGCCTCATCTGCACAGTTCCGTGGCTGATACCCAAGACCATGGATCACTTCAGACTATACTCTTCACTTTCCAACCACTCATGAAGCTTCTCTGCAGTTCATACAGTCGTACCGACCGATATTCAACGGAACGTATAAAGAGACAGTTCTCTGATAATCCTTCTAAGAATAACGACATCAAGATTGGACTCATCGTTGGCTTGACTCTTGCTGCTTTCTTGGCCATCGTCATTACCTTTTTGTATTTTTACCATGGCTCTGCGAGGTTTACTTTCAGGAAGAAGAAGAAGCATCACAGGACCCATCATTACCACCAGCATCATCACCACCGTCACAGGAGGCATAAATCACTTAGTAGTGGAGGATCAAGGCATTCTGATAACAGTGCCGCCCCTCCTGCCCCCCCTGCTGATGACACTCCTCCGCCTAAAGATAAACCAGTGGATGGGTAGCAAAGATGGGCGGATGAATTTTTATCTACTTGGTTGGTCAGTCTCTACTTCAGACATGTCCGTTGGAACATAAGGCGAGGCTAAAGCTGTATCAGGGTTTCCAGTCCCAGGTAAATCTCATCCAGCGTGTTAATATTGTATCCCCTTTCTTAGCCATCGGTAGTATTGAGCCATATTACTCATAATATCATACGTTGTATTTTGTTAGTCCATTCTTGTATAAATCTGTCAAAACTTCATCTTGTTACATGTCTTCATATCCCTCAAACCCCAAGTCTCATTCTCGTAACTTCTTTTCTAACTATACAAGTCAAACACACGGCACCCTATCCTGCCCATCCCCTCTCTGCCCAAAGAAACGCGGCCTCTCCCATCCTCCATGTATCTGAGGCGCATCCATCTCATTCGGTATACGAACCTGCCGTCGATGGCGACTCCAATGATGGAATGAAGGCTCAGGCTGCTGCGGAGTCCAATCGCCAGCAGGATCCTGTCTGTGGTGAAGTCTATAATGCTGACAGTCTGGACGGTGACGGGGAGGGTGATTTTGTTCTTCTCGTTCGAAGTTGAAGCTTTCTTGGTTCTCTTCAAGGCCATCAGTGTGATGAGCCACTGCTCGATTTCGTCTGTGAGAGTGGTGACGGTGGCGAGGATGAATGTGGGAGTGAGTTTGGTGTTGTTTCTTATGTTGCTTCTGGTCCTTTTGGGACTTTACTTGCTTGAAGTGATTCCAGTTCCATCTGAACAAGACGGCTCCTAAGATGGTGATCAAGATAGCTAGGCCAACCACTATCCCAACAATTCCAGAACTTGCGTCCCGGCGGTGCAGTCTGTGAAGAGCTCTTGGGAGGATAGTTTTGGCGCTGTGGAGGAACTTGTATGATAGAGACACAGGCGGTATTCGAATCATGTTGCTAGTATTGGCTGAGTGTAGTAGTGTATGGGGTGCTGGCTCATTGTGGGTGAGGTTGATGGAAGGCATCTTAGAAATACTGGTAGACTACTGTATGGAATTTCCTTAGACTCGATACCGAGTAGAAAGGGATTGCGCTATGTAGAGGCATATACTTTATAACCAAGGGTCTCCGATGCATGTTACTCTTCTGGCATGATACACAGCAATCATAACCTCGCATCACTCTTTGAAAATAATCACCAACACCCGCATATCGCCTTTGTTCCCATTTCGGTACGAGCGGGTGTTTGGTCAAACATCTGCACAATACCAAACCATCGGTATGCATGTCAAAAGAGAAGTCAAACCTGCGGATGGATGTTCTTTGTTGTAACACAAAATGCATTCTAGAAGATTGCCCACTATATCATATCCACAAACAATCTAACAAACCATACAAGTTATACTCTATAGAACCCAAGGAAAATATGCTCTCATCACCTCTTCCCCCTTCTCCTCTTGTCCCTGTTCCGTCTCCTCTCCTCCGCCTCAGTATCACCATCCTGCAATCCCCTGATTTGCCCCAGTGTGCTTCCGATCACGTCCTGCAGTCTCCCGCCTTTTCGAACAAAGCGATCGTAGAACTCGCAGTCACGGTGACTGGCGCCACGCGCATTGAGAGAGATGATAGTGCTCGACATGGCTTCCAGCTCTGTCTTGAGGGTCTTTAGATCTAGGTCTCGCTTGTAGCGGCGTTGCCGACGACGACGTCTTCGTTCTTCTCTATCTTCCGTCTCGTCGTATTCGCCTCGGCTTTGTCTTTGTTCTTGTTCTTGGCCCTGTCCTTGACCTTGGCTTGGATCCTGTTCATGCTGGCGATCGCGACGACGGCGAGGTTCGTAGGGTGGTGGATAGTAGGTTTCCTCCTGAGGACGAGCATCATAGTACGGCTCTGCAAAGGTAACACGATGACGTCTCCTCTTGCGCCTCTCCTTATCCGATCCATACTTCTCGCCCTCATCCTCTACATCCCTGCTCCTCGGAACTTCTCTGCTCCTGTCTTTATCCTTGTCCCTCTTCCTCTTTCTATCCTTCTTTCGATCATCCTCACCCTTTCTGGGCTGTTCGGACTTGCCGTTACTGCTCAGCATACCAATGACAAACTCCGCAACGCCGCGAAAGTCCTCAGGGTTGATCTGGTTACTACTATTACCCCGAGCCCAATCACGGGTTCGCTTCTCAGAGGAAGACTGGCCCATGGCTCGTTTGGCAGCGGACTTTGCAGCAGATTTGGCCAGGTTCTTGGCAAATGTTTCCATGAAACTGGGCTCTTCTGGCAGTCGAGAGCGAGGAGACTGGTTCTGCTTGCCAAAGAGTTGTTCGGCAAAGCGATCCATGGAGGGTTCCTCTGGTTCGTCTCTAAGATGGTTCAGGAGAGTCTTGGAGATAAAGTAAAGGAGTAATGAGCAAATATGATGCTCGTCGTCACTGTCGTACTCGTCTTCAAGTTTGTATTTGGATGCAGACGCTACTTCTTCTTCTTCAACGTCTCCGACTTGAGTTTCCTCAGCTTCGTTCTGGGGATCTTTTTTGGTCTCTAGGTCGTTTTGAGAGAGCAAGCTGTGAGTTGCAGCAACGTTGTTGCTTGGTCTCTCGACTCCTTCTCCAGACTTGAACGAAGAATGATCCAGGGTGAGAATATAACTATACAAGAATTGCCAACATAAAGAGGACAGAATGAAATGTAATGAATGGACTAGTAAATCGGGCAAACAAGCTTGTGTTGCAAATATGCAGTCGCCTGTCTTTGTATACTCTGTGACACAAGACCAACATAGTAACAGCAGCCACACGACGGCCCTTCTTCTATTTAAATATGCCAAGATTAATTGATTGAATGAATAAATAAGAAAAGTCCTACTCCACTCATGAGGTACCAAGTCAGGTGAGTCGCGTCAGGTTCGTGATGGTTGAGACTGTAGCTGATGCCTTTATAAGCTCATGGTCACGCGCCTTTGGTGGCCATGCAGGAACATGACCGCGCTGAGACACAGTGATGCCCAAAACTTGCACCTAATGATCGCCATGTTTCTCGTCATATAAGGGTCTGACCAGCCAGTATGACTGGATTTTAATATATTTTGTAATGTTTTAACTGCCGTGATTGACTTTCTATCAGGCTTGCTCATCAGATGCTGGTGTTTTCTGATCTCATATCAAACCTGACTAATAACGCCATCATAATATGCCATGCTATCTATTATTGTAAACAGACTGCCTCATAACATGTTGTATATACCACTTTTCGTGTCTCGTTGATGTCCCTAGACGCCTCTGTGAATGCATTTCCCTCGCTTCTCATCCAGCAGCAGACCTTGTAATAGTAAATATGTGACCCGCACTTAGCTCAGCAGCTCCTTGATGTCTTCGATACGCTGGAGCTTCTTCTCTTCATCATTCATCATACCCAAGGAGGTTGCACTATTTCGTTGTTAGCTGCGCCCCGTCTGTTCTGTTTCAAGTCAAACTCACATGAACTTCTTTCGCTCTTGGACCTTTAACATCCGCTCCTCTACACTTTCCTTAACCACAAATCTCTTCACCTGTACTTCCGACTCTTGGCCCATTCTGTGCACTCGGTCGATAGCTTGAGCTTCGACGGCGAAGCTCCACCAGGGGTCCATCATAAACACTCGTCCAGCGCTTGTCAAGTTCAGCCCAACACCACCGGCGCGTAAGCTGAGCAAGAGTATTGTGAACCCTTTCTTCTCGGTGAACTCGTTAAGTACAGCGGCTCGAGATTTCTGAGCCATCGATCCATCTAGTCGAAGAAACTTGATGTTTGCACGTGTGAGCGCAGGCTCGATGAGGCTGAGGAAAGACGTGAACTGGGAGAATACCACAGACTTCATCTTAGGATGTTCCCGCCTCAGGGCTCGCAGCTCAGACATTAGCGCAACCACCTTTGCAGAAGAAGCATTGACGCCAACTCGCTGTAGACTGATCTTGGGCTTCTTCGACATCATGTCAGGATCGTCGTCGTGGCGGACAACCTCAAACAGGTCTCGTTTATTTATCGGTTCACGACAGCTGAAGCATCGAGGTACTTCTGCTTTATCAGTTTGGTGTTTGATATAATCAAGCAAGCACTTCTTGCACGCTGAATGCCAACAGCCAGTTACAGCCTGATCGTTCATTGGCTCCTCGAAACACAAGGGACACTCATTCTCGGCCTCATCACGGATTTGCTCCAGTGCATGGGCTCCAAAGGTCTGGTTGGACTCTTTAGATGCCTTGTCTGTTACTGCTGTGAACGAAGTGATGAGCGACTCAAGGTCCATATCATCTGCAAGTCCAGCAGCTGCATCAGCGGCCGCTCCGGCTTCTACTTCATCCGCCACTATGTCACGGTTGCGAACAAGAATAGGGTGGCAACATGATTGTCGAAGACGCAGAATTTGGGCAAATATGGTAGTGAATGCCTTCATTACTGTCCCCGCCTCGACGTTGTGAGAAAATGTTCGTTTTGCCTTGTTGAAGATGTAATTATAGACGTCTCGCTCCGTCTCTGAGAGTTCCACATTAACGATCTCAATTTGCTTGGGTGGCAGGAGCACAAGCGGTTCGCCGTCGGGCGTTTTCATGTCCTTCGTACGTCGGAGCACAAGAGGCTCTAAAACCGTTTGCACAACATCCAAAGCTCGCATGAAGTCTCCGGATTCAAAAGGTACAGTGATGAATGTCCGCCAGAACGAAAAGTTGTTCCAAGGTTCCACACCCAAGAACCTGACAAGACTGAACAAGTCTTCCAACTTGTTGACGATAGGAGTTCCGGTCAGAGCCCATCGATGGGTGGCCGAGATCTCATAGCACGCTTTTGCTGTCTTGGATGACCTATTCTTGATATGATGTGCTTCATCGATGATGATGCGGAAGAACCTTAGCGAGAAGAGCCCGTTGTGGAAACTCTTGTCCCCGTTCCTTGCAGCCAAACTAGTGAACTCGGACAGAACAACACCGTAGCTAGTAATAACCAGGTCCGGCGCATTGGCCGCGTTGGATGCACAGCAGAGTGCTTGCAGATTGCTAGACTTTTCGTTGCCGTAGTATAACTCAGTCTTCATCGTTCCATCCTTGGAAGCCTTTTCGGCTTCGCTCTGCCATTGGGACAACAGCGACATGGGCGCAACCACCAATGTTGTACATGGCGCATCAAGAACCGACTCTGAGTTTTTGCCTAGTCTTGTAAGTTGGTTCACGCTCGAGCGTGCGACAGGTGATTGGCGAACTTCAAGAGCGACTTCGGATCTATGCGTATGAACCAAGCTCAGCATCTGAATTGTTTTACCAAGACCCATTTCATCGGCAAGTATACCGCCGAGGCAATGCTGTTCCTGTACTGGGAAGTCAAGCGACAGGTCCCCAGAGTAGGGGTTGACGTAAAACTTAGACTGTCCCTCAATTTGTGGCAAGTCGTTCTCGTCAACATCCTTCAATGGCCAATCGTACTGTTCCCAGAGTGGATGCATTGATGGCTCTCGGTGACTCTTTTCATCCTTTTCTTTGGCCATCATCCAATGTAGCGCTTGCTTCTGATATTTACGAAGTGTCATGGCAAAGGTATCTGCTGGTTCCGCTTCTGGGGTGCTGAAGTCGAACGATTGAGCCTTTTTGTAAAGCTCATCGAGCTGATCCTGTTCCAACTCCTCCCCCTCTTCTGTATCGGATGATTGAGACGAGTTGGCTTCCTTGGTATTGTTGGTTCCGTTTCCGTTGGACTTTTTGGCTTCCTTTTGTTTCTCCTCGTCTTGCTCAGCAGCCTGGAGTAGCCCCTTGCGGCCATCCTTTGTAGCAGAATTTGTCAAAGTAGGATGTAGGTTGATCTCCTGGAATAACTTCACCAAAGCCACTTGTCGCATCCTAAGTGTTTTCTCATCATTTGTCTCGTTTTGGTCAAAGAAGGCAGCCGACCGATCGTCGGCGAGCTGAAACGATCGGCTGAAGAAAGCAGAGCTAAGCAACGAGCAGCGCAACTGGAGAAATATCGTATCATTTGTTCGAAGTCGTTCGGGGGCGTACACAACAGTCCCCCCGAATTTGCATATTCTCTCGTCAATCAAGGCTGAGACCCAGTTCGCTGCTTCTCTTGCCAGTCGTCCGACTTCTGTGCCACCTTGAGTAGTGAAGCGCACAACAACATCCTGTCGCTTTGCAGCAGCCCCAAAGCCCCTCGATGGAGTGACGGGCCCAGCTTTTCCTTTAGATTTTGTAGGTGGAGGTGCTCGCTTTTGCCGCTCAATCTTAACAATGTCACCATGTTTAAGTAGGTTCGTCCCACTTCGTGTCGCCCACCCTTCAACTCCGAAAGCTCCTATGTATCGTTCGTTCGGAATTCTTTTAGATGTTTGGATGGGGAGTTTTCGTTCACTGGAGACATTTGGGGTGTGACTTGAGCTAGCGATCTGTCTCAATGGTGCTAGCCGTGATGAGTTCTTGATAAACTTTTTATATGTTCCATCAAAATACATATTCACAGCTCGCTCAAGATTATTTCCGCAGTTACTTCTGATCGCAGAAAGAACATCCCCTGAGACCTTGTCGCCAATGAAAGCCTCGAATGTCTCCTGATCGAAGGACACGGATGACTCTTGCTGGGACGCTGGAGGCTCCCTAGGGGATAAATTCGGTGGTTCATCGTTCGAGTTCTCGGCTATTGTTTCCAGTTGTTCGGTTTCAACTATCTCGTCTTCGTCCTTAAAAAACCGTTTTGGTGGCGGCAGCGGGGAGCTGTCATGAGCAACTGGGTCTGAAGAAGCTTCGTCGGGGTCGGCCAAAAACCTTCGTCTTTTGGTCGGAGGTTCAGGATCCACATGATCGTCTGGGTAAAAAGGAGCCATATCTCCAAGGGGCTGCTTCACTGTTGGTAAGTTTTCTTCAGAGATTTGGTCGGGATTTTGTATCCCAAGCATTGAATGGCCCTTCATGAAATCGCTAATGGACTTCCTGGGAGACGCGACGAAACCCCTGCAAGCGCGACCGGCGTACAGAACAATCACCTGATCCCGTGTTTAAGTGGTTCCTTCCGTATTAATTGATGTGGCTGATCCCTGCCGTGGCGTTGGAAAGCTCGACGTCATGAAAAATTCCCTATAGCGATTGGAAATCCGATACCTGTGGGTGGCCGTGTATAAGTCGTCGTCAGGGACCATTGTTCATCATACAACGATCAAGTGAAGTGATCTGAGTTAGCGATAGCTACCGAAGGTCTATACATAACCTAGAGTCTTTGAGGGCTCAAAGCCTTAATGTATCGCCCAAGAATTCTGGGCCAAGGGCTCAAAGCCTTAATGTATCGCCCAAGAATTCTGGGCCAAGGGCTCCGAGGTTTTACTCATGCTCAAACATGTCGTCGAACCTACATCACTGATGCTGATGTTGAGTCCGCGCGACGATACTGCCTTACACAACTACAGTGAGTCAAGTTGATGATTTGCCCAAAAGAAAACAGCACTGACCTTCCTTAGAAATAGTGACTATGATGCTCATCTCATCCGCCGCTTCGTCCCCTCTCCGGTGCAAGATACTTACGCTGTTCTTCGCACCCTCAACCTTGAGCTTGTTCGTCTCCCCGAGCTCGTTTCTAACCCTACTATTGGGGCCTTCCGCATGAAGTTTTGGCAGGAGTCCATCGACAACACTTTCGCGGGTCGTCCCCCTCGCGAACCCATCTGCATTCTCCTACACAAATGTTTGCAGGATCTCGAGGCCCGCGATGGCGGTTCAACAAAGAAGTCGATAAAATTCTGGATTTCCAGACTGATAAAGACAAGAGAAAAGCACATGTCGAATCGACCTTTTGCGACCTTGTCGAGTTTGGAGGAGTATGCTGAGAATACATATTCGACTCTCATGTATGCGACATTAGCGTCTCTACCTCTCAGGTCAATGCATGTCGATCATCTCGCAAGTCATATCGGAAAGGCCTGTGGTATCACTGCAATTCTTCGCGGAATTCCAGTGTTGGCCGCGCCGCCTCCTCCTGTCAATACACCTTCTGGTCAGGTTCCTCCTGTGCGGGAGCCTGCAATCTTGCTTCCACTAGACGCCATGGCTGAGGCTGGAGTCAAGGAGGAAGAGGTTTTCAGACAGGGCCCCAATGCACCTGGTCTACAAGATGCCGTGTTCCAGGTTGCGACTAGAGCGAACGACCATCTCATCACAGCCCGAGAAATGCTCAAAAGACTCAAGGCGGGAGAGGACCCTGGCCATGAGTTTGAGCATCAGGGTGAGGGCGAACACTTATATGGTGAGGGAAGCGATACAGTAAACGAAACTCGCCAAGGCTTTGGTGTGCTACTAGAAGCCATTCCATCTGCTCAGTACCTACAACGCCTGGAGCAAGCTGACTTCAACCCATTTGCTGTCAAGACAGCAGGTTGGAAAGTGCCCTGGAGTATCTGGCAGGCATTGTCAAAAGAGCGGATCTGAACTTTTTTAAAAATCACAACATATTTGAGACATACTCTCAATGTACCAAAACCTTGTACTATAGAAAAGAATATCCACATGATATTATGACGAATAATCAATTATCAAGACATCGAAATGTCATGCTCAACCCAATCTCTCAGTAAAGTGCCCATCTGTGTACCCCACTTCTCATGAAGCTTCCGCCACCAAGTTGGAATGGCTAATCCTCGGGACCCAAAATTCGAGATCCGCCAGAAATTCAGCGACTCTTTATCGACAACGATTTCTATATCGAATCTACGACATTACTATCCTGATCGTAGATGCCGTCACCAAGATGCTCTACGAATTGATTGCCATTGTACGTCTCCCGACTCACTCCTGATATATAGTTGAGTACATGCTGACCAAAAAAAACAGGTCCGACCGGGCAGCCTCTCCGAGGTGAAGGAGTACGTTTCCAGCACCGACTCACCTACCGATACCGAGCCTTGAACTAATTGTCGCAGAATCGCCCAAACCGTCGGTTCCCTCGTCCTCAAGAACGGCGGTGTCGTCCGTGGTCTCGCCAATTGGGGTGTCTTTTCGCTACCCAAGCCCATCTCAGTGCATCAAATGAAGCACACCCACGGCCACTACTTCGTCATGCGATACGACGCCGCCGCAAAGGTTCACCACGATGTTAGAAACACACTGCGCCTTGAGCCACGTATGATTCGCGCCGCACATGTCAAGCTCGGTGACGGAAAGCTTGCGTCCCTTGCCAGATTTGGCCCGCCCAAGTGGAAGACAACAGGGAGCGAGGCGTAAGGAGGGGCAAGGAATTTTAGGCGTCACAAATGGAGCGGAATCAATTTTAATGGCAACGGAAGGAGAGGGAAACATCATGCTGTATGGTACAAAGAAAACCTCAACGGAGAGTATGGACTTTATGGCTTGGAAGAGAGTCTAGTTCCCAGCTCAGGCATCACACGATGCCGTGTACAACAGGTATGCTGCATCAAAGGACAGCAGCAGTCACGGTTACATGAATAGGCACAATAGAAGCCCGAAACCCGCATCTCATTATATCGCCTAGTATTAGTGAAATGGACACAGAGACAAGGAGCAAGAATCCGTAGCAATTGTATACGCTTTCTTTTGTTACTACATGTCTATCATAAGTCATCAATTGCTGCCACACCAATGGTTCGAGTGCCCCTGGTAAACGCCGTCTCATCTAGAAACGCAACCCGCTACCCGTATCTCTGGTCGGCGCCTGAAGGATGTGTCTTTGCGCGATGGTATGTAAGATCAGACCTGATACCTCAATCCAGGCCTCTATGTACTCTTGTTCCGTGGGGGGTCCTGGTCACGGTTGGTTTAACTTAACCGGCAGGTCCTCTTAGTGGTCGACGTCCATGCCATCGGCCTTAGCGATGCCCTTCTCGCGACACCATTCCACGAAGTCGTCAATGACACTAGGCCAGGCGCCATCCTCGTTCCAGAAGGATAGCGACTCATCTGACATTGATTTGAGAGCAAATTCAAGAGTCATATTCCACATGTCCTTGTTGACTGAACGGGTCCATTTGGCTTTAAGAAAGTCCTTCCACAATTGAAGCCAGTCCTGGTTGGACGTCTTCCATTCCATGCCTGGGGGTGTGAACAGAATCTCCCAGTAAACGAAAGCATTTTCAAGGCTGAGAGCTTTCTGGTCGGTCTCTCGGCCAGCAACGAAAGCATGCCTGTAAACCTTCTTGAAAAGTGCTTGATCGGAAGAAAGAGACTTGATTAGTTTGCGAAGGTGGGCAGCATGCTCCTGGTGTGTTGTCCCGGCTCTGCAGCAGAATTAGATATAAATATCATGAGAGGAGCAGGACCACATTTTTGAAATACTGGCAGTCCAAATGGTGTCACTTACCCGGTCACTTTCCAGCCATCAACATAGCCTTTTCTGGTGATTATTCCAACCGCGGGAGCCTGGAGAAGTTCAAGGGCAACAAGCAGCTCGGCGTTTTCAATGCTGACCTTCAGCTTATCAGTGAGATAGGACATCGTAGATTCGAGTTCCAATTTGTTCTTTTCATCGTTAGTATCTGGTTGGAAATGTTAGCTCAGAAACCGGCGTGTTTCAGAAAATGATGTACCTTGCAATTGGTCAAACAACGCATCCAGCTTCGTCTCCAATGGTGATGGTCCTTTACTATCTCCGCTCGAGGCAAAGTATCTATTCAGTACGTTAGCGTTGTTGATACGTAACCGGCCAGATACAAAGAATGGGAGATAAGCAGTATCAGTCATGGTGCTTGATAGTGTACGGATCAGTAATAGCCAACTCGACCACTATATAATATGGAACAACTGCTTGGCATATGGAGGCAATGTACCGAGAAGTTGAATCCTTGGGTGGTTTCGCAGGTGGCTCTGGGCAAAAGGACGCAGGCCCATCAGTGTTGGCCTTTTTTGATGCAGACCAGATGGGGACCCGAGTCGCAATACGGTTCTTCACACCCTTCCATCCCATTTCGAAGCTTGCAATAGTATATAGGCTCCAAGATATCGAATGGGTGTAAGTCTCTAGTAGAGTTGCAGGGTCGAGTTCGTTACGGGAACAAAAGACAAAGAATTTGTACAAATCGGGTCATGGATGCCAGGCTCCCCATAGCCCCCATGATAGAAGTCGCAAATTGGATATAGGCATAGGCACAACATGCCTTCGAGGTAACGTTTTCAAGACCCCTCACTAACACAAGATGCCCCAAGTAACCTTGTTTCAACGTTCGGCGCCTTTGTCGGTCATACTCTGCAGTGTATCCGGGCAATAGTGGGCCAGGCCACCGTGACGGGATACACTTGCAAACAACGGCCGGAGGATGCTCGATACAGATATTTCCGTATTGGGTTGCAGCGGAAGAATCATACCAGTAGTCGACAAGAAATATGCATATCATGACAAGTATAAAAAGAAGAATAGAAATGACTTACGCATCGACCGCTTCGTTAAGCTTGAAACCCGCATTCTTGAGGTACTATCAGTCCAACGTTAGCACAGCCATCCTCATACAGCATCATGACCCAACTGTTTCTGGCTAAGCCGTGTCACCGCTGCAACCCGAACCGCTGCGCCTTGTGGCCGGGTCGTATTTTGCAGAGTGTTAGATTGGCATGAGGCTCATACGTAGCTAGGGCCGGATCGCCATTGTGACCTGGGAAGAAGAAAAGCAGTCGTGAAGAAAACGTACACGAGTGGCTTGTCGCTCTGTTTGGCCAGTCAGAGATACGAACTGGGCGATCAGAACCTTCTGCTGGTTTGCAGATGGTGGAGGCATCTTGGGTGAACTTGATCCAGGAGGGATCGTCGGGCGCTGTACGTATATCGGGACCGGTTTGTGGGTTCTGGTAATCGGGGGAGTCGAGTGTCGGCCGGTATGATGGGCATGCAATGCGGACGATGCTCGGGGTTGGGCTCAGGGTCTAGCCAGTCGTGATCGTGTGGTAATGCAATGCGTAAACTGGCTCGGATATGTCCGTTGAGTACGGATATCGAATAGTGGCCAGTAATCGAGAGCGAGAGACCGTCAAGAGCCTGCGAAGGGAGCTCAAACGAATAAATACAAAGACAGAAGAAGTTTCAGATCAAGCAAGTGCAGGTGGAGGGGTTGAGCTTTCCTTTCGGTTGCGACAAGGCTACGAACTTAACTTAGCTGATGGTGGGGTTGGATTTTAGGTGATGAGCGGGGCTTGGCCATAGATGCCTTAATGGAGGTAGACAGCCTTAATGCACTTGAGTAGAGTCCACAGTTTATGGCTCAAAGAAGTGATTCCGCGCGTGATACTTCAAAGGCAGATATGTAGAATGTTCCAAGGTTCTCCATAGGTAGGCAGGTAACCAGTAAGATAGGATTTAGCTCTAAGATATCGTCAACAAAATTCATCTTCAGATGAAATTCATCCCGTCCACGTCGATTCGCGGCCACCCACTACCAAACACTGTATTTGGCATATTTTTTAGCACAGTTTGCAGCATGAGATAGGCGATATGTACAGTGCAATTGGCCATCGTAGCCCCGCCTGTTGTCATGACGTCTCACTTAAGCACTTGACGCGGTTCACGACGCGTTCTCAAAAATATTGATATCAATTAAAAGCACCGGCCTTGACGTCCAAGTTGCAACCCCACGGCAACCATCAAAGGAGAGAAATTGAAGATGGCTTCATTACACGCGCCCGAGGAAGAATATATACAAATTGATCCGGCAGAACCTCTCAAGGGCATCGTTGTATGCTGTACAAGTATTCCTGCTGAACATCGTGTTAGTTGCCATTCCATCCTGTCCCATCCTCATCATGTGTTCTACCTACTAATGTGTTATTCCTGACCTAGACCACCATCGCCGCCAAAGTCTCCGAGCTGGGAGGTGTCCATAAATACGATCTTACTCCAGACGTAACTCATCTTATTGTTGGCGATTACAACACCCCCAAATATCGCCATGTCGCCCGTGAGCGCCCCGACATCAAGGCCATGGACGCCGCCTGGATCGAGGCTCTCAGCGAAATATGGAAGAACGATGATGAGATCAATTACCGACAACTCGAAAACAAGTACCATCTCAAGCCTCTAGAGAAGCGAGGCATCGACCCTGCCATTCAGCCAGACGAGGGAGAGCCAGTACGAGACTCATTGCGCATATGTTTAACGGGATTCGGCGACCAGAGAGGCGATATTGCAAAAAAGATCACATCAAACGGAGGAGTATTTACCGGTGACCTAACGAAGAAATGCACCCACCTTATTGTCCACAAACCCGAGGGTAGGAAATATGCTGCAGCCAGGGCATGGAACATCTACCCCGTCACACTCGCTTGGCTCGACCAGTCCATTGCGCGGGGAATGATTCTTGAGGAATCCAAATTCGACCCTACGTTACCTCCCGAAGAGCAAGGAAAGGGTGCTTGGGTTACAAGAGAACTTAAACGTTCGCTGAGCAAAAGATCGAAGTCTGCCATGGGGATCGGCACCGAGGAGGGTCCTAGGAAGCTCAGAAAGACTGCCAGTATGAAATTGAGTTCGCAGCGAAACAGCATGTGGGGTGATATTCTTGGACGGTCAACGTCAAGAGAGTATTCATTCGCGCAAGAGAACAAGTCAGAAGATGCACATCAACCACAAACCCACCAGCAGCAACAAACCCAGCACGAGGAAGCCCAACCTCAGCCTCAACCGTCCATCCCACCTGTCCTAGAAGACCAGGGCATCTTCGCAAACTGTCGCTTTTACATACATGGCTTCACCGCGCAAAGAACTTCTGTACTTGAGCAAACGCTCCTCACCCTAGGCGCCACTGTTTGCAAATCACTTAATGAAGCTGCTCTGGGCAAAACTCCACAACCGCCTCGGAGCCGCTTTCTGATCGTCCCTCAAATATCCCAGCCAGATACCCATCCTCAACAATCTTACGATGACCTTTACGTTGTGACGGAATACTACATCGAAAAATGCCTGCACAACAAACAATACTTCGACCCTACGGAGCATGTCCTTGGTCGACCATTCCCATTCTTTCCCATACCGGCATTTGCCGACCTCGTTATATGCAGTGCCGCTTTCACGGGTATAGAGCTCAACCAGGTCGCCCGTGCTGCCGCTCAGCTGGGAGCCAAATACGAAGGAGAGTTTCGCAAGACCACAAGTGTTCTTATATGCAAGAACCTTGCTTCCATGCGTAAGGAGAAACTTCGCATGGCTCTAAGATGGGGTGTGCCCGTAGTATCGGCAGATTGGTTCTGGGAATGTATATCTACTGGATACAAAGTACCCCTCGACGACTATATTTTCCCTGAGATAAAAAGCAGGTATTCGGAAACATCGGAGCCGCCATGCAAGACAACACTCAAAGCTATCTCTAGGGCCCGAACGCAAAGCAAGCCAATGCAACGTACTGTTTCAGAACCCGCTCCCAAGCCAGCAAAGGCTAACACGCCCAAACCTCCACCTGCCGCTGGAGTTGACACCACAGCCTTTGGTCATGACTCACCAGAAAAGGGGAGATCCGCACGAAAGACCACTGCGAAAGCTGCCCCAGTATCAAACTCTGTCCTATCAGCAGAGTTTGTCACAGCTCGTACGCACCCTACGACCGCAAATAGTCTGTCTAAAGATAAAGATTTTGACGCTCCTCTCGGTAATATTCCCCTTTCAAAGGTCCCTCAGGGACGTATGAATGGATCTCCTTCACCCACCAAACAGCAAAAGGCACTACCTCGTATTCGATCTGACCCCGTCACCACAAAATTTCATGATGAAGAAACGACAAGTGTCCCTTCAGATCTACAAGACGATGTCCACGAGGCGAAACAACAAAACACAGATCAAGCACACATTCGTGCTAAAGCAGCCGAACGTCAAGCTCTCTCCTCGAAACTAACATCACTCATCGAAACGACAACACCAAGCCTCCCATCTTTCGCCTCCGACGACACAGATCATGCTCCCCCACGACCGCGTAAGCGTCAACTCTTCGGACGCGCAATCAGCAACGCCTCCAACGCCAGTAGTGTCGCTTCACGTTCTGCTGCTGAGCTCCACGATGTGTTTGGAGACGACGACAAGGAGGCAGACAATGGATCTGAACCGCCGGCAACGCAGTTGGAGTACCGCGATGATAAAGCGAAAGAATGCCGAGCTGCATTGATGAATCGCATGATGGGCGGTAGTGGCGAGTTCAAGCCTGCGCCCATGCCTGCAGCTCCGACACTGAGTATGATAGCTGGAGGAACCCGAACGCTGAGAAAACGAGATAAGAGTGAGCAGCATGTGCTTGGATTTATGTAATTTATATACAGCGATGTACCCTGTTGGAGTGGTTTAAAAATCGGTTTGGCTCTGCAGATAAGAAAACGGCATGCACTATAGATGACAATAGGGTCTCTGATTTGGGACAGGCTTGTAATGGAACTTCACATAAGAGCGAGATAATTTGGTATCATGATTTGCTTTGTGCAATAAAACAGAAAATACTGCTGTGTCTGGTAACTATCTTTTCAATGCTGAACGACGAAAGCGAGCTGCTGTATTATAAGAGAACTCCTTTCTAGTATCACTTTTCCCATCCTTCCACCAATGGCGCTTTTCCGTCCTGGGTCCCAAGCCAAAAGAAGGTGAAAAAGACAGCAAAACAATCTTCCCATATAAGCACACAAGTTCCAGTGTTGGCTTGCGTACAACGGTTCCCTCTAAACTAAAAACAAAAAGAAAAAAGAAAAAGCATTGCTAGAAATTATGATTAAAAGGGGTATCAACATCACTTTCTTTTGGCGTTCCTCTTGCGTCTGTTCAGTTTGATTCCACCAATCTTTGATTTGAGTCACCTCGACCTGGCAATTGTTCCGAGATCATGCTTTGCCAACGACGTTCAAGATCATCCCTATTAATATCCCGTTAGCAGTTTATCCCTAGAATCGGTTATAGAAGTTCGCTTACATAGAGTGTTTGGTCATATGAACCCCTTTTTCTCTGCAAAAGAACAAAAATCGACGCATAGTACGTGCTCGTGAGAAAGCTGCCATCACGTCTCCTCGAGGCTTGCCATCCGGAGAATTGGCGCTCTCTGATTCTTTCACGACGATGTGAACACGAAGCGCGTCGATATTCCATACCATCTCCTGAATATCCTCCAGGTAGACATGAAAATCTATCTCATCTTTGAATAGTCCCCACTTGGCAGGGTGCATATCTCTGAGCACCTGATGCTGGAAGCATTGTATTTGATCTACCCAAGTCCAGTACTGCGTGACGCTGTTGTGACTTGTAAACAGGCGACTCTTAACTTTAGCAAGACGCCAGTCGTACTTCGTGATTTGACCACCACTGCACGAATCTGTATCCGACCAAGCCTCGAAGTGAAATTCGTCGTGAACCGGACCTGATATAGGTGGTAGGTACTTTGGTCGCTTGTTCAGATGGGTACTAAAGGCTGGCTGGGGGCTCGGCACAACTGGCGGGAGCGTCGGGGGTAGCTGGGTAGGCATTGGGGACTGTTCGATAAAAGAATCTTCTCGAGGCGTGCTGGGGCCCGAATGCATGGACTTCCTCTTCTGGAGAGGCTTCGGCGTAGTGCTGGGGCTACCATGGCTCATGCGCGACTTCATAACGCCAGAAGGACGTCCGATGTTCTTGAAACCATGTTTATAACGAAGAGCGGTCAACTTTGAGTCATGGTAGAAGTCATGAATTATTTTGGGTAGATTGAAATTGGCACCCCCGGCTTGCATAAGCTCATGAAGACGCTGTCGCATCCAGTCGACCGGCGAGATATCAAGATTGAATTTCTCAAGTTCTGATATTGTCTCTGAAAGACGGAATAGAGTGTCGTACGAAGTAATGCCACCTTTACCTGACTGGATGTACTTCTTGCCGAGCAACTGATAGGGACTGATGGGGCCGTTTTCGTGGAATTCAAGGATCTTGATCCCGCGATTAACCTGTCTGCCGATTTGGTACTTGGAAGAGCCGCCCTTCTCCTGCTTAGGGCCAGCCTCTATGGCGGCTTGATGCTTCTCACGCCATCGAGCAAGTTGCGGGTCAATGAGCAACTTGACATTTTGCCAATTAGGCTCCCAATAGGGGTGATTCTCGTCAATCTTGACTAAAGGTACTCCTTCTACGCACTCGGGATAAGTGTAGACTACTCCATCGTGCTTGAGAACCATGTTTTCACGAGTTATCTCTTCTTCGGCTGCAGCAGGAGGTGATTCTGGGGGCTGAGAAGAAGGGTCACCAGCTGGCAATAGCGGCGGGGTTGGCCGGCCTCGCTCACTCGACGGGGGTCGGCTTCTCACATTGGCGGGTGTAAATCCGGAGGTTACTCGGTATTCCTTTGGGGTAGGCACCCGCTCCAACTCGCGCGGTGTTCGGATGCTTTCAAAGCCATGGGATTCTTTCATGGGGGTATCGCGTTCGGGTGTAGGGCGAATGATATCTTGGGGAGCATGCCGCGGGGCACTTAAAGGAAGCGTAGATCGCGGCGCCTCCTGTGGAGGCCTGGTCTGGGTTTGAACAGGAGGCGTATCCACGGGATCTATCATGCGCTCTGGAGCATAGTCCGTCCGGGGGGCAGTGCTGGGGCGACTGTAAGAGGATTCGTAGATTGGCCTGCGGGCTATCTCATGAGGTTCGTCGATTTGCATGGGAGCCATAGGTGCTACCTCAACAGTCCGTTCTGGCGCCTTTGCAGAGATTACATCATGAAGCCTCTCTGGGGTATGATCGGAATTTCGCTCCAATGGTCGTTCTGACTGACGCTCAATTGGCCGGTGAGGTTGACGGGCAATAACTTGTTCAGACTGTGGCTCAGGTTGTCTCTCTGGTTGTCGCTCAGGCAGTCGCTCAACCGTGCGTTGCAGAATAGGCTGCGGCGAATGGTGCCGGGAATGAACAGAAACTTGTTCCTCGACCCGCTGGGTGTGTTGAGGATCCGGTCGATCTCTCGCCTGAACTTGGACTGTTTGAGATTCCTTCTCTTGGGGTTCTTCTGTTAGTACTTCGTTTGCTTCCACTTCGCGCTCTCTATTTTGTCGCGCTCTCTCCCTTGAAGCGATTATGTTGATTGTGTCGCCTGAAGCACCGTGGCATCCTTGACGATTCCATTCGCAATTGCCGCATTTCTGGTACAGGTCTCCTCCGACAATGATACAATCGTCAAAGGCACCTTGGTTCTTGTCGCATGATTGACATCGTTTGGACTGTATCTCTCCGGTAGCTTGAATCATACAGGATAGCCACTTGACTCCCTTTGCCTCAGTTCGTTCGTAAATGGTTGCAAGATGCGTTGCGTTGAAACGTCGTCCTTTTCGAATCTTGACTGGTCTTCGGATTTCTAGCTCTTGGATACCCTCCACCCACTGATTCCAAGGTTCGATGTGTTCAACGGGTCCAATCACATTGCCGTCAGCATCAACGACATTAACAAGGGTCTCAGCAGATTCGTGATCATGCTGCTCAACACCTTCCATGTGGTCATCGTGATTTACATGATTGGCTTCTTCTGCGGCAGAGCCATTGATGGGCTCTCTCTGTGGCACTGGCCCGTTGGAGGCCGAAGACAACTCTGGCAGTACATCGGGCAGAACAAGACCCTCTGATTCGGGTCCCCTGGTGTCGGGGGTATTGGGGTTCTCGCCTCTCTTTTCCCGAAAGAAGCGACGCATTTTGGTCCAGATGTCATGTTGGGCTTCCATTCGCTTTCTGCGCGACTCGTAGTAGTCTTGCTCGATACGGATCAGTCGCTCTGCCTTCTCGTCACACTCGTCCGTAGTACGTGCCAACTCGGCCTCGACTTTAGCAAGCTCCCTGGCTAGACGACCTTGAGATTCCTTCAATTGACTTCGCTGTCCCTTGAGATCACTGAGTTTCAGCCGTACTTCGCTGAGTGAATGCTGAAACTCTTTTTCGATCTTGCTGTTTTCTATCTCTTTCTTTCCACGGAGGTCCTTCCAAAAATTGTTTTCTGTCTCAACCCAAACAGACTTTGCTTCCCCTACTGGGAGAGCATCCCAGACTTCTTCCCCTGTGGCCATATTGGGCCGATTCGTTAGAGTGACTGCTCAACGCGAGTATATGATGACAGCAAAGGCTTGAAAGGAACGGCGGATATAAGTCAGAAGAAAGCTTGGTGAAAGGAAACTGGACAATAGGATGCATAAACCTCGCTATTGTATTACCCGTAACCGCGTCTAAGGCAAACGAGAATCAAGTCGCCGATAAGTAATCGCGTTTCAGTGCCAATTCCAGAAGATGGTAGTGATAACCAGATCGGATGAGGAATTGACAGATCCCAGTGGGCTCCAATCCAATGGTCCGAGGGCCGAAATAGAGTCGTGGGGCGCGTACTGAAAGCGGGTTGAATTTGAACTAAAACAACCCAAGAGACAATCTGAGGTAATAGACTAAGAAGGGGAAATGAGTACCTAGGTAGGCGGGAAACGCGTGAAATGAAAAATTGTCTCGAAAGTCAGGTAGAGCGTGTTATGACCGTCGTGTATTGGTCAAGGTGACAATATTGGAGGATGCAGTTCCTCTAACACAAAGCATGAAAGCAGCAGGGCCCTGTCACTCAAAGTTCGATGTCAATGGCCGAAATTGCTTTCTTTTTTTCGCGACGCTGTTGATGGGCTGCCTCGAAAAAGAAGCGGGTTTGAGAGCCCGAGTTGCTTCGAATTTACTTCCACCACCCTAGTCGCAATGGTAGTTGCAGTGGTAGTTTCAGTGGTAGTCGCGCAAATGAGCCCACGGTCTCGCGCTGTCGACCACTATCCCTGCTAAAAAGTACAACCTCGTTAACGGAGCGTGCTCAAATAGAATCCATGAGGAGCGAGAGGACGCGATCAGACAGGATACGAACGTTTGTGTATTATTCTGAAGTGAGGAAAAAGGGAGAGAGTCCATGCGTTGCACAGTGGCTATAGGCAATGTGCAGGAGTGTGAAAGATAGAGATTTCTCGGCGATAGGCCCAAGTCAATTTGGGGGGTCAGATTTGAGTTGGGTGGACAAGGGCAAAGTGCCAATGCGGAAGTAGGTGTCGACTAGATTAAGTATAAAAAAAAGGTAGGTAAGCTCGGGTCACATCAGATACCTTAGCACTAAGGTAGGGAAACAAAAAAAAATACAATAGGCAGAGGTAGAGATAAAGGTAGAAGCAGGCAGAGAGAGTGACGTGAATGCCCGGATGTGGAAAGAGATAAAGGGAATGAGACAGACAAATGGGGATGGGAAATGAAAATAGAAGGGGCGGGCAGGAAAGAAAGTTTAGGTAAGTTTATTATTTTCTTTGAATGGGACAAACGGATGGGAAAGTGCTACTGTACCGTACCTTCCACCTCCCAACTATCTCACAGGCATGGCATGGCATTAGCAGCTTGGATGAGGTGAGGAGATGACCTAGGAGGGAGCTCTTTAGGTACGGTGCTAAAACTAACGACCAACCGAAACCAAGAACGGGGCAAATCAAAGAACGACAACGAATAAGGTGTCAAGGCAGATAGAGAAAGCATTAAGCTAGTACTAAAGTCTTATTCTGGTATGAGTAACATCAGGCAGTTCCACGCACCAACTATCAGATGAAAGTATCTTTTTTTTTCATCGTCGTTTGTTTTCTTTCGCTACGTAATTTATTCCCCTGGTCTCACTCAGCTGCTTTTGCGCGCTTTGTTTCCGCTAGATCCTCGTGGACCCTTGCTCCGATCGACCACTCAGAGAGGCTGAACAAGTATCTAGTCATAGCTTGTCTGTATCCGACCATGTACTGAACATAATTCTTATTCAATGAAGCCAGTATTTTAATTGAGTTTCACCTCAGCCACTGCATTTAGCTACCTACACAGTGTCGTAGATCCTGACAGGTAATCTGCCTACTAATTCGAGCACTAGGTTCTTTTTTTTCTCTCCTATCAACATCAACCCTGCATGTCCATTTCATTACTCACACCCAACACGTACATACATCATCTGATCTGATCTGACTAGTTCGGTTCACCTCACTTCAACTCGATTACGCTGCTGCTGCCAATTATGTACTGATACGCAAAGTCCTAGGACTTCCTTCCTTCGGTTCTCCACTAGCTATTCGGATTCTCCATCATAAAAGGTACATTACCCATACCCTACCCAGAGTCTGGTACCGAACCATGCAGGAAGCGAGCAAAACGTAAAATCCAACAGGGATATCCTTGCTCGAGACACCTTCTTTGACTCTAGTGCTTCATCACGTGCGAGGAAACTACACGCACTGCTTGTGCAAACGAGGAAGGAGACTGTCAAGAGATTGTGCAACGGTAATCACAGGCGAATTGTCCAATTAGTCCAGTCATTAACCAACAGCTTCCATGCTTCCATCCATGATCCGTCGTTCTCACTGACCTCAGATTCTCTGTTTTTGTGGTCCCCCTAAGTAGATCCGAGATTGATGAGTACAAAAGAGGACATCCGTTCTCAGCAACACGCATACGCGACCCTGTCAAAGTTACCCAGGTATTTTACCCGCAGCCTTAGTACCAACAGATATACTACAGGGCAAGGTAGTACCTACCTACCTGGTGACTACACTGCACTGTATCCGTCGGTCCTAATCAGTTATCTAACCCTCATGTCACCATACAAGTTATGCCGAATTACACATAGTGTTGGCCCGAAACAGATATATGGGTACGGTAATATGGAATACGCGGCTTAGGCTTGTTTATTCCCTGCGGCTCAGACCGTGGTGTATTGCACCACACTTAAGGAATGGACAATATACGAGCAGAGGCCCTCGCAATATCGAAACCAACAAGCCCTGGTTGGTTGGCTACAAGCCTACAACCATGGTCCCCCACCCTTTTTCTTCAGTTCTCTATCCCTCGCATCCAATGTTCGGCAAGTCTGTTATGCGCAAAGATGACATCGACGGTGACACCATTAATTAGGTAGCTTCTTGCGAGATCTGCAGTATCATTACATATCACGCACCCCTGCACCGTGGCGTCGGGTGCAATGCTGACACGATAGTAGTCATGGATGTTAAATACAACATTTGACAGGGACCCTCAGCCTACGACAACTTGACGGTTTGTCTATGCATGCATATAGCAGCTCCTTGTCGATACCACTCCATTCACGATTGCTGCCTATCCCGCGTGCGGCACATGGTGCCCAATAATACGTGTCGTCCTCCTATGCTTGGCAGTAATATACTGCCTATGTGTTGGGTTTCATGTATCGTTCGCTTTATTATCGCATTATCATCGATGGAATTCGGAGACGCCCGACCTAAGTACTAATTTAGTGGAGCTGATAGTACCAGGTCGTTCAGTGGCAGAATCTGTCCATTGATGTCTTTTGCCAAGCTATTCATAAGTTCAAGCCAAAGTTTCTTGCCAGCACGAGACTCCATCTTACCAATCCCAATACAGTCCCATAACACGGTTCATATTATCAGCTGACTCGCAGCTGTGCATATAGGCTAGACTTGTTATTCGAGTGTCGCAAACTATGATAAGCGTTACACCATATGCATCACGACTATACCCAAGTCCCATATATAAGAAATTATATATAACTACCTATGTAAGTATATATGCAAAAGCTAAGAACAACGACATGTCACCTTTGTCCATTTTACATCCTGGCCACCAACAAGGTCCACGTATTAACATGCGTCTCTTCCTTCTCCTACGCCTTCCGTTTGACCGTCGTTTTTCATCGCCAGTTGCGTTCACCTAGACAAGTCGCCCAGATATAACCCATTAAAAAACGCCTCGCAATGTAAACAATCAAGAAAAACAACCCGATGTTCCCTATCGCCGTTCCAGGGTCGCATATATCAAGCAGGGATGTGGTATTAAATCAGAAGAAAACAAATCTCGTGAATGGCGTCAAAGTTAGCCGTGGCCCAGAGCGTTTAGTACTTGGCTGAGTACCGCGCTGCGCCTGGCGAGTAAGGCAGATCGTATGAGCTGGTTTGACCGTAGGGGTCTTCTGAGAAGACAGTAGCCCTTCGCTCTTCTTCTGGCAGTAACTCCTTGACCTCCCAGTTGTTCATCCTGGTGCCAACAGAGAATTCAAGGTCCTCCTTGGTGATTGAATCCCAGTACTATCAGAGGTTAGCGATGCCCGAGAACCAATAATTAGTGAAATAAAACAGCATACCTTGTAAACCATCATGACGCCCAACAAGTTGCAGACGGTCGCGAGGAACAGGCCATCGAGGTAATGGCTAATAGCGTTACAGATCTTTGAGCTGAAAGCGTAAAGAAACACCTGGCCAGCGACGAAGAAGAAGATACCAAATGCGATATCTCCAAGGGGCCAGCGATCCTGTAGGGTTCTTGTGACAAGCAGAATTTGCATGGCCACGTAAATGAAGAGCTGGATCGCGTTCAGGAGGTAAAGAACAACGAACAATCCAACAGTGTTGGTTGGACCAAGTCCAGCCCAGCTCTTGAAAGTAGCGAGCGATACGAGGAAGCTAATGGTGAAAGCAGCCAGGGTACTGATTCGCAACATCCACACTGAAAGAGGCGTTCCATCTTCATACAATTGGAACCCAACAAAGCCGTTGATGAGAAGACAAGTGATGACCGCACTACTGAGACCGTTCTGAACACTGACAAGGTACGGGTACGGATCACTGCCGGGAGGTGCCACGCCAGCATCAATAACGAGGGACATAGCAGAGAGCAGCATATAGAGGTAGAAGAAGCTCAGGATCTCTTTGCGACCAACAGCAGTGAACTTGCTGCGGACGTGGAGAATCATGATGACGGTCATAACGAGGGCAACGATGTGCATCACAGCCGTAGCACCCTCGAAGATGATGGTGTTGGCAAGTTCGATGTTCCGAGCATAGCATTCTGGCTCAATACCGGTACGACCGGACGCCTCGAGGATAGGTCCGACGGCAGCGCATAGTGGCAGAGGTGCGGTCTCGCAGATCGTGGTGAAGTCGCCGAAGCCAGACATGATGGCGATTTGAGATAACGGCACAGTTGTCGTCGGAGGCGTTGAGCTATATCGTGTCGCGATGAAACGAGCGTGCAGCGGGCGACAAGCCGGTAATGTCGACAGCAAGCGATTGATTGATTGTCGTCGAGGAGATGTATCGGTGTCGTTAACGTCGTCGAATCGTCCAACCCTCGTCGCAAGTTTCAATCGTCGTCACCACTTGGAAGGGCGAGGCCAAGGGAATCGCCAGATACAAGGGGTTTAAATTCGATCGGAATGTAATCTCGTCCCTTGTTACGCTTCTAAGGGAATATGTCGGTCGGTCGGTGTCAAATGTCTCGTTCTTGACCGATGGCTTCAGCAGCGCCCCTTTCTTCAGCCCAGCGGCTAAAATCCAAACGAACAAGACGATAACAAGAAGGGCCCAGACCGAAATGAGAAACACAAACAACTAGCGATTGTCTTTCGGCGAAGGCGATGATTAATTCGAGGTACAAAAAAAGCGAATGTCTTGCAAGCCTCTGGTGCACTCTAGGCTTTTGGGGCTTGGGCTCAACGAAAGAGATGAGTTGAAGGTCAGAAGAGACAAAGTGGAGTGCAGCGGAGCGGAGGGATCTGGTTGCTGTGCCGTTGTTGTGAGCAGGTGCAAGGCAAAGTGGCAGAGGGTGGAGAGGTAAGGCTTGGTAAAGTGGCTGATGGAATATATGATTGGTTTCTTTTAAATGGTTGCTGTGGGAAGCGCAAACAACCCTGTTTAATGGAGGTCGATCCCTGTAGCAACAGGGTCTTGTAACATGACGATGACCAAGTTTAACAATTTGAGAAGAGAGAATGAGTGTATGCTGAACAAAAAGGATTTTAAGAAAGAGAAAAAAGAAACATGTTGAGAGAGTGCGGGTTTTTGCAAGCCTCCTGCTTTTGAGAGAAACTCCCGCAAAAGTTCTTCTAGGAAAAGAAATGATGGAGACCCATGTAGACTTTTTTTAATACGATAACCTTGTTCATTACCGATTGACATACCCTATAACTGAGCCAAACTCAACAATACATAACGGCACAAAGCTATGTGATATGAAGTAATCGCGAGACATTCATTAACAAAGTTCATAGATCAAGGACCGTGATGCCACGTTGTTGAATACATGATCTACATCCAGGTTATCACATATAAATGAAGAATTCATCGACTAACAACTCTCATAAATAAACTTTGCCACAACCTGCACAGAGCTAGAAGCGAGACAAAGACACAAACACAGGCGTCCCAGGAGATACGTGACGGGAAGAGGTCTTAACTGAGGCAATCCTCAGGGTACCAGAAAAAATGGTGTCGGGCGCAAGAGACCGAAATCAGCAAATCAGTTTATGCTGTTTAGACCATACTCTGAGGGTCATCTAATTTTGTACCCTAAAGTTTAGGGGCAGGCACTAAGTAGGAGATGAACTGGTTGTGGGTTTCAAGTGGTATGAATAGGTTGAGTTATTTTGTCTCACGAATAACATATGCAGTTGTGTTTTCTGCGACGCTGATAACACTTTGGGCAGAACCCCGCTGTAGTTTTGCTCTATTCTAATACTCATAACTGACATTTTGCTGCATCTGTCTATATACAATTGGTGCCGATGCAGTCGCGCAGTGATGTTCCGGTGCATCAAGCACGGCGATGAGATCCGAGTCCTTTCGTAAAAGGTTCAATGCATCATGAAAGGTGCTTCATCGCTAGCCTTGCTGTGTGGCTTCATAGCGTCCATCGTAGAAAGGAAGCCTAAAACTCCGAGCCGAATGCGCACCCTGTCCCAATACCTTTCCCCATGTAGTCCTGTCTGGGAGACTGTTGAACCCTGGCCTATTTCTTTCCGTCCAAACGCCTCTGCCATGCGTACCTTGAAATGCATATCCGACGCTAAAAAAAAATAAAGAATAAAAAATCCAACACCATAAAAACAGACATGCGAAGGAAAACCTTGAATGCATTCTTTTGTTACCTTAGAGATAAGGCTCATGCCGTATGTGAGGGTAAGAACCATAGTTGACTGAAGGGTGACCCTGCCTTTCCTAAGACGGGTAATGCCCCTGAAGAGCCTGATGCTGAGGGTGAACGCGGTCGTAAACGACAAAGTCAGGCACGATACCAGTTCGAAGATCGTTCCGTCGCCCGATGGGCTGATAGTGCATCTGGGTTGGAGGAACAGGCACGGAAAGATGGTATTGCTCCAATGATGCTGAAGGTGGGGGATGCAAGAGCGTGTTAACGTGGCGCACAGGCTTGTACGGGCTGGGTCTCTGCTGCAAATAGACGCTCGGCGAGTTGGAGATCGGAGTGTGCGTCATGGGAGTATGAATAACCGATGACTGACCGTACGCCTCTGCCGAGGGCGACGAGTTGAATGGTCCTAAGCGGCCAGGACTAAGCTGTTTGCTAGGTGTACCGTAATTTACAGGCGCCTGAGTAGGAAAACTGGTTTGCGCCATCGTGACACCCGTTGTCGCGGGAAGCGATTGCTTCGGCACCATAGCCGCTGGGACTGAAGAATAGACTGTCGACATAGCGCGCATGCCAGTTTGCAAGGGAGGAAGCGAGACGTGACCAGGCTGAGTTACTTGCTGTGCAGGCGGAGGGTACCCATTGACAGCGATGTTGTCGAAGGGCATTAACGTAGGTTGGGCCTGAGGTTGTCCAGTCATGACAGTGGGGTGAGGAGCAGGCAGCCTAGACGGCTCAACAATACCGTTTGATCGTGGGACCTGAGCCATGACGGGAGCTGGACCTCGCTGAGGAGGAGCAAGTCGTTTGGCGGGATGTTCCATGATATCTCCCTCGGGACTTCGCTTCCGTGACACGGGAGGGAACTGGAGATTGGGCTTGGTAGAGAGTGGAGAGATGGTGTTAGTTTGGTACGCGGACCAGTTTTGCGAGTGACTCGACGTAGGTGAGTAGTTCGCTGTGATAGCCGGAGTAGGGGGCAGGTTGACGGTGGGTTGCATAGCACCCGTCGGTGAAGCGACAGGTGAGTGGCGCGTATTGTTTGTTGGTGTAGGAATGTGAACCGGGGATGCTGGTAATCGCACAGCTCGCTCGTAGTACTCGTGGAAGCAGGCCAGCTTGTCCAACCAGTCACCCCACTGCTCCTTCGTCGCCACCAAGTTGTATCGCATGTTAGATAGAAACTCCACTTCCATGACATGAATCTCTTGCACATTGAAGCATGACACCTCGGCCCAAGTTTTGTTCGTGTAGGTGTTATCATCCAAGACTGTGGCATGGTCAGTTGGATATCTAGCAATGTGAATGCTTTTCACTTACATTTGTTCCCGAGCATCAGTGCTACTGTTAGCAATCTATACTCGCTACCAGCACGACCCTTGATTTGAGGTGTCGACATCTTCAGTCGGTAGATGAATAGCAGAGCCAGCAAGATGACATTTTGGGTGACTTGTGTCGTAGAGAGAACGCTGTACACCCATTTCCGAAATTGGTCAAGTGGTTTAGCGAGAGGTGGTAAACGCTGGACAAGGGCATTGGAGCCCATTGCACGAACTGACCCTGCCTGCTTGAGCTCATCAATCGACTCAAACCAGAACAAGCAAGTCATCTAGATGATATTAGTTGCCTGACAATTCCCATCTTCTGAATATGTACGCACTTGAGCAGCAAAATCGGCAAGATTTCCACCTGCGGGGCTTATGCACTTAGGAATTACAAGGCTGTGGTAGACCAGCGACTCGGCGTCGTTCTTGGTCGCGGTAGATGTTGAAGCAGAAGGTGTTGAAGGCCGGACAGCCTGTCCAACGACCGGAACAACCTGTGACGCTGTCGAGATCGATCCATTTCGGTGTTGAGGAACTTGAGTGGGATGTAGCTCATGTGTCGCTTGTTCCTGCTGGTAATAATGGTTGTATGTTGCCTGCGATTGTGGTTGATGCTGTTGCTCGGGTTGTTTCACAGGGTATCGGTAGTACTGGGATTTTTCGTTCATGGTAGCTGGAGCTCGACCAGCTTGAGGCACAGTAGTGTAGTTGTGAATAGCATGGCTCTCCCAAGAAGCCAACGGCGGTTGAAAGACGGTGCTCATATCGTCGGTAGGGGGAGTCTCAAGTCTGTCTCCCAGGGGCAGTGTTCCGTCAGATCAAGAAAGAAAAAAATCCAGTTCCCGACTGCGGCGCAAACGTCAAGCTTGAGAAATCACCTGAGTTGGGAGGTTAGAAAGGCTGATATCCAAACTTCAAGCCAGAGTGGAAAAATAAACTCGCAACAGTCCGCTTACTCACTAATTTCTCTTATTCTTTGGCAGCCCAGTTTCTGATACCCTGAGGAGGTTGATGCTGTGAAGCTTCACTGTAAAAGCTCCAGTGGAGGCTGCAGGCACCAGAGGCAAGCTGGGCCAGAAAAGAAAGCTATAGATAGCGGGTAAAGGATACCTGACTCTGATGTATTGCCCGAGTGAAATAACAATACAATTTACCCCACCAGAGCTTGCGTGAATAGAATTTTGGGAAGGTGCGTTTGTTCTAGGTAGGGCGCAACTGTTGTTCAATGTGCCTCGAGGAGCGCCAGTGCCATTATCGATCAGCACCGACAAAGTGTATTGTATTCGCAGTAGACCGGCTGAACGCGAAGGTATTCGTAGAGGGCCGCTTTTTTTCTCTTTCCTTTTCGGTGACGGGCCAGGTGTTCAACGAGGATATTGTGCGAGGAGGAGGTATTCACAGCTAGGCGTAAATTCGTCGAGGCTGGAGATCAATTGTATTCGCTGGGAGGTGGTGGTTGAGGATGTATGTATCTCTAAGAGTGGAGGGTTGAGCAGGAGAGAACAGTAGATGGAGGGATAAGGAAAGAAAGAGTAAAAAGAAGCAACAACGAATGGGTTCGGTCACTCAGTCCATGGTTGGTGGTTGTGTGTGTATGTACAAAGTCCTTCACTTTCATTCACTTGGACTTGGTAGTGTCGTTGTTCGTCAAGTGTGGTTCTCTCCTAGACGCAGCATAGCATAGCGTTGCGTAGCGTACCTAGCGTAGGGAGTAAGGGTAAGGGAAGGAGGAGTAGGAGTAGGGTGTCCGTCGGGTCCAGTCCCACAAATAGCCCTGCTCATTCTCAAATGTACTTGATCTCACGGCTTGAGCGCCTCCTGCCTACGAGTACTGTGCCCTGACAGACAGACAGACAGACAGCCAGCCTGGATCAGACTTTCAAGGGCTGGGCTGCCACTGGCTTAATGGAGCCATCCATGGCAGAGAGTCTTCACTCACGCACTCACTCTCACCCTCACTCTCAGACAAGACATTGCACACGCACACCCGCCCGGCCATCCCTGTGGTACTAGCCGAGCATGTATTGCGATACCTGCTTTCCACTAGACAATTCCATACAAAGCTTGGTACCACGGGCATAACAATTCTTAGCCCATCATGTCGCCAGCCTTTGCTAGACCTGCTCTTACTGACTAGACCAGGGCTATCGTGGCGCTCTCCAGCTGACACCGCACCCAGCGACGACCCCGGTTTCCGTGAGGTGAGGTGCTTTGCCTTTCTCTGCCCTGTGTTAGCTGCTATTATTATGATTACCGTACACCCCCAACCTGGCCAGGATCTAATTGCTCTAGCTCACCCCCTCTTACTCGCCGCTAAAACTCTCAAGTTTCCTCCACTCATCCCCAAGCAAGCTTCAATGGGGACCAAGCCCGCTAGACAGCGGAGTCTTGGGTGCTGGAACCTACCACTCACCCACTACAACTCAAGCCCCCCCCCCCCCCGGGCAACTTTATGGAGCATCAAATGCGTTCAAAGTCGCCCCTGGGACGCCCTAGGGGTCGCCCGGTCGCTGCCGTGCTTGACGCCGGGCTGTGAGCGGGCTTGACGGGGCTCGTGGGACCGAGGGCGGCGGGACTTGCGAAGGGATCCCTAGACTACGGACGGGTATTGAATTCATGGTGAGACGGAGATATGAAGGTGGATGGAAAACGAAATGATGGCAGTTGGCTCTGTTCAGGCGGAATATCAACGCAGGCGGCTGATGATCGATCTGTCCCTGAGACTGTATCCGAGTTCGACTTGCACACCCTTATGCACAGTTGGATTCCTTCCAAGCCATCCACGAAGCTGGGGCTTGTATGAAAGATCCCTGGAGGTGTCGTTCGGTACAGTGTAAGAGGAGGTTTTCACAAACACAATCATTGTGGAGTACCAATCATTAATGAAACTTGATTGGGCGTGTCGGTTCAGGATTGGCACAGAGCTTCCCATTCATCGGCTGTGGACGAATACAGTAAGTTACAGTGCTGCAATTATTTGTCTGATCAAGGCGCAAAGCCTTGAAGCTGTCAAACTCGAACTGAATTCAACACAGCCTATCTTTATCCGCAGTGTCGTATGCTCGCTTGTTGTCCGACAAGTCGTAGTGGTGGTGTGCTGGAACCTTCAATTACTTACCATGCCCGAATAAGCGGCGTAACTCTACCTTGGACGTATGTATGCCTCTCATGAGGCATCCGTCAATCATGAGTCTGAATCCATGAGGAGCCATGAGCCATAATGCGGCGCTTACTCCACTGTCGTTCCTTGCTAGGAACGTGCAAGCGCAAGTGTAAGTAAGTATCGGCCGCGTGTAAGAAATCACCAGGTCGTTTTTTCTTCCCTGTTGATGCTGTCTTTGCTTTGCATCCTTGTGCTATGCTGTGCAGCCTATGCTATGCTTGCCCTTGGTTTTGGTAGGCTTCGAGCGGCCTGGGCCATGTTCCTGATAGATTGAGGTGGCAAGTGTTGTTTCGCTACTAGACAAAATCACCACCTCTTATTATATTCAGGACAATAATGATGGAGACGCACCAGAACCTCCGGCATAGAGATCGAGAGAGCGAAACCAGGCCCCAGCTTTGAACAGCAATGATTGAATGGAACAATGAATATTAAAAAATATGTGACTGAATCAAGTAAAGCTGTTATGTCACACCACACGTACCCAACAAGCCATCCACTCCCCTCAAGGGGATATCAGAAAACTTGAGATACAGGTTTGAGGCTCATAAAATAAAGAAGCACCTATTGTGTAATTCACTAAGCAAGCTGATTGAATTATATCGTTTCTTGCGCTGTCAGTAGTCAATATTTCTGCCACCCCGACGGCCCTCCAACCGGAAGCAACACCCATTCGTTGAGAGGCGCTGTAAATACGTGCCGCTCGTTGAACTAGGAGGTATGTATGTATTCACGGCTAAACCGACTCTCGACAACTTTGTCACCCGCCATGCAAGGACCATATTTTCAACATTCTTCCCTTTTTGTATTGTTCTTGAGCCCTCATGACAATCTTCTGATACAACGCAATGAATATGATGCCCTTTTGGCGTACGAATTTGTTGATAGTGCAGTGCAGTGTAGTACTGGATCTACCTACACTCACGCAGCTAGCAGAGCTCACTGGGAGCCAGCGTCTCTTCGGCACACATATTAGCTCTTCCGGATCCTTGGCTCCATAGCGCCGAGTCGTAATTCCTTTTTCACCGTGCCTGCTCGCCAGATCTGGATTCTTTCCAAGTGGAACAAGGGCGCTCAATTCGCCTTATCAACCATTGAAGAAAATAGCACGTACGTAGTCTGAAAGCCACCGTCTGGCCCCATCCGATAACCTGGCACCGAACGGTGGGAATCCCTGCCGCTACGGGCATTTCCCCCCTCGCGCTGAGGTGCAACGCCATGGTACCAGTACGGAGCCCAGCCCATCATCACACTTCCAATAAAGAGGCTAGAAGCGATGATCCAAAAACTTAACCGGGGCGACCCAGGGCCTAGCCAGTTGACGACAGCAAATCTGTATCTCGCAACCACGACTTGTGTCAGCCAGCCCAAGACAATACCGGTACGTCCGCGCCAAGTACAGTAGTCGAGCCTCAAGTCGTAGCACCAGCAATTAAACACATGCTCCAAGACGGGTTGATTGCCTTTCGACAAAGCCCTTGTCGACTTGGTGGAAGTAAAGGCATCCTGTAATGTAATGTAATGATGTGTGTTGGTTTCGTCTAGATCAGAAGTACCTAGACTGTGAGAGAAGGGAAAAGTCTGGAACACTCGTGATAGGTAAGAGGCTTGTTACCGTTGAAAAGCAAGTCAGTCAATCCATCAATCAGCCAGTCGTGCACGAAACCTGTCACTGCATTCCGTTGGCTGTAACCTTGCTTAGCCAAAAACATCAGGCGTGCCCAACGAGCACCAAAGAGACATGGACAAACCTTGGTTGCAGGCTAGAAGAACAAATACGGCTTGTCTATTGTAATTTCGTACCGAGGCCAAGAAAGAAAGACATTCTACCACGGTTGCCAGCCTGGTTAATCTCTGCGTACGGGGTACTTGCATCTTCTTGGTTCGGCAACCTGGAACCTCAGAGTTTTGCCATGACTGAAAACTGTCGAGCTGCTGTCTGGCACTTTTCACCGATCAGAGAACGCCATACTGATCGATGTAGCATGTGGGTGATGCACTGTCGTCTCGAGGCATTTATTAGCAATGCTATGATGGCGTTCAATAATTACATCGTATCTTTCAACTCAGGCACCGATCTAGCGAATGAGTTTAGATGCAAGCAAGCAGCAAGTGCAGCGCTTTCTCGTACAGGAGGAACTTGCCATGCACTCACCGCCAATGAGAGCCCCAGTATATGATAAGGGAATAGCTTGTTTGTCTCGTCTTGTCTCCTTTCTTTTTCTTTTTCTTCTACATGCATACCTAACTAGAATAGGCTCCAAACAACATCTCCGGCCACTCGGGGAACTTGCACAATGCATAACGCCTGAACCAAGCTCGCTGGATTATGATCAGGATCAGCAGTGGCAGGCACGGGAAACAACCAACTTTCGGCACCAAGCCTAAATGCGTACGTATTCGATTTCGCCAGTCTCTTGTGGTCGTCTCGTATGTACAGTCCAAAACCATGCCGCCGCAGCCTGATTCTCTCGTATGTGCGTGGGCGTAAAACTCGCAAAAAGGATGGGGAAGTGGGCGCATTGATGACCACTTGAGTGCGGGTATTCAATCTCGAAAATGTGAACGAATCAGTACGGTAAAGTCAGTCAGCCAACCACAACAGGTTGCTCTCGGCAAGGAACCCAAACTAACCTAACCTGACTTAACCTTGGAGGTGACTGACCCTTGCTTTCCAATTTTCTCGCTTTGGCTTTTGGCGCTCAGCAGGAACTCAAACGCAGGGGTGATTGGTTATTTGTTTAAAGGAGTGAATTGATCCATGTGGATGTAATGTAATGGATACATACATCATGAGACTCATGAGACAGGACAGGACAGATAGAGAAAAGCACAGGCAGGGTTAAAGACACTTGCTGCCTACCACCTGCCTTAGTATGCCACATTTGTAGCTGAAAGCGCAGCGCAGCGCAATGCATTACAATCCAAGTGCCACAGGAAAGGAAAGAGAAAAGAGAGAATGTCGTAAGTTCCTTCCTTCCACATATCCGCATCGTGCACGGCAATAATAACCCCCGCCCGGTTGATTGATTGATTGTCTTTATTGCACCCTACCTTTAGTACCTAGGTAGGCAGGTAAGCTCCAGGGCGCAATACAAATCCTGGGAATCTTTTAACGAAAATAGAATCGAGTACTAATACTGGCGATTAATGTCCAAGTGATTATTATAGTTTCCACAACTAATATTATAGTGTGTATAAAAAGCAAACCCGGTGTCTAGGTACCCCCGTTCGATCAGTTTCGTGATTCATCAATCACATAATATCTATATCCAAAATTCGGATCTTTTTCTTGAACTACAGGGCCCAAGGGATGGAAGGTGAACATGGGACCGCTGAGCCAAGCAACTAAAGAAGGTAGTAAGGGGACCAGTGGTCAGAATTGGTCGATCCTACCCCTCGAGTTCTGTAACAACATTTGATGCATCACTACTAAGGTATCCGCGTGTGCGGATACTTTTATCGTATACAAACACCTAACTTAACCTAATAAGCAGCTCGATTTGTTGGTAGTCGGTGTAAGAATAACGCTGATAATTGCTGGATTATGGCATGCGTCAGCCCTTCAGAGATCGACATTGACAACCCATTTATGTGTGACCGATGAAGATGGAAAGCGGACGGTGCTGTTACCTTCCCTGGAAAGTCTGGAATCCCCTGGCTGTGCAGGTATATAGAAACTGGAAGGAACGGAACTCATCTCATCTGGATTGAGATTGTTGTCATTGGCCAAAGCATTTGTGAATGCAGTTCTCGACACGGACATGGAAGTAAACATCAAATCCAAGACACCGGCACTTTCCCACTTGTGTCGTTGGTTTCCTTCTAACCACCCCTAGGCCCAGTAACAGGTCGCAGTCTACTCCGTACTAAACCTAGACATTCCATCTTGTATTCGACCCCAGTCTATTTGCTCGTCACTTTTTTCTTCTTGTTTTTCACTTTCGAATCAATACCCCAAACCAGTGGCCCACCATGACAGGGAAGTATCTTATGTCCACATGGTATTTCATTACAAATGCTCTCGAGATGATAGTCTCAATATCGTCATTTCCAACCTCATACTTGCATCAACTCTCGCGGTGTGAAGCATTTTGGTTGTCACATGTACAAGGAATCTTTCAGCCAAGTTCACCACATCAAAGGAGTTAGACCGAATCATGAGAGAGTCTCCTGGTTCAATGTTGCATGTGGAAGCCAATCACATGCGAAGGCTGTATCAACTTTGGAAAGCTTGCAAAGCGCTGGTGGCAAACCCAGTCCCAGTACACAGACGCATACTCTGTACATGCAGTGGGGTTTCGGGCAGTGTCTGGCTTAGGTTTGGTCTGTTTTGCTTTGTCACGGTGCATTTGCTTTGCTTGCTTCGCCTGTGCCTGCACACAACAGAAGATGAAAGATAGACAAGGGCGCTCGCTCCAGTGCCCATGCCAGGCTTGGCTGAACCGCTGCTCCCTCCTCCCGCTGCTTCCGCCATCGTTGTCGCTGACCGGAAGGCCTTGACGACATATTTGGTTCCCTGGCCTTGTTGAGCAGCTTTTCGTGTTGGAGGGGTGGGGTTGACGACATGCCATTTTAACTAAACCCCAACTGCAACCAAAGTTGAGCCAGCATCTTCCGGATACACATTCTGATATACGCCAAAGCCTCATGTGCTCCGCCATCAGCAATGCAGTCGACAAGACGAATTGATGTGGATGCTGAAGGCTTCACCACGCGGTCCTTCTGCTGAGTCGCACAGGGTAACCTCACCACCACAACCGATCTTGCTCTGAGACAAAGGAAAAACAAAGGGCTGTTGCCAACTGATTACACTTGTCTGTGTGTTGCCCAATCGTCGACTGATGTCACTATTGGCTGCTGGGAATTTCCAGAGCCTCCACGCACGTCCTTAGCCTTTGATTGAGCTTGATCAGCATCTTCTTGGCTTGGTCTATCCATTCTCGCACAGCCGCATATTCACCGTCAAACACCGGATTAAGGCACCGTCATCAAACGATATTAGCGACAAGGCACTATTCAAGGACTACTACCGCTCCTCAGAACTAGATGTCGGTGGTCCAGGTACTATCCTGGTTCTCCCACCACCGAAAACCTTGCTACCCGAATTTGAAATGAACCACCACGCTGTGTGACACCTCAAGCTTTATTGCAGCAAGAAGTGCCCTAAACCATATCACTTCATTTGGCATGTAATCCGTTCGCCCATGGCTACAATATTCGCCCCGAATATGCATCCACACGTCTATGGCATTCAATCACACCGTTGTTAAGATACGGCAATTCAACCTGCCGGGCACTCAGTAATTGATGACACCCGCAGGCCGCACCCGCAGTACTTACTTGGTGCTCGTCCGTTTACAAACAAGGCACAGTTTTGGGCCTTCTACATTGCCTCCCAATGCCCCAATATCCTGGTCTCGTTGTCTGCTTTGAAGGTCACTCATCCAATGTACAGGACAGGTCGTTTCATGGTGCACCAACCGGCTGGTAGCGTCGAGCTCACGTCGAGCTTTAATTGGTTCGTTGTCTCCCCCTTAGGTTTACCGGAACTGCTTCACGGCCCCAAGGTGTGATGTTGTGCTTAATTCGGCCGCCATCAAAATCAACGGCTGGGCCTCAGATGAGAGTCACCGATGGACGCTGTTGATCTGGATGGTCTAGTCCCGCCATCTTTTTCTGCACCCTGACCCCATCGGTGATGGCCAAATATCGATGGATGATGATGCGACGGCTGGTCGATCGACAACCATCGAGGCAGATTGTGGCTGTTTGAGATGGAAATGCACATTTTCTCCCAACAGTCGAGGCTTTGATCAACATTGGACGCCAGTCCGGAGGTTTGCCTGTATCAAAATAGGTAGCATAGCAGGGAGGGAAGGACCATCATACCTCCTAGAGAGGTATAAAAACAACATTGACAAGCCATGACGCTTTGCCTATATCAACAAATGGCTCAAAATCTGCAACAAGGTTTCTTCCAACTTGTTCAGCCGAATGACAACGAGGCCAGGTCCAAGTCAGCATCATGTCCCGCGATGCGAGGTTTTATGTTGGACGTGGAGAGACAGGTCTGATCCACTTGATAGTTGGTCTTGATAGCAATCCACTTGCTGAATCAGGCCCAGTAGCCATATCTTCACTCCACGTCCACGCCCCTCGACATGCGCGATGCTGATTCAAGTGTAAGGAATTTGTGATACAGGGATGCCCAGACCTGGATGGAATCCCACACTTACAGCCCCATCAGAGCCCTGCATGTTCGAGTTGTAAGTCGTGCGGTCCTACACAGTCAAGATAAGATGTCCAGGGTGATTTATCTCCTGCTCCAGTGGCTATTGATTGAGTTCAATTTCTTGGGGCTTCTGATGTGTCCTTTGACGCATATGGAATATTGGGATAAACGGACTGTGTGGCCTGGCAGCATATTACTGAATGATACTACCAAAAATCCAACGGCAATCTCCCAATACTGTCAAGCCTTAGACGAAATTTTAGTCAATCCCTCATGTAGTATAAACATTTAAACGACAGACTCAACATAAGAACTTGCACCTTTACCAACTTCACAGTCTTGGCGGCGGCTATCGTCTTTCTCAATACCACACGGAGCTTTTCCCAGAAAAAGTGAACAGGCGGTTCTATCACAGCTGGAACAACATGGAAACATGCCGTGGTTCAGCTTTTGCGGTATAATACCATGCATGATGCCACAGGGTAGGCAACTTGGCATGGTTGTCAGTAGACCAATCGGATGGTCTTGAGACTCGAAATCCATCTTGTCATGATGCCTCTTTCCTCAACATGATTTTGCACTACGAGTTTCAGGCCCATGCCTTTCTCAAGGAGGGAATAAATAAGTGGCGATCAGCGAAACCACAACAGCCCATATCAATCCCACAGGTAGTCATCATCGCTGGGTGAATAAGGGCGATGAAAGCCATGTTAACACCTCCAGCCCCTCTTCATAAACTGATTGACAAAGTTTGGCGAACTCCTGAAGTTGAACGCAGTTGGTGCCTTAGCAGGCTGTCTTGAAATAAAAGGCAAACTCAACCACGAGGGAGGGGAGAATGGCAAGACCACAAAGGAGTCTGCATCCAAGGGGAGGTCCATGCAAGCACTTAACGCGCGGCACGACCAACCGGCATCAGACGGGGAGACTGACGCAATGGCCCGGGGCCCAATGCCTAACTACATGGTACGTGTGCTGTACAGTACATACCTCCCTTTTCTATCGCTGGTCTGATCTGATCACATTTTGGTTTACGCCCCCATTCAAACCATGTTTGGACGGCGTCAGCATTCATCTCATTCTACATATCCTTTGCTTCTGATTTGTTCTGTTTGTGGGGCTCATACTGCACACATATTCAGTAGTCATGTCTCATACCGAGCTGAGCTGAGATCAGGCTCAGGCCAGTCCGGGCCAAGTCTGTTGCGGATGCAGAATTGCCTTTGTTGTCTCGTGTGCGCGTTTCTAAAACAACAGGTGCATGCAACGCACGACTCGCCATATTGGAACGTGCTCATTTCAAGGTGACCATCCCAACCTCATCACCACGTTGGACCCTATCATTGGAAAGATTGCCGCTTGTTGCACAGGGCTACTATTTAGTCTCGTGCCGGATGAGTGCATAATGTCTGAGAACTCACAAAACCAAGTCGGCCATCTTGAACTTGAACTTTTTTGTTTTTGCCCTGTCAACCAACCGTTGCCTTGTGCATCTGTCTCGGTCTTTCCTGGTTCTGACCGGTTTGCTGACTGAGCCAAGCGGCTTGTGGAGATGATGGCCGTGTTGAGGCTTTGACAGCATCTGCTAAAGTCAAAAGCTGTCATTGTCAAGAGGGAGCGGCATTTGGATGTTCATGGTCACGATACTTTTGATCAATGGTCTTCAGTCCAGATCAGATGCCATCCTCATTTGGGCGCTGAATCCGGAGGACTCCCGTCATGCCCTTGACCCACTCGTATAACCTCGCTGACAATCAGTGTCTCAAAACCTGGTTGCAAAAGTATACTGAATGAAGGGAATATCGCCTGATTATTACAACCTTCAGGCGGTAGAGAGTATGAGCTGCCTGTTATCGACAGCCCACGGAGCATAGTGCATCTACACATCCGTCAGCGGACAGTCAAGGCCAATGACGAGCTGCATCGTTTGTACTCTACCTGTAAGGATCCATGCGAAAGACATCATGGATGACCTCGATATGACGGTACTGAGACTTTGAGTGCGTTTTGATACGTATGGAGCTGAGCTGCTGAAGCTTAACTACAGCGAGATATCTTCCAGAGCAGAATAGGACAGGGAAGCCCTCACCACAGCCTCGATCTTGCGCTCACATTTGCTCCCACGGTAATATGCGTCAATCTTGGACGAGAACTACTGAGTACGTCCATACGATACTATGCTTACAAGGTTTTGTTATGCTGATGTTTTCGACTGTCAATATGGATATATACAACTGAGCGATACTAACCACTATCTAGTAACCAAACCAGGGCAGGGGAAGGTTCGGACAGCTAATACATATAAGACACCTGAGATATATCAAGAAAGACGCCCGCAACTCGAGTGGAAAGGCTACAGGTACAGACGATGGAGAATAGTAACAAACAGTGTCAATCTCCTTCTTTCCAGCTTCTATACTCGGCACATCTGAGGAGACAAACATTCCCCTGAGACATACACGTACCCGGACAATCTCGCTTGGTTATCCAAAGCCTGATGCTCTGCCGTCGAACTCATATGTCACAAAGGATAAGCTTCAAGACAGCTCTTCAGCAAGTTACCGATGCAACTAGAATATCCCGACCGTTATGCATCATTGTCTATCCAGCAAAAACACATAGAGCCGGATGCGCATGAGTTCTGAATGAGTGCAACTGAGTTCAACACCGTTGCTCGTAATGTATCAGAGACAGAGAAGCTGAGCAATTCATGTTTTGATAATATGCAGGAACCCGCAACGCGTGTTACATGTCCGCCTTATAACAGCCTCACACAGACAACGAATCTACTTAATATGCACGCTCCAAGACAATTGCTTCAAGTAAGAGTGAAGTATTGTGTCTATTACCTACTGACAACTCATTGACATGCATATTACCGCCCTGCCAGTTAGTGTGTACATCATTCCCCGTCTCTGTGCTTGTGTCCTTACTCCCCAATCGTATCGTCTCGGGGGTCAGCAAATCATAAGATTGGATGAATGTCACATATGAGCATACATACATATCCAGTTTCACGTTCCTGTCGGGTCTTCGGCATGGCACTCCAATTAAGTGGGAACTTGGTGTGTGACGTCTGCGAACTTTGATACATGGCCAGGGTTTTGTGTCTATGTCGTTACAAGGCAAGGGGTTTGTTTTCCTTTTTCTTTGCATTGATGTTGAGGCTATACAGAGGCCTCTTTGTTCCGATTTAGCCGTGTAATGGATCGTTCTCACCCTGTTAGATTAGGACAAGATGGGATCCGAAAGGACCGAAGCAGAGCCTACATACGTATTCTGGTTTGACAGGACTTGATTCGGCTCCCCGTGTTCTCCCCGCATAAGTTAGTCAAGTTGTCCCCAAAGTTAGCAACTCTCAGAGATCGACGTGAGTTGTCCAAGCCACTGACCTACCAACATCGTTCACGAACCGCTCATCTTTCCCAGTATATTTACTCTTACCAACCCGCCCCCTTAGCATCCTTTTTAGTGAATTTGAATTCGGATCTCAACACCAAATCCTCTTCATCGCGATAACTCCGCTGTGTTTCCGCTTACTTCTACGTCATAGCCTAACCACTTCTCTTTCAACAAGGACATCCCTGTCAGATCGCTGCACTGAAAGCACTCTCGTGAACCAGGTCTTGGTGGAAGAAGAAAAACCAATGAATTAGTTTCTTGTTTAACTACGATTGGGCCACCCGCTTGCTTCTGGTTAGTCACTCAAGATGCTCGTTACAACGAGAAACCACTTCTAGGTTAAGTAAAGGCCAACTGACCCTCATTTTTCCTTTACAGTGCTGGTCCTTGTTCAAACAAATTATTTTTCTTCCTGCCCTCCAGATTGCCCGAGACCTGAAAACGAAACCTAATCGGGCATTAATAGGAAAGGAAAAAAAAAAACTCCCAGAAGAATTAGGCCACGACTTATATCCCATATAACTGAACGATTTGAACTCTGCACGAGCTGCGAGACAGGAAAGTCACAGCTACATTTCCATTCGATACACTAGTGTCCAATCCTAGTAGACTGAGTCTTGGCTTCCAAGATGCAGCGCTCTGGCTCGTTCGAGCGACGCAGTTCTGTTAATCAGAGACCATCGCCAAGCCCATCACCAATCCCCACGCCATCATCCAGAACCCGAACACACTCACCTTCTCGTGGCCGACCTCAATCGCACCGTGGCCGTAATAAACCATCTTCTTCACGACCAATTTCACGATCGAGATCTCGAGGAAGGTCTTCTTCACGATCGAGTTCGTGCTCGCCTTCTCGTCGCAAGAAGCGCAGCGACGATCATGACTACAATGGCCTTTTCAAAACCACTGCTGGTCTGTTGGCGGGGATTGGCGTTGCGACCGTCATAGCCCACAAAGTCTGGCCAAAGGGTGTCCTCCATGGTGATCATGAAGATTGGGAGCATTCTCCTCCCCCCAAGCATAGCCGGAAACAGCATCGACATCGCTCGCCTGGAAATGCCGAGCGTGTGTATGAGCGCACTACTAGACGGCACGGCGACGTTATCCATCACGAAGAGATCAGCCGTAGACGGCCTCAGAACTATGAGAGGATGCCGCAGGAGCATGTAAGGGTGCGGCATCATGCCGAACGGCTGTCATATGCACCTGATGATTATTATATTCAGGAGCAGCCTCTTTATCCTGCTGAGCGCAGAAGAACTGTTGCTCAACCTGCTCCTTATCCTCCCAACTGGTGACGTACACCGGTAGAATTAGACGATACTATGTATTGATGCTGACACGATTTATGTAAATATCGAATGGGAGATGGGCTGACTTATCTTGGTTACACAACGGCGAATTGCATTGGTATGTGGGCGAGCTGGAGAATTGTGTTGTATTTCACATGTTACTTTGGAGACTTACGCTACTAGGAACACATACACAGACAAACGCTAAGCGGTTCTTTAATATATATATATACATTTGTTACGAGCGTTCGCTCATTGGTTCTATGCTATCCCGTTGTACCCAAACTCCGGTTGAAACCTACAATTGCCGTCCTGTATGCATGCTCATCATGTGAATCTTCAAGGCAAATATGCATTCCGTATATACTGCATAACCCATTATACCTCGCTTGTTATCGGCGACGATGGGGCAGTGCTGGGTGAATCCCCTGTCATCTCTTTTGGTGCTGCACTCTCTACAGCCTCTTTCCAGCCCTCACCGGCGGTATGTCTTACAAAGACTGTATTGAGAGTGTCTGCAAAGTACCTCTCGCGGCGAACTGTTCTCCTTTCCCCCCCTTCCATAGCCGAGTAGGCACTGCGTGTGGTGCGCATCCTCTTCCGCGTGCCGCCTTCGCTTAAAAGGTTACTCAACTTGAGTCGCTCTTGCATCAGGATGCTGTCAAACTCCACGATCCCGCGGACCCATGGCGCCACGTCCAAAACGATGAGACTGATGGTCCGGTCAAATACAGAGGGGTCGAGATAACTGGCGTATACTGTCTTTTCGTTCACAGCAATGGGATCGAATGCATGTGCCAGGTCCATGCGGTTTAGAGGCGGGGTCTGAGGCACAAATGAGTGTTCGAGAGATTGTATGACTCGCTTCTCCGTTAACGGTTCGAGAAGACGACCAGTTGTTGTGTCGGTTTTAAGTGAAGTGTTGAGAAGCGTTTGTCTTGTCAGTGATTTGAGTGCGAAAGACAGGTCAACACTTAGCGAGGACTGCAAGATTTTGGGGTCTGCCTCGAGAAGCCGACGCCCAAGGATGAAATCGTCTCGCATCTTGGCTGGCATTTCAGGTAGCTCCGGATCTATGAGCTCCTGGAGATTGGTACCCAACGTGCCGCTCGAAAACACGTCTGCATCGCTCATGGAAGTGTAGAACTCATCCATGGCCTCAAGCAAGTCAAGACTCTTACTTTGCTCCGAGGCGTTATGCGACATACCATTTGCCCATGACTGCATGTTTAATGTGTCGTCCCAGTCGCCCATGTCCAGCATCCAAGAGTCCCATGACTGCTTCAAGGCTTCTTCTTCAGACTTCATTGGATCAGGGCAGGTGGTTATCAGATCACGGCCGATCCAGCCCAAACCCTCGCAATACGTCTTTTCACTCAACACTCGTACCACATCTCCGTTCTCATCCAAGTCAGATCCTTTGGGCCATCGCAGGTAGAACCAATCGGATCCTCCCTTGCGATCCCCAACCCCAATCTGACACCAGTAGTTGAGCTCTGTTAGCGCAGCCCTGAGATCATTTCTGCGAGACTTGTACAATGCTTCAACAGCTGTGCGTCGTAGTATGTGGCCCTCATTAGCTGCTGTAAGAAGGCAAAGGTCGACAGCAAGATCGATAGGCGGAGGCGAGAATCGGAATATGCCGTGAAGATTAAGGGTCTGGAGCGGCACCATGTTTTCGTCGTTACAAGTCATGATGAACGGTCGTTTTGATTGCGCCATCATTCCTGTCAATGTTGCCCAAAATTGCTTGTCTTCTTCGTATAGGATGTCCGCCTCTTCTAATAGAATTAGTGACTGTTTCTGACTCTTGGTTGAGTTGGCTTTCGTGGTCTCGGTCTGCTTTTCTTCCATGGGCTGCTTGGGTGGTGGCCGGAAAGTTGTCTTCTTCTGGAAAAAGCTTGTCATCATGCCCTGTTTCCCAGCCTTCAAGTCGCGAGCCACCTGGTCCTCTTCTGTAGCTTCAGAAGCGTTCTGCGCCTGATGTTGCTGAACGAGATGATTGCGCGTCATATCGCCAACCTTTTCAAGAATATCTTTGCCGCTTCGTCTACTTCCTGGGTGAATTTCGAAGATCTCGAATCCTAGTTCTTTGGCTATGGCGTAGACAGTCGCTGTCTTGCCACTTCCGTGAGGGCCACTGATGACCACAGCATTCGCCAGTCGTTCTTGGTCCTTGGTACCCTTTGTTACGTCGCCATTTCGAACGACTGTCTTTTTCAGCAGTCCTGGGCCAGCAGGTGCCCACTCGGCCTCATTTTCAGAAATCTCCTCCATTTCATTTGCTTCCTCTTCGCTACTGACAATGAAGTCACTTAGCTCATCCTTCTTTCTCTTCTTTTTCGGTGCTGCTTTTGGCTTCACCTTCTTCTTCGTCGTGGGGTTATCATGGCCAGCCGAAATCACTGAGTCAACTTTGAGTGCCTGGAGCCATTCTTTTAGTAGAAGAACTTCCTTTCCGCCCTGCAGGATCTCTGTTGCTGTGGTGGGAGCGTATTTGTGCGTCCAGGCCAGCGATTCGCATGTGGATTTGTCATAGGCCGAGAGATTTGTCTCAAGCGACTGATATAGGCGGTTGATCGCGGGATGTGTAGTTTTTGAATGATCGGTGACATTATCAATAAGCTGGCCATCGTCTTGACTGGTAGTTGGCCGTACTGTTCGTAATTCTGAACGAATACGTTTCTGCAGTTTTCGTCCACTTTCAAAGTGTCGGGAAGGTTTGCGCAACTCCGCGGGGGCCGGTTCAAAATGGTCGTCGTTTCTAGGAAGGGAATTCTGAATAGCAGAGAAATTCATAGTGCTGCAGAACTGCTCGAGCACAGATTCTTCAGGAGTTATTGTCACAGCAGAGCCCTTGGACTTTTTGTTCGTGCAGTTGTCAGATAGAAATGTCGTTGGATCAAGTTGAAAGTCAAATCCACGGACATGAGCCATCCCCTTAGCAGGCCATAGAGGCTGCATAGCACCGGGGACTTTCGCTACACCTGTTTTGACTCCAAATCGTGGCGCCTGTTTGTTCACTGCGAATGGATTCCTTGCCTTTTTCGGAGACATTGGTGTGGACATGAAGACTGTGTGGCGCGACGAAGAAGAAGGGGAGCGTTTATCGACAGCACTCTCCTCAACCTTCATGACCTGCTTTGATTTTGCTGCAAAGAGTGGATGTGTGGTCTTGGAACTTGAAGCATTCTGCGTGGTAGAACTCTCCTTCGCTTTCCGTCCTCGTTTCTTAGGCGGGGTTGGAGGAATTATGATCTTTCCATCCATGATCTGAGAGATCTTATCGCCCAGCTCTTTTCGACTAGCATCGTCATGTCCGTACTTTATGCACACTATGCGTGAGGGAGCATAGTTTGGTCTAGTTCTTGGCGGGGACCTTAATGTACCAGTCCTTAGGTTCAATTTGAGCATCTTTCCCGTAGTCGCATTGGTATCGGTATTGGAGAGGCTCGGAGGTTGAGTGACAGTCGAGTTTGAATCATCTTCGGGTTTGACGGGGATATCGTTGATCGACGGTGTTGTAGTCTCGGTAACAGTAGTCCCAAGAGGCTTAATTCCAAGGCTCTGCTCGATTGTCACGTTGCCTGAAGTTGCAGGTCCTTCGTTCTGGCGCGCTCGCCGTTGTTTCTTCGGGCCAGATGCGTCTTGTGGCAAAGTTATCTCGGTCTTTCGTCGTTTCTTTCCGTTCTGTATTTCCGTTGCGGTTTCGACATCGTCGTGAGGAGATCCATTGCTTGCAGTCTTCGTAGATGGAGTGGAGGGGACGACTATTTCGGAGGCAGGGCCTTTGGTAAAGAATGGATGGACTTTCTTAACCTCTGGCTCCCTAGTGCCTTCTTGGGCCATCCTTTCGACCAAGACGGATCCCATAGATGCGCAAAAGACTGGTGAAGTATGCATGTAAGCATAAAATGGTAACGGTCACAGGAAGTTTAAGGGCCTATGTACCTTAAGCTTAAAGTCAAACCACCATTTCACAAATGTAATTCTAAAAACGAGAATGGCACGAAAAGAATAGGATGAAGACGTGACAGGAATTTCAAGGGATAAGAATGAATGAATTCCAATACGAGGCGAGCTCTGTCTTGGTAAAGAGGAACCGAAAGCGTTGCCCGTGGATATTTGGATGTTAAAGAGGTTGGCCAAGGGTCGCTGGGGAGTTCGCGTTTAAAGTGGTCACCACTGAACGCGTCGTTTCACGCGCTAAAGGACGTGCTTCCAGTTGCCCAGGCTAGGTCCAGTACGTCAGGGATGCATTTGCTGGTGGGTGGGTCCCTGTGGAGGTAGGTTGTGTTCTTCCGCCCCACCATCGGAATTTGTTTCGGTCCGCTCCAACTTTTTTTTTTGTGAAGCTTCGTCTTATCGATCTTGGTAGGAAAATTGCAGGTCGAAATATTTGACTTACCGAATTGTATTTCTTGGAGCCCACGGTATAAACCAGCATCGCAATACCGTAGTCGTCATGGCTTCCGAGTACAGAATACATAAGCCTTATGTGCTGGCGACTCTACCTCGACCATTGGATCACACTGAAGGTCGCATCGTTGCGCGAGAGGTCTATGGCTTGCGCGATGGCCAGAAGAAGAAGAAAAGGACAGAACTGGTTGTTGGCGTGGACGGAGAAACTGCCAGCATCTACGACGTATGTTCACGGCCTAGGAGTCGGTGTCCAGTATCACTAACGCTGTATAGGTTCCAGCATCCAGTCTGATCACTTCGTACCCTATCCCACCTCAAGAATCATTCACCTGCGCTCCTTACTCTGTTAGAATCCGACGATCGGGCACCAACGATGTTTCACGGTACACATATATTTCCACCCGCGACTCTACCGGCCAGAAGATCACACTCTTCAAGGACGTTGTCAGCCAGGATGGCAAGACTACCTCTACCACGATTGCCTCTCCCGTTCTCAAGACCTCACCTATTCAATACCTCGCCTGCGCCTCCAGTGTATCCGAGACCGCAAATGTTGGCGACGTGATCGCTGTGAGCCAAAACGGAGAGTTCGTTTCGCTCTCCTCCGAGACTCTCGCGATCCAGTGGACTTCGTCCTCGAAATCAGCTGTGCAGGACGCTATTGCGACCCAGATCGAAAGCTTCGAAGTGGACTACATCACCTCAGGCACACTTACTGAGTTCCGCGAAGGAATCTTCAAGGACAAGCCCGAGGTTTTCAGCGCGCTACCCAAGACACCCAATTCTGAGCCTGAGTTGGTTGCGCTTGTGTTGAGAACTCTAAGCCAAGGCCAGGAGAGCCGGCACTCAGTCGTTCTCGCTGTATCTTCAGGCGCCCCCTCGACTACCTTGGATATCCAGAAACTGTCGCCCCTCGAAATCGCCCCCATAGGTACCCCGTCGCCTCGTGGCACAGATAAATCCACCTACGAAGTTGACGTGCAAGCAGCTTTGCTGATGCAGCTACAAGAAGGCTCCCTGAGCATTTACGACTTGACCACACCTGTCCCAAAGTTGAAGTCTGTGGTTCAGACAGAGAATGCAGTCTCGTTCGCTCGCTTGTCCCGACCTTTTGTTCTATCCTGTTCGCTCGAGTCCATTAGCCTTTACAACCACCAGTATCGCTCGATTCATGCTAATGCACCCCTTGATTTATCCGAGGTATTCCCCGAGGGAGAAAAGCCTCAGTCATGCCAATTCATTAGCTATCTGAGAAGTCAGGAATTGATGGTCGCTCTCGTAGACAACGTGCTTGTGTCAATCCAGATTGAGCCCCCTAAGAGCCATGGGAAACGACGGAAACAGGGTCTTCTGATCGACTCTATCGGTCGTGGAACTGCCACCGAGATCCCCGCGAAGAAGATCAAATCAGACAAGCTTGCAGCAGAGTTCTCCAAGTACGTTCCTGGTTCAATGACTGAAAAGTACATGGCCAAACTCCGCAAAGAACTCGAGACGGCCGATGGACATCTTTCAAAGGGTGATCTTGGTGAATGGGAACAGTTGCTACGCAGCCGCTTCCACGTCGGCCTTCGATCTGTAGCAGACGGCAAGGAAGACAAGGACTCCCAAGAGCTTCCCGAGTGGGAGTGGCTTACGGGGGGATCGTCGTATGCTGTCGTTGACAGGCGTTGGGTTCTGTATGCCATCGGGCGCACCTTTTCTCTCTCTATGACCGAAGCTCCCGAGTCACGACCTAAGCTGCAACTCATTCTGCCTGACACAAACGTTACATCCTACCTCGTTGTTGCTGGACACCTAACCCTCTCGAACTTGAAGGCTGCTTTCCGAGATGAGCTTGATGTAGAAGCTCTAGACAACAAAGCTCTCGTTGAGGACCTCTTGGCAAGCTTGGCCGATGCTGATCCAACAACTACGTTGATGCTCAACTACCTCCAGGCTACACCACTTGGCGAGCTAGAGCTGCTACTTGCCATTCGAGCCTTGATGGTCAGCCTTGATCTCATTATTGATTCTAAGAAGCCAGCTAGCAACAAGCTTTTGACAAACGGAGCACACGATGGGGCTGAAAACTACGACATGGATCTCGACGATCTCGAACGGGACATTGCCATTACTGAGTACTACCTCGGAGATGACAGCAGTAGCCGTTCGCGAGGACTCACATTGGCTTTCGCTAAACTCTGGCGTCTACCAGCACTGACTACAATCAAGGCAATGCGGGCTACGCTCAAGACGCATGATATTTTATCCCTCATCCACACACTCCGAGTAGAGCTCGTTCGAGGCGCGTGGACATCGCTGTATCTCGACTCAAGCAGCTTTGATCTTGACGGCAATGACCCGCCTCCGGATGGCGTGATCGCTTTGATCTCGGACCTCCTCGGTCGGTGCATTGACGCTGTTGGCGCCGGAGGATGGTTGTTGAATGACAACATTTCAGGCGACAATTCCGAGGCTGGCGATCTACTGACGTCGCTACATAACGAGGTCGGCGTTGCTCTCGAAGGTATCGAGGAGGTTGTGACTATCAACGGTTACCTTAGCGAGGCAGTCCGATATGGACAAGCTGCCCAGAAGGGCGGTGTAGGCCGACCCAAATGGAACACAAGCAAGCCAGTTTCCATGCAACTAGAGGGTCTGGAGTCTCGATTGCTCCCTCTGGGACTCAAGACGAAGCAGCTTCCTACCAAGAGCAAGGTGGTGTCGGGCGGCGAAGTAGTGCAGCGCAGTACGCGAGAGACTGGACACCTGATCAGCCAGAAGGTGGAGGCATACTCGCTAGAAAAGTTGACAATTTAAAACTCGGAGAAAAGAGAGTTCTCCCACAAGGCAACGGAAGATTTGCGCTACTCAGGCTTTTGCCTGTAAGCACGTTGCTGGCGTGCGGCTGAAAGTTGTGGTATCTGGTTTGACACCAACGGGACTACCAGTCATCAGGCTTGGCAATCGAGGCGATTGGAGGAACGGAGGCGAACTTACGCCCAGCTGTGGTGGTGAAGCTTCAAAAGGACGTAGGGCGGTATCAAAAGCACGAGAGATCGGCTACACACGGCGCATGCCAGAGAGAGAAGAGGGGGGCGCGGGCGTGTTAATCAAGATCACATGTCGATGAGCATTTGGTTTATCAGACAGAGATGTCGTTTGTTTACAGCGATAATGTCAACCCATCATGGAGGAGTCGGTAGTTAGGCTTGGCAACTCATCATCAAATGTTTTGTTATGTTACAGCAGAAAAATAGAGGCGTTTCAAAAGAATGGATAGTCTAGGCGTCACAGATAACTGTGCGACTGAACTTGTAAGGGACTACCTGCGTGACATGTAATCTAATTCTAATTTGTTGGAGAACAGAGACAAAAGGCAACCGCAGATTTGATACACCGACAGATGGACCCGTTTCAAGGTCTCGGAACATTGCGACGAGCCACGCTGCCAAACGACCTATCACGGCACACCGAGTAAGAATGTAGTGACGAGAAAGCAATCTGTCCGCTATTCAGATTTGTGCTGCGGTTGCGCGCAGTATAGCAAATGCCCGACTAAACCTACACAGTACTGAGTGCCCAAGCATACGTGGTAGTAGTCATCCCATAATCTTCTATTGGTCTCATCGCATAGTGACGTATTGATCTTGTGTGAAGGTGAGTCACCATCAAATCCCGAAAGTATAGGTTGTACAATACCTACAATCGATGGCAGAGCCCCAATGACAGCGAAAAGAGTATGAGAATGAATCAGTGTTGACCTGCTGCCTAATACGCTACTCGAGACTGTTCACACTGATATGTTTTTACGAGCACAGCCTATCTGGTGGTCAAAGCTGTCGCGGAAGACTTGCCGGTATGCAAGTGATGGTAGCTAATGCACGAAGCCGAGCTTCCAGACAAAACAACGAGGCTTGGTCTTTGGAAAGAGACGGGGGCTGCAGTAACCCGAGGATGGGTTCAAGGTCAGTGGAGAGGAGAACATGCAAGCAAGGATGCTGTACATGACTGACATACATAGGTGCATGACAGAAGGAGAAATAGAAAGTGATCGTGACAGCGCAGAAAGCCCTGCATTGTAGATCCGTTTCGGTTTGCTCGGCTGGTGTGGTGTAAAAGGCATGGGAGTGGATCCAGCACTATGATGAATGTACTGTACTTATAGAAAAGAAAAGAACGGCGTCGTTTTGGTGAGCAATAGACTAGAGGCGGATGGGGAGCCCACTGCGAAAGTTAACTCTAATAGTCATGTTCTAGAAGGCGACCAAGAAGATGACAAATGGGGCACCATCAAAGCGAGTTGAGTCGAGCCAAGTCAAGACTTCCTCTACCTAGGTAGGTAGGCACTAGTAACACGAGGCCGAGCACGAGCGACAGGGGAGGGAAGAGGAGACAATCGATGAGCCGAGTAAGCCAAGTACCTATTTGCCTTCTCACCCCAAGAGGCTGGTTCTCGATCTGTGAGTGAACAACAGCAACGCAATCAACCAAGCTGTGCCTTAATCTGGCAGCTGGTGATGAAATGATAGACAGGAGTAGATAAAGTTGAAACGTTCGAATTCCTCCTCCTCCGGATAAAGGACCCTGTCTAGCCCGTAACCGCTTGTCCCTAGATTAGACTACATAGTAGAAGTCGTCATCCGGATCTTGTTCTTTTTATCTTCTGACAAGGGACAGACGACTTGTCCTGATGCCGCTAAATTAAAGAATGCCCCACGCAGCGCCCCGTTACCGAGCGGGTGGCGCAGCGAGAAGCTAAGAGGCAAAGTGGGATACGCCAGAAAGAAACGGTTTTCTTTCGTATTGCTGTATTCTGTACAAGAAGACCAATCGATACAGACTTGGAGGAAGGAGTTGAAGCACAGAGAGACGCAAAGTACCTAGGTAAAAAAGGACGATCATGAGCAATTGCGGCAAGTATCAAATTCCGGTTGCGAACCATGCAACATATCCCTGACACGGCTGTAAAGGTATAAGCGATGATGTAAGGCTGCTAGTTAACAGCGGCTGCCTCATACGTCACTGGACCCAGGGCCCAAGACAAAGACAAGGAACCTAACGTTTCCCCACAGGTACTGAGTTCGTCCCCGGAAATAGTACCTACTACGTACAGCGACAGAAGAACCCTGGGCTTTTTTTTGGTGATGTTCATCTTTTCGAGACCAACAAGGCGTGGGATCTGAGACGACAAAAGTGAAATCATCCATCACACGAGTAAATGTGTCGACTGACATGTACAAGCAACAGATGGCCGCCCACCGTCATGTACTCTCTAATATAAGTATGCCCGAATAGGTAGTACCTACCTGTATGTTATGGTATAGTATGGTGACCCCTCCGGGCATTGATGGAACATTTTAACCACATGCCCTGAGAAGGTACAGTACCGGCACTACCTACCCTACCTTGACTTACCAACCACGTTCTACCTAGATAAAATTTACACACCCACTTCCTTCCCTCCATCTCGGCCCATGACTGGTATGTGTTCGTTCTTTCCTCTGCCTCGTCCGTGTGCCTGTTTCTTCTCATACGTCTTCGTACTTCCCCAACCTTTGACTGGACTGCACTTGATAACCAGATCCCTCCCTTATACCCGCCCAACCCTTCCACTTTTGCTACCCTTTTCTTCTTGTCATAAATCAATCTTGAATATTTATTTACAACCTCTCCATTTGATACCCAACTCATAACCCCAACGTTCGTTCTATAGAAACGAATATCAGCAAAGCCACTAGTCTATACTGACCTTGCTTATAATCGGACATTTACAAGGAGCAACCACTCGCATCTCTTCTACAAAGTATACTATAACCAACTTATACATCCAGCTTAACAACAGTATCGAAGCTCTTCTGAGCCTAAAAACACGAGCCATGAGCGGCGGCTCAACCGTCCAACACATCGACGCTGTCGATGCCCTTGCTCGAAATCTCTATCTCCGCGCCAAACAGTCAGGACTTCCATTTACTGGTGTCGCCGATGCCGTTCGCACCCTCCATCGAGTCCTACGACATCTGCGTATCGAAGCTGCTGATCAAGACTCACTCTTAAACAACGCCGATGCCTCTTCTACGTCACTTTACGCCCGAAAACTCTCGGTCCAAGTTGAAAACTGCGATTTCGCCCTCGCTGAACTCGAGACGCTCCTAGACAGATATGGAGACGGCCGCGCTATCATGGCCGAGGACGAACGCCTACGCGATAACAAGCTATCCGAAATGAAACAGAAACTTGACGATGAAAAATATAGCCTTGACTTGTTTCTGGACGCCGTTCAGCTGCATGCCGAGAACAGACCCACCAGAGTTGTCGAAGGCCAAGAGGGTCTAGAGAGAATTAAGGATGTTGTTGACGAAATCGCCACCAAACTGTTCCGAAATCGCAACGAAGGTAGCTTTACCGAAGACGAGGATGGTTTGTGGCGCGAATTTAAAATCGAGCTCGAGGATCGAGGGTTTTCATCTCAAGTGCTACGTAAACACAAGGTACGAGGAGTTGTTGACCATGATTGTTTGTAGATCGTTACGATTAACACAGCATCAGGATGTTCTACGAGCATATATTCGTGAGCTCGAGTCCGTTCAGAATCAGAACGGCGGAAACTACCCTTCTGTCCGAGGTCTTCTAGAACAAGAAGCACGATCCCAGCCTTCTTCGCCCAGAGAAGACAGCGGCAGCCCTTACGAGAAGTACCCGCCTGTTATCCTCACTGGCGGTCGACGCAGATCAAATAGTGACCCCCCTAGAGACGTCATGTCCCAATCGCCGAAAGATGGCGACAGTGAGTCTGACTACTCTATGGCACTCGTATCAACCCAGGATCTGGTCAGCATGGACAGACTGAATTCCCGAATGACAAACTTGAGTGTTCAGCCCAACGACCAGTACAGTCTGGCCCCTGAACCCAGGCATCTTCCACCCAACAGTCTGCCGGGTGCTCCAGAGGTCGCCAGTTCGTCAACTGCTCATCACCATGGGGCCTCCCCACGCTCTATGCCTTCTATGCCTCATCACTTGAATAGCGGTCCACCATCCTACGGTAGTAGCCCACGGAGCAGCGCTCCTCGGCTAGCTCCAGATCGATGGGGCAATGAGATCCCACCTGATGCTCAATGGACTAGAATCAGACGAGAGCGTGTCAGCCCCGAGGTACTTGAACGGGCTGGTGTGCGGTATGAGGCACGTCCTGATTATGTTGCAGTCTTGGGCATTTTGACTCGAGAACAGATTGAGGAGTATGCCCGTCAAAGTGCAGCATGCCGTGCTGCACGCCTGGCACGTGGTCCACCGGCTCGCAGGCATGACCACTACTCTGAGCGTAGAGACTCGAAGAGCAGTCGGGATGATGATGATGATGACAGTGGGGTCTTTGAAGAGAGCGACACCACAGACGATGAAGATGAAAAGTCTTCAGAGAAAGGCACAAAGAGCTACCCAGTGATCGTCAATCCTCCTACAAAGAGCAAGACGTCCCCTTCTAGCACTACTCTCCCAAAGCCAATCCTGAAGAACAAGAACGAAAACCGCGTTCATTTCGACCCAGAGCCTTACGAGGTAGATGGCCGAAGCCCTCGCTCTTATAGAGATGACCGACACCGTGATCGCAGTCACGACCACCGCGATGATCATCGCGATCGGCGACGACTGAGCCCATCTAGGTCATCCCGACGCTCACGAAGGTATTCTGATGGCGGGGATCGTCACTCACGCAGCGACAAGCATGGTGATTACTACTACGATGGTGGCAAGCGCTATCATCGCGAGAGAGATCGTGACCGTGATCGTGATCGCGACAGAGAGAGAGAAAGAGATAGAGACCGCGATCGTGATAGAAGAAGTACAAGGAGGGAAGATCGTCCCCAAGGGAGAAAGAAATGGGGTGAAGCTCTCGGTGCGGTGGGCATTGGAGGTGCAGCAGTGAGTCTTTTGAGCGTCCTCGCCGAAGCTGCGTCATGATTTAGGCGGGCTGGTTCCGTTACATCACTTATACTGTTTCTTTGCTGTTTGTTTTTTGAGTTAATCGGCTGGGTATCTTTTCACTGGAAGCATGTAACAAAATAAGCTCAAAAACGGAATGGATCACAGAACAAGATGGGTAACAGGGAAAAGGCAGAGAAGGGTTGAGCCAATTCTGTATACACTGTATTGTAACCTTTTGATGTACGTTAGTTCAATTATGGCTGGGACAAGAGCCAAGGAGACGGATATGGTGGAATTTAGATACCCAATATGAATGACAGCTTGAAGGTGTTAGGTATACAACGGTTGCAGCAAGAGAGGAACCTCACTATTTGTGATGAATTATCTATTTCATGAATAACCGCTGAAATCTACCCCATACACATGTGAAACGAAACATCTGGGTGACGGTCTAGATTTATTAGTCATAACTTCTACCTCATCAGTTCCCCCGCTAGGGTATTCCACCATTCTCTCGCATTCACGTCTGTCGACTCGGGCGGTGCACCCTTGGCACGAAGCCTAGGATTGGGTACACGTTTCCACTCTCGCACATTCATGACCTCGTCCCTAGGCCAGTTCTCCATGCGATCCTCAAATGTTTCCGCGCCGGCAATCTTGCCATCCATCGCCAGCATCTGAGTTTCGAAGCCGCCCTTGAGCTGAGGCAGTGTCTGACGATTCCTCTTGACCCACTTGTAGCGACGCGGCTGTACACTGCGCTCAAGACACACATAGCCTTGAGCGGCACGATAGCGTATCTGTTCGCTCATGAACTCGCTGAACTCCAAGATGATGTTGGGTATGACGGTCTGTGGGTACTTGCTGTTTCGCCGATTGGCGTTGCTGGTAACGTCGCTGAAGAAACGGTGAACACACTCTTGAATCGCGAACCAGGCGTGCTCTTTTTGGGTTTCGATTGTAAGGCGTCGATGGCTTACATGAGAGACTTCCTGTAGGACCTCATCGAATACGATTTGCTGATGCTCTTTCTCAAGACTGCGGTAATGTTTTATGGCATGGTCGCGAATCATCTCCCTCGCTGCACCGAACCTGCGTTGAAAGATAAGTACTTTGATACGAGCGATGTAACTCTCAAAAGTAGGTTCGACATTATAAGGTGCAGAGGTCATGGTCTCCCAGACTTTAGTAACAAGCTGGGCATCTACTAACGCAGAAGGGGGAAAGCTTTCTAGTATTTTTCGTTGAGCTTGATTTGACTTGGTCGAGCAAACATAGGCCCAGTTGAAGAGATTGTTCCATGTCTCATGTGGTATTGGGATGTGGTAGACATTTGAGGTGTGGATGACTAGATCGAGACAAAGACGAATGCGAGACATGCACCCAAATGCTTCGACCATGGCGTTGAGAAAGCGCTCTGTAGGAGCTTTTGGGTTACCAGGTCGGAAGCTCCTGCGACCGATAATAGAGAAAATTCCCGTTTCTTTGTCCTCAAGAAGGCCAATTCCAAGTCCTTTCTTTAGGACAATACTCCGTATGTGAGTGAGTGAACCACTGCGGCCGAGACCAATAAGAGTACTGCACAACAACTCCTCATTTAGCAGAACGCCCATAGCTCTGGAGCGGCGCCAATGCGCAAAGTAGCTTTGGAAACCCATCTTTTGTCTCTGCCACAAGAAATTATCCGCCCACAACCGGTGCCTTTGGCGGTTGAAGGGAAATTCTTTGAGGGCATTCATACTATGTCGTAAAGACTCGATACGCCTGACGTTTTTCAGAATTGTCCTAAAAGTGACTCTATATGAATCGCGAGCTTTTAGAAGAACTCGTTGGCGATCGAACTGGTAATATGCAGGATTCATCTGGTAGCGAGCCTTAAGAAACTCGTTCCAAGTTGTCGTCGTGCGCTTAGGAGCTAAACCATGTTCTCTGATGGCACCAAAAAAGAACATCGCAGCCGCGATATCGCCAGCAGCGCCGGCACAGCGAAGGAATACTTCGTAATCGGCCAGGACAAGCTCACGACCAGCGCTGCGACGAGCTTTTAACAGTAGCTTCATGGCCTCGAGGACAAAGACATGATGACGCCGCACACCGAATTCGTCTACCAGATTACAAGCATTTGTAAACTGAATCTGACCGAGAGAAATATTGAGACCATGAGCAATATCAATTTGCGGATTGTGAATAGGATCTAGCGCTCGAATGACCGCAGAAAGGACGTTCGCGGGGAGTGTGCGAATCTGTTCATGAGCGGCCAAGTCGTCGTTGGCCAACAACATGACCCATGCGTGAAATGCTGGGAAGACATTTTCGGTTTCTTTGCATCGTATAGCTCGTAGAAGCTCGTCCAAATGCCTATCCGACTGAGTATAGGATTCAGCGGCTGGAGTCGAAGTCGTAGTTGGTTCTAGAGACTTTATTGATGCTAACCATCGCTGTCGACCCACCATAGCGGGCCGTACAGCTGTTAGCGGTGGGCCGTAGATCGGTAGCGCGATAGTGAGTGGAGTTGTTGATGGACGAGCGAGACAGGGCCCTGTTCTTCGGAGGGATTGTCGCCAGAGCATGGCGCTGAATCAGTGTTTGGAAGCAGCAAACGCTATGACACAAAAGAAAAACGAAAAGGAATGTCCAAGGATGACGGGAAATGAAAAGCCTCGGGAGCAACTCAACACCTCCTCACTCACGCGAGGGGCGTTTGGCTGCCGTGTAACCCCAATTCGGGAAGGTTCAGCCTGTGCCGCTATGGATAAGTGCATCAAAGTACGGGGTAAAGTATGGGATAGATACATCACCCTCTGGTCCGGCTTGTTGCATAATAGTGACAGTTTCTCCGAAGATTTCCCAAGCTTGCCAACCCGCATTTTCCCACTGAAACCTAATGCACAGATCCGGCATCCAGCTCAGCTCACCACTACTCACTCACTCACTCACCGAGTCAGACCTCACTCAAACGAATACTTCCAAACACAAAGATGGCTGACGCCGGCGAAGAACCTCATCATGTGTCGGAGCCCCTCGACCTTGTCCGGCTTCTTCTCAACGAGGTTGTCTTTGTCAAGCTTCGAGGAGATCGAGAACTCAAGGGGAAGCTACATGTTAGTTGAAGCCTTAGTCTATAGAAAAGAATCAATGCTAACGGTGATACAGGCTTACGACAGCCATTGCAATCTGGTGCTAGGAGAGGTTGAGGAGACTATCTACACTGTGGATGAGGATGATGATGACGATGAGCTCAAGGTATGCGGAAAGTCTCCAGCAAAATCCATTCTGTCTAACCTAAATTTAGACTATCAGCCGGAAATCTGAGATGCTATTTGTGAGAGGTAAGTTTTAGCTATGATGATCTATAATCCAGGTTCTGACTGCGAGTTAGGTGACAGTGTTGTCTTGATCTCACCTGGGGTTCCCTTTTAGAACAAACGACTCAAGACTACTATCATGCACTACGTCCTCCAACATATGCATAGCCCGGCTTAACATATGGGATAACGGAACTCGTTGCATCACACCACAGCAAAAGGCAATGAGCTGCGCACGTCACTCCGAGAGTAGCCCAACTAAGAACGTATTCAGGCCAGGATTTAGGGCTGAGCTTTGTTCCAAACCCTCTCGGCTCCATCATTCAGTAGTAAATGTCAAGTCAAAAAAGCTGAAAACCCAAGAGGCTTGAATGGTTAGAAAGCTCACCTCGACAGACCCAACTCAAGGGTTAGATAGGCCATTAATAACACAAAATATTATTGATGCCAATAAAGAGTGCGCCTGACCCTGACCAAGATAGATCAGCGAATAAAAACGGGATATCGTGTTCGAGGAATGCTGACTGATATACCGATGGACGTGTCTCCTGGTGACTCTGATGTATGGATGTGTTGGATGACCCCGATAAATGAATGTGGCTTGAAACGCCCAGATGCAGTCACCCCGCCGAAATGCGGCACAACAGCTTTTGATTCTGCAGGCCTGTGTACCTAGCAATTAACATATGTCAATTCTGAGCAAATATTAGACCTTGTAATTTCTCATCGCAGGTAGCAGTGGAATTAGAAATATCATCATCAGTCAGCCAGGCACAAGAAAAGAAGCCTTTATCTTGGAAATAGGATGAGGTCGTCGCCTGCTTTAGTTGGAGAGATCCGTACGCATCCATATCTTAGTCTAGTAGCTGTAGCTTTTATCGATAAGGAAGTCGCCGCAGCGTGAGGTGCCTGCCTGTCCTGTCCCGGATTCGTGAGTAACCACCCCGCGAATCATGCTAGCTACCTTTCCAGATCTACAACTTTGTCTATGACTCTTCCTTAGAAAAAAAATATCATACAAAGAAAAGCTGCGCCACTTCTCACCGTATGACTGTTAAATCCCATCTTTTAAATCATTGTTAATATCTCTCCTGGGCCCTCAAGCTCATACTTGCGACTTTGACAAATACTCTTATAACCAATCGCATGACCTCATAGCTGTTAACATGTCAACAACGAAGCCGCTGGCGCATGAGAAGCGCAAGGGTGAATCTGTCAGTAAACCTTTAGCGAATGAATATCATGGGGTCCAGACGCTCACAACAGGCAAACAGGCTCTTAGCGACTTCGCCGAATACGTAGAGCAGCAGCAGAACTTACGGTATCCCACAGCCAAGACAACAGCTGTCGCGACTACCGAAACCACCGATGCAAATGCCGAACACCACGAAGAGCTCGATGAATTGTTTGACAATCTCGATCTTGCCGATTCAGCGCCCCGAGTTCCCCTCAAGCAACTTCTTCTTGAGTCGGGCGAGGATGAGGACAATGAGAATCTAAAGCAATTGGAGAACCTCGTGTCCGACCGGTTAGACGAAGGTTTTGGCGAATGCGTCTTCGAGATCGGATACGAAAATCATGGCGACTCAATGAACTTGACACTTGATCAATGGAACCATGCGTACATGACATTACAAAGAGCAGCGAAGAGAGTGCGCGCCGATTGTGATCTCTTGTTGACCAAGAATGTCGGTGGCGATGTTGAAGCCGTGAGCACCAGCACCGGTACGGTGAAGGACAAGAGTTGCAGCGGCAAAGTCCTCATACGGCAAACCCCTTCTACAATAGAGGATGTTATTGAAACAAGAATAGCAGTAGTCGGAAATGGTAAGTCATGTATCCCTTCAAAGTACCAAATAGTCGATAATTGCGACATCATTGGCGTCATAGCTGTGCGACATCGATAACCGACATGTCAAATACTCTTACTGACGCAATTCTTTTAGTCGATGCCGGCAAGAGTTCCATGCTAGGCGTGCTTGTTAAAGGTGATCTTGATGATGGGCGAGGAAAGGCCCGAGTTAACCTCTTCCGACACAAGCATGAGATTGAGACTGGTCGAACCAGCTCTGTCGGTATGGAGATCATGGGATTTGACACAACAGGCCACGTTATCACCTCAGATACTCCAGGGCGTATGTTTTAATAAACTTTGGGAGACACAGCTTTACTGATATTTTGTAGGCAAACTTTCTTGGGAAGAAATCGGCAAGCGTAGCGCAAAGGTCATCACTTTTACTGACTTGGCCGGTCACGAGAAATATCTAAGAACAACCGTGTTCGGTTTGCTCTCCAGCAGCCCTAATTATTGTCTACTTATGGTAGCTGCCAACAATGGTCTCATCGGTATGAGCAAGGAGCACCTCGGAATTGCCCTGGCCCTCAACGTCCCTGTCATGGTTGTTGTCACCAAGATTGATATCTGCCCACCAAACATCCTGGAGCAAACGTTGACGCAGATCACCAAGATCATGAAGAGTCCTGGTGCCCGAAAGATCCCAACATTCATCAAGACGCGCGAGGAGTGTATAAACACAGCCACACAGTTTGTTAGTCAGAGAATATGCCCAGTGTTCCTTGTTTCCAATGTTACAGGAGAGAATCTTGATCTGGTCAGGACATTCTTGAATATTCTCCCCCACCACGGACGTTACAACTCAGATGCGCCATTCGAATTCCATGTCAATGACACTTTCTCTGTGCCTTTCACAGGAACCGTCGTATCTGGCATAATCAAATCCGGCGTGATCCACGAAGGCGACAACGTCCTTATTGGGCCCGACTCATTGGGGCAGTTCATCCCTACAGGTGTTAAGTCGATTGAACGCAAGAGGATAAGAGTGCCCGCCGCATCGGCAGGTCAGTCTGCCTCTTTTGCTCTCAAGAAGGTCAAACGTAAGGATGTGAGGAAGGGTATGGTGGTACTTCCCAGAGTCGAAGGCCAGGTGATGCCCAAGGTTCATCGAGAGTTCATTGCGGAAGGTAAGCGACATGACACAATTCTACTACACAGAAGACAGGCAATCGATACTGACATTCTTTCAGTCCTTATCCTCTCTCATGCCACTACCATCAAGACTAAATACCAGGCTATGCTCCATGTTGGGCCCGTTTCTCAGACTTGTGCTATAATTGACATCGACAGAGAGCTCATTCGCACAGGAGATCGTGCAACAGTTGCGTTCCGCTTCGTTCAACGTCCTGAATATCTTGCTCCAGGCGATAGGCTACTCTTCCGTGAAGGCCGCACCAAGGGCCTTGGCATAGTTAAGTCTGTCGGTTACGACCCTGAGCACCCGTTAATGCCCAGCAAGGATGGCGACAAGGAGAAGGAGAAGCAGCCTGTTAGCTCCGAGGTTAGTGTAGGAGCCTAATATTCAGGAAACTATGTTATGCTCCAGGCTTGATGCTTGCAGCTTTGATATCAGGTTCAGGATGGAGTTTTATGTTTAACCCAAGACTATTTATTGGCTAGTCTAGCTTTGTTTGTTTCATGGTGTATTTCAAGGTCTCTCGTTAGGTTTAGTAGCGTTGTATATCATATTTTGTATAAAACCGAGGCCAGAGGCTCTTTCAATACCGTGATGGTCTCAGTACTGACTATTCCAAAAAAAAAAAACGGTGCTGTATTCAAAGTCTGATGCATTGAAATCGAAATGATCTCGAGATATCAGCAAACCTTCATCCAATGTTGCAGAAACACCATTTAAATCTCCTTCTAGTATACCCAGCCCCCCAGTACTAAAGCACTCCTTTCCTTTGCAGCCATACCCTCATTACCCCGACAAGCGTCAAAGACCCTCTTCGGAAACTCGACCAATTCAAGAATTCCCTCGACGTGTGTACAATACCGTTCCAGATACATGCAAATCGCCTGTCCCTCCACCAACGACCGTCTCTGCATCCACCACGAACTATGCGTCGCTGCCTTGGTATACCACCATGCCAGCAAAACCATAGCCCTGGGATCTTTTTCTTCTAACAACTTTCGATAGCGCGGGTCCAGCTGCGTTAGGAAACTGAGGAACTGTATTACTGTGTTATCGGTTATCTCGCGAGGGAGGAGTTGTGCGAGAAGAGATGCGGCGGTGTGATAAGGGTTGGTCGAGGCACATGATGAAGCGTCGAGGTTGAACACACTATAGAATACGCCGGGGAGGACATCGGGAGGAATTCCCTTGCTTCCATCAGGCATGGAAATTCTCTCCGCGAGTAATCCATGAAAGATACTCTCCTGTCTGGTCGGATCAGCTAGGTTCCACACGACTTTCTTCCCATCGCTCATCTTCAACCAATCCAGATCCAACAGATCGGATTCCTTGAGAGGCCAGACATTATCGATGTTCTGGACGTCGAGAAGAGCGAATGAAGCAGCACCGAGGAGTGCCCCCGCCGTCCAGAGGGAGTCGCGCTCGGGTCCGGGAAGCTTTGAAGGGTCCTGGACTGAGCTGGCGGTTGCGAGACGGCGGTTGAAGAGCGCTGTGGCTTGGTACCAGTGGAAAGCTAGAGGTGTGCGGTGAGACGCTATTGAGTTGGGGTTGAGATGTTCGTCGTGGAGATAGGCGAGGGCGATGAAAACATGCATAAGAAAAGGATACTGTCGTAAATCAATTGCATATTTCATTCACTCGGCAAATAGGGTCTCACCTTCAATCCCAACATGAATGCGCCCTCGCTGTAAACTTGCCTCGTTCTCTTGGTGCCGACGGAGAAAACTGTTCTTTTCCGAAACCTCTCCAGCGCTTTGAGAGCAAAGTCATCAAGAACAATTTCGCCCATGCCACCCTTCACAGGCTGCACGACAGGGACTTTAAAGCCAGGATTGATGGGCCCAAGAGACCTGTCTATGACAGAGAAGACAGGTCCTGAGTTGAAGTGGGCAAGTTGGAAGGATGACGGGCATGTTTGCGTGAATGAGCAGATGAAACCCGAGGTTTTACATCGCTTACAAGACGGTTTGGATTCATCGCACTGAGATGAGTTGAGTCAGCGAGCGCTGATTTGGGTGATTATTAGATATGGTGTGTGTAAGCCTCACCTTTACGCTCCTAAGTTTGCAGTTCTTACATCCAAGACGAGACTTCTTATGAGCCTTGCGCTGTCTAACCGGAACCACATCGTCTTCATTTTCCGCTTCTCTAACAGCCATGGTTGTTCCTGTATCGAGAGTGTCACGTCAAGCTATACTTCACTGGGACGTCCGGAAAGGGCATCACGTACCTCGAAGTGAGAAAGTGATCAAGTCCAAGGCTTTAGGACGATGTGATGCGAATCGCTGAATCGATAGAATACAGCCAACTCGGGCTGCCAAGATGATGACAAGAGATTCTTACCGCTCGGTTAGCACATCTATTTAACTAGTGCTTACGGTCCCATGTTTTCGTGTCGTCACCATATATGGAAAGACTGGACATCTTGTCTGGACTCTGATTCGATCATAATCATAAATGTGTCACTCTCTAATGCAAATGGTCCAAGGTAATATGATATACCCATAGCGGGTGGCATGTATTGTAGTGTTAAGAAAACGATGTGGTATCGATACGTGAGTATGCGTTCTTCCAGCGCATGGTTTATGTCCCCTAAAGTCAAGGTATATCCTCCTTCCTTCTTTCCATATGGAATCCAAGTACACGACCTGCTTTGCCATCCTTTCCCTCTTTGTAAACGCCTAGCCATCATTGAGAAATCGAATAGCAAATTATAACGCCGTCAAGACCTTGTCCATTGCAGCCATGCCAGATGCAGCCCATATGCTTGATTGTTACAACCTTTTGACAAATGAAATGAAAATAAAGAAATAGACGTAAACATCGTAATCAGCGTAGACGTCGGTATGCGCTGACAAGCTCGTGTGTGAGCATGTCTTAATGTGGGGTATAGTATAATCCAGTCATAATCAAACAGACAGGCAGTGCTCTTCACACTGCACGTCCAGCTCGGTTACGGAGTGCATTCATGTCCAGTTGAATGCTAGGCCTGGAGATTTCCAGGCTTCGACTCGGCATCCTTCGGCCACCAGGGGTTCGAGGGTTAGCGACGTTGACACGTCCAGTTCTGTCCAGAATTCTTGGGGGTGAATCGTCAGGGTCCGACTCTGAGTCATCTTGGCCCTCGTATCCAGCGTCGGCCAGTCGTGCAAAGTAGTCGGCCATACCGTCCACACTAGGAGTTCCGACCACGACATCATACTGGGGTGGAGGTGTCATCACTGGCTCAGGTGCGTCGTGAACAAGCTCGGCAGCAGGGGGTGGAGCGATATCGTCCTCGAACGCAGGAGGATTGAAGCTAGGAACACGGAGGAGATGGATCGGTCGAGGTTCCTGTTGGCCGCTGACAGCGTTGGCCAAATGGGCAGCCTGAGGTGGCGCGGGAAGGTTGTCGGTGCTGTTAGGGTTGACACCAGGCAGTGTACCCTCCGAAGAGCTGGGAGAAGCGTCGGTAGGAACGGTGAAAGCATCAGGGCACCCGCAAGAAGACTGGAACGTGGCTGCATTGCAGTTTGCGCCCGAATAAGCAGGAAGGTTAGTGTTGGCATGGGTAGCACGGCAGTTGAGGACTGTGAAAGGTGAATCAATGCTGATCTCAAAATGCCGGCGCTTTGTGCCACTGGGGTCATCAGGATCAATTCGGCTAATTCGCATAACGACCTGGAAAATATTAGTTGCTGTTTCACACCAATTACTTGAGAGGTCGTACCTTGATCCAGTGGAACACATTAACGTTCTTCCAGCTGCAGTCGGGGTTGAGTCGTAGCTCCTTGTTCTTGGCCATCATCTCGCAGGTCGGGATCTGCACATTGGCTTCGATTTCTGTCGAGCCCCAGATGGTCTCAAGCCCCAAGTCCAGATCACCGAGAAGATTGGCGGATGGCTCGGGCAGTGGTTCAGCGGTGGTTTGCCGTCTGGCAGCTTCCTGTGTTCGTCTTCGGGCAGCTGCCTCACGGGCCTGTCGTCGCTGTTCGGGGTCGAGCTCTCCGCCACGGAGGGTTCGGATGTCGGATGAAGAGTAGGACGAATCAAGGGGCTTACCAGCAGACTTTTCGAGGAGCAAAATCTTGCGGCCTGGATCCTTGCGGGTTACACGCTTGTCGTTTGTCCAGTACTCGATAGATTCTGTTACATAGACCTTGAGCTTGTGCACCTGAACCTTGGCAAGTGGTGTAAGCTTGAAGGCGATAGGAATCTTGCTACCAATGGGGAAACTCTTGCCCGAGATAACAATGTCATAATGTAATTGGTCTTCCCACTGACGGCTAATTGAGATTGGCTCTGTCATTTCGAGAGACAGTTGGTCAGGCACGCGAACGATAGACACCTCCTTGGTACCGTGCAGGTTAGGTTTGAATGCACCAGCTCGGTCAACTGTCGCTTGCAATTCCCACTTGACGGATCCATACTGTAGCTTGGTTGTTTCCAGCTGGTGATGATCGATGGGTAGTTCAAAGGTGTAATCATATGTACCGGGGTAAAAGACCTTGTAACCCTTGGCTTGTGTAGCCGAGGCAATGGGGCTGTCGCCCTTTTGGAAACTTCGCGACTGGACACTCTGGAGAGACAAACGCTTCATATCTTTGGCAGAAAGGCTATTTTGTTGCGGGGTCAGAGAGGAGGATGCATTGGGTCGAACAAGATTTGTAGAGCTGCCGTTGGGAGAGCCACTCTTGAGACGATAAGTGCACTGGTTGCCATAGTCGGATTCCCAGCCATCGTTCATGGCATTGAAGAAAGTCAGTACTTGAGTGCGCAGACTCTCCTCCTCGAACACTTCTTGTTTGAGGGGAGGAATGCCTTCAGGCCACTCCGTACGGGCGCGGCCAAGAAGTTTGAGCTGAACAGCCTTGATTTTTACATTTTTTGTAACGCGCAGTTGTAGCTTGCCACGCAACAAAGCAGTACCACTCTGACCTTCACGGTGACCATGACCATCATGGTCGAAGCCTGAGAGGAAAATGTTTGGTTCAGCTAGTAGAATTGAGCAAGACACGCCACTGCCGGAAGCGACGGGCTTGGGAACCTCTGAGACTGAAGTAACGGCAGATTTTGATGAACGGGCAGACATGAAGCTGTTTCGGTTTGAACTGGAGAGAGGAAGCGAGGGATGTGAAGTTCGTGCAGTCGCCATGTTCGCGGCTGATTGAGGGGAATTACTATTGCAGTTGGAGTTGCAATCGGCAGGATTGGAACTGATCAAAGGCGTTGTAGCGGGTGTAGCGACAAAGCCTAATGTAGAATCAGGCGCAGTAGTACTAGAACCGGAGACAGGGCGTGAAATTATGTCGTCATAAGCTGGCGGGGATGTGGATGGACCTGCCCCAGTAAATCTAAATCTCGAGCCAACCGCGAAAGGCGCTTCGCAGGCCAAGTCCGATTCTGGCGAGCAAGACTGGCCAATTGCCTGGGCTGTATTGGTGTTGGCAGTCGCGCCTTGCCCAGTTGAGCGGTCAGTATTGGATAGCGCTTCGGCAGCTGTAGGACCCGAAATAGATTCAGGTTCAGTGTTGCTCAAAGTAAAAGAGCTCAGGAACTTGTCCCTGCGACGAGTTGCTGGACGAGATTTGGTCTGCCTTTTGTTGTTGTTGTTGGTGGTGGTGTCAGTTGCCGAGGGAGGCTGCAATGAAGGTGCAGGTCGAGGCTCGCCAACGAGCGTAGGGCTGTGAGGTGTGCTTCTGTTTTGGCTCTCTGGTCGCAGCTCTTTAGGAACGTAGCCAGACGGGTAGCTAACAATGTGGATCGCTTGCGGGCGAGATCTTCGAGGACCGATTAACGGAGCAGGAAATCGTCCAGAAACGGACTTTTTCTTTGTGAGACGAGGTCGGTAGTAAATATTGTCGTGAGTAGGAACCCAGGCGGGACGACGGTCTTGTTCTGTTGCCATGACGGTTAACGGCTGTGGAAGATGACGAGGCCAATAAAGCCAAGAGAAAGAAAGCGCGAGTGTGGTCCAGCCGTGAGAGCGAGTATTAATTTAGAATGCAACGTTGAAAAACAGTGAGTGGGTGTGCAAGATGATGTAAGTTGAAAAAAAGTGCGTGCTGGGATGTTTTCAAAACAAATAGCAGCCAGCAATGAAGAACGAAGGGAAGTGAGGAGGGTGACGGGGTTGGTTATAGATGAGAGAGAGAGCTTTTCGAGGTTGACTTAACCGCGTGAGCGTGACTGGAGTGACTGACCGACCCCCAGAGCAAAAGAAAAGGCGTTATATTGGATACCAAAGGGATTAGAATAGATGGGAAGGGAGGGGCTAGTAGCAAAAAAAAGCATGGACGAGCAAATACAAACGAGACGGTGTGTTGCAGTGCCGCGGCGGTGATGTCCTAGGTCTGCGTTTGGGTATGGGTCTAGGTCTAGGCACAGGACAGAACAACAGCAGTGCTCATCAATTCCCTAAAGGATTATGCGCTGGCATCCATGACCTTCATCCTTTCTGGAGATGAGATGGAGAAGGCTTCTAAAACAAACAAGCAAGCACAAGCACAAAGCCGGGTCCTTGAGCTAGTAAGGGTCATGCCTTGTTCGTTTTTGGCGGCCGGTTTGGTTAGGCGTAGTGAAAACGCAGTGGGGGAGTAGGTAACTTGGTGGAGAAACAGGGCAGAGTGGATTATGGACCCGGGGTCAGAAGGGCAGGGGTTTGTTTTGTTTTGTTTTTCTTATTGTGAATTATGAATGGATAGAAAGTGATATGCATATCGAATAGCGGTGATGGTGGATGGAGGAAGAGGAGGAGGAGGAATGGTGGAGCGATTGGACAGACAATGAAAATCAAGAATCAATGTCGTCGTCGTCGTCAACTCCAACAAGGAAAGTAAACTTTCTCAAACTGAATGCGAATATTCAAGCCAAGAAGAGATATGAGAAAAGAGAAAATACGTACCTTTTCGATACTAAAACATGGAAATCCGAAACATCAGATTCAAGGGATTCGCTTGTGGCTAGTGCCAACTGTAGCCTCTGACGCGACGAAAAGAAAGCCGTAAGTGAGTAGGATGAAATTGAGATTGAGGCCCCAGCAACCCTTGTCGGTTTAATCGGTCGCTCTCCCGTTGTTTTTTGTTTGAGTGATTGATGAGTTTCAATGCTTCCTTTGCTCCAAGAACGGTAGAATAATGTAGGCGGTTGGAGCGGATGAGAATAATAATAAGTAACAATAAGAGGCAGAAAATGTTATGTTAGGTATCAACGGTTGAGCACCTAGTCCAGGGCAGTTCAGGTTCAGTCCAATTAAGCACGGTTCACTTGTCCAAGGCTGGTGGGCTGAATTTTGAGACCGGCCAGAGCGAGACTGAACACGGTCGGCGACAGGCGATAATAATTACCCAGACAGACAAGGCTGGGATTGGGTTGCGCTGGGCTGGGCTGGTAAAGGTTTAGTTTAACCCAGTCTGCAATAGGACGACAGCGTATATCTTGCTTGATGGAGGGGAAATGAAGGCGAGGTTGAGGAGGGAACGAAGAGATAGATAGAGAGAAAGCAGGAATCCAAGGAATAAATCAGGTTAATACATACAAGAAGTCAGGTATGTAACGTCAGAATCAGAATCAATGTCAGAGTCAGACATGTACCAAGAATGAGAAAAAGCTAAGGTGACCTAAACGGGCCAGTGTTCGTCCCAGACAGGGTTTGTTGTAGCGCTCTAGCAGATTTCTGGTGGTGATGATGATGCTGTCATAGAGAGAGGAATAGGAATGAAGAGCAGGGAATGAATATCTTTATCTCCATCTATGTGGGATGGCTTGGAGTAAATGTATCTGCCCACTGGCTCATTTTCCGAGGAGACGAAAGAGAAAACGCCAGAATACGCCCCGAGGTTTTCTATCCGTCACTCCCGATCATCATCTTCATTCATCACTGATGAGGGACGGGACTGGATGCAAAAAGACCCCGGAGGCTGCGGAGGAACACCCCATACGATTGCAGGGCTCGCTTCTTTCGGTGACGCGGCTCGACCAACCAGATGCAGTAAAGTCTACTATTCAGCTTCAATGCATTAGGGGTCCTCGTCTTCCAATTGTCTACTAATGTAGGTATAAAGGCAGTTACACGTAATCCAGCCAAAGTTACAGAGTATGGCCATCCCATCAATAACATCCATAGGTAGTATGCTATTTTGCATCAGAACCCAAAGTTACACCCAAGCGAATAAGAAATTCCAAATCTACAAGGGTCCATCCATTTCTAGAGGCCCTACGTAATGACAAAAGACAAGTGCAATTTATTTTACTCGGCTATCTCTTTTACTTCTATTTTTTTCTATAATTATGCATTCACTTATGTACCGGATCTACGGATATCGGCAATAAAAATCCACTCACAAAGACTTGATATCATAAATAATGACCGATCTCCAGAACGCCATGATGATATCCCCAAGAGCTGCTCATCGATGTGACGAATCTTTTATCCTATTCATAAAACACACAGTTGCAGAGGGAGGAAAAAAGACTCATTTCGCATTGCTTTTTTCAGGGTATTCCCTCATGGCCAGGATCATGATTATGCATCCTTTTTTTTTCGTGATGATCACTGGATCTGGACAAGCACAACAACTACAAGTGGAAATAGGTGGATGATGTGGAGTGGTGATGGACACACAGGGTCTTGTCTTTTTTCTCTTTCTCTCCAGGTTGTTAAAGATGCCCAAGCAGCCAGGTTGACCCATGATAATCTTGCTATTACACACTCCCCAATTCATTCATAGTCAGGCCATGTCTTGGATGAGTTTTTGTGCCGACGTAGACTTGCCTATATCCACTACATTCCCGGATACTCGATCATATTCAGCATATCTCCATAAAACCAAATCTATTCATATCTACGCCATTATTGACCTGCATCAACCCGTCAGCCCACTCTCGTCCGCGCTCGTTTCAGCGCTCGAATAGATTCAGCTTCAGCATTAACTAGCCAGCTTCAGCCTGTTGGTTGCTTTCGTTTCATGTCAAATTTTAAAAGCTCCTGGCTTCTAACTAAATATCCCCCTGTCATTATTTAAAAAGAAACCCCTGTTTGGCTCCATAAGGCTCGTGCTTTGTCATGGTGAGGCAGATACAATCCTGGTAATTTGGGGACTAAATCGAGAATCTCTTGCGATTCAAGGCTTGTTACAAACTATTGGTTGTAACGGTTCCTACATCGATAGTAGACAGGTCCTGCCAACTCATCTCTCATCATCAACTTTTGAAGATCCTTGGATACGACATTAAAAAGTAAACATCATCAACAACAACAACAACAACAACAACAACAACAACAACAACAACAACAACAACACCACCACCAGCAATTCTTGTCTCTTTAGCTGTCCAAGTCTGTAAGCATATTCTCTGTAAAATTCAACGCAAAGGGCCCTGATTGATATCCATGCACACACTCCGTGCTTTCTTTGTTTGCTGGTGAGTAAAAAATAGAAGGTTGGAAGAAGGAAAATGAGCTTCTAGCGTCGGTCCGCGCTCATCTCGTTATCATGTATTCATCGGACAAGGCCGCCAATTTTATTTGAATCCATCCAGCCTTAATTATTGCGACCGGGGTCCCTTGTTACTCTTTCGACAGGGGTTCAACATGATCAGCGCTCGTGTGAGGTCATTCTCTTGGAGCCGTTTTTCCGTTATCCTCATTTTAAGGTTTGGACTCTCCCAGTTTTACATCCTGACTCAGTCATATCTAAACAAGAAATCACAAGAGAAAAAGTATAGATCTTCACTTATCATCAAGGTTTTCCTGATCTGCAGGAAGAATCTGCAACAGTGCAAGATTCCCAGATTCCGGGTTGCAATGGATTATCAGGCCAACTGCCGGGATATGGGCCAAACCCAATTGAGACTATTAATGTTGACTCTCAACAAGAGCAGTCCCCGTAAAGATCTCATGTCTTCTTGTCTTGCATAGCACATTCTACCATCATCATCACATGTCACGCCTCAAAATATAGGCCTCGATTGTCGACTGATATCTTTTGGTTACAATAGGCACTTGCTGTACCGAGCAACCGACTTAACCGTCTCAGCCGATCAGCACAAAGCCGTGATATTCCCGACTCCGAGTTATCCCCAAATCTTCAACTGAGTTTAGGTCCTGAGTGACCAAGTCCTGTGTAACTAATAGCTCACTAACTGTTTATACTCTCGATGAAGTCATGTCACGCTGATCAGTCGCCCTGGTCGGTTCGTCTGCCTTCCGGCGCACTATCAGCGAGTACTGTAGCCGATTGTACCAGTCAAATCAGACCCCATGATTTGCAAGCTCCTTAAAGAGTTTTTTCAAGATGGCGGTATCAAACACAGTAAGAGATATACAAAACAACCAGTACTCTGGGCTATGACATGAATCAGTCCTCTACATGATCATTGCGTATGACTCCTTACGTCTACTCTATAATACCGCAAAACGCGGGGAACTCAGATGCATCCATCAAGCGTGGTGCCCGACGCCAAGAGGGGTTCTTGGTTGCATTTCGTCGCCTCGGAATTGCCAAGACGAACTACTTAGCATGTCAGGCTTCTCTCTACTGTCTGCAAAGCGTTGAACCCTCACGATTAGCGGGAGCCGTAGCGTTGGACTCTTGCTGAAACTTTCATCCGGTTGATTAGAGTGACATGCCAGGCCCCGTGACCTCAATAAATTACAATTTTAAAATACAGAGACCAATTCAGTGAAAGGTCATGAGTCCAATGTCACGCAGCGGTGTTGGTTCAAGTCCACGTACTGAAATGGTGGCTCAGCAATATCGCCAAGATGATTTACAAAATCCCTCTCCAGCACAATGGGCTGTGCTGTTTGGAATTTCCATAGCCAAGACTCTAATTGAGAGTTCATTTAGCATCGCCACATATCTATTCATCATCGGTTAAGGAATTTGCCATCTGTCGTGCACAAGAAGGTTGTCTTCGTAAGGCACCTACCCTGTACCTTCTGACCAAAGTTATTCCCCTTGTCTAACATGTTCATGCTGCACAACCACTGGCGCATATCTATTGACGATATCATTATTCTTATGAGTTAAGCAGCATATAGTTTTACCATATTCACGCAACGATTTCGTTCCAAGTGACCTAACCGTTTCCTTTTACTGCAAGTCCATGCGAACAACCACCCCTTACAAGCGTGTTAGTTATGCTGTGAAAATAATGAGGACTCGAGCATACTACCAATAACGTAAATACACACAAATAACCAGACAAGAAATTTAGTAAACTGAAAACTCTTTTGGCTGAACAGATTAGTCGCAAGAGCATCGTGTAGCTACTTGGGGAACGTCAGCTCGGTTCATCCCCCCAACTAAACACTATAAGACTTGGAGGAATGGCTTTTCACGAACAACCGGCTCTTTAGTTCATATGTTAAACGTCTTAGACTCGTACGGTTTCGACAGTGGAAGCCCTTCGCCATCGGGTACAGTAGTGCAAGCTCGGACTCATATCTTGTGAGAGCTGTGAAACTATTAAGTGTGTTGACGCGGAATAGGGTCCTGTCCAAGCAAGAGAAAGGGATATTTATACATTGTTTACCGGTAAGGATGGGAGTCATTTATTCGTATTTGCTCTGTTACAATCGTGACATAACATAACATGATATAGGGAAATAAGGTCTCACGTCAAACTGACAGTGTATTTTGCATTACTAACATAAAAACGCTTAATCCAGAAGCAGAAGGGCATCAACTACAAAAGCCGGTACGATATCATCGTCGTCTGTACCTATTAGGATCCGTCCAGCGTATAAGAGTTCTCAAGTTCGTCTCAATAGTAACGGCGGCATCCATTGCTTGCGACCCCTCTACGTTATCCGGCCCCTGACGAAAGTCCATCAGAACTATCATAGTCAACATCATGTATGACCTTGGAAAAAGGGCATACGTACGGTTTCTCAAATCCATGTTGAAGGAGTACAGTTGCGTTGATCGTGTTAAATTAAAGTCTGTCACTGAACCTGATCTCGAACGTATCGGGAGACGGCCGTCTGCTATCAGCTCCAGAGCGCCTCACCCACTCGTCAAAGTCCCTTCCGAGAGATCGTATCATGGAAACTGTTGGCCATGCTTCCATTTCCCGTCGTCTTTCCGCTTCGCGAATAAGGTCGTCGAAGCTTGCGCGGACCTCGTCTACCTTCTCGGCAATACTGTCACCGGATTCTCTTACCTTTGATGATGGCATATTTAGCAGTTGTTGGTGCTATAAATGTTAGTATACAGGCTGTGTGGGCGTACGGGTTTGAATGTTCAGGGTCATGGGAAGCAGCGAGAGGTTATATAGTACCCAGGAGGCACGTTTGATTCATGGTTGATAGAGCATAAAGTGAACACTCCCAATTGTCGAACCCAGCAAGTATTGTGAGAATAGATCCTGCACAGACCTGATTCCTACCGCCTCTGTCTGATTTATTCCCAAAGAGGCACCGGTGGCTCACAACTGATGAATGTGAACATAGGAACAGTGAATTCGGATGAAGAGAGCAAGTACAAGGCAGTGGATATGAAGCGACAGCTGTTTGCCCCAGTCCATACATGACACCGTCAAACTGCGTATCATTCCCTGATGCCGACTTTGAGTATATGTGTGCGGTCAATACTCAGACATTCACTTGTGATTTAGTAGACAGCCTCTGGAAATGGCTGGGTTGGAACTCGAGAGTAGCTCAGGGTTATTTCTTCTAAGATATGATTGAGACCATTACATGCGAACATTGACTACTGTAGTCAGTTTTTTCAAGGAAGTCTAAGAAATTACAGGTAATGAATTTTGATTTAATGTGCTGTATTTCTCTTGACCAAACTCTGCCTATTTACATGGACATCTCACCTCATCTGTCCTGCTCAAGCCATAGCTCCTTTGGAAGATGCCCCAGGAAGCGTATTAACTCATTGATCACACTTTCAATCCTACCAAATACCACTTTTGCCTCACCTTGGTAAATTTCTCCTTTATATAGCTTCTGGACTGCACTCAACGTCAGCGTTCACAATCCACCCTCCCTCTGGTCCTAGGAAAAACTCGACTCACGGCCCTCTAAGTCCTCTACTAAGTGCCCAAGCTGTGACCGTATCGTAGATCTGGTATAGTCGTGTTTTTGAAACTTATAGTCAAGTGACAGGGTAGAAGATATACTACGGTTTGCCCCATATCTTACGCCCCATTGGTCAAGGTCTTGGCGAATATCCTGTATATCTTGTTCTGATGGGAAGTCTTTTGAGTTATATGCCGGGTGTTTTGTTTAGCGTACAAGTGCATCCAAGTAGACAATGCATCTTGAGAAGGATGTAAAGATATCAGGAGAGTCTGTGTCGCGGGTCATGGTCGTTGAGATTTGTAGAGTTGATGGTTTCAAAGCCAGGTAGCAGATAGCCAGCCCGATCTTGAGACCTGGTACTTTTATATGGACATGAGAAATAGAGTGACGCAGTCACGATGTTTGATGTTATTCTCATTCACTTGTGGACAGGGCGAGAAAACTTTCCTCGTGGTGTTACCGTTTTTGTGTGACCATGTCACCGAAATTGCTAGCAAGTTGAGGCCCTCTCGGTATAGTTCATCACCCATGATAGTTGACAGCTGCCAGTAAACATATCATCGAGGGATGAAAAGAGCAGGTGCAGAGTAAGTAAGAAGACACATAGGTTTGCCTTGCATATATGATGAATATGATCAAAACTTATCGATTTCACACTCAACTTACAAAAGTTACAACGATTCGGTACTCAGAACCATTGCTTGGGTATTCAGTAACCAATGAATCGCTTTATTAATCACCAAGACCAGTTCCATACAAATGCTCTTATCTAATGCAAAACTTGCCTTATCCCTGGCAAGGGAAACAGTCACATAACTGATGAGTCAACTAACATGTCCCCACAGCGCCACTGAAGTTGCTACGCTCTCATAATAATTGCCCGATTGGTTTCTCGCCTGTCTGCGATACTTGGGTGGTATCGCATCGCTTACACCGACTCGCTTCTCTCCGTCCTCCCACAATCCACAGGTCTCTGTTTCCGGTCCGGTAAAGGAGGTTTCAGTCACTTGTAGGGCGTGGGTTTGAGACGCTAGAGTCTGCAAGTCCAGAGTCTAGAATCAGACCCTTTTCGCGACATTGTTCTTGGTTGATTGGTCGAAGGTATCTAGATCAGTTACTAGGCTAGAGAAAAAAGAGACGAAAAAAAACGGTTGATAGAAAAGGTGGGCGCGGGAATACTCCCGATCCATGTATATATATATACCAGACTCAACACTATGGTATTTCTATTTTATGAACTCTACGTTTTTTTCATCGTGATACAATATTATAACTATGATCAACTCAATACCTGAGGATGGAAATTCCCAGCGGAATAGTATCCAGGAAAATGCCAATTGGGCTGCTTTCGGACTCGATCCTATAATGGCCACCATGTCCAGCATCAACCCGGACGCCGAAGTACAAACACAAACGGAACAAGAGACGACAAGTCAAGATGTTGAAAAGTCACTCAGCGCATGGATCTGCGTTCTGGGAGCGTTTCTCACTCTAATACCCACATTTGGTAATAATTGCCATCACCACAAAATGACAAACGCTTACAACTCCTCCCAGGTTTCATGAACTCGCTCGGAACAGTGCAGACATATCTGAGTATGAACCAGCTTCATGACTACAGTGAAGGCCAGGTCGGGTGGATCAGTGGCATGTTTCTTTTCCTCTCTCTGATCCTCAACGTCCAAGTCGGTCCCATGGTTGATGTCCACGGACCCAACATTATCGGCCCAGTGGGAGCAGTCTTGTATGTTGCCATGTTCCTCCTCATGGCGGAATGTCGCACCTACTGGCACTTCATGCTCTGTCTGGGAGTCTTCGGGAGTTTAGGTGCTGCCACGACAATGGTCGTTGCTATAGCCGTCGTGGGTAAACTCTTTGTCCGCAAACGCGGTTTGGCCATGGGCATTACACTTGCGGGATCATCCATCGGAGCTGTCATATTCCCAATAATTCTACGGTCTACATATCCGAATCTTGGCTGGCAGTGGTCAATGCGGATCATGGCCTTTATATCAGCTGGATTGCTCGTCCCCAGCATGATTTGCTTCATCCCTTTTAACAACATCTACAGGAAATCCACAGGAGGGGGACAAGCGAGTCCCAAGAGTTCGACGCTCAACCTAACAGCCTTCAAGTCTCCTGCGTTTTGTTTTGTCACGGGCGGTATTTTTATGTTTGAGTTTGTCATTTTCAGTATATCGGGTCTTTTGCCGTCCATTGCTACGCGTATCGGCTTCACTCCCGAGAATGGCTACACTTTGCTTGCCATTGTAGGTGCAGCCTCTACATTCGGCAGAATCATTCCGGGGATTATTGGTGATAAGTATGGACACTTCAATATTCTTCTGGTCACGGTTGTCTTTACTATTATCTTTATGGGCGCCTTGCTAGTTCCTTTTGGCACAAAGTCGGCCACTGCTCTGTATGCCTGGTCTGCTCTTTGGGGTTTTGGATCTGGCTCATTTCTCTCCATCACACCTGGTAAGTATTGATTTGTTATCCCTTATCCTCGACAGTTCGACTTACGTAGACTAGTGTGCATGGGTAAGACTTGTGAGGCCAAGGATTATGGACGATACTACGGTAAGCATTGATCTCCAGCATCGCCAACGACAGCCTCAGCTAACCGTCATCATAGGCATGATGAATTTTGTCACTGCTTTCGCGTTACTCATCGCTCTACCCAGTAGTGGTGCCATGCTTGAAAACATGGGCCCCCAAGCTCTGGCTGGTTTGTTCACTGCCTTGACGGCTGTTGGAGGAGCTTGCAATTTCGCTGCTCGAGCTCTTCTCATTGGGGAATGGTTATCCGCCAAGACCGTAATATAGTCTTGAGGAAAGCTGTGTCAAGCGAAAATACTTGCGGATAAATGAGATATAAGAATGTCAGGGTATGAGACTTGTGGATAAAGGTACCTCATGTGGCACATGGTATTGATACGCGGGCACGATGGAACTACAAGATGGGTTTAAAGTATAATAGGTTTAATTCTTAATATAAGAGTATCTTCATTCCTTAATCTTGAAGGGGATCAAGCCCTGTCCTCCTGACTAGCCTTTCTCAACGCAAAGCCCATCTCAACTATCCTCACCATAATCGCATTCGTCAAAGGAATCTCCCTCTCCCCCATGCGCTGCTGTCTAGCTTCTTCCTCTGTCGCCCACACATAATCCTGGTGCTCCTTGGGATCCAGCTTCACATCCGTCGAAGCAACATCCACCTCAAAGCTAAACTTGCAAAATAACCTCTTGCCTGTCCGATTCGTAAACACCGCCCCGGGTTTCCCGTCCTGGTTATCGGGTATAACGTGTCGGATATGCGTGGCCTCCAGGCCTGCTTCCTCCCAGAGCTCGCGCGCGCAGCCATACAGGACACTCTCATCCTCGTCGTCACATGCTCCCCCGGGAATCTCCCACTTGTTGGGCATGCTGTCGTCTGGCGCGCGCTGCAGGAGGAGAATGCGGTTGGAGGCGTCAAAGACGAGTGCTCCTGTTGCCAAAGAGTCCCACGTTTTGTTGTGCGTCACGAGCCATTCGCGGTGGTTGACGTTCCATTCTGAGACAATTTCGTCGAATGTGAATCTGAAATCTGGAGGAGTCATTTTCGTTGAGTTTTGCTCTGTCATTTTGGTGTCGAATTTTGTATGTGAAGTTGATAAGAACATGCTGTGAGTAATCCCGGCTCTGATTAACGCTAACAGGCCGCTTTTAACCCGCAGCTGAACATCGTTCATGGTGTTTCAATTCCTGCCTAGGTAGATAAATCCGCAGGCAACAAGAGCCTCAGCTTCGGAGAAGATGGCAGTGTTCTTGTAATTGTTTATGATTGTTGGCATTTACATCCTGTTTTCACACCTTACTACACTGGGACAAAATTGTTTTAAGGCTGTGAATCAGACGTCCTGTCGCATTTCACAATGCTCAATTCTGAAAGACTCGCTTCTACTTATACGCACTTCGTATTTATTCTAACATCTTCAGCCCTAGCCAGGGCCATGTATTGAGTACATAACAGATGACCAGCAACTTGTACATATGCGAAATATGGCGGTCAAACTTGTTGAGAGCTGACATGTTCCTATTTACTCCGCATCCTCTTCTAGACGTTGACAGGTTCCATATAATTTGCTTTTGACTAACACTGCGTTAAAAGCTCCAATACTGATGACGCGCTTGGTCGGAGTGTTTCTTTGACAACCGGTAATTCCTAATATGTCCGTTCCAGAATGATTTTCATGTACCGTTCGTGGCCAAGCCAGGAAGAGGCCTTGATAAGCTTCATATGCCGCTGTCCAGACATCAAATATTGATAAAGCAACCGCTAAACGCCCCGACGCTAAACATACACACATCGGCAACTGTAATCATGCCCAAAAAGAAGAAACAAACACCAATAATTCGCAAATAAAAGGCGTCGACTTTTGTGTAGGACATTCGTGTGGATTTCCATGGTGCGTCAAGCCGGGTGCTATTTTGTGACGCGAAAGAAAGAACATCCTCGGATCCTGTATGCTTTACGCATGTCGGCAAAACGCTTGCTGTTCGTAAATACTTCTCGGGAAGCGAGAAGTGTCGTAAGATTGTCAACCCCAACGTATCGATGATTACACTCGTGAGTCATGCTGAGGAACAATTGATCTCTCAGCACGAGTTCGCATGAAGTTTGCGTGTGCCTCCAGGCATCGAGCCTTGAGGCGTGTCACTGGCCAAACCGCTGCCTTGTCCAGCATCATGGCAGTGATTCGAAGCAGCTTCGCAGCATAGCCACTGTAACCATCCATGTCCATATTGGCTTCCTGTCCGCTGAGCATGTTCATCTTGATCTCTGCGGAGGACAAGACCTCCTGGACCTTGCCAAGTAGCTTGACATCTTCTTCCTCCAAAAGCATGATGGCATGAACATCTGTAAGATCAACTGTGTCCTTGCCAAGAATGCCTAGGTAGCAGCCAACCCGATCCTGTAGTGTAGCGATCCATTCCGCGAGAACCTGAGCGCAGTCAAAGGTGCAGAGGGCGGATTGAAGTGGAAGCTCCCTGCTTGTAAAGTCGGCAAAGGTGACCCCAAGCTTATCAGACATAGCGAGCGAATCTGCGGCATAGAAGGCAGCCTTCCGAAGATGCTTCTCCCGCCGAGAAGTGGCATGGCCTGACATGGAGGATCCCGGTTGGAGAGAAGGATGCTTGGTGTTTGAAAAGTCCATCAATGACATCTGAGTCGCAGGCGATTCCACGAATCCGGAGCTGTTGGAGTTGTCTGAGGGCTCGGCGCTACCAGATTCAGAGTTTGAGATAGGTGATTGTTCCGCATGCTGAACGATCTCGTTGCCACGAGAGAGCTCCTCGGCCATTCCGTCCCAATCCCTTTGCCAGAACTTCTCCTTTGAGCGTCCGAGATTCACGAACAGTCGAATGTACGCCAAATCAAGCAAGGGAATCGCATCAGCTGACAAAGGACCTTGACCAAAAGGGTTTGGGCGCTCAACGCTGTGATGAGGATTGCTTGCCCAAGCTGCCTGCCATGCCTTAAGAGCAGGTTCAATATGCCTGTGCATTTTTTCCGTCTCCTCGTTTGTCCAGGACTTGTTGTGGTGTCGCTGTCGTGTCTCCCAAATGTAGTTGTGAAGCGCATTGATGAGAATCAGCGAGCCAAATGTGCTGGTGCGAAGTGGTGATGCCATGAGATCTCTACCGTCCACTGAGGGATCAAATTGTCCGTTGGTAGAGAATTGATGCGGCTTATCGTTAGCGTGAAGAAGATCGCCCAGGGCATCGTGGAATGTCATTCTGTTGTGATCCGCAGCCTCTGTTCCGCCCCGGGCATAGAACACAGCGCTCGACTCAGCCGAGAAGAACTCCTCATCGCAAGGGAGATCCAGGAAGATTTCCGAGTTAGTTAATGCGGGCGTGTGGTTGTAGGCGGAGACCAATAGGCTGGAAAGTATAAACACTGCGTATAGAGTTCGCTTCCTCTCTTCTCCCGACTTCCATCGCAGCCACGCTGTTTGATCAGCCTCCATACTGGATTTCCAGTTCCCGTCTTCAGTCATCTGAACGTCCTGGCTGCCAGAGGCGTTGGGACGACCGGGCCGAAGGAGATCAGCTGCTTGAGCGAGGCTGACAAGAGCGGCGCAGTGAGTGGATGCGATATCGCTGGCGGTTTTATCGCCGCAGTTGTGGCCATAGACCACATTCAGCAGCATCGCTTGGACAAGCCACACTGGAGTGTGGACCCCTCCATCGTTGCTGTGGTCAGTTGGAGTACTTCGACGAATGTCTGCTTTTCGAACATCGGCTTTTCGCCGTTCTTCAAGATAGAAGAAAATCATTTTCTTGGCCATTTCGAACAGCTCTCGGGATACGGCGACTTCCATCTCGTAGAGCGCGCCGATGGCGGCCATGGACAAAATAAGGCAACCACTACCACCTACACCTGGGCGACTATTGGAAAGAGGCATATCGAAGGACAATGTTGGAAGATGCAGGAAAGGCAAGTGAGGGTGGAAATAAGCTAGATAGGCACCGACATATCGCTGGAGGTCCTGAGTACTGGGCAAATTGGCTGCTTGAGGAGGGGCAGTCTGTGAAAGAGGAGATTGAGGTGAGCCTTGAGAAGTAAAGGAATATTTACGACCCCCAAAGGGCAGGCACTGGGACAGGATGTTCACTATGGCATGCCGGGTGGCATCTGTAATGGTGGTCACGGGCGAAGCGCCGTGGTTGCCGCCATTTAGGGAGGATGGCGTCTCCGGGCCGGCGTTGAAGCCAAGAGTCTGGTTAATGTTCTGGGTGTTGAGCCCCGTCACGACAGAGGGACTCAACGAACTCAGCGAGGGTGGAGGCGTAGAGAAGTAAGGGTCATTGATCTTTTGAGTAGCTGGCTGAGGTGATAACGGTGCTCCGTTGAGGAGATCCGGAAAGACTGAACCATTCAGATCCATCGCAAAAGGGTTCGTTGGCATCTGCGGAGGTGCCATCACAGACTGTTGCCACATGGCACTTGTCCCAGCCGGCGCAGGATGATTCGACCCATCCAACATAACATCGCTAATCCCACTCTGACTCGTCGTGCTGATTGCGGACGGACTAGATCCATCAATCACATTTTCGTTCGCGAATGACATCTGGTGCTCAAACCCAGTCAACCAGTCAATGCTATCGTCGAAGTTTTGATTCGTGTGCATCCCATCGATCCCATTTCCGAAAGGCGACGCCTGTTCCAAGTTCATCGCCTGTGGTGAGTCGCTGTAGTGGAGGTTGTTGGGGTTAACTGTCGTTCCCCCAAAGAGCATGTTCTCAAACTCGAACTCGGTGCTGAAGGCAGACAATGAGGGCGCTGTCCTGAGAGGGTTAACAAAGTCCAGGCTATTGAAAGCTCCTGCATCAAGCTTAGGGATGCCGGGTTGCATAGACCGCTGGCCCATAGCATTGGACATGCCACCAAAGAAATGATCCATGTTGTGGATTGGCAAACCGGCAAGACTTGGGTGTCTGCTGTGAGTGTGACCGTGAGGAATACCGCGAGCCACAGACGGATTGGCAGAGTTCATCTGCAAAGCCGAAACGTCAATATGGCTGATGGTATTGGCTCGCGGACGCATTGTGTTTGATGCGGCATTTGAAGCTGGAGCAACAGCGGCAGCGGCGGCAGCTGCTACATTACCAGCGACGCTGTTCTTTCGAGCACGGCTCTGGCCAGGAGCGACGCCGGTTGTGGACTCACGACGATTACGAGGGCGGGAGGCTGGCGTTGAGCTCTGGTGCAGCTTTTGCTGGTGACGCAGCAACAAGTCACGGCGAGCAAAGCATCTTGAACACTCGGGGCACTCAAAAGGTTTCTCCTTTGTGTGGGAGCGTTCGTGTCGCTTGAGATGTTCCAATCGGGCGAACGAACGAGTGCAGGTACCGCAGACGTGAGGACGGGGCTTGTCCGTCTTTGGGGGAGGGAAGTTGGGCGTCTTTGTGTTGACAGTGATGGTTGAGGCTATAGATGTCAGCATGTAAAATCGGAAGGTGTAGTCGGCAACGGCGCGTGGGTCGAGTCGAACTCAGAAGTACGAGGGGCAGCAGCGGCGAAGGCGGGATAGCTCACCAGAGTCGTCGGTGGTGGAGGGTGCAGCGCCGGCAGCGGCGTTTGTCGGAACTGTAGCGGACATGGCGAGGTTGGGACGCGAGACTCTAACGCCGGAGTCGTTAATAACCATCGCAGGTCGGATCGATCAAATTCGCATTCGCGAGGGTCAAAAAAGTGAGGTTTTCCCTGTCGTGCTCGCAACGGCTCGTCGTGGGGCACGAAATTGGGCGACTGAGAAGCAACGATAGAATGGCGGGGAGTCTTTTGGCAAGCGGCGGGCGCGGTTCGTCACTTTTGGTGGGGGGAGGGGAGGTAGATAGAGTAGGCGTATAAACGTAACGAGGCGATCAGAGTAAAAGGAAAACGTATTCTTTTGGCGACAATGTCATATTCCTCGGTATGTATAAAGATACGTGTTGTATTGGCGAGGAATAATATGAAGCAATTCAGATTTGAAGATCGTCGTTGAGAAAAAGGGCAAGTAAAGCAGCAGCAACTGCTTGGAGAAAGTGAGAGAGAAAGAGAGTTTGAGGCAGTGGTGGCAGGTGCAGCAGAAGGAGGAAGGTAGGTTAGGTTAGGTTGGTGCCGAACAGAACGGACTGGGGACCCAGGCAAGCAAGGATGGCAAAGGGACGCCGCTGGAGTGTACGGTGCGTAGCACTGTACGGCCAAATTTCAATGGCAACCTGGCCGACTTTGAGACTTTGGGGGTGTGGTTCCAGCTGCCGTTTTGTTTCCCTAGGGCGCATCAAGTTCCCGTGGTTTACTCAGAACAGTAAAGAAAGGTAAGGTACGGAGTACTAAGATGAAAGGATCAAGCTGGCAAAGGATCCTTTTCGTAGTTGCGGTTATCGGCTGCCATTAATAAGGACTGGACTTGAGAATTCATTGACATGGAAGCTGCAATTAAGCTGCGATTGATGAGGTTGGGTACAAGCAGGCTGCAAAATGTGGTTGTTTGTTGCTTTGTGTTATTCGCTGTAGCATCTCTACAACAATCAGTGCCTCGGTCCACATTCGTCATTTTCAACTTGATCAATCAATCAGTTCATTTCAATTCGGATTCGTTGCCCCGAAGGTTGTCGTCAGTTGCCTCACCTGCGTCATCTCATCAAGTCATCAAAAAGCATGTTGTGTTTTCTTGGGCCTTTTTGGCCTGGCCTGTCCTGTCCTGGTTTGAGGCTCACGGCTCACAGATCACTCCCTTTCTCTCACTCTCCCAATCATGGATGTGTGGATACTCTTGGAGCGGTCGGGAGTACGACGTTACTTTTGGATCCTTAACCCTTCGTGCGTCTTAAGTTGGGTTTGTAGTGGTGGGATGGATCACGCCTAGACCGGAGAAGCCTGGCAACGGATACCCTTGATTAACAAAAAGGCCGATCTATCCCAGCAACTTCTGCCGCAAAAGCCAAAATACTTCTGGGAGCGAGCCTGGACAGCAAATACGGCACAGCAATTCGATTTGTGATTACATCACGCGGCAAATACACATACAGGACTTTCCGAGGCATGGCTGAAATAAAAAGTTAGCTTCCTGTGTGATTATCATGATTTACAGGGGGGCTTTTCGGTGTCAGATATTACAGGGTCCTTGGGAGAGGTTATCACGGTAAACTGTGCTCGGCTTGGCCAGCACTTTTAGTCCTTGTCAACTAAGCTCATCGTTGTGGTACGAACATGTCCGTCTAGAACTCCAAATCTCTCTTCTTGTGTATCGTCACTAAAAAGCCCATTGGACATGAGCCCCAGTAGACGCTCCGCGCAACCGCCTTTTTGCCACGGCATTTGACGCTCCAACATTTAGGACAGTACAGTACAGTACAAGTGCGCTTCCTCGACCGATGGCTGGACTGGACTGGACTGGACTGCGCTGCGTGCGGGCTGAAGTTGAACTGAGCGAGTACACACACACTGTGCAAGCTCCCGACTGTAGCAACTGCGAATTAGACGCCTCGGAATAGCTACTGGGGTGGGATGAATGACGATGCAATTGCAGCGTCCCGAGATGCAGACCAACGCCTGCATGTAACCTTTGGGGACAATTCATTCATGGAATCTGCAGCGCGGTGCAGAGTAAAGCAGCAGTACAGAGCGTACGGTAGAGCAGAATGTAGGCGGAAGCTCAAGGGAGAAAAGACCCTTGAACGGTCTCTCGGGCTGTTTCTGAAGTCTAAGATACGAGTGGTCGAGGCTTAGATCGCTTGGACATTAGCTGCTAGCTTGGGTACAGTAGTTTAGACGTAGACGTAGCTTAGCTTGGCGTCCAGCACGGATGTTTAGTTTAGCCTCTTGAGCACGCACGGCCTAGGCAACTTTGATTCAGACCACAAAATACAATCAATATCTACCAAGGACCGTTTGCGGTCGATTGGACTCTTCGTATCTTTCCCGTCGTACCCAAGCGCTCGACTCTGCTCTAACATGACGATAGACTGACTAGGTCTGGAAGCGACAGTGTAGGATCGGTTCAAACAGTTATGGAGTAGTTTAGTCGCTCGCTGGTCTGCAGATATCCCAATCGGGAACCCGTTCTAACTAGCAGGCCATCATCCATCGACAAATGTCCACAGGGTCTGCGTCAAAAGATAGGGACCGTGACGCGCAATTATAACTGAATCACTCAAATATGGAGCTTCCGCTTCCCGTACAGTACAACCCAGTACAGTACATGTCGTTAACAACTTAACGATGGGATGACGTGCAGCTGTTCCATGTCAATATCAAGCGCCCGCTACAGTCTCGCTCTCTTGAGCAAGCATGCAGCACTCTGGATCTGTCTGTCTGCGGCAATTATTAACCCGAGACTGCGTTATGTCTGAGAATGATGGAATGGCGTGTCTGTGACGCTTGTCAGAACAATACGCAGTCTGCTTCTCACCAGACAGACGCAGACGATGGAATGATCGCCCAGCGGCTCTGCTCATTTGACCCTTGCCTTGGCTTTTTCCTGATACCCGACTTTACCTTTGGAGCCAGAACTAACTAACCAGAGCTTCTTTAGCCAGGTTGAGAGACTACCTATCGCTACATACGTAACGTACCTGTATGATTCAATCTTGCAGTACAATTTCTTGTTTTATGTATGTAAACTATTCAACTTCGGTAATAATCTCGGAACATGAATTGTTGAACTGCACTGTACCCGCACAATAGCATCAGGTTGAAAGATATTTGGCCAGGATCAGTCGATCAATTGCCTCTGGGTGAGAAACTGCCAGCTGATTGCCTCCAGTCGAACTGAGCGGGTCCATCCCATTTGATTTGTCCTCGTTTCTAGCGTCGATAGGGTCCTGGGTTGGCTGTGCTTGGACTCGGACTTGGACTTTGGTTTGGGCTCTGCTGGGCTTGCTTGGGCTTGGACCTGTCACTGTGCGGATGTAGATATCGCTCACGGCTCGGCCAATATGGGCATATGTACTTAGCATAATAGTGGCATGGCATGTGATGCACTGTACTGCAGATTTGGGAGTGAGACTGGCCGTTGGTTCAGCTTGTTATTAGATGAGGGCTGATGAGGTGCTGGACTATGTTATCCAGAAACAGAGAGATTGAGTAATGAGAATTGAAAGGTACGCAGCTAATATCAAAGGCAGACGTCGTCCTATCATAAGAGTAAGGGGAGATTTCGTATCTATCGGAACCAATTGTAAGCCCAACGTGCGTTTCACCTAGCTTGAGAGCGTGTTCGTGGCCAAGCCCTAGCCAGGCTCTATCAAATAGCCACTGCAAGGACCCCTTCTCTTTGATGATTGATTGACCGATTGTACTTTGTACAGAACTCTTTGTGGAAACCAGGCGGTGACAGATCGACCTTGCTTGGTTCAGCCTCATGAGGGTTCTTCATTCCGTCCAGAACAATTCATTTGCCACCTTCTAGTAGGATTCTGGGTTTGAACCAGATTAGATCAGAAACCAGGAAACCTGCAGCGCAGTACAACACAATACCGGTACTCGTCTTTGTACTGTACAACTAATGCTTTGGTCGTACATTCGTAGAACGGATGGATTGATTACCACCGAGAGGAAGTTGCCGTGATTCACGAGCCCACTATCTAGTCTGTTTCATAAAAAAGCCCATCACAGCATTATTCGTCCTTTAAATTGGACTGAAGAAATATTAGTAATGTTCCAGGCCTGGAAAACAGCCCCAGTCTAAGTTGAGTTGGATTCAGATCCGAATTAAAATCAGAATCAGAATCGTCAATGGAAACGAAGGGAAGGGACCGTGCGCAAACCCTTGATCTCTACTGTCTCTGGTCTGCTCAGTTCGATGTCTCGTTAGGGCATGGGGCCGCACGTTGTTGTGTCACACATGGACATGGACAAGGTATCCCTCAGTCCTAGTCCAAGTCTCATTACTATCGATATTTATCGCCAGTTTCAACAAATCATCCAACCCTTTGTCACACAGAGTTGATCTTGAGCCTGACCTGACCTACGTAGACTCGGCTAGATTTATTCCTGCTGTCTCTTCCCCCTCTGGACTGTCGCGGGAGAACTTGCCTATTGTCAGGTAGGTACCAAGTTTATTATTTGTCTCGTCGGATAGAGTGAGCGCCAGAACGAACCAATACTCGATGCTTGCCAAAGCTACGCCCCCGATCCACCTGCACGCAAGCCAAAGGGACCAGAAAAGCAGCGAATCCAGTTGCAGCGTCATCTCAGGGGTCGAGTTGTACTGTAACCAGGATCATGGCCAACATCCATATCCATATACCCATACCTGGGGAGTGATGAATGAGGCTACTCTACTTTCTCGACCGGACTCTATCTAATGGCTAACAATGAGTTAGTGCTCGTTTGGTCCATCAATCTTTACTGATAACTGGTCTTGTATCCGCTGCCGTCGACGGAACCCTCGATCGGCTGCGAACTATTCGAGTTTTGTACTAACTATACTTTACTATTAATTGCTCACCGCCAGATTGACTGGCTAGCTGACTTGACTGACACTGACAGATGAAATGATGAACATCAAACGCCCGTCGCCGCGGCTGTCTATGGCCGCGGATTGTTCGCCCTGACTGGACATGGTTTTGATAATAATGCTAGCATGGGCAGGGCATGACATGGTATAGCATGGCATTCTTTCTCATGCGAGCACGAATGGGGTTTCAATTGCAGAGAGCCCTTGATCCCTGTTCAACACACCACGAGCCATGCTATGCCATGCCATATCCGCTACTACTGCAGTCACAGGACCTTCTTGCCACGCCGAACACAAGAAAATGTGTGGCCCTTGTTCGTTCCATGTTGAACGGCATGGCACATACTATCAAGTCATCTTTACTCCAATTGATCAGCTAGTTCACCGAGAATCCAGGAACACGACCATCAAACACGATGGGCTTTGGGGACATATATGTCCGTAAGCACGACTGATTCTTTTTGGAGGGTACAGTGTAGTGTAGAGAGGCACAGTGATCGAGGTACGGTACATCATGCAGTTTATTAGAAACTGTTTCTCAGCCTTCAATTCACCTGAAATTTATCAATCAGTTAGTCAGTGTCGATCCAAAAAAAGACCGACAGAATTCCAGTACTGACACTGGTAAAATTACATGTCAACCGCTTGCAATAAGCGGCTTTGCGCCATAAGCACTTGAGCTGTCAACGGTCGGCAGCTTTCACTAGAGGCTCTTGAACAATTGGTGGTGAGATTGAGACGTCATTCATACGCTACAAAGCTTCCCCAAATCGCTATCTGTCTCTGCTCGTGCTTCAACGCATTGGCACCTCTGTTAGTAGAGTGATCCTTGCCCCTGTCTTCCCGCTGCACAGCCCCGAGATGTGCCAAGCATTATTCATGGTGGAGAAGCCTGGAAAGTACGTACTGGTTGCTTTAGTAGTGGTGAGTGAGTGCACTGTACTGGAGACTGAAGACATCGGGTCCATGAAAAGACACCCAGGCACTCGCTGCTGCAGGCTGAGTCTCCGTCTAGCGTCCCACGTCTATTATGACAAGCACTCTCTGTTATGAACTAGCACTGCTTCTTTTCATGTCTCAGTTGTTTCTTCTCTCCCGTTGATGAGCTGCTAGCCTAGCCGAGTAACCTAGGAGTGAAATCAACTAATCGGAACAAATATCAGTGCATAACAGATGCGATCCACTATCTCACAGAAGAGAACCAAGGCCATCGTCCAACAAATGAGGATTGTTGATTCAACATGTAACCCTTCGCGGCAGGGGAATCAACATCTGAGGAACATGTTGGAGTGCACTGGCCAAGTATCAACAAAGCAGGAACCTTTGGTGGATGATACTGTACCCCATTCTAATGCTGCTGGGTTATTACCTACTATGTTGGTCCCTGGAAGAGCTCTCCAAGGAATCTCCAATTCAATCCACTACAATCCGTCTACTGTACGATCGGAGACTTTTACTTTATTCAAATCGAATTCAACACAGTATCAGCCCTAGGGATTTGGAGAAGAGACCCAAGCATATATCCTGTGCCGCGTCCTTTTTTGCTTTTTATTACTCGCTTCTGGCAAGCATCTGTCGTCACTATACAGCACGACTAGCAAGCCAAGCATTCATCAAGAGATCCCTCAGACCCCAGAATGTTAGGTCCAAAAAGAGGCATATCTCCATTGATCCAAGAACAAAAAGAGGTCAGGTGCAGCATCGGCCCACAGCTCGAGGCCTCTGCAACCCCTTTGGGATTGACGCTTGTTCATTTGACGGTTTACGATTGGTTACAGTCTTGAAATGAGAGAGAGAGAGGGAGAGAAAAAGAGAGCGATGTCGGTTTGTCCTCAAGCCAGGATTGAATCACCATGACGCTCGCTGCCTGTGAATCTCAGGCTATACCGATGATTGAGCGAGCCGTTGCTAACAAACGCTTAGTACCGGCAAATAATTCACCCTCTTTGAAAGGCAGTCAGCCTCTTGGATATTCTTTCTTTCACATTTGCAAACCCACAGGAAAGGTCTGCCACACCACGCGCTTATGCGTGTGAGACCAGCTGTTGGGATTGACCAACGAGGAGTCTGAGCATTTCTTCCACGTTTTTCCCTCCCTTCTCTAAACCCTTTCCTCCAATCCTCGTCTATCCCAATCCCTGCACGCCACTTGTCGACCTCTTCACTACCTACTCCGGACAATTGGCTGACCTGGCCTTCGCACTGTACTTCCAGAGCAGAGACGCCTGCAGTAGTCTACCATACAGTAGCTACCCCAAATTCCGTTTAGCGGAGTCTGGCTCCCATAAGAACGAATCGAACAAACCAAGACCTGGCCTGGAGAAATAAAATCTGGGGGGCCGATGGCTACTGTAACCCCCGGTCTGGGGAGAGTCGGACTGGTGCGTTAGCAGGGCCGGGCCCCTTGCTATTGACGGCGCACACACCATCCACCAGCAGCTCATCCCTGACTTCCCCAGATTTTGCTGCTTGCGGCGTCGTACTGGACTTGACAGGACCTGGAGATGAAGGCCCGAGACGAGACAGCAATATGGCTGATCTCTCAACAGAGGCTAGCTAACCAAGACAGCCTTAGCCAGCAGCACCTCGATCAGCGCTCTCTCCTACGCCCGCCTCGACACGTCCCCGGATGCTGCGGCGGTCCTTTCTTTTCTTCTCTTCTCATATCCATTGCTCGTTCCCTCAACTTTAGTGCACGTTACGAGTAATCTTTGCAGCCACAAATCGTAAGCTACAGAGGATTGATTACGCAGGCCAACTTTCCCATTGGTGACTAGACCCGGGACTGGGGAAAAACTGCTTCTTTGACACCCCCGTTCAGATCACGAACTAATTAATAGGAGTCCGCCGGCTCGCAAACAGAGCAAAAACCAGAGCTAGAATACTATCTAGCTGACGGACAAACCAATTCTGCTCTTATTGCCGTAATTGAGGCTCTCGGGGAAGCCCCACGAATGGAGCTAGCCTTTGGCTAATCGAAATGCAGAATTGCTTGCGATGGTGGAGGATGGCTTCGTCGACGATGAGAGGATTCTCTAGTGGGTACTTTCGCCATGGCGTCCGTACTTGTCCGAAAATGTAGGCCTCGATGATATCGAGATGTTGTTGTCGGCATCTTCAAGTTCAGACTTGCTATCTGCTCGGATCTCTGATGGATGTGGTCCAGAAAGAAGCCAAGGCCACGAAGCCTACGCTAGAAACTCCCAACTAACTAGAGCCACGGGGTCGGTAAGCTAACAGACATTCTGCTAATCAATTTATTACACCATTCTGTAAACAGGCCAGGAAAAGAAGCTGTGTCGTATTGCAGCAAACACGGCAAACTGCACCAAGTTATGTGGAGCAGAGACCAGTATGATTCATTGCCTCTGCGCTATTAAAGCATTACCAAGTCATGAAGGAGTGCGTATAGGACAGGATAATAAAATGTGATATTTTGTTCCTGCTACAGACCGTCGGGACCCTGCAGGGGCTGCCACACCCGCGAGATATTTTGAGTTTGCTCACGAACGGCGGGCCTTTTGGCGTTTTTCCTGTCCAGGAAGCTGAACGGTGATCAAGAGGTCCTTGTGAGTTATTTTTACAGTACTGTGCCGTATTGTGATTAATCACAGAACTTGTCATCCCTGGCTAGTTCTACGGAACTCCTTACTTTTGCGCCACGAGGACGGGTCGAGATTCGTAGAATAATTTAACAAGTCATTATTGAAGTATGTAGGTATGAGGAACCACCTTGTCTGTGCTGAGAACTGTAAATCATTAGCTGAGCCTAACTACCTAGTTGGTGCCGTGTCTGACCAGCGGAAGATATTCCGTAGTGGTTAGAAACGGCCGTTGGAAGCAATCGTAGTGGTCGGAACAAGAGTCCAATCAGTAGGTCAATGATTACCCCGGCATCGAGTGGAATGAAATAATAATACATGGCTAATCCTCGGACCGGGGGAGCCAATCTTGCAGAAACGAAGCTTATCACATTCGGCAATGCTTCAACAAGGAACGTACGTAATGCAATGTCGACGGAATGCCTCTTCTTGCTCTTTTGGAGGTGTGATGCTTGCCCTGCAGGAGGACAAGAATACAATTACAAGGGGAGCTTCGGCTTTCTTGTTCAGTCAAGCGAGTCTCCACTGCAAGTCGTACAGTCTGCAGGCAGTATCGACTGACGGGCTGAGTTGTTCCAAAGTGGCGAGAGTGCGAGAAGGTGGCGTTCACGGAAAAGGTTACTATAAGGAAGACAAGAAGAAAAACTTGGTTTCTAGTATGCAAACCAGACCAAGAAAGTCCGATCGATGGATACCAAACTCGGGTAAAGTCCTTTAGGCGTCCTAGCGATGTGTTCTCTAAGCCCAAGAGATCTACTACCTACGTTGAGATGATCAGCAGGGTCTTCAAGACTCTGAGCGAATCACCAACCGCTCTCGTCGCGATCGTCTCTCAAAAAAAAAACTGTTTCTATTTCGCTTCTACAATTTTCTTCGGGGGTGTGGATGGTCCTGAACTTTTGGTGTGGCATCAAACATGACGGTTTACTTGGGAAACGGATGCAATGCAGTCGAGTTTGGGAAACATTGAATGGTAGAATGGCACTGTAACTTGGTCGAACTCACTACAACTGCCGCGGCTCGGAGCATTGTCGCCTCTCGCCTTTTAATTTTCTTGATTTAGATGCTCAAAAGCTAAAGATCTGCGATGCGATGCGACTTGACGTACAAGCGAGAATGTGTTATGGGTTGCAGCATTCAATGCTGGTTGCTTGCGTACGGGAAGAATACCGGCACTTGTTAGTTGCTGTAAGACATTCTGACTGATAGAATGCTTACAACATGCTTATGCTTAGATCGGAGTATCTTTGTTCTTCCAGCCACTTGTCAACCGAGAGGCGCTGTTGGTCACACATATGCCTACCTGGCTGCCTGCCTGCCTGCTTGCTGTACGTGTTGCTGTCGAATAATCGCTCAATTAATCACCGGTCTTCGGCCATACAACGTTTGAGAAAGGACGTTTCTGACGCTGCCCACTTTCAGGGTGGGATCTTGGTTAGTCTAGAACTCGGCTGTGATGATAAAAGGGAAAAGGGACCACTAGAATCCGCACGAGTGCGTTATTAGTCGACGACTTACGCGCACAGGTGGGACTGGGGATTGGATGAGAGAGAGATTGAGGGAACAGCAAACATAATTAGAAACAAGTCGACAAGCAAAAGAAATATGTACATACGGTACGAGAGAAACGGTCCTAATCACCCGGTGACTCACACTCACACTCGCTCTACCTGCTGTCGGACTTAGCCTCAGGCTTGATATGATATCGTCAGTAGCCAAGCATCAGAAAACATGACCGGTGCATAACGAGGAGCAAAATCATCGGGTCAACTTCTGCCTGCACAAACCTAACTTTACACTATTTATTTTGAAACCTTTAAGCTTGGATGTCGACTTTTCTGTCACCTTCCCTCCCGGCCGCCTTGAGCGTCAATCGCGTGGGGGTTTGGAAACTTAAGACAGCGCCAGTGACCCATCAGCTACGCGATTATTCAATCAATTGATGATCGAACGGAAATCAATAGTTGCCATTGTGATTGTCTAGCCATACCATGGTTCCACGTTAATGGGCGTTGGTATAGAGGCGGTCGAGAAAAGCCCACCCCGCCAGTTCGCCGCCGTCTCAGTTGTCAACTGAACTGGCTAACATTTGGTGCGCATAAGTTTGGACTGCTCAAGGCACTGACTACCCTCCACTAAATGTTTCACTTTATTTATTGTCTATCTTCCATCCCAACTTGAAATCTTTGAATCATGGAGGTATTAACGATACCTACATAGATAACAAAGATGCCCAGCCTTGTCCTTCGTCACCAACCCAGTCCAGGTTAGTTGAGCTATGTGCTGTACAGCTATTGGCCGAAAGAAACATACGTCATAGAGGCCCATTCCAAGGCCAAGATGAAGAAAAACCAGGCTGAGAAGACAAAGACTCGTTAGTTATATTCGGTAGTTTTGTGGTTTATTGTGAAAAAGTCTTCCTAGGAAAAAAATACAACAACAACATTTATGATTTTGCTTGAATTAGCGCTCTGCCTTGTGCCTATATAGCCACCTGTCACGGCGGCTACACACGTTGTGAAACCACTTACACAAACACCTGGTACTCCCAAACACAAATTTACCACCATGAAGTATAATTTACTTCCTCTTATATCTCTGCTCATTGGCTCCAGCCTTGCTGCGGATGTTGTTACAATCACGGCACCAGTATCAATCCCCTCCAACGAGCCAGAATGGAAAGACAAGGACACCTTCACATCAGCTGTTCTTAACAGCACAAATTTCTACCGGGAAGAGCACAACGCTACAGCTCTAAAGTGGAACAAGACACTCGAGGAGTTCGCGTCAGACTACCTCGATGACCTCGACGACTGCAAATTCGAGCACTCGGGCGGTCCCTATGGCGAGAACCTCGCTATAGGTTATCCCAATGTTACGGCTAGCATCGAGGCATGGGGTGATGAGCGGGACAAGTATGACTTTGACGACGCCGAGTTTGATGAGGAGACGGGCCACTTTACCCAGCTTGTCTGGAAGGATACCAACACTGTTGGATGTGGGAGGAAGTTGTGCGGCGAGAAGGGTTGGTATCTAGTCTGCGAGTACTGGCCCAGGGGCAATGTAGAGGGACAGTTCGAAGAAGAGGTTATCAAGGAGGAAGGCGGTGCGTTTACAACGAGACCTGGTGTTGGATTGGCGTTGATTGTTTTCCTTGGATACATTGTTGTCTTTTTATAGATAGAGGCGTTTGCGTTTGATATTGGGTAGGCGTATGGGTTTATGATGGATGATGGGTTTCATGCTGGACATGAGCTACGTTGGCTACGTCTCTACGGTTTGTTTTTGTATATACTATATATTTCTTATGTGCTACGGCCTTACTGTATACCACCTCTTTTACTTTCTTAATACCCATCAATGCTTCTCCTCCTCATGTTAGGTCTGATTGTGTTTTGATCACTACGCCATGACAATCGATTAATACATTTAGTATGTACTCCAACTCTGTCTGTATGCTAATGAGAAACCTCTGATGTGACGACAGAATATTATCTCTTGTCAAGGGTAGCGTGAAGAAGTCAGTTCGATAATCATGAGTACATTATGTGTAGAGGCGGAACTTCACAGTATGTCCCAATGAAGTAAACGATACTAGGTTGCACCTATTAAAGACCCGTTACCTGTCGGGTTTTAGGCACTGATATACAAGGTACAGTGGGAAAGTTAGTTATTGAAATATCCCATGATTTGATATATTGAGTTTCTGATCTACGGATCTTCTAGTTGAGAATTGCGAGGAATATTGAGAAGGCTTGGGCTTCGGTTTAAAGCTATAATGAATAAATACAAGGTACAGGCCTAAGTACAATGTCGTAACGAGCACCTTGTCAGATTTCGTTCTTTCCCTCCGCTAGAAGGCAGCAACTAGGTACCTAGGTATGTCGAATGCATACCTGTCTGCACCTGCCCCTTCGACCAGACCATACAGCAAAGAAACAGAAGGAAGTTAGATATTCGTGAGAATCTACGGTTAAGTATTATCTCTTGGTCCCTAATATGAGCGTGCAAACTCACAACTGCCATCATCCCGGACAACATCGTACACCCAGTATCATCATCATCTTACACCTTTGGAGACCCGATCAACACTTGCCACTCTCTTGTTATACCATCATTATCTCTTATGAATTTCCGCTCCACCTTGAAAGAGACGTAAACGAAAAGGATGGAGAATCTTGCGCAGCCTTTGCACGCTGGAGTCACCGGGCTTTATGGAATATTTCTTGAACGCTACATCATATTCACGTTGAAGAACCCCTACACGGCCGGTCGATTGTTATCTCGATATGAGGTGTATTTGCCTTTGCTGTCGCTTGGCGAGAGCATGTATCGACAACTTGGGCTCGATGCCCCGACCAGAGCATAGTATGCGTTAAGCTGCCCTCTACCTCCTTTCTTCACATTCTACGGACTCAGTGCCAAGCACTTGACTATCCTCGACATCGAAGTCTATAATGATCATCAATATCATCTACAAACTCTTGTACCCTTTTGGCCACTATTTTCTCACCTGACAGCCTTGAAAACTGCCATCCTGAGATATCATGCAGTCTGCGACGCGATACCCCCAGTGACATACCCAGAGACAATGTTCTATCAAGACGCATACGAGATCCCGCTCGGTCTGTTCAAAGACCTTGCTGCAAATCACATGCGACTCGAGAAAGGCGTTCTGGCTGGCTTTCCATACGAAATCGATGACGAACCTTGGGAGCTCCTCAAATCCAAAATAGATATCGTCCCCACTGACAGCGACGGCGAGTATCTGACCCCGACATCGGTCCGCAGGTTGGTGTTGGTCTTCATCGATTCAAGGACCAAGATACGCCCTAAAGTTCTCTCTGAGTCTATGCTCCAGGATTCTAACGACGACGCATCGCGCTTGGAAGCATATTGGCATCGCAAGGAGTTGTGGTTACGAACCGACACCATCAAGTATGAAGAGCGAGCATTCGCTGTTGAACGCCGTGAACCAGAACTCGGTCGCTATTTTCAACCCATTCTCAAAACTCCCAGCATATCGATACTTGGATTGACCCGCGGTGCTCTATCCGCTCCCATTACTTCGAATACTAATATTCCAAATGTCAGTGATTCAGAGATCAGCACTTCAGGAGAGTCTCAAGACGCGAGACCATCATGGTGGAATTACGTCCTGGGAATACTATCGCCTTGTAATTGTGGCTGGGACGCAAATTCGGGCGGGGCTGACATCGATGTAGAAAGCGGGGGGACATGAGACTTGCAAAACCCAAGCGTTTTATTTTCACAATCTTTCTTTTTCTCTGTACAGTTATAGCGATGTAGGACTAAGAAAGCTCAAATTATTGTGTAACCTGCTTGTATCCTGTCCTTCTGAAAGTATCTTATATTTATGACATTGGTAACACAATATGACAAAGAAGTATTGCATAGTAAATCAATATATAGTATAAAATGTGAGTATTTATACCAATACGTTAGACACTATAGAGAATATTATAATAACAATCACTTGCCTTTGAGATAGATGCTAACCTCGAAAATGCCATCTTTTCTAAGTCGCTAGCCTACCCGTGAGTGAAGGTTACTCGGATAAACATTGCCCCACCTCCGCCAAGATTTCGGGTTGGCGTTCAGAGCTCCCACGTCGGAATCTTGCGACAGCCAGAATCGCAGTGATCAAACAGTTGAAACCTCGCTATCTCCCAACTTCGATCTCGACCCTAAGCGTAGCAACAGCTCCCCATTTCACACACTTACGGCTCTTTGCGCCTATTCACATAAAAATGACTGGTCGCGGTGGTGGCGGTGGTCGCCGTGTTCTCGTTCCTCCTATGTAAGCCTTTGAAGCTTCCCTCGCGACGCGATTGTTTGTTCGCTGAATCTTGGAGACGGTATACTGACGGAATCTTAGCAACTTCATCTTCAAGCTTCTCCAATCAGTGAGTTTTTATCGATCTTTTTGCACGCCGTCGATCGCCGAAACGCTTGACCGCCGATGGACCTCGAAAACACAATATTATCCCTGATCCTGCGCCTTTCGGTGTCAAAGATGAATGCATGCGATTGATTCGAAGGCGGCAGTGGAATGCGATTCGAGCTCGGGGACTGGTTTGTCCTGAATCGGCTGGGCCAGGATTGAACGACTGCTTTAGAAATAGTTCTTCATCCCTGACGCTACACCAGTGCCGCATCTCTTATCCCTGCTGCAAAATAGGATTATGTTGTGCTGTTGAGGTCGATAAGGCGGAGCAGACGGTGATGGTCGATAGTGAGAATTCCTGCTAACTGTCGCAGCACGCTACGGTCAGCGTCTGGCTGTACGAGCAGCTCTCCATCCGCATTGAGGGCAAGATCAGAGTCAGTACATGCAGAACCATTCGCAGACAACAAACTCTAACGCTTCATAGGGTTTTGATGAGTTCATGAACCTGGTCATCGACGATGCCGTGGAGGTTAAGCAAATCACGAAGACCAACGACAAGGAGTCCCGGAGACCTCTCGGTACGTTGCAGCCTAACCCCCCTGTCTTTACTGTGTACTAACGTAACCAAAGGTCAAATTCTGTTGAAGGGAGACAACGTGTCGTTGATCCAGAGTGCCGCAAGCTGAAGAGGTGGCGATGAGACCAATCGTGTGGACTTGGGAAATAGACGGACACTGGAGTGGCGTGGAAGCATGAAGGGATACCCAAAACCGCCCGGGCCGATTAATGGCTGATTAGGCACTTCCAAGGTAGTCACGGCGCACAGTATCTCTTGGGTTGCAAAAAGTACGTCGTGTCGCAGATGAGTGTCGAAATGCGTCGAGGACGAAGTCTTGACTTGGCTTGACTTCACCAGACCATGTATCTTTGTGTCTGCTTTTGGGAGACATTTACAAACCAATAAACACGTGAATGCTTCTGTTTATTATCTTGATTGTGGTTGAATTGGGGTTTGTGTATACGTGATGGTGTCATTGGAGAGTACTCGTGATTGTAGCTCTCACAATCCTTTGTAACCTTGCTCAGAATTGGGCCACTTTCAACAAACAGTCAATCGTAAATAATTACTCATTCATGTTCTTAAAGGAGCGGACAAATTCCTACATCGTCGGCTCCATCAGGTTCTGCAATAGCCTTGTTAATGCTGCATACAGGAGCTCATACTATGCTGCCCCCACGGCCGGAACTTGTGTTGGGTGTTATCTCTCATGACACTCAACTCATGCATGCATATGCGGATAGAAATCATGCTGCAATCTTACGGCACCAGCAGCGAATGGAGATGAGGTGGTTCAACTTCGGTTGTACCATGTTGTATTGGAGCGTCGTATGATAGGATAATTGGTGGGATGTGTGATCTAAGCCGAAGTATCTGCATGTGAGCTGTATCGGAGTTATTGATGCTTAAAGACTGGCCTGATGCGTACTCGATGAAAAGGCCATACCTCCCAGGATATCAGAACATGACTGTTAATACTATAGTATGGGATAAGATTAGGACCAGTCCATTCTACCTGCAGGAGTTCCCGATATATTTGTTCATACCTTGGGTACCTAGGTAGAATTGGATGACCAATTTTCCAATACCCACTGGGAGCCTTGAAGCCTTGGAGATGCAGTTGTACATTCATCACGAACTGAGTCGATGACGTGATAATCCATGGTAGTAGGAAGTACGTCAAGACCGTTTGTCATGTCTTCAGTCGGTCTGCGGCAGTACTGTTTCATCACGATCGAAGCACCTTCGCATCTCAACCACGATCACGATTCAAAGCTCCAAACGGTAACATTAACGTCGGTTACTTTCAATGCACACAGTATGCCTTAGCAATGCCATAAAAGCAACTGTACATCGGCGCAAATCACATCGAACTGACAGAGAGGGTGTTGAAGCGTCCCATTGGACCAGCCATCGCCCGAACAGGATCGATGAATCCCTAGCGTTGGAAAAGGAGGGCAGTCTAGAAGAAAGGCATTGCATACATTATCCCGTAACCAGGTGGCGAGGCTTGTCTAGAACACATATCAAGAAGCGCCATACACCCCAATCGGGCTGCGTGACATTGTAGCTGGAAGAGCCTGGACCCTGGACATGGAATTCAATCCAACGGTCCCGACGGCGTCTACGAGGAGCATTCTTTTTCTTATCGTAGAGAGACTGAATGCTAATGACAATGTGGCAGTAGGCTTTTCCTTCTACGTATACTGTACCGAGAATCTAGTACTAATATCGCAACGATGCATGATCTCTCTTATTGCAGACATGGCAGATATGCCCCGCGGAATTTCTTTAACAATGAATATGCACCCCGGATTTTCCTTCCCCGCCTTACGGTGGAGTGTGGAGCCACACTTTGAAAGAACTCAATATGGCTTGTCAACTAGCTGTGATTCATGAACATTGGATTACGCGGCGCATTGTTGTTGAAAAGCTGGCTCGAAGCTAGAGCAAGCCTTTCAAGCTATTTGCGTTGTTGTTTATTCATTTTATTGTACATTTGTTATAGTGACAATCAGCCGCAGATGTTGGAATCGGCCGAGGCTATCAGGTCCATGCTTTTTCGAGGGAGAAGAGGTTTAAGAAGTTATCAGCGTGGGAACCAATTGCTTTTGACTTGAAATGACGTCGAATCCGACAATAATCATGATTAACAGCCTGTTCACGAACGATTAGCAGTACAGCCACATTAACGAGGCGACCCTTGTCTCTTGATCGACTCGACTCGGCTTGAACTAGACAGACCTACGCTTGCAAACAAACGTCGAACCGTTAAGACAGTGCCATTGAAGCGTTTGGCCTAGTAGTACCTAGCGAGGCTTGTCACGAAGCTTGGACCTCGACGCGGGCTTGAGGAAGAAATAGCGAAGGGAATACCGCTTGAGCTTCTCCTCTTCCTCTTTGTTTCATTGCATATCGACCAGGCTTTTGTATTGCCGTATGTCCAGGTGAGCTTGTACATAGAGCCATTGAGATATGCGCAGAACGGAACTTCTCCTTTCCTTTGACCAAGTGCCTGTGGGTCACAATATCCTTACCATTCGTCAATGTCCGTAACGTGTTGGTGGGATTTTAGCACATCACATATACGTGAGGCTCACACTAAGGTAGGTATGCAAGACAATGTCAGTGGAGCCAGCGTGCTAAATGAACCACTTCTGCGGAACTTCACGGCTGAGACTCAAACGACACAAACTTGAGCAGGTTGCGGGTTTCAGCCAGGTCAGAAGACCCAAGATCGATAATGAAACTGGGTTACAAGATAGGCGAGCCACCGTGGATACCGTATACCAAACTGGTGGGTCAGGTTGAAGCTTGAGAATAGCATCTCGGCTTCTGTCATGCTCCGGTGTCGAGAATTTGGTCGCGATGGAAAACGTAGACTAGGTTACAACGGCCGACTTTGCTAATGCTCCAGACTGATCCCTGTTGAATTAGGGCTTATCGAATGTTCAGGTCATGACAGGGTTGTCAATGTGTTTTGCGATTGGTTATGGATGTGCACGCGACGTGCAGCAAATCCCCTTGTGGAGGGGAGATGTGCTAGGGAACCTTGAGTTGTTTCTTTTGTTTAAGAACCTGGTCAAGAAAAAAAAAAGTCGCTCATTCTGAGGCACATCCAGGTTGGGAACAATGTCGTCTATTTGGAGGGAGCTACTGAACTGCTATCATCGGCATAGGCGGTTGTAGGTTTGAGATAATGATCTTTTGAAGCCAGCCTTTCCCTAATCAATCTTCAACTACATTTCTCTTCTTGGGTTGACTCGGCTGTGTTATCATCATTTGTCATTGGCACAACTCATAGGTAGCAGGTCCGGGCTGCCCCCCTTTCATCGAGTCTAGCTGATTTCAGTGGGCCGAGGAGCCTTGGCTACCAGGACAAAGAGCATCAACTAGAGCCCAATGAGGAATAAACCATCTCTACGGGCTGGAAGATCCCCAAGCGGAGTCGGCAAGACAGTGCAGTATGGAATCGGGATGTTGAGAGAGGCAAAAGACGGCGGATCCTATTCCGATGATTCCGGGTCGTAGTCATGGCATGTACTGAACAGGAGGTTGGGTCAGAAACTCGAGCCAATGTATAAATATATCTGCAGCTGCAGTGTCGTTGGGGCATAGCTGTCGTATCGAGTTGGATCCCATGCAGTAAAAACAAGACAGGCTGCAGGTTCATCCTTACTTGACGTGTCCAGAAGATCTTCACCAGGGAGCCTTGAACTTCCAAGACTTGATGCTTGGCAGCTTGGGTCCTGGGAAACATTCTTCAGGTAATGCGATGCGATGCAGGTGCCGTGTCATTTTCGCATGGTGATCCTACAGAACCAAGGTATTAGGTCGGGTTTTCCATTAGGACCTATGAATACTCGTCCCCAATAGGCTCCTTCTAGTACCTGAACAGTTTAGCCCGGTGCGGGGGAGAGTCAAACTCCGTTCGGAAAAGCGGAGCTTGCCCGCTACAGCCAGAGCGAGAGCAGGGCTTCAGGGCTGGCGGATGGCGCCTGCTGGCCCTGGAGGATGTGCTACTGGGTCAGCACTTTAGTGGCTCCTGAGGGTGCATCTGGCCCGTTGTAAAGGGTCTTAAAATTCCATTCACTGCCTGCTCATTCCTGCCCCATTGGCTGGACAGGGGCTTCACCAGCGCGGGGCTGAGTTTGAAGGTGCGGCAAATCCAATCTCATTCATTCATCCATTTTTGGGCCCCTTCCCCAAGCTTCGTTTTCGTTCGCTTCTTTCAGTCTCATCTCAATCTCAATCTTACCTATAACCTCTTCGTCAACATATACTTATAAATAAAAACTTCACTTTCGTTATATCCGTTTCGTCTCTTCCTCATCCGGGCCTCATCGCTGCCGGTCTGCTCTCGACGCGACGCTACACAGAGTGATATATCATATTACTCATACCCCGGCTTTCGCTGCTATTCATCGCATTTTAATTCGCCTTCAGAATGAGACGCCAGAACCGCTCGTGCGACCAGTGTCGCAAGGCCAAACGGGCATGCGATGCGCCGTCGCTATGGGACATTCAACGTAACTCAGAGAGGCTTCGCAACGGTTCCGAGAGCGTTAGCGGAGCTTCTCTTGCTGAAGAGCACCTTGGTAAGTTGCAACTACCTTTCTCGGGCACCTGTTTCCCCTTCTCTTCCCCCCTCATCATCTTTTTTACAATGTCGACGACGCTAACCGGGGGACCTGCGGAACCTTACAGATGAGATTGATTCTAGGGCTTTACGATGTTCATACTGCCTTCGCACTCGCAAACAATGTACATTTCATTGGGTTCGAGCTCAATTACAGACTGGCCCGGCCGCCGCCAACACCAACACCAGTACCAATACCAATGCGAACCCCGATGCTGCCTCTCAGAATGCTGCCAACCCTCGCCGGGTACCCGATCAATCGCGCACAAAGGCCAAACGTCAACGGCCGCGCCTTCAACAGCAGCCTGGACCCGCGCCGGCTCAGGCTCCCCTTCCGACCCAGTCGCTTGATGTTAACGCAACTGCCTTACTCGATATGCTACAGGCACCTCCGACGACGCATGACTTGAGTTGCTGGGGACCAATGGATACGACCGGCTTCGGCAACTTTTCTGCTTTCCCTCACACTACCTTCGATAACATGCCCGTCAATGGCGTCTTCGACCCGACAGCATTTGATGCCAGCCTTAACAATAGCGTTTTCCAGAGCTTCGAGCCTCATGTAACATCAGGGCACCCACATCACATGGATCTAACGCCCTCCACAGAGCTCACCAGCCAAGCTTTGCACTCACGGCATCAAACGACAGAGGAGGAGAATGCCGACAACGGGTGGCCTCTATTCCAGACTCAGTCTGTTGGCAGTGACGTTCCTTTCCAGCCTTCTCCCTCAGCCTCCAATTCATACGAAAGCGACATTTCATCCAGATCTTTAAGTGTACGACGTTATCCGGAAAGTTTGGCAAGAAGCTATAGTACTTCCATCTCGCCCTTCTCAGTAACACACAATATGATGACAAAGACGAACAACAACATGATTTCAGATAACTTGATGAGAATATACCATGACGTTCTGGAGCATGCTTTGTCTTGCTGGCTGTCGGAAGAAACATGCCCTTATAAACCCAGTACCATCACTCGATCATCAAACAACGGTGTTAGTTGGCTAGCATCTCATTTTGAGGGACTGAGTGTCGGCCAACCGAAACAGCAAGATAACAGGATATATCGACGAGTCATCCAACTTGACAAGCAGGCACAGGCGACGAAGTTGATCCGATTAAGTAAATCAGATGACCGAGCTGCTTCGAAGGCCTTGCACTTGGCCATCATGGCGTTCGCGACGCAGTGGGCTCAAGGTAGCCAACGTGAGCGAGACAGGTTCCCACAAAGCTTGACGCAGATGGATAGTATGCGATCAGAATTCGACGACATCAACGAGGATTTTGACCGAACGCTTCAAAAGACCTTTTGGGCTCAAGCCAAGAGAGCCCTACAGGACTGTTCTGATATGGAGTGCTTTCGTGTGGTCTGTGCGGATCTGATAATGGGATTAGCGCAGAAACCAAGGGACGACGAAGACAACAACGATGGGCCCTACAGTACGAGTAACTTTGATGGCGAAAGCCCTATTGCTTCAGGAGAGGGATCAATTGCTTCTCAGCTCAGCGAAATCATCGCTGCGGAAGGCCCACCTGTCTTCATGGAACGAGCTGCAAGAAAGATGCATGCTCTCAAGTTTCAGTACGAGGCACGGGAGACAGGAGTTCTCGATGTGTCTGGAAGCTCTCTCGGATTAGAGAAGGCAACTGCCGCGGAAGCTCTGAGCGAGGAAGACAAGGGTACCATTGGCCTGGTTTACTGGATGACCGTCATGTTTGACACTGTATCGTCCTCCATGAACGGCCGGCCTGTAGTTGTCTCGGATGAGGAGTGCCACCATGACCCGACGTACCCTGATCACCCAGAGCACGAATCTTACAACATCGAGTATCGACCACAGGACGCTCGGTGGTGGGCAGAACTCTTCGTTCGCGAAAATAAAGAGGGTGTCCTCCGCTGGCCTTGCTCGTACGACGCCGCCTCCAAAGGCGTTGTCACTGCTGCGCCTATCAAGGTTATCTTGTTCCGACATGTTTCGTACCTTCAGAACACGATCAGGAGTCGATACCGTGGCGAGCCAGTCGAGAAGGTCATTTCAAACGCAATGGCTGTTTACAAGCATTGGAACGTAAGCTACGGCGCCTTCTTCCGAGATCTGGTCGAACAATATGACTCTGTGCCAACGCTCATCCAGAGCTGGTTTGTATGCGTGGTGGCCCATTTCCACTGTGCTGCTCTTCTAATGGCAGACTTGATTGAGCTTGTCGACGAGAATAAGCTGGGCCTGGATTATTCGACCCAAGTTCGTCAAGCAGCCAACGTAGTGGCTAGTCTTCGCCGAGACAGTGCATCTATTCTTTCGGATCTCGCTCGAGTTTCGACATGTCCTCGAGCCGGCGATGTACCCGGAACCGGTATCTCAGACCTTCACTTTGCAGTCGTCGAGGGGTCTATCTTGACGGAACCATGGACTATGATTCTCATTAGGGCTTTCACCAAAGCCGCTATTCTACTTCTTACTGAGGCGGAAGAGAAGGTCCGACACGAGCACATGCCTCTGGAGACACCCAGTGTCATGCACGTGGTGCGCAGGTGCGAGGACTGCACGAAAGCACTTTGGTGCTTGGGTAAGAAGTCAGACATGGCACGCAACATCGCAAGCATCTTATCCTCAGCATTGGGCCCTTACATGATACCAATGACCATGTCGAACATGCCTGTTCCGTCTGTCGAGCCAGTCATGGTGTAGATTCTGACGCATGACCTTTTTTTCTGTTTTGTTTTTCAAACTTATTTTGCATGTGAGCGAATAGCAGATTTGGGTATCGGACACCACGGAGCAACAAAATGATAATTAGCGAAATGAAACAAACGAACGAATTCTACACATCTACATGTATTCTGGGAAACCTTTTGGGCAAGATAGTCATTATTGTCAATTGTGAGGTATCGCCTTGGGGTTCAGCTTGATCGGTTATGTCAGTGTCAAAATTATTTCAAGCAAATGATGTATCTCGGTGAATCGAAAGAGGCTGTGACGTGTTGCTATGCGTTCCGGGGGTAAATTAACGCTCTTCCAGTTTCAACGCCCCCTAAGACCTGATCTATCAAGGACTGCTGACATGCCGCAACAAGGTGCTTAATCGATGACCGCCCTTGAGCGGAGTGAATGTCCTACCTGGCTATGATGACATGAATTCATCTATCAGACACTGGGACGAATCCACCCCGAGAACTGCTTTGTGCATGGCCACTTGTCGAGTCCCGTAGGACCTTTGGCCTTCGCCAAGGAGTTGGGGGCCATTGTATGGCCCTTAGGTCAGATAATCATATGTTCCTTTTCAAGCTTGCTGTACCAAAGCTCCCTTACGTATCATGCGTATTGTATTAGAAAGATCGTGACACTAATTGAACGTCAAGTGACAAACACTTCTCAAGCCAACAAACAAAACAGCCAAGGACCTTACTTACATGACCTATTTATGGCAACCTTACTTTTGAGTAAGCAAACACGTCTTTGAGTAAGCTAGGGCCGCCAATCGGGAAATAAATACAAGCTGACACCGGTCGCTGTTAAACAAGGCTCAGCCATGGCTTAGAAACCGTTGGACTTACACCGACGATCTTTCAACCTTGGCGGATCCCGTATAGAATTGCCACATGCGGCTCACAGACTTGGGAAGGGTACAATTCACAGTCAAATTTGACGTCGCAGTTAATCTTGTACCTACATCGCCTCCTCAAGTGGAACTTCTGCCAGCGAAGTTCGAAGCCAGGCGGACAAGATAGGCTGCGGATGGGCTTGCTTGGGGGCCATGCATCTATCACCAAGGACAGCCTGCAAGATTTAGTGCTTACAGCATCACCATGATGCTGTGAGTGAATGGTAGAGACGAGATGGATGAGAGGAGGGAGCCAATCTTTTGTTTGTATAGATTGTTCCTCAGGGCTGTTGCATCAATCGTCTTCAATACCATACAGGCTGTTTGTTGATTCATCCCAATTCCATCTCTCTGATATTTACGTTCACCCGAAAACTTCAATAGCCTGTCCGCTTCATGTCTTTCAGTCACCATGGCACCCAACCCAGCGAGTAACCTCTGCACATCTACAGCATGTCTTCAACTTGCTGCAGACATGAAGCAAAGCATGGCATTGAACTACACCGAAATTGACCCATGCGAAGACTTTGAACAGTGTAAGTCACCGCAGCCCATCACACAAGTCCAGCCTTAACGACTCTAGATGCCTGCGGCAACTGGGCTGAGTATCACGACATCCCTCAAGGTGCAAACGCTATCTATGGCATATCAGCCTCTCAAGAACAAACATACATACTTGCGAGAAGAATTCTTGAAGATCCATACCCTACTGGTGAAGATGCTGGATATATCACTGTCAACTTGACAAAGGAACAGACCAAAGCGGACAAAAGGAATCTTGCCAAGATCCAGGAGGCTTATCAGGTCTGCCAGAACTACACTGCTCTTGAGGAACAAGGCCTCGATGTCCTATCTGGAATTATCGAAACGATCGTAGAGTTATACCCCACTGATGCATCTAACACAACCACGGATTCTTCTGCCTTGGAAAAGACATTAGCGACATTTGAAAGCTTTGGAATTGGAACTTTCCAACAGATGTTTATCTCCCAGAATGAGTACGACCCCGAAGAAGTCGTTCTGGGAATCTCTCCACCTTTATTCCAGGGACTGAAACTACCAGATACAAAGGAAAGCGAGGCAGAGTTGGTGGAGATAACCTCTGCGTTACTCAGAGCTACGTACCCTTCTGGCCTCAGTAACGCAGCTGCTACCGAACTTGCAGAATCCCTTCACTCACTTCAAATGAAGCTTGTACTGGCTTGGGCATGGAGCCTGACAAACGAAGCTTCTGATATCGTTCCTGCAGGGAATTTGAAGAAGCTGGCTCCCAACTTTGACTACGAGGGCGTGATCAAGCAGCTTGCCCCCAAGAGTTGGAAAGGAACAGTCAACACTCGTTATCCTTCATACTTCACGAACGTGTCTGGAATCATCTCCCAAACACCGGCCGAAACAGTACAGGCGTACTTTGTATGGAAGATGATATCTTCCGTGTCATCTTACATCGAGCATGACTTGACCAACACCTACAACGACTTCCAATACAAACTTCAAGGAAAAGACCCGGAAAGCCTTAGACCTCGCTGGAACAAATGCATTACACTCTTGGACCAGGGAGTCGACTGGATCGTCAACATTCCCATCGCCGAGGCAGCTGTAGGTCCTCATGGTCTAACCTGGATTCTCACACGCTTTTTCGTTGACAAGAACTTTGGCCCGGATAAAATCAAGATAGCCTCAGACATGGTAGACTACATCAAGGATGCCTTCTCAGATCGCATCAAGACGCGTGAATGGGCAACTGAAAAGGTCAAGAAAGCTGCCCTCGAGAAGGTCAAGGCTATGCAAAAGATGATTGGACTTCCTACAGACCCCAACCCCCTGGACCCCATCGCTATCGAGAAATACTACTCCGACATTAAAATCAAGCCATCTCTTGTCCTAAACGCCCTGGCGTTCGCAAAGTCCAGGATCAATAAACAGTGGAAGAGCCTTGCAGAGCCATACAGTAGAGGCCAACTCGTTATGAGCACTCTGAAGGCCAACGCATACTACGCTCAGACCCGGAACGAGATCGGCCTGCTGGCAGGGTACCTTCAAGCCCCCATTTTCGACCCGGGATACCCTGACTACATCAACTACGGAGGTGCAGGTAACATTGTTGGCCATGAGATCACACACGGTTTCGATAGTCAGGGGTACATGTACGACAAGACGGGAAACAAGACGTCATGGTGGGACAAGGAGTCAGAAGAAGCCTTTGTGAGCCAAACAAAGTGCTTCGTCGAACAGTACAGCAACTTCACTATCGAGGCACCCGATGGTAAAGCTCTCCCCGTTAACGGAAGCCTGACTCTGCCTGAAAACATCGCCGATGCCGGCGGTGTCGTGTCAGGTTTTGCAGCCTGGAAAAAGCAAGTCAAAGATAGAGGGATGGACAAGAGTCTACCGGGATTTGAGAAGTTCTCACATGAGCAATTGTTCTTTCTAAAATGGGGTCAAACTTGGTGTTCGAGGATTCAACCTGAGTATTCTCTAGAACTGCTTACAACGGACGTACACGCTCCCAGTGCCGCCAGAGCCTTACTGCCTTTGAAGAACTCGGCTGAGTTTAACAAGGCTTTCAGTTGCCCAAATAAGAGCCCCGTTTGCGAGGTTTGGTAAGATAGCACGGGCATGTTGTGCGATCATTGTTTGAGAAACATGGGCGATGTATTTCCAACTAGATACAAATCGAATGGTACTATCATCAAACACAGCATGGTGTTTACTATACCCTCAGGATCTCAAGATAACGAATTACGCTACCGGTGAAGATTATTGTAGCATCCACCATCCTTTCTGCTTGCCCTCTTGTGTCAAAACTGCCCGAGTACCAACATCCTTCATATGTAGGCATCGGCCTTCGTCCACATCGCTCTGCGATTCACTCGTTATAATCGGACTCTGTCCGCCAAGCTGTTCGTGTTTCATAGGAATTTAGTGTTGGGATCCTCTTTCAATAGTCTAAGAGTTCTGTTTATTACTAATACTATACAGCTTGTAATCTCTCTATATAATATAACCTTTTGGCAAGTTATTGTCTTTGTACTGAATAATCATGGGCTCATTATACTAATACATCAGTGTCCTCCGAGTAATATTCTTACACAGCTGTCTGTGCTATGGGCTCAAGGCATAAATCAATGTTATGTGATCCCTCTGTAGCGTATGAGGGTAAAATCAGCTCAATTCAGGCCGCGTTTCCGTTTGGCGAGCCTCCACGATAGTTGCCTCGACCACGTCGGCCACGGTACCAAGGGGTACGCCCTCTTCGGCCTCCACGTCCACCCCGGCGTGGTCCGGAAGCGATTGTGTCCTTGCCCTGTTCTGGCAACTCGACGTGGTTGGTTTTGGCGCCGTTATTGATACCACTTTGGGCGGGTACTTCGTCTTTCTTTTGCGAAACCTTGGGCCGTGCCGATGTGCATGGTTCGGTGGTTCGCAAGTCGTGCTGTGTTAATCGATTTGAGTTCTGCGCAGATGACTCATCAGTCGGCTTTTGTGCAGTCATTAGCTTCTCTTGCTTAACCTCGGTGGGCAGTGGAATCTGAGATCCCGTAGTGACCTTCATAGGAGGTAGTGTAACACGACGACGCATCTGTGAACGTTAGATAAACGAGCCAGTACTGGTCGATATGTGGGCAGCGAGCTTACTGGAGACGTTGGCCCCTCAATCGCAGAAGTTAAGACTGCACCATCCGTGTCAGGTTCATCCGAACCGTGTGACCCCTGCGACGGCTCGCTCTTGGATTGGTTACGTCGGGAGTAGTATGGAAGCTTGTATTCGACACGTTGGTCCTCCGTAACATCTTGCTTCTTTTTGGCAGGTTGGGATTTATTTGCAACCATGGCAGGGGCTTCAAAGATCAGCAAAGCTCCAGATATCGAACTTGTGAACTCACCCTCCATGTTTTCACCAGTTTCAACACGACTTGCACGTTTATTCTTCAGAGCACGATCGACCGCTTCAATAAAAGCCTTCTTCTTTTCCTTGAAAGCTGTATCCCGTAGTGCCATATGATCGCTGTCTTGAGCAGCCCGACTCCCCTAGGGTCGGCTAGCAATGGCTGACTGCTTCTTGGTCTGTTCCGCCTGCTCGACAACCTCATCAGACCACTGTCGGCTAGTTTGCGAACTTACATTCATCGCCTCATTTTCTGCAGCAGATGTGGTCGATGCTTCGGAGGTCTCAGTTGCCACTAATTGCCTAGCCTTGGCCAGCATTCTGGGGGTAAACGTAGCGGCGACAGGATTCAATCGGTTTCCCTGCAAATAAGAGGTTAGAATCACCAAAGACTATTTCTCTTCGGCTGAAACTACCTCTCGCTTTTGCGTTGGGGTACCGGCGACTTGTTCTTCACTGTCTTGTGCCTTGGACGATTTCCCTTGTTCGCTGGCTGCTGTTGCCGGCTTCTTGACCTTCGACAGTTCGGCCTTGGTCTGCTCCGAGGATAGGTCGTTAACAAATCCTGCCTGACCAGATGAGGTATTCTTGTCTTCATCCTTGGATCGCACAAAAACTTGCTTGGACCAAAGGTCCGCATATCTTCCCCCGGCAACGATAAGTTCGTCATGATTGCCCTGCTCAAGAATTTCGCCATTCTCAACCACAATAATTCGGTCTGCGTTCATAATTGTAGAAAGACGGTGACTGTCTGTGTCAGCAAAATATCCATGAGAAGTGGAAGGTAACAGCTTACGCAACGATGAAAGTAGTCCGACCCTCGCATAACCTCTTAAAAGAGACCTGGATTTGTTGCTCGGTGTCTGTGTCTACCGCGCTGGTAGCTTCATCGAGAAGAACGATATCCGGCTTCTTGAGCATTGCCCTAGCTATGGCAATGCGCTGAAGTTCGCCGCCAGACAATTTCCTATCAGGTCAGTGTACTGTTCTCTACACAGGTCAGTCATGACTTACACGCCACGCTCTCCAACACGCGTCTTGTACCCTGCCGAAAGTTAGATATCATTATAGGTGGCTTTCAAATGCGGTCTTACCATGGGTGAAGCCTTTGATCTTATCATGGATGCACGCAGCTTTGCATGCGTCGTATACTTCCTCGTCAGTCGCTGTGATTCTCCCATATCGTACGTTGTTCATGATTGTATCGTCGAACAGGATCGGGCTTTGAGGAACAACCCCGATGCGATCGCGAAGACTGAAGGTTGTCAGTGTGAAGTAGTGTTTTGGCGTGATAGAAGCATGGCTTACCTGAACAGGTCAACCTCTCTGATGTCCTGACCATCGATACAGATACGGCCCTCGCCCACGTCGTAGAATCGATCTAGCAATTTAATAAGTGTCGATTTCCCCGCTCCTGTAGCCCCAACGAAAGCAACCGTTTGTCCAGCAGGTACATGAAAGCTGACATCCTTGATGATACCCTTCTTTTTATCGTAACTAAAAGAGACTTGCTCGAAATCCACCTCACCGGCAACGAATTTCAATGGCCTGGCTCCCTTCCGGTTCTCAACCGAAGGCTGGGTTCTCATGATGTCCAGTAGGCGTTCAGCGTCGATGAAGTCGTCGCTTACGTTTTTGCCCAGCTTTGCGAAAAATTGAAGCGGCGACGTCAATTGTGCCCAATACATCAAGAGCATCGCGAACTGTCCAGGAGTTGCATGGCCGGCTTTGATACGGTAAACAGCTAAAAACGCACTGGCAAGAAGACCAGATGTGAGAACTAGAGTCTGAAAGCCGATAGAGATATACCATCCCAGCACATATTGCTGCTCTCTAAGCCAACGATTGGTGACTGCGTTGGCGTGTCGATTGTCTTCATAGCCAATCTGGTTGAATGCGCTGACAGTCTGCCACCCAAGAAAGCCGGACTGACGTACATAGTGTTCCTCGTATAGTGCATTGACCCGATTTCGGCTGGCCGCCTTGGAGTTGGCCACGAGCCTACTGGCGATAAGAAGAAAGAAGACACCGGTGGCCACTGTAATAAGACCTTCGTATGGGCCAAAGGTGATAGAGAGATAGACAATGGCTACGCCCATGTCGATAAGCATAGGAACAGCGTAAAGCAAAACATTCTCAACGACATTGGAAACCGCACTGCCGCCGTAGATAGCCATCATCATGTCCGACGAGCTCTTTGAATCGTGGAAATCTGCTGAGAGGTGCATCATATGGGAGTAGGCCGCTCGTGTTAGTGCATCATGGGAGTAGTACTTAACAGGGACCCATAGCCACTGTCGAATAAGCTCTATACCAGATTCAGAAGCCGCCAAACGAAGCGCGGCGAATATGATGACAGCAATCCAAGGATTGCTGCTACCAGAGCCATTCAAACTGTCCATGATGATACCAGTCTGACGGGGAATCAGAAGGTGTAGAGCGTTGGATGCGAACAGGCAAAGGCATACAGCTGCTGCACGAAGCTGTAGGCCGACGTTACCAACGGGCCATACATATGGGAACAGAATCTTCACAAAGGTCAGCAAGATATTTCTATAGTAGTTGCAAATGAATGAAGGATCGTTCTTGCGTTAGGGAGGACGGGTGTGGGAAACCATGCAAACGTCAATTTCATACCTTGAAGCCTTTCGCGTACTCAAACCAGTTACCACCTTCCTCGAGCCTCTTTTTCATAGCCTCTTTGGCCTCTCTCTCGCGGCGTTCCCAGCTATATTCCGGGGTTTCGTCTTCTTCTTCCTCGGCCTGAAGTGTTGAACCATACCCAGACTCCTGACTAATTGGAGTACTGGGTGAGGTGGTTGTGGCCTTGGGTAACAATGGTTCCCGTTCTTCGTCCGATTCTGCCTGAACTGATACACCAAGAGTAAACAGGCCTACAAGAGACACGAAAGAAAAACATCGGACGATGATACTGACAATGTTTAGAATGCTGAAGATGCTGAACGGGAAGAGAAACCCGATTGCTGCAGACAATGACGCGATGATAGCATCACAAGACAAACCGAGCAGCCATGAACCGATCCAAGGATAAAAAGGTCCATATTCAGCGTCAAGGCAACGAGTGAGCTGGATCCCAAACGCCAGAATGCATGCCAAATGCCCAATGATGATGTGATCTTCAGTTGGCCATTCTCGAGTAAGAGCGGCCTGGACACCAAGCAGCGAAAGTTGGGCGACGTATGTTAGAATGCACAAAAGGTAGAGAATGAGTATAAATGTTCCCTTTGGACGTTTCTTCTTGTGTTCATCCTTTTGAGATGAGTGGGTTGTACAAGCTGAGACAAGGGAGGCGGAGAAAAAGTAGGTGAAAACCAGAGCTGGATACAAGTAGTACAGGATCACCAATGCGGTTTCTGCCGGTGAGGTGGCCGCCATGGTTGGAAAATTTGAACTGATCATCCACAGCGATGTAATAGCGGAAGGGTAAGGTTGGCAGCTGAAGTTGCAAAGACAGGGTGCTGAGAGTGATTCGATCCCAGTTGAACGATAGTAATAGGGGAATGTAAGCGGACCGAAAATAGTCGAAAGTCGAAAAAGAGCGTTGTGCCCTGTCTTGAAAGGGAACAAGACGAAAGGAAAGAAAGCAGAAGAAAGGGATGTCTGCTCTCGGCCTGGGTAGCGAAGACTGTACTCACTCACCGGTCGTAACCCGATGTGCGATAGTGATGGCGGGAACGGACGTTGAAGGTGAGTTGAGCGAAGATGAAAAATCCAAGTCCTGTCCAACAAGGCCCAGACCTGACGATCACAAAAACGCGGTGGAACGTGACTAACAGGGTCTCGCCTGCGCTTTTGCGTTCGTTGCGCTGATTTGCTTCTAAGATGCCTCTTTCCTCGGTCAAAGCATTTCCTTCTGTGTGTTTTGGAAAGGAAGGAAGCTCAGCTCAGCTCAGCTAAGTACTACTCAGCTGCTTGCGGTGTGTTGGACGGTATGCGGAAAGGTGCGGGTCAGTACATCTGATGTTGATCTTCAATCACCCAACAGCCTTCTATTTCTATTTTAGCTGAGATACAGCTAATTGTCAGCAGTAGAAAAAAAAAACCGTCTTCGCTCTTCCAGTTGCTATTGAAATTTAAATAAAGTTTAATTCAATTGCTTCAGATAGCGCGAAGTGAGATTCTCATCTTCAATCCTTGCTCGTGATGGATCAAGCCAAGAGGTCAGGCCAACAGCGAGTCGTTTGATAGGCTCCTGCCTCCCTTTCTTTACTTTGAACGGATTCACGAATGGTTCGCCCCATCCCCTCACATATGATTTCAATACGGCATCTGATAGAAGCATAAGAGAAATCTTCCGAGAAAATAGAGGGGAGCGTAGCTTGTTTTTCTATACTAGCAGAGAATAGTTGGCAGCGATTGTTGCTACAAGAGACCGTGATGGGAAAACAGCAAAATAGGGTGATGTTTGTTCACGACGCTCTGCTGGCTCTGCAACAGTAAAGATATCAACCCATCTCCTAGCCGTAAGTCTTTTGAGAAACAAAAGGAAGAAAGAAAAAGAAAACACAATGAAGAGCTAACAGCAGAAGAACCATACAGCATGCGTTTCAACCGGGACAGACCTCAGTGCTTCGATTTCCCAAGGGGTATACTTCTACAACCCGCGACAAGGGTGTCTGAGTCGTTACGAAGCAATCCAAACTGGCCATATCCACTTAAGTCGGGTCATACTCGCCAACTCACGCGCCTTGTAATGGCTGATTGGTAAATGGCTGGCTTCCGGTTCTTTGGGTCCCCTCGCAAAACCCGACCCCTGAAATCATGGCCGGGAGAGATATTACAGAGCAATCATGTCACCACCGCTGAATGACCAATTGATGGGGGAAGATCGCTCCATAACATCATGCAGCTATCCCTCCAATCCCAGTCCCAGTTGAGGCTCAACCCGCCCCCGATGAGACACTCAGTCTCGTGTCCAACAGCTCCTCTTCACCTTTTACCGCTTCAAAATATCAAGCCCTGCCTTGACTCTGGCAGGCTCTCGCATCCCTATTTCTATGCAACGTTTCTTGAAAGACAACACACAAGTCATAAAACAAACCAAATAGAGGCAACGTCTCGTTTGTATGAGACGTGGCAGACCAGTACAAACATGGCCAACAGTTCAGCCCAGCAAACCATTGCTGCCTCAACTCAATGCAAATTGTACATACAACAATTACTGACACCTGCGCATATTTGCCCTACGTATAAGTGGAACATCAAGACAATACTGCAGCCTAGTGTCCTGGTTCAAGCTGCTTGTCCAACTTGTTTGCAGCGCGTTCAATATCCCCAGCCTGATAAAAGCTGGGACAATCGCATCATCAACTAGCTGCGCCAATAATACAATGGTTTGTAAGGATGCTTTGGATTGACCATGACATTTGAAGATCTGGTAGTCGCCCTGGTGGGTCTCCCATACTCTCGTCATATTGTGTATCCGTACGTTCCATCCACATGCAGGTTGGATTAATGGCTGCAGGGGGCAACGTGAGATCTGGAATCACCCCACACTCTACGATCTTGGGTGACAGGTGCAGAGATCCACATTGCCTCCAGGCATTTCATACTGCTAGGAATCATATTCAAATAACCTGAGCTATTGTATCAAGGGTGATATCAATTGTTGGCATACCAGTGGTTAGTCGACGTCAACACGGTTTCTATCGGCGAATAGAAATATTACATACTGCGGCCAAGGGTGATGAGTTCCCAAACGTTTAAGTCAGAGCCTCCTTAGCATGAGGACAGAGTCACGACCGACCGTATCATGGATGTTAACAGACGGATATTGTTGTATGCTTTATATTTAACAAGTTGCCTTAGGCTTTTACATTGCTGGACACGAAAGGATAACACTGGCTAAACCACGCCATATACAGAACGCTCATGGCCCTCGTTTGACCTAAACAGAAGTCACTCATCCGTGCTCCTTTATCCGTAGGAGCTTTTCTTTTCGTCTCAAAGTCTCGGGCTATACTCTTCCAAGCTAGCTGGACTGGCTATACCGTTCTATCATTGGAACCAAAAGATCATGATATCGTTGTCATAACGTCCAGGGAGGGATGACATGAGCCGCATCAAACTGATGGGGCTGGTGTCCCATACCGGCAAATATCTCGGGCCCATGATGCTGCAGTGGTGCCATATTGGCGAATGACTGGCTGTGCATTTGGACTGATCCTTTACGATAAGGATTTACTCCCAACATCTCCTCTGCCACATCTGGTGAAGATCCATATCCAGAGTGGAAGGGCTGCGGCCAGCCTGGGGAAGCTCCCTCGAACTCGGGAGTGGGCACACCTAACGACTCCGTAGGACTTGTGCCACTATGACAAGAACCGCGACGATATGGACTCATAGTGTCGTTGTCAGGTTGGAAGGTGGAAGGACAGGCGAGTAGACCATCGACCGTCCTCTTAGCTTCGTTCGAGATATATTTCTGAATGAGAATACAGTTACAATCTGTATGCTGCAGCAACTGCGTTTTGAGATGATATATTTCAGTAGTCAGGGAGTCAAAACATGATGAGAGATATCTGTTCTGGTCTTCCATGGCCTGTTCCTGAGAAGCAAGAGCTGATGCTTCATCCCGCTTTCGGAGACGACATTTGGTGGCGGCGATTCTGTTGCGCTCAAGAATGCGTCGACGCCGAGGGTCCTTGGGGAGGTCATCTTCATCTATGTCCATGTCTTGTCGACATTTCATTGAATCTTTGGGGGGCACCTTAGGCTTACGGCCGCGTCTCTTCGGCTTGGGAGAGCTTGCTGTGATGGCCGCACCATTTACTTCACCAGAGGTGTTTATGCTCAGTTGGTGAGGGTTTCGAGACCGGGGCCGGCAAACGGACTTTTTTTCAGCCTCGCTGCTTGACATTATGTCTGATGAGGCTAGAAATTCGTTGGGCATACTTGGTGCAGAGTTATAATGAGGTGGCTGCATGAGGGCGAAAGGTATTTCTTGCGGAAAGGGAGAACCACCAATGGCTTCTTCAAAGAAAGAGGGACCCTGTGCCTGACCTGGATAGGGCTGATACCCGATGTTTCCTCGGCTCGCTGGTGATGGTGTTCTGGCAAAATATGAAGAGGATGCCATGGTATATCCGGATGATGGGGTCGTAGGCATAATATTCATCGGGTTACCAAATGGAATGTCCATTGTGTGAGGATAAGAGTGGACGAAGGCAGCCATGAAAAGGACCGTTTGCCTGCTCAACAGAACAAAATATCTGGTGACTATGACGGATTGCTTGAGAATGTCTTGGACTTGGCACAGTTGTTGCTGGATCTTTGCCAATTGGAGTGCAGTTGGTATAAGTGGCCGCTGGTCCGCAAAGATGAGAAGCAAGGTTGCTGTTGGACACGATTACTAGGAGGCGAGGGCAGAATGGTAAAGTTTCAATAGAATGAGTGACTCGGAGATGGGGGTTCCTACTGAATATATGATAAGACTCGCTTTGACCTGCTGGCAGCTAGTTCGGGCCAGAACGAGGCAGTACGTTATCCCACCCCAAATACACATGGCAGTCTTCAGCCCAGTGCAGCTACCACAATCTGACATCGGAGCAATTAGAACAGGGCCAGACTCGATAGGTGGAGACGGCAAAGGCCAGGCCAGAACGTGAGGGGAAATAGACTTTTGACCAGAGTGGGATCACTCAAGCAATTGCGCACCACAACCACTCCCTCAAATCCTTGCAACATGAGATACCTTGGAGATCATTGGCCCATACTCCTGTCGGATATTACTCTTGGTCCGGCCTCTCTCGAAGACGCCCGACCTTGCAGCAGTTTTATGCAGTGGCTTTTGCACACCTCTAGATACATGATATGTCTACCTACGAACGCGGAAACGACCAAGGGGGGGTAGCGTTTGAGATGCTCAGGACTGCATTTCATCTTCTTGCTTTATTATCAACCGGAGTGCATTTAATACTAGATATGAATGTTTGCACAATGTAATACCTGGGAGCAAATGGTGGCGTTTGGATTATCCTACACCTGGCGAGGGATGCTGATATCACTCACGGGGCGAGACTCAGCCAGATTTCAACAGCCCTAGCCACCATCAAGGACCACCTTGATCTGCATATCTTGGGCTTTTCGAGCCGAGGATATGTCTCCAACAAATGTTTGCATCGGCATTTCCAAGAGGGCGTGGCAGAACAGCTTGGTTGGAGCCGATGTGACACTGGAAGCTTCGGCATCCGCCCAGACCATGAGTCCAGAGTTTTTGAGGAGCATCAACAAGAGCTGCGCAAACCGATTAGAGCTAAGGCTATACTTTCGACGGCAGCGCGCAAAGTAGGTTGCATTGCGTATGCGATGTGCAGCAAGCCGACAGCGGCCGAGCTCAAGCGCGTCTGATGTTGGTCAGTACAACTCGGCCGAAGATACAAGACGTCGATTAATAAGTGCACAACCCTAATAAGAAGAGCTTGACCCTGAAAGACAATTGCAAGGACCCCAGGCCCGGCTCATCTCTTCCTGCATCCGAGATGGATGGACATTGGAGCTAGGCCAGAGACTAAGCTCGGGCCCCGTTGACCAGGAACTTCAAAACTCGAATCCAGGACAAGGGCTAGCAAAACATCAACATCTTTCTTGGCTGATACTGTACTGCGCAACGCTGCAGGATTGCTAACTGGGACTAGCGGATCAGCAAGCTTTCCCAACGGTAAAGGTACACTAAAGAACCAATTCAAGGTGTAACGAACCTCTCAGCTCCGTATGGCATAGCGCAGGCAATTCTGTGGCTCAGTTCCATAAGCACAGGAGTTGGCTTTAGTAGAACACCACGCAATTGAGTTGAGTTGACAATAGGTATTACTTGTCGCTCATCGAGACCTTCCCTTGGGTTACCCTGTACTGTGGGCATGACATTTTGGTGGACTATCCGACGAACTTATAACATGTAAACATCGATTGACGTTCACCAGATCACAGCAAAGTGATGGCGATGAATATATGTATCTGATCGGTTCAGTATTGCACCACAGTGGCGCCACCGTCCAGTAACAAGGTGCATGTTTGCATAGAGTGTACCGAGGCTGGTCTTTAGTTAACGATGACTCTTCGTACGCAATTGGTCAAGACCCTGTTCCGTTGGTGAGCCACAGAAGTAAACATTTGCTGGGTTCCTGGGTCCTGGGCGGCCGTTTTGCATCCACAACGTGCCTCTGAAGCCCCAATTCTTTAGATCAGAACTTTCCCACAAGTGACTACCATGGCTGGTTTATGGCAGTTGGGTCCATGCCCAACGCAGCTTTATTCTCACTGCACATGTAGTCTATTACTCTGGCATTTGGGTTTTAACCTGGCATCCCAAGGGTCGAGACCAATAAGGGCGCAAAGGAAGAGAAGAAATCCCCAAAGTAAAGGCAGACCAGTCGGTTTGTGCTCTCCTGGTGGCCCTCAACTCCTACATTTCAGGTAGCCACAAGCTCCGATAGTCAGCCTGCAGCCATCTCCGATGCAACTTTCAGGTTTTGCTTCGTTGAGCCAGGTTCGCTCGCTTGCGGGCTGCAGCTCTACTCCTGCCACTAGGTAGGTACTGTGCCCTTCCTAGACATTTACCACAGCCACTTGGCTCTGAAATTGACGGCAGTTAAGCTAACCTAGCTAGCCAGTCTCTTGGGTCCAAGGCCACTTCGTGTTCCCGGGTCCTCTAGCGTCAGATCCCATGGTTATACCTGTTTGGGACTAGAATTATGAGATTGGAGATTATGGTTTACTTTGCTTTGCAGATGGAGAGGAATCTCTCTCCAAAGCATGCAGCTGGCGGGGAGCTCCGATGAAGCCAAGGTCCCGAAGCCGCCAATAGCAGCTGAACATGAGATTTCACTACGTACGAAGTAACAACACATGTACAGTGCCTATCGCTGTCGATCAATATTGACATCTCCGCACACGGCTTCGCCATGCCGTTCCAGTTGTACCCTCCACCTTCTCCCTCGTCTCCTCGAGACGTCCACCAACAAACAGCCATAGACAATTCTCAAGTAAGCTCGTCGAACTCCTCCCTAGGACGCAGCAACAATAAGACAAGCTCCGCAATACTTCGGAGAAACATCGATAAGCTCAGGGCGTATTCCGCAATACCGCATATCTATACGATAGTTTTGATGAAAGCAAAGCTTACATGGAACCACGTAGTGTGTCTCTTCAATATTTGACCCTGGATTGCGCCGGCTGGATTGGAATAGGGCCGAACGCCAAGGCCGTTCATATCATTACTCATCTGAAATCGACATGTATCACGTTAATTATTCTCCGTAAGGCAGACACGCATCACTGGGCAGGTCCAAATTTCCCGACCAGGTCACGATGTCATTCATGTATGTACCTACCACTGAGCAAGATGAGGCATGAAGCCCGCAAGCTGTTGACATTGTTCGTCAGACATTCGGGACACCCATTTAAGATCTGACCAACGGCCCTGTCACTTTCTCTTGCTGTTTATTCTGTAAACAAAGACGACCTGCCACCGTGTTGCCCGCTGTCGGTTTCGTCACAGCCCTACATGACACATCCATGAGTCTGCCCTTGTCCAAGAAGGAACATGTCTCTTTACTCGGGCCAAGGCCTACGGGCTTCCCTCGAGATCTCATCTCATTGAGGAAGCTTTACGCTAGGTACTTCAGACAGCAAACGTATCCGAACCTGCAAATCTGAAGAGAGGCGTCAAGAGACTACTGTAGCAAGACGAAAAGACTCGAACACTAGACACCCCAAAGCGCACGGATCGCGTCTCGGGGAAGATTAGCTTTGGAATATGCATTCCCCAACGGTGTTCCTGGAGGGCGGCTCCTCATTTTCTGCGTGAAAGCGGGGCTTGGTACAATAACGAACCCCTCTCTAACATGGTTTGATGGGCTGGCAGATGCTACACCAACGGCAATTCCCATCAATAAGGAATGGCATCTGTGGTCTCTCTCTTGTCTCTTGTCTCTTGCCTCCTGTGGGCTTGATGGATCTGATACCACAACTTGGTGAAACCGTTTCCTGTTGACAGGGTTCACTGCAAGACGCACATGCAGCTCGAACCAAGGGGTTCGGGCATTCTGTGACATGGTGGTTTGATCTGATCGCAAACCTTACCTCGTCATCGGAATCGGGCTCGGCGCCGCTCTGGCATGGACCAAGTTATCACTCTGCAGGATCCCCAACCGACGAGACTTGACAACTCTACTCAACGGTTGAACTAGAATCATCTCTTACGACTACAACGTCTGGAGAGAGGGGAGTATTTCTCCAGTACATGCAAAAGTGCATTTGACTACGGCATGGACTAAACAATGCTGTACCTGGCTCTCGGATTGCTCATTGATCTTGGTTACTCGTCGTCGGTCCCTTGTGGAGCTATCCACATGAACTGACTTATTTACGGAGTTAATCAGCCAATTGATGCTCATGTGATGCTTCATATATGCATGGCTTAGCTTTGGTGATTGATTCGATGCCATGCATATTGTCTACAATCCCACAGCAAGACACACAATACCTTTCCCCCATGTACTAGGCAGTGGCTGCCTACTCATCACGATCGAAGATTGCTGATGATAGAGTTTTTTGTCATATTCCTTTGAACTCGACGTCTTCACATGGCAATGTTGACATGACTTCTGTAACAGGTCTTGCCTGATTGGGTAATTTTGAAGAGAAACTCAGGTCTAGATCTAACCGATTGCATGGCTCCGCGGCAACAAACTTGTGGCCGTTGGCTGAGGTGCATGCCAAAGGACTACCAGACGGGGGTTTTCCAAAATCACAGGAGGAGAACAACATGAACTAACGTGATTTAGGTAGATAGTCTGAGGTGTAGTGCCGTGTCATGTCACAAATGGTCTGATCGGGGACATTTGATAGAAAAGCCTGTTTCATTTTAGTAGTTGCACTAACAGCTGACGAACGATAGTTTATTTAAAAATGATCCATCCATACCAGGGAAATAAGCCAAACTGACATGTCTCCGTTCATACTACAGTGCGATTTGAAGTGAGAATAGAGGTTTCTCGTGATGTATGCGTTATCTGTGGATTGGCCGGGCCCGAGGGAGTTGCCACTGCCACTTTCTGTCTTTACCTTTATAGCTCAATCCAGACTTCATGTGGCTGGCTGGCACACGTTGAACCAACAGACATGAATTTTAATTGTCAAACGATCTCAAATAAAACTATTCGGAAGCCTCCCACCAATCATGAGCTGGGGCCATGAGTCCGAATCACAACGGGAACAGTACCCGGTGGAATGCTCAACCCCAAGCAGAAGAAAGATATCAACTAAAGATCAGCAACAAAACCCCCCGGACTAGGAGTAGAATGAAACCGCGGGGTTGGTTTTTCGATAGATCAGCGGGCTTAGGTGCCGTCAATTCCATCATGTCCTCTTTACCGAGGGGGCCGGGAGTAAGAGGGGAAAGTTTAGCTTTGACGATCTACAGTAGGGTCAGGAGGTAACGGAAATACCTCCGAATTACACACGATCCAGTACAGTAAGAACCTGGAATGTAGTTATCGTTCACACAAGGATAATGCCGCCATCATCGACATGGGTGGCTTGTATGTACAAGCAGACAGCCACTTCCTGAACAGACGCGTTCTATCAATTCTAATTTTGGTGTTGCAAAAATAGCCTAGACCACGAAACAAACCATTCCTTACGCTCGGACGTTGGAAATGGGTTAGACTGCCGTCTGTTTTCATTTCCTCGGAGATCTCTTCCATCGGTTTCAGTCAACAGACATTCACTCTACGCCCGCAGAAATGCTTTGTCCGGGGTTACAAGACTAAAGGTTGTACCTTGAGTTAACGGGGAACCCAGCAGTAATTCTGACTTAAGATTAGAACCAGGGTTTTGCAAGTGAGGCTGTAGGTCCTGGATTCTCTGCTTCTGTTGATATTCAATTTGTCAAGTAGAATCATGTATTGCCCAAACTCGACTCATTCGAACCAACATGGTCAAAATAGGCGGCTTCTTTTAGACATCTAAGCTTCGAATGCCACTAGGGTTTCAGGCATTTTTGCGTCTAAAAAGCCTCGGCCTCTTGTCTCTTGGCATATTGATGTCACTCTCGCATCCTAGCCACCTATAGCCCAATCGATGCCCAAGATACTAAAGACAAGGCATAGAAAGATCCTGGCCATCCCTTTGAGTGGCGGCATCTAAGAACTGGTCCCCGTGTTTTGAGAGAGGTCGTCGGCAGTGACTTTGGCGGAACATTATCAAAATTCTATCGTTCTGTGGCTCACTTGTCACTCCTTGTCGAGCATCGTAAATCACATGGTTTTAAATCAGTCGTTAAAATTTTCGCAGCAAAGTAGCATCAAGTTGTTCTCATAATCTTCTGTGACGTAAGAAGTATCAAGATCAAGGCGGTTCGAGGAGGTTCGGTGAGGTTTACGACCACCGGTCCATACAATCCGTCCCGTTATCTTTCAACTCTCTCTTCTAGTATTCATTCTTGATACCAAATGCTGTCTCTTGAATCACACTTTCGCTATGTGTTTTTCTGTTAGAGGGGGGTAGTAGAATTTTCATGTGTTGTGACTTTGTCTGAAGTATCTGTCATGTAACCACACGGCATGTGGTTTGAAATGAGCAACGTTATTGGTATCTATAATTCGATATGATAAAGCTTCTCTTGAACACATTTGTACCTGGATTAAGACTAGACATCTTAACAACGTCCTGGTCCTAGTCTTGATTATGGAACTTCGTCAGATACTAGCTTGTTTTGACGTGTTATTAGACTTGAGCTTGGTCTCTTCAACTCCTATTGACTGAACTGGTAGAGAGAGTTATCGTAGTGAAGAATCTGGCTAGGATTCTTTAACAGACCCTTTTTCATCAAAAACACATGATGGTTTTGGGTACAACGCATTAATCACCAGATAAATTTGTTCCGCGATGCTACATGGCCCCCTGCACATAAGATTTACTTTCCGAAAACCTATAAGTACATAAATATTCATAACGAATAATGAAACAACGCATAGTAATTGCTTAATATGATTCCTCTTATAGGAAATCGCAAGTAATAGAAAATTCTGCAATTTTAAAGGCAGGGCAGTTGGTGATGTCAAGACAACAGTTGGCATTGACAGTACCTAGTATAGGTTAGGTAGACAGGCAATGAGGATCGTTTCTTCACAATTGATGATCACTCGGTTGAGCTAAATGGCAATTTAAAACTCTAGTGCAACTGTCCAAGAGTTTCATGTTTTTGTTTTCGTTTAAATTTTTCGGTTGTTGTGAGAGTGAAAAACAAGGTGGACGACAGCAGGTACTGTGTGCATGCTATGCTACATGGTGATTCAATAGCCGGGGGATCCTACCAAGAACAGTAATTTACTAACATTCATCTCTCCGGGACTAGCCACAGAAACCCAAGAGCGAAACTTTCTACGACGCTCTGTGACGCCAAAGTTCTCAATTCGATCCACTCGGGCAGAATTACCACGAGAACGAGATTTCAGTCGCGGGACGTTGGTTTTGGCGCGAAGCTCCTTGGGACTAAGATCTTTAGCAAGGGGCGACGCTCAAAATTTCCGTTCCTGGTGACAGCTCCAACACAGCATCGGGGAACTTTAGAGGTTATGGGACGGATTCGGATTGAGGAAAGGACATACGGATAGTCAAACTTCCACAGATCATTGCTAGTTGACGCGGACGCACGTTTGGGGGAAAAGATGGGAAGCAAGACCACCATATTCGATGTATTTAGATTCTGATAGGTGAGGATACACGATGCTCATAATTTTAAAGATGAGAGCCTCTCAGTCAGGACCCCTTCAAATCTTTCATCAACATTATAGATGCATTCTTGACCGCTCAGCCTTGTCTTGTCTTACACAAGCTTAGATCCCTCAAAGAGCAGCTGACATCTGTCAGGTGATGCTATCGTCGACAAGGTCGGTTCAGAGACCTCAAATAAAGATCTAACTACTATGGTATCAGGCATAAGTAGTAGCACCACCTTTACGAAAAGTGGGCCTTTTCAATGTAGCTGCACTGTGATTATAGTGAATTACGCACTATAGGGAAATGATAGGCTGCTTCTGATTGGCTCGTTAAGCTGGCTGCGCAGCCTTAAAGATCCAATTAAAAGGCGATAGGCGGCTCTCATTGGCCCAGATATGATCTTGAACGTCAAGGTGCCTGGAGAGGCCCTGTAAGTCCACTATATCTATAGGGGATCTGTACAGTATAGTGACAAATAAATGGGTCCAAATTCGTAGAGGAGGTGCTACTACTTATGCCTGGTACCATAGTAAGCGAATATTCTGTCTAGAACCTCAAGCAGACAGGAGGACCGGCAGTCTTACCGGTTAGTCCCCCGCGTGACGTAGAAGGAAATTAACAACATGGAGCAAACGTGCGATTTTGAGGTAAATATCTGTGAAATCTCCACTGCTCAAGCTATGATGCTATTCCGGGGGATTGTCGATTTCTACAAAAGGATGCCACCGGCGAAGCTAGCTATAAAGGGATGAGAACGGGACCTTACAGGGTCGTTAGTGGCGAGATCTCGGCGGGGCTAGCCCGATACGTGTAACTCAACTGGGAAGCCTTGCCCGTAGAGATCCATCATTCCCCAGATCTCGACCAAGTCTGAACCACATTGAGACCAAGTCCACGAGAGTTGCAAAGCAAAACACCCACTCGGGTGACACAGATTGGTCATGACCCAAGTTTGTACCTTTAATAATGCGGGGAAGATAAGAATGAATGGAGGAAAGTAAGTGGGAAGGAGCGATGGTGTGCAGGCAAAGTGAAAACTTCGATATGGATGAGATCAAGTTCCATAACTGATGGACGAACTTGACGTCGACGACCTGCCTACATAAGACCGGCCTTTTCACCACTTCCAGATCCAATTCCTCAAGCTCATTACTCTCCCACTCTCTCCTTCACACTTGATCAAGAACTTCAAACATCTTCAAGATCTCAAACCTCTTTTATACAATAGTCTCTACCTTTGCCACTTTCACTTACACGTTCCACAAACTTCACAATGGCCCCCAGTGCTGTCATTGACGACTTCTCCAGCCATGATGGCCAGGCTCTCGAGGCTCTCTCCGATAAGATCGACGACGTTAACGTGATCAAGTACGATGAATCCTCCAAGTTCGACAAGGAGAAGGACAAGAACACCTTCCGCCAATACGCCGATGCTACCGATCGTGTCAAGAACTTCTACCGCGAACAACACCACAAGCAGACTGTCGCTTACAACCTTGCTGCCCGCAACCGCTTCTACAACGCCTCTCGCCCTCGCCCTGAGATGACCATCTGGGAGGCTATGGAGAAGCTCAACACTCTCGTTGACGAGTCCGACCCCGACACCTCCCTCTCCCAGATCCAGCATCTTCTCCAGTCTGCTGAGGCTATTCGACGCGATGGCAAGCCCCGATGGATGCAGCTCACTGGCCTCATCCATGATCTTGGCAAGCTGATGCTCTTCTTCCCCGAACTCGAGACTCAGGGACAGTGGGACGTTGTTGGCGACACTTTCCCCGTTGGCTGTGCTTTCTCTGACAAGATCATCTACCCTGAGAGCTTTTCCGAGGGAAACCCTGATGCTGTGAACCCCGACTTCAACACCAAATTCGGCATTTACTCTCCCAACTGTGGCCTTGACAACGTCATGCTCTCTTGGGGACACGACGAGTACCTCTACCACGTCGTCAAGGACCAGTCCACCCTCCCTGATGAGGCTCTTGCCATGATCCGCTACCACTCGTTCTACCCGTGGCACCGAGAGGGTGCGTACCAGCACCTCATGTGTGATAAGGACTGGGAGATGCTCAAGGCTGTCAACGCCTTCAACCCCTATGATTTGTACTCCAAGAGTGACGGCGTCCCTGATGCTGAAAAGCTCAAGCCTTACTACATGGATCTTATTGCCGAGTACTTCCCCAACCCTGTCATCAAGTGGTAAGGGGCAGGGCGAAGAAAAAGAAGAAGGAAACAAATAAACGATAGACACGAAAGCGTAAACAATGGTTTAGTTTGCAAGTTTGTTTTTCTAGCAAGGGTTAATCACTGGGAGTTAAAGGGATAAAATTGGATTGGGCGGATAGATTAATACATTTTTGATTATGATCAGATAAGATGATTACCTTGTTTCTGTGATATGTTATGGGCTTTATTATAAGACGTGTACATGGAAAAGAGCGCTTCTAAGAAACACACTTGTGACAGGAAGGTGTCGATGAACTGATCAATTCCTGAATCGTGTAAATGTAGAAACGGGAGAGTTAATTTCTACGCTTAGTTTCGTGACCTGCTTCTCGTTAGATATATAGGTACCACTGTTTCGCAAACACTTGCATGCGTAACTGATGTTTGAAGCTATTTCCAGCAAACAAAAAGGCTAGAGACAGAAGCACACGCTGGATGGATCTCGGGCGTGTATTGATAAGCACGATAAGAAGAAAAAAAGTTCTGAACGATTTTCGAAACTTTAGCAAGCTAAACCGAAGGATGCTAGCGCTCTAACAGGGTGACCAATCAGGCACATGAATACCACTAAGCTGCCCCTCAGGCCCGCTAGAAATTTGGAGGAAAGCACTGAACGACAGAAAGATTATCTTGGGTCGTCAAGAAATCGCCATCTTTCTTCGACATACACCAACAGCCCATCACGACACTACAACCAGCTTTCACAATGAGCGCCTCCACTAAAAGAAAGCGCGACCAAGCTGAGGAGTCTGTCCCTGCTGAAAACCCTGCTAGCACAGAGGTTGAAAAGTCTACAAAACCTGCGCAAAAACAAGAGGAAGAGACTTCCTTCGTCGATCTCGGCCTTGATCCTAGATTGCTACAGGCCATCGCTCAGCAAAAGTTCGCCAAGCCTACCCTCGTGCAGCGCAAGGCGATCCCTTTGGCTCTCAACGGACAGGATGTTCTCGCCAAAGCAGACTGTGGTTCCGGAAAGACCGCCGCATACGTTCTTCCCCTGTTGTCAAGCATTCTGAAGCGCAAAGCTGTATGCTCTACCTGATACTCAAGATGAAGGGCCCCTGCTAACTCAATGTGTCTCCAGACTGACTCTACTGCCTTCACGACCGCCCTTATCCTCGTCCCGACCCGCGAGCTTGCAGACCAGGTTTCCAAGGCTATCGAACAGTTTGCTTCGTTCTGCGCAAAGGATATCAGCACCGCAAAGTTAACCGATAAGGTCTCTAGCAAAGTCCAGCGCGCCCTTCTCTCCGTCTCCCCCGACATCGTCATCTCAACTCCATCGACTGCCTGGCAAAATGTCGACTCCTCCGCGCTTTCAATCGACAAGCTCACACATCTTATCCTTGACGAGGCAGATCTCGTTCTTTCCTACGGTTATAGCGAGGATCTGGAGAACCTGTCACGATCAGTGCCCAAGGGTGTGCAGATTATGATGATGAGCGCTACCCTTTCCGATGAGGTTGACACACTTAAGGGAATCTTCCGACGTGACCCTACCTTGTTGGACCTCAAGGAGAAGGAGGCTGAAGGCGAGGGTATCACTCAGTTTGTCGCCAAGTAAGCCACATGAACTACGGTACACAAAGAGACAGTTGCTAACAAATCTCTAGGTGTGGCGAAGACGAGAAGTTCCTTCTTGCCTATGTCATCTTCAAGCTGAAGTTGATCAAGGGCAAGTGTATCATCTTTGTGAGCGATATCGATCGATGCTACCGTCTTAAGCTCTTCTTTGAGCAGTTTGGTATTCGCAGTTGTATCTTGAACTCAGAGCTGCCCCTGAACTCGCGAGTTCATGTCGTTGAAGAGTTCAACCGACATGTTTACGATATCATTATTGCCGCCGACGAGAAGAACGAGATGCTCGGAGATGACGAGGAGCCTACCGAAACTGCAGAAGCCGAGGACGACGCCAAGAAGAGCAACGAAGGTGGCGACGCAGAGACAGAAGCAAAGCGACCAAAGAAGAAAGCCAGGAAGTCCAAGGGCGGCGATAAGGAGTATGGAGTATCAAGAGGTATGCTATACCCAACGCTTCAAGCAACAATCTTACCTTGAAAGACAATACTAACAGAACATTCACAGGTGTTGATTTCAAGAAGGTCTCCGCAGTCATCAATTTCGATCTTCCCACTACAGCATCGGCCTACACACATAGAATAGGACGCACAGCGCGAGCTGGCCAGACCGGCATGGCTCTGTCATTTGTGGTTCCTAAGGATTTGTACCGAAAACACATGCCTACATCTACCCCGGCTTGTGAGAACGATGAGAAGATTATGGCTAGGATCATCAGGCAACAAGCCAAGCGAGACAAGGAGGTAAAGCCATACAACTTCAACATGAAGCAAGTGGATCCTTTCCGATACCGTATGAACGATGCCCTGCGTGCCGTTACCAAGGTTGCCATCCGAGAAGCCCGAACACGGGAGCTGCGACAAGAGCTCTTGAAGAGTGAGAAGCTCAAGCGGTAAGAATACATCGCACTGCCACTGTACATGGACTATACTGACAAGCCTTAGATACTTCGAGGAGAACCCAACTGAACTTTCTCACCTTCGTCACGACGGTGAACTTCGAACTGCCAGACAACAGGCTCACTTGAAACACATCCCCGAGTACCTCATGCCCAAGGACGGAAAGCAGGCTCTGACAGGAGACGTTGGTTTCGTGGCCATGCGAAAAGACAAGAAGGGCAAGGGTAAAAAGGGTCGAGGATTCAAGGTCGGCTCAAGGAAGCGAGATCCCCTCAAGACATTTAAGGCGAGACGCAAGACAAAATAGACGGATGAGTAGAGTAACATAGCGATTCTGCAGTTTTTTGATACCTTGATCTTACTTCAAGACCATCTATTTGTTCCTGACATTGGTGTTCCTGTGTCTTACGCTGAGCCACGGATCTTGATGTTTGGCCTTGTTGCTGAGGACCCGACCTTCCGACCTCGGTTGGGTTCATGAAACACCGATACACACGTCGCCGTGGTTTCTTTGTGCAAGTCTAATTGTGAACACTGTAGTATCGTGTAAGTGCACGGTACATCTTCAGTTTAGCTGGCTTAGTCATTCATGCGAGGTTTCGGAGACAAGCTTAACTTCGGCCCGCCGGTGGGGATTTCTTGTAGCTATCGTTGTGATGCTAGCCCTATTGTGTAGGAAGGCTAGGTTGTATTGTCTGAATGGAGAGTCCATGGGAAAGGAACTGGGGTTCTAAACAAGTACATAAAGAGCAGGTTCTCTCAGCTATCAAGAAAGAGGTTTCTTGAGTATCAAGCTTCTGTTGCCTTTATACAATACCAGACTTAACTTTGCTTATACACTACTACGCTTGACACTTATATCTGTTACACCATCTATAATCTATCATGGCTCCTCCCGCTCAACTCCCCCTTCGTCAACTTACAAAGAATGGGCCCAAAATCCCAGCCATTGGCCTCGGTCTTATGGGTCTGAGTATCGGATATGGAGCAGCTGAGTATGCCCAAAGCTCTCACTCATCTAAAAATACCCCCAAGCTAATACACCCAGGCCTGACGAAGAACGACTCAAGGTTCTTGATCGTGCCTGGGAACTCGGCTGTACCAACTGGGACACAGCTAATATCTATGGCGATAACGAGGACCTCATTGGGAAGTGGTTCAAACTCCACCCTGAGCGTCGCCAGGATATCTTTCTTGCCACCAAGTTTGGAATCAAGATATCCGACAAGGGCATGGTTACTGATTCAACTCCTGAACATGTGAAGGAGAGTATTGAGAGGAGTTTGAAGAGACTTGGCGTGGAGCATATTGATTTGTACTACATGCATCGCGTCAGGGAGGATGTGCCCATTGAGAAGACCGTCGAGGCCATGAAGCAGCTCGTTGAGTAAGTAATTGATCTCCCCTCTGCCTCACAAACAATTCGAGAGAAATGAATCTGATAATTGAACAGCGAGGGGAAAGTCAAGTACTTGGGCTTATCAGAGGTCTCCTCCACAACCGTTCGTCGTGCCCACGCTATCCATACTATCTCAGCAGTCCAAGTCGAGTACAATCCTTGGACGCTTGATATTGAAGGCCCTTCAGGAACCCACATCCTCAAAACATGCCAAGAGCTTGACATCGCTGTGTTCGCTTACTCCCCTCTTGGCCGCGGTATTCTCACAGGCCGTTTCCGCTCTGCCGACGACTTCGAAGAGGGTGACAGTCGACGAGGATTGACTCGTTTCCAGGGTGATAGTTTCAAGAGGAATCTGGAGATCGTGGATAAGTTCGAAGAAATGGCAAAGAGCAAGGGCTACACTTCTTCGCAGATGGCGTTGGCGTGGCTCCTGGAGCAAAGTCCAAATGTCTTCGTGATTCCGGGAACCAAGAAGATCAAATATCTGGAGGAGAATGTAAGAGCGGCGAAGATAACACTGAGTAAGGAAGAGGACCAGGAATTGCGACGATTGGTTGAAGACGCCGAAGTTGCAGGTGGACGGGATGCCTTCTTTGGCAATTACATGGACACGCCTCCTTTGGAGAAGTGATCTGTAAATAGAACGAAGAATGAAATTTGAATATGTACGCAGCAGGCCCTACGCCAAATCCATACGAAGAAGCTTGCCCTTCCATGGTGCCTCGTCCTTGTCATGGGTATTCTGAAAGCTTCCGATGATTCGGAAGCCCCGATCGACATAGTATCTGTTGTCAATTAGTAAAGTGTCATAATCACAATGCCGGTTTATGAGATGTCTTGTTAGCGACATACTGTACCAATTGCCCATTACCTCCATCCCAGCAGTCGAGCCAAATTGTCTTCCAGACTTTCTCAGCAGCATAATCCTTCACCCTTTGAAGAAGCGCAGCACCGGCGCCTCGGCGTTTGTCACCTACTCGATGATCCGTCACGAGATACTGTAGAAAGACGAAGTTGCCATTCTCTAATGCCGGTCTGACATGGTCCTTCAAGTCATCTGAAGTCTTCAGATAACTTACGAATTGTTCGTCAAGAACTTCAACGAACCCAACAGAAACAAAGGACTTTCCGTTTCCATCCGTACGCCGGGCCAGGCTATCGTTAGCTGGGGATCCTGAGCTGCCATGATCGTCCTCAACCTCTGCGATGAAAACTCTCAAAGGCTCGCCCGTACCTGTCTGGCGGAAACTGTCCGATTTTGTGACCGTATCATGCATACGCTGAATATGTCCCCTTTTCTTTGAGAGAGGTTCTGTCCCCCATTGTTCAGAGTTCCCCGTAGCCGCCAAGTGAGGTAATGTTGAATCGAATGCGTCTATTAAAAACTGAGCATCGTTGAACGACGCATCAGCGTCCCGGATGGAGAATTGCCTTGACATGTTTCTGATTTCTTGCATGTGTATATCAAATCCGGAAACGACGATCAGAGAAGCTTTCGGGAGCAACACCTAATTATTCTGAGGAAGAGACATAAGAGTAAACCGTTGAATTCGCGGCTTAAGGATATGTCAGCAATGTCTCAGGAACCAAAACGAACAGGTTGCGCTAGCAGGGATTATAATCCGTAACGATTCCATATCAGTTTCTAGAAGAACAAATCATCGACCCTAGAGTTTTGATCGAGAATCTGAAAACCTTTCCCCATAAATCTGCGAGTATCGTATACTTCCAACACTAAGAGACCCTCGGTGCTGCAGTTGGTCTGGGGCCTCCAAAATCAGCTACATCGGTGAGATATGTGCAGATAACTTGGAGCGCATTGCGAACGCGCATTCTCTTCTTTCCAAATTCAAGGCGCTATCAAAGTAACCTAGGAAAGACATTCACATACAGCAAGGAAGGAATTCCTTACTATAACTACCTAGCTCGTGCCACTTGGAAGTAGCCGTGGGACTTGGAAATAACCCACAAATGATATTTTTTATATGTATCATCCATCACCTATCATCTCACTTGGTTTGGTAAACCCACCAACACGAGCCATCGCTTGGTCGGGAGATAGAGTTATAATGTGGCTTACCCATCTGGACTCTCTGTTGGGACACGGCAAAGATGAAATGACAAAGTTGGTCACCTTCCACAAGTTGTTGTTGCTGCAGCGGTAACGCATTTACTGGCGCCCTCGGCCTAAGCAGCATGACTCGGTGGATGCTACATGATAAGCTACCGCGTCGCGATGCGACATCAGTGGGTCAAAATGTTGCGAGCTCTTTGAGAATCGAAAATTATTATCGTGGTCCATGATCTAAGGAACTGGGATGAACGTTGAAGGAAAACCTGAAACCAAACAACTCTTCAGTACGCTGCCACGAAACTTCCTGGATGGTAGGTATCTGCTTCCAAAGTGGTTGCGAACAGGCACAGTTGCAATTGATGAAGTGACCATGACCGTAAAAAGTCTGACGTAAAGGAATGGACCATCGCTCATCTTTCCGAATGCTCTTGGCACTAATTCATGCCCATCTCCGATACGGATGGGCCAACAGCCAACAAGATAAACTTCAAGACAAAGAAAGATACTCAAACACAGCGTGGGAATTCATGCTCTAGTACTAGAGTTGGGTAACTAGAATTTTCTAGCGCCCCCTTCTTGTGCATAGCACGCTATAATCGGTGATCAACCCCCAGAAGAGAAAGAGAAAACATCTCAGTCCAAGCTCACCTCTGAGGAATCTGGCTTGAAAGCGTCTTAGTTGTGGGTTTCTGATTAATAGGAGGGTCGCGGTCCGCAAAGATACGGACAACTCTGGTCTGTAGGCCCACTCCCGATGTTAGTGGACAACTGAGTCGCTGTAAGCGCAGCGAAATCTCTTCCATTGCTTGGCGATCAGCGACAGCTCAACGCAAAAGAAGAAGTGTATACAGAAACATTTGGGCTCAGGGTGAACTCAAGAAGTGATATTGAACAGACATGAGGGTGTTCGACGTGGTGCATCAAGGGCCGTTACCCCATGGGAACAAAACCAGTAGCAAGGATGACAATAGTTAGTCCAATGGCTGCCGACAGTAGGGGCTACCACCCAAACTGAATCAAAGATAGAAGCATGAGTCGCTCGGAACTTGTGTTGGGACTCGATTTATGACTTGGATCTGTACTGATTCGACAAGGACCAGCTTTGTTTGGGACCAGGGCCCTGGGAGTGGGCACCTTGATGGGCGGACCCTTTCGACTTACGGATCAGTTTGAGACTGAAATAATATAAATATTTATCACTGCGCTGCCATACGATTGCGCCGTATTGAACTATCTCTGTTCTGTCCATTAACATCGAAAATAGCGGCTTCTGACGGGAGATCCTTCGCGTTGCCCGTCATTGCCCGTCATTGTGTTGGTGACTTGTCGACACCATCAACTAGCCCAATCACTAGAGCCTGACATCACCGAGTCATCTGCTCAAGACGAACATCTTTAGAGATATTGTCCTTTTTCCCTCTAATACCTTCGTCCTTCCTCATTCCGATCTCAGGCGTCATTTTCTCAACTTCAATCACAATGGCCCAAGAACCGATGCTCATGCAAATTCCTCCGGAGATCCGTATGCTGATATACGACTTTCTTCTCGATAATGGTGGAACAAAGGACATTTCAATCCGTAACCAATCGAGATCCGAGTATGATGCGTACCGCTCGAAAACGCAGCGTTCCACGTACAACATAATGGAACGAAGTATCGTAAAGAGGTCGTACGAAACAACGTATTGCGCTGATCCCGAACCACGCCGAGCGATGCACACAGTCATCATGCATATCAACCGCAAAATACGAGAGGAAGCATCCCATTTTCTGTATACAAAACATGCCTTCCACTTTGGGGATGATCTTGAGGCAGTGGTGCCTTTCTTCGCCGATAAGACGCCACGCACTAGAGACCTAGTTCGCGAGATCAGCCTTTACAAGTGCAGCCCGACAAATGCCATTGAGCCAGATTCTTGTGACTGGTCTTCCGTCTGTCGTTCGATACAGAGCTTGCGGAGCTTGGACAAGCTGACGCTTGTCATCGAAGGGGCTCGGCCGCGAGAATCGTGGGACGGCCCGCAGAGCTTGACAGTATCTGACTTTCGGCTGTTGTATTCCACCCGTCATGAGAGTTTGCGGTGGGCTCGGGAACTGGCCTCAATCAGGACGGTCAAAGAGGTGGTAATTGTTGCAGATATTCACAACTTGCCGAATCCTGAGTCGAATATGATGCTGGTCCTTGCTGCGTTTTCATCCTCAATTGAAACATCGTTAGTGGACTTCCTCCGCGATGATTTGGGTATTCCGGCTCGCGTTGGGCAGCCACAGTATTGTGGTGTGGGAGTATTTGGCCGATCCAAGAAATGTCAACGGAACGGATGTCTACCAAGTTGAGAAATCCGAAGAAGGATTATGAGTCCGAGACGTAGGAGAAGCACCGGGGGACGATGATAAATAGAATGCAAGGAGTTTGGGTGTTTTAGCCATGGCCTATAACTGAGATTAGTGAATTAGGAAGTCGTTATGGTATTAAACGGATCGATGACTATGATGCTGTCATCAAAACAGCTTCGAATAGAAATCTATGAATGAGGGACGATTCCATTCTTACCATCCCTTTCTGTGAGATTCTCCTCTAGGTATGATTTAGACCAGAGAGAGAACCAGCGCCCAGACCTCACGTGATTAGTCATTGCGCTGTGAGGAAAGTCCATGGGTGGCTGGGATATTGGAGTCCATCCCCTGCAGTCTAAAGGAAGTGCAGGTACAGCACCATCATCCACTGTCCCCGGGCAAGTACCTAAGCTAGAGTACGGATACAGCAAGGGCCCACCTCAACCCATTATCTCAACCTCCCCCGTATCGTCATCGCACCCGTCCCCGTTCTGCGCCTTGAATGCGGCGCAACCTCACGACAACCCGGCACCTCCGTCCAACGCTCGATCTCTCCGCCATCTCCTCCACGATTGCGTCCGTAACTGTCGCGTTCTTTTGAATTGATAGGAGCTTGGCTTATTTCTACCTGCTCCGAGCTACCCCGCTGCCATATTTGTCGACAACAAGATGGCCACGCCAGCTCCCCCCGAGGACCAAGCTCGTCTGCTTGAAGATGCCCTGGTTGCCGTGCGTCAGCAGACTTCGCTCATGCGCAAATGCCTCGATACGCCGGGCAAGCTAATGGATGCGCTCAAGTGCTGGTATGTTGCTTCCTGCGATGCGCAATATGGTGGTTCAATCCCCTGAACGACATCACTAACTCTTGACAGCTCGACCCTTGTTTCTGAGCTCCGTACCAGCAGCCTTGGACCCAAACAATACTACGAGCTGTATATGTCTGTTTTCGATGCCCTGCGATACCTATCCGTTCACCTTCGCGAAAATCACCCTGTCAATCACCTAGCGGACCTCTACGAGCTCGTTCAGTATGCTGGCAACATCGTTCCACGATTATATCTCATGATCACCGTGGGAACCGCTTACATGGCCATTGAGGATGCGCCCGTCAAGGAGCTTATGAAAGACATGATGGACATGAGCCGAGGCGTTCAACATCCTATCCGCGGACTTTTTCTCCGTTATTACCTGTCCGGCCAAGCGAGAGACTTCTTGCCGACAACTGAGAGCGATGGTCCCGAGGGCAACATCAGCGATTCCATCAATTTTGTGCTTACGAATTTTGTAGAAATGAACAAACTATGGGTTCGGCTACAGCACCAAGGCCATTCGAGGGAGCGCGAACAGAGGATTCGAGAACGAAAGGAGCTGCAGCTACTTGTTGGCAGCAACATCGTGCGCCTAAGTCAGCTCGTCGATCTCGAAACTTACAAGTCCAGCATTCTAGCGCCTTTGTTAGAGCAGGTGGTCCAATGTAGGGACGTTCTCGCCCAAGAGTATCTCCTTGAGGTGATTACGCAAGTGTTCCCAGACGAATTCCACCTGCACACGCTGGACCAGTTCCTCGGAGCCGTCTCGCGACTCAACCCTCACGTCAATGTGAAGGCTATCGTGATTGGCTTGATGGATCGATTATCCGAGTATGCTGAACGCGATGGACCGGAGGACAAGTCCGAGGATAAGGCCCAGATGGAGGCTGATGCTCTAGCAAAACTGCTGGAGAAGGTCAATCTCCTGAAGGAAACACCTGCAACCCCACCTTCAGATTCCAAATCCCCCGAGGATGGCAAGTCAAGTGACTCTTCTGAATCTAACGAGTCTCCTGATATCAAGACTCCCGAGAGCGAGGATGGAACAACAGCCAAGACAGAGGAGCCTGCCGATGGAAATGCTGGCGAGAGCAGCACCGACGACTCCAGCACACTCGCTGAGTCCACCCCTTCAGTTGCCGATACGGAAACAACTGCTGTTAACGGTCAAGGCTCAATCACAGAAAAGGTACAGCTGTATGAGGTGTTCTTTGCTCAGGTCAAGAACCTGGTTGAGGCACAGCATCTACCTGTGCCCGACATCATTGCTCTTCTGGTGTCACTCTGTAATCTCGCTCTCAACATTTATCCCGAAAGACTGGACTATGTCGACCAGGTTCTAGCCTACGCGACTACCAAGGTTCGAGAAAACATGAACAATGCCGATCTGCACTCGCCTCCCGCTCAGCAGAGCTTGCTTGCTCTATTGCAAGCACCCCTTAACCATTATGTTTCTACATTCACTGCTTTGTCTCTACCCACCTACGTTCCTCTTTTCCAGTCGCAATCATACCCTACTCGCCGCGCTGTCGCTGGTGATGTTGTTCGCACTCTACTCAAAAACCAAACCAAGATTTCGACTACGGAACAACTCGAGAACGTTTTGGAGGTGCTGAAAGTTCTCATTAAAGAAGGATCCCAGGCACCTCAAGGCTACCCTGGTGTTAGCCAAAGGCGCCCCGTGGAAACAGATGAGACGATGGAGGAGCAGGGATGGCTCGCAAGAATCGTGCATTTGCTGCAGGCTGAGGATAACGACACCCAGTTCAAGCTGCTCCAGATGACGAGAAAGGCATATTCCGAAGGAAACGAGCGTATCCGCACGACTACGCCCCCTCTTCTGACGGCATGTATGAAGCTGGCGAGGAAGTTCAAGCAACGGGAACATTTCGACGACAACTGGGAGACACAGAGTAACGCCCTGTTCAAGTTCATGCACTCTGCACTTAGTACACTGTACACGCGTGTCAACAGCTCTGGGGCTGCCGAGATGGCACTGCGCCTCTTTGCATCCGCTGGACAAACCGCCGACCTGGTTGGCTTTGAAGAAGTTGCTTATGAGTTCTTTGCGCAAGCCTTTACTGTGTACGAGGAGGCTGTAACGGACTCGAAAGCTCAATTCCAGGCAGTCTGCGTAATCGCCACTGCTCTCCACCAAACCCGTAATTTCGGTAAGGAGAACTACGACACACTTATTACCAAATGTGCACAGCATGGAAGCAAGTTGCTGCGCAAGCCTGACCAATGTCGCGCTGTCTACCTGGCTAGTCACCTGTGGTGGGCAACTCCCATCGTGTCTAATGGCGAATCTGAAGAGACAGAGGTACGTTAAATCCCCACATTGAAATGCTTGACTAACAAGAACAGCTTTACCGGGACGGCAAGCGAGTGCTCGAATGTCTTCAGCGAGCCCTTCGGGTGGCTGATTCCTGTATGGAGACGGCCACATCGATTGAGCTCTTTGTTGAGATCCTAGATCGCTACGTGTATTACTTCGATCAACAGAACGAATCAGTAAGTCTTATTGATGGGGCTTGGAAAGCACTTGCTAACGCTTATAGGTCACAACCAAGTATCTTAATGGACTGATTGAGCTCATTCATTCTAATCTGGCAGGCAACCAACAGGACTCTGCTTCAGTTGAGAATAGCCGACGGCACTTCAACCAGACATTGGAAAATATTCGTAGTCGACAGTACGAGGGTATTGTGCTGACACCAAACTGAGGTCTGGTTGGCAGTGTAAGGGAGTAAGAGAAGGCGATTGAGCACCATAGCGATAGATAATGTTTAGCCTGCACGTATCAATGAAGGAGCAGGTAGTTGTATATGTGTAAACTTTGCCCCAAGATTGGTAATAGGCGTGGTGAAGCCATATACTGGGGTTGGCCTTTATGTGACAATCCCAGGTTGAGTTCAGGGGGCCAGGCTACCAAAGCCAATTGATCAAGCCTTGGGAGTTATTACGAGTCTGGACAGGACCGTAACTGTAATACGATCACTGTTCTTGGGCTACACTTCATTTATCGGGAATTCAATTAAATAAATGACATGACCTGACAGGTTCGTCAGAATACAATCCGTATACGATATAGTATCGACAAAAATGACCATAAAGACCCCGGTCTACAGATAACTAAATTGTTCTGTCTTCTTTTGTCTCTCATTGCAGCTTCAGTTTACGGATTCTTTTGTGACCCATCTGTCTAATTGCGACTCTGTTGCTTGTCAAGATGCAGATACGCTCATCACCTCCCTCTCCCAGTTAGGTCGTCCCCTTATCCCAGCATTTGTGGGGTAATCCTGGTGGCGTGCATGGGCAAATTCAGGAGACTGAAAGTGAGCTCCTTTGGATGCCTCTCAAAAAGAGTACGTCCAGTGTCAGAACATGTTTCATATCAGAGCTTGGTCAAAAGAATCAAGATAATAATACACTCAGAGGTCGAGTCAGACAGGATAACAATCAATCTAGAAAGTCCCATATTCTCATCTCAAAAAGGAAAAAAATTACATACCGGCCAAGGCTTATTGCCAAGTATCGCCGGATCAAACTCAGCCACTTGAGACTCGACCGACGCCCTCAGTCTCAGGCTCACGCTCAGGTCTGTACTTGCCGGCGGGTTATAGTGGGCTCCGGTCCCTTACGTGGACACTCCGTTCGCCATCATCCCCCGTCGCGATCGTTCATAGTAATCGTCCTTGACTCTAATCATCTCAACATATACGCTTTTCCTTTCTTTCCAATCAACTCCATCAAACCGTTGAGTCTGAGCTTTTGTTTGGCAATGCGCTTTTGGCGTCCGACTCTGTCTCTTGTCTTTCCTTCCTAACATTCCTTTCGTACTAGATCCCCATCCATCTTAATTGCTTCGTATCGTATCGATCGATCGACCTAGGTCACCCACTCCTTTATCTCGACCTTTCAGCGAAAACGAATGGCACTATTTATTTCGACTTGATCATAAATTCTCAAAAGTAACTTCAATCGGATTGAATAACCGACAACCGAGGGCGCGGTTAGCGCTCATATACCTTCAGCATGCCTTCCGAAAAGACTCCTTTCTACGATCCCATACCTCCTACATACGACCAGGCCCTGGCCAGCGGTAGTCGCTATGATCCTGATGACTGGGCTCCAGCCCCAAGGTCTCCGACCAACGAGCGAAATGCAACCGAAGCTGAATCCCAAGGTCTCCTACAGCACTCGAGTGCTGCCAGCTCTTCACGCAGGCCCGATGGGTACCGACCACCAACAGTGGAAACTGATGATGAGGACAGTTTGTGGGCCAGCGACAGCGATAGCGATGACGAGGCCGCGCAAGTCCGGCGTGAGATGCAGGAGATGGAGATTGAAGAACCCGACCGATCCCCAGGCTCTCAGTGGGGGAAGCGAATAGGCTCATATTTAACTCTACCGAGATGGAAATGGTCCTGGCGTCCAAGGTTACCACGATTACGCATACGTCTACCTCAACGAGCTGATGCGCCAGCGGCCGAAAATGCCGAGACTGTTACGGGTGAGAATGAGGAGACGCCAAGCCAAACAACGAGGAGGTGGAGTATACCCAAGTTCGACAAGACAGTCGTCATCCTGTTCTGCGTGCGCATTCTGGCGCTCACGATCATACTCGGTTTCTTCTATTTGCTGTTCGCCAGTGATATGTTCGGTGGTCTATCAGATCGTCTGGGAGGCGGTTTCCGCTTCAATCCCGAGGACCTCAGGGCTCACCTCCTACGAACCGTTGATCCTATGAGGATGCGCGCCTCCGTACAACACTTTTCAAACTACGCCCACATTGCCGGTACCGAAGGCGACTATGCGACTGCTCTGGATGTTCAAGCTATGTTTGGTCGAGCCCTACTCGATGAGGTGATGATGGACGAGTATCAAGTTTATATCAACTATCCCCGCAAGGACGGCCGTGCGGTGCAAATAATGGACGATAAGGACCTGAAAAAAGTCGTATGGACAGCCAAGCTAGAGGAAGAAGAGGTTGGTGGCGAGACTGCAGGTCGACAAACATTTGCCTTTCACGGATACTCCAAGTCGGGTGACGTCAAGGGGCCTCTCATTTACGCCAACTACGGCTCACGAAAAGACTTCGAGCATCTTATAAGTAAGAGGGTCAATGTCACAGGAGCTATTGCGCTCGTGCGGAATGGCGGTTCCCTGGATAACCAAGGTCTCAAGGTCAAGGCTGCGGAACTTGCAGGTTTTGCAGGATGTCTCATCTACTCCGACCCTGCGGACGACGGCTTCAAGAAGGGTACTGTGGCGCCAGGAGGACTATACATGCCCGCAGACGGCGTTCAAAGAGACTCCGTGGCCCTCACAAATTGGGGCATCGGTGATCCTTTGTCACCTGGGTATGGTAGCAAGGGTGACCAAAGAATCACTCTTGACAAGGCAAACGGACTTGTTGGTATTCCTAGTCTTCCCCTGGCATGGAGAGACGCCAAGGTTCTGCTGCAACACCTCAAGGGTTATGGCCAGAAAGTACCAAATAAGTGGGAAGGTGGCGTTCCAGATGTCGAGTGGTGGACCGGCGATGACAAGTCTCCGATCGTACGATTGAAGAACGAGCAAGACGAGGAGTCAATGCACACTATCTGGAACGTCTATGGCCGAATCAATGGCATGGAGCAAACGTCCAAGTCTATTATCATCGGTAACCAGCGTGATTCTTGGGCTTTTGGTGCAACAGACCCGCATTCGGGCACTGCCGTCATGATCGAGATGGCCAGAATCTTTGGGGATCTTGTGCAACGAGGTTGGAGACCCCTGAGGACTATCGAGTTCATGTCCTGGGACGCTTCCGCTTACAACCTGATCGGTTCAACAGAGTATGTTGAGCATAACTCTGATGCATTGCGCGACAACGCCTTTGCCTATATCAATCTTGATGCAGCCGTTGTTGGCAACGAATTGCATGCCTCTGGATCGCCTGTGTTTAGAAAATCTCTTCTGCACGCCATGGGCCGAGTTATCGATCCCAGTACCAATGCTACTTTGAAGGAACTCTGGGACCAGAGTCATGCCGAGCTCAAACAGCCCGAAGGAAGGGGTAACCATATTCCGTTCCAAGATATCGCTGGGACTAGCTCCCTTGACCTGGCGTTCAGGGGAAGCCAGGTTCCTCACCATTCAAGCTACGACAAGATCGATTTGGTGGATAACTTTATTGACCCTGACTTCAAATATCATGGCGCCATGGGACAGGTGATCGCTCTTCTCATTCTCGACATGGCAGATCGACCCATCATGCCTTTTGACATGGGTTGGTATGCGCAAAGACTGGTTCAATGGATGAAAGACCTCGAAAAGTGGGCTATCAAGCGCTTTGAGGGTCAACCTAAGGGTGAGACAGACGCTTTCAAGGAGTTGAAGGAAGCTGTACAGCTTATCCAGCACAACGTCGCCACATTCGAAAAGTGGGAGATGGACTGGGACCGCGATGTCTTGGGTAATGGAGGCTGGGAAGCCACCGACATTGGCGCGTCTCGATTGGCATACAATAACAAGATGGCATACTTCGAGACGGCGATGCTGGATCTTGAAATCGGTGGTGGAGTAAGTCTCGTCACCCAGTGACAACAGGAATCAAGCTGACCGTTCATAGATCCCCAACCGCACACAATTCAAGAGCGTCGTCTTTGGGCCAGAAGCTTGGTCCAACGACGGAGCCATCTTTCCTTCAATCCGCGACAGCATAGAACAGGGAGATTGGAAGACCGCCAAACCCATCGTTGCCAAAACGGCAGCACTCTTGCGCAAAGCAGCGTCAATTCTAGAGATGCAGCAATAAATTACTTGTATGATTTCAATTGAGCAAAAGCTCCTCATCTGTTTCCTTTTTTTTCCTCCTCCCCTTCCTGTTTCTCGATTCCGCAATCTGAGTCTTGGCGAGCCCGCCCTTGTTCTTCTTTTCTCTACAGGATATACATAGTTGTCTGGTTTCTGATTTGGGAACTGCGTGACAACTCTTCACGCAAAAAGTGTACAGGAGGCATTGTACGGAGTTTGGTTGCGTGGATCCTGCTTACTATATATTGTTTTCTTGGGTAGGACTTGTTGAGGCACCTGGTCGGGATAGAGGGATGGTCTTCCTGGCGACTATACGGGATTCTTCTTTGTTATAGCTATAGTAATGAAGGAATACGAGTCATAAATGTGCCCTGATATGTTCCATCATAGGCTTGCCTTGACAAGAGTATCCACTCTATGAGTTCTGTATGTCTCGGAACCTAATCTCTTCGTGATAACGTAATTTCATGGCTCAAGCCTTCTGCGCCTCGTAGTCTTGCACAGAAACCAGCTTTCCAACAACAGTGTACTTCTCCAAAAACCTCTCCTCCCAACCCTGCAGCGCATCCATCTGCTCGGCATCCAATCCCTCAAGCTTATCAAGCGGAGCATCAAGATCCTTGGTCAGCATATCCTCATCAAAGCTGCCGCACGCAAGACCTCGGCTCGCATCCCTGCCAGCAAAGTTGCTGTACGGACCACCGGGACCGTAGAAGTTGCGACCGGGCGAGACATCGAAAACACGGCTGCGAACAGCGAGATAGACGGGGCGGCCCTCCTCACCGTTGAAGGGGAGGAGTGTATGAGGAGTGTATGTTCGGAACACGGTTGATGGGGTGTCGCGGGGGAGCGAGGGCGGTGGCGAGGAGCGCATGAGGGCATAGGTTGTGTAGAGAACGGCGCAGATTAGGACGAAATTAAGAGGAGTGAAGAAGGATGCGCTGCGAGAGTTAGTGGTCTTCTTTGGAGACGGATTGATGAACAGCGTACGTTTCTTGGCTGGCTTGGTGAGCCAAATGACTGTCGACGTGATCCATGGTTCTGACGAATAGTATTTGGTTGTTGCGAGGGAGAAGTTGCAAAGAAATTATTGGATATCGGACACAGAAACTGCAATATCGAGTTGCTTCTGTGATAGTAATTTGAAGGTGTTGGTTGGTTGGGGATTATCGAAAACGAGACCCAGTGAGAAAGTGTTCTATTGATGGATTCCGAGCTTCCGGTGGTTCTTTGAGCTTCTTCCCCCACTTTATGTTCCGGCACCGCCGTCTCAGCTTCGTGTTGTCTCGGGAGTTAGGGAGTAGCCGTTCAGGTTCCCACTTAAACCTTGTTTGATTTGTCACTGCGTGCCAATTATACTATCGTTCCAGTTGAAGATAAACTTAACAGTTTACTTGACTTTGTCTGTATTGATGTATGTATGTAATAGGAGAACATTTGGCTAGTGCTATGTCGATTGCCTAATGTTAAAGAACGGCGGTTAGTAGCTCAAATGATGCTATGTTGAGCTCTTCTAGAGGGTATCTATCTATCAGTTAGTTATTTGTATATGAACACCTGGTCCGCTGGGTAGACAACCATATTTTTCAGTTTCCACAAGCCTTTCTTGAGAAGACTAGGCATTCAAGTTCAACAATAGGACAGATGTCTACTAAAAAAATATCAGACTGAAGCCGACGGCTTAATACAAACCGTGTCTGGTAATTACATTCCTTCAACCTTTCGATATTCGATGAGAGGCGGTTCCATGTCTCACTTCAGGGGATGGTCCAGTGCTTTGTCTCTCTTTCTTCTCTAGACGAAAAGCCCATCAACCTCGTGTAAGTGAACTCTGAACTATGACTAGTGGGAGCCCGTCTGGAGCATTACCTGGGGTAGCCAACAGCATGTTACGTTGCCAACAGTACAGCATTGTTCGCGTAAGGCGAAGCAGGGGGATTTAACCTGCCATTCTTTTTGGCCGACTTCTGCTCAACTATGCTCGACGAAAACAAAGAGGGAAAGAAACGAGCTGCAAAAATACAAAAGGAAATGGAGGCTGAGGGATTTGAACCCCCGGCCTTTCGCAAGCATTTGCATTAATGCAAAGCGAACGTGATACCCCTACACCAAGCCCCCGTTTTCTTAACTTTCGAAGCATAGAAGATAGTATATTATTCTCGCGTTGAGCACGCCGCAGCTACTTGAAAGATCATACCACCCTTTCAGATCATCCATCAATGGATTTACTCGGTTTGAAGCCTTTCTGATATGTTTCAATTAGATCATACCTCGGGTATTCTGATGTTTTATGGCATATGCCGCTTATCACTTCCAAGGGCTAATGAATAGACTTCCACAATCTAACACAAACGACATATTGTTTATGGGACAACCTGATGGTTCGCAGTTGCTGCAAAGCAATCTTTGAAAGTTTATGTTACTGGGCCCTGATTTCGTTCAACAACTCGGCTTCTTATGTTGCTGTGTGCAACGAGAAAGTCACATTTATTGGCCGTGACTCACTATCATTGCGAGGTCCCTTAGTAAAGGCAGCACCTATTCCGTACCTGCCTACCTGCTCCTACTGCTCATAGCCAGGCAAGGCACACCTACATGGAGAGGCATAAAGAGATGCGTTACCCAAAGGAAGGGGGTACGGCTTCCTAAACGCTTTATACCAGGTATTAAGTACATCTTGAATTCCTTTTAAGTTTCCTTCATCCATGCTACAAGCCATCTACACCTTAATCTCTCAGTTACCCTGTGACTCAACGGCAGAGTCATCATTAACCCCCATATAATTAATAACCTTTGTATAAATATAACATGTCGCGACATCCTTTGAGTATCGACGTTTTTCATTCGCCATTCCCCACTCCTCTGTTCCGAAGTCATTCTAATGCTGCAGTAACTCGACCACGATACGATCCCAAGGCAAGATATCATACAAGGACAAGACGCCACAGAAGGCCAAGATACCATTGTACAAGTTCACAGAGGATGGCGTTCTCTTATGATTCCGGCCCAGTCTACTTCTGGAGAGAGTCTGATCCAGAGGCTGGATACCTTTCGCAATGGTATTACTGTCCTTTTCGCGATGACAAAGATGAAAGGATAAAGTACAAGACCGCTGAACAGTAAGATTCCGAGTGCGAACCTAGATGGGAACTAACCGTACCAAGCTACATGATGTTTCAAAAGGCCATGCTTTTCAAAGACGAAGACACAGCCATCGAGGTGCTCAGAGCAGAAACACCTCGCAAAGTAAAGTCCCTTGGACGTAAGGTCAAAAATTTCGACGAAGCAACATGGCTCAGGCATCGCCGTGACATTGTACGACATGGCAACATTCTTAAATTCACTCGTGCTATTACAGAAAAGGGATACAAAAAGGGTTCACCCAGTGGCAACCCTCTCGAGGGATCGTTACTCGATACGTTGCTCCGTACAGGCGACAGAGAGCTTGTCGAGGCGAGTCCGTTTGATCCAGTTTGGGGTATTGGGTTCAAAGCCGCCGACGCAGAGGCTGCGAGGGGATCATGGGGCGAGAATCTGTTAGGGAAGGAGTTAATGGCGGCCAGAAGTATCCTGAGGAAAAAGAGAGAACAAGGACAGCTATAAATCGCTCTCTTTGTCAAGACTAGGTAGTTCACTTTGCTCAATGCAAATTCAAGAGTGCCTCGAGACGATGCGCCTACACGCTTTAGTAGATTGGAATGGCCTCTAATTCAAAGGCAACTTTTGAACCTGTCTATAGTCCATGCCTTCCGCCGCTGATGATGCCCGGCCCAATGCCCCTATCCCCTCAGTAATCATACATACAAAAGCCTCCTTCAGAAGCAAGCAGAGCGGCGTGGTAGTCATTTTGTTTTTGCTGATAATCAGCCCCAGATCCATTCTCCCAGAAATGCATGTTTTGCGTTGATGTGTTGTGTGGTATTGGTGTTGGTGTTGGTTTCGTGTCGAGAGCCCGCCCTGATATTTTCACATGATCGAACATATTGTACAGTTATTAAAACAGATTAGGCGATGCTTCTTTGTTCGCCCTCCCTCTCATCTCGCAAGTATCCAACAAATGCAGATCCCGACCCCTGACGCCGCATTGAAATGATCGTGCTTTTTAGTACCAGTCCCGTCCACTCTTCTGCATCTCAATCAGACGCCAGCCCCGTGTCTCAGGGTTGTTGACGTCTTCAGGTACTCGTGTGATACCGATTGCGTAGGTGACGAGCTGGACCTTGTCCTCCATACCAGCGGCAAGCTCGTTCGTCTTGGCGTTGCGGTAGACGTGGACTTCTTGCGTACGGCAGGTGACAATAAAGACAGGAACCTCGCCGGGGTCGAGCATGCGCGCCCGCAGAATGTCGACGTTACGGATATCCAGAATCTTTCCATCAGACTTCATACCAGCCTGGAGGTATTGCTTGGTCAAAGCTTCGTACACAGAGTACTGAGCAGCGGAAAGCCACAGCTTCAGTGTCTCGGTCTCGCCCTTAACGTAAGCATCAAGCACTTCGGGAAGGATGTACTCGCGAAGTTCCTGAAGGAAAGGCTCCGTCTGGAAGCTGGGGTCCATAGATCGAAACTTCTTGATGACCATAGCAGTCTCATTCTCGGCAAAGAAACCTCCGATGCGGTCGGTGATACTTCGAGCGGTCGACACCAGAGGGTTCTCAGACTCGTCATACTTACCCCTCAAGCTGAAAAGCCCCTGGACGTACTTGTTCTGGTCGCGGAAATCTCTCCAGGCCTCCTTCCAAGCAGCATCTTTGTGGACGGTTACGCTAGTACCAGCGCTGCTTTTTGTTAGGACAATTCTAACGATTGAGACAAAAGATACTCACTTGATGTCCTCTTCCATGGCTTCAGGAGCCTTGTAACCCCGCTGCTTATCGAGTGCCTCTCGGCGTTTCCGTCGCTCCTCTTTCTCAACCCAACCACCATATCGGGAAGAGCTGCCGTCGTCAATTACATCCTTAACATTTTTGTAAGCCTCTGTGTTTCGGATAGGCTGAGTGGCCTTGTCCACAGCATCTCCGGTGACGTTGGCGGCCTTTCGAACACCCTTGACAACCGAAGTATCCCAAGTCCAAGAAGCACCCTTGCCAATGGCACCAGCAGTTGCCTTGGCGCCCTTGCCGAGGGTCGACGACACAGCACCTGTAGACTTCTCATAGGCTTCGCGAGCACGTCGCACACCCTCGCTCTCAGCGAATTGGTTCGCGGAGGCTGCAATTTGTTTCGTTGACTCGTTCCACTCTTGGGACTTTTGGAATTCGGTGTTCATGGTCTCCATGAACACCTGCCAAGGTGTCTTGTCGCCGTGGGGAGGTGGGGGAGGGGCATCTTCCTTCTTCTTGTCCTTGCCTTCACCCTCGCCCTCTCCGTCTTCCTTTTCCTTTCCTTCCTTTTCGCCATTCTCACCCTCATCAGTCTTCTTAGTCTGATCCTCCTCAGGTTCCTCAGACTTGGCCTCGGACTTGGGGTCTGCTGGCTTCTGTTCTTTTGCGTCGGCGGGGGGAGTAGGCGAAGCCTTTTGCTCAGATTGAGGCTTCTCTTGGTGTAAACGGCTGGAGAGGTGGAAGAAGCGGGACTGCGCTGTATAAGTGGGGGTGCAGCGAAGCTCGGCGGGCACGAAGGAAGACCTCAAGGGAGATCGAATGGATCCGGAAAGCATTGAGCTCTGTGGCGTGGCACTGTTGCGTGAGGCATTCTGAGAGAGCTGGGATGCTAATATGCGATATGCGGGAGATCTCCCAGCGGATGAGACATGAGCAGAAGCCCACGATAGGGCAAGCTCCGAGGAGGCTGTCTTTCTTGCGAGGGAGTTCATCATTGCAACAACACAAGCAGACAAGAAACCCTCCAAAGAAGAACGGAGCGTGGATATTGGATATGAACGGTGGAAGGTGGTGGAATTCCCCGAGGAAATTTTGGTTTGCGATCTCGGTCCGGGGGCGGAAAGTCAAGGAAGATGAGCACCGAGACGGCAAAGCCTCGGTAGAAATTCCAATCGGGTCCCGGTGCGTGGGGGAGCGACCGACCGCGAGTAAAAATTGGCCAGGCAGATCATTTGAGATCCAACCCAGTCCAATTGCAAGTCCACGACAGGCAATGCGCACAAGATGAGTCGCTCATTGTCGAGTCGCCTCGCAGCGAAGTCACTCTTTCAGACCCCCCGAGTCACGGTCCAAGCCGTCCGATCAATCTCACAAACGACTCCCCTCCGCGATGATAAGCCTAAGAGCCGACCCAGTACAGCCTCAATCCTAGAGAGTATCTATGGCCCACAAGAGACGACTAAGGCCCAGTCTACTCCCAGCAACAGTGCCATGGCCAACCTCTCTCAGAGCCTTGTATTCAAGACTCTCGACAAGACCAACATCGATACGAGTGCCCTGGGCAGAAAATCCCACCGCAAGGCGCAGGCAAAGGAGGACGATCTCGAACCCTACCACTTTCACATCTACTCTCACAAACACAATACTCACATCACCTGCACCAAGCCTAACCGCGACCCCATCATCTCCCTGTCGGCTGGTAATATTGGATTCCGCAAGTCTCGCCGCGGGACCTTTGATTCCGCCTACTCTCTTACCAAGTACGTCCTGGAGCGATTAATCCACACTGGATGGCCTGTCAAGATGAACCGATTGGAAGTTGTGCTGCGAGGTTTCGGTCAGGGGCGAGAGGCTGCTCTCAAGGTCTTGATGAGCCCCGAGGGCAAGATCCTGCGAGACAAGATTGTGCGTGTGGCTGATTCGACAAGGATCAAGTTCGGTGGTACCAGGAGTGAGAAGCCCAGACGTCTGTAAGCCAGATGGCCCCGGGTGTGCGTTGGAATTTGGACACTTTTTGGGAATATGTTCACGCCAGAATATCACTTCGCCGCACAGGTTATGAAAGTGAATGTACTATACTCTGTACGACATGTACTATACAAATGAACAAAAAACAGCTTGCCTAAGTTTGCAAGTCCCAAAAGAACGATCTGCTCCCGAACTACCAAGCCACTGGTATCGTGCTAACCCTTAAACAAAATGCCTCGAAACTCCAAACTCCACTTGAAAAGCATGCAACCTGATTCATACTCGATTATCGCAGTGCCCTCTCAGCTGGGGGTAGGCGGCGTCCGGCGGTATCACGGAGCGCTTGTTTGCCCTTACCACTACCACCGCGCCTCCTCTCATCCTCGGAATTCCAATCGTCATCCCCACTATCATCGTTACTATCCGTTAGTAAATGGGGATTCGTTGATTTCAACATGCCCGTGGTCTCGTTCGAATTGTCATAATCATCCAGCAGTGCGCCTTCGCTTGTGTCATATTCTGGCGGCTCGATCCAATCTCGAGGAACGACACAAGGTAGTGCGACGCCGATACTAGCAGCACGATTCAACCACCCTGGGCCGGATTGTCCTGTAAGCCGCTTGCACAGATATGAGGTGAAATGGTTGCAGTTCTTTGTGAGAAGGTTGTACGAGGTGCCGAGAAACTCGTCGGAAGCAGTTCGAAGAGTCACCTCAATCTCTTGCTCGGTTGCAAGAGTGAATCCGTGGAGGATCTCGCATCGAAATGTGCCTCCGGGCGGTTCGGTCTTCGGTTTTGTCCAGTACACACCAGTGAGACCCCGCTTGTCATGTCCACCATATGCGTATTCCTTCCCGTTGATGACGACGCCTGAATGGAGAAGTGAAGCGCCTACTGTCCATAATACTGACGACAATCGGCCGGGCTGCCAATGCCGCGCGTATCAGCATCTTGATCATGGGAGCTAGCATGAGAAAGTCGGCCAGGTCTACTTACCGGCAATAAATCATAAACGTGTATGGTGATCTCGGTCTTGGACAAAGATAATGTCGAACGGTGAGATCTACTCACCGAAGAGCTCTTCTTGGGGCGAGGCATTCTGACTGCGACTATAATTATCGGGACGTCGAAAGTGGCTCGAAGCTTTGGGGTTCGCAGCTGATGAGTTGAGCGGGGCTAGGGAAATGGTAGGCGAATGGCCTATGCTTGATATATAACGTAGGTAGGTACTATTTCAGGTAGGTCTCAGGTATTGTACGCGAGCGTCTTATCACAGCAAACGTTCTTGATGAACAAAGAAGTGATGGTGTTATCTAACTTGAAAGGTTGATGAATAGAGCAAAAGCTCAAGGAAACGAAGCGCAATGACAAACAAGGAGGCGGAGAGTTCGGGCCGCGTCGAGTCTGTTCCTCAGAAGCCGCCAAAAATCCTCTGGGGTCAGATATTTCCAAAGACGGACGCCTAAAACGACAGCGTTCGTTCTGTGACATTCCGATACCTCCATACCTACTAAAACATGCTGTGCCTGTCCACTGGATCCAGGGTCTTGCTGCACGCGCAGTGGACTGAGTGTACCTGCCTGCCAAGCTGTTTTCGTCAGCCAATGACGTTATTGTCGCAGTCCCCTCGGACTAACACCTTTACCGATGAACCGAATTCTTGGCACGGCCCAACCTCTCTAAACCCAGCAAGGTGGGGTCACGAACAAATTCTCATCTCATTTTCCCAAGCTCCGTCGCAAAATAAAAAGTGAAATCTTTTCTTTCTTCCTCAAACTCTTTCTTCTTCCCTTTTTCTTCGTCGTCGCTCTCGCTTTCGAAGCCGTCCGAGGTTGGCTAGCTGCCAACCCAAATACTTCAACACGAAGTCCTTTACATCATCTCTCTTCTTCGCTTCTTCCTCTCCTCTTGCACCCCGCGCAGCCAGCTCTGCAGCTCTTGGACACGTTTCATTCACGCGTTCAGGCCTAGTGTTCTTTGTTCAACACCGTAGCTACGCCAAGTCAAGAAAGATGCCTCCCAAGAAGCAAGTCGTTGAGGAGAAGATTCCCCTGGGCAGGCCTGGAAACAACTTGAAGAGTGGTATTGTGCGTCACTACCTCCCTGGCTAACATCGGGCTATGCCATGACATACAAGCCATGTACTAACCGAACCTCTAGGTCGGTCTAGCAAACGTCGGCAAATCTACCCTCTTCCAGGCCATTACCAAGTCAAACCTCGGTAACCCAGCTGTATGAAGCCCCCTCGCCATCCGCCGTCTTTAGTATCGGGGTGCTGACAGCATCAAGAACTTCCCCTATGCCACTATCGATCCTGAGGAAGCTCGTGTCATCGTTCCCGATGACCGGTTCGACTGGCTCGTTGAGAAGTACAAGCCTAAGTCGGTTGTCCCCGCCAACTTGACCGTCTACGATATTGCCGGTCTGACTCGCGGTTCATCCACCGGTGCCGGTCTTGGAAACTCTTTCCTGTCGCACATTCGCGCCGTCGATGCTATCTTCCAGGTTGTTCGTTGCTTCGATGACGCTGAGATCATCCACATTGAGGGTGACGTGAACCCCACCCGTGATCTTGACATCATCAGTGAGGAGCTCCGACTCAAGGATATCGAGTTCACTGAAAAGGCTCTCGAGAACCAGAAGAAGAAGACCCGTATGGGTGGTCAGAGTCTAGAGCAGAAGAAGGCTGTACAAGATCAAGCTACGCTTGAGAGGGTTCTGGCCTGGCTCAACGATGGCAAGGATGTCCGCAAGGGCAACTGGGGCCCCAAGGAGGTAAGGAAAAAATTGCTCTGCTTTTACCACACCCTGCTTTCCTGATGACAAAAGGCCATAAGGCCTGATCTAATCCCAGCTCGTCGAATGCCTCACCTAATTAACGCTTAGAGGCATTGTGAGATAAACTATACTCTGATTGCAATCCCTTACATACACTTTTGTTTGAGACGTTTTGATTGAGCCTTTACTGACTCGCTCATTTAGATTGAGGTCATCAACCCTCTTTTCCTTCTGACCGCCAAGCCCGTTGTCTACCTCGTCAACTTGTCTGAAAAGGACTTTATCCGAAAGAAGAACAAGCATCTTCCCAAGATTGTCGAGTGGATCAACGAGAATGCTAAGGGCGACCCTCTCATTCCTATCTCCGTCTCTTACGAGTCTCGTCTTACTCTGTGCGAGACCGAGGCTGAGGCTAAGGAGGAGCAGAAGAATGCCGGTGCCGACTCTGTTCTGCCCAAGGTCATTCTTCAGATGCGAAAGACCCTGCAGCTTGGCAGCTTCTTCACTGTCGGACCTGATGAGGTCCGACAGTGGACTATCCGCAATGGCACCAAGGCTCCTCAGGCCGCTGGTGTCATTCACAATGATTTCGAGAAGACCTTCATCCAGGCTCTCGTCTTCAACTACAACATCCTTAAGGAACTTGGTGATGAGGCCGAGGTCAAGGCCAAGGGCAAGATCATGACCAAGGGTAAGGAGTACGTCATGGAGGACGGCGATATTGTCCACTTCAAGGCTGGTGCTGCCAAGGGCTAAGCCCGCAATATCACCTGCGGTATTTAATTCTATAGAAAAAAGTTAAATGCAACGATGTGATGAAGATTATTCAGTTTATGTCGCTCTCTTGTGAAGTTACTGGTGTTTTACAAAACACACTTGTTCTGCCTATTAAATATTTTCCACCATAATTGCGTTTCTATGAATCCTCATTCACGTTCATCGAATGTTATTTGCTCCCTGTAGTGCTCAATCTTGGAGGCTATAAGAAATCCAGTCAACTTAGGCTAGGAAAGCAAAGTAATGAATCTACCCTATAAGTACACAGATAGAAACTGGTATGTGAATGTTGCTTGATCAAGTCGAGTAATATTTTTTGTATGGCAAATGATGAACGATGCTTGTATGTCTTCTGTGATACCTCTTCTGTCATCATACAGTGAGCTTTTGCCCAACCCTCACGCAACAAAGAACAGCAATACATGTATACAACAACATATTCCAACTTCAATTGAACCCTTCACATGATCGTCACTTCTCCCGTCTAATGTTGTGGTGGGGATTAGAGGGGCATCTAAACCCTGCACAAAGAAAACAAAAATAACAAAAATAACAAAAGAAACAATTCTTGAATTATTGTTTTGCCGTCAGCAAGACTCGAACTTGCGTTTTCAGTGCTTCGAAGAGCCACAAACTGATGTACTGACCCCTATACGATGACGGCTTCTGAGGTTGTTGAAAGTCCTTCGTATAGGTTAGTATATATCCATGATCAAGCCACTGATGGAAAAGCTCAACGCTTGCTTTATGGTCAAACATAGCTGAGAGATGGTTTGTGTGGCTTGATTGTGACTTTGGATTTACTTTTGATGCATCTTATGAAACCAATGCTACTTGTTCTTTTGTTGCTGTTTCTATGAACGTTAGGTGTAAAAATTCTCATGAAGTTGTACATGATACCCCCATTGTGCAATGCTTCACGGATGAGTACTGTAATTCAATCATTTTAAAGTGTTTTTGTTCATTAAATACTAAACAAATTACAAATCCAAAAAGGTTGTTTTCTCATTATCATCGTGTCTTTTCTTCCCAGTCATCCACTCATCTCGCGTGATCATAATCATTATCATGCTGCTAAGAGGCACCAGGCCCTTAGACACCACCATAACGAACCCCTCTCTTTCCAAGCTCCTTACGCCCGATGGCATCCTCGGGCCACACCCATCCACGACTTCGCTTGGCCTCGCGCTTCTCAGCCAGCTGGGGTTGAGACATCCACGAGTCTCGGGGCTGGGCTTTGCGGCGGGTTCCTTCCGCCGGTGCGCCGATTTCAGCTCGCCAGTGGGCGTGTCCTACAGGTGTATCATCGGAAGCCAGTTGGCACAGACCCCAGAGAGCGAGACATGCTGTGAGAGGAGTTTCCTGGGGCAGAGTCGAGGCGTCAACTTCGGGGGCAGAAGCGGCAAGTTGAACAGAGGTAACTTCAAGATCTCCGAAGAAGGGAGTGTTAGCAGTGCCGTTTCGAACAAGGACGAGCTCAATCTCTGTGAGGATGAAGCCGTAGCGGCACCCATGCTCGCGCATAGCATGATGGATAGCTGAAAGGCCACGGAGGTACTCGACACGCTTGATGTTGCCCTCAACACGCATACCAGTGTTGAAACGATCAAAGCTGCGAACCAGACCGACAACACGGGCAGTGGGCTTACCACCAAACATAGCAGCCGCAGTGGCGGACTCCCCGGCGGCATTGGCAACAAAGACAAGATCGTTCATACCATTAGTCTTGGGAGGCACTGAAAGGTGTAGGGGATGAGTAGAAGACATGGCCAAGGCTGAGTTCAGCTTGGGTAAGTAGTATGAAGCATAGATGGAGTGGAGTTGAGCCTCGGTTTCAGGGTGACGAGAAGTAAATGTAGGCTGAGGAAGCAGAGGCGCGGGAACAGGGTTGGTAAGAAGGGCCGAGGCACCAGGGAGGGAGAGAATGGAGGAAGCGTTGAAGGATGACCAAGAGCGAATGTTGCGGACATCCCACCAGAAGTGCTTGGTGGTGGCATCTCGCATAGGGAACGAGATGTGGCGGACAAGCGAAGCAGCGGGGTTGGTTGAGCTGAGGAAGCTCAAAATGTTGGTGTTGGGAGTGGGATCCGGAGTAGCAGTGATGCTCAAAGGGGACTGGGCTCTAGGGCTGTAGCTATAGGAAGCAAAGCCATAGTCGGATTGCTGCTGAGGGAGCATGGAGGCGAACGAGGGCATCTGACGGTAGGTTGGGTAACCATAACGGTCGATTGCGGTGGCATCAAGGCTGGAAGCACGACGTGAGTGGGAGGAGCCAGAAGAGATGTGGGTGGCAAAGTTGGCAGGAGATGCAAGCAGTGATGCAGACAGAGAGTCGTCAGGCTGACTGGAGAAAGATGTGTTGACAGAGGCGATAGAGCCAGGAGTATCAAAGTTGATGCTAAGTGACTCTGGGTTTGTGTAGCTACGTGAGTGACGAGAAGGGTTGGGAGCAGGGGGTGTCATCATGCGGTAGTGACCACAAGGAGTGGGGGTAGGAGTGGCATCGATATCCTGGTCCTGGGAGCGGATCTTGGGGAGGAGAAGAGGACCATGCTGACGAACAGCAGGGGAAGCTCGAGGGGGCGTCGTCAAACGAGAGCAGAGAGAGTCATGGTCTGAGTCGATAGAGACATTAGAGTAGACTGAAGCTTTTGATGAAGAGCGAGAGTGACCAGAGACATGTCCAGCAGCAGAGGCAGAGGCTGAAGCATATGCCATGTCGAGGAAAGCTTGGTCAAAGGGCAGTGATGACATGGCAGGAGGGGGACTTGGGCGCTCAATGGAGGCCGAGGGGAATGTGAAGTCGAAAGGCATGTCGACTGATAGACTTGGGATGATGTTAGAGACATTGTATAATATGATGGTCTTGGTATGTGGTTAACTTACGAAGACATGATGTTGGTTGTATTAGTTTTGTATGTCTATTGATATACCGACAGGGATCAGGGAGACCAGCTCCGTGGAATTGAGTATGGAACAGAGAATATGGGTTTCGTTAGAGCAAGGTCTCAGACCAGCAAGACTTTGGCTTTGAGAATGTCGCCGTGAAGCTTTTTTGTTCTGATAATTATGGGTTGATAGGAGTGAGTGATGCCAGATCACAAACAACAATAACAATTACAAATAGAGAGGAGACAGGGATGGTTGGTAAAAGACAGGCTGATGGTGATAATGATGAAGGAAAGACAGACAAGAGACCCAGGGAGAGGCCGTCTTCTTATGTTGTCAATGAACCAAGGCAAGCAATGGTTGGCGATGAGCGGCTGAGTTGGAGCTCGAGCTGCAGCCGGAGCATGGTTAGCTTGGGCTCCCCGGCATAGGACCCATCCGATCCCACGATTGCCACGCACGAAACAAGAAACATTTTCATTGGGAACACGCAAGAGAAGATTCTGAAACACGTAAAGAGAGAGAAGGGAAAGAAAAGGGCCTGAGAATGAATTATCGCGGACGCGCTTGAACTTGCGAGGTGTAAGTTGTAGAGGTCATGATTGGTCAGGTCGTATTGACACTGTAAGCGCTCTACTGCTTGACAGCAGATGTATAAGTGCGGGAAGGACTCTAAACTGTGCAACACAGCACTACCCAGTCCCTCAACTATGATCCACGCCAAGGGTAGTGCTTCTCGGCTTGATGCCGTCGCTGCACAAGCTCGGCCGCTGAATGGCCCAGCGCTTGTGACTCATTTTTAGATCCTGGACTCGGCATATTTTAGCATGGAAACACCAGAACGCGAAAGACTTCAACTCTTGAAAAAAGGACGCGGTTCTTTATAGAAAGACCGTGTCGTACAATCACTTTTATTTACTATCGCGTTCTATACCAGCTTATCATCTCCAGGGACAACCACTGCTCTCTTCTTTCCCTAGAGTCGAATCTTGTGTCTTACAGGGTCAAGGCCAGCCCCCTCTCCATCTCTCTCTCCTCATATCTCAAACATTCCCACACAGCATGGACATGATGAGATGACATGAGATGACATGAGCCTCATTCAGTCTCAGAATAGAAGCGGATTTCTCTTACCGGGTTTCAGTGGCCTCGGCCAAGCGAAAACTGTAATTGAGTTGTTAACCGCCCGGCGTCTAATATTAAAACATACATACAACAGTGGGCGCTTAGAAGAAAAGACACTACAATAAATAATATTGGTATTAAAAAGCCCACCGTCGCACCATGACTCCGCGGCTACGGGAATTTGTTCTCGATCCACCATATTCAAATTCTCTACTCTTTTTTCTGCTCATTGTCGCAACTCAACCCAATTTGACTTACACAGCCTCAACTCCAAAAAGTCTCAACCCCAGATATTCGCGCGATCCCGGCTTTCTCTTCTCATTCGCTGTCAGACACGCGCCAGGATCCCACGCGCCTTGGACCAATCGGCATCGAGCCCAGTGAAGAATCGCGAAAATCTAATGGCTCGGACAGAATGAGTGGCTCTGGAATATGGAGAAAGAATATGCATGCATAGGTAAGGTAGGCTGTCCAAGCACTAACTATGTCAACGTGGATGTGGAGTCTTTGTGCATCTTTTCTGCCTCTTCCCGCTTCGTGTTTCATGTTTCATTTTACAAGTCTCCATCTCCAATCCTTGTCTTCTCTGTTCTGGGCTTAACTCTCGCTAGTCTCGCTCAACGCGTGCACCCATGTCACACTCTCACCTTCACCTTCACCCTGGAGCCTCTGTCTCGTTCCACTCTCTTCACTGGAGTTGCGTGTGACATTGCGTCTTGTGCCTCTCCGTAGTATACTTCCCTTCTCGAGGTGGGTCATCTGTCCTCAAGTACATTCTGCCTCAGAACCGCATCGCGGACTCATGCCAACATCGACTCCCTAGCGTCTTGTAATTATCTCATGCTGCTCCGCCGCTATCCTTCAAACAAACTATGTCATTGATCTCATTGTGATAAATGTTGATCTCTATAGTCATAAACTAAACCTCAATCAATCTCAACTCCCTACTGGCTTTCTCCAGAGTTCGCCTTGCTTGTATAGTATGTAGATAATCAACAGGTGTGATATAGGAGCTGTTTTTGTAATTGTTGTCGCCAACTGGGTATTAATCCATCCATCCATCCTGCCTAAAGAGTCTGCTCTAATAAAGTAAATGCTTTTGGAGGCCAATATTTTCGCCTCCTGTGCCTTGTACAAGACACCCATGCACATCAGCTTCGGCTTAGCGCACACCGGTATGTGTCCCGCCAATGCTCGACGCGTCTCTTCTAACTATGTGAATATCACGCGTCTCTATGGTGTTTTATGCTTGGTTCTTATCCCACGAACTCTGTATCCACAATTGATGCTACTCGTCGTTATGAAGCATCACCACGACCTCCAGTCTCATCCATCATGACAGCCTCAGGCTCCACCACCTGTTGAGGGACTGGTGACCTTGTCCCGTTACTCATTTTAGTCAACTCTGGACCCTGACCATCGGATCTCACCTTCCGGAGCGCCCTCAACATGCCATCCAACTTCATTCTCTCTTGCACTACCATCCCACGGACAAACTCCCGGATAGCCTGGCGACCCATCTTTTCATGTAGGTCCTGCCATCCTGCCAGTTCTCCAGCCACCGTCTGTTGTGTGTATCGAAGTTCCCTCGCAAGATTTGCAGCTTCTTCCCTTGACTTTCGCGCCCGCTCTTCCTTCTCATCATAAAGTCGCTGTCTAGTATCATCCAAGAGGCCAAGCGGCCACCTGGATTTGTTGAGAGAATTATAGTTTCTGTCTGCCTCGCGCTTGGCCGCCCTCATCTCGGAAATGATGGATGGTGGTCGAGACAAGGACGCTAACAGTGCCTGAACAGTGGATTGCAAAGCCAGAAATGATGAGTGAAGATTCGCCTGCGGGTTTGACTGGGTAGGGACAATAGCTCGCACGTATGCCTCGAACGCCTCAATGTGCCTGGGAGGGAGGAACTGAAGAGTCGAGACAGCTCGATGAAGCAGCACTGACGAATCATACATGTCTGAAAGCTGGTTAGTTCACAAAACTTCATTGGATCCCATCGTTCATCCAGTATACGTACCTGCTGCAACGAGTCCGAGATTATTGGCGCGTCTCGTTGCACTCTTAGTCGAGTAGTTCACGCTTCTAATCATCTCTCGTGCATGATTGACGAACTGTTCCACTTCTCTCACGTCCTCCACAGGCTCGTACTCGTCTCGTACTTTCTCTGCTCGTGTCTCTGTTTTAAGAAGCGTCCGTTGCTCCATCATATCCAGTTGTAGTTCTGGCACCAAGAAGAATTCCCACAGCATTTCATGAGTGGCAAATGTTGAATGCATCAGCATTATCTTCAAAAACCAGTCTGCTCGAGCTTGCATGTCTCGAAGGATGGCCCGGGATGGCTTTGACGGTATTTGAAACGGAGATCGCACATCGGTAAGAGATGGTATCCACGAGGCTGGATTTTCGAGTGCGAGAAGATTTGGTAGATGTTCGAAATCCGAGAGTGAACGACGGCTTGTCGTTACCGTATAACTGTCATGGTCTGTTGGTGCGGCGGATTTCAATACCAATCGCACAGTCGCGTCTTCCACAAAAAAAGCTCGGACTACACCAGTGATGCGTGCATCTGGCCCTGGTGGCATGCTGAACAGGGCAAGATCATCAATTTTGTTTCGTACATCATCATCCTTGGCCAGTTCGACCGCAGTGAGGCCTCTGATCTCCTTGGCTCCCACATCTACTCTTGGATCGGCAAACAGGGAGCGGACCATATCGTATCTGCCATACTTGCTGGCCACCATCAACGCTGTGAACCTCTTATCGTTCGTTGCATTGACATCAACATCACAGTATTGGAGTATCCTCATGGCGAGACTCGCGTTGCTAACGATGTGCAACAACGTGTTCCCTTTGTTGTCGACATGTTCGTCAACGTGTAAAGGCAGACCGTCATGCTGAGCCAATGCCGCCGCATTGAGCCCTGCTTCAACCATGTCCAGATAGTTTTTGTGGTCATAAGAGCGACAAAGAGCAAACAGTGGTGTTTGTCCATTCTTATCTCGCTGTCGCCAAAACACCAAGTGTCCGATGCGACTGATTAGTGCAGGAGCGTTGAAGAGATAGTGAGCGCAGCTTCGTCCCCATATATCTTGCTGCGCGAGATATAAGATCAGTTGCCCGGGAGTTGTCGAGGCTATGACAAAGTCAAGGGTCAGATCGATGATTTGCGCGTTTCCTATTTGAATAGCGGCACTCAGCAGGGTCGTGTCTTCGTTGTTCATATCATCGAGAACAAAGGCCGGCGAGAAGTAGTCCGTCAGAGAGAGTAGGTACCTTAATGTTTCTCCTCGTTCGGCTTGGATGGCCATCATTAGAACCGATTCTCCGAACGAGTTGTTCGTTTGTGACAACCGAGCCACTGAGATGTCCCCTTCCAACGCGCTGCCAATGGTCCCAACACTCCCGGTACGAGAGTGGAATGAGATTTCGGAATCGCCTGATATACTTCGAGTGTCCATTGCCACCTTCTTCACTCTACGGACAGGTATCGTGAAGTCGTGCGAAAGTGTTTCGTGCTCATCCTCCGCCTGGAAAGGGAACACGTGACCTAGGCCCGAGCCATGAGAATAATGTTCGTATGGAGATTGATCCTGAAACGAAAGGCGTAAAGAGGATCTTCTGGATCTTGAAGGACCTGCCGATCTAGATCTAGTGTCGTTTTGAAGACTCAGTGCCATTGACGGACGGCGACTTGACGAAGGAGATTCTGACGACTCGTCATCATCAGCGGCGCCTGAACCAGGTTCCATAATCTTTTTGAGGTCGTCCAAGGTGCCTGTCTTTGCTGCATCCCAAAGAGCCTTGTTTCTCCTGCTGGCCCGTCGCAAACCGGCCGAGTCTAGGACAAGATACGCAAGCACTGCTTCGAATGTACTCAGAGCATAGCCTAACTCACCGCTGTCTACGTCATCGATGAAGATGAAGTTCCTGACATAGATCAGTCGAGCCTGCAGCTGCTTGACTTGTGATCGGATGACGACATAAAGCAAGAATGAAACCAAGGTGTCCGCGTTGACGGTCATGATGGGCTTTTCTGACGATGCATCAGAAGTGGTTGCTTGGGCTTTTGAGGAGTCGGTTAGCTGTGACACAATCTTCATCGTTGACAGCAAAAGGTCGAGCATGACTTGTGGGCAACTAGCAACGGAGATCTTCTTAAACTCATCGACAGCTGGCCCCAGTTGAATAATAAGGTCATGCTTCGCTTTCGAGCCGCCATCGATGGCAATACCCAGCTGAGAAATATCGATGAACTGCATCTTTCTGATCTTTGCCTCCAGCTCCAAATCATAAGGCCTCTTGAGAGCATTGAGTCTTGGCCAAAGCTGATTATGAACATTTTCCGTAACATAGCGCTCAATCAACTTCTCCACAAGAGGTCCTGTCAGATCGGTAGTGGCGCCTAGAAGAGACAGCTGTTGCTTGTCTACTCCCTGGAAGAGATCAATGGCAGCTGTAACAGCGGTTTCGAGAGACGCCCGCATGATATCCTCATCGTCCTCTGCGTAAAAGTTCTCGGTCACTGGCAACCTACTTTCGTCACGCATATTAGCTGACGCACTATTTGACCGAGCTCGTCTTGCAGCATTGGCGATGGGCCCATTCGGCGGGGGGTCTGGAATGTGCTCGGCTGAGGGAGGAGGAGGTAGCGGGCTTCGGAAGACGTTGTTGAACTCGATGAAGAGTTTCTCAAGACCAGGCTGCATTTGGCGCGCGATCATGGGGAAATTATTCAAGAGGTCGTGAAAGCTCCTGATATCCTTCTTCCGAGGCGCAGCGGTTTCGGTCGACTCGGCGTTCAGTGTCTGTTTCTGGTCGGGAATCCTGCGCTTCCGTACGCCAGGAACGAGGACCGCAGGGACGATCTTGATTTCTTCCCAGATTCCGACGAGAGGTCTCGAGATGTAGTAGAGGAGCCATTGTCGCGGCTCAAAGACGTCTGGATAGAAGACAATGTCGTTAAGGAGTTGTGCTTGCGCGAGCGTTTTGAAGCCTAGATTTGGTAAGCACTATTATCGTTGAAGGGCATTTCAGTTGCATACCTTTGTTGCTGTATATGAAAGCATCCTTGATGACCACGCTCTTGCCGTTCAGAGTCGTAAACTGCTTCGCCTTGCCCCTCATCTCTCGCAGATTCTGGCTTCCATCCTTACTTCCCGCAGCACCATTCGGTGCTGGCACGCGGAGGACATGGCTGGCGAGGAAGTCCTCCGAGGCGATGACCTCAGCAGGAGCAGTCCCGCTCTCGGTCTCGCGGAAAGTGAGGAGAACATCCGTCGATGGAACCAGTAGGATGTGGTGATGAACCGGCGTGCACTGGCTGGGGAGGGAGCTCTTGAAGAAGGCGGCCAGGAAGGGGTTTAGAGGTTGCATTCATTCGACTTGCGACCGGCCGTGTCGGAGCTCACTCGACCTCCCGAGGTCGCAACGTAAGGGACGATGTGTGAGTTGAAATGGGTTTCGGGGTCGAGGATATCGTGATCGGACCGAACGGATCGCTGACGCATGCGAGATGAATGCTGCAGGTACTGATCGTTATAGATAAAGGACGTATATGCTTAAGGCGCAGTAGTCGGACCAATTTTCATGGTACAAGTTGAGGCATTCGACAGCGATAACGATAGCGATAGCGACAGTTAACCGATTGGCGTAGAGGAGCTTTTTATGAGGAGAGCGTATATGTATGACGTGTGTGAGGTTGGAGAGGAAGAACGGGCGATGGATGGGTTATCCTGGACGGTCGGGTCGGTAATCATTCACTAGGTAGGGTGTTGTAGCGAGGGGCTTGGCTAATAAGTCATATGTCGATCGTGATGGTAATTGTTGAGAAGCAGCTTCAAGAAGTCTAGACTACGACCTAACCTTGACCACTTCGATAAGATCGTCGAGAGGCCTCAAAGTACCGGTACTTGGAGTGAGACAATCTATAGTGCTGTCATCATGCATAAACCTCGAGCAGTTTGTACAGGAACTGTAACTACAGGTATGTCTTGCTTGTCTGGACACCAGCCTGCTCCCGATAGCTCCCCGCACGGACCCCTGCAATGCCCCTGAAAGCCGGGGAATCAATAAGTCCGTTCATGAGTAGGGTATTATCACATGTTACTGCGAATAGCCTCATTGTTTTGATGGAATAAACACATGTGGAGGTCAACGGTGAGTGATCGTGCGCTGTTTCGAATCATGGTCGAATGGTGTGCAAGGCCATATTGGCGTGATTACCAATGTTTCAAAACATACTAGGTACTAAGGTACTTATATCAACTGTAAGTTATTCGTCAATACCTAGACCCAGTAGACTTGAAGTAAGAAGCAAAGAAATTAACTGTGCTAGATATGCTTTTTTTCTGTTCATTCTTCCCTATGTACTCTACAGCGATACAGTAGAATATAAAATAATGTGCATAAAAGCTAAATCTATATACTTACTCTCCATAGAGTATTTACCTAGCCCTCGAAGTTACCGCCTCTGCACAGAACCATCTTACGTTTGACGATAAAAGTTAACGTTCTATTCCCACACATGCAAGTAGTCAAATGCTAAAGGCATACTTAAAAATATTGAGTAATCTCAAACTCTACTCCTGAGTGACTATAAAACCCAGCAAGATTGTCCGATCATTTGGTTTCAGATCAAATCCTGTCTTGAACATTTCTCACAGACACTTGATAGACCCCATCCCCGGATTCCAAAGCCCGAAATGCTAGGCTCATCACTTCGCAGCAAGATTCGCTCCATTCTTGGACGCAAGCCCCTACCTTTAGGTCCTGCTCACCCAGACTCATACCCACTCTACATCACCAGCGATCTTGTCAGTGCTGCGATGAATGCTATCATCGACAAAAGAACAGTATGGCCTAAAGACCCGCAGTATCGAATTGAGGTGGTAATGGTCAACATGCCCTTCCAGCACTGCCCATCGCACATCGCCGACGCTATGCCGCCGGATTGCGGAGGCAGGCACCCATATGCTGTTGCGATCGCAAAGGCGAGATTCCAAAGAACGCCCGCGAATCCCGGCGGTGAACTCGCCGAGATTGCGATGGTAGAGTGGAAAGAGATGGCTGTTACATTCAGTCTCGCACCGAGAGAGTTTGTCACTGTCGTTCTTCTGAATAATGTTGTACATAAAAACCAGGGAACCGAATAAATGAGAAATTAAACATGCTGGACCCAAAATCAATGTGGAATATACATATATGCGTGAACACGAGTCGTGTACAAGTCATACGTAAGGCAGTATTGGCGTCGGAAGTAAGATATAACATGAAGCATAGGATCAAAACCAAGCCCATACTTTCCTCCACCAGGGCATCTGACCTGGTAGGTCTCTTGACGTCGGACCGCTCTTGTGATCCAAGTCCGTCCTTCTTCCACTATCAAGATCGATGCTCCAGCTTCGCTTTAGTGGATCGCTTCCACGCCACAAGATCTTGCAAAACACGTAAATGATACCGAACAAGGGCACCAGGATATAAGCATCCACAAAGTTACCAGCATCGAACGGCGACAGTGTAGTCCAGCCCTGAACCAATGCCAGGAAGATGCAAGCCGCCAGTCCAAACCAAGCAAGATGAGGAAATCCCAGCGCCTTGTAGGGAAGCTCGTCGAGGCTTCGGCCTTGGGCAACCCAGGCCCGACGGAAGCGAATATGGATGAAGCAGATGCTACCCCAAACAAGGAAGGCACTGACACCAGATAGGTTGACGATGTAGCTGTACGCTTTGGATGCGCCAGTTGAGATATTCATCATTGAGATGGCGCCAACAGAATTAGTGATAAGGATAGCCCACACAGGAACACCTCGTTTGTTAGTCCAGGCAAATACCTTGGGAGCTTTGCCCGACTGAGCCATGTAGAAAACAGTGCGAGAGCCGAAGTAAATGGATGAGTTGATGGCGGATAAACAAGTGAGAAGAATGAAGGCATTGATAAGGTGGACACCTGTAGTACGTTAGCATCAGCAAACATAGGAAAGACGAAGGCTACAGTGTACTGACCTCCTTCCCAGCCAGCATTTTCAATAGCAATAGTCATAGGACTCTGCAGAGCTTTGGAACCTCCATTGACAAGTCCACCTGCATTAGCAGGACAAGTGATACCAAAGAAGAGAGCGGATCCCATGTAGACGAAGATGATGCGCCAAAAGACCTGGCGGATAGCTTGAGGAACAGCTACACCGGGGTTTCTGGTCTCAGTTGCAGCTACAGCAATAGACTCAACACCAGAGTAGAACGTGGCGCAAAACACAAAGACTGCAGCAACGCCGCGGAAGCCATTTCCGTTGAAAGCTCCTGGATCACTCCAGTATCTGAAACCCAAAGGTTCGTCTTGGCCGACCAGGCCACCAGCTGCATAGATAATAGCAAAGATGAAGTATGCCGTCAAACCCAGTAGTTTCATGAGCGCAAGCCAGAATTCTGCCTCTCCAAAGGCTTCGACACCAAGCAATTGGAATGCCATGAAGACTGTCCAGAAGATGAGGAAGTAGCCCCAGAGGGGGACGACAGGCCCCCAGTAGGTGAGAATACTGCAGATAACATTGTACTCGTTGGCGAGAACGGCGGCCCAGATGACGAAATAATTCCAGCCAACAGCGACGGAGAAGGACTTGTCTACCATGCGCTCAGCGAGAGAGATGAAAGAGCCTCCACCAGGATACAACGTTGTCACTTCTCCAAGAGATTGCATGATACAGAAGGCGATGATACCTGTGAAAGTCAGCGAGAGTTCAAGGGCGTGGGTATGGAGATGCCAAAAGGTTCGTTTTGAAACGATATCTTGTCGCGACCACTATATGGCGAGATAGGCAACTTACCAACAACACCGAAGCCGATCAACAGAGCAGCTGGTCCCCCAACGTTCAAAGCACCGCCTGCACCAACAAGCAGTCCAGGCCCAATAATACCAGCCAAAGCCATCATGGACAAATGTCGGTTCTTTAAACCACGCTTTACACCAGAATCCGGGTCAATTGAGTCAGACTCAGACGTATCGTTGAGACGCGTAGAGTCATAATTGTCATACGCAGACGGGCCATCGCCAGCGACGACATCTTCGTCCTTGTTGTTATGGAAGGCCATGTCGTTATAACAGGCTATCTCAGCCTCTTTGAAGAGGGTGAATTGAAACAGGCAGTACCAAAAGATAAACCTTTAAATGTAGAGTTTAACAGTGTGCTGGACCGGCGTTCAAAATATAGATACCTAGGTAATGAAACTTCTGCAACCACGTACAAAGGAATGCAAAGAAAAGTCGATATAGAGATGCGAGGCGACTGTAGTAGTACTGACTTGCTTACCATTTTGCCATCATTAAAGGCCCGCTGGGCTAATGCAGGCGAGGATAAGGCTCTGCATTCAGAGTAGGGATCGACCCGCTTGTTGATAGGTTTCTCGAGAAGCTATCCTCATTAGGTTCTCGGGTCCTGTCTGATGGCAGCAAATTAAGCAACTGCAGCTGGGTATTCGGACATCACGCTCGAGGTATTATAGTAACTTGATCCACCTACTGCTATAGTCCAGTCCTAGCTGTGCATAACAGTCTTGTTGAGCGCATTCTCTACTAATTTTTGATGGTATACTACCATCTATCTATCCAATATTTTGTAAGCTGAACCCCCACGCAAAAGACCAAGGCAAGATAGTGGTGTAATGGAAACAGCTTATTATGCATCTTAAGGTTGGTTTGTGGCGTCGAAATCCCGGGGCTGTCCCAGAACGCCATATATATCGCCGATCACGACATGAAATACCATGAAGAGTTTGCAAACCACTGAAAAGGCCATAAAAGTGGTGCAGCAGTGGAGTTTGCTAGCGCCTTACTCTCTAAAATGCCCACGACCAGGGAGGTGAGAGGTTCACTGTGCCGTACCTCTTCAGCTTTAACCTACATGGTCTGAAATTTTTTAGTGAATTTGTTTGAATGGCTGGCTAGGCATGGTACTAAATCAATATCGATTATGCCATATTGGCGCAATATGACGATACCTGATCAAAGACAACACCAGCCTGTAAATGACCAACATCCAATCATGCATCATATCATTTCTGTATCTTATCCACGACCACCGTTGAGATGGCACACTTTTCCAAGACACTGACCCGACTGCCCAGCTAGCCAAGCAGCTGAACTCGTCTATGGACTATGACCAAGGTAACTAGTTTGCCGTTCATGCAGGGCCAGGTCTGGCCCAGATCATCGGTACTGGATCTGCTCCACATCACTGTACATAGATGCTTTGGTGGGGCCATCGAGTAGATAGATAGTCATTTCTTTCATTCAGGAAGATGCGCAACAAGTCAAAGAAAGCTAGATATCGGTAACTGAAATAAAGTTGGCATTTATCTAAGTAGAACCCTTTGTCACCCTTTAGGCGACAATAAGTACGGCGATAGAGTGTTCAGCAATAAGATTTGTGTCTATTCGATCGGACGACACTAGGCGATAATACTGAAGTACGGCCCTCCGTCACCTCCCAGGTACCAGTCTTAGACAGAGACGTTATGGAGCACCTCCTCAAATATCTCCAGGTTACCCTCACCTTTCTTGTCGAACACAGCGAACCATACTTCCTCCCACCAACCACCTTGAAACTCGGCCTCCTTCAACACCTCCAGCCAGCAGTGAGCGACCTCCTTCGGTGGGTTATGAAACGCACCACATCCCAAAGCACCGAGCACAAGTAATCCATGATTTCTATGTGCCGCAATTCTGAGACAGAGCCTCATTTTGAGCTTGGTGAGCTCCCGATCGGATTGCTTCGCAAAAACAGTCTCGGTAATAGAACCTCCTTGTACATGCTTAACAACTTCAGCGGTAGGAGGTGTGCGCAATGCGGCGATGCTGAGAACACTGACAACGGGAAGCTTTGCAGCTGGTACGCCGGGCATCAGAAGGTTGTTTCCGGAATCTTGATCGGAACGAATGATGACAACGTCGGGGGTGTAGATACCCATGCGCTGTTTCCAAGGATAGTACCGTCGGTGAAGTGAAAGATACAGCGAACTTCGGTAACACAAGGCCTCTTCTTGAGCCCGTGCTCCCTTCAGCCATCCTCCTCCAGGACTGACATGGCTAGCCATATTCAACACGGCAACACGGCCTGAGGCAGGTCCTTTGGCAGTGTCCAGTGCAATAGCAGCATTGAAACTGTCATCGTTCATAACTCTGATCGTTGTTTGTCCCGAGGGTGTTCTCCGTGGACAATCAGCTGCATTTAGAGGAGGAAGGGTAGTGTAAAAGTGGCGCTCGGCCTTTCTGGCATCGATATGCGGCAACTGGTCCAAGATGCTGGGAAGCACTGTCCGCGTCTCTTGAGCCACAGCTGCCAGCGCTGCACCTTGTCTGAACGGATCTTTTTGTCTGCCGCGATAGCTGGGCCTCGAGGAACCACGTCTTGCCGAAGACGCATGTCCAGGCGTAGGGTTAGCACGTCTTGGTGATTGTCCTTTCGATAGCCACGCTTCCAGCGTTCCTTGGCCATGGCGTGAATTTGAGTTGCTCGGCATAAAGGGCGACTGTTGACAAAGGACGAAGGGCGAATTGAAGTGACTTCTGACTTTTTAGAATAACCTGGTTTCTTTTGTTTAACAGATACTTTAAACAGGTAGGTAAGGGTTGCAGACACGGGTGTGGAGTGCTGAGAAGGTTCAAGTTATTAATTGGCAGGTTATGTTGGTTGGTTGATATTTGTAGAAGGATGGACGTGAGCAGGTCAGAATACCAAGTTAGGCAACAGTGGTTCACAGCTCATGCTTAGGTTGATCAAACCACCAGGTTGCCTCCCCTACGACCGGAAAAGCTTTTTCACAAATATTTTCTCCGATAAGAAGTTTTTGGGGGCTCTTTTCTCATTAGGGTTCTGGAAACGTTGAGGTACTTACTTGGACGGCTTATCATATCTAAATGAATCACCGCCAGCGCATTGTGTTTTCTTGTCTGTCAGACTTGGGCACAATTACAGCAAAGACGAAGTTATATGCCATATGATACACAAGTTCCATGTTCTTTGTCATATTTATACTACACACCATTAAATCTACTATAGATTATTTTCGTTCCAGTTCCAACGCGGGTATCAAAAATGGCTGGTCATGTGGTACATACTCATACAAACTCAAAATATACTACACACAGGAAGCAATCAAGCAGGTGTCTTGATCGCCCCCTCTGGAATCTCGTCTGAAGCCTCGAATTTCCTCGGGATGAGGCCCTCGGCCATGTCAATAGCGCCCTGCGTGTCGTTCTTGTTGAACAAGAACAGACCCTGGATCGCAGCAGTACTTGTGTGTCGGTTCGATGGCTCTCCATTAGGTCCAACTCCAAATAGGCCCAACCCTTCCAAGCGGTTGAGGAATCGTTCTCGGCCAGAGTGATCCTTGTCAATGTCGCCGTAAAATCGATCCCACATCTTTTCAGCCTGGTAGCGCGTTGCTTCTCCAATGCGAAGCATCAAGTCCACTCGGCCAGGTCGAATGAGCGCAGGATCAAGGCGGTCGACATGGTTGGTTGTCAGAAACGCAATGCGTTCTTCACCTGCGGCAACGCCATCAAGAGCATTAAGAAGGCCGGAGAAGGTCACTGTCGCGCCATTATAGCCGTCGGCATCCCGCTGTCGTCGGTTGACGAATGCTGCGTCGGCATCCTCGAGTAATAATAAACTCCTCTTGGGCAGTTTCGTAAGGAGATATGCTAGCTTGTCATCTGTCATGCCCATCTCGCTAAGGTTGATCATGGCCACACTGAAGTCCAGCTCCCCTGCAAGTGCCTGGATGAACGAAGTCTTTCCGCTGCCCGGCGGGCCAAATAGCAAATACCCTCTTCGATACGGGATACCTCTATCCACATACCATTGGTGCCGATTCAAAAAGTCTTGCACATCATTAACAATGTTTTCCTTGACACCATTGTCCAATATCACCGAATCTAATGGACGCTTCTTGCGAGGATCACCAAGCGGCAGCCAATCCATTCCTCGGGCAGAGTATACTATTGTCTTTCCCTCGTTCGCCTTTGCCGCTAATGTGCGCGCCTCCTTAAACACTTCCTCGAATACATGTCGGTGCGCCCAAAGAGTCGTCAACTGTACAATCTCGTGCGGTTCGCCCGTATTCATATTCGCTGTGTTGTGCTTCTCTCGGTTCACGGCTATGTAGACATTGCCAGTCTTGACTATGTGTCGTCCGTAACCGGGCTGGACGAAGAATTGCGCATGCTGAGGTCCGCTGGACCCCGAAGTCCGGGATGCATTGGTCGTAGTGATAGAGACATTATGTATTCGGGTAAGTCGAGAAGCGATAAAGCCCGGTGTTTCGCGAGGTTGCGACAACCAAGCTAGAATCCATGGGTAGGCTGGATCCTGCTTGCTGATTTCGAGATTGACTAGCAGGCGACGGCGGGCTGCTCCGAGCGCGGATACCGCGCCTTTGCGCGCGAAGGCTGCAATTGCTCCTAAGGATGCGAGACCTATTCCGCCTGCAAAGAGCGGGTTGTCAAACAGTGCATTGATGTTGAGCCCCGATGCTGCAGCTGACGGTGCCGCCGACTTCTCGGCATTTGGGAAGCTTTTGAGGGCTTCCTTCAGTGTTTCTTCATCCATGCTCGGCAGATTAGGAAGCCGAACGGGTGGGCAGGTGATCAAACAGACGATGCCGTGTGTTTTCACATTGGCTCTGGCCGGTACAGCTTACGCGAGATCATTAGATTGACGGATTGAACAATGTAATGCTGATGTCTGGATGGAGATACACTGGAGCTAGGGTTTCTGAACGGCCCTCTTTTTTTCTCCCTAGTACTTAGACGTCATGCACGTGAAACAAGTCAATTCGAGAACTGCAACACGAAAGACTAAGTATTGTCTCCCCAAGCTGCACTGTTCGAGGATGCGTACAGGGAACCGAGCCATCCAGGCATAAAAATATCAAGGAAGAGGAAGATAGCGAGTGCAAACCGAGCATATTCATTCACATTAAATTTGCCTCAGAACTGTCTGTATGGTTCGTCAACGGCTGGTCACTCGATGATATCTCTAGGGTAAGAGGCTTTCCAAACAGAGAGTTGGCGCCCTATAGCGAGGGAAGTATTAGACTTCAAAAATCGTGACACAAAACTTTCAAGAATAGATGTAACGTTGGCGGACGATCGGTCATGACTGTGTTTGACCTCCGGTGAACAGAATTCTCTATCCAACACGCCCTTTTGACCTTGACATGAATGCTCCAGTTAACTAGTATCTGTTCAGCCATCCATTGGGCAGCCATTTCTGCAATACCGTCAATCGCCCATTACCAATATATAGTAATGAATGATAGATAATCTCTCACCTTGTCAGAACAAAAAGGCGATACAAAAATCAGCAAAAGTAAACAATTGACAGGCACTGAGAGACTCTGCTCCCGCCAGGGCTTGAACCTGAGACCTTCGCATTACCGGATACTCGGAATGAAGTATTAGTACGACGCTCTAACCAACTGAGCTACGGAAGCCAATCAATTGTTATTGAAGGATCACCTTCGTATGCAGTTTGTCAATTGCTGCTGAGCCCACGACAATTGCAACGGCTGTAGAAAGGCTACTGTTCCAGAAAAGTTGGCCTCTAAGATTTAGGATACAAAAATAAATAGCCTAAAAGGTCTGGCCTAAATAGCATAAACTAACCTACTTATTTTATCTCTTATGCTCCTAGCGGCCAATTTTTCTGATACCCTGAGGAAAGGTTCCGGAATCTTTTGGACCAGGCAGGGGCTAAGGGACGAGCCGAGAGGAATGGTGGGGGTTGAGCTTCAGATTATGATATGCGTCCTTTGTAACTCAATCCAGTCTGATTGAGTCTCAAGCAACCGGCTGAAGGGACTAGAGCCAGTAGTTAAGCTGGCAGGCTGGATAGGCTAGCAGTACACCCAAACACGCAATTGAGCAGCCTCCAAGGTTATTGCAAACCGAAAGACGAAGTGATCAACACATTGACTGACTACGACTCGCATTGGTAAAGAACCTGGTTGTAGGTCAAGAAATTCCTCAGATGTGTATTGTGCGGCATCTTCGACCACCGTTCGGTATCAGCCGGGTTAATGTTCGAATAGACAAAAATAGCACTGACCAAATTGCTGATCCGAGTTTATCTCGTCATTGTCATGATGCTGTTGTTCGGTATTAGATGACCGAGATGATGTTCAACGGCAACCAAAGACTACCCCCACAAGAATGATGTCGAAGCTCCACCAATCGACTGCGATCATGATTTGCAACCTCGTAAGGAAAATTGAGTTCAATCTGAATGATCTCACAGGAGAAACACGCCCAACGCAACGCAAGCCTTGCGTTGTGGGAGAATCATCGAGAAACTGCTTCCGGCAATGAATCACTGACCACTTTAATTGGCTTTGCAATCTCGATATTGGGAATGAGAGGTCTGGGCAAGCAGCATCAGCGTAAGCCAGCTCGGAGGTGTCCACAGCCATGGCGGGTTTCCAGCCAACCGTGATGCTCACGATGTTTGAGTATGCGGGGAAAATGGGGTCACACGAGAATTATAGTCAACGTTTTGCTAACAACGACGAGCAACAGTCCGATGAATGGTCTCCAATGGCTAGTCCGTCCCGCATGTTTCCGTCGACTACCCCAAAGTGTCGGCTGTGGTAGGGAAAGCTCTCGGCACAGAGGAGCATGTAAATCATATAAATCGGCCGCCCCTCCCCCCTTGGTGATATCTTCACTTCCAGATCTTGACAACCTCCACTCATCGTCATTGCCGACATCATAGCTGGGTCTCCTGTTTAACTGCCAAAAAGTGTGTAAGTCGCATCACTCCCCACTGTTACATATCGAGTCCAATCCCATCCATTGCATTTGCTCTGCAACGGCGCCGCTGTGTTGGCGACCCCACTTTACCACCGAGGATTTGCTCAACAACGTCAGTAAGCTCTCACTAGCCATCTCGAGTGAGCTTGCTGGGGGAGCGATTTTCTGGACAAAGTCTTGGTCCGACGAGGATGCTCGAGCCAGGCTGGTCTATAGCGGAGACAGGGTGGACAACATGTTTGAGAGCAGAGTTGTGAGAGGAAGAGAGAGTAGCGCAGAGACCGAGAGAAGGTCAGAGAAGACATAACGGCCGCGGAGCCACCGGAGAGCCACCGGGCAACGGAGCTCCTGGGAACTTGAATCGGGCTGAGGTGTGCGGTAAACGTCCGTTTCTGGATGAGATGATCCCTATCATCTCACTGAATGATGCGGCGCATCGTTCAACAGTCTCAGCCCATTCAACAGTCCTAAAGGCCCGTGGAATTAGTATACGGGCCGTGAATCTCAAACGATTCGCAACACACGCCGGTTCTCGCCAATCGAGACGCAGAATGCTACAAGATGAATTGGATGGGTATTCATTGCGAGATAAAAAAAACTCCGCTGTCTTATCATGCTGTCGGTTTATGCCTCACCGAAATGGTGCTGCTGGATGTTGTAAACAGCTCATGGTCTCAAACTGATGAACTCATGTCGACCCGCACAGAGAAACTCTCGGCAAGAGCGCCAGAAGAGCCCCTCCTGTCCTGCCCTGTCTGCCCCTCCAAAATTCTCTGCCCCTTCCCAGGTTCTCATTATTACTACTACATACCCACGCAACAGCTTGCATTATCGATAAGACCCAAGCCAAATTGGATTCAAAACCCCGCTACGCCCCTCCTCCTCGTCATTGCCTGTTTCATTCATAACTAACAACTTTCTTGCTCATTAGACTTTTCCTGTTCTTCATCTTTCTCATCTCAACCTACAATTCATCAATCCTAAGCACCAAAAACAGCAATCATGGGTGTCCAAGAAGTCCTCAGCCGCAAGTCCGGTGTCATCGTTGGTGACGATGTCCTCCGTCTCTTCGAGTACGCTCGTGAGCACAAGTTCGCCATCCCCGCCATTGTAAGTCAAGCAACCCGAAGCAACACGCGAAATCTATTGCTGAGACCAGTTACTATAGAACGTCACCTCGTCTTCTACCGTCGTCGCTGCCCTTGAGGCTGCCCGCGATGCTAAGGCTCCTGTCATCCTTCAGTTCTCTCAGGGTGGTGCCGCCTACTTCGCTGGCAAGGTATGCTCCCCAATAAAATATTTTCACTACTAATATCAAACTAACAATTTGAAAGGGTGTTAGCAATGGTGACCAGGCTGCTTCCATTGCCGGGTCTGTCGCTGCTGCCCACTACGTCCGCTCTCTTGCTCCCACCTACGGCATCCCCGTCGTCCTTCACACCGACCACTGCGCCAAGAAGCTCCTCCCTTGGCTTGATGGTATGCTCGATGCCGACGAGGCTTACTTCAAGGAGAAGGGCGAGCCCCTGTTCTCCTCTCACATGATTGATCTTTCTGAGGAGCCCGTTGAGTGGAACATTGAGACCACCGCCAAGTACCTCAAGCGCGCTGCCCCTATGAAGCAGTGGCTCGAGATGGAGATTGGCATCACTGGTGGTGAGGAGGATGGTGTCAACAACGAGGATGTTGACAACAACTCTCTCTACACTCAGCCCGAGGACATTCTCAACATCTACAACACCCTTTCCCCTATCTCCCCCTACTTCTCCATCGCCGCTGGCTTCGGTAACGTCCACGGTGTTTACAAGCCTGGCAACGTCAAGCTTCACCCTGAGCTTCTCGGCAAGCACCAGGCCCACGTCAAGGAGGCCCTCAAGTCCGATAACGACAAGCCTGTCTTCTTTGTCTTCCACGGTGGCTCCGGCTCCTCCAAGAAGGAGTACCTCGACGCCATTGGCTACGGTGTTGTCAAGGTTAACGTCGACACTGACATGCAGTTTGCTTACTGCTCTGGTATCCGAGACTACATGGTCAACAAACGCGAGTACGTTAACACCACCGTCGGTAACCCCGATGGCGAGGACAAGCCCAACAAGAAGTACTTCGACGTAAGTTACCAACATACCCATGTCTGTTCATGCTTGCTTACTAACACTTCGTCTAGCCCCGTGTCTGGGTCCGAGAGGGTGAGAAGACCATGTCTAAGCGTGTTGCTGAGGCTCTCGAGGACTTCAACACTGCCAACCAGCTATAAATGTCCACGACGACACCCAATGGCTTTAATGATATCCCAATAGCGCGACAAAATCCATGAAATACCGTTTGGAAAAATGAGGGACCAAATAAACAGGCCCTCCCTTTGGTTCAGATACGACGTTGCAGTTCATAGTTGCAAGGGACGTTATGAGGTGACGAAAGTAGTAAATTAATGAAGAAAAAAAAAATTGATGAAGTATGAACAAATTCTTTAGCCTACGTGACGTTTCAGACCATTATGCAGCATCCAGGATAATGATTATTAAATGAATAAATATGCTATTGCAACGACCTGCGCAGGTACACGTGCCATATTGCCTTTCTTAATGACGTTTTGGCTGCTGATAGCGAACCGAATTACATGAAAACCATGTCATTAATCGTAGAGCGTACATAAACTGTTGAGTATCATACAAACCAACACCATCCGGCCTGCCGATTCTTTACCAACCGTCCATCTCTTGTATCGGAGAACATGTGCCAGCGCCGTTTATTCTAACCTGTAACCACCTCTTTTGATGCTGCTTTGTTCATTTCGCTACTCCTATTCTGTTGCCATGTATTATAACCGGGTTCGAATCATCTGACATTGCTGAAAACCCCCTTCTCAGTTGTGACTACCATCCAAGAAGCTCCTTCTCCATCTGAGCAATATCGTCCTGGGTGAGCTGCTTAGCAGCACGAGCGCTGGCCTTGGTTTTATCGAATCGCCAGAGACCACCAGTCTTATCAGCCTCGCCATCAGCAGGCACGCCAACGACCTTGCCAAGTTGCTGAAGGACGGGATCTTGTCCCTCGACGGCAGTGAAGTATTGGCGATCCCAAGTGCGGGACTCCGAGCGTTCCTTGGTGCGCATGTTGCGCTGCGCATGCTCGATCTTACCCTTCTCAACGCCGGTTGCGTCCATGTCGCCCTTCTGGATGGCTTCGGCCACGCGAGACCAGGCACGACGGGACTCGAGTGGATGCTGCTGATCGACAGGAGCGACGCGGAGCTCAGTCTGAGCAGTGTTGACGGCGTCGTATGTGCTCACAAGTGTAGACTTGGAGTTGGATTTGGCGGGGCCCGAGTAGACCTCGAAAGACTTATTCCACTGGCCGGTGACGTTGTAGAGAACCTCCTTTTCCTTGCCTGTAGGATAGACGCTGGCAACAATGGTGTTCTTCTTGCCAGAAAGCCACCCTTTACCGCTGTAGTCGATCTTGCAAGTGAAGCCACTGGAGCTAGTGATGTGACTTGAGCCATCAAGCTCTACAAAAGGAGCACCGAAGATCAAACCCTCAATGTGCAGGCCTGGAAGGGTAATCAGGTAAGATTCGATCTCACCTGAGGCAAGAGGGACGCGTAGGACGGCATGACCAATTTGCTTGACGATGATGGTGCTCTTGAAGGTGGCTTTCTGGGCGTTATAACCCTCAAGCTCAACACCAGTTTTGTTGTTGCGAATGCAGTATGCGGTGGCAGGAGGATGGTGGCTGACCTGCTCTGAGACAAGGGTGGTCTCGCCAGCTTCGTCGGACCAGGTGCCGAGGAAAAGTTCGCCCAGAAAAGGGTTCAGAGGCTTCTTTTCATTTCCAAACTGCTCACTTCGGCTGGCGTATTGGTGTTTGAGGGTCGAGAGGAACCACTTGAGGACAAGCATAGCACGCTTGGCGGGATCAGACTCGGCAGCAGGGGCGGTCAGGACGGGAGGGTGCGTGGCCCAGTAGGCAGAGAACTCAGTCAAAGACTGAGAAGAGAGGATAAAGGGAGGCGCCGTGAGCGAAGAGAGGTCGCCATTGAAGGAGGCAATGGACTATAGAGCACGTCGCAAAGACGAGGGTCAGCTACCGCGATCATCCACGAGTCGCTCAAACTTAGACCAGGTAAAACGCGAGGTCAAATATTTACCTTGAGGAAGGCTGACCAGCTACTGCTGTTCGCCTGGGCGGAAGGGTTGGCTGCGGACGACATGATTACGATTTTGCGCCGGATATAGAGAAGTAGGGAGATGAAGTTGTAGTGTTTGCGACAGGAGATTTTGAGAAGCGGTCTCGTGTACTGTATCTAGTACTAGGTACGGTAGGTAGTTACAGTAACGAGGGGCCAACTGCGGATTGCGGGGTTGTAGAAGGCAGGGGTGGACAGCTGGTCAGGACAGAGGTATGTTGCAAGACAACACGCAGGGCTGACACAACTCCAGTGCTTCACTGTAAGTATGCTGCTTGGGGGTTTGGTCGGTTGGTGCCTTGGTAGATGAATGTAGAGGTACAGAGGAAATACGTGTAGATGTTCGAAAGGTGTTTTCTTGGAAAGCCCCTTAAAGAACCGATTTGTTTGTGGTTTGCTCAATTCAGGTGTGCTTGGTATTAGTTAACAGGTGACTAGGTAACCTGCTAAATCAAAAAGGGGAAATAACTTGTATATCGACGATACACTAATCACAGACAGAATGTGAAGAAAAAGTGCAGAGGAGTAATGAGATGATGAGATGACGAAGGATAAATCACCTGAGCCGAGCAAAATAAGTTCGATTTATTAGGCATTATTCCCTTTATTAGCTCCTTAATCACGAGACTGCATACCTCCTACCTAGATGGTTTCCTACTTCATTCAACAGAACATGTTGAAAAGCGAAGCGACCAGTAAAAGAAATTGAATACGCTCATCATGGACATTTCTGAGAACACTCTCGGACTACCACACCCATCGCTCGAGCCTATTACGTCAACACTCGAACAGCGTCATGACGTCTCGTATTCGTAACCCATGGCTTAGGCTGAGTTGGGATATAGCGAGAGATCTTGGTTTTGATCTTGGGATTGATGGATGAATTAATCTTAAAGTCACGTCACCTGATGCGATCTGTCCGCGCTCTTGAAGGTCTTGCCATGTACCGTTTTGCAATGAGTCTTGCTACTCTGTCTTAGTTACCTCGATCTTCGTATCCGTAACTCTGGGACGGAGTGTCAATCCCAGCCATCATCGATATTGGCGCTCTTCAACGCCAGGGTGGAAAGCTTAGGTGTTCTCTATCCAGCTCGATGTACCACATCAAGGTCCCGGATTTAAAGAGGATAAGGAGTAAGTCGCAATAAACCGTTGTCCAAAAAGAGGTGACCGTCTAAAAAGAAAAACATTCGTGGTATCTTAATAAATGCAAGCTATGTATGTATGTAAATATATATGTGGGATATTACAGTTTATCATCCAGTCATTACTCCTCCTGCCCATGAAAACAACCCTTTCGTCAAACATTGCTCCGACTAAGTAGTCAGTTGTATTTCCATCCCTCAATTAACTCCGCGATGTTGTCCAAACCTCTTTGCATAGCCATACCAGCCGGCGTTCCTTGTCGATATCCTACTGCACCATCCCTATCTTCCCATACATCCCATACCGCATTTGCATGGTATTGTCGAGCTCCCTTCTCAAGTAACATTCGAACACCGCCTATGTGTCCACGAAGAGCCGCATAATGAAGTGCGGTCGCGCCCCGGTCGTTTTGATGATTAACATTAATTCCCTGCTGCAACAGGATCTTGAGTGTCGCCATGTTCGCCGATGCTTCAAAAAGAAGCGTATCGCCATGTGTAGTCAAAGCTTGCGTATTCGCACCTAGTCGAAGAAGAAGCCGAACTGTCGAAATATGGCCATGAGATGCCGCGACCGATAAAGGAGTCCGGCCAGGAAATATAGTGCTCTCAAGAGACGCCCCGTATGATACAAGTCGCAGTAGAATCTCATCTCGAGCGTGTTGGGCGGCTACATGGATCGGAGTCGTCTGCGGCTCGGGGACCAAATACTCCTTGCTACCTCTAGAAAGAAACATAGACGTCATTTGTATACCAGCTCCTAGCTCTAGGAGGGCAGTAACGAGGTCAACATCGCCCATCTTGACTGCATGGGAAAGCACACTCATGCCATCCGGTCCTACTCGTTCGATATCGGCACCCAGGTTGATCAAGCGAAGAATACTCTGGCTGTTACCAAGTTTGGCAGCTATCAAGAGAGGAGTTTCGCCATTTCTGTCTAAAATGTCGACAGGCGCCTCGGATTCAGCCAAGAGTCGAAGGATATGGGGTTTGTCTTTGTGCGCCGCCATATGCATGGGCGTGTATCCAGACTGTCCATGAATTTCTGTTGGATCTGCACCATGGGCAATGAGATACCTCACCGTTTCATCATGCCCGGTAGCTGCTGCTGCGAGAAGAGGTGTATTTCCGTTCCGACTTGGTAAATTTGGATTTGCACCCATATCTAGTAGTGCAGCTGTGATAGGAGTGCAGCGAGTGCTGATGGCCATTGTCAGAGGTGTATGCTCACGAAGCTTTCGGTCAACGTTCGCTCCACGAGATATGAGCACTTGGGTGAACTCTTGGTTGCGCATTGCTATCGTCAGGTGCAGTGCTGTTTTCCCATCAGGCAACCGGACCTCAAGGTCTGCTCCAGCCTGCACCAATTTCGTCGCTGCAGACCAGTGGGCGTGTTGTATTGCGACATGTAGCGGTGTGTGCCCCTCGTAATCGACGAGGTTGATATCTGCACCAGCGTTTATAAGAGTCGGTAGTGTCTCGTCCTCAAGAACATCTGAGGCGGCGGAAAAGTGAAGTGCCGATCGCCCGTTATTATCGATTGAATTGATACGAGCCTTCATGTGAATAACGAGCCTTGCGAACTGTTCTGAAAACCCACATTTGATGCTTCTCATCAGTGCTGTATCGCCGTCCGTTGTCGGCTCGTCAACGTCTGCGCCAGCAACAATTAGAAAGGCAGCGATCAACATGTGTTTCTTGTTGAAAGCGCGGTGCAGGGGAGATAGCATTGATCCCGCCAGCGTTATGTTGGGGTCTGCACGTTCGAGCAGGATGTTAAATACGGCGGATTCGTCAGTCTGTTCGATAGCATGGTGTAGTTCGTGTGCGACATCTTTGGTTTGCATATAGTCGACTTCAGGGTGTGGCACAAGCGTATCTAGAAGTATTTGTATCTCCGTAGAATCGCTGACTCGAGGCAAGACAATTGATCGCTGATTCGGTGCCGTGAACTTTCGACCGAGGCTTCGCAGGGCTTCATCTACCTCAATGTCAGGTTCAATAACGCGACGCCTGTTCAGGTCACTTTCCCCGAAGCTATAGCCAGCCCTAGCAAATATTAGAAACATGCTGGTAGCTCTGGAAAGGTTACTCACCGAGTTGTAGTGTTGAGGAGAGTATGAAGGGACGCTTGGTGAGTGCGCAATCGTCCGAGATACTCCTTCAGAGTCGCTTCGTTCCAGACAATTATGAGTTGTGGTTCGTTAAGATGGATGCCACTATCTCTGTCTGGTCCTTTTATCCGTTTCAGTGCCGCTCTGAGCTCATGCACATCTTTTGAAACAGAATAAACATATCCGTTATTCGACGCTCGCACGCCTTCTGTGCCACCTTCAATTGTCCGGCTGAGTTCGTGTAACCTGTCAAGTGCATCGGTGATCGCACGACACTCCTTGGCGAGGGCAGCCAAAACGACTGGACTAGTGTTAAGACAGTTTGAGAAACCCCTGCATTCCTTGGAGAGTTGCTCGCATATATCGATCAGGTCTTGGAGGTTGGCCTTCTCGATCCGACTTTGGAGATCCATCCTTGGGGGAGGAAAAACCGAGGGCAGTCAAATTTACTGGAAAAGCCAAAGTTGTGTTAAAGGCTGTTAAAAAAGGCTGTACAAGACTGGACTCGCGTAGGAGGCTTGGGGGGGTAAATGTACAATTCGGCGGCTGCACGTATGTCACCAAAGAACATGCAGCATGACCAGATCCAGCCCGTGCTTTCGCTTTCCCCGTGTCCAAATTCGTCCACAGAAAAGGATGAAGACTCGACGCAACGCAACGCAACAGGCTGACGATGGCCCGCGCTCTACTTGCTGCGCACCGTCGTCACATATCAGGACCAGGTATTCCACAGACCACAGAAGACCCAGACATAGATAGAGGACTTCTGCCCCAAAATCAAGCCGTACTATACATACCGTCAGCCAACAAACTTGGTGATTCTTAGCGTTACGTTCTTTTAGCGTTGCTTTGCGGCAGATAGGATCCCGGGCGTCGAACTTAGCGTAGCCGGCCAAGGATCAATCATTGTGTCCAGCTACTTGGGACGTTGCCGATCACCACCCGGAATGGGCGTCGAATGAATGGCCTGCATGTTGCGCCGACAAACGGGTCTCAACGGTGGCGTCTGCATCTGCCTTTGCGAGTCGCTTTTGCGTCTTTTATCCAAAATGGAAGTTTCGGAGTCTCAAGCGAATTTTAGCCTGATGGGGAATTGCGCCCGCTCAAGTCAATCACTGATTCTGGGATGGAGAATAATACATCTCTGCTACTGTAAATGTTGAGATCCTGTCATCTGGTCTTGATCATGCTCAAGCAGCTTGACAAGGTATACCCTAGCAGAAAATTATACCGAGCTCCCAGACGTGAGGCGTTGTTGGAATTAGAGTACCAATGCTTAAATGGCACCCCAGCAGTAGGGCGGTATGCTCCCATACTTACGTTCTCTCCGCTGTGGGCTGCGAGGGTAGCGTAGCTCTACGAATCGATCGTGGCGATTTGGTTCACTGGACAGAAACATTGGCGGATTTCTAATGTGCTGCGGCGATTCAGGATGCAAACCCTGAAACCAAAAAGTAAAGAAAGCCGCGCCTCACTTTAAACATACCCCTGGACGTCGCACTGGTGGCTGGCCTGGCCTTGCTCTATTTCCAGCATGGCTTCTGGACGTGCATCTCCTGCTGATCGATCATGGTGCTGCATTCGATGCATGTCGTACGTATGTACGTACATATTGCACATTGTTTTGTTTAGCACCTATGAAGACAGGCTGAAAAGTCTAGGGGTTTTGTGTTGCAGTGACTGATTGAACTACCAGGATCAAGCTGGGGGATCTGTACAGGGATCAGGGGATTGGCGGAGTCAACGTTTATCCGTGGCGCCTTCAAACAACCGTGACTACGCTGTACCTTAGTAGCTTTAGTCAGGCCTTTTCGTTGCGTCACAGAAATCAAGACAGAACTAACAATTACTGGTCGACGCCAGGGACTCTTATTACCATCGACGGTCAACGGTCGATACAACAAGGCCTTGTTTCAGCTTCCTTGCGAGCCACGTTGTTTTAAACACGCTAGCAGTTCCGGTATACCAAATTTATTTTTGCATCGTGGATCCAATACAGCCGCCCACTCTGGCTGGAGTACTCTGGAAGGGCTCGCTGGACACTCAGAAAGAGAAGTCCTTGCGACCAAGTGATACCATGACTCAACCATCAGCACAACCCCGACTTACGCCACAATTTTGCTTTTCTTATGGAACATTACGAGGTAAGACAAGTTAAAACGTACAATAGCATAATCTATGGTTGGCTGACTCGTGGTTGAGACTTTCTACGACTGTCAAGATCGTCGATAGATGATTCAATCACCCAGAATCTCAATGCACTGTTGACGCCGTCACGATCCGGATTCGACCCATCTTCTACCCTGCAACGTACTTCCCGTCCGGCTTCGAAGCAGATCGACTCCCGATCATGCTCGGAATTCAAGGAGAAGGTCCTGTTTCCTTCCTGGGAAGCTCGGACTCAGGTCCTGAATTATTGTGCTTTGGTAGCAGCAAGTCCGGATCCCGATGATCCGGACCGTACAATCAGAGAACTTGAAAGAGATCAAGACCGTGACCGAATTGTAGACGAACGATTGGATCCATATTCCGGTAGATTCTTCCCCCGCGAAGCCCGTACCGAAAGGTTAGCCTCGCTTGTTAGACAAGAACGAGGTGTCGAGGGTATCGTGCGACATAGAACATGGGAGGTTGTGCAGCAAAGATGTGGCGGCGGCCCCTTCGAAAGCTGGGAGGATAATATCAGAAAATGGGGGAAGGCCCAAATTTCGAAGCCATCTGTATAACAACGCAATGGCACGACTTCGTTCCCTACCCATGTAATGAGAGGCGAACTGTATAATTAGGCGCGACACGTGTATAACACCATCACCCCTTATGCTAATAAAAGTTGAAATAAGAGATATTCCATTGAACGTAAGCTCGGTATCGCTTCTATTTGCGATCCATCATGACGCATTATAAAGCGTACACCACGTTTGGGGGCTTCTGGTACCTACTATGCATTTTTGGGGACCCTTCGAGATCCTTTTATTCGTAGAACATTTTGATTTTTGCTTAAAGCACCCGAAAATACAACTGTATATAACCAGCTGACTTACATGTCTTCTAAAATCATTATAATTGGCAGAATATGCTACTTTTCCTTTTTTTCCGCAACTCTCATGAGGCATTCGCTGTCATGGATTCTGTATTGCCCCGCCAAAATCATCTCATGCAGCCCACCACAGCTCCGAGAAATTACCGGTCAACCGTAGCAATTCCTGTCCACATCATTTCATAAGGTCGCATGTTACGGCATCTCTAGCTGTGAACTGCACCTATCTACACTCTCCGGCCAGGGAAGCCGCATTTTCGCCCTTCACCAATCTCTTTTCATCTTCCTTGATCATCCTCTATTGGGGAAGTAGGTATCGTCGCCATACCCCGCCAAAGCTTCCTTGAACCTAGGTTCCCATCACCCTCGCCCACACACCCCTCATCCAGCCCTAGGCGGCTCGAATCGTCGATAGTGGAAGTTGAATAACCACTACATACAAAGGCCTTCACCTTCACAGCTACATACCGAACTGCCCGGCGATTGGGATCTCATTGCGACTGCACGATGCCGCAACCTCTTGCCTCCAAGGAGGCCTCGCTTTTCCGTTCCGTCATCCGATACTATGAAGACAAGCAATACAAGCGTGGAATCAAGTCCGCCGAGCTTATTCTCAAGAAGCACCCCAAACATGGAGACACCACTGCTATGAAGGCTTTGATCTTGAATGCGCAAGGCAAGACAGAAGAGGCTTTCGCTCTGGGAAAAGAAGCTTTGACTATGGACATGAAGTCGCATATTTGCTGGCACGTCTATGGTCTGTTGCATCGGGCAAACAAGAACTTCGAAGAGGCTATCAAGGCATACAAATTTGCTCTCCGACTGGAACCCGACTCAGCACAAATCCAGCGTGACCTGGCCATCCTGCAAATCCAATGTCGCGATTACCAGGGCTACATACAGAGTCGAACTGCCATGCTCCAGGCCCGACCCCAAGCGCGCCAAAGCTGGACCGCTCTGGCTATTGCTCACCATCTTTCTGGTAACCCCGCCGAAGCTGAAAAGGTTATGAACACCTACGAGGAAACACTGAAAACGAAGCCCTCGAAATTCGATAATGAGCATTCGGAAGCAATCATGTACAAAAACTCTTTGATTGCCGAGCAAGGGGACTACGAACGAGCTCTTGAGCATTTGAACACTGCTGCCAAGCAAAACCTCGACCGATTGGCTGTCATGGAGGCTCGTGCTGAGTACCTTCACAAGCTGGACAAGAAGGAAGAGGCCGCAAAGGCCTACCGCGTGTTACTCGACCGTAACTCAGAGCATCCCATCTACTACGAGAAGCTTCTCGAGGTTCTGGAAGTTCCAGAGGACGATGTCAAGGCTCGCAAGGCTGTTTATGATGAATACGCCAAGAAGTCACCTCGGTGTGATGCTGCGCGCCGACTGCCGTTGGACTTTCTTTCTGGTAAGTAAAAAAATATGCCAACCAGAAGCGCGTACTGACTCGAATTAGGTGACGACTTTAAGCAAGCTGCCGAGGCCTATCTGACCTTGATGCTTAATAAGGGAGTCCCATCCACTTTTGCTAACCTCAAGCACCTGTATTCCGACTCTTTCAAGAAGGAAACCCTCCGTGAATTGGCTGAAAACTACCTGAACTCCCAAAACGCGGACTCTGAGAGCAAAGATAAGGGAGAGGCGGCGGCGCTTTACTATCTTGCACAGCACTACAATTACTATCTCAGTCGTGACTTGACGAAAGCTATGGAGTATGTCGACAAGGCAATCGAGAAAGACCCTAAGAGCGTTGATTATGCCATGACCAAAGCCCGAATCATTAAGCATGGCGGTGATCTGCAGGAAGCCTCCAAGGCGATGGACCGAGCCAGGAAGCTTGACCTCAAGGATAGATACATCAACACAAAGGCTGCTAAATACCAGCTTCGCAACAACGAGAACGAGAAGGCTCTCAAGACGGTCGGACTTTTCACTCGCGCGGAGACCGTGGGTGGCCCTCTAGCCGACCTCTTGGATATGCAGAGTATTTGGTTCTTGACAGAAGATGGCGAAGCATACGCGCGCCAGGGCAACATTGCACTGGCTCTCAAGAGATTCAAGCAAATTTTCACCATCTTTGAGGTGTGGCAAGAGGATCAGTTCGACTTCCACAGCTTCTCTCTGCGCAAGGGACAGATTCGCGCTTATATCGACATGATGCGATGGGAAGATCACATTCGTGACCACCCCTTCTTTTCCCGTACTGCTTTGGATGCGGTTGAGATCTATCTCAAGCTTGCTGATAAGCCTTCAGCAAACGGCGTCAACGGGGCTGACGGTGAAGATGCAGAGGATTCTTTGGCCAAAAAGAAGGCCGCCAAAAAGGCAAGGAAGGAGCAGCAGCGTCTTGAGAAGGAGGCGGCCGAGCAACAGGCCAAACAAGATCCTAATAAAGCCAGCAAGGAGGGCGAGGTAAAGAAACAAGACGACGATCCTTTCGGATTGAAGTTGGCCGAAACTACTGATCCTCTCGGCGATGCCATGAAGTACATCAACCCTTTGCTTCAGTTTAGCCCTAAGAACATTAACGCTCAGTTCGCTGGCTTCGAGGTCTACATGCGTCGCAGTAAGTTTAATGTTATAAAAACCACGATCCCGCATCCACTGACACACTGGGCCCGCAGAGAAATACGTTCTTGCCCTCCGTTGCCTCACAGCTGCATCGGCACTTGACCCCAAATCACCCCGAGTGCACGAACATACCGTTGCGTTTGCTCAGTTGCTGAAGACAGTAACTGATATCGAACCCAAGGTTCTTGAGGTGTTGAAAGCTGAGTTCAACGCTGTGGACGCATCTACGGATTTGGCCAAGTTCAACGACGAGTTCTTGGCAGCCAACAAGGACAGCCCTAGACACGTTCTCTCCGCTGTCAAGGTGCAGAAGCTACTGGGCCAAGACAAGACCAAGAGTGAAGCAGGTGTTGCTGGCATCTTGGATATCCCTGGTGCCACTTATGAGGATGCCATCGAGGGCCTTGAGGTGCTCAAGAGCTGGAGGAGCTCCCAGGAGTCTTACAAGAAGGCTGCTCAACAGAAATTCCCCAACGTCACAAGACTAGCATAAATTGCCATCATTTCATGATACTCAAAAGTCAAGGGGGTTCAACATGCATATGAGATGTCTGCTAGTAGAAAATATTGGCTTTGTCAGGACGTATAGAGACGCATGGGACCGAGAGTTGTCTTCCTAGGTGCTCTTGATTTAGGTAGGTAGGCTACAAATGGTACATGAGGAGGATGGCGATGATGATACGCAGACTGGCGCACGGCACGGCTCAGAGGATGATGGGACAAGGAGTTTTGGGAACATGCAAAAAAAGTCAACGTCAAAGTAAAGCATCCTGTAGAATAAGCATGCGCTATTAGTCTTGGTCAAATGTACTGTCCAGAAAAATAAGGCATTAATTTCATTACAGGTGATTGGAGGATTGAACGAGGCGAAGCGCGTTAGATGTAGGTGTAAGTTTTAGATCATCTCGAGACGATGATTTAATGGAAGTACACTTCGGACCAGAGTGATTTAGTTGTCACTCAGATCACTTTTATCGTGGCAGTGCTTTTACGGTTGTAAATATCACCACCAGGTACTTCATTAACGACCCGACACTTAGTTAGTACTTTGGCGGTTAGTTTCAGCTGTCAACTCCAGGGGCAGGTTGCCAGGTACCGACCGAGGTGCCGAGTTAGTAACTTAATCTCGTATCCACGCCCCGCGGATCGCGAACCTTACACCATCAAACCCAGCTCAGAAGTCAAGACGGCTTCCGCGTAAGCCGGCTGATCAAGTTGTCAGCAGTCGTTCTTTAACCAATTCTGTTCTCACTTCTTCTTTTAGTCGGGTCACTACCCTAGGTCGTTCCTTTATTCCAGTTGTTTTCTTCGAACGTTACGCACCCGTCTTCAATATAGACGATCAGACATACCTAGCGATCCAAGGCGTTCGACATACGCCACTCCAACGAGCCCACTGAGCTCTCCTTGTCCCGATGGTCACAGAAACCGATAGGAAAATGGAAGAAGGCGTTGGAATGCGGCTCTTATTGGAGGGCAAGAGGAGACTGACTATCGGAACCGACGGTTTAGAGTTTAATGGTACGATGGAAAAGCATTTGGTCAAAGACTTTCACTGATCATCATGAACAGGTCCAATTGCCAAGAAAGCTGGCCGCTCTTCTTGTGCCCCTCTCACAAGCAGTAAGAACATCGATTGCGAGAGTTTTCAGCATATAACGAGCCGCTAATCGCTTATTGTTTACCTTCCAGCTGGATCTTCAAAGGACGTTATCCCCTTCTACAACGTGCTATGGGCCGAATTCGCCGATAATCAAATCACGGTCGACTATGCTATCCACGCTTCGAAAAAGCTGATCAAACCTGGAAAATGGGAATTTGAACTTGCTGCCGAGGATGATGATGATGACGATGAGGGGAATAGCGCAACGCCGGCCGAGACTTTTGTCAAGACCCTGTTGTCACGCGCATACGGCGATGCGCCGCCTCGTAAACGCGCCTATGTCTTGGTCAACCCGAACTCTGGTCCTGGAAAGGCCGTCAAGCAGTGGGAAAGCGAGGTAAAGCCGCTCTTTGATGCAGCCAAAATGCAACTTGACGTCGTCATTCTTAAGCGTGGCGGCGAGGCCGTCGAGTTGGCGCAAAACGCCGACCTGTCGAGGTACGATACCATCATGGCGTGTTCCGGAGATGGCACGCCACACGAGATTTTCAACGGACTTGCTAAGCGGCCGGATGCTGCGAAGGCACTATCTATGGTGGCCGTCAGTCACATCCCTTGCGGCTCAGGTAATGCATTCTCTTGCAACCTGTACGGTTCCCATCGGCCCTCTTTTGCCGCCCTGGCTATCATCAAAGGCATTGTGACCCCGTTGGATCTGGTATCAGTCACGTCCGGTAACAACCGTATCATCTCATTTCTTTCTCAAACGGTGGGTCTCATTGCTGAATGCGATCTCGGCACAGAGAACATGCGATGGATGGGAAGTGCGCGATTCGAAGTGGGTGTTGTGCAGCGCATGTACAAGAAGAAATGCTATCCGTTTGATCTGGCGGTCAAGGTTGAGATTGAGGAAAAAGAGGGTGTCAAAGCACACTACAAGCACCATGCGAGCACTGCAAGCCTCGCCCAGTTGGCTGAGAGCGCTGAAGCGAAATCTGTGGCCGATGGTAATGGCCTGCCAGAACTGAAGTATGGTACAATCAAAGATGAGCTTCCTGAAGGCTGGGAGTTGATCCCGTACAATAAAGTCGGCACTTTCTACGCTGGCAATGTAAGTACTCCGACCGAGGCTTACATTCAGGGAGGTACTGACAGTTCTAGATGGCATACATGTCGCCCGATGCTCCCTTTTTCGCTGCTTCGCTGATCTCCGATGGTTTGATGGATCTCGTCACTATTGATGGTGACCTACCCTTTCTCACTGCCATCAAGGTTCTTCTTGATGTCGAAGCTGAGCGATTGTTCGACAACCCGCACGTCACATACAAGAAGATCTCGGCATACCGTATCATCCCTCGTGATCAAGATGATGGTTACATTAGCATTGATGGTGAGAAGTGTCCATTTGGGCCGTTCCAGGCTGAGATCCACCAGGGTCTTGGAAGAGTTATCTCGAAGTCTGGCAAGTATGAGGCTTCAGGGCCGAAGGGGTGGGATAAGGTGACGCTGGCTGATCGTATCCACGGTTAAGGCTAATATCTTTGACCTTTGGATTTGAGGAGTGAACCTTTTGGTGATGATAATTATAGCAGCGGTTGGGAAGAAGAGCTTCTAGGCGAATAATGATACCCATGAGAAGATTTTCTAAGGCGGAAAACGGTTAATAGGAGCAGGTTTAATAATTCGGTAATCAATGCAATTCTGTTAAACTACTACTTAGATATCTGACGGCTATGATCATTGCGATGGTATAGTTGACCTACTGGTACATTTCTTCTTGCTTGATCGAAGAAACCAGGCGCTGTCACCAAGCATCCAATATGATCTGTTATAAGCATTCTGTTATTGGAAAATGACAACAACATCACTCATCATCAAAGTAAATTGGACACAAGTAGGGTTGTCATGATGATGGACGCAGGAACCAACAGTGGATCGTGGGGTCCTGGAAACGACTACCCCACTATTATCAACCTCACTCTTCACAGCAACCTCATTCTTCCATTATCGAAGGCCTGGTTTACGTCGTCAGGTTACCTGAACTAACGCATCGTAGTGGGCTATCCCTTGCCGCATCGTATTTAGGGGTTTCCGGCTTCATATTTAACCATTCATGGTACTAAACATACTCCAGGAACACCTACGCTATGCCCCGTCGAGGCCGAGGTGGCAGGATGCCCTCAGGGCCTTGGGGAAGGTTGAAGCCCGTCGAACAAGACCCGTTGTTGGATATGGGTCTTCCCTCTAAAGGAGACGACAGGTATCTACTTATAGTACAATCTTGCTGCCCCATCCAACGTCAGACTGACCAGGATACATAGGTTGCTTAACCACAAAACTCAGGAATGGTACTACAACCAGATCATTTCACGCTTCCTTGCATTTTGCACTGAAGCGGGCGATAAGGACTCAATCATACGCAGTTTTGAAGCTCTTGACATAAGAGTAGTCGATTCAACCCCTGCTACGCGGTATACTAAGCCTCCACCTGGATATGTGTCAACATCAGCAGTGGCATCTACGGCCATAGTGTCACCACCGACCTCTTCGACGTCAGCTGCAGATACTACAGGCGCTTCTAAGGTTACTCGTTCGTCATCGGACGATGCTGCCGCTCCGCCCTCCTCCTCGCTAGTAGGCCCATTGAAGGCTCTCCGTTCAATCATTCCTTCCAGCGGCCCAACCACTGCCATGCTGGCAGCCATTGAGGACCCCGATAACACAAAATCCCTGCAAGATGTTCTAATGGCGCTGAGAAAGCTTCGAGAAGGACTGGTGGCTACAAAGCGAGCTGATCTCTTTTCGATACAGGCCTACATATTCTCCATCCGCCTGTCCATTCTTGCCAAGCACCCTGAGTCATATCACCCTGCAATCTTGCACCTTCTTCGATACATGGCTGTGTGGACACCCATGGTCCAAAGTGAAATTGAAGAAATTGCTGGTTACTTCATGCTGGATGCCGCGTGTCGGCGTAGGGACCTGACGGAGGCGTATTTCATCAGGCAGGACTTCAACATCAGAAACAAGAAGTTGGATCATATACTCAAAGCGCTGGCACATGACAACTATGTCTCGTGGCAGGCTGCCAAGCAACAAGTCGATCGCCATTGCCTCAAGTTGATGGAGTGGGCGGATGATGACATGAGGCTTCATACATTGAAATGCTTTGGGAGATCGTATCTTCACGTTGACTTGCCTTACTTGGAGTTTTCCGCCGGCCGCAAGTGGAATGAGCTGAAAGAGAAGGACAGTGTCGGGTGGGAGCTGGAAGACGAGAAAGTCACGATTAAACGAGTAAGAGCAAGATAAGATTCCTTTGCTAGTGCCATGTGCCAGAAGGAGTCATCAGACAGGAGTTGTTTGTTGAGAAGATTTTGCTTGTCACTCCTTCCAATTTATCGAGACTTCCGTGCAGCCTTCACATTTTCTGATTATGCCGTTTGAGAGAAATCTAGTGCTTCAGTGACTCGCCCTCAAACGGGGCTCGTTCACGACACTGGTATCGGCGGTTGCCTTGCGTTTGAGCGAACATCAAACAAAACACTCCAAGAATAAAGACTTCAACTCTTAGGCCTGAAATCGAAGCGTGCGGGCCCTCTTCAAGCACAGCCATTACCAACCCCAAAAGGCTTTTCAGGCGATGCCTAGTGTCAGGATACAACTCAACTCATCACAGGAGTCTTTTACCAACTCTCCCTCTCTACAACTTGGCACAAGATCAGTCGCAAGTTGAACCTATCATATTCTTCCCAACACAAATCATTTGCACCTCCTCGTCTAAGGTTTTCCGACCGTGCCATGCCGCAACCAACTCGCAAAAGGGCGCGTACCAAGGCCGCCCCCAAAGAGGATGTGGCTGAGGAGCAACAGTCCACCGTTTTCACAGACCGTCGCACTTCTTGGCTCGTTAAGTGCGTACATTTGTTCACCTCGCTTCCGGACTCTTGAGTCTACATCTGCCGAATGTTCTATACTGAATAATTGACTAACATGTCTGCATCTGTAGAGGTGACGAGCAGATGGTGGAGCTCAGAGTAAAAACGGAGACTTTTCATGTCGCCAGAAGTGTACTCACCAAGAATTCGGAGTACTTCGAAGGATGCCTAGCTGGACGCTTCGTCGAGGCTAAGAAGGGGGTTGTGGAATTCCACGATGAAGAGGTTGAGCCGAGATATCTCGGCCTTTACATCGGGCTTGCATACAGCCACTCTTCCATCGTCCCTCACACGCCTCCTCGCCCGGCCCAGAATCCTGAGACCATGGCCGCGAAGACTCCCATGCGTGACTATATCGAGGTCTACAAGCTTTGCGATCGCTTCATCAGCCCGGAAATGGGTGAGTTCATTATGCGCTGTATCGATGTCGCAATCGGCAACGGGCATCGCGCCCTTTACCGTACGGACGGTGATGAGGGAACCCAAAAGGTTCTCATGCGAGACTTCGCGGACGGTTACGAGGTCCTGAACATGCAGCAAAACGCACAGGTCGAGATGGGTGAGCGGATGATCACCTACTTTTGCGAAGGCGTTAGCTATCGCGCATGGATCGATACCATGGAGGCGTTGATGGATCGCCCCAAGTTTGTAGCTGCCGTTTCCCGTGGCTTTGCAACCAAACTTCGAGAGCTGCAGATCCGACTCAAGAGCATCAAGCGCCGGGAGTTGGTCGGTCCTGGACCTGTCTAGATCGGTTGACAACAGCAAGCCTGGCAATGGAAGTTGATGGACAATTTGTGGAAGGAAAATCAAGACCATATGGAGGAAATGATGATGACCCAATATACCCCAAGGACGACGCTGGGCAGGTTCGAGAAGCACACAGTAGCTAAACTCCAAGCGTCGAGAAAAGCTAGCAAACAGTTATCAGAACAGATATTGATAACAACCCATATTTGATATGAGTGAAGTTTGTGTGTGTCTTCTGATCTGGCCTATATTGCAAAGCGCTCATTTACTTGCAGATGTGTTACTCTAAATAAAAAGAATTCAGAAGAAAACTACGAGAACGAGTATTCTCATTTGGTGTATAGACACATACCTATGTGCACTCTCGAAACAAGTGTTTTGTAATGGAAAAACACATCCATGCATTTGTAAAACTGTCTCCAGTAGCGAAGTTGTTGAAATATAGATCCCACTGTCAGGTACGTAGAGAAATAGACTTGGAGCTACGACAAAATAGATTGCCGAAGCGGCAAGCAAAATGATTGGCGTGCCTTGATCTTCACGAATGTCACTCATGTTTTGAATCATTGTAGCAATATATTTACTCGTCTCTTTGATCGTATATCTCGGAAGATTTCTATGTGTACCTATTTACATGACCACTCTGAAGGATTAATCAGGTAATCCATCTTTCACTAACATTCCGATTCTCTTACTCAATCGCATTGAGGAATCTCCCGACTCAGATTTAACAGCCTTGGCTAAATAAAAACTTTGATAAAACTTTGGTGTCGCTGTCGTATGAAATCGCGGAATATGACCACCGGAGCAAGCCAGGACGTAATGGACATCAATCACCGCGGCACGGTAACGTCAGATTCAAGTCCTTAGGACTGCTCGGATAGGGACTCAGGGAGAGCCGGCTAAGTTGAGTCCTCGGGGGTGGGCCCCGACCTTCCGCTCGGACATACTAGGTTAGCCGGCGGGAAACCTCGGCCTGTGATCCAGCGAGGCTCATGACGTTCGAAGGTAAATTTTCAAAGCAAGGCAAAGCCAGGTAAGGGTCCAAGTTTAAGTCATCGTCTTGTCGAACAGGTGGAACTCGGATAGGTAGATATAGAAAACAGAAAACACAAAAATGTAAAGAATGGAGCATTGATGACATGTGAGCTCACGGGTGATAAGTGTGAGTGAGGAATGAATGAATGAATGAATGAATGAATGAATGTGATCAGTGTAATTTGGGATCTTTTTAGGCTCAGTGCAAGAATCTATTGTTTTCACTTCACCAAAACCATTCGTCAAGATGACCAGGGTCGGGTGATGTTCAACATAGGGGATCGACTTCGTAAACCCTTCATTGTCTGATGTTGTTCTGTTGATCATGAGGCGCCCAGGCAAGATAGATGTTGAGGTTAGATCAATCAATCGGATAATTGGTTCCTTTCAAGCAATAATCGCAAACAAGTGGTATTCCTTTAAACGCCGTTCCATGCAATTTCGAGGGTTCAGATCGTGATGGCATCCGTGCCAATAAACTCCGACACATCCCCATGGGAGTGAGTGATCGCCGTCGCTTCAAATGTATGTATAAAACGAAGGAAGTGTAAGACGAGGGTTTTTCGGCTCGGCTCGGTTTGGTTCTTTCTTTCTTTTTTTCTTTTCGTTTTGATGTGGATCTTATTTATCGTTTCTCGTAAAATTGCACGGCCTTTTCAAGTTCGTCGAGGCTTGATCGATCGCCGTACATGTTCATCAAGGCTTCATTTCGCTCTCGGTAGGCGGCATTCTCGCGCTCTGTGGCTTCCATCTGAGCCATGCGTCGTTTCGCCACCATTTCGAGAGAGAGCTTTGCCCCGTAGCCAACAGCTACAATAACCGCGACGGGCTTGGCCCTTTGGAGTGGTCAGCGCGTGAAGGGAAGTCGTGTTATACATGTACTTACAATCTTGTAAAAGACATTCTCTTCTGGGGACGAAGGTGAGGGACAATATTGGGGTGAATGCGGGCGGCAGTAGAAAATGCTTGTCGAGGAACACGCATCATTGTGAGGAAGGAAGAGGAGACGAGGGGAAACTTGAGGAGAGGGAAGGCACGAAGGGTTCTTCTCTAACGAATTGACTTGGCAAGGGGGTACTGTAGTCTACAGAGAGTAGGTAGGTAGGTAGGTAAAGTCAAGTAAAGTGGCAGGTACTATAAGTAGCTGTAACTCGGTAATAGTAATCCGTACTTGAACTAGTAGTCTAGGTAGTACCTAGGAAGGTAGGTACTATTGATGAGAGGAGGAGGAAACTCAGTTAAGAAACAGTTGGGGGGAAGGAGGGGAGGAGCATTGATATATGTCTCTCCTGATTTATGTTCTATATAGCTACAAGAAAAGAACACGCCAAGTGCATCATCTGGCTAGTAAAGAGAGCCCAGATTAGAATGTGCGTAGCCCTGGCCTGGCTGGTGCCCATGATCGAACGACAACATGTCTTTAAGGACATGGGGATGGCCGCCTTTACTGACTGTGGAGTGGGGCGGGGGTGTGAGTGCGCCCCAGATTGTGCGGAGCGGCACTGAAGCCGATCACCTGGATCAGGTGCTTAGCGTCTAGTGACCGGTAGGAGTTGCCTCTACAGTAGACCAGGCCCTGTATCCCTACAGAGGGTGAAGTGGGGAAAGCTGTGAACGGTACGGGAATGGAGTGGGTGTGGTACGACATGCGGGATGAGCTTCAAATGGCGGGGTTGGGAAGAATCGGATTGGATATTGGGGTTGCACTTGCAGTTCAAGGTCAATCACTTTATTAGTCCAAAACGAGCATTGATATGTCCAAGGCAGGCCTCAAAAGAGTAAATAACTAAAAGGTAGATAGTTAGAGATAATTTACAGTAATTTTATAGAATAACTTATTCTGGTTGAAGCTAGGTCTCAAACATGTTCGTCGCTTTTTTTCTTTCTGTCTTTTTTTTTCTTTCTGTCTGTACCTTAGTAGGCAATCCGCAGGAACCCGCAAACATTCGACCAAAAGGAAGCTCCCACCAAGCAGAATTATCCATGTGCGGCCAATGGTGGGGGGCATCCGCTCTAATCTCACCACCATGACCTCACCGTGGCCTGTCCAAGATTCATCAGGTCCATCCCGCTTCTAAAGGAGCTTTTGTTTTCTTTCTAACACTTAGTACTGCCCATCAGTGGACTGCTGCAGTTGGGAAAGCCCCGACTTTCATGGCACCACCACATACCTATTCATCCGTCAACGTCTGCTATAGCTAAGGTAGTATCAAGTAATATGGATATCTTGTCTCCGTAACACTTTATTGCATTATCGATTGCAGCCCTTTCGGTCTCTTTCCGCTTTCTGCTACACCTACGGTCAATAATGTCTGTTGCAACACTCGTGTCTAGGGCGAGCTCAATCTTTTTGGGTAAAAAGGGCAATATTGTGGTGTTTGAGCTTTCCCCCACGTCCTGCACGCGATTCAACACTTGGCTGGTTTCATAAGGGGAAGACGATCAGCCCGCCAATCATTAGACCTGTATCCCCCTGAATGACCTGTTTCCCTTCCTGTTTCCCATCGACACATCCATTGCTTTGACCGCTATAACACAAGGCCAATGAAAACAAGCTCATCACGAAGGAAGGGAGGAATATCTGCTTAACCTTGTGCTATATTCTCTTTTATTTATGATCTTACCGGCAACAAAACGTACTTTGTTCAATCGCCATCTCAAACCTCGCTTGGCTCCGCATTAGTTATGGAGAATTCTAGGGTCTGAGCTCCATGGCCTTATCTGCTTATGTACCAAATACCGAGCTCCACAGAAAGTTCAAGACCTGGGTCTTCTTGGCTTGAACAACATAGTCCAGTCTACATAGACACGACCAAGAGTCTGTTGTGTCCTGTATTTCATATCAAATCATGACCTTTGCGGCCATCAGCAGGTGCATAGCAACTTCCTTTACCGGAAAAGCTCGTCGATCTGAATGCTATATCTCGGTCTTGATCAAACTTATTTGAACTGCAACATCCATTCTTAGTCCATTCTTGTACCATTAGTAGAAAAACTGGTCTCACATCATTATGCTCAGGACCACTTTCAGAGCATCACCGTTCGAAGCCAGGGTCTTGGGGGCGCGGATCCGGACCGACAGATGATATACATGCATTGAATCCACTGGCCATTCCAAACAACCATGATGCAAAGACGGCCCGGTTGTTGTGTAGTGATTTCTGGTTCTGTACCTCGAACCGAGCTGCACGTCTTGAAGTCTTTTAATAACGCCGATGATCTTTATTTATTTTGCTGATACTGACGATATATCCTTGAGTGCGTCTAAAGCTAGTATGTTACTGTGCGATTGCAAAAACAGTGCAGGTGCATAATTACAGCCTGAGTTGAGAAAGATATTATCTGTGGGCTGCAAGTACCTAATTACTGACATCGAAGAGTGTTAGTTTATATAGTTTCCAGTCACTCTTTGTAGGTACATACGACCAAAGGTAGTGGAAAATACGGGATCCCGTCCGCTCTCCCATAGTCAAGCCACTAACCGGCGGATTAGTAGTTGGGTCGGTGACGACCAGCGAATCCCCGCTGTTGTATGTTTTTTTTGCGATTTGGATTGCCATCCATCATCCGTCCACCTACTTATTACTGCATCAAGGGGCTAAGTAGCTATCAGGCGGTCTTATTTCGTAAACTCGGAAGGATTAGTCCATATTTTTGTCGTTAGCAAGGAATTTTATACGAAGACTGTCAATGTTCGCTAAGAAAAGAAAAGAAAATGCCTTAACTATCGTCCCTGATAGACTCCGCAATGCTAACCTTTCGGTCACTCAACCAAATACTCTCCCTCGTCCAGATACCACTCACTGCATGATGTTATAATTCTCGTTGTTTTGTCCAATACCCCCCAGATATCCCACTTCATTGAGAACCTCCTGCTCCGTCTTCTCAATATGATCCCGCAACTGAAAGACATCACCATCGATAACTTCGTCAGGGTTGCCAAGAGGATACTTGCATAACCAAACATCCCATACACGGTCCCATATGTGGTTGGTACGTATGAAATTAGTATCGAAATAGTTCTGTTGCCACATCAATTTGTAGTGGAGTAGCATCGCTGTCATGAATTGTCCCACCCCTTCGCGAGAACCAATTTTCCAGTTCTCTGAGCGCGGCGTCTTTTGCTGGCGCCACATTTCAGAGCATATAAGAAAACGCAAAATCAACTGCTGAAGATCCCATTTATCTTTAACTTCGGGTTCAGGACTGATATAGCTGTGAGCCAGTCGAGCCCTTGCCGCTGTTTTGATGCCGAACATGATTTCTAGGAAGACTGGTCGAGCTTTCACAAGAGCCTTTTGGAAGTCCTCGTCAGATAGTCGGTATCTACGTCTATCGTATTCCGCAATGAAGTGCCAAAATGCAGTTCGTACAGGTGGTGAATCTATAAAGGACAAGAGACCTCGAACTCTGTGTTCTCTTCTGTTGATGTCCTGTATATCGAAGAATTTCGTGATCACGGCATCAGCAAAGTCCTTAGAGTAAACCGCCGCGGGAAGTTCCTCACGGCTACTTGGAAAGTCAGTCAAATGTAAGAGTGGGTTCGAGAATATTTCAAGTTCCTGGCGGCAGCTCTTGTCGTTGCACCAGACCTCTGACGGGTTTGCTCTTCCCTGAGAAACATGGCGGAGGACCAGGGCTCTGCGGATGAGTTGAGAGCGTCGCAATGTGCGATAGCCTTGTGCAGTAAAGTGGCCATCATGAATGGAAGTCTCAGGAGGATCTGAGTTCAAACTACTATCGGTATTTCCCATGGTGTCAGATATGAGGGAAGAAGTTGATGGTCGTGTTGAGGAAACCTCCGGTTCCCTTTGGGGGTAGAATATTACTTATAACGGCACTATTCCCCAAGAACTGTTCTTGCGTACGTCACTTATACCAGCGTTCGGTGAACACAAGAAGTAAGGAAGAAAGGCTGGGGTTGCTATTGTTCTATGCACGGTTTGCGCACCTAGGTATGCTCAAAGAACACTGAAGGAAATAGGCAATCGTTTCTTTCTACACTTACGAGCTTTGTCAACTCCAAAGAAGTATACACCTTTCTAACAATGGACATCACAATCAACATTTGTGCTTCCTGTACCCATGGCTCAAAGGATGGCACAATGTTTTTATTGAGCTTATAGGCATGCCTCCTAGATACCTCTGCCAAAAAGGACCAGTTCTTTGAGATGCCTTTCACAAAGTCATTATTACCATAGAAACTTCCTACAATTCTTGCTTCCACACAGACACGGCGTCATGTGGCTTTTCTCCCCCGACTCCTCTCCCTCATGCGAAACTCCATCAACATAGTCAAAGGTAAGCTCCTCTCCCCTCGGTATATCCTTGATTGCGAACAAGGCAAGGTCATGTATGTGTTTATCAGCATGGTCGCCCACGCGTGCAAAGATTCGCATGTTGGGCTCGCAAGAGTGGTTGACAAAGCGTGTTGGGCCAGACATAAATTCGCCGTCGACTTCCAGGGAAGGTCCTTTGAGTCGGGTGTCGAGCGAGTCTGGGTCGGTGAATTTATCCAGCGCGAAAAGGTAAACATCCTTGCGCTGCGAGATGGCAGATTGGCTGCGACGGCGGTCTGCTTCCGTTGATGTGATGATCTCGCCCAGATACCGGTCAACGAACTGTCCCTTCTTGATAGGTACAGGTGATCTTACTCCTGCAACAAATGAAATTAGTGAACTGCACACATGTTCTTGACGAGAGAATGCACCTACCCCATCCTCGATCTTCAGTGCGAAAGATCTCCAAAGGTATAGTCCTGCCGCGCTCAACGACGCGGTTAGGGCAGTTTATACTACAGGCACAGCTCTGGTGACACTCGTATATGGGCATCTTGGAGTTGTGGAACTTGGATCGCAAGAGGCCAGCTTTTGCGCCATGGGCGTGGTAAGCGTACGCTTTCCTGCGTGGCCGGTCAACATCCATGCCGTCGATAGCATCCCCAAATGTATCATCGTCATCTTTACTGGAGTCTTCTTCATCTAGATCAGCCAGACAATGGCAGCCCATGAACTGGCATTCGGCGTCATTATCACAGGAGCAGCCGCTGTGGAAGCTATCCTCAGCCTGTCTAACTCCAACACCAAGTACCACATTTTTTATGAAGCGGAAATCATCGGGGAGAACCTCGGAATCCTGCTCGTTAACTACCGTGACTGGTAGAGTCGAGTGAGTTGGGAAAGAGCGTATTTGACACCAGTGACAGTTGTTGCATTCTTCCTGGTAGCCCTGATTTCCAGATCAGTTTCATCGAGGCATACGATAGAAGCCTACGAGACTGTACCTCTTTGCCGTGATAATAAAAATGGCGCTCCGTTGCTTTTTGCATTCTGGACATCTTTCTTTCGTGGCAGTGAACGCGCTCCCACTGTTATGAAGAGCGAAGATGAAGAGAATGATTTATTGTTCGGATGAGTTGAGGAAAAGAAAGGCCAGATTGATTTTAGCTAATGAGTTCAGGCGAGAACTACCCACGATATGGCAAGATGTAAAGCAGATACAACCGAGTCGGATCAGATACAGAAGGCCCTCGATATTGGAAGCACGGGCGGTTGAGCTCAAGCCTGGTGAGGCACTGATTACAGCGGACTTGGTGGGTGCTAGCTCGGCCTATGCCGTTTTCTGATTAGCCAACATTCTGTGAGTAAAGGCCGACACCTTAGTAGACTGGGCACCTGTACCTATTAAGGTACTAAGGTTAGTGGTCTGGATACTGTAGGCAGGTACCTTTTATTACATTCGCCTCTGGGGTAGGGAGAATCGTAAATCAACCATTGTGCTTGCCAACGTCCAGTGTATGTAAATTCACAGCCTCCAGTGAAGCTTTACGGATACAGGTGCCTGCATTAGTACCTAGGTAAGTAGTTACCTGGTGGTAGTAGGAGGTGGTAGTCTGTTCGTGTTATGTATAATGCTCCCACTAACAACGACCAACATCTGACCATACGACCAACCCCAGCAAGATGCAGCAAGGACAACTATAGACTATCCCTTTAGTTTCTACAGTTGCGTTTAGTTTCCTGGCTGGGTCCGTAGAACCAATGTAGGATTGCGTCGACAACCTTACACACACGCAGCGTCTACATCATTCTACATGAAAGGCCGCGTTTCCTCCGTTCATTCACTGTCACTGTTACGGTAATGCATCATGAACTTAATATTTGTCCCTTTTGGCCGTGTCATCGATTACCCATATCTTTTACGCAATCCGCAGGGTCTTTCTCGTTTCATTTCTTTTTACCTCTTTGTACCGTGAATCAGTCAGTGCCTCAGATGCTTGAGCCTTCCACTGAGGCTGATAAAGATCGATTTAATTAGCTTAGGACCCTTCTTGTTCTTCCTATTAACTAGTACCTATTTTAAGCTTCTAAGAACTTGACTACTAAAACGAGTCCCGCTTTTGTACCGCCTCCCCTGGTCGTGACCTGTTGGAAAAGCGCCCAAAAAGTGGGAGTCAATAGGTTCGGCGACTCCAGACCAGACAGGACCAGACCGAAGCTCGGCTCCCGTCTTGCTTGATTCATTATCTCCTCTTGTTCTGTCTTTTCTTTTACTGCCCTGCGCCTCTTGCCTGCGTGCGCCACGCCTTATTCCTCCTCCTCCTCTAAACCTCCTCTTTTTGTATCTTACTCATTGTTCGTATTCACTTCCTCGCGATCAACTGTGACTCTGGCCAACCCTACCAAGGATGGCTAGTCGCTAAAGTTGGGATCATCATTCCTTTACTCAACCGTTCAATCCACAAGCTCAACGCCGATCGCCGCCGCCCTCACAGACTACTTAACTGTAGCCAGAATGGTACAGCAATTCTTCAACTCACCCGAAAGGATCTCACGATCTCTAACATATAGTGCTAGGGTTGCTGTCTTTCTCGTTCTTCGGGGCCTAACTCGCCTTATCCAGGTGGCGCACCCAATGCTTCATCGCGCGCTATCAATCCTCCCCCGCTGTCCCTTCCTGAAGCCGCTCAACCACAAATCCCTGCCGAAAGACGTCGCCAGCGTCGCCGCAATGACCGTCCCTTGGATCAGCACATTGACAAGCCCTTGCGGCGACACGAATGGACTTCTCGCGATCGGACCTGGACCAAGAGTGAATTAGCAAAGGAACGGGCCGCCTTCTTCGATACACGAGTCACTGGACGACCCGAGATATGGCAGACTATTCATGCAGCGCTGCAGGTTCTATGGGACCCCGCAAGCCAAGATGCCCAGGACGATGGATCAAATGGGCTTGCGACAGCTCAAATGATTCTCTCGGCCGCCGAGATTTCGCTACCCACTGGTGACCTCGCCAACGGCGTGTATGATGTTTTCGGAAACTATTATCAACTGTCCGAATGGGCTGTTTCCGACCCGCAGAATGTTGGAGAGGACCAGGAAACCGGTGCCAAAGGCGACATTTCCACCGTGGGCGACGACACAGCAGCCGACGAAGAGTTGAGCGACGATGAGCTTGACGGCAAAAAGCAAGAAAAGGGCAAGGAGGTGGACGAGGTGCAGAAAGTGGTCAAACTACGAGCTAGGCTCAGCGAAAATGGCCAGGATATTAATGTCAACATATCAGAGTTGGAAACCGTGCGAAGCATAGCCAAAAAGATTGCACTCGAGGCTGATGTAAGTACTCTCCTACCCACCCTGACAAATTCCTCGTTCAGCGGGGTACGAACGAGAGGAATGTTAACGTGTCTCTCAGCTTGCTTCTACAAAGAAGATCAGGATAGCATATATGGGCAAGATCCTCAAGGATAACTTGTCTCTATCCGCTCAAAACTGGAGGACAGGACATGTCGTGAATGCTCTTGTCTTTGACGTCGTTTAGTTATTGTGCCTGACCGTCTTTCACACCAACCTGACCAGGTCAATTCTCAAGGTCGACATCTATCATGAACGCTCTTCGCAGCCAATATACTAATCACCAACCTTCTCATATGCCTACACCCATTCTCATGGCAATACTCCTTTCATTGGTTTATCAACACCAACTATTCTTGGACAATACCCCATCTCGTTTATCCTGCCTACTGCATTTATTTCTATTGGAGTTGGAGGATGATGATCCAGCGATAATTTGTTTAGTATTCTGTATTGACATTGTCTCATGTGTCGATATCAATTCCGGACACCATAGACGTTGTCCCACTGAACGCACGTATGCATATCGATAAACCCAACAAGGCGCGACGTGCATGGCAACGTTCATAATAATTTTACTTTTCCTTGCCATCCATAACGAGAAGTTACCCTAAAACTCTCGTGATGGATGACCTATATCTTGAAAAGGTTCTCTTTCCTTTTTTTTGATTTTTTTTTTGACTGAAACCATGTGCCTTTATAATCAACATCTACTTAAACCTGCTTACAATGAACTCTACCAGGGACCCATCGCATAGCCTTTTGGTGGGAAAACACCCATTAACATGCTCCGCCCCTGACTCCACTCCTACCATCGTCATGAATCTTGAAATGCTTTGGTAGCCTGTTTTCGTGCGATGCGATTCAGGTACCTTTACGTATCATCAGTTGGTTTAAGACGTTGAGCCAATCTTATTGAGACCTTTCAGCGAGCCCAGGCTTAGGGCTAGACCTTGTGATCGACTCCTTATTCTCACGAACCCAGTAATGGGTCCGTCCTCACCCTCCTTCTCAATGCTCAAGTTGGCGAGAGCATCCTCCCCTGGTTTAGTAGTTAGCAAAGCCTGGCGCGTAATGGAACAGTTTGAACTTACCGAAAACGCTTCTTGCGTACAAGTTAGCGCTCAAGAACTGGCAGTCGCCCTTGAGGCTGGCCTCTGGCGTCAAGCAGTTCATATTTGTGCAAGCCATTAGCTGATCAAGGAAGTCGCGAAGTGTCTTGGCCTTGGAGTTGATGTTGACCTTGTTCTCCCACTCAAACTCAGTCCACATGGTACGGAACTGAGTTTCGGTGCAAGTAGCAGGCTGTATATAATCCATGATGTCGACATGCAGGTCATTAAGAATAACAACATTGGTGTCGGTAGAGTGAGCACCGTCATAGACGACGTTACCGAAGATAACACCAGTATCTGTTGATGAGACCTTGATCGTGCATTGGACGTTATGGAAGTCATGAGGACCCAGGTTTTGTGTGGTAGGTCGCTCGACCACCTTCAAGTCACCAAGGGTGGCAAACTCAACTGACAGGTTCTGGAGGGTTTCGGTAGTCTGATTGACCAAAAGGACGTCAAGAACGATATCGAACTGGTGGACCTTGACATATGCTTCAGCATAGACGGGATCAGAGAAACCGGTCAACTGGACCACACGGCTGAGCTTGGAAGAGAGGTCCTCAGCGGCACCCTCACCACCTGTTGCCCTCTCCAAATCCACTTCAATCTCATCGAGACCGTCAGTAGTGTTTTTCTTAGCGAGTTGTCGAATGGGGACAACGTCATCGACCTGCACAGCTGTCTTGGCCTTCTCGAAAGCTTCTTTGGCGGCTCGCTTCTTCTCCTCCACCTGAACCATCGCCCGGAAAGCCTTTCGGGTGTCATCTAACCAGACAGTCTCGAGTTCCTTCTTCTCTTCAAACTCGGCCAAAGAGCGCACGCAGGACATGATTCGGTCTACAGAATCCTCGTCGATGGGGGCTTTGACAAATTGAGACTGACCAACACGAATAATGGAAATCATGATGAGCATAGCCTCAGCTCGGAGAGCGTTAGTACGAGCCTTGTCGGAAGAGATCTCATGGTGTCGCATGACAAGCTTGACGAGAGTGGATGACAGGACAGTCGCCAAGTAGTAGTCCCCATCGAGAATGAGTTGACGCAGAGGAGGCTTCTGAGCAGTTTTGACGGCCTCCAACCTGGCAGCAGCTGAGGACTGACTGGTCAGAGCAGTCTCGGTCGCATAAGTGCCATCAGCAAGAACCTTGCGTGAGCCAGATGGTGCAGCTGGCTTCGATGTGCCGTTGATATGATCCTCAGTCTTCTCATCGCTGTCGTGGGAATCAAGTAGCCGTTGCTCGGAGGCAAGAATTGGCATCTCGCCCAGGCTCGCGCGTATCCTCTTCCAAGCTTCTCGGATGTCCTTCTCTTCAAGGGAGTATTCGCCAATGATCCACATGATGCCACGGTAAACCTTGCCAGCTCGGACCTCTCCCAAGGTAGAGACGAGACGCTCGATAATGGTAGTTCGCAGGTTAGGGAATTTCTCGACCACCTCTTTCACAAAGTTGATAACATCGACAGCCGAAACGTTATTGAAGTCGGCGATGAAATCCATGAGAAGTTCGACGACGCTTGCGGCAACCTCAGAGAACTTGATGGCGCACTGATGAATCGAGTGGATGAGGAGTGATCGGTATTCGGTGTTCTTCTCGTATTCTTGATCGACGGTCTTGGAGAGCTCCTTCTTGAGCAGGAGAACAACCTCTTCGACATTCTTGCTAGACACCATCTCAAGGGCGAGGCCGAGAGCCTTTCTTCGAACGTCGATATCGGTACTAGACAGAACTCGTAGGATCTCCATGGTGAGGTCGTCAAGGACACCTTCATTCTTCTTCCGCAATTGATCAACTCGATCAAGTACGATGAGCTTAACGTTGTTGTCTGCCTCCTTGATGCTTAACTCTATGAACTTGGCGGCGGCGGCCTTCACAGCAACTGGGTTGTTCGTAAGCGCGGTTAGGGACGAGGCGGCTTCGTATACGACGGTCGAGGCGCCGGCTTCCAGCAGGTCGAAAATCAATCTCAAGTACCGAGCCTGTTCTGACAGTCAGTTGTTGCAGAGATTCTGTAGACAAATGTCCGACCAACCTTGTTCTGGGAGTTCTGGACAGCATCCTTTCGAATAAACTCGAGCTCGACAAGTTGAAGGAGCTCTTCTGCATTGGGGATCCCTTCGAAAACGGAGCTGAGATACAGCAGCGCAGCATCGTGGTCGATACTAGCAAGAGCGGCAAAGCCATTTCTTCGGCAGACACCGTCACTCTCTCCCTCGAGGAAGGTGGAAATAAGTTCTGAGGCGTCGGGGATCAGAGAAGGTGAGTGTGTGTAAATAGAGGAGATGGCGAAGACAGCATTCTTTCGGACGTAGGCGTGTCGGTGTTCGAGGCAAGATCTCGCTGAAGAGAGGAGGGGCTCAATGAGCTCAGCTTCCCTCAGCTTGCAAAGGAAACGAAGAGTGTTTCCTCGGATGTATTCGTTGGGATGTTGAAGATCGTTTCGGATACCGTTACTACAGAGTTACTGTCAGTGATGTTCGGTGGCAGCCATTGTCGAGCCTATTAGTATAGGTAAAGGAGGACGAAGTCATACCAAACCAAAATCATTTCTTGCTTGAGCTTGCCGCTACTGTCAAGCTTGGGGCAGATCTCATAATAGAAGTAGAGGAGTTTCTTGAGAGGCTTGTACTTTGAGGGCATGACGAAACGGATGATGTGCATTAGCAAACTGGGCATAGGGTCACCGTTAAGCATGATGGTCAAGATGCGCTTCATGGTCTCAACCTTGCTCTCATCGGTGCCTTTCTCCAACTGCATGCGCAGGTCGGAAACGGTGGGGACATCGGCCGCATTGTCCTGATGAACTAAACTGTACGCATTCTCAAGAAAGCCAGACATCTTGAAGGGTGTCGCCAGAACCTGGCCGATAAAGTTGCTGAATGTGTTTGTTGTAGATGGGACGTGGCTCTTAGGGGGACAGCGGGAGATGGATTGGAGGTACCAGTATAGGTGGTGTCGACTTCGGCGGTGGGGAGGCTCAGCTCAGGGGTTCGGGCTGCTTTAAAGTTCAATTGTCGGGACAAATAGCAAGATACAACTAGGCCATTCGTTGAGTTATTCCAGCGTGCAATCGCTGTCCGTATTTTGCTAGAATCCCCTGTGGTAATTTTGACCAACTTGAGACAACGTCAACTTCAAGAAGATCTGTCCTGCCAGCGATGTAGAACAGGTGGCACTAAGCCGACTAAACTGATAGGAGGGATATGGTCACGTGACTTAGTAAGGGATATGTACTTCGGAGCGTTGAGCCTTGGGCCAGTTAGTCGCGCTTTCTCCATGTCCCCAACTGTTACGTATTCTAGAAGAGACTCGTGGACTAAACCATGGTTCTTAGATCTAAGAAGCAGTTTAGATTCAATATCTGAGGGTAGAGTAGATGATCAAAGCTGAGAACGTTGTTTGGCATTGGCTGCTACGGTACCTCTAGATAGGTACCTAGGTAGTACCAGGCGACGGTGAAGGCTTAGGTTACCTTAGCAGGATGGTGTAGTACCTAGTAGTAGTATCTTCCATAGGTAGGTAGGTACCTAGAGAGGTATGTAGGTATGTGGTAAAGCTGCCTGCCCCGCCAATGGGTCCGTGCATACATACTACACACATACACCTTGAACTAACAGGTCCCGCCATTCTTTCTCAGCCTTGCGATCCTGATTATTGGATTTATTTCTTGACCACAAAAAGTCAACACTTTCGACGCTATCCCTCACATACGCAGCCATGTCGTCGTCAAACGAACCATTCTATCTGCGGTACTAGTATGTATCTGCGCTGGCTCAAACATTCTTGCGAACAATGCTAATGACGTCTCTACAAACAGCTCTGGCCACATGGGCCGTTTTGGTCACGAATTCCTAGGTACGAATAACCTCGAACTTTTCGGCTTCTGAAGATATTGGTCTTGACGGGATGGTGAACAGAGTTCGACTTCCGGGTTGTTGGAGATGGTCGCAGCGCGGTGGCCAGATATGCCAACAACTCCAATTACCGAAACGACAGCTTGATTCGAAAAGAGAGTCAGTGTCACCCCTCAAACCTGTACAACAACTTTTTCTCTGACAAGGTTTTAGTGTGTGTAAGCTCCGTCATCGTCGATGAAATCAAGCGCATTATCAAGACAAGCGAAATCACGAAGTACGTCAGCCCCGTTGCGCCGGAACCTTTATTAAGCGGCTCTGACTATAAACAGAGAAGATGATTCAAAATGGCCACAGAAAAACAAAGACGGACGCCAGGAGCTGGAGATCCGGATTGGTAACGATCACATTGCGTTTGAGGTTAGTTTTGAGTCGGCGGTCTTCTAGAGAACACCATTAACAGCAAAGCAGACTGCCAAAATTGGATCGCTGGTTGATGTCACAGAGTCCGCTGACCCCGAAGGGTTGCGAGTGTTCTACTACCTGGTCCAGGATTTGAAGGCCCTAGTTTTCAGTCTCATCGCTTTGCACTTCAAGATCAAGCCTATCTAAACGGTAAACAAGGCGACAAGGATTGAGTCGTGGCATTGCCTGCTCGAAACGGTCAAGCACACAGCAGCAGGACTGTAATTACGCATCTGGTGTTTATGAACAACACCCAGCTGTCAAAGAGTGGTGTGGAACGCTATCGCCAACACTGAGCGTGTACTCGACATATTACGAATAAGGAAGCATAATTGCAAAAAGGGAACGATATCGTAACAATGGACATCTCAGAAGGCAACTCCATCGTCTTTTATGTTCTGCGCAGTAACGAAGGGGCAGTAAGACTGGGTCAGATACTGCAGGCGGAGATCCTCCGAACAGATCTTGAGACGCCAGATAGTGTAGTACGGCAACTTGGCATTGTTGTGCCACCCTTAATTGTGGTTGACGACGTAGGGTAGGATTATGCCGTATTTCAGATCTAGCTATAATTATATAATTCCGTGCAGCCACAGCAACATGTTGATCCCTGTGATAGGTACACGCAAGGTCGAGCGAGTGACGGTTTTGGGACCAAATAGAGAGGATTTGCGAAAGATAGCTGAGGTAGTAGGTTGAAAACGATCTATAAACAGCCTTCTCTGATGCGCGTTCTTAGGTTATTAGGTAGCCTGAGAGGCACTCAATCAGAAACACCACACTAGGTGCAGTCACCATAACAAAGACGTTTTCTGGTGTTGCAACAAAAATTGGATGTCAATCATGCCGGTAAGTTTCGGAGCGAATAGTATTGTAGATAGTAGCCCGTATGGTTGGGCTCGTTACAACCTCACGAAGCCTATCACCCCATACGAAATGCAGGCGGGAATGCGGTGGGGGAGTGCTGGGGCCGCCCGATGCTGGTCCTGTATATGGGATTATGATGGGGCACAGCGCGGAAGTAACCCGACAATTCCTGACGCGACAAAAAGAAAAGCATCTGATCCCGATGGCGATATTGACCAAAGTTCCACGGAAAGTATATGGAGAAGTACTTCCAGGATAACGGAGACAGCCCATGCTCTCAGTTTATTTAGTAAGATCCCGTCACTGACAGATCGTTTTTATCACACTTTCGCTTCCTTTTGTGGGTGCTGTTAAAGTCATCCATGGTAGTAGTCTTGTTAAGGTTCAGCCTGCCCGACCCGCTCAGATGGAATTGATCCCTAGTCCAGCCTCATCAGCCCCAAGATGAAGAGAAGGGTAGCGGAGAATGGAGCTCGATTTGCGTGCTTCATGTTACTGTGAAATCATTGAATTCCAAGTCACTTTCTCATATGGGATTCAAATATGATTGTAATTGATACTGAACTGCGACCGCCAAATCGAGCAAATCAATGTCCTTTGGCTTCTTGTCCCATATACCTACCTCGGTAGGTACCTAGGTACCTATTTAGTGTAGTAAAGTCTGCATCAGCGGCAGTTGAGGTCGCCCGGGTGCTTCCACCGTTTACAATAAAATCTTCCTTCAAGCCACCCTGCAGGCCATGATGTTTTCGAGTCAATGTCGCACGGCATCAGCCATCAGTCTAAACACAACACCTACTAAGGCACGATACGGATATAGACCAGGCACTGTAGGTAGCGTGCCATGATCTAATGTGGACTAAGCATTGGAAGACTTTCCGTCTTGCCGAGTGGAGGTTGAAGCCCCCCACATATCCGCTACAGAACCCCAGAGCAAGAGAACGGTATGTTAGCCTACCAGCCTACTAAGGCCAGGGCGGCCAGCATCACCGACCGACTTGATCCCCATTTCTTTGCCATCGTCCCATTCGCGATCTGGCATGCCTACATTACTTGCTTGCTTCCTCCTACTTTTCTCTTGTGACCTGAAACTTCCTTGTATTACTAGCGTACTGCTTGCTACCCTATCTCTCTGCCATGGGGACCTTCTAAAAGAGCTTCATACGCAATACCAGACTCACTTTACGGCTCTAGTCTAGTCCCCGAGATCGCCACCCGTTTGGTGATTAACACTAACTTGCTTCTCTCCTTTGGCATCGAATAGCGCTCGACGTCAGGACAGGCCTTTCAACTTGCAACGTTCACCAGGCCGGCTTGATACCCTCAATTTTGTTGTTTTCTTGCGTTTCAAATTGTTACTTGTATTACGTCGATATATTCGCTACTTCACTGTACTGCACTCCATCACACGCCACATACGATGCCAACGCCATCATCGAATCCGCCTGTCGAGGCATCTTCGCCGCGATCCTATAGTTTCTCAACATGTCCTGACGATGTCCAAAGCCAACCACACCCTGCCTGGCAAGCACGCGACGAAGAACAGGCCCGTGCTGATGACGTTGGTATTCAGTCCGGCCCCGGCCTACCTGTGGATGGTGCTTCGCCGCTCACCGTCGACGCGCCGACTGCACCTGGGTGCCCGAATGACGATACCATCATGTACGATGGGCGCCCATCGAACGACCTGTCTTCAAGATCTACCACCATGTCCCCACGCCCTCAAACCGCCACCACTACCGTAACAACCCCTATGCATGAAGAATCTGGGCCCGAAACGAAGGGAAGGGATGCCGAAACCGGCGATCAGCCGAGTCGAGAGCTTTCCAACAGTGCACAGCGGGCTAGTGAACCCCAATCATGTCCTTGCGAATCATCCAGGCGGAGAGGATTACCGAATCAGGGGTCGGAATGCATTGATTTCGATGCGCAAGAAGATGAGCTCTGGTCCCCATCCATGGGCCCTGACTACTCATGTATACGAGTGAGTCAACCTCAAAAGTTCAGTTGGCATGATGCAACTTTCTGACAAAACGAAGACTATTCCATCGGCTCCATCCTCCTACCTTCGTCCAGGTAGTAAGTTCCATGGAACACAACAGTCGGAACGCCAGGTCTACGACGTGCAAGTCGAGATCAAACATGTCGACATGCGGGAGTCTTTTCTTTGTGGCTATCTACGGATTCAAGGTTGGTGCTAGGCACATGTCACTTTATACAAACGAAAAACTGACTTTACTGTTCAAGGCCTAACCGAGGATCATCCCACTCTCACAACATATTTCGAGGGAGAAATCATCGGCTCCAAATACAGCTTTTATACCCAGCACGAGAACTGGGGCGCAAATAGCAAGGTTGACTTAAGTCACTGGGCCAAATTTACAGCCTTTCGTCCATTTCAGAAGCAAGCTCGTAAGGGACCCGTCATCATTCGCGATGCCGCCCAACGAGAAACCATCTTCATGCGGTGGAAAGAGCATTTTTTGGTGCCAGACCACCGCGTGCGCACGATATCTGGCGCAAGTTTCGAGGGTTTCTATTATATCTGTTTCAACCAGGTTAAAGGCGAAGTGAGCGGCATATATTTTCACTCTAAAAGCGAAAAGTCCGTCTATCATACCTGTTACCCGTTAAACTCATGAACTAACTGGTTACAGGTTCCAACAACTGGAATTGAAGCATGTTCCCGATCGAGGATGCTTCGCCGCAACAGAGTTCCGCTAAGCATACTGTACTTTCGGGAATGCATGTGGCACAAATTTGGAGCGTGACGTTGTCACGTGTGTATATGGACAACTTACCAAGACCGTTTCTGTGACGGTATAGGGGCGCTTGACACTATTACAAACACATAGATGTGGATACAAGGAGCTATGAATGTGGTATTATAACAACATGACGAACATGCATGAACTCCATTGCGAGTCACGTAAGTGTTTGGGATCTGTTTTTGGAGCAGCATGTCACATATGAGTCTGGGGCACAGGAGATCTTTGATGGGAGTAGAGCGAAGTCTTTTGAATGAGGTTTTATTCGTCTGCCTCGAACTTTTTGAAATATCCACGTCGAAATGGGTTGAGCTCGTCTGCTGATGTCCCCTCCAACTTGAGCTTTTGTCGGTTTGCATAGGTCTCGAGGGCTGATTGTGACACTTGTGAGTCGGGGAGTCGGCGATAAGTGATAAGTCTCCTTGACCCTGGCAGATGTCAGCTTTACAAAGTGAGCAAACGGTGCTCCAAGAACAACTCACACTTGTTGAAGGATTGAGTACAGACCACAACCACCTCCATGTAAGGATGTGTGGGCACTGGGATTTCCTGGTTTTCATCGTTGGCAGTTGGCATCCAGAAAGACAGGCGTCCATCGTCAACGAGAGTATTGGCTGCAAAGTCAAGAATATCATCGAGCATTACCATAAAACTATAAGGCTTTTTTGGTGGCACGTAGGTTGGTTTCCTGCTATGGTCAGCGCAAGAGTTGGGCACAATAGGCCAGTGTATGACGAACATTCCATGTTGCTTGCCTTGCTCTATCAGCCATGGCGTCTTTTCAGGGTCGCGAAGACCAAGCACCCTCAATCCTTCTCGTACGCCGTAGGGCGGATCGCAAACGATTCCGTCCCAAGTCCTACGATGCCGTCTAATGGGGGTGTTGGTCAAGTCGGCAGAAAAGACATCTCCCAAGCCAGAGCCTATGCCATATTGTTCGAAATTCCCCTTGAGACTCTTTTTTCCACCCTCGCCACGGATGCTACGACCATCGATGTCACTTCCAAAAGCAAGCGCGCCAAAGTGAGCACATGCGATGGGAAAGGAGCCTGTTCCGACAAATGGGTCGTAGAATAGCTTGCCAGGAGCAGCCAGAGCTATGTTGGCCGTGACTAGTGCGAGCTCCGAATCCATGCTGGTTGTTGAGATATACCCTCTCTTCTTCAAGTCAAACCGAACCAGAATGTCACGGGATGAGTTGCCAACATGACGGGCAAGATACATGGTCGAGGGTTCTGGAACGTTCAGGGGCACGCTGTCGTAAGGCCACATCTCGAATATGGTGAACAAGTTGTCAGGATTAGACATCTTTACAGGCCCAGTCCATCCAAGAAATCGGAAGGAGTTGATGAGTTCAATTCGCTTCTTCGCAGAACGAGTCCCTTGGTAGGGATCAACGTCAAACTTGAATGACTTTCCGAGATAGCTATCCCAGATGTGAGATGTGTTTGTCTTGACCGATTCGTGAAGTTCATCCAGGGTGCTTCCTTTGCCCCAGAGCTCATGTATAGACTGGATGAGGATGGATCTCTTAGCTAGGCGTTGAGCGGTCTCAACTGAAGCCAGTTGTACGATACAAAAGGGGGACTATCTTTAGTAAGTCTCTGACACGCATATATTGAGTAGGATAACGGACATCTTGACTATAGTCGACTATTTTCATTTCCAAGCCCTCAATCAGGGCCAGCGCCTCGATTTCGGGGACTCGAAAGGTCTCATGCGCCTGCGCAAATTTGATCAAGAATTTCATGTTAGATTTCAGGCCTCGAGCTGTCGCCAAGTCTGAGAAGAAGACGACTTGACTAGCTTTGTGTTAAAGGTGTGAAGGTGGGAGAGGGCAAATTGTTGACTTGCTCGTTGAGAAACCGCTTTTTGCAGCAGCACTACCACCCAGATCTCAATCGCTGGAATTACGTCTCCGCGAATACGACGGTAAAAGTCCCAAAACCTATCTCAAACGTGTTGATTCTATGCCACAACAAATTACAAAGTGCAAAGTTCGTCTTTATTAGTTCAAATGTTGTGGGAAAAAATTCACCGAAAAAGACCCGGCTAAAATCCAAACCGACGCCTTAGTATCACCCAAGCACTATCCATTCCCGACTTACACCATTCAGTTACTCGAATCAGCATTCCCTTTTTATTAAATCGTCGCTTTTCTCCCTCTCCCTGTCTCTTTTGTTTCCTAAGTTCTTCGACATGTTTCCCGCTGCTGCGCCATCGGTCTATCAATCACCAAAATGTTTCATGACACACGGTACTATGGGCCATGTTGATACCAAGCAAGCTCCTCGCAAAGGCAAGCCTTGGGCCGCAATTACGTCGCTAGATTTCATTCATAAGGTAAGAATTACTCGTTTGTGACTGAAGCTGATTGTGTACTTACAATGCCAGGTTGATCTGATCCTGCCTGCTGAGGTACACGATGCAGTCAGTGAGCAGCTTGCCAAGACTGAGGGGCCTCCACTCTATTCAAGGGTGGTAATGTCTGTTGGAGATATCTTGCAAGGTGACTTCTTCACAGAGTACATTAAAAAGGGTGCGCCTAATTGTTCGCACTGCTGATGTTTACTAATAATTATACCCGGCGACAGGTGATATCATCATGCTTTCAGAGGGACGAATGACTGTCGGCACTCTGTTCACTCTGTGTGAAGGTACATATGGTGGGAAACCTGCATTTGGTAAAGTACTGACCTCCTTTAGGTGTTCTTACAATGTATGTAGATAAAGAGACACATGAACGCGCAGGGCTTCCAGGAAAACCCTATGGGTCGAAGGGCGGAAGAGGGTCAAAACCTCGTTGGAGTAAGTACTAGGGGCGTCTCCTGAAGATTTACTGATCTAACGGCCAAGCTATAACATATAACCTCAGAGATCCATCCATGTTACGCGGGAAAAAGGGCTTCGACAGATTAATCTATGCCTGCAAGAACGTCTTCAACCAGCCTATGGCGTGGCTGTTTTGCGATAAGATGACCAAAAGTAGGTACAAGAGGCCTGGACGTGGCTCCTGGATTTGTTTTCTGACTTTTGGCTGACTTTTGGCTGACTTTTTGAAGTTCTCAGTCCAGATCCGCTACAGCAGTTCTTCCCCACGGCCTTCACCTCAACACCTGTCATATCTCAAGATCTTGCTGTCGTCCAACCAAGTCTCGATGTTGGCCCAGAGATTCTTGCAGAGAACAACCGTGAAGCTCTCGAGTATTTCGCTACAGAGACGTATGAGTGGCTCTCGCTCATTCGCCTGGCCAGTCCACGTGTAAGAACTCAGGATAGTATCGATCCCTATCTGTCACGGTATTGCGTTCCCGGCGACACTGCTAAGGAATCCACGGTCTGCAGGATAAGCTGGGAAGGTTTCTTGTCGACAGAGTGGCTTCATGGCCTGCTCATGGATGCGTTGGCCGCTTGTCCTTCGGGGGCATGGTTTTCTCTCAGCGCTACATGCTTCTCGAAGGGTGTGCCAGGAACTAGTGACGAACTCACAATTCTCAGACCACCCAATGCAGCTGGCAGGTACCTCATGTGGGAGATAAAGGCCTAGGATTAAGCACCTAGTCCTGCCTCGATCGTACGTTGCGTTCGTCGCCGACACCACCCTCGCCCAGGACAGCGTCTTCAATCAACCTTCGTAGCTCGGCTTGGCCTTGGGGTGAATCAAAATCGTCGCGTTGGGCCAATTCCTCAATTCTCCTTCGGAACTCTTGGTCGATTTCCTCGGGTATATCCGTGACCTCATCCATGGTACCAACCGTAACTTTCATACCCTCTGGAGGCGGGGGGATAACTTCAGGCATGACAGCCGCTGCAGTCGGAGCAGGGTCGTCGGCTTGCTTGACTTCAATTTTCAATAGGTACTCCGCAACCGCAGGAAATTCACCTTCCGCTTCAATTTTCTCTCTAGCTGTCAATCCTTCCAGTCCTCGGTGACCCACATTCGCACCAAGTTCTTCCACAAGGACTTGAGCGGCGTCCTGAGTTTCAACAACAAACAAAGCGGTCTCGTTGTCTTCATCTCTTAGGTCCACGTCCACGTTGAACTCGTGAATAAGAGTCCGCAATAGATCGAGATGGTTGTAACTGGCAGCGGCATGAACGAGAGAATAGCCGTGTTCATCTTGCGATGACGCCAGTGCTGGTTTCTCCCTAAGGAGGGGCAGCAACGTGGGGTTGTTGTCGGCTGCAAGAAGGAACGGGTTGGGAGTCGTCATCGTGGGTGGAAGGTGCAATAGTCGGCCAGCAATAATGTTCGTAGGATTATTCTTTAATTCTGGTGCACTGGCGTTCAAGTTCCTTGGATTGTTAATGTCTTTTGAATCAAGCTGCACAGTTGTTGTCTCTAGAATTTTTTGGCGGGGTGGTTTCAGGGTGGAACCTTCAATTACACCCACCATTATGGTACCTGATAAAACTCTGAAGACTAACTGACCATATCTTTAACTGCATGTTTAGTAGAGATCATGTAATTGCAGATGCTCGAAGTTCTTTTTCATAAGATAAAATGAAGCTAATTACACAATTAATGACCTTCTATTGCTGTTGGCGAATCCTATGACATGAATTTGAAGTCGGCGTGACGCATAGCAACTACCTACTTGCGAGTTCTCCAGGGTAAGGCGGCACTATGCCCTCCACAATGTTCCTGCCCAACCTTCAACGATGACTCAGGATACTCTCATTTGTTCCTGCAACTTGCTGGACTCAATACCAACGCCCATCCAACCTCGTGTGATCATTTTCTGTATCTGCGGTCTGACTCATTTCGAAGGTCCAAAATCACTATTGAGGCGGTGCACCAAGGCAGTTTTCTCGCCGTTCCTGGCCCGCACTAACCACCACAGCCTCGGTGAGTGGCATCCACAGAATCATCTTTCGCATCTTCATATGAAAGCTTCAGCGCATAATCTTTGGCATTCACAGGGGGTCATTGATCAACTCAAACAATTTTCAGACACTGCACGTATCTGAAATCGGCTAAAAGTAACACTGTGTTTGGTCACTCGCCCTTTTATTTCTGGAAAAATGCGAGTCTCTTCATATCAATTATGCTCAAGATTGTCCAGCTAATGATGGTATAGCGGCAGATTCGTTAGAATCGTCTAAATAGAGAAACTCACAGTTGCACGCAAGGTACCACTCTATGCTTGCATATCGCAATCGTCTTCGCTTTTGTCTCACATCACCAAACAGATTAACCACGGACCAACGTTTATTTCGAGCTTTCTCATCAAGGCCGGAACACATGTCTGTGCCATATACGCCCCAGGACGTGCAAGCCGTAGCGGCTGTCGTGCGTGCTTTAGATAATGCTCGGAAGGATAAGAAAAAGAACGGGTTCTCGGTCAAAAAGACCAGTTTCGACGTCAAGGGATCGACTGATGGCATCCAAGTCGATTCATGGCGCTTGCAGGACTGGGACTACAAGCGGCCCAATCTGCCGACCTACGCTCGTGGCCTCTTCACCACAAGGACACGAAGAAACGAGCCAGAAATCGCCGTGAGAGGCTATGACAAGTTCTTCAACGTCGACGAGGTCCCCGAGACCAAATGGAACAACATATTCGCACGGACACAAGGTCCTTACGAACTTACCCTCAAAGAGAACGGTTGTATCATTTTTATTGCTGGACTGGAAGACGATACTTTGGTTGTTTGTAGCAAGCATTCGACAGGAGACCGAGACGACATTCAAGTCAGTCACGCAAGTGCTGGAGAACAACGTCTGGAACAGCAGCTGGCTGCTGTTGGAAAGACAAAGGCAGATCTTGCGCGAGAGCTTCGCAAGAGAAACGTCACTGCGGTTGCCGAGCTCTGCGATGATCAATTTGAAGAGCACATTTTGGCATATGGCCCCGACAAAGCTGGCCTGTATCTTCACGGCATTAACCTCAACTTGCCGCAGTTTGCCACCTACCCAAGTCGGTATGTTCAGGAGTTTGCTGATGAGTGGGCGTTCCGAAAAACTGGTCTTATCGTAATGGACGATATCCACCAGGTCAAGAGCTTTCTTGAAGAAGTAGCTGAAACTGGGGCCCACGATGGACGAGATGTCGAGGGCTTTGTCATTCGTTGCAAGATGTCACACGATCCAGCCACACAGCCCTTCCAGGATTGGTTCTTCAAGTACAAGTTCGAGGAGCCATATCTGATGTACCGTCAGTGGAGAGAGTGCACCAAAGCTCTGATTGCTGGCAAGCAGCCAAAGTTCAAGAAACACACTAAGATCACAGAAGAATACCTTCTTTACGCCCGGAGACGACTTGTCGCAGACCCTAAGCTCGGTAAGGAGTACAACAGTAATCACGGCATTATTGCCCTTCGCAACGACTTCTTGAATTTTAAAAACCTGAAGGGAGCAGATGCGGCCAACCTGGGGGACTTGGACTGTTCGGCCATGACAGAGGTTACACGTGATGTGATCTTATGTCCTATCGCCACCATTGGTTGCGGCAAGACGACAATTGCTATGGGTCTCTCACAGCTATTTGGCTGGGGCCATGTTCAGAATGACAACATCTCTGGCAAGGGCCGGCCTCCGCGGTTCACGAAGATGGTATTGGATGGACTGAAAGACCATCCTGTCGTCGTTGCAGACCGAAACAATGCGCAAAGACACGAGCGAAAGCAGATCATTACGGATGCGAAGCTCCAGCACTCTACTGTTAAACTTGTATGCCTGAACTTCAAACATGACGAAGAAGCGATTGATGAGATCCGACGAGTTACCCAGCAACGAATCATTACGCGTGGGGATAACCACCAGACAATTCATGCAGCAAGCGACAAAGATAAATTCATTGGTGTGATGGAAGGGTTCATCAACCGATTTGAACCCTGCAATCCTCATGGACGACCTGACGACGGCTTTGATGCGTTCATAGACCTTGACCCTACAGCTGGTAGTCGACAAAATCTCGAGATTGTAGTAACTCAATTGCACAAGCTGTTCCCCAATCTTGTGGGGGAGATCCCATCTTTAGGGGCACTTGATGCTGCCATTGATTATGCTCTCGGATACAAGCCAGAATTTAGGCACGATATACCTGACCGAGGTAAGAAGAACAGCCAGCAGCAAAAACAACAAGCGAAAACGCCAAAACAAAGGAAGATGGAGTACATGTCCGTTAGCATCCCAACCCAAGATGTCAATAGTGCTCTTGACAAAGCCTTTAAAGACACCCCGTCGTCAACCTGTCGATTGTATACACAACTCAAGCAAACAAGACGTGTACAGTCCAAATTCCATGTTACCTTGATTCACAAGGCTGCTAGCGTCAATCATCCCGAGCTTTGGGAAAAGTACATCGCTCTCCACAAGGAGGCAGAGGCTGCTGGCAACCTGGAGGGACAGGTCGGCGAATGTGATGTAATGCTTGAAAGGGTGAGATATTCGGTGGTCTCGATTCGATTGATTTGATGTCGCTAACTCGTCACAGGTCGTGTTTGACGATCGGATCATGGCCATTGTTGTTCGCCTGGCAGACCAAGATGATCGGTGGCAGTGTGTAAACCGTGTCGCGCACATCACAGTCGGAACCCGAGATAATACCGTGAAGCCTAAAGAGAGCAACGATCTCCTAGCTAAGTGGCTGGAAGTGGGTAGCTCTCCTGAGACCAAGATTGGCGAGGTCGTGTTTGAGGGGAAGCCGACTGTGAAGGGAACAGTGATGCCCGTTCTGAGTAGATTCTGAGAAGGAACATTGTGGTATGGTTTCTTCAGGCACAGGGTAATATTTCCAAGAGTATGGGTGTTTGCTCGCTAAAACGTAAGATGTCTAGTCATGAGGACGCTCTTCGAATACCAAAATAGTGTAAAACAGAACCCAATACAATCCATTTCCGCACAGCAATGACTCGATCTGAAGTTCGTTTCTTACTAGCATTGAGACCACTGAAACTCCTGATTGAGTACAAGCACATCCAATGATACGAGAAGTGGAATGTGTTCGGTAGCCAGAAAGGGGCATTGCGAGAACGAGACTCAGTGTGTCAAACCAGACCAGTGCGGGCATGACCATGATGCTAAAGCGATTACTCACTCATCATCAAGAAACCGACTGGCCAAGGCACCGAAAAATGGTACCTCAAACCTTTAGAGATGTTAACAGTCAAGTATGAGCACAACGAAGGCCTACTACATACCTATCAAGTATTTCAGCGTCTCTATAGGCCTTTAATGTAAGGCCTGCGATTAGAGCAACGTCGCCAAGGAAACAAAGCCAGCTGAGGAATGTTGACCATGAAAAAAGGAGATGGAAGACCATGATTGCCGTGAACAGCAATGCTGATTGCCATGCATGAAACCTGGCAAATATGTTAAAACGATTTGCGCCGGCAGACGTGTGACCAGCCTCAGATGCAGCCATAGGGAGTCAGCCATACCTCACGTAGTCACTATTTCTTTCTAAGATCAGAAGTATAATCGCTCCCAGAGGAGGGAATGCGAGATATGCTAGACAGGCCTCATAATCTAACCGCATGCCAAGGCTTGTATCGAATTCGCTAACTTCCGCAGCAGGAAACGAACCAGGCATTGTACTTGACGCTCCAAAAGCTCGGTTGTCGGGACTTATTGCCGCCCAGCCGGCTGACTGGCCATCGAAACCGCCCCATCCTCGTTGAGGTTGCGGATGCTGGAGCGGGGGGGGAGAAGCGACAGGAGAGAATGATCGTCGAGCATCGTACGAAGGTCGGGGTGAGGCATAGTCAGGCGAAGTTACCCGTGAGTGTTCCGGCGGAGAGGATTGATAGGGAGCGAAGTCCATGGTTTGAATTTCAGTATTGAGGGCGTTACGATTGATCAGAAAGGTTCAACGATTATCATGGTTGGATGATCGATTTCAAATGCGCCACCGATCCGCAAGCCTGAAGAACAGTGTTGTAATAGTGGATGGCGTACAGCAGGTTGAAGCACTTTGATGTCGTTCAGTTTGACTGTTGTACTGGATCTAAGATGGAGCGGGTTTTGTGTACTTAGGTAGTTGGAATGTAAGATAAAGTCAATGGAACTGGTTAGAGGCAGCGCGTGGTAGTAACTAAGGGCGTAGGTCAAGGTTGCTTGAGCTTCATCAGTAGTAGGTTAGTACCTAGGTAGGTAGGTTAGTACTAAAGAACTGTCCAGATATTGGAAATGTGCCTGCGTTTCTGATAACTCCAGCCACACAAATCAGCCACACTTTGTACTTAAGTACGGATACTTGAGTTCCAGGACAAGCAAGGATTCTTGGTAAAATGCCAATCTGCCTATTAGTAGGCACTTCAAGTCAAAATCCGAATGCTTACCTAAAGGCGTTATCCTTCTCTATATTGTACGACTAGAGACCATGTTGTCAAAATCCTTATCCGTTTTCGCTTGTGAAAATGTACGGGGGAAAAGTCTTCTGCAATGGAGAGTTCAACAACACAACGCTTGGTGACCGATGATTACTGCTTCCTCAGTATGACCATATCGAACTTTTTGAATGATCCAACATGCTGTTCGTACATATACACATACACAACCTTTGTTAGGTCCTTTGTTGGTACATCGCTGTCGTCAATACCCAGCCCTGATTTTATTCCCCATCCTTTTGCTCGCCCGTGGCCTCGTCTTCTAGTTGACCTTTTCGACCCTCCAGGGCCAGCCACAAGCTCCGACTTCCACCCTCCAGTGTGTTGGTGATGCCCAAGCCTGCGCCTTGGAGCATGGCCACTAATTGGGCACGCAATCCATCCAAACCACCCTCGATACCGCCGACCCAGTTAATGCCAGACTGATCAAAGATCTTGCCTTCCACACGGCCACCAACGAGAAGCAGCTTCGCAAGACCGCTTTGACACGTAGGATCGTGATACCCAGGGTTCTTCTTCCTCGAAGGAGCAGGAAATTTACCCGGAACAGGTGCCAGAACACTCAAGGCCGCAGAAACGTGAGCTGGGGATACGGCAGGAAGAACTAAAGCAGCCAGAGGACCAACCATCACTGGCTCGATCTGAGCGTAGTTGGAGTCTTCAGGTACTTCGGCGTTCTTGATCACATCATAAGCAGCTGCGGATAAATCGTGGACAAGAGGGCCTCGCGCTGTTCGCGTCGTCTTGTCTGATGCAGCGGCAGCCTCTGGATCGTAGAATTCAACGAGTTTAAGGGCTACACGTAGCATATTGGTCCTCACCACCTGCAATTGGACTAACGGGGTAATATCGAGAGGGTCTTTGCCGGGAATTGGATTCGGTTGAGGAACTGAAGAGAGAGCCTTCTTCAACTCTCGTCGCACCGCCGCCCACTCAACGGCTGTCAAGTTACTGTGCTGAAAGAACAAGATCAGGGGTGTCGTTCGGAGTAGTGAGGTGTAGGTTCGGATCAACTGGCTCTTTCGGGTCTCAACAGGACGAGCGCTTGGAGGTTTGGTGGCAGGTGCCTGATCGACTGGCTTTCGGATGTCGCTTACAGCAGCAGAGCAATGGGGCGACGTCGAAATGCTACGAATTGTTGTGTTCCATGTCGTATGGGTAAGTTGAGATTCCCTACGCAATTGGCGAAGGCAGGGCGACACAGCCCGTGATATTCGGAAAGCCATTATTTGTGACTGTGAAATTGAGTAGTTAGTAGCAGGCACTGAGTCCTTGGATTCATTGCTGTGCGTACCTGAATGTTCTGTTGCTGGCTCTGCCCATATCAAAAATTCCACACACGGCTCGTACCTAGCCGTAGGTAATTCCGATTGCAGTACTCACGACGGCGGTCCGTGCGTCGGATCAACACACACCCGACCCCCGGCACTACAGGGTACGAGGCCACTGAACTATGTACGGCTTGCTGGTGGATTAACTTAGCAGCACTAAGGTAGGAGGCTGATTACGCGCGACCTGACTGCCTACCCACCTTACGGCTTCATCTTTTGATGTTGTTAAAGCACCGATAGCTTTCACCTCTCCCAATTTGCTACCCACAGTACGATATTAAAATTACAGCACAGCATCAACATTCTCTGTTTGGCTCATAAATACGTACACAGCCAGCCTATTAATTAATCAACGTCATATTTCATCATGTCGACTCTCGAGGAGCTCGATGATCTCGACCGCCGGGACAAGGAGGACAAGAAGAGAGATGGTGACGACAAGAACCAGAAGAAGCCTACTGATGGTGACGCCGACATGAAAGATGCTGAAGAAGAGGATGATGATATTCTCGACGAAGAGATCCTCGGGCTTAGCACACAAGACATCCAGACTCGCAAGCGTCTGCTTGAGAACGACTCTCGAATCATGAAGAGCGAGCTCTCTCGGTTATCGCACGAGAAGGCTGCTATGGGCGAAAAGATAAAGGAAAATCTGGACAAGATCGCCAACAACAGGTGAGTTTTCCCAAGGCAATCAGTTCTCAGCGTCGTTGCTAATCTTAGTCTGTAGACAACTCCCATACCTTGTTGGTAACGTTGTTGAACTGCTCGATCTCGATCCAACTGCCGAATCGTCAGAGGAGGGTGCCAACATCGATTTGGACGCGACACGAGTTGGAAAGTCTGCCGTTATCAAGACATCGACCCGTCAAACAATCTTCCTCCCTTTGATTGGTCTCGTGGACGCTGACACACTGAAGCCTGGTGACCTCATTGGAGTGAACAAAGATTCCTATCTCATTCTCGACACACTCCCCGCTGAATACGACAGCCGTGTCAAGGCTATGGAAGTTGATGAGAAGCCCACGGAACAATACACTGATGTTGGTGGACTGGACAAGCAGATTGAAGAGTTGGTGGAGGCTATTGTATGGCCGATGAAGGAGGCCGAAAGGTTCAAGAAGATTGGCATTAAGGCCCCTAAAGGTGAGTCCGTTGGTACGATGTATAGATATAGTCACACGGCTAACCTATCCAGGTGCACTTATGTATGGGCCACCTGGTACTGGCAAGACGCTGCTAGCACGAGCCTGTGCAGCCCAAACAGATGCTACGTTCTTGAAGCTGGCAGGACCTCAACTAGTCCAGATGTTTATTGGAGACGGTGCCAAGCTTGTCCGAGATTGCTTTGCACTGGCCAAGGAGAAGGCTCCTGCTATCATTTTTATTGACGAGCTGGATGCCGTTGGTACCAAACGTTTCGACAGCGAGAAGAGCGGTGATCGAGAGGTACAACGAACTATGCTGGAACTATTGAACCAGCTTGACGGGTTTGCCTCAGATGACCGGATCAAGGTGTTGGCTGCGACAAACCGTGTGGATGTTCTCGATCCTGCTTTGCTCCGTTCTGGTCGACTCGACCGCAAGATCGAATTTCCTCTACCCAACGAGGAGGCTCGTGCCCAGATTTTGAAGATCCATTCCCGCAAAATGAGAGTCGACCCTGGTGTCAACTGGGGCGAATTGGCACGAAGCACGGACGAGTTCGGAGGCGCAATGCTGAAGGCTGTGTGCGTAGAGGCTGGTATGATTGCTTTGCGATCTGGAAAGAACAAGATTGGCCATGAGCATTACGTCGATGCCATTGCCGAGGTGCAGGCCAAGAAGAAGGACGTAAGTATTGAAGCTCTCGATGTGTTTTGCAAAGGTAGCTTGCTAACAAGGCCCAACAGACTGTCAACTTCTACGCTTAGTTGTGATTGTGATAGGTATCACGAATTGGGTTACAGGTTACATAAGCCTGGGCGCTGGGGTTTAGATGTGACGAGGACATTCATAGATCAATGTATAACATTATCTCGGCATATGCCCGCCTCTTGTTTTTTTCTCGAGTACTTCATGCATACTTTGGCAAGTCACGAAGCCATTCGACTTTATCTAGAGCCCTACGTTCTGTAGACGCGATATATGTTAAAGAATTTGGTAAGAATCTGGTATCTAGATGGCCCCTACGGTCGACACCTTGCACAGCCGGGATGCCGACGTAATAAAGCAACACGACGGAGCTTTTGTTCCATCTCTGAATCGAGATCGTCGTCTATCTGTCATGTTTGAATCACTGTCGAAATTAAGCATGTGCTCATTTGAACAGGCAATTTAGCACAGCTTGGTTGGGGAAGTTTTTGGCAGCGGAACGTGCCGATTGGCAGTCGACATTAGTCATATGGCATCAAGCCGATTTGGGACAGGAGCTTGTGCGGGGCCATGCCTAGAAAATACGTCATGGTGGCGTCTGTAGAGGGGGACTCATCCAAGGCTTGTTCCCGTAAATCTCATCGAAATGATGAACGATGGGTGATGATGATGATGATGCTGATAGTGACGCCGATGCCCCTTTATTGACGAGTGATCAAATACTGTGCTACAAACCGTTGGTCTTTATTTTCTAAGCTTTGTTGAGCTCTTGCGTAAGTATCCGGTACCTGTATGTGCTCTAGCTATAACTTGACTGCCTGCCTACCTGTTTGCTTGCCCGCTTGTGCAAACGGCCAGATTCCAGCCACCCACGACAACCGCACAGTGACGTGATAGATTTCCCCTTCGGTGGCTTGCCCTCTGAGCTGCCTTTTCCCATCTTCACCGTGCCCAATCTTCACAACTGCTTTCTTTCCCCTTCATACTCAAACCAGCTACATCAGTCGAGGTGATTGATCCCTACTATAATACCCCTTCGTAATCTCTCTTGTTTCTTTCATCACATCTCGACTTGTCTTGCAAGGCAACACCTTGTCTGAAGCCGAAATGAGATTTGTGAACGCCGTTCTGGCCGCTGTGGCCTTCAACAGTGTCGCTGCCAGCACGTGGTTCCCTGGATCGAAGCCAGGTAAGCTCGTTCTTTATCTTACGGGATTGCAACCTAACGCTAGGTAGTATACAACAAGTGGCACGAGACGGAGCTGGAGCGTTGGCTTTCCGACCACGATGTTCCTTACCCAACCCCGGCCGACCGCAAGGATCTCGAGTCCTTGATTGAGAAGAACTGGGATGCCTACGTTGTGTCACCCTACAATAGCTGGGATACTAACCAGCTGAGTACTTACCTCCAGTCCAAGGGCAAAGAAGCAAAGAACGAAGCTGCTGCTTCTAAGGACAGCTTGCTGTCACAGGTCAAAGCCAACTGGTATGAGACTGAGAACAATGCCCACTCCGCATGGCTTAATGTCAAGGACTGGATTCTTGACACTTGGACCGAAAGTCAGCTCAAGGCGTTTGCTGACAAGCATGGAATTCCTGGTAAGTGTAGCTAACGATGCGTCACTCGTCTTCCCTGTTATCTTAATGCTTACTTTAAATGACGTACAGCTCCTCAGCCTCGCCAGCGCGACACTCTTCTCCAGAAGGCTCGCTCCAACTACGAGGCCATTGCCAAGAAGGCTAACCAGGCTTCATCCTACCCTGGAAACTGGCTCTACGAGACATGGTCTGAATCTGACCTCAAGGAGTGGCTTGACACCCACGGCTTCCCTGCTCCCCAACCTATGACCCGTGATAAGCTCATCGCTTCCGTTCGACGCAACTCTCGTCTTGCGTACCTCAAGGCTCAGGATCAAGCCGCCAGCGCCACTGCTAGCGCTCAAGGAGCCTATGCTACTCTCACCGACATGATCATTGATGCTTGGAGCGAGTCGCAGCTCAAGGAGTTTTGTGACAAGAACGGTATTGCCGTTCCCCAAGGAACGAAGGCCAACGAACTCCGTGCCCTCGTCCGCAAGAACAGAGCTGACATACTTGGCGACAACCTTTCTGCAAGTGCTGCCTCCGCCTACGGTGCTGCCACCTCCAATGTCCAGAATCAGTACGCGAAGGCTACCGACAGTGCATCACTCGCTGCACGAGATGCTTTTAACCAGGCTTTGGGCACTTGGTCTGATACCCGCCTCAAGTCCTACCTGGACGCTCGTGGCGTTCCTGTTCCCCAGGGCTCCAAGAAAAACGAGCTTGAAGCGCTTGTTCGCAAGAATGCACATATCGCTGCCCATGGTGGAAATGCTTGGACATTTGATGATTTCAGCTATGATAACTTGAAGAAGTATCTTGAGCGCAATGGAGATGCCGCTGCTAAGCAAGTTGCTGAGAAGAAGGATGCCACTCGTGATGAACTTTACGATGCTGCCCAGTCCGCCTACTCTTCAGCCTCCTCTGCAGGCGGATCAACCTGGGCTTCTGCCACCAGCTATCTCACTTCCGCAACCAACTCTGCTAAGCAGTCTGCGTTCGATGAGTGGACCGAGACCGACCTCAAGGCTTATCTCGACAGCTATGGCGTCCCGGTCCCACAGGGATCTAAGCTGGAAGATTTGAAGGCCGAGGCTCGAAAGCAAGCCACCTACTTCAAATACGGTACCAGCTCACCATCTGGAACACTCATCGCTAAGCTCGGAGATACTGCTCGTGACACCTACAACTGGGTTGCAAGCCAGCTCCAGCTTGGTGGCCAAGTCGCGAAGCAGAAGGCTGCTGAGGCAGAGGCTGACGCCAAGGCCAAGGTTCGAGAGGAATTGTAAAGCTCATGTATTGGAAACATGATGTTATCGTGGTGATTGCTGAACGCGTGCTGTCTGAGTTGAAAAAAGGGGACATTCGCTTGGCAGCTGGCCATTCCGGCGAAAGGGTGGGAGGGCAGCATGGTTGTGGATGGTGATCGTTTCGCCGTAAAATAGCGCAATGCCCGGCACTTCAAGTCGTTTGTTTGTAGCAAGTAGTTATGTATTACGAATCCTACTCTATTAATCGCATAGCATTTTAATTTCACGCCATGACGTACGGGAATTGGCAATATCACAGCTTCAAGGATGTATTATAGCACAGCCCTCTCCAACAGCAACAAACTGACTGTCCAGCCGACATAGCAATTCCAACATTGACAACTGATGAATTCTGGGACTACTAATTAAATGTGGGAACTGATGTATTATTTTGTGTCCTAACGCCATCGCTGGAAGAAAGCCTACCGCGACCATAGCTCAACATTTCTAAAGGATGGAGCCCCTGTTCACAGACATACAATTATGTCCACAACCTGCATGTTCCGTCAGCACCTGCACTGAGACACCACGGGTGTTTCGGGTGCCAATCCACGTCTAGGACACCCAGTTTGCTGATGACCTTGTGGCCTCGGAGCATCTTGACAGGCACAATTGTAGCGTTTTCCATGAGGTCGCTGACAACCTTGCCGTGGAAGATCTGAAGTGTGCCATCATCACTTGCATCAGCAAAGAGAGGAAGACTGCGGTGGTATTTAACGGCCCGGATAGCCTCGGGATGGAATCGCATCGTCTTGTATGGACGAGCGGATAGATCCAGATCATGCCACAAGAGTCTTCGATCATAAGATCCAACGATAAGGTTATCTCCACCAGGGTGCACATCAAAAGAGGATATCCATCGGGCACCGGGTTGAACGACCTTGACAAGCTCTTCACGTTGGAGGTCGTAGCATCGGATCATGCGCTGCGTGGCAACGAAAAAGAGTGGCCTTGACGGATGGAATTGTGCTGTTTGTGCAAGACCAGGAAGTTTTCTGAAGGGCAGTTGACTCAGGTGCTTCGAGATAGCATGAATGGCGACTGAGCTTCGTTGTCCAGTTGGAGAAACCGTGCAGATATATTCACCTCGTTTGTGCCAATTGATAACCTTGATCGTCGACCTAACAGTAGCCATAAGGAGCACCCCGCCAGACTCCAACTTGGCGCCAGGTCGGGACCACTTGGCCGGAGGTTCTTTCTTTATGCCGTTGATTGCACTAGACTGTGCGCCATTTGTAGCATAACCGAAACCAGCGTCAAGGACTTCGCGACTCGCCTTCTCCACGGCGTCACTGGCAACTGATGGAATCATGAAAAACAGATCCTCTCCAGCAGCTGCTGCCAATATGAGGGTCTCCTTGTTGGGTCGCCATCGCACCATGTTGACAGGCTCCTCGCCACTGAGCTTAGCCACCCATTCCTGATGACCATTCAGAGCCCATACGCGGACGGTGCCATCATCGCCGCCGGAGGCAACGAATTCACCGTCAGGGCTGAACGCTACAGAACGAACCCGTCCATCGTGTCCACGAAAGATCGTCTGATTGAGAGTGGGGAAAGGCTTGAGGTCCTCCGGTCGAGGGAGCTTCGGCAGAAGAGAGTTAGGATCGATGTTAAGCCTGTTCTTCCTAATTCGTGGTGCAAGGTAGAGATCCAAGCAGCGATCGAAACGCTCCTTAACGAACTCGCCGTAACCGGGAACCTTGCGTAGCGAGTCGAACTTGGCGGGTAGGTACTCCTTTTCTCGCTCTTCGGGATCCTGATTCTTCCAAGCTTCCTTCTCCTCTTCAGTCGGCAGATATTCAGGTGGAGGGTTGTAACTGAGATCGTATCCAGGAGGAGCGAGTTTGGGTGCTGGGATGTTCATGACATGAGGATCCTGGGGCTCCTCGTTTGCCCACACATCATAGTAAGATTCCTCCTTCTCTTCGTCCTCTCTTTGACGCTCCTCTTGGGGCTTATAAGGTAGAATGCGCCCTTCCTTAATAGCCCGAACCAGCTTAGCCACCCGCTTTGCCTCGTGCTTGGAGGGAACAAATCTTCGTTTCGGTTCTGGCGCAGCGCTGAGAGGCATCTTCTCCTCGATACTTGTGAAATATGGGACCATGTCCTAAGCAAGTTAGCAATGACGACTCTGAAGAATGAGAGTAGGGGGAAAGCCATACGGGATAAGGATCATATCCCTCATTCGGGACCTCGTTCATCTGTAGTCGCTTGAGAAGCTCGAGTTGATCCTGGGTAAGGTCAAGCGGCTTTCCAGTTTCGGGATCTGTCAGGCCAGTCCAGCCCTTGGGGATCTCAATGCTGTCAAGGAGGGCATCTAGAGCCTCCCCAGTAGCTGGGCGCATAATCTTCTTGCCATTGATATCGTAACCAATATGGGGGTAAGAATCATAAAACGAGAGAGGAATATTTCCAATCGTGTTTACGGGACCTTGGGCGTCAGAGTCGTCACTGTCATAGACAGGATCAACCTCTGCGTATTCGTAACGCTCGCCTCCATTGGCATCTTTCACAACGCGATAGTTCGGTTCAGAGTTATCAGCGTCGAGAGTAGGAGGCGCTCCGAAGCTGTCGCCGGCGTCAGAAGAAGCGTCTTCGCTGTATGCGTCGTCGTCGTCATCGTCTTCCTCGGCGTCTCGGTCGTGCTCATCGAAGTCATTCTCAGAAGAGTTGTCGTCTAATCCACCTTCGACGTCGCTTTCTTCAAAGTCTGAACCGTCCTCGCTCTGGGATAAGATACCGTCAAGTTCCACACCAGCGAGCTCATCATCAACAGGAGGAAGTTCCGCGAGAACCTTTCGCTTACGAGAAGGTAATGTTGGCGCCATTGAATAGTATGCCGATAATGATCAATCAAAAACTTGACAAAGGCAAGTCTGTACTCACGATTGACAGGTAGAGTTGGCTTTTTTTTTTTTTTTTGCGACAGATAAGATAAGAGAGACAGACTACTTGACAAGTGGGTACAACAGAAGTGGGTCTAACAATCGCCTGGGACCACGCGGTGAAAGATGTTATTACAAGTTGTTATCTTTCAGCCAAAGCCGAAGCCGTCTTGATTTTCTCAAAATTCTAAACTAAAGAATTTATGTGGATTAAAAACCTAGAATCTCTATCTTTACTAACTTACTTTAGGGAGGTGATTTGGACAGCAAGTCACGAGTATGAAAGTTTTGATATGTTTTGAGGAAAGGTACTCGAGGCATATTTGATGCGACTACAACACGCGGCTACAACTCATGTTTTACTGCCACTTACCATCAATTATTGCACTATAGCCGAGATCTGTTCCACAATTCCGATGTCTGCCGCCACTGGTGATAGGTATCCAAGCGAAATGCTGTTCATGACATGGTTCTGGGGCACCAGACATGTGCGCTCCGAGACGCTCAACGAGCTCTGGAATCGCCAAGAACACTGCCGACGCGTTCATAGCCAGTCTTGCCGCCACATTAACTCTATATGGACATATATCTGTCCACCAACAACTAAGTGGCATAAATGCTATTCTTTATCTTCTATGAGGCAGAACATTCAAACTCAGTAAAGATATCGACAGCCTTTGTTTAACATAGACTAGTTCGAACTCAAACACGATGCCATCTCCCATCTCTCTCTGCGTCAACATGGCATAACACAACAGACAGCCAGACCGGTCCTATTGTTCGGCCAAATCGTGTCAGGTTCTAAGGACAATGGAATCCATTCCGCCCGCCGTGGCTTGAAAAGTTCTGTTGAGTAGTTAGCCTACTAATGTTAGTGCTACTTTTCCATATCGGGACGATTATATCGGGTATAGTGAGGACACAACTGGCCCAACAGCCCGGGTTTGGTTTTGTGGCTTGAGCATGTTAGCTGAATAGAAACGTCTAGCTTGGCGCTCCGTCAGGAGTAAGCCTGCCTCCAGCCTTGTGAGGATGTCGACATGACTCTGGTCTGGGTTATGTGGATCGACATCAGTGGAATAACTCGCCTAACCTTCCCCTTTTAAGATCATAGACCCTAATAATGAAGACGAACTGATACTAAAGTCCAGACTAAAGTCTAGAAACCGACATGTTGGTCTGGTTCCTGCATTGGAATTTCTTAACAGAAGCTGCTTGGGGCTGCATGCTGGATTATAGGACTGATCCCGACTAACCTAGTCATGGAATCCGGAGATAGCAACGCCAGACAGATTTTGCTGCCAGGTCTCTAAATCCGCTGTTGTATAGTCTATGCCGGAACGGCCGATCACTCTGGACATCAACAAGTACTTGCGGTCTTGGCAATGACTCTCGACTCATCTTACGACAGAAGTAACCTCCATTCAGGAGGATAGCTTCCCCTGACTGTTTGTAAATAAAAGGTGCGTCACATCCTCATAAGTGTTTTGCTATTCATACATGCAGTTATGCCAGGTCTGTTTAGCATGGCTTCTACATTTCCTTTCTGCTTCTTGCCGATATTGGCATTGCTGCTAATACGCGCCACTGCTGTCGCTCCTATTGTCGATGTCTCCTATAGTAAGTACAGGGGAAAGGACAATGAGAACGGAGTCACGAGCTGGCTCGGTATGAGATATGCGGCACCGCCTATCGGTGATTTGAGGTTCATGCCTCCTCAAGATCCCACAAGGTCGCGCCAAGTGAAAAATGCAAGCAAGGTTAGTAGACTCAAAATTGACAGCAGCCCAGGGTTAACTAGAACCTCACAGTTCAGACTCAAGTGTATCGGCTTGGCAGCAAAGCCAAGTTTGATCGGTAAATCGCAATCGGAAGATTGTTTGTTCATCAATGTCTTTGCACCCACAAATGTTGCCAGAATAGCCAGGCTTCCAGTCTATGTCTTCATTCAAGGAGGCGGCTTCAATGGCAACTCAAAACCCACCGTCGATGGTACGGGGCTCATCCAGGCATCTGGCATGAACATGATAGTCGTGACCCTCAACTATCGAGTGTCAGTCTTTGGTTTCTTGTCCTATGGCGATAAGGTGCAGCCCAACATTGGCCTTCTTGATCAAAGAAAGGCATTGCAGTGGGTCCAGAAATATATCTCTAGGTTCGGAGGAAACCCGAAACACGTTGTCCTGGGCGGAAACTCATCTGGCGCCGCAAGTGTCGCCTTCCACCTCACAATGTACGGGGGCAGGGATGACAAGCTGTTTCATGCCGCTTCGGCCGAGTCCATCTCAGCTTCGCCCATTGTTACTATGGATCAGGCAGCCTACAGAGCTAGCAGCATCATGACCAAACTGGGTTGTACCGATGGGGACGCAATGGCATGTATGCGGAACAAGACGGTGTACGAGATATCGGCCGTTAACACAAACTATCCGTCTCCTGGTAGTACGAAGACTCCGATTAGTATGTGGATGCCCGTCATTGATGGAGATATGGTGAGAAGTGGGTTGTGGGATGCTTTTAACCAAGGCAACTTCGTCCGAGTGCCTACCATAATTGGTGCAACAACGAACGAGGGCATCGGCTTCTCCCCACCTGTATCGTCTCAATCAGAAGCTATCGATTTCTGGCAGGCTGAGTACCCCAACATGAACACGAGGCATGTGGCTAGTATCAATGCTTTGTACTCCGACCAGTCTGCCGCTTGCAACAACGCCCGTTGCTTTACGAAGCAGTTAAAGGACTCCTACGGCGATATGCGATTTATGTGCTCGGGACTTTCTTTTACCAGCGCAATGTCGTTCTGGATGCCCGAAAAGACGTGGAGTTACTGGTATAACGTGGAGAATGCTCCAGGAAGCGGCGTGCCCCATTGCGCTGAATTGCATGCCATATGGGGAACTGGACGAGCAAGTAGCGGAATCCTCTCAAGTTTTTTAAACGGAGGGATCAACACAAACACTACAATAGTCGTTCAGGGATATTGGGACAGTTTCATACGATCCTATAACCCAAATACCTATCAGTATGCGAATGCGGAAGTATGGCAGGCTTATTCAAAGGCCCGAAGACAGCGTATAGTATTTGATACAGGAGGCAAGACGACGCTCCAGGATATGGTACAGACTGCACAAGATCGATGTGATTATTTTAACTCAATTGCAAGCTTATTACAGCAGTAAGTTTATATATACCTATTAAAATAAGTATTCTTTTTATTTATATATTTTTTTTACTCTAAACTGTAGCCTGAGCCTTCTTGATTTTCTTAATATTATTAACAATAAGGTTAATCTATTTGTATAGATTGAATTCTTTTGGTATATTATATTCTTTTTATATTTCTTTTAACTTTAAATTATAGCTTAGCCTTTTTAACTTTTTTAATAGTATATTTATACTTTTATTTATTTTATTACTATTAAAAAGGCTATTTATATTATAATCCCTGCAATTATCTTACATATAACCTACAATTTTCAACCTATTAAATGTAGTTATTTTTATACTCTTTTAACTACTTAATAATCACTTTACTATAATTACATTAAAATACTATATTTATAAATAGTAATCATTACAGTTACTAATAACTACAGTCACTTTAAATATAACTATTTATAATATATATATATTTATTAATATTAATTAATTACATTTAGCTTACTAACTATTAATAAAATATTTTTACTTAAATATATTTAATTTACTTTATTTACTATTAAAAGATATAATACTTTATAATATTTAATATTTATATTTTGTATATCTATTAATATAAATCTAAAATAGTTTGATTTATCTTTTAAAAATTACTATTATTATATATTAATAGCTTTTATTTAAACTATATTGCATTAATACTAAGCAATATTTATATAATAGCACTTATTACTCCATATTGACCGACTTTAGCTTGCAACTAATAACCTATTGCAATAATACCGTTTAAAGCACCTTATAATATTAAAGAAGAACTTATAATTTTAATAGATATTAAAAATAAAAAGGAAAAAAAAATCACTAAGTCTATCTATCTTATTACTTATAAAAATAAAATCATTAAACTTAAATAAAAGCTTTAAGATTTAAGTAAGAAATATAATAACTTTCTTAATAAAGCTAAATATAACTTAAAGATAGTAAAAAGAAAAATTAATAATTTAAAAGAAAAAATAATTAATTTTTAAAAAAGCAAAAAAAAGCTAAAAACTATATAAAAAATATATTAAACTTATAGCCTTTTTAATAGCAATTAAAAAAAACTCTAAATTAATTTTCTATCTCTATTAGCCTAGTACATATAGTAGCAAACTAAATAAACTCTAAAGATTCTTAATTAGCCTTAAAATGTTATAGCTTAAGGCCAGATAATAGCAGGATATAAATATAAAAAGATTTAAATGCCACTATAGCCTTAAGACTAACTGACTTATTCTATATTAATAGTAAAGAAAAATATATTTTATAATAATATATTATCTATAAAGTTTAATTTATTAATTAAATAGATTTTAAATATAGCTTTTTGAACTATATTTTATTAATAAAGTTTAATCTATTTATAATGCCTATTTATAGTAATAAAATCTATTTTATTTAAAGCATTCTTTATTTATTTATATTATTAAATTTAATTTATAATATTATATATTTTTTATATATTAAATATTAAATGTAATGTCTGTCTGCCTATTTTTGCTATTTTTACTTAATAGTATTAAATCTTTTTATAATTATATTTTAAAATACCTTAATAATTAATTTAAATACTTTTAAAATGTCTATATTTATATTAAAAATACTTAAAATTGCATTTTTTAATTAAAAAATAAAAAATAAAATAAAAAAATAAATAATTAAATAAAAAAATAATTATTATAATAAGCTTTTATTAAATGTAAGTTTATTTAAATTTAATTTAAATATATTAAGTAGTTATATAAAAAAGCCTTAAAAAAGAAAAATAATAATGTCTTTAAAGCTTACTTTATTAAATATTATGCCTTTAATATTACTTATTTTATAATATCTATTATCTATAAACCTTTTAAAGAAAGTATATTTATTAAACTTTATATAATAGTTTTTATAAAAATGACTTTTTAATCTATTTTTTAATCTATTAAATTAGTTAGTTTTATTAAATAATTATTTAATTTTAATAAATATAAAAATAAATAAAAAGATTTAAATAATTTTATTTTTTAAATATATTTAAAATTAAAAGCTAATTATAATTAATTTTTTATACTTTTTATTTAAATAATCTATATAATTGACTGCTTAATAGAATATATATATATTTAAATTTTATTATATATTAAAGCTAGAAATGTATACTATTTAACTATATTAATATTATTAAATTGCTAGAATATACTTTTAAAGATTTTAATTATATTAATAATGCCTATATTAAATTATTTTGCCTTTATTAAATGTATAAAGACTTTAATACTTTTTTTATTAAATTTTAATGCTTTATATTAAAAAGAAAGATATTAAAAAAAGCCTTTTTTATTTTTTTAAAATAGACTATTTTTTAAAAGTTATATACTATATTTACTTACAATTTGCCTTTTAATTATAAGTACTATATTTTAATAGTTTTTTTATAAAATTTAAAAAATTATTATTATTACTTTAAAATTAATTTGCAGTTAATTTTTTTAAAATTAATTGCTTTAATAAAAAATTATATTTTTAAATATAAAAAAAAGTCTTTTTCTTTTTAATAGAATAAAAGCTTTTTAAAAAACTGCTAAATAGTAAAAAGATTAATAGATTTAAATAGTTAATATCATTACAATTAGCCTAATTAATATTAAAAAAATAATTAATATTTCTATTATAGTTTTTTTAATTACTATTTATAAGATTGCTTTAAATTAAATATCTATTTAATTAAACTTTACTATATAGCTATTCTATTTAGCCTTACTTACAGTAATTAATAGCTATCTTTTTAGTCTTTTATTATTAGTAAATTTAATTTTTATAATTCTTAATACTTTTAAAGATATTAAAAAAATAAAATAAGCCTATTATAAGATAGTATTAAATTTTTATAATTGTAATTATTAGATTAAAAATTAAACTTTCTATTACTATTATATATAAACTTTTAATTAAAAATAAAATAAATTAATATTCTAATTTAATAAGACTATTTATAAATTTACTGTTAATTAGAAAAATTTTAATACTTTTTTATATTATAATTAATTATAATGCTAAAAGTAAAAGATTTATTAATAAAAGCTAAATTAAGTCTTAATATTTACTATTTTATCTTTTAAAAAAACTAATAGAAATAAAGATATTTAATAGTTAATTAACTAAAACTAAATAAATTACTTACTATATTTACATTAAACTTTAGATCTTTGACTATTAATAGAAAAACATACTATTTTATGTCATACAGTTAGCTAGCTATTTTATTATATTAAAAATGCCTTAATTAAAATAATATAATATTTATATAGGCTTTATAGTCTATATAATTACATTTAATAGCCTATATTGCTAGAAATACTATAATATGCCAATAAAACTAATAAAATTTAAAGCTTTATATACTATTTTAAAGAAATTCCTTTATTAAATAAAATAGAATATCCTAATTAGCTTTTAATAAAAAAATATTCTATTAATATTCTTAAAAGCTATAAAGCTATATAATAAAAGGAAATATTGCTATTTCTTTATTATTACTTTAAAATAAATTGACTATATTTTATAGAAAAATAACCTTTAAATTAAACTATTTAAAAAATTATAAAAACTCTAGAATATTTTCTTTTTTAAAAAGGTAAAAAAGCTACCTTTATATAAAATAAATAACTACTATATTAAATTAAAATCTAAATTAAAGCTAGCTTTTAAATCTCTATATAGTATATCTTAAAATAAATTAATAGCCTTATATAAATAGCTTAATAAAAACCTATAAAAAGGTTTTATTAAATTAAAGTTATTTTTTATAGTTTTTTTAATATTATTTATTAAAAAGCTAAAAAAAAAGATTATAATTTTATGTTAATTATAAATCTTTAAATAATATTACTATTAAAGATTAGTATTTATTATTTTAATTAAAAAGTCTTTAAATAATTTATTTAAAATAAAGTATTTTTTATATATTAATATTATATTTATATTTAATAATTTAAAAATTAAAAAAGATTAAAACTATTTAATAGCCTTTTAAATCTATTTTAATTTATATAAATTATTAATAATGCCTTTTAATATAATAAAAGCCTTTATAACATTTTAATGCTATATTAATAGTACCTTTTAAAAATACTTAAATGTATTTTATATTATCTATTTAAATAATATTCTAATTTACAATTAGATTAAAAAAGAATATATTAAATATTTAAAGATAATATTATAAAAATTTAAAAATATTAATTGTTTAAATAACTTTATAAAATGTAAATTTTTAATATTTAAAATAAAGTTTTTTAGCTTTTTTATTAATTAAAATAAAATTAAAATAGATTTTATTAAAATTAAAATTATTAAGAATTAGCAGATTTTAATCTACTTAATAGATATATAAGCTTTTATTAGATTTATAGGCTTTTATAAAAGATTTATTTAATATTTATTTAAATTTATTGCCTTTATAAACTATTTAATGCAAAAAGACATTTTATTTATTTAAAATATAAAGTATAAAGTAGGCTTTAAAAAGTTAAAAAAAGCCTTTATATAAAATTTTAATTTTATATTTATTTAATTAAATTAAAAATATTATTTTAAAAATTAATGCTTTTAATTATATATTTATTAATATATTATTATAAATTAATAATAAAAAGAATTACATTTAATAGCTTTTTTTTAAAAAAGTATATAGCTATAAAATGTAATTATAAAATTTATAATAAAAAGCTAATAGCAATTATTTATTGCTTTAAAGAATAATAATTAAAATTAAAAAGAGTATTTTTATCTATTAAAATAATTATAAATTATAAAAATCTAAAATACTTTATAACTATAAAGTTATTAAATTATAAATAAGCTTAATAATTTAAGTTTTTATTTTAATTTAATTTTTAAATTATATATTAGCCTAAAAAATAAAAAATAAAACCTAATGCCTTAATTAAAAGGTTAAAAGATCTTCTTAGAGAAAGAAATAAATGGCTAATGCATTAAAGCTAAATTGTCTTAAAAAAGAAAAAACTAACAACTTTTACCTTTAAAAGTTAAAAAAGCCTAAATTAAATAATTAATATAATAAACTTAATTTAAATTAAAAAAATTAAATAAATAAATTTAATCTTTTAAATTATTAAAAAAAAAAAAAAATGCCTATTAAATAAAAACTATTAAACTAATAATAATCTACAATTAATACTATAAACTGTAAAAGAAAAAACTTTATATTAATTTAAGATTATATTAACTAAATATTAAATAATATAAAAAAGGTTATTATATTAAAACTGCATTTACATTTTAAATTATAATCTCTTAAAAACTGCATTTCTAAAAGCCTATTAGAAATACCTTATAGCTAAATATTTAAACTAAATCTATACTTATAATTTACTTTTTTAAAATTACTATTAACCTAAAATGCTATTATTTATAAAATAATAAATTAAAAACTATTATATCTATTAAAAAGCTAATTTTATTTAAAATGTAAAATAAAGCATTTTAAGACTCTTATTAATATCTAAATAAACCTAATAGTATATATATATAGACTTTATTACTTATTTACTTTTAAACAATAAATATAATGCCATTTTATTTATAGCTTACTGCTTAATAAAAATAAAGTATATAATTGCCTATAAAAGAATTTATAATATTATAAATACTGCCTATTATTATTTAAAAAAAATATAAAAGCTTTATAGACTTCTTTAAATAATTATTTTTAATAAAAGACTTTAATTTATAGTTAAATTTTAAAAAAAGTTTATTTAATAACTATTAATTAACTTATTGCTATTAACTGCTTTTTACTATAAAATAAATAAATAAACTAAATAACTAAATGCCATTTTAAAGTAATACCTTAAAGTCTATATATTATATCTATAAAATAATTAAAACTATTAATTGCTTTTAATTAAATTTATTATAAATCTTTTAAAATTAAAAATAATAAATATATCTTTATTTTTTATAAATTATAGATTTTACTTTTAAGTAGGCTTTAAGTTTATAATTACTATTAAAAGAATTTTAATTATAAAAGATATTTAATAGTTTATTTAAACTATAAAGAAAATATTAAAATACTTACAATTAAAAAGTATAATAATATAAATCTATTATAAAGAATAAATAAATTGCTATTAAAGACCTACTAAATAATATAAAAATAGAAACTTTATTTAATTAAATATTTAAAATATTAAAACCTTAAGACTATAAGAAAAGCTAAATTAAAAATATATTAAACTATTAAAGATATTTAAGATTATATCTTTATATATTTATTAATTAAAACTTTTTAATAGTATAAAAATACATTCTATATTTTATATAAACTTATTTAGACTTAATATTACTAATTTACTATTTAATTAAAATTTAAAACTTTTTTTTATTTATTAAAACTAAAAAAGTTAAAAAATAGAAAATTAAAGACATTATAGATTTATAATAAAATAAATAAAGCTAAAAGGCTATTTTAGACTAAAATATACAATAAAGTAAGCTAATTATGCCAATTTAATAAAAATGCCTATTGCATATATAGAAAATGCAATATAGATTATAGTTAATTTTTATAGAAATACTTTAATAAGTCTAAACTGTAATGATCTATTTTAATATAGCTTAATATTAAAAAGAAAGATATTATTATAGCTTAAAGCTAAATAATAATAAAATATAAATATAAAGAGATTTCAATGCTATTATAGCCTTAAAGTTAATTGACTTATTTTATATTAATAATAAAAAAGAATGTATTATATAGTAATATATTATCTATAAAGTTTAGTTTATTAACTAAATAGATCCTAAATGTAGCTCTTTAAGCTACATTTTATCAATAAAGCCTAACCTACCTGCAATATCTATTTATAGCAATAGAACCTATTCTGCCTAAAGTGTTTCTTATCTATCTATACTATTAAGCCTAACCTATAATATAAAAGCTATTAATTATACTTTTTAATTTAATTTAATATTAATAAACTTAAAATATAATATATTATAAGCTTTTTAAAAAGAAAAATGATATATATTATAAAACCTATTATATATAACTATATTAATACTCTTAAAAATCTATAATAAAAAGAGATTAAAAATAGTTATAAAAAGTATAAATATATTAAAAGTAAGATTGTTAATACCTTTAGACTTATAAATAAAAAATAAAAAATAAAAACTAAAGTCTAATAACTTAATTAAAAGGGATCTACTATAGCATACCTTATTAAATACTATTATTAAGTAGCTAAACTTAATTAAAATATAAAAGCCTAACCTTAAGCTATATAATATAAATCTATTTAAAATTAAAATCTAAAATCTAAAATATTATAGTTTATAGATAAATAAAACCTAAAAACCTAAATAAATTTATAGCTTTTACTATAAAAATTAACAATTAATAATATAAAAAAAAAAAAAAGAAATATAAATAAGTAAAAGAATACTTATAATTCTAGTTAAAATAAAATCTAAAATAATAACTATTAGCATTATATTAATTAAAAAAGAATCTAATAAATTAATACTTTCTATAAAACGTAATTAAGACCTATAGTCATTATAGCCATTAAATTTAATAAATCTAAGCTGATTTATTAAAGGTATAGTAAGAAAAGATACTATAAAGCTAATTGCTGCAATCCTATAAAAACTAATTAAAAATACCAATTAATACTAAAAGGTAAAAAAATATAATAAACTAATTTATAGAAAAATAATAAACTATAAATAGCTATATATATATAATTAAATAAATTGCTATAGCAAGATTAAAATATAACTTAATAATAATATTACAATAAGTATAAATTATCTCTATTAATAATCCTTTTAAAAGTTAGCAAAAGATAATATAAAAGTACTATTTAGATAAAAAAGAAACTTAATCTTAACTATTTAGCCTTTTAAAAACCTTATTTTATAAATAAAAAAAAATAAAAAAAATAAAGAAAATAAAAAATATTAAAAGGAATAAAAAAAGAATAACCTTAAATATAAAAAACTTTACTATAATAAAAAGAAATAAAGAAAAAAAAGAAAAAAATAATAATAATAGCAATTAATACTAAAGTATATTAATCCTATTAATAATAGCAAAACTATTACAATTACTTATAAAAGAAAAAAGTTTGCCTTTAATATAGAAAATTAACTTATACCTAAAAAAACCTTATAAGAATTAAATAAACTACTTAATAAGGTATTTATAATACTACTACTTTAAATAAATAAAATAATTAAAATATACTAAAAAATGTTAAAAAAATTAATTAATTAAAAAATAAATAATATTCTAACTAGAACTATGCAATAACTTAATAAATACTATAAAGACCCTAATTATAGATTAATATAATATTTATATAAAAAATAGCAATAAAAACAGTCAACTAGAAAATTCTAAATTAAATATAAAAATTATAGAAGATATACCAAATATATAGAATAAACTAACTACTAAATAGTAATAACTTAACATAATAATATCTATATCTTTATTACTATTAAGAAAGGCTTAAAAGACTTAAAAATCTTAAATAATTTTATTATTAATATAAAAAATAAATATATAATATATAATATATAAAAGTTATAAAAAACTTTTATAGATTTTATATATTATATATTACTATATACTATATTATTTAAAAAATACTGTAATAATTACTTTTTATAATTAATTAAAGTTTATAAATAATAAAAACTGTATTTTATAATTAATACTATAAAATACTAAATATAAAAGAAATACCTTCAAGTTTAAATTATATAATTAAAGGTTTATATAAAAACTAAAAAAAAGGCTTTTATTTACTTTTAAAACTAACTATTAATAGAATAATAAAGAAAGTATTTATTTTAAAAAAAGATAGAAATTATTTAAAATAAAACTAAAAACAATAAATATTTAATTGCTAAATAAAGGCAAAATATATAGAAAGATTTAAATAAAAAAGATACTTTAAATCTAAATATTTTATAATTATAAAAATAATAAAATAATAAAATTAATTAAATAAAGGCTAAATGTTAATATTAATTAGCAATAATAAACAATTGCTTAATAGATAAGAATTGCTATAATAGCAAATGTAAAATATATTATTTAAGCCAGCTAGAAAAAGGTCTTTACTTAAAGTACTATTAAAGCTACTATAAAGCAAATAGAAAAAAGAGATTAAATTAATAACTATAAAAGCTTTAAAAATAACTAAAATAGGTCAATAAATCTATTAAAAATTAAAAGTATAAATTAAAGGCATATAGCTAATTGCATTAATAAATAGTAAAGTTAATATTAATGCTATTAACTTTTATATAATTAATAAGTTATAGCTATTATAGAAAAAAAAGATCTATTTTTATTTAGTAAAGAATTTAAAAGGATAATTATTTACCTATAAAAGAAGATAAATTACCTAAAAGATTAATTATTTAGAAGTATTTATTAATATATACTAACAAAACATTAACTTTAATATTATTTTTATATTAAGATATAATTTAATGCTAGAATATCTATAGTTATAATATTATAACCTTTATATTAATTAAAAAAATAGTTTAATTAGGAATATTATTAAACTTTTTAAAAATAAATTAGATTTAAAAATAAATAATAAATTAAAATCTTAAATTTTAATTAAACTTAATAGTAAAGTATAAAATAAAACAACAATAGATACTTATATACTTTTAAAAAGAATAAAATATAAATATAAATAAAATAAAGTAAGAAAAGTTAAAAAGACTATTATAATATTTAAGAATTAACTATAAAGCGTAAATAAATAGCTAAAAAGAATAGCTATAAGAGAAAAATAGACTTAAGAATAGACTTAAAAAGTATTATATTTATAAAAAGCTATTTAAAAAAGAACTTAATATAAAAATATTATAATATTTTAATTAAAAGTATAAAATTACTTTTATATTAAAAGACTAACTTTACTAAAAAACCTATAATTATTATAAAATAAAGCTTAACATATTTAAAGAATACCTTAAAGAAAAGCTATATAAAGGTAATATATAAAAATTAACATCTTATATAGGATTGTTTATAATATTTATATCTAAAAAAAATAAAAAACTATAACTTATTGTAAACTACTAACAGTTAAATGCCTTTACTATTAAGAACTAAACTATATTTCTATTTATTATAGAATTTAAAGATTGCCTATAAAGAAAATAAGTTTTTATTGCCTTTAACCTTAAAAGAGCTTATAATCTAATCTGCATTAAAAAAGGCAATAAATAAAAAACTGCCTTTATAATAAAATTTAGACTGTTTAAATATCTAATTATATCTTTTAGACTTATTAATATACCTATAATATTTTAAAAGATAATTAATAATACATTATAATAATATCTTAATGTCTTTATAGTATATTATTTAAATGATATTTTAATTTTCTTAAATAATAATAAAGAATATATAAAATATATCTATAAGGTTCTTAAAGCTGTATAAAATGCCAATTTATTAATAAAATTTAAAAAAAAGTTATTTTTATATATAAAAATTTAATTTCTTAAATTATACTATTTTACTAAAAGAAATCTAAATAGATTAAAAAAAGATCTTAATAATATAAAATTAGTTAATATTTATTATTATTAAAAAAGTATAAAACTTTTTAAATTTTACTAACTATTATAAACAATTTATTTATAATTTTAATAAAATTATAAACTTATTTATTAAAGTTATTAGAAAAGATTAAAAGTTTATATAGCTTAAAGATACTTAAAAAGCATTTAAAAGACTATAAAATGCTATCCTTAAAGAATTAATATTAATTATATTTAACTTTATAAAAAAGATAAAGCTAAAAATAGATTTATTAGACTTTACTTTAAGAAAATAGATTAAATAATAAAATAGTAAAAAAAGACTACATTTAATAGCCTTTTATTTATATAAACTATATAAAATTTAATTTAATTTTTCTATTTATAATAAAGAACTTTTAGTAATTATTAACTGTTTTAAAGAATTTTAATAGTATTTTATAAAAAGTATTTATTAAATTAAGGTTTATATAAACTATTAAAATATTTTTTATTTTATAATTATTTAAAAGCTAAATTAATGATAACTATAATATATTTAATATATATATAAATTTAATCTTACTATTATATACTGTAAAAGATTTAGTAATAGATAAATAAATGCTATAAATTAAAGACTAAATTGTAATATTAGCACTATAAAGGCTAAAGAATAAGTCTTTAAGCTAAATAATAAAAAAGAATATTAATTTACTTAATCTATAAAAATAATTATATATATAATTAAATATATAATAATATTAAAAATTAAATTGCCTAAAGAAATTAATAAAAAATAGTATAAAAGATTTAATTAGGCTATAATAGATTGTAAATACATTAAAAGAGCCTAAAAACTAAATAGCACTTTTTATAATTAAGTCCTTTAATAGATCTTAAAACTATATATTTTAAATAAGATATTAAATAAATATATTAAAAACCTACATTAAACTATTAAGTATAATAAACTACATTAAAATAATAAATTCTAATTATACCTATATAGTAATTATATATAGAAAAAACTCTTTATAAAGAATAATTAAAATGACTGCCTAATCTACTAAGAATATAAATTTACTAGCTTTAAAAATATTAATAAAATATAGACTGTAATAAAGACTGTAAGACTAAAAGACATAACTAAAGATATTTTATATAAAAAAATATAAAAAGTAAATAGAATAATATAAAGCTTTAAAATATAAAAAAGATATTATATTACCTATAAAAGAATAATATTTAACAATAAATTTTACATATTTATAAGCCTATAAAAGACATTAATATAAGATATTTATAAATATCCTTAATATAGATATAAAGGTATTATAAAAGCCTTTAAGTAAATATAATATAGATATAAATAGCTTAAAATAAAAGAAATAGTAAAAGAAGTTATTAAATAATACAATTTATATATAAAAACTAAGCCATAATAGTATAAACCTTATAAGACTTTATAATTACTATTAATAGCATAAAGACTATAAGACTTAATTATAATAGACTTTATAGTTAAATTACCTTCATTTAAAAAACCTTTAATTAAAATCTTTTATAATAGTATTATAGTTATTATAAATTAATTAATTAAGTTTTTATACTATCTATTCTATAAAGAGTCTATTAATATAAAAGAACTTTCTTATATTTCTTATTAATATATAGTTAGTATATATAGACTATTAAATAAGATCCTATTAAATAGAGAATTAATATTTACAGTTAAGTTTTAATAAGTATTAATATCTTACTTAAAACTTAACTATTAATTTATAATAGCTTTTTAACTATAAGTAAATAGATAAATTAAATAAATAAATTAAGTATTAAAGCAATATTTATAATGCTATATTAATTATAAATAAGACAATAAAGTTAAGAAGCTATTTATTATATAATTAATTTATAATATTGCCTATAATAATAGCATTAAATTAATTTTAATATCTATTAATTTTAATTTTATATTTAATTTATATTATTAAGAGTAAAAAATAAATACTATTAACTTTATTGCTATTCTTAATGTAAATAAACTTAAAAACTTATATAAGAAATTAAAAATAGAATTAAAGTTTATTAAAAAAAGAATAAATAAATATTATAATATTAAAAAGACTATAAAACTAACCTTTTAAAAAAAGAATATAGTCTATTTATTAGTAAAATATATTACTATTAAATAATTAATATATAAGTTAGATTTTAAATTTAGTAGACTTTATAAAATACTATAAAAAATCTTAAAGAATAACTTTAAATTAGATTTACTATTAAACATTAAGATCTATCTAGTCTTTTATATTTTTTTATTTAAATTAACAGTTAGTATAATATATATTAAAACTAATAATAAATTAAAAGAAATTAATAGACTAAAAAAATATAAAGTTAAAGAAATTAAAGATATAGATAAAATTAATAAATAAATAATATATTTAATAAAATAGATAAATTACTTTAAAAATGAAAATATATAAAAACTACTAAAATACCTTATTAATACTTAATAACTTTTAAAGAAATTTTATTAAAACCCTTTAAAGAACTATTTAATAAGATATTAATAAAAACAAAATTCTAATCAATTAAATCTATAGCTCTAGCAGCAATAAAATTAATTATAAAAAAAGACTTCTTTATTATTAAAAGACTATTAGCTAATTTAAAATTACCTTTTACTTAAAGATCTTATTTTAGTATTTTTAAACTTTTAGATTATAAAAGACATTTCTAATAATGTAAATATATTAACTTTAATAACCTTTTATTTATTTAATGCTAAAAGTCTAATAGCTTCTTTTTAACAGCCTCCTTATTGGCTTTTAAATAAGCTTTAATTTAAATTAATTGACTTATTATATAAAATTAGATTTAATTAATAAAGAAAATAAGAATACTATAAACCTTTAGCAATAAATATTCTTTTACTATTATAAATATAACTATCTCTAGTTGAAAATACATTTAATAATATTGATTTATCTTTAGAGTAGGCAATAGGATAAATAAAGGTTACATAACTGGATTATCCTTATAAGTCTAACTTCTAGATTCAGACCTATCTAAAATAACTTTCTATATTACCTAGATAGCAACCCATTTAACCTTTAAATTGCCTTAAATCCCCAGTCAACCCTAATAACCTTGCATATAGCTCTTTTATATACTTATGGTCTTAGGCTATAACAAGCATAGTCTATATATTACGGCTTTATATTAATGACCCTAACCTTCTAATTAAAGATATCTATTATATTAATAATTAATATAGATAAATTAAGTAGTTATAAAATGACTTTTATTTTATTAATAGCTATTATAAACTTTTCTTATGTAAAAACTAAAATTAACTCTATTTCTAGCCTAAATATTGCTTTTAAGTCTTTTAAAGCCTTTAATTTATTTAAAAAATTAATATCTTTCTTATAGAAATACTATAAAACTATATAATTAAAGGCTACCAATTTAATGGCATTTTTACTAAATAGCTTAAAATCTTAGTCTATAATAAAGGCTTTTATTATTAGCTTAGAATCTCATAATAATAATATAAAGGTCAGTTTTAGAGTCTTAATTTTGAGATTGGCATTATAAAATAAAAAGTATTAGCATTACTTTATTAGGCCTTAGTAATTAATTATATATCAATATAGCATCTACAATTATAATTAGCTTAATAGAGTAAAGTAAGGACTAAAGGTTAACTGACTGTATTTAGTAGATTGATAATTTTAAGTAAAAGAAATAGCTACTATACATACAGCTTGGTAGAAGCATCTTTTATTACCTTTATTATAGAGTTCAATCACTACTGTATTAATAGCTGCTTTTTAGTATAAAGGTTTATTAAGAAAGTTAGTTATTAAGATATTTTATAATTTAATTTATTAAGTTTTTAATCTATAGATCTTTTAATTAAGATTTTTAAGGAATATTAAAAAGGCTTAGGCTTTAGTTTAAAGCTAAAGTAAATAAGTAAATATAACTATAATGCATACATTTAGAACAATTCTTATAACCTTCCTTTATTATATATTTTATACTTTTTAATTTATAATATATATAAGGCATAATAATATAACTTTTAAATAAAATTAAATAGATTCTATATTTACAATAAGAAGTCTTTATAGATAATATAATTAGTATAAAAAAGTAAGTTTTTATAACAGTAAGTTAGATATATAAAAACTAATATATATAATAATAGTATTATATAGGTCTTAAGGATAAGACTATAAAAGGGAAAAGATTGTATTACAATCCTTACAGTTACTTTATCTATAACTTACAATTTTCAACCTATTAAATGTAGTCACTTTTATACTCTTTTAACCACTTAATAACTACTTTACTATAATTACCTTAAAATACTATACTTATAAGTAGTAACTATTATGATTATTAATAATTATAGTTACTTTAAATATAACTACTTATAGTATATATATATTTATTAATATTAATTAATTACAATTAGCTTACTAGCTATTAATAAAATATCTTTATTTAAATACATTTAACTTACTTTATTTACTATTAAAAAATATAATACTTTATAACATTTAATATCTATGCCCTATATATCTGCCAATATAACCCTAAAATAGTCTAGTTTATCCCTTAGGAATCACTACTATTACAATTTATATAGATTATAAAAAGAATGTATTTAAAAACCATTAACGTTATTTAACCAAGCTTATTATTATAATAGGACTTAGAGGTAGCTAGGTAGATTTTAAAAAGTAAGGGCTATACTTACATAAAACTAAAGCATATTTTTTCTCTAGAGAGTAAGAGACTTTTCTATAAACCCCTTTTAATTAAATCTTGATATATAATTTATATGTCCTTAAAGTTATAAGTTTAAATCTTATTATAATTATATCTCTCTTTATAGTTATTAACTTTAATAACCTTATATTTATATATTATTGATAGCCAGCTAAATTACTTTACTAGTTAGTTAGTAGTATTAATACTATAAAATTAAAATCTCTATTTAACTTAATTTAATAATAAATAAAAGTAAATAAAAGTAAATAAATAAAATATATAGGCTATTTATAATTATATAAAATCTCTTTGAATAAAGTTATTTCTTAACTTTTTTTATTTTTTTTATTATGTTTAATTTTGCTATATTTAATTTTATTATTTCTTATTCTAATATATAACTTTTTACTTTATGTATAATTCTTTCCTTTTTTATATTTAATATTTTACTTTTTTATATTTAATATTATATTAACTTATTATAATGCCTTCTTATTATAAAAAGAATATCATTACCTATAAGTATTTTTTTATTATAGCTTTAAACTCAAGCTTGAGCCTTTTTAATATTCTTTATAATTCTAAACTAAAAGATCTATAGATTAGAAACTTAATCTCTTAATAACTAACTTTCCTAACTAACCTTTATATAACTTAGCTATTAATACAGTAATAACTAAACTCTATAATAAAAGTAATAGAAAATATTTCTACTAAGATATATATATAATAGCTATTTCTTCTATCTATAACTATATATCTACTAAACATAGTCAGTTAATCCTTAGTCCTTTACGCTTTATACTACTTATCACTTTTATAGTCCTTATTTTATTACAGTCTAAAGCTAGGTAATAGTAAGATATAAATATAAAAGGATTTAAATGCCATTATAGCCTTAAGACTGACTGACCTACTTTATATTAATAATAAAGAAGAATATATTATATAGTAATATATTATTTATAAAAATTAATTTATTAATTAAATAAATCTTAAATATAGCTTTTTAAGCTATATCTTATTAATAGAGCCTAATCTGCCTATAATGCCTATTTATAGTAATAAAACCTATTTTATTTAAAGCATTTCCTATTTATTTATATTATTAAGTTTAATCTATAATACTATATAGTTTTTATCTATTAAATACTAAATGTAATAACTATTTATCTATTTTTGCCATTTTTATTTAATAATATTAAATCTTTTTACAATTATGCCTTAAAATATATTAATAATTAATTTAAATACTTTTAAAATATCTATATTTATATTAAAAATGTTTAAAATTATATCTTTTAATTAAAAAATAAAATTTAAAAAAAAATAAAAAGATAATAAATAAAAAAATAATTATTATAATAAATTTCTATTAAATGTAATTTTATTTAAATTTATTTTAAATATATTAAATAGTTATATAAAAAAGCCTTAAATAAAAAAGATAATAATATCTTTAAGGCTTATATTATTAAATGCTATATTTTTAATACTATTTACTTTATTATATTTATTATTTATAAATCTTTTAAGAAAAATATATTTATTAAATTTTATATAATAAGTTTTATAAAAATAACTTTTTTATTTACCTTTTAATTTATTAAATTAGCCAATTTTATTAAATAATTATTTAATTTTAATAAGTTTGAAAGCAATTAAAAAGATATATATTACTTTATTTTTTAAATATATTTAAAAATAAAAGCCAATTATAACTAATTTTTTATATTTTTTATTTAAATAATCTATATAATTAACTGCTTAATAGAATATATATATACTTAAGTCTTATTATATATTAAAGCTAAAAAGAATATACTGCTTAATTATATTAATATTAATAAACTGCTAAAATATATCTTTAATAATCTTAATTGTATTAATAATATTTATATTAAATTGTTCTGCCTTTATTAAATATATAAAGACTTTAATTCTTTTTCTATGAAACTTTAATACTTTATATTAAAAAGAAAGATATTAAAAAAAGCCTTTTTTTCTTTTTTAAAATAAACTATATTTTAAAAGTTATATATTATATTTATTTATAATTTATTATTTAATTATAAATATTATGCCTTAATAATTATTTTAGAAAACTTAAAAAATTATTATTATTATTTTAAAATTAATTTATAGCTAACTTTTTAAAAATTAATTGCTTTAATAAAAAACTATATTTTTAAATATAAAAAAAAGTATTTTTTTTTTTAATAAAATAAAAGCCTTTTAAAAAATTACTAAATAATAAAAAAGTAAATAGATTTAAATGGTTTATATTATAATAATTATTTTAATTAATAATAAACAAACAATTAATATTTTTATTATAATTATTTTAATTATTATCTATAAACCTACTTTAAATGAAATATCTATTTAGCTAAACTTTATTATATAGCTATTTTATCTAGCCTTACCTATAGTAATTAATAGCTATCTTTTTAATTTTCTACTTTTAATAAATTTAACTTATATAGTTTTTAATATTTTTAAAGATACTATAAAAATAAAATAAGACTATTATAAAATATTATTAGATTTTTATAATTATAATTACTATATTGAGAATTAAACTTTTTATTATTATTATATATAGACTTTTAATTAAAAATAAAATAAACTAACATTTTAATTTAATAATATTGCTTATTAAGTTATTATTAATTAAAAAAGAATTAATACTTTTTTATATTATAACTGACTGTAATGTAAAAGGTAAAGCATTAATTAATAAAAATTAAATAAAGTCTTAATATTTACTATTTTATATTTTAAAAAGACTAATTAAAATAGAAATATTTAATAGTTAATTAATTAGAAATAAATAAATTATTTACTATATTTATATTAAACTTTAGATTTTTAACTATTAATAGAAAAATATACTATTTTACATTATATAGCTAGCTAGCTACTTTATTATATTAAAAATGCTATAATTAAAATAATATAACTTTTAAATAGACTTTATAGTATATATAATTACTTTTAATAGCCTATATTACTAGAAATACCATAATATATAAATAAGACTAATAAAGATTAAAGCTTTATATAGTATTCTAAAGAAATTCTTTTATTAAATAAAATAAAATATGTTAATTAGCCTTTAATAAAAAGATATTTTATTAATACTTTTAAAAGTTAGAAAGCTATATAGTAAAAATAAATATTATTGCTTTTTTATTATTACTTTAAAATAGATTAATTGCATTTTATAGAAAAATGACTTTTATATTAAATTATTAAAAATATTAAAAAACTTTTAAAATAATTTTTTTTTTTAAAATAGTAAAAAAACTACTTTTATATAAAGTAAAAAACTATTATATTAAATTAAAACTTAAATTAAAGTTATCTTTTAGACTTTTATATACTATACTTTAAGATATATTAATAACTTTATATAAATAGTTTAATAAGAATTTATAAAAAGGTTTTATTAAATTTAATTTATTTTTTATAGTTTTTTTAATATTATTTATTAAAAAATAAAAAAAAAGATTATAATTTTATATTAACTATAAACCTTTAAATAATATTACTATTAATAATTAATATTTATTATTATTAATTAAAAAGTTTTTAAATAATTTATTTAAAATAAAGCATTTTTTATATATTAATATTATATTTATATTTAATAATTTAAAAATTAAAAAAAATTAAAAATATTTAATAGCCTTTTAAATCTATTTTAGTCTATATAAACTGTTAATAATGCCTTTTAGTATAATAAAAGCCTTTATAACATTTTAATACTGTATTAATAGCACTTTTTAAGAATATTTAAATGTATTCTATATTGCCTATTTAAATGACATTTTAATCTATAGCTAAATTAAAGAGAAATATTAAGCATTTAAAAATAGTACTATAAAACTTTAAAAAGGTTAATCTTTTAATTAACTTTAAAAAATGTAAATTTATAATATTTAAAATGAAATTCTTTAGCCTTTTTATTAATTAAAATAAAATTAAAATAGATTTTATTAAATTAAAACTATTAAAATTTAATAGATTTAAATCTATTTAATAAATATATAAGCCTTTATTAAACTTATAGGCTTTTATAAAAGATTTATTTAAAATACTTTTAAATTTATTGCCTTTAAAAACTATTTAATATAAAAAGATATTCTTTTTTTTTAAAATAAAAATTATAAAATAAACTTTAAAAAGTTTAAAAAAAGCCTTTATATTAGCTTTAATTTTATATATATTTAATTAAATTAAAATATTTATATACAGACTTAACCTCTTTAACTATATATTTATTAATATATTATTATAAATTAATAATAAAAGAAAGTTATATTTAATAGCTTTTTAAGAAAAATATATAATTATAAAATATAATTATAAAATCTATAATAAAGAGTTAATAGCAATTATTTATTATTTTTAAGAATAACAATAAAAGCTAAAAAGAATGCCTTTATTTATTAAAATAATTATAAATTATATAAATTTAAAATACTTTATAATTATAAAGTTATTAAACTGTAAATAAGCTTAATTGTTTAAATCTTTATTTTAATTTAAACTTTTAAATTATATATTAATTTAAGAAATAAAAAGTGAAACTTAATGGTTTAATTAAAAGGTTAAAAGATCTCTTTAAAGAAAAAAATAAATACTTAATGCATTAAAGCTATATTATTTCAAAAAAAAAACTAATAACTCTTATATTTAGAAGTAAAAAAGCCTAAATTAAAAAATTAATATAATAAGCTTAATTTAAACTATAAAAATTAAATAAACAAACTTAATCTATTAAATTATTAAAAGAAATAAATTGCTTATTAAATAGAATATATTAAATTAATAATAACTTATAATTAATATTTTAAGCCTTAAAATAAAAACCTTATAATATTTTAAAATTATATTAATTAAATGTTAAATAGTATGAAAAAGGTTATTATATTAAGACTGCATTTACATTTTGAATTATAATTTCTTAAAACTGTATATCTAAAAGCTTATTATAAATACCTTATAGCTAGATATTTAGGCTAAGCCTATACCTATAATTTATTTTCTTAAATTTACTATTAGCCTAAAATGTTATTATTTATAAAATAATAGGTTAAGAACTATTATACCTATTAAAAAGCTAACTTTAATTAAAATGCAAAATAAACCATTTTAAGACTTTTATTAATACCTAAATGCATTTAATGATATATATTTATAGACTTTATTATTTATTTATTATTAAATGATAAATATAATGCCATTTTAATTATAGCTTACTGCTTAATAAAAATAAAATATATTATTATTTATAAAAAAAGTAATAATGTTAAAAATACTATTTATTATTATTTAAAAAAAATATAAAACCTTTATAGGCTTTCTTAAATAATTATTTTTAATAAAAGACTTTAATTTATAGTTAAATTTAAAGGTTTTTTACTTAATAACTATTAATTCATTTATTAGTATTAACTGCCTTTTATTTTAAAGTAAATATATAAATTAAATAATTAAATGCTATTTTAAAATAATACTTAAAAGCCTATATATTATATATATAAAGTAATTAAAGCTATTAATTGCTTTGAATTAAATTTATTATAAACTATTTAAAATTAAAAATAATAAAAATATCTTTATTTTCTATAAATTATAAATTCTATCTTTAAATAGGCTTTAAGTCTATAGTTATTATTAAAAGAACTTTAATTATAAATAATATTAAATAGTTTACTTACAGTATAAAAAAGATATTAAGATACTTATAACTAAAAAGTATAGCAATATATACTTATTATAAAAAATAAATAAATTGCTATTAAAAATCTATTAAAAAATATAAAAATAAAAACCTTATTTAAATAAATATTTAAAATGTTAAGATTTTAAGACTATAAAGAGATTAAATTAAAAAAGTATTAAACTATTAAAAATATTTAATATTATATTTTTATATATTTATTAATTACAATTACTTAATAATATAAAAATATATTTTATATTTTATATAAATCTATTTAAATTTACTATTAATAAATTACTATTTAGCTAAAACTTAAAACCTTTTTTTTTTATTAAAATTAAAAAAATTAAAAAATAGAAACTTAAAGGTATTATAAATTTATAATAAAATAAATAAGGCTAAAAAGGCCACTTTAAATTAAAATATACAGTAAAGTAGGCTAGCTATATTAGTTTAATAGATATACTTACTATATATATAAAAAATGCTATATAGATTGTAATTAATTTCTATAAAAGATATTTTAATAAGTTTAAATTATAATAATCTATTTTAATAAAGCTTAATGCTAAAAAAAGAAATATTATTATAGCCTAAAGCTAAATAATAATAAAATATAAATATAAAAAGATTTAAATGTTATTATAGCTTTAAGATTTATTAATATATTTTATATTAATAATAAAGAAGAATATATTATATAATAATATATTATTTATAGAGATTAATTTACTGACTAAATAGATTCTAAATGTAGCTTTTTAAGCTATATCTTATTAATAAAGCCTAACCTACCTATAATGCTTATCTATAGCAATAGAGCCTATTCTGCCGGAAGTATTCCCTGTCTATCTGTGCCACCAAGCCTGACCCATAACATATATAATATAATACCTACTATAATTAAAAGAAAGGCTATTAATAGCATACTGTCTATATGCTATTTAGCTTAAGTCTTACTTTATTAAAAAATTAAAGATACTATTAATAACTATTAAGATATTAAAAAACTAAAAAAGCTATATAATAAGGCTTATAACTTTTATATAATCTATTTTAAAAAATATAATAATTTTATTAAAATAAAATTAATAGCTTTTAATTATAACTTTTTTTTAATATATATAAAAAGGCTTTTTAAAGGTTATATTTTAAAAAAAGCTTTAAATTAAATATTTAAAAAGTTAATAAGCTTAAAAAGTTTAAAAAGAAAGCTAAAAGAAAAATCTAAAGATTTAATAATAAAAGAAAAATAGTTCTTTAAGGCAATTACTTAATATCTATATAAAGTATTATATAAAGCTTAATTTGCCTAACTAAAAGACTAAATAGCAATTATAAATATGGCCTATAGGTTATAGAGATTATGGTAGTTATGGCTTAAGACCATAAGTGTTTATTGTAATAGGAGCTATATATAGGGTTATTAGAGTTAATTGTAGATTTTAGATAGGCAATTTAAAAGTTAAATCTAAGGTTACTGTAATATGGAAAGTTATTTTAAATAGGCTTAAATCTAAAAGTTAATTGAATTTATATAGATAATCTAATTATATAACTTTTATTTACTTTATTGCTTACTCTAGAGATAAGTTAATACTATTAACTATATTTTTAATAAAGCTATTTAAATGTATACTATTAATATATGTTTTTAATATATTACTGCCTATACCTTTAAAAATATATCTTATATATTTATATATTTTCTTTTAACTCTAAATTATAGCTTAAGCCTTTTTAATTTTCTTAATATTATTAATAATTAAATTAATCTATCTATATAGATTAAATTCTTTTAATATATTATATAATAAAGTTCCTTTTATAATAATTAACTTTCTTAATATATATATTATAAAATAGCTGCCTAGATTGATATAGTAACAATTAAACTCTATAATAAAGGTAATAAAAAAAGCTTTTATTAAGCTATATATGTAGTAACAGTTTTTTCCTCTTATAACTCTTAATCTACTAAATTCGCTAAAAATTACAGTCAGTTAATCCCCTATCCCTTACATTCTATATTACTAACCACTTTTGTAGGCCTTATATAACATAATATCTAACTTAATAAAAAGAGAATCTATTAACAGCCTGCTATATATCTACTATTAGCTTTATATTTTTTATTTTAATATTATAAATATACTTTTAAAAAATATAATAATATAAAAATAAAAAAGTTATATAAAAAGGCTTATAAGCTTTATATAATTAATCCTAAGGATTATAATAAATTTAATAAAATAAAGTTAATAGCCTTTAATTGCAATCTTCTAGTCTATATAAATAGCCTTTTTAATAGTAATAAATTAAATAAAGCTATATATATAATATTAAAAAACCTAAAAAAGCTAAAAAGCTTAAAAAAAAAAGCTAATAGAAAATTCTAATAATATAATAATAAAGAAAAAATAATTCTTTAAGGCAATTAATTAATATTTATACTTTTATTTATATAAAACCTAATTTATTTAAATAAAAAAGCAGTTAATAGTTATTAATAAGTTCTTTAATTTATAGTTAGTAGTAAATATCTAGCATAAAGTTAAGAGAAATTAAGACAGGCAACTTAAAAGTTAGATTTAAAAAGTTAAAGTAAAAAAGGCCTTAAAATTAAAGGTTAATTCAGTATAAATTGAGCTACATAACCTTCTAATCTATTTCCTTTCTGTACGACTTATATAACTATATTATCAACTATGTAATTAACTATACATACTTTATATATCTCATTTTTATTTAACAAAAAATGCTTTATTCAAAATAATAAAAACTCTATAAAATAAAAGCCTATTAAAATGCCTTTATTTACTTTTTAATATCTATTTACTGCCTCTTTATATTATAACTATTATAGTAAAAGAGGCTATATATATAAATTATAAATAAATTAATACTATTATTAATATCTTATAAGCAGCCCCTTAGGAGCCAGTCCTTTATATTATAGTTAGAAATACTACTAAATTATTAGTCTTAAGTAAATACCTTTACAGCTTATATTTAATATAAGATAACACTATACTAATTTAAATATAGATTAGTTTACTTTTACCTCTAATACTTACTATAAGTTAATAATAGTTACTTTGACTCTATAAAAGGCTTTTAATATTTAGCTTACTACTTATACTTAAAAGTATAACTTTATTATATTTATTAATATTAATAAAGATTATATTTAGTATTATCTACAATTAATAATATATTAAATAATATAGTTATATAAGTCTTATAAAGAGAGGAAATAGATTAAAAGGTTATATAACCCGATTTATATTAAGGTCGGTCTACTGTAGATATATTGAAACTTACCTATTTAGCTTATTACTAATTTAATTAACCTTTAACTTTAAGGTCTTTTCTAGTTCAACTATTTAATAACTCCTCCTAACTCTATATGAAACACTTACTACTAACTATAAATTAAAAAACTCATTAATAACTATTAATAACTCTTTTAATTAAATAAATTAGGCTTTATATAAATAAAAATAAAAATATTAATTAATTATTTTAAAAAACTATTTCTTTTTTATTATTAAGTTATTAGAACTTTCTATTAAATTTCTTTTAAGACTTTTTAATTATTTTAATTTATTTTTAAATTTATATATATACTTTTTTAATAGATTTTTATTAAATAATAGTAGGTTTATATATATTAAAAGAAACTAATAATTTAAAACTATTAGCTTTACTTTATTAAAGCTAATATATACTTTAAATTAAGTTATATATAGTTTATAAGCCTTATTATATAGCTTATTTAGCTCTTTGATATATAAATATTCCTTTAAGGCTCTTTTAATTAATCTATTAAAAAGGCATATTTTTAAATAGTATTTAGGCAATATACTATTAATAGCTTTTCTTTTAATTGTAAATATTATATTATATAAGGCCTATAAAAGTAGTTAGTAATATAGATTATAGAAGACTAGAAATTAACTGACTGACTGTTAGCTTTAAAGGTCTTTAGCAATACTATAGACTTAATAGATTAAGAGTTATGAAGGAAAGAAACTGCTACAATATATATAGCATAGTAAAAGCTTCTTTTATTACATTTATTATAGAGTTTAGCTGTTACTATATTAATCTAGGCTGCTATTTTATAGTATACATATTAAAAGAGGTAGTTATTATAAAAGGAACTTTAATAATATAATATATAAAAAGAATTTAATCTATATAGATAAATTAACTTTATTATTAATAATATTAACAAAATTAAAAAGGCTTAAGCTATAGTTTAAAGTTAAAGAATATATAAATATAAATAATCTATTTCTACTATACTTATTATAGGTTAAGCTCAGTAGTATAGATAGATAGGGAACGCTTCAGGTAAAATAGATTCTATTACTATATATAGCGCTATAGGTAGGTTAGGCTTTATTAATAAGATATAGTTTAAAGAGCTATATTTAGAATTTATTTAGTCAGTAGACTAATCTTTATAGATAATATATTACCATAAAATATATTACTATATAATATACTACTATATAATATATTCTTCCTACCTATTAATATAAAGTAAGTTGGTTAATATTAAAGCTATAGTAGTATTTAAATCTTTTTATATTTACATCTTACTATTATCTAGCTTTAAGCTATAATAATACTTTTCTTTTTAACATTAAACTCTATTAAAATAGATTATTATAAATTTTATCTATTAAAATATCTTTTATAAGAATTAATTATAATATATATTTATATTTATATATTTTTTAATTCTAAATTATAGCCTAAACTTTTTTAATTTTTTAAATATTATTAATAATAAAGTTAATTTATTTATATAAATTAAATTCTTTTGATATATTATATTATTAAAGTTTTTTCTATAATAAATAACTTTTTTAATATATATATTATAAAATAGCTAATTAGGTTAATATAGTAGTAACTAAACTTTATAATAAAGGTTATTAATAAAAAAAGCTTTTATTAAGCTATATATATAGTAGCAGTTCTTTCTTTTTATAACCTTTAATCTATTAAATTTGCTTAGAATACAGTCAGTTAATCTTTAATCTTTTATACTTTATATTATTAATTACTTTTATAGGCTCTATATAGCATAATATTTAAAGCTAAAATAAAAATAAGATCTATTAATAGCTTACTATATATTTACTATTAACTTTATATTTTTAATTTTAATATTATTAAATATCTTTTTAAAAAATATAATAATATAAAAATAAAAAAGCTATATAAAAAGGCTAATAAGCTTTATATAATTAAGTTTAAAAATTATAATAAATTTAATAAAATATAATTAATTGCTTTTAATTATAATCTTTTTATAGTTTATATAAATAGCCTTTTAAACAATAATAAATTAAATAAAATTATATATATAACATTAAAAAAACTAAAAAGGCTAAAAAATTTAAAAACCAATTAATAAAAGATTTTAATAATTTAATAATAATAATAAAATAATTTTTTAAAGCAATTAATTAATATTTATACTTTTATTTATATAAAGCTTAATTTATTTAAATAAAAAAGTAATTAATAATTATTAATAAATTCTTTAATTTATAGTTAGAAAAGAGCATTATAGACTATATTAATTGTAGCTTAAAACTATAGACATAAGACTGTTAATAAGTGCTTAATATAAGGTTAAATAAAATTATTAAAAAGTTAAAGTAAAAAAGGCCTTAAAGTTAAAAGTTAATTTAATATAAATTAGATTATATAACCTTTTAATCTATTTTCTTTTTTTATAAGATTTATATAACTGTATTATTATCTATATTATTAACTGTAAATAATTAAATATATACTTTATTTTATAAAATAAAAGATTAATAGTAATAAAAATTAATATACTTATATCTATTATTACCTTAAAAGTAAGGTTTTTTAGAAAACTAAGCTTTACTTTAAAGTATATTAAGTAAATAGCTATAACCTATTTAAAATTCTTTTATTATATAGAAAGTATTTCTACAATTAATAATATACCTAGCAATATAATTATATAAATCTATAGTTAATTATATAATTAATAATATAGTTATATAAATCTTATTAAAAGAAGAAATAGATTAAAAGGTTATATAATTTAATTTATATTAAATTAGCCTTTAATTTTAAAGCCTTTTTTATTTTAACTTTTTAATAATTTCTTTTAGCTTTATATTAAATACTTATTAGCAGTTTTATATTTATAGTCTTAAAATATAATTAATATATTATAAATTAAAGAATTTATTAATAATTATTAATTGCTTTTTTATTTAAATAAATAAAACTTTATATAAATAAAAATATATATATTAATTAATTATAATAAAAAATATTTTATTATTATTATTAAGTTATTAAAATATTTTATTAATTTCTTTTTTAAATTTTTTAGCTTTTTTAACTTTTTTAATATTATATTTATAAATTCATTTAATTTATTATTATTAAAAAAGCTATTTATATAAATTATAAAAAGATTATAATTAAAAGCTATTAATTGTTTTTTATTAAATTTATTATAACTTTTAAAATTAATTATATAAAATTTATAAGCATTTTTATATAATATTTTAATATTAATATTTATATATTTTTTAAGAATATATTTATTAATATTAAAATGAAAGATATAAAGTTAATAGTAAATATATTATAAACCATTAATAGATTTTCTTTTTACTTTAGCTTTAAATATTATATTATATAAAGTTTATAAAAGTAATTAATAATATAAAGTATAAATAATTAAGGATTAAATGACTATATTTAATAGATTAAAAGTTATAAAAGGAAAAATCTATTACTATATATATAGCTTAATAAAAGCTTTTTTTATTATAGATTTTATTATAAAGTTTAGCTACTACTATATAGACTTAAGTAGGTATTTTATAATGTATATATTAAGAAAGTTAATTAATATTAAAGAACTTTAATAATATAATATATTAAAAGAATTCAATTTGCATAAATAGATTAACCTTATTATTAATAATAATAAAAAAATTAAAAAGGCTTAAATTATAATTTAAAGTTAAATAAAATATAAATATATAAATAATTAATAATATTAATTTATCTTTAAAGTAGGTACTAAGATAAATAAAGGTTATATAGTTAGATTATCTTTATAAGTTTGATTAACTTTTAAACTTAAGCCTATTTAAAATAACTTTCTATATTACCTAGACAGCAATCTATATAACCTTTAAATTCCCTATTTTAAATCTCCAGTTAACTCTAATAACTCTATATATAGCTCCTTAATTGCATATTTATAGTTTTAAACATTAATTAGTATAGTCTTTATAACTTATAGGCTATATTTATAAATCCTATTTAGTCCTTTAACTAGGCAAATTAGGCTTTATATAATACTTTATATAAATGCTAATTAATTGCCTTAAAAATATATTCTTTTTTTATTATTAAATTATTAAATCTTTTTTTTAACTTTCTTTTTAAACTTTTTAAGTTTATTAACTTTTTTAATATTTAATTTAAAGCTTTCTTTAAAGTATAACCTTTATAAAGTCTTTTTAAATATATTAAAAGTAAATTTTAATTAAAGGCTATTAATTTTACTTTAATAAAGTTATTATATTTTTTAAAATAAATTATATAAAGGTTATAAGCTATATTATATAGCTTTTTTAGCTTTTTAATATTTTAATAGTTATTAATAATATCTTTAATTGTTTAATAAAATAAAATTTAAATTAAATAGTATATAAATAGTATACTATTAATAGCTTTTCTTTTAATTATAAATATTATATTATATAAAGCTTATGAAAGTAATAAGTAATATAGAGTATAAGGTTTAAACTAAAGATTAATTGACTATTTTAATATTAGGATAAGTAGGTATGTAATTTATTTTATATTTAGCTTATTAATACTAACTTTTTTAAATAGCTCTAAGCGTTTTTGCCAAACTTAATAGAACTATAGCCAATAACATAGTTGATAACATAGTTGTGTGAATCTTATGGAGAGGAAACAGATTGGAAGGTTACGTGACCCGAGTTGTACCGAGCTTTTGACTTTAAGGCCTCTTCTACTTCAACTTTTTAATAGATCTGACTTTTAAGTTGCCCCAATTTCCCTTAATTCTACACTAAATACTTCTAGCTACAACTTAAAGACTCTATTGACAATTGCTAACTGCTTTTCTAACTGTATAATTTAGGCTTTATATAAAATCTTATATAAATCAGAATTAATTGCCTTAAAGAATGATTCTATTACTTTTATTAGCTTTTTTAAGCTTTTTAGCCTTTTTAGCTTTTTTAATATTATATATATAGCTTTTTTTAATAGATTATTATAAAATAGTTTATTTATATAAATTAAAAGAAAATTATAGCTAAAAGCTATTAGCTTTATTTTAATAAGCTTATTATATTTTATAGAATTAATTATGTAAAAGTTATTAGTCTTTTTATATAATTCTTTTAACTTTTTATTATTATACCTTTTAAAAGCAGTCTTAATAGTACTATAAAGAAAGATTATAGCCTTATAGTAGATAGACAGTAGACTATTAACAGCTTTTCTTTTTACTGTAATAATAGGCATTTTACTATATAGAACCTATAAAAGTAGTTAGCAATATAGAATATATAGAGATTGGGATTAATTGACTGTCTTTAAGGGTCTTTGGCAAGCTTAATAGATAAAGGGTTATTAAGGGAAGAAACTGCTACTATATATATAGCTTAATAGAAGCTTTTTCTATTATAGCCTTTATTATAGAGTTTAGTCATTACTATATTAAACTAAATGGCTATTATATAAATTATATATATATTAAGAAAATTAGTTATTATAAAAAGAACTTTAATAATATAATATATTGAAAGAGTTTAATCTATAAAGATAGATTAATTTTAATATTTGTAATATTAAGAAAATTAAAAAGGCTTAGGCTATAATTTAGAGTTTAAAAGAATATTAATAAATAAATAATCTAATAAAAGCATTTTTTATTATAGCCTTTATTATAGAGTTTAGTTATTATTATATTAATAGCAAAATTATAGTATAAAGATTAATTAAGAAAGTTAGTTATTAAGATATTTTATAATTTAATATATTAAATATTTAAACTATAGATTTTTTAATTAAGAATTATAAAGAATATTAAAAAGGCTTAAGATTTAATTTAAAGCTAAAATAAATAAATAATATCTATTAAATATTTATTTTTAAATTAAAAATTAATCCCTTTTAAGACTTTCTTTAAATCTTATTTAAAGTAATATTAATATTTATTTTATTTATTATAGCTTTAAATTAAAGCCTAAGCCTTTTTAATATTTTTTATAATTCTTAATTAAAAGACTTATAAATTAAATACTTAATATATTAAATTATAAAATATCTTAAAAATAAACTTTTTTAATTAACCTTTATACTATAATTTAGCTATTAATGCAGTAATAACTAAGCTTTATAATAAAGGTAATAGAAAATGCTTCTATTAAGCTATATATATAGTAGCTATTTCTTCTATCCATAACTGCATATTTATTAAGTTAAATAAAGACCCTTAAAGATAGTCAGTCAATCTTCAGTCTATACCTTACACTCTATATTATTAACTACTTTTATAGGCCTTATATAATATAATGCCTACAATTAAAAAAAAAAAACTATTAATAATATACTGTCTATATACTATCTAGCTAAAGTCTTATTTCATTAAAGAATTAAAAATATTATTAATAACTGCTAAGATATTAAAAAGCTAAAAAAGCTATATAATAAAGCTTATAATCTTTATATAATCTATTTTAAAAAATATAATAACTTTATTAAATAAAATTAATAGCTTTTAGCTATAACTTACTTTAAATGTATATAAAAAGGCTTTTTAAAGATTATAATTTAAAAAAAGCATTAAATTAAATATTAAAAAAGTAAAAATTTTAAAAAGTCTACAAGAAAACTAAAAAAAAGATCTAAAGACTTAATAATAGAGAAAAAATAGTTCTTTAAGGCAATTAATAGGCATTTATATAAAACATTATATAAAGTCTAATTTGCCTAATTAGAAGACTAAATGGCAATTGTAAATATAGCCTATACATTATAGGCAAGAGCATTATATATACTATATTAATTGTAGCTTCAAACTATAAGTATGCAATTGAGGAGCTATGTATAGAGTTTTTAGAGTTAATTGAGGATTTAAGGCAATTTAAAGGTTAAATAGATTACTGTAATATAGAAAGTTATTTTAAATAGGCCTAAATCTAGAAATTGAATTTATAAAGATAATTTAGTTATATAACCTTTATTTATTTTATTGCTTACCTTAAAGATAAGTTAATATCATTAATTATTTTTTTAACTAAAATACTACTATTTATAGTAATTAAGAAAGAATTCTAATATATCTTAAGGCTAAATTAATAAGTTATTAATAGAAAGTAATAATTAATAAAAGAATACTTTTGATTTTCTAATAATATATATAACTAATAAGAAAGATAGAGCTAGTTTCTTTTAAATACTAATAAATATAGCTTATTTTTACTATACTCTTTCTATAGAAGTTAGTACTTTTTAATTCTTACTTTTTTCTTAATTATTATTATTAAAAGCTCCTCATTATAGTAGTTTAAGTCTTTACTTTTAAATAAAATAATAAATCTTTTCATCTTAAATAACTTAATTGCTTTCGCTAAGGCTTTATTTAATATAATTGATATTCTTATAAAACAGTATTGCCTTAATATAATAAAGTATTTTTCATTTTTCTTATAGCATTAAATTAAAGGCTAAGCCTTTTTAATATTCCTTATACTTCTTAACTAAAACATCTATAGATTAGAAACTTAATATATTAAATTATAAAATATCTTAATAACCAACTTTTCTAACTAACCTTTATATAATTTAGCTATTAATATAGTAATAACTAAGCTCTATAATAAAGGCGATAATAGAAGAAGCTTCTGCTAAGCTGTATATATAGTAGCATTTTCTTCCTTTTGCAACTCTCAATCTATTAAGTACAGTCAGTTAATCCCAATCTATATTTATGCATTCCATATCGGTAACCACTTTTGCAGGCCTTATACAACAAAATGCCTACTACTATAGTAAAAAGAAAAGCTATTAGCAGCCTGCCGCCTATCTACTATAAGGCTGTAATCCTTCCCCTACATAACTATATATTTATTTTAATTAAATCCTCTTTTAAGGTTTCTTATACTTATTAAAAGGTCTTTTAGGTATAAAAGATAGTTCTCTTTATAGGAACTAAAGAAAAATATAAAAAAGTATAAATTACTTTTTATAAAGAGTTTAATAATTAATACTGTATTTTAAGGTATCTTGTTAATATCTATATATTAGTATATACTTAATAGGCCTATTACATTACTTATAAGTATTTAAACTATAGTATTTATATAGGTTTAAGTATAGATATTAGTAATAATAATGTTAAAATCTACCTTTTAAGTAGAATAACCTATTTTTATAAGCTAATAAAAGCGATATAAATTATTTATTTTAGCATTAAATTAAAGCCTAAGCTTTCTTAATAATCCTTTAAAATCTTAATTAAAAGATCTATAGATTTAAAACTTAATAAATTTAATTATAAAATATCTTAATAACTAACTTCTTTAATAAACCTTTACATAACTTAAAAGGCAGCTATTAATGCAATAATAGCTAAACTCTATAAATAGGGTTATTAATAGAAAATACTTTTACTAAACTGTACATATAGTAGCTATTCTTTTTACTTAAAATCATTAATTTATTAAGTTTATTAAATAACTTTAAAGTCATTTTAATATTAAAATAATTAATTAATTTTTAGTCTTTATATTTTATTCTATTAAGCTAATTATAATTATAAATGCTACATTAATATATAATTATTAATTATTAAAACTTAATGAAATAATATTAATAATTTTTATTTTATAATATTAATTTTAAAATTAAAATTTTAAAATTAACTTTTATATTATTAATAAAAGATTTTAAATTAATAATAAAAGCCTATATTATAAGATAAAGCTTGAAGCTATTTAATTAAAGTATTAATAAATTAATAGCCTTTAATTATATAGTTTTATAGCATTTATATAAAAAAGATATTAATTTTTTAAATAAATTAAAGGCTTTAAAATACTTAAAAGTACTATTTAAATTAAAAATAGAATTAATTTTACTTTTAGAATAAAAACAAATTTATAATAATTATTAATAAAATAAAGATTACTTTATAGCTATTTAGTTTATTTATATTAATTATTAATATAATAGATATTCTTAATTAAAAGGTTAAAGTTATTAATATAAATCTATAATATATTAATTATAGCATAAGACTATAAGTATATAACTAACTATAATAGGCATTATATATAGGGTTATTAAAGTTAACTAAAGATTTAAAATTGGTTATTTAAAGGTTAAATCTAGAGTTACTATAATATAGAAAGTTATTTTAAGACAATGACTAAGCAGGCATGATGCTTTAGCTATAGAGGCATAAGTTTTATATAGGCATGACTTTTACACTTATTATTAGCTAAAAATATAAATAAGCAGTTAGTATAAATTCCTTGTAGCAATAAAGATATCTTACTTTATAGATTAAACTTTTAGCTAATTAAACAAGAGCATTTTTATATCTTTACTTTTAACTGCATTTTAATCTTATTAAATCTATATTATACTATTTATTTTAAAATTAATTAATTTATAAAATTAATAACTATAAAGTAATTAAAAAGCCTTAATCTATTTTAATAGCCTTAATAGTGTAAGTAGAAGTAATATATTGATTTAAATTTATATTAACTATTACTTTTAACATATTCTCTTACAAATAAAATTATATTTAAGAATATCTTTATATTATATCTTTGTATATTTTTAACTATTTTTTAGTTAAAAGGCTTATATAGACTAAATTAATTAATATAGATATTATAATTTAATTATAATATCTATTTTAATAATACCTTCTTATTATTAAATAGGAAGCTGATTTATATATAAGGATTAATTTTAAGCCTTTAATTATCCTTTTTTTTTATAGCTTAATAAATATGTTAAGAAATAATATCTTAATATTTCTTCATAATTATATATTAGATTTAAGTCTTTTTTATAATTAATTCTAAATATTATTAAAATTGAATAAAGATTTACTTATAAATACCTTAAAGTATATAAATATACTTAATAATATTATAAATAGTAAGATTACTTTTTTTTAAGTTTAAAATAATCTATATTACTTTTTCTATATTTTCTTGTATAAAAATTGCAATTAATTGATCTTTATTCTTTATTTCTTTTTAATAATAAGGAGTTATAAAATCTAAATCTAGCTTTTGTTTTAAGACTTAATTAAATTCTAAATCTATTAATTTTAAATATCACTATACTATTAATAGAAACTATATACTATAAAGTTATTATAGATATTAAGGCTAATAGGTTTAGATCTATCTATTATAATGCCTATTTCTATAAAGGTTACTAGATATAATAGAAATTAAAAAATAATTAATATAAAATGCCTTAATTAAGTTAACCCTAATTGAAAATATAGTTAATAATATTGACTTGTTTTAAAAGTAGGCAATAAGATAAATAAAGGTCATATAACTGCATTATCCTTATAAGTCTAACTTCTAGATTTAGGCCTATTTAAAATAAGTTTCTACATCACAGTAACCCCAGATTTAACCTTCAAATTGCCTACCTCAAATCCCTAGTTAACCCCAATAACCCTACATATAGCATCTATTATCGCATACCTATAGTCTTAAGTCATAACCAATATAGTTTAAATATTATAGCCTTATATTAATATAATAACCTTAACCTTTTAATTAAAAGTATCTATTATAATAATAATTAATATAAATAAACTAAATAGCTATAAAATGATTTCCTTTTTATTAATAGCTATTATAAACTTTTTTTGTTTAAAAAGTAAAATTAATTTTATTTTTAATTTGAATATTACTTTTAAATGTTTTAAAGCCTTTAGTTTATTTGAAATATTAATATCTTTTTATATAAATAGTATAAAACTATATAATTAAAAGCTATTAATTTAATAGCATTTTTATTAAATAGTTTAAGATTTTAATTTATAATAAAGGCTTTTATTATTAATTTTAAATCTTATAATAATAATATAAAGGTTAAATTTAAAGGCTTAATTTTAAGATTAATATTGCAAAAGAAAAAGTATTAATACTGCTTTATTAGGCTTTAGCAATTAATTATATATTAATATAGTATCTATAACTATAGTTAGCTTAATGGAGTAAAGTGTAAAGGGACTAAGGGTTGACTGACTGTACTTAGTATATCGATGATTTCAGGTAGAAGAAACAGCTACTATGCGTACAGCTTGGCAGAAGCATCTTCTATCAGTGAGTAAGTGTACATTCTTTGGTGAGAAATGTCATTAACATATGCAGTAGCCCTTATTATAGAGTTTAGCTATTACAGTATTAACAGCTGCTCTCTTAATTACAGCATGAAGGTTTATTAGAGAAGTTAATTATTAAGATATCCTATAATTTAATTCATTAAGTTTTTAATCTATAGATTTTTTAATTAAGATTTTTAAAGAATATTAAAAAGGCTTAAGCTTTAATTTAAAGCTAAAATAAATAAATATAAATATTAATTATTAAAATTTAATAAAATAATATTAATATTTTTTATTTTATAATATTAATTTTAAAACTATTATTTTAAAATTAATTTTTATATTATTATTTAATAATTTTAAATTAATAATAAAAATTTTATTATAAATTAAAATTTTAAATTATTTAATAAAAAAATTATTAAATTAATAGTTTTTAATTATATAATCTATTAATATTTATATAAAAAAAATATTAATTTTTTAAATAAATTAAAAGCTTTAAAAAATTAAAAAATAATATTTAAATTAAAAATAAAATAAATTTATTTTTTAATTAAATAAAGTTTATAATAACTATTAATAAAATAAAAGTTATTTTATAGCTATTTAATTTATTTATATTAACTATTATTATAATAGATATTTCTAATTAAAAGGTTAAGAATATTAATATAAGGCAATAAAGGCACTATATATAAGGTTATTAAGATTAATTAGGGATTTAAGGCAATTTAAAGGTTAAATGTGTTGCTATAATATAGAAAGTTATTTTAAATAGGCCTAAATTTAAAAGTTAGATAAACTTCTAAAGATAATCTAGTTATACAACCTTTACTTATCTTATTGCCTACCTTAAAGATAAATTAATATTATTAATTGTACTTTTAATTAAGGTTTTTATATTTATAATAATATTCTTATAATTTAGGTATTAATCCTTTTTATTAAAATTAAAAAAGAATATAAAAAGGTATTTATAGCTAATAATATAATTAATAATATAGTTATATAAATCTTATAAAAAGGAAATAGATTAGAAGATTATATAATTTAATTTGTATATAATTAACTTTTAACATTTAGGCCTTTGCTACTTTAACCTTTTAATAGATCTAACCTTTAACTTGCCTTAATTTCCCTTAATCCTATGCTAAATACTAAATTACTGTCTTAAGCAGTTTTATGCCTATAGTCTTAGGCTACAACTAATATACTATAAGTTACAGAACTTATTAATAATTACTAATTGCTTTTCTATTTAGGCAAATTAAGCTTTATATAAATAAAAATATAAATGCTAATTAATTGCTTTAAAGAACTATTTTTCTTTTATTATTACATTATTAGAATTTTCTATTAGTTTCTTTTTTAAGTTCTTTAGTCTTTTTAATTCTTTTAATATTATATTTATATTTTCTTTTAACTTTAAATTATAATTTAAGCTTTTTTAATTTTTTTAATATTCTTATTAATAAAGTTAATCTATCTATATAGATTAAATTTCTTTTAATATATTATATTATTAAAGTTCCTTTTATAATAACTAACTTTCTCAATGTATATAAAAAAAGCTGCCTAGATTAATATAGTAATAACTAAGCTCTATAATGAAGGCTATAATAGAAAAAGCTTTTACTAAGCTATATATATAATTGCAGTTTCTTCCCTTTATAGCCCTTAATCTACAAAGTTCGCTAAAAATACAGTCAGTTAATTCCCAATTTCTTACACTCTATATTACTAATTACTTTTATAAGCCTTATATAATACAATATCTAAATTAATATAAAGAAAATCTATTAATAGCTTATTATATATTTACTATTAGCTTTATGTTCTTCATTTTAATATTATTAAATATACTTTTAAAGAATATAATAATATAAAAATAAAAAAGCTATATAAAAAGGCTTATAAGCTTTATATAATTATTTTTAGTAATTATAATAAATTTAATAAAATAAAATTAATAGCTTTTAATTATAATCTTTTTATAATTTATATAAATAGCCTTTTTAATAATAGTAAACTAAATAAAACTTTATATATAATTTTAAAAGAATTAGAAAAGCTAAAAAGCTAATAAAAGATTTTAATAACTTAATAATAATAAAAAAATAATTCTTTAAAGCAATTAATTGGCATTTATATTTTTATTTATATAAAGCCTAATTTATTTAAATAAAAAAGCAATTAATAATTATTAATAAGTTCTTTAATTTATAGCTAGCATACTAATTATAGCCTAAAACTATAGGCATAAGACTGCTCAGAATAGTAATAAGTATTTAGCATAAAGCTAGGAGAAATTAAAATAGGCAGTTTAAAAGTTAGATTTAAAACATTAAAGTAAAAAAGGCCCTAAAGTTCAAGGTTAACTTAATATAAATTGAATTATATAACCTTCTAATATATTTCCTCTCCTTAGAAGATTTATACAACTATATTATCAACTATATTATTAACTGTAGTGGCCCCTTAAACTTGGAATGTAAGTAAGGGCATTTTATAGATATATAATAACCTTTAATACTATTAATATAATTATAAATTTAATATTATACTATTTATATATCTTTTTTTTAAAGACTTTATAAACCTATTAAAATAACTATTAAGTCTATAAATTACTTTATTAATATTAAAATACATAATATATAGGCTATTATTTACAATTACTATTTTAACTTTACCTTTATAGAAGATAGTATCTACAGTTAATAGTATAGTTAATAATATAGTTATATAAATCTTTTAAAGAGGAAATAGATTAAAAGGTTAAATAATTTAATATATATTAAATTGCTTTTAACTTTAAGGCCTTTTCTACTCTAACTTTGTAATAATTTCCTTTAACTCTATATTAAACACTTCTAGCTATAAACTAAAGAACTTATTAATAATTATTAATTCCTTTTCTAATTAAGCAAATTAGGCTTTTTATAAATATTAATATAAATGCCAATTAATTGCCTTTAAGAACTACTTTTTTATTATTATTAAGTTATTAAAACCTTTTATTAGCTTTCTTTTATGACTTTTTAGTCATTTTTATTTATCTTTAAATCTATACATATACTTCTTTAATAGGTTTCTATTAAATAATAGTAGGTTAATATATATTAAAAGAAAGTAGCAATTAAAGGCTATTAGCTTTATTTTATTAAAGTCATTACATATTTTAGACTAGATTATATATAGCTTATGAGCTTTATTATATAGCTTATTTAGTTTTTTAGCATATAGATATTTCTTAAAGACTTTCTTAATTAACCTATTAAAAAGGCATATAGCTAAATAGTATTTAGGCAGTATGCTATTAATAGCTTTTCTTTTAATTGCAGACATTATATTATATAAGGCCTATAAAAGTAATTAGCAATATAAAGCATAAAGTATAGACTGGGAATTAACTGACTGACTGTCTTAATATTAGTATATATAGCAGCTCTAAAGGTCTTTAGCAAACTTAATACATTAAGGGTTATAAAAAAAGAAACTGCTATTATATATATAGCTTATTAAGAGCTTTTTTTATTAATAACCTTTATTACAAAGTTTAATTATTATTATATTAATCTAAATAGCTATTTTATAATATATATTAAAAAAGTTATTTATTATAAAAAGAAATTTAATAATATAATATATTAAAAGAATTTAATTTATATAAATAAATTAATTTTACTATTAATAATATTAAAAAAATACAAATAATTTAAATTATAATTTAAAATTAAAGAATATATAAATATAAATAAAATAACAATAAAAATTAAATTAATTAAATTAATTAAATTAATTAAATTAATTAAATTAAAATTAATTAATATAAAAATAAAGCTAATTACTAAAAAGCTTTAATTAATTAATAATTATTAAACTTTTACAATTATAAAATATTACTTTTTTATAAAAAAGTAATTTATTTTTATAATAAATAAAAAGTTAATTTATAAAACTAAATACTATAAAAGGCATTAAAATGCAATTAAATTAAGCAAAAGTTATACTTTAATATATAATAAAAAAGAAATTAATAAGAATGACAGTAAATAAAGTTAATTAATTATTTTTATAATAATTAAATCCTTAATTAAAAATATAATTAAATCCTTAATTAAAAATATAATTAATAATATTAATTTGTTTTTAAAGTAAGCAAAAAGTTAAAAAAAGGTTATATAATTAAATTATCTTTATAAATTTAACTTTTAGATTTAGGGCTATTTAAAATAACTTTCTACATTATAGTAACCTATTTAACCTTTAAATTGCCTATTTTAAATCCCTAATTAACCCTAATAACCTTACATATAGCTCCTTCTTGCATTTATAGTTTTAAGCTATAATCAATATAGTCTATATAATGCTTTTGCCTACAATCTATAGGCTATATTTACAATTGCTATTTAATCTTCTAGCTAGGCAAATTAGACTTTATGTAATACTTTATATAAATGCCAATTAATTGCTATAAAAACTATTCTTTCTTTATTATTAAGTCATTAAATGTAAAAGGTCTGATTGCTAAGTAAGATAGATCTATTAATACAATAATATAAGGTCTTTATTATAATAAAATTAAAACTTATTACTTTTTCTATTACCTATAGATTTTATAGGTAAACCCCTTAAAAAAAGACTAACTACTTTATCAAAGTTCTACTAAAGGTCTTAAATTTAATCCCCTTTATAATTATGCCTTTTCTTAAAGCTGCTAGCCTTAATAGCTATAACTGGCCATTAGCCTTATAGCTTTATTGCCAGTTTGCTATAATAGTATTAATAATATTATTAATAGTAAAAAATGCCTTTTTAATTTATAAATAATAAAATATATATAAACTATTTATTTAATGCCTATAAATAATTTCCTTTAATATTTCTTTAAAAAGTCTTTTTTTTTTTTTAAATATTATTATTTTTTTTATAGTTTTATTTTTATAAATTCTTTTTTTTTTAATCTTTTATATTTTTTATATTATAATAAAAAAGTTTTTTTTTTTTTTTTTTACTTTTTATTATATTTTTTATATAATGCTTTTTTCTTTTTAAGCCTAATAAAATGTTCTTATTTATATTACTTTTAGGGAATTGATATATAGGCATGACACTTTTACTACCTAGGCATAACCTTATTTAGGCATGACTTTTTAGGCGCTTTAATTGGCTAAAAAAATGCTGCCTTACTACTACTCTTAGAATCTCTATAAAGAACAATCTTGCCTAACAATCTTATTACTTTTATAAAAAAAAAGGCTATTGCTAGATTTAATTTTATATAGAAAATATATTAAAGAAATTATAAATTTAATAATAATATAGATTATATTTATTTACTTATTTTTATAGATTAGGCTTAATATAATAGCATTTAAATCTCTTTATATTTATATCCTATTATTATCTGGCTTTAGGCTATAATATCTATAATAATTCCTACTAACTTTTCATTCTTTACATACTTACCTATACTTTTTGCCTATTTATATAAATGCCTATAATATTTTTAGCCCTAATATAAATAGTTTAACTTTTTATAATCTTTTAATTAATAATAATCTTTTAGTTTTTATTTTCCCTTTGTAAAGTTAATTTATTGCAGCTTTTAAGTAGATAGTTATACTTTTTCTTTTAAAATTTAGGCACTTAAGACTAAAATGCTTACAGTTAAAATGCTAAAGCCTAAATGCTTTCTTAAAATACTATAAAAAAGGTAAGATCTACTGGCATTTCTTATTTAGTATTCTTTAGCTACCCTTTAAAAAATATAGCAATCTTTAAATTAAAGATTTTTTAATATAAATCTTAAGAAAATATTTTATAAAGTTATTAATAAGAATAAATGTCTTATTTTATAAAAGCTTTTATAGAATATATATATAAATAAATTGTATAATAGTATAATATATTAAGTTTAATTAAAATAAAATATTTATCTATATATAGATTAAGCAGTCTAAAATTAGGATTATTTCTAGTAGGCAGTGCCTTATATATATATTAATATTAATTATTAATAAGCTTTAGACATTTTAATAATGTAAAAGACTAAAGCTTATCTAAATAGTTAAAGCTTAATTTAAAAAACTTATAATATTAAAAAACCTTATTATGCCTATAAATATCTTTAAAGCCATATTCTTAATTATATAATATATTTTGTATTGCTTTTATTAGCTTATAAAGATAGCTTATTCTATTTAAAAGGTAGCTTTTAATGTTATTATTGCTTGCCTTTATACCTAAAGTTATATAGATGCTATAGTTTAAGTATTTATAAATAAAGCAATAGGCCTATTAAATATAGACTGGCATATAGATATTAAAAAAATACTGTAAAATAAGGCATTAATTATTAAACTCTTTATAGAAAGCAATTTATGCTTTCTTATATATTTCTTTAGTCTCTATAAAGAGAACCTACTTTTACATTTAGAGAATATTCTAATAAGTATAAAAAACCTTAAAAGATAATCTAACTAAAATAAATATGCAGTTATATAAAGTTAAAATAGCTTAAAATGCAATAAGTTTATTTACTTTATTAATATTTAAATTACTGCTATTTTTTAAGTTATTAATCTATTTTTACTTTAATTAAAAAAGAACATTTAAATTGATATAGTAAATATAAAGCTATTATTAAACTTTAAAAAATTAATTATTTAAGGCAGCCTTTATTAAATTATTAAAGTCTATAATAATAATACCTAATTGTTATATTAAATGCTTTAATAAAAAAGTAGAAATACTTTTTATAAAAAACTAAAATCCTTTTTATTGTTTATTATTAATAAGACTAAAGGCAGTATTAAATACTATATTAAAATAGATCTGCCTAATTGTTTAGAAAAATAAAAGCTTAAATCAATTAATATTATATATATTATTAAAGCTAATAACCTTTAAGAACTGCCTTTACATCTAAATGCAATAAAGGAATATCTAAATAAGGCTAAAAAGGCAGTTAGGCTTATTAAATGCCTATTTTGCAATATAAAAAATCCTTTTTTTATTAAAAAGCTTAATTAAGGCAGCAGTAAGTAAATAGCCTATAAGCTTTTTTTAAATTATTAAAGCTTAAGCATTATAGATATCTTACTGTATAAATATTAAATTAGGATATTATTTTTTAATAATAGCCTATATATTTTATATTTAGATTTTAATGCATTAATTTATAGATTTAATAGTTACTTTAATTGTAAAAGTAAGGCAGCAATAAAATAAATAAATTAATAGTATTTTATTTAAAAGATAATTGTAAATATAGTATTTTGACTTAAAGTATTAATAAAGAAGCTATTTGCCTTTTTTTTAAGCTTTAGCAATAACTTATTATTTACATTTACACTTTTTTAATTTCTTTTATTATAGATTAAAGCTTTTATTTAATTAAAGGTCCTTAAAAAGATTATATTAAAAGGAGTATTATATTATTTAGCCTTTATATACATATCTATTCCTATAAATAATAGTAAAGCTATACTCTTTTATAAAGAAATTAACTATATTAAAGTAAGCCTTAATAAAAGCAATTAAATTGCCTAAAATTAAAAGATTTTATATTTTATTTAAAAGTAAAGACTTAAATTACTGTAAAAAAACGCTTTTAATTAAAATAGGCAAAAAGGGAATAAGAACTGAAAAGTGCTGACTTTCATAAAGAAAATATGGCAAAGGCAAGCTATATTTATCTATATTTAAAAGAAACTATCTCTATCTTTCCTACTATTTATATACATTCTTAAATGCTTAAAAGGATTCTCTTATTAATTTTTACTTTTTGCCAATAATATATTAAACTAGCCTTAAGGCATACTAGAATTGTTTTTTAGTTATTATAGATAATAATATTACTTTTAATAAGCTATAAAAAGATCTTTAAAAAGGATTAATTTTTAATCTAAAAATAGATACTTAATAAATATTGTCTTAATGCATTTTATGCAAAAGTCATTACAAAAGGTTATTGCATAATTATATTAAAGCTTAAATAATAAATTAAATATAAAATAATAAAACAATAATATAATTAAGAATTAATTAAAGATTGCAATAAAGATATTATTTAGCGCATTAATATCCCTAATGCCATATAATTAGCTAATACTAGATATACTATTAGTAATAGATATTAATTGGCTTCTTTAAAAAATAGCATAATGTTAATAAGGCAGTAGTAGATTTATAAAAAAAGGCAGGCAAAGTTATATTATTAGCTAAATTAAATACATTAACTGCTAAATTAAATGCATTTTTAAGGTAGTTTTAAAATATAAAATAACTTAAAGTTAGAGTTATAGCTTTAACTATACATAAAGACTATTATAATGCTAAAGCATTAATTAATAATGCATATTTAATAATAATATAGTACTAACTTTATTAAGAGGTTAGGCTAATTGGCTGATATATAAATAATTATAGAAAGAATAAATAATTAAAGAAAAAAGATTAAAATGTATTAATAAATATAAGGCCTAGCCAATTAAAGTGCTTAAAAAGTCATGCCTAGATAGTAAAAGTGTCATGCCTATATATTAATTCCCTACTTTTAATACTATTTATTTATAATAAATAATTGCCTTTTTTATAAATAATATTTATTATTTATATTATTTTTATATAATTAAAAATATTTTAATTAAAATAATAAATTTACTTATTGCTTAAAAGCTAATTAATTTTAAGCTAATATCCTATTAATACCTTTTTGCTTTTTTATTGCATTATGCCTATTATAGCTTAAAAAACCATTTATATAACCTATAAATATATCTTAAATTATTTTATAAAGTTTTTAAAATTAATTTTTATTAAATAGTATATATCCTTTTTTAACTAAAAATAGCATTAATATTCTAGATTATATTTATCTTGCCTATAGCCTTTATCTACTTAAAATAATAATATTAATAATAATATAATTATATTTATTTTTAATAATATTCTTATATTCCTTACTTTTAATAGCTATTAGAAACTTTATAAAGTAGTACTTAACTTTTAAAATGCTTTTAATTTAATTTTTTAAGTCTATATTTATAAGTATTCCTTTAAAGGTATTACTATTAATAAAAAAGATAATGCCTTAAATGTCTTTTAATATTACAATTATATAATAAATTGCTATTAATTTCTAACTATTTAAACTAACCTTTGTCTATATAGTAATATAAATATAGGCATTTTTTAATCTTTTTAAAACATTTTATTAAACTTTTTTTATTTACTAAATTGCTATTTAATATATTTATTTTATTAATTAAAAATTCAATTAGCTTTTTTACTTAAAGGCAATTAATTTAATATATTCTATATAGTTAATAGCTTTTAAAATGTTTGCCTTTAAAGTTCTAAAGGCCTTAAACCTTAGCTTTCATTTAAATGACAATTAAATTATAAATTAAATAGTAGCTATTTCTATTTAAACCTTTTAAAATTTAAAGGTCATTTTATATAGTTTTTTTAAGTCTTTTATAATTATTAATTAATATATTGGCATTTATTATTTTTATCTTTCTTTTTATAGCTAGCAGTTTATATAATTAATATTTCTATAATGCTTTATAAAAAAATCTATAATATTTCTTTATATTATTATAATATATTTTTTTATTATTATAATTTTTTAAGTTTACTATTTAGCTTTATAACTTTTAATTAAGACTTTTTTTGCCATTTAGCATTTTTCTTTTTAAAATCCTAAATAGCCTTAACTTCATTTTTTATATTATCTTAAAATACCTATTAATTATATCTATAAAGCTATTTTTTTATTTAATAAAAAAGTATTATCTACTATAAAGTTTCTTTTTTATAATTATACTTTTAATTTTCTATTTTTCTTTATTTTCTTTAAAATTAGGCATTAATAAAATATCTTTTTAATCTCTTTACTATTTTCTTTAGAGTTTAAATAAACTTATATAAAATATATTATATAACTATTTATATTTCTTTAAAAAGGCTAGCTTATATGCTTACTTTTTTATCTTTTTAAAAATGTAAAATAGGCTTAAAAATTAAAATATAAGCGTTTTTTTTTTTCTTTTTTAGCTTAATATTTTTAATTAATAATGCTATTAATTCTTTTATTTAAAATGTCTTTTTTTAATAATTTATATTAAAATGTTTTATTTAAAGTTTAATAGTTTATTTTTAATATATTTTAGCCTTTTTTTAAAACATTTTAATTTTCTTAATTTTAAAATTTACCTTTAAGACTTTCCTTTTTAAAGCCATACCTTTATAGTAGAAATAAAATTCTAACTTATAGCTTAATAAAGCTTTAAAAAGTAATACTCTTATAATAACATTTATAGCATTATTGCATGCAAATTGCATTATATGCAGTAGTAAGGCCTAATTGGCTTAAATTTTCTTTATAAAGCATTATAAATAGTACTTAAAAATCTAATTTATATTTTCTATTTAGCTATTAATTTAGAAATAAAAGGCAATAAAAAGCCTCCTTTTAATATATAAATAATAATATAAAGATAACTAAAAAACGCTTATAAATATAAAATCTCTATTTAATATAATTCCTTTTAAGGCACTATATAGTAGTTTTATTTTATAATAAAAAACTATAACTAATTAAAATGCATTAATTTTAATATTAATTAATAAACATACTAAATATTTTAAAAATTAATTAATAATAATTAAAATTATATCAATATATTTATTTCAAGTCTATATAAATAATAACTTTATTATAAAATCTATTTTTAATTTTATTATAAATTGTCTTAATATTAAAAATAATGTTAAATAGCTATAAAGCTAATACTATAAAGTTGCCACTTTTTAATAAATAGTATACATTTTAATATACTCTTTTATATCCTTATTAATGCCAATTTAATATATTTTATATTATAACAATTATATTATACAGTTAATGCCAAAATAACTAACTAAAAGGTTATTATAGTGAAGTTTTATAAACTTTTAGCAAACTATTATATCTTATAGTATAAAAAGACAATTTTTAAATTATAATAGGCTATCTATATTTATAGTCTATTTTAAGCTTTTTTAAGGCAGTTTTTTATTTTTTATTATAATAATTTATATTTAAATGTTTATATTTATAAATTATAGCTTTTTGATTATATCTAAAAATAACTTTATAATTTACTTAATATATATAGATTTACTATTTAGTTTTTTTTTTACTTTTTTTATAAATTAAAATTGCAGGCAATTAAGTTTTTTTTATAATTATTCTTTAAATGCTTATAAGTTAAGTTCTTTAAGGTTATCTTATTAAGGTTTTAAGTCTTTTTCTGTAAATATTTTTAATGCTTTTTTTTTATGCCTTTATAATAGCCTAAGTTTTAGCCAGTTTAAATCTTAAATCTAATAGTAATTCTTAATATAATAGTATATTGCCTTTATAGTTAAGTCTTTTTAAAAAAGGATTAATTAGATTTATCTTTTTTATTTAATATTTATTAATAAAGTTATATAAAGTTAAATATAAGTATTATTTAGCTTATTTTCTATCTAACTTTAAGGTTTTTATAAAAGACTGTAAATTAAAATACTTATTTAAGACCTTAATTCTATATAAGGCCTTTTTTAAGTAATATTGTCAGTATTTAAAAGACTTTATAATAGTAAATAGCTTATAATCTAATATATTATAGCTTAATTTAGGTTTTTTAAACTTTTAAAATCAAAAAGCTAGAAAATGCTATTTCCTTTAATTACTTTATTATAATAGGATTTTTACTATTATAAATGTAAATATATCTATTTTAATATAAATCTATTTCTTTAAGTTAAAATAGTAAATTAAAAAGGCTTTTTAAAATGCCTTAATAAAGTCTTAAAATGCCTTTTTTTTTTACTTAATAAATAATATTTTTTTTAATTTTTTATTATTTTTACTTTTTTATATTAAGGCTATTAAAAGCTAAACTATTTTAAAATACCTTTTAAGAACCCTTTAATAGAAATTATAAAATCTAAAAAATATCTAGATTTCTTTAAAGGTTTTAAGCTTTTTTTATTATTTAATTATCTTTACTTTTTTTAAGTCTATTATAATCTTTTTAAAAAATAGTACAAATTTCAAATATTCTATTTAGTCTTAAAAGAAATAATATTTAAATAGTTTAACATATAATTTAATTGCTTTATGCATTTAAAGATCTCCTTAATATACTATATATACTTCTTACAATTTATTAAATATATTAGAATACTATTTAGATATATTATATAGATAGTATTAATTAGGCTTTAAAAGGCTTAATAGATATAATATTAAAAAATTGTTAAGGCATTAATTAGTCTAAATAAAATTACTATATATTTAAAATGACTATATTTAATGTAAATGGCTATCTTTCATTTATTTGATTTTGCAATATAAATGCAATAATAAATATCTTTTATATTAGTTTTTATAAAATAAATAGCTTTTTAAATTTAATTTAAGACTTTAATTATTAATAATAAAAAGTATTAATATTTTATTAAAACCTTATTAAGTCTGTAATAATTTATATATAAATGCAATATATTATTCTTCTTAGGTATAAATAAGATAGATGCCTTAATAGGGCTTTTAAAGGGCTATATATGCCTTATAGTTAGGTTATTATTAATATATTAATATAACTTTTTTAGCTTTAATTGCAATAAAAAGTAAATTAATCTATAAAAAGGAGATTTATTAAATATTAAATTAATATAGTAGTCTATTTTTTTATATTTAAAGATAAAGGATACTTTTTTTATTAAAAATATATTAATAAAGTTTTAAAACTTTTTTTCTTTTATTTTTAAATATTATTATATTATTCTTAATGCCTATAATAATAAAATTCTTTATTTTATTTTTATATTTCTAATAAAACCATTATAATATAAAGATCTTATTTTTAAATTAATTTTAATAAAAATATTACTTTTTAACTATATAGTTAGTTATAATCTATAAATCTATTAAAGTATTTTTTTAAAGTATAGAAAAAGAAATATAAAAGTTTAACTTTATTTTAATGTTAATATAAATGTAAGTAACTTTTTTAGTCTTTTTTTGCCTATTAATTAATTATAAAGAAGCTTTATATATTTTTTTTACTTTTAATAATATATTATTTATTAAAATAAAATAAAATTTTATTACTTTAATAGGCTTTAAGCTTTATTAAATAGTAAGCTTCTTATTAACAGTATTAGCTTTAACTATTAAATCTAAAAGCATTTAAATATTAAAATCTTTTTAATTTTTTATTTAATAAATAGTTTAAAAGGCTTATTTAACTTTAAATATAGATTTAAAGGCTATAAATAGGATTAATTTTATACCTTTTTATTTTTTTTTTTAATATATATTTATATTTAAATTATACACTTTTAGGCAATTTAGCTTAAAATGATTTTTATTTTTATAATTATAATAAATAAGCTATTTATTTATATTTCTATTTATTAGGTTTTTATTTAATTATAAACTACTATAGTCTTATTGCTACTTAAAAAGACTATTAAAATACTTTTAAAATCTATTATACTTATAATTATAGTATCTCTTTTAGCTCTTTTTTTATTTTAATTAGAAATTATTTTTTTCAATCTCTTATTGCATTCTTTTATTAAATCTTAAAACCTAATAATTAAAATAATAACTTTCTTTTTAATATTTAGAGTCTTTAATAAATATAAAAGAATATAATCTTAAAGTATAAATAAAAGCTTTATATAAAAACGTAATACTTTTTATCTTTTTATTATATAAAACAAAATTCTTTTTAAAAAAATCTAAATATTAATAAAAGTCTTAAGGCAATTAATATTCTTTTTAAACTACATTTTCTAACTGCTTTATTAATAAAGGCTTATAATTAATAAAATCTTTAATAAAAAATAGAAATTATTTTTTAAAGGCTTTTTAGTTTTTTTTAATATTATTTTATTTAATTTTAAAAAGTTTATTTAAATATTATTTTTATTTTTATTAAGCTTTAATATTTATATTATTTATAACTAAAAGGATCTTTTACTAGTTTTTTTAATATTCTTACTTTATTTCTATAAAAATATATATAAAGTTATTTAATTATATATCTTTTTATTAAAAAGTAATAAGAAGACTAAATTTTATAATATTTTATATTTAGATTTTTTATTTATTATTAAAATTAAAATCTTTTAAATTGTAATATATTTTTAAAGATTTATTTTATTTAATAGATTTCTTTAAACTATATAATAGGTTTTTTTTTTTTATAGAATTTAATAAGCTTTTATAGCTATTAAATATACTATTATATAATATATATTAATTAATTAATATTATTAAACTTATTAAAAATTAAACTTAAAATAAAAATTATAATACTTTATTTAAATTTTAAAATATTATATATATTTTTTAATTAATATCTTTTAAACTTAAATATAAAAGGTTTTTAGGCAATTTAATTATATATTTAAGGCATTTTTAAATTTAAATAATATAAATAAATAAAGCTTTAAAATTATAAAAAGTTTAATTATTAAATAAAGTAAATCTATTAATGCAATAATATAAAGTCTTTATTGTAATAAGACTAAAGCTTATTGCTTTTTCTATTGCATGTAGATTTTATAGGTAAATCCCTTAGGAAAGGACTAGCTACTCTATTGAGGTTCTGGTAAAGGTCTTAGGTTTGATCCCCCTTATATTAAATTTATTTTTTTAATTTTCTTTTTAGACTTTTTAAATTTATTAACTTTTTTAATATTTAATTTAAAGCTTTTTTTAAATTACAATCTTTAAAAAGCCTTTTTATATATATTAAAAGTAAATTATAATTAAAAGCTATTAACTTTATTTTAATAAAGTTATTATATTTTTTAAAATAGATTATATAAAAGTTATAAGCTTTATTATATAGTTTTTTTAACTTTTTAGCATTTTAATAATTATTAATAGTATTTTTAATTTTTTTATAAAATAAGATTTTAATTAAATAATATATAAATTGTATACTATTAATAGCTTTTCTTTTAATTATAGGCATTATATTATATAAAGCCTGCAAAAGTAATTAGCAATAGAAAGTATAAAGTATAAACTAAAGATTAACTAACTATCTTTAAAGGTCTTTATTAGATTTAATAAATATACAGTTATAAGTAAAAGAAATAGTTACTATATATATAGCTTAAAAGAAGCATTTTTTATTTTCTTTATTATAAAGCTTAGTCATTACTGTATTAACAGCTAAATTATATAAAGGTTAGCTAAAAAAGTTAGTTATAAAGATATTTTATAATTCAATATATTAAGTTTCTAATCTATAGATCTTTTAATTAAAAATTGCAAGGAATATTCAAAAGGCTTAAGCTTTAGTTTAAAGCTATAATAAATAAAATAATAATTAAATATAAATCTTTAAGAGTTTAAGATAACTAAATATAAAGAGATTTAAAGTAAATTATAAAAAGCTATATTTAATATAATAAAATAAAATTAATATAATAAGGAATTAATTTAATATTAAAGTGCTATAATCTTAATATATTATTAAATTAAATTACAAAATATTCTAATAACTAACTTCTTTAATAAACCTCTATATAATTTAAAAGCAGCTATCAATAAAATAATATTTAAACTCTATAATAAAGGTAATAGAAAATGCTTCTGCTAAGCTGTATGTATAGTAGCTATTTTATTTATTTAAAATTATTAATCTATTAAGTTTATTAAAGACCTTTAAAGCTATCTATTTTAATATTAAAACAGTTAGTAAACCTTTAATCTTTATATTTTATTTTATTAAGCTAATTATAGTTATAAGTGCTATATTAATGTATAACTATTAATTATTAAAGTTTAATAGAATAATATTAATACTTTTTATTTTATAATATTAATTTTAAAATTAAAATTTTAAAATTAACTTTTATATTATAATTAAAGGATTTTCAATTAATAATAAAAGCTTTTATTATAAGTTAAAATTCTAAACTATTTAATAAGAATGCTATTAAATTAATAGCTTTTAATTATATAATTTTATAATATCTATATAAAGAAAATATTAATCTTTTAAATAAATTAAAACCTTTAAAAAACTTAAAAATAATATTTAAATTAAAAATAAAATTAATTTTACTTTTTAAAAAAAAAAAGTTTATAATAGCTATTAATAAAATAAATGTTATTTTATAGCTATTTAGTTTATTTATTTATATTTTTTCTTAATTTTAAATTCTAACTTTAGCCTTTTTAATCTTTTTAGTATTATTAATAATAAAACTTATTTATTTATATAAATTAAATTCTTTTAATATATTATATTATTAAAGTTCTTTTTATAATAACTAACTTTCTTAATATATATAAGAACAGCTGTCTAGGTCAATATAGCAATAACTGAACTCTATAATGACAGTAATAAAAGAAGCTTCTGCTAAGCTATATGTATAGTAGCAGTTTCTTTCCCTTATAACCCTCAATTCACTAAATACAGTCAGTCAATCCCCAGTCCCTTGCACTCTACATTGCTAGCCACTTTTGCAGGCCTTATATGACACAATGTCTAAGCCAACAAAAAGAAGATCTATCGGCAGCCTGCCATACATCTACTACCAGCCTTTTAAGGTTATTAATATAATGCTATAATGACAGATGCTATATATAAAGTTATTAGGGTTGACTGGGGATTTAAGGCAATTTAAAGGTTAAATAGGTTGCTTTTTAAGTAATATAGAAAGTTATTTTAAATAGGCCTAAATCTAGAAGTTAGATATATAAAGATAATTTAATTATATAACCTTTATTTATCTTATTGCCTACGTTAAAGATAAATTAATATTATTAATTGTATTTTTAATTAAAATATTAATAAGTAAAAAAAGGCTATATTAATAAGTAATTAATTATTCTTACTTTTTTTTAATAATTACATTTATTTTATTTTTATTAAACTTAATATATTATATTTTTATTTAATATATATAAAACTAGTCTTAAGTATTTATTTTATAAAGTAAAAAGTATTTTATTTATTATAGCATTAAGCTAAAGCTTAAGCCTTTTTAATATTCTTTATAATTCTTAACTAAAAGATCTATAAATTAGAAATGTAATATATTAAATTATAAAATATCTTAATAATTCCTTTTTCTAATTAACCTTTATATAACTTAACAATTAATATAATAATAATTAAACTCTATAATAAAAGTAATAAGAAATACTTTTATTAAGCTATATATATAATAGCTATTTCTTTTATTTATAACTGCATATCTATTAAGTATAGTCAGTTAATCTTTAGTCTCTTATACTCTATATTGCTAATTACTTTTATAGGCCTTATATAATATAATGCCTGCAATTAAAAGAAAAGCTATTAATAGCATACTATTTATATACTATTTAATTAAAATCTTATTTTATTAAAAGATTAAAAATGCTATTAATAACTATTAAAATATTAAAAAACTAAAAAAACTATATAATAAAGCTTATAATCTTTATATAATCTATTTTAAAGAATATAATAACTTTATTAAAATAAAGTTAATAGCTTTTAATTATAATTTACTTTTAATATATATAAAAAGGCTTTTTAAAGATTATAATTTAAAAAAAGCTTTAAATTAAATATTAAAAAAGCTAATAAGCTTAAAAAGTTTAAAAAAGAAATTTAAAAAAATGTCTAAAGACTTAATAATAAAAGAAAAATAGTTTTTTAAGGCAATTAACTGGCATTTATATAAAGTATTATATAAAGCCTAGTTTGCCTAGCTAGAGGACTAAATGGCGATTGTAAATACGGCCTATAGGTCATAAAGGAGCTATATGTAGGGTTATTAGAGTTGACTGGGGATTTAGAGTTGCTATCTAGGTGATATAGAAAGTTATTTTAAATAGGCCTAAATCCAGAAGTTAACTGAGCTCATAAGGATAATCTAGTTACATAACCTTTATTTATTCTATTGTCTACCTTAAAGATAAATTAATATTATTAACTGTATTTTTAATTAAAAAAATAAAAAGTATATTTATATTAATATATATAGAAATTATTATTATAAAACCTTTATTAAAAGTTGATAGACTTAAAAATAATTATATTTTCTTATAAAAGGCCTAAAAATATAATTTAAAGTATTTTATTATAATTAATATTTAATATTTAATAATAGAAATTAAATTAATTAAGTTAAGATTTATTAATATAAAAAAAAAACTAATTATTAAAAAGTTAAATTAATTATTATTAAGTTTTTATAATTATAAAATATTACTTTTTTATAAAAAAGTACTTTATTTTTATAATAAATAAAAAGCTAATTTATAAAGTTTAATTTTAAAAAAAGGTATTAAAATGCAATTAATTAAATAAAAGTTATAGTTTAATATATAATAAAAAAGAAATTAATAAAAGTTATACTAAATAGGTTTAATTAATTGCTATTATAATAATTAAATATAAATCTTTAGAGATTTAAATTAAAGAGTAGACTTTATATTAAAATAATAGAATCTTAATATACTATTAATTAATCCTAAACTAATTATAAAATATAACTTTTATATCTATATAAAACTTATACCTTTATAGCCAAAACATTATATCTATTTAGTTACTACCTATTTTAAATAGACTTAAATCTAAAAGTTAAATTTATAAAGATAATTTAATTATATAACTTTTATTTATTTTATTACTTACTCTAGAGATAAGTTAATATTATTAACTGTATTTTTAATTAAATACTTTAAAAATATATTAATATTATTAACTAAATTCTTTAATTAAAAATACTATTTTATAAAAATCTTTTAAATATTTATTAAAACTATTTTACTTTTTCTTAAAGTAATTCCTAATATCTGGCTTATTTTCCTTACTGTTTAAAGGAATAATAAATACTGCAGAGTTATTACCTACTTTCCCGACCTCTCTACTTACAGGATAGATATCCAGTTCTCCTCTAAAGGGTCCTAATAGTAATTGTAGTTCATTAGACCATTCTGTCCTATATGGATCCAGCCATTGTGTTATATCTGACGATTGTGGCTCGAAGAGTACTGGCATGCGATGGTGAAGGAACTTCAATTGCGAGCTCGAGTTCGTGGTAATGATTGCGTATGAGTAGAGCTTTTCCTCTGAACCTGCCGTACGTTAGCATCGATGCCTTACTCATGCTACCTTTCACTAGAGTTTTTACCTTCGAACTGCACGCAGTCCCAAAGACCAGCAAAGTACATCAACCTGTCGTCTTTCCGCTTCACGTAGTGCGGGAGCTTATCTTTACCGCTTTTAATCCATTCATAGAATCCTTGGGCCACAATGACGCATCTTTTGTGCGTCTTCATGCTGGACCACAGGCCTCCATGACGACTGAGGGAATCGTCTCGACAATTGATGGTCTTCAGCATCGAGCCATACTCGGGACTTCGCTTTGTCCATGATGGGATCAGACCCCATTTCATGGATTGTAATCGGTACTCCGTAGAGTCTCTTGGGTTCATTCCACTTGGCGTTAGGATTTCTCGAGCTTCGCCATGGTCATACTGGGGCCCGGCATTTGGGCTTGGAGCGTTTGCAAGGTAAACTAGGCCATGATAGCCCGGTGCAAAGTTATAGCTGTTGCAAGGGGCATCTTCTCCGGTATCCTCTGGTGCATCATCAACCCTCAGTCCGTCATCCTGGAGCATTTGACGAATTTCAGATGGCCGCTGTACGTTGAGGTCAGTAGGCAAATCCAGGGTTGGTGACTAATCGTGAACGTACCAGGGCCAAAGCATATCTTCCGCACATAGTCTACGAACATCAAATAAGCTGTTTGGTACGGAGTCTTTGCAGTTGTGGAAGGTTACGGTATATCACCTCATTTGTTATTGACTACAAAACGATCACGTGTGACAAGATATGACGAACCATTGAAGTGGCTGTCAAAAGAACACGTGATGATTGGTTGAAAAGAGGCGAAGAAAGAAACTCTTATGGTATCGCTATGTTGACATTAATCCCACTCCTTGCCCTGACTTAATAATCCCAGTTGTCAAGGCCATGTCTTATGCCTTGCGACGAGCCTTGCGCTTCAAAGTAATCTCTTCTGCCCAAGAATCCTCGAAAAGTGTTGGCTTCTGCTTGACATCGCCGTTTCGAATACCTAAACGGCGAACGACCTGGAACGCGCCGGTACCAACAGACATTGTCTGACCCATGATGATACACTCACTAACACCCTCGATCTGGTCCGTCTTCATTCCAGCTGCAGCCTCGAAAAGGTGATCCGGGGTCTTTTCGAACGAAGCCAGTTGCAGTACGCTGTCACGCATCTTGGACAAACCAAAACGTGTGATGCCAAGAACCTCGCCCTTGTAGGTCATCACGTCGGCAAGAAGTTGCATGTGACGGGGATCAATATTCATATCGCCCATAACCGAGCCAATCTCGACAGCGATTGTTGTTCTTGCTGCTTCGATACCAAGTACGTCCCTGCACTCCATGACGTTGTTGGAGCTTGCCTTGGTGCCAATTACACCCTCTGTAGTCATACATTCACGAAGGCCATAACCCTCCACGAGAACGGTATGAGTATTTTGTTCTGAAGTCTGAATGATCGCACGAGTCGCTTCAGAATAACCGGAGATAGGCACATTGGGCAGTGCTCGGCGAAGGAAGTTGGCCCTGAGCAACATGTCTCCACTTTCCGCAGCAGCAGCTTTGCTTCGGGTAGTTGTCCTCTTCGCTGCCGGGTCGCTAATATCACGCACTCGAACAATAATCCGGTCTCCATCGATTGAAAGATCATCCCTTTGCACCTTGAGCTTGCGTTGTTTGCATATAGCCTCAGCGATATCGTAGGGGCCGATACCAAGATGCATGTCCGAAAGCGCAGTGGGATCAATCTGTAGGACGACATTGCCTTCTGTTGTGCGCCATTCGTCCTCAACAAAACGTAGAATATCTGAAATATACGTCTTCTCAATTCGCCCCTTGACCACCCTTGCGGCTTCAATCTGCTCATTGTTCTCCAAAGGGCATGTGATGACCGGTGTGCTAATAGCCTTGGACGCGTTGATAATTTCCTTGATTCGGGGAACACCTTGTGTGATACTCATACCAGCAACGCCAGCAAAATGGAAAGTCTTCAGCGTCATTTGAGTACCCGGTTCACCAATAGAGTGAGCTCCGACTGCTCCAACAGCATGTCCAGGTTCAACATGCGCCTTTTTGTACTTCTCTAGACACAATTTGATGAAAAGTTGGAGTGTTGACAGCGTGACTTTGGCGGTTCGGTCGGCATGGTCTTGAGCGGTTGGCTTAATCATTGTGTCGCCCTCAAACCCAGCAAGCTTTCTCACTCTTTCCAATTTTGACGCTAAAGCTTCAACATGACGCTCAATGGCTTTGAGAAATCCTCTTGCGCCCTCGTGCTCGTCAATGCCATAATCACTAGTATCTTCGTAGTCCAGGACCTCGCCATCCAGGAGTCCTTTTCGGATATAACGCCGTCGCTCATGCTCTAGCTTCGAGTCGCAAAAGGATCTGATTTCATCTGGCGTCATAGAGGTCTCGGTGTTGTCGACCGTCAAACTTTGTGCATGGGTCCAAGTTCGTTCGAAATGTACTGGCGCTGCTGAGCCTTCCATATCGACAGGGTCGAGTTTATCCGCGCCAAATTGGAACTGGACAATACCGCCCCCAGACGTTCGGACTGTGTCGTCATATTGTGTTGACAAATCCTCGAGTGACTTCATTAGTCGTCGAGACATGTAGCCGGTCTCGGCGGTTTTGACAGCAGTATCGACTAGACCTTCACGGCCTGACATGGCGTGGAATATGAATTCGGTTGGGGAAAGGCCACTGTAGAAACTGTTCTTGACGAAGCCTTTGGAGGGAGGTTGTCGAGCGTTCTTATGGAAATGAGGGAGCGTTCGGTCCTGGAACCCATCCGCCACACGAGCGCCGCCGATAATCTGTTGTCCGACAAGGGCTACCATCTGGGCCACGTTGAGGTCCGAACCCTTCGATCCAGATTTAGCCATGACAAGCGGAGCGTTGTTGCGGCTCAAGGTTTCGACACAGTAAGATCCTGCCTGTTGTCGAACCTTGCTGAGAATACCAGACATGAAGTTCTCCAGGGACTGTTCCTGATTGCAACCGGCAGCCTTCTCAAGCTTTCCGGCCTTGAATGTTTCAATCAAGTCATCACATTGCTTGTAAGCGGCTGCAGCAAGCCTTTCTTTCTCCTGGATGAGCGATTCGGGAGGAAACACGTCTCCGATACCAATAGAAAAGCCATGGTTTGTTAGCTGTCGCGCACAAAGTTTAGCCAACCTGTTCATGGCCGTCACAGCCTCGTCTGGTCCAAAATCTCGTAGAATGACATAGAAGATCGAGTCTTTCTTGCCGTCGCCTACGGTAGACTTATCCATGCGACCACACATCACTTCTGAGTTACGGACCACTAGCCAACCATCGTTGGGGTCCATGTCTGGACATTGACCAGGCCGGGCCTTGTACGTTTTGCACTTGGCATCAAGATTCACCTTGACTGGTGAATCTTTGTTGGGCCGCATCAACATACCGAACAGTTGCTTACCTGTCCAGAGGGACTGTGGTGCAATAATAGCGGGGGGTGGTAAGTCCAAGTGCGTTTTGCCATCCATCATGTGCATGCAGAGATAAGTGAATGTCTTTCGATCGAAAAATCGATCTTTGCCGCTCAACAGATACGCTGCGGTGATAAAATCTTGTGTCGCAGCAATGACAGGTTCACCGTTCTTGGGAGTGGCAAGGTTGTGCTTGATGCCCATCAAATTGATGGCCTCAGCACGAGCCTCCTCAGTTTGTGGAACATGAAGATTCATCTCATCTCCGTCGAAGTCGGCGTTATAAGGACCACAGACACACTCATTCAGTCTAAAGGTCCTCCAAGGGCGGACTTTAGCAAGATGGCTCATGATACTGAGCTTGTGGAGGGAAGGTTGACGATTGAAAAGGACAATGTCGTTATCTTCAAGATGTCGCTCCACAATGTCACCAAACTTGAGATCCCGAGCTATATGCTCCCTGTTGCCAAACTTGAGAGACTGCAGATAGCCTCCGTCGTCTGATTTGATGACACGCTGGGCTCCGGGCCAGACGTCTGGTCCATTTTTGACACATTGACGCAGTTTTTCGATGTTGTGTCTTTGTACCCTTTCAGGATAGGTCAAGTTCTTCGCAACCAACTCAGGAACAGCGACCTGATCAATACCCAGGTTAGGATCTGGAGAAATGACTGTCCTTCCAGAAAAGTCGACTCTTTTCCCGGAGAGATTGCCACGGAAGCGGCCCTGCTTGCCTTTCAGACGTTGACAGAAACCTCTGGTGGTTTTGCCAAAACCAGGTTGTTGAAGGCCAGGAACGTCACTGTTGACATACATGGCTATCTGGGTCTGTAGATATTCCCATTGCTCCATGATGGTCTGAACTGGAGATCCTTTTTGCAAAGCGGAGCGGATCATTCCACTGACCCAAACAATATCAGCTAATTTGGTTGTAATATCATCCTCATTGCTAGCATTATCTTGGGCAACAGATGGCCTGATGCAAACAGGAGGGGCAGGTAGAAACTGCCAGATAAACATCTCAGGTCGTCCCTCAGCAGGATCGAGTCCCAGAAGCTCACAGTCTGTGGGGCTAATCATTTTGAAGAGGTTGAGGACTCTGAGCGGATTCAGATCCTCCATCGCTTTGCGCAAATGCTTGTCAAGCTCGGGGTTTTCGCGTTTCGCCTCATTGAACGAGTTGTCAAATTTGATCTTACTTTCCGGGGGAGTCTTCTTGGCAGAGGTTGACTTGTTGTAGGCAACAAACTTATCATGAGCCAGCTTGAGGACACCAATCTTTCTGATTTGGCCATTGAGAGAGCCGCAATAAGGACAGGTCTTCACTTTCCGGCATTGCTCGTTGATCCTCTTGCATATTTGGGTCCGTCTTAAATTGTCTAGGAATGGTCGTCGTAGCTCCTTCAGGAACTGTTGTCGTTCGGGTTCCTCGAGCAAAACTCGGCCGCAGTCCTTAGACAGCATTAGAATCATATAAAACCACGCTGCACGGTTGGTTCATGACTATACCTTGCAGATTTCTTGCAGAATTGACATGATGAACCGAAGATATCCAACATGGAACGCAGGTAGAGGCAGGCGAACATGGCCGAAATGACCATTGCAGTCTTTGAGAGACTCTTGGCAGGTCGAACATCTCCCTTGCTTGCTGGAAGTACCCTAATACGATGAGCTTGCGGCCAAGATATCTTTGTCTGGCATGGATCACTCACCAGTCGGGAGTCCAGAGGGCCGTGGCGATATGGAGCGCGGTTGTTCTCAATATCATATAGTAGGCGATCGGAAACCTCGAGAACAGCTTGATTGGCAATGTCTTGGTTGGATCTAGGCGTGAAAAGTCAGTGTTATGCAGCTAGACAATATGGTGATTGAAATACTGACTGGATACCAAATTTAATACCCTTGAATCGCTTTGGCAGCTTGTCCACAAGCTGCTGCTTGACGGGACTATCCACAGAACCGGAAGCCGCCATTTTAAATATTCAATGGTTGTAGTTCCAGATCGCCGTGGTCGTTACGAGAGAGCTGTAGGCGCAGGCGCCAATAGACGTCGGTAGGAATTACGAAGGCGCAAGCTTGTTGGTAGTGCTGTGCTCGGGGGTCTGCGGGCGGCGAGGATCGTGGGGTTGGGATCACAACAAGCTTAGATGAAAAGCTGCTTGCAAATGAAAGATTTCGCATGCGACGTACATGACCAGAGATCCAAGGTCGCGACGCGGAGAACGGATATCAAGTTGAAGGTTGAAGGACGTGGGTTTGGTCGCAAAATTTCCATCGCCTGCGAAGAGGGACTCGGCGCACTTAGATAGTCCTAGTTTGTCGTGCCCCACCACGCTGCCGACACGCGGGGCCACCCATTCGAATCACCACAGACCAAAACACAGTTACCTACCTAAGTAGGTAGGTACCTGTCTTAGACGACTTCAGAAATCACCCCCCAAAACATCAACTCTAACACTTCCCTCGTTATCCGTACAGCTAAAAATAAAATTAAAAAATTAAAAAATTAAAAAAAAACTATCAGATAGAAGGTTAGTGCCTAGTAACTAGGTACTTAAGGATGAATCATTCAGTGGATTTTATGCTAAATACACATCACATCACATCAAGCAACTGACTTGGTTTGGTTTCTCCCAAAACCTTCCATCATAACCCTAATTAGGCAGCTACTAACTCTAGAGATATAAAACTTACAAGACACTCATCATCTGTCTTCTGAGACTCTAGGCGAAGGCTACTGGGGCATTGTCGCAAATTCATCTCAGTCTTCGCAAACTTTGTGATCTCTCTTCATCCACCATTCATAGAGCTTCCTAATTCGCAATTCTTTCTCTGCTGCTGTCATTCTTTCTTCGACGAGTCCTCAGGGTTACTTTCGAATCTCGATCGGTTCGATAAGAGCTGCGACAGGACAAAATGATTCACATCTTCGTCGCCCCAATATGCCATATGGGATGCAATCGTATTGATCGGGTTGAAGTCGAGGACACTTCTATATCTGCTGTCAACGCCCATCCTTTATCAAATTGCACTATGGCTCAGGGTGCACTTACTCTTGGATACTATAATCAACTCTACCGTTACGGTTGAGTGCTCGAACTTTGGCCTCCTCGTTGCGCATCTTACGCGCCTTCTTATCTTCATCTGCTGCTGTTGTCGTTGAATTGTCCTCGTCTCTTGTCGGTCGAAGACGGCTTTTCTGGAAGCTGGAATACAAAGTTTCAATCTCGTCATCGATCAGTGTTGGGTTACGATCCCCGGCTTTCGAGTCAAGCCCAGCATTACCAGTTGCAGAGTCCGCGAGCTTCTTCATTCGTGCATCTGTTACCTCCAACTTTTCCGCAGCACTGGAGACGTCCCGGTTCGTTACCACCTTGGTCCCTGCAGCATCAGTGCTGGTGGCCTCTCCTTGACTTGCGTTAGCCGTAAGCCGCGCCACTTCTTCGCTGGTCAGCCCGAGAGAACGATTGAGTAGGTTGCTGGCGATGCCAGCACTGAGGCTTGACCATAATCCACTAACGCTCTGGCCAACTTTGGCTCCAATTCCTGTCAACCCCTGAGGTGCAACATTGCCAAAGATCCCCCTCTTTGTGTAAGGTAGCAATTGGGGCTTCAGTGTCGACATAGAGGGTGAGATCAGGGGTTCTAGGCGGTAGCTGATAGGGTCCGACGGGTGGAAGATGTTGAAGAGCTGCTGAACCTTTGGTGATGCGACAGACGTAGGAAGACCAGTTACCGAGGAGATCTGCTCTGTCCCTGAAGCAAGCGGGGCAGGACGCAGAACGTCATCTGAAGTACTTGTTCCTGCGGCGTTCTTGACATTCCCTGCTGGAAGGTGATGTCTAGCTGCTATCGTCCTAGAAGCATTTCAGCATTGTGAATCTCTCCGTACAAAGTGCGACAAGACGTACTGCCCCTTGAGCATTTGAAAGAGGCCTATCGGAGAACCGATACAAAAGAAGTCCTCAACCCTAAATTCTAGGTTGAGATCAGAGTCTTTACTGGGTGTTTCGGAAACATCCTGAGCTGGCCATAGTCTCAGAATCGATCTCGAGCCTGGAACCTGGTCACGTTTCTGTTGGCAAAGCAGATCGAAAAGGATAGCCGAGCCTAAAGAGTGACCCATCAGATGCACTTTCCCCTGAAAGTCCGGGTTCCGTTCCCTGAACAGTTTGAAGATTCTGTTGCATTCGTTGAGAACAATCTTCGAAATCTGCGCTCGGTACGAACTTTGATACAGTAAAACATCCAATGCAAGGTCTGAAATCAGAGAGCGGGCGAAAGCCACACCTTCAATAGTGATATCCTCTAAAGATGGGTCTGGCAAGTCGTTCAAGTCAGCTACATGTCAGCCAACAAGTATAGGAACGTGCACTTACACTCGTCCTCATCACCATCGAGATCCCCCAGATCACGCTCACCTTTCTTCTCACGCTTCTTGGGAAAGTCTAATAAGTGTCTCCAACAGACTGGGAGCACCTGAACTCTGCTATTACCTGGTCCTGCTCCCAGCTCTGAGTTCAATGCCTTCAAGTCTGCCGAGTGTGCATAAACGGACTTGATTGTCTTGCGGAGAACGTTGACATCATGGACAAAGTTGATGCTCTCCATTCTAAGACGGTCAGTCACGGAACTATCGGGGCACTCCTTATCCAAACCTTACCGTAAGCTCAGGAGCTGGCCTATACCGTGGGTGACAAGCACCAGATGCTCTATTTCACGTCCTTGGGTCTCGCCGGCCTGCGCATTGTAGTCGTCTTGAATTTCTTGTTCTTGACGCCGGCGTATTTCTTCTTCCTTTTCAGCCTTAGTCTTGCCTTCGCTTTCAAGAAGAGAAGATAACTGTCGCTGTAGTGTTGATTGCCGAGGGTCTCGACCGGGGCTGTTTTTCACCCCTTCTTGAATCGGTTCTTCCTGTGAGGCTCGAGTCGAAGGCGGTGCGGATCTTCGTTTCAACAGCCTTTGTTGTTTTTCATCCAATGGCAACACATCCTCACCGGTTTCAGACTTGTTTTCGTCACTCTTGTCCTTTTCTGCATCTTTTTCTTTGTTCTTGGAAGGCTCTGAGTAACCGCGAGCCAGTTTCACTCCACTCATATAACTCCCACCAGAGAATCTTTGGTACATAGAGGAAGCAACCCACGAAAGCATGCCCTCTGTATTCAGATAAGCAGTATTTGTATCATGGTAAGTAGCCATACTGTTCATGTGTGTTCCAAACAAGCGGTAAGACTGAGGTTCACTCTGGCCACGGGAAGGTGGCTCTGTTGGTGAAGCGTCACCAACTTGCGGTGCGGCGGTGTTCTCTACCGGTCCCTTGGATGTTGACTTTAGGTTCTCTTGTGACGCCTTTGGTGTCATATTTCGTCTCGTACCCAATGGGCTACGATCCCTTGCTATACAACAGTTTAGTTGGATAATCGAATGGAGCTCTGTTTATCTTACTGGGATATAACCATGGCTTCATCTTAAGATAACCCTAGACGGAAGGTCGAGTTAAATGAGAGCTTGTATATCTGTCTTTTGATACTTACCTCCTCGAGCTGGGCGGCAAGATTTTCCTCGCAAGGGCGCAGGTTTGAGCCTTCTTGATAGAACCATGTTCCGCGTCGAACTAATACTGATCAGAGACTGAGAAGGATAGATGATGCCCCGACATACCACTATAAACTGGACCAAGCCAATAGACAGGGGCCAGTTCACGGGATTCGATATCCACGTCAAACAGGAAGTCCTCGTTCACCGGGACACGAGCGCCAGTTAGCTGTGAGCATGAGATTCTGGTAGCCTGATCCGAGATATCATCTGTGGTATGACCTGTCACATCTGCTTTACGCTTTCTTGTGGCCGCGTGTGTGTTTCCGGGAGCCAAGCTCCGAGTACTTTCCATTTTTTCGAGCAGCTTCTGATACTCAGCTTCAAGAGCCCTTGAGTCGGAGGTCGAAAACGCATTGTATTTCTTGGGTGACGTCGAAACCTGCTCAGGTTCCGTCGAACGACTTAGTTTGGGTTTTCGCTTTGGAACATCCACGGCGTGAAACCACTGAACCTTCAGTGGAGGGCATCCTGAAGGGTACGTTCGGAAACTTTGGCCATACAGGTGAGTCGTGCTATGGTCGTCTGGATTCGCAGGCGCCGCGGCCAGGAGGCTGTCTTGTTCTGCTTTGGGCTTTTGAGTCGGAGTTGTACTGCGACTGGCGGCCCAAGGGTTTATTGAATCAACTGCGGAACTCAAATACGACTTCTCAGTCTTCTTGTCAGTAGCCACCGGGGCCATTGTTGCACTGAAACTTCTTGACCATGCACTTGGGCGTTTTTTGCGGAAGATCGACAGCGTGTGCCTCTTCAGCAAGAATACAAAGGTAACCGGGCGTGTTTGGAGCTGTAGTAGCGCCAGAGTGACACGAATCTCACCGGTGTCCTGGAGTCAGACCTCAAATCAATAGCTGGCGTTATCAGCCCTGGCAAAGTTATGTGAATTAGTCAGGCAGAGTATTTTAAAGCGAAAGTACGATAGATGAGTCTGGGCCTGCCACAGAATATGACAAAAGAGGTCTATCACCAAGCACTCAGAGGCATCGAGAGGTTGATAGGATCTTGCACACGTTTCATGTGAAAGTCCATATGACGTCCCAGGGCTGCAATGGACTACGCACTAGGTACTATTAGTGCATGTGCGGTAATTGTTAGCCTAGCCGCTTTGAGCTCTTATAACCTACCTACTTACCCGGTACGAAGTACCAAGATATGAACGGACGAGACCAAGTTATCATCACGGAGCATTACTACTGACCTACTTGGTACTAGGTATAGAATGAATAGGTAGTATGGTTACCGCTCTTTACATGATTGACAGTGCACCACCGTTGATAATAATAAAATGAATAGAGATTCACATCACGAAGGTTTCATTTCTTATCCTCTTTGCATTTCTTTTCGATCTATATACATGAATTTTCATGTAGTAACTTGTCCAGTCGCGCACATAATCAAAGTATCACTCATAATCGAAACAAGCATCGACATCTGTCCGTGTCTGATAAGCCTCGATGTGCATAAGAAATCCATCAACATATAACCACATCACCACGTACTGGCAGGGACATTCACAAACATAGGATATCTTGTTCAATACAGCTGAAGCTTATGCTCTTGCAGACCACTTTCACCTTTAATTTTCTCCCACGATGCCGCGCCCTTGATAACCTTTGCCTCACCTACGCCCAAGGCCATGATCCTTCACTTTGGAAATCGGGTACAGGAAGTTGCCAATCCGACTTACAGCGACAGTAGACCTGTCTGGAGAATCGACCCCCACTGGGCCTGCTGCTGCTGAGCGGTATCTGCTGCTGTCATGCCATGGCTATCTCGTAAACCGCGAATGTCATTTTCTCTGTTTACCGATAATCGGCCAACACCTAGAGCTTCAGCCACAGAGCGAGCGTTTTCGGGAAAAGAAGAGTTCGGAATCGTTGAACATAGCCAAAGCAGAAGCCAGAGGGACTCCTCTTGTTTGCACTCAACAGCCAGGTGAAGCCCACTCTTCATATCTGCAAGAGGATCCTGATATGTCACAAAGGACGCCATGTCCTCGATGTCATCGCTGGCATCACGAAGCAATTCGACAATACCCCCAATGTCACCCTCTGCACACATCACATGTAGCGCACGAGCCGGACGTGCTTCAGGGTGAGTCTCAAGATATGCTTCCTCTGTAATCAACGGCAGAATGTCTAGTCCTTCTTGGACACCGCCCTCATTTGTATATGTTGTGATGATTGCCGCGCCCGGTGATGCAGAGAGAAATGGGTTGGTCACAGAAGGTCCCGCGTTGTTGATAGGGAGGTAGGCGCTGCAGCTGGGACACTTAAGAGACAGGGCTATGTCAGTGGATTGATCCAACAAGCATTGCCTACCAATATTCAGTTTACGTTCCGAGCGGTGAAGAGACATCAAATGAACTCACCAATGGAAATGACAACCGCAGGACAATTCGAGATCGTCAGGGACCGATGAGTTCGAGGTAGTACTGGGACCAACAGTACCGGAAGCCTCGATTTCATCATCGTCTATTTCCAACCGCAACACCAACGCCTCCTCGCAAACCTTACAAAGCGACATAATAGTAGTAAGCAGCCAGGGTACTTCTTGGGATTTTGAAACCCTGAAAGATGCGTAATTCGAGGTGGCTGAGGCAGGCAGATGTGAATGAACGAGACTGTACAGCAGGGGCACAGATAACTTTTGCTGTGCTTTTTTCTCTTCTCCACATCCACGTTTCTGCAAAATACTGTGGCCATACTAGGTACTGAGAGGTAGGTATGGAGTACTTACTGATGTACTGACTGCTAGGTACCTTACCTTGCATGGAAGCCATGGAACAAGCTGAGTGGGGCCCCATGTAGGTACTAACTGGTACGCATCACCAGTAGCAGGAAGTACTGCCTTAGTATTCTGGGTCAGAGCATTGAATTCTTGAACTAATGCGGCACATTAAAAGAAGAAAAAGAAAATAAATAGAACACCTACAAAACTCACTCTTGATGAGATAGTAGAGCACAATAGTGTAGGAGAATAGAGGAATATTACGGAAGAGTCAAGTGACAGATCTTAGGAGGAACAAACAATACTCGTTGGTTCGCCATGGAAGGCAGTAGCGTTAGGCACAGTTGGATTAGTGCTAATTGGGTAGGTACTTTAGTAGCTTGCTAGTGCAGGTGCCCAGAGGAGACCTTGGAATGGGGGACAGAAAAAAAGCTGCACTGCCATCTTGAAAGTGCTATATCATTACATCATTGCTGATACAGGCCTGCAGGAGGCTCTCGGCAGGGAAGCTCCCCGCAGTGACGTGGCAGGCAAGTACTGTGGCGCAAGCGGATAGGTATACTCTCTGCGGTTTGGCCCACTCGAAATACTCGAAGTGTCGTTAGAAGGTACTTGGTCAACCCGCATTGTTCAGGTACTGCTCAATCTGGAAAAGGTGCTCCCAAGGCCTCCCCACTCATGCTATGGATGCCGCCTGAAGACTGGCGTTCGTCTCCTTTCAGGCGCCCAATTCTCGCATCATCATCTCCTTCAACCCGTAACAGTGATCAGCCTCTCCTTGCGCAACAGGTCGTTTCTCTATTCTCTTAATTGCTTCACGGTCCCTAGGTGTCGCTATAGCTTCTCTCTACCTGGCAGTCTATTTCTGTAAAAGCGCCCTACCCGAGCGCCCCTCATTCCCCCGCCATGAACGTTTTGAAGCTTCAGAGGTCGGTTGCGCCGGATCTTGCGGGCTACATTGCTCAGCTAATAGTGAGGCTATAGGAAGTTTCCTCAATTCCAACAAAACGAGATCTTCACCTTGTCCGATGCCTTCCAGCGACTTGATGTTGACGACAAGGGATACCTTGACGAAGCTACCGCTATCAAGGCCACGCAACAAAGCGAGAACCAGCCCTACGATGTCGTGCGCCAAGCGCTAAAGGAAGTCGAGCTTGATTCATCACGACGTGTTGAGCTGGAAGACTATGTCAGCGTGTGTATTAGCGCTAAACCGTTTAAAACTTGGTAATTGACACTGACTCTCTTGCTACCAGCTCGTTGCCAAGCTCCGCGATTCCTCACCTGCTCAAAAGCGCATGTCTACAGGGCCTACTTCATCCTCGGGAGGCGGAGGAGGCGTTGTTGCACAGCGAACTGGCGGTCATGCCTCCAAAGGCAGCCTAAGCGGCAAGATTCAGGTCCAAGGCTCCAATGCTAACATTACTCACACCATCAACGAGGATGAGCGTACTGAGTTCACCCGCCACATCAATGCTGTTCTGGCTGGCGATGCCGATATCGACAGTCGTCTGCCTTTTCCCACAGATACATTCGAAATGTTCGACGAATGCAAGGATGGTCTGGTCTTGGCCAAGCTCATCAATGACAGCGTTCCTGACACCATCGACGAACGTGTTCTTAACATTCCCGGCAGGAAAATCAAGAACCTCAATGCTTTCCACATGAGCGAGAACAACAATATCGTCATTGAATCTGCCAAAGGAATAGGCTGCTCTGTTGTCAATATCGGTGCGGGTGACATCATTGAGGTCAGAGAGCATCTTATCCTGGGTCTGATTTGGCAGATTATTCGACGAGGACTCTTGGGTAAGATCGATATTAAGCTCCACCCTGAGCTTTACCGACTGCTTGACGAGGACGAAACCCTTGAGCAGTTCCTCAGACTACCTCCGGAGCAAATTCTCCTTCGCTGGTTCAACTATCATCTGAAAGCTGCTAACTGGTCTCGCACGTAAGTTCGCGCTGTTCGTCGGTGTTTTTTCTTTATAATAAACTGACTGTTCCCAGTGTCAACAACTTCTCTTCCGATGTTAAAGATGGTGAGAACTATGCGGTTCTGCTTGCACAGATTGGTCCTGAATATGGTGTCACCCGTGCGCCTTTGCAGAAGCAAGACCTACATGATCGGGCTGAGGCCGTTCTCCAAGAAGCGGACAAGCTCGGCTGCCGCAAGTTCTTGACACCGAAGTCCCTTGTTGCAGGAAATCCGAAGCTTAACTTGGCTTTCGTGGCTAATCTCTTCAACAACCATCCCGCTCTTGACCCTATTACCGAGGAGGAGAAACTTGAAGTCGAAGACTTCGATGCAGAGGGAGAGCGTGAGGCCCGAGTTTTCACTTTGTGGCTCAACAGTTTGGATGTCCAACCTGCAGTCGTTTCCTTCTTCGATGATCTTCGGGACGGTGGCATCCTCCTTCAGGCTTACGAGAAGGTTATCCCTAACTCCGTCAACCCTCGACACGTCAACAAACGTCCAGCTCACGGTGGAGAGATGTCGAGATTTAAGGCCGTTGAGAACACCAACTATGCGATCGAACTAGGCAAACAGAATGGCTTCTCGCTTGTGGGTATTCAGGGAGCCGACATCACTGATGGGCAGAGGACTTTGACTCTTGGTCTCGTGTGGCAACTTATGCGCAAGAATATTACAGTTACCCTGTCTTCACTGGCCCAGAAGCTGGGTAAGAGGGAAATCACCGACTCCGAGATGGTACGATGGGCAAACGACATGTCGCAAAAGGGCGGCAGGAACTCTGCCATTCGGTCTTTGAAGGACCCTTCAATTGGCTCGGGTATCTTCCTTCTGGATGTCTTGAACGGAATGAAGAGCAGTTACGTCGATTACGACCTTGTGACAGCTGGTCAGACCGACGAGGATGCTTACTTGAATGCCAAGCTAAGCATCAGCATCGCTCGAAAGCTTGGTGCAACCATCTGGCTAGTCCCCGAAGATATCTGCCAAGTCCGCAGCCGTCTGATTACTACATTTATTGGTAAGCATTTCCTACGTTTTCTGTTTGTATTCGGCACAATTCGCTAATCTGACTAATAGGTTCCCTTATGGCTACCTATGAAAGAATGTAGATCTTGTCTGGAACTTGTTTGGCGACAGTGCGTTCCGGGGATGCTGTTAATCACATGCTGGGATACCTCACATATTATTATAAAAGCTTTTGTTCCATTGATCCAAGTTCTAACACCGGAGCCTGTCTTACTCAAAGTCAAGGGAATGTCCCGTCTACGTAGTCTCTCAAGTAAAGTGAGCAAACGTAGCTTATATACTACTTCACGATGTCACGAGCCACCGTCGGTCTAGTATCGTTTGCATAATGGTCTGTAAAGACAGTGTCTCAACTTTAACATCGTAAGACGTGGATTCTTCGGATGGCGAAGGCCTTATCCGCCAGAAGTTAGATCAAAGGATCAAATACAGACTGCATAGAAAGCTCGGTCCTGTAAAGATACCCAACCAGAATATCAGATTTCCCAGTGTTTTGCGCCCCCGCAGCCATTTGGTGCGACTCAACCTCACCAGCTTCAATACGGACTGTCAGTAACCAAGCTAATGAGCCAATCAAAGAACTTACTGGCAGTTGGCACATTTGGAGGAATAGGAGATAGCCTCTCAATTTTTTGAACAAACACCACATGACCAACTCATGAACACAAGCTGAGAGAAAAAATGTGATGAGGGTGGCTGTGTGTTTGTTGACCTTCAAGGATGAAATAGAACTATGGTAGACATGTCGTAATAAAAAGACGTGTACTGGTCGGTTCCAGTCACGAGCGAATTGATCCCAGGAAACTGATAAGCGAATATGTATCAGTCCGTGTACCTTCAACGTGCAAATGTTGTCCGACTTACCGCTGTTCCACCATGCGTTATAAAAACTACGATCAGCAAAGTATGTCAACTCGGCTAAGATGTTTAGGATAGTCTCCCATATGAGATACCAGACAAGCTGACGATTTAGTACATCTCTTCCGACTTCAACAATGTTTTCACTTACCAGATATTCCATCATGAAGGGAAAGATGAGATCAAGAAGTAGTCCCGGGAACTCCTGAAGTCTCTCAGTAAGCTGAACACCATTGTTCTTCATTTCAACTGTTCTCATGACCACGGGATCTGCATGTTTCTGTTAGACTTTGTAGTTGATAGGTTCCTGGTAAGAATCGACTTGCATATAGAATACTGCGAGACTTGTACCATGACAAACAAGATGCCGATCATTGCTACAGATTTCTCCAATACATATGACCAGTCGATGGAGTCTGATCGCGGATACTCTATCTCATACACCAACGTTGGTAAAGGAATCCATTTGTAATGGTGGACGAAAGATAGATTGTTCGGATATGCTTTGTCTGCTGTGACAGCGGTACCCTTGAGTTCGTCTGACATAGCATCAATCTCCCATTTCATGATACGCTCGAATAAGGCGATTTGTTGGCCGTCCAAGGGTTCATGTGAGGCAATCGCTCGTGAAATCTTCTCGATATCGCTCTCTTCTTGTTCTGGTTGCGCTGAGATGGACTTTCGACGCTCTTCGGCAGAGGGGGCAACGTTTAGGTGTTGCGTTGAGATGGCGGATGCAGGGGGCTCAGTCTGAGAAGGGGTCATGGCTGGGTCGACGAGGTCGAGTTGTTTCAGCTTCTTGGTTATGGCGGCACGATGCTTGTAGATTGAAGAGAGGTGACCATTATAGAAGGCATACGAATGTTGTTTCATCAACATAACAATGCCATGCAAAACGAAAAACACGGTATGAGTCCACGGCCAGTCGCGCCACAGAGTCAAGCCAATGACTCCGGCCAGAAAAGTTGTTTGCCAAATCTAAAGAGGGTTTCTTAGCTCAAAACCTGACGAGTCGAGGCAATTCTGTCACCTACATGCTGGAACAACCATCCTGCCCCGTCCCAATTGAGGTAATTGGCAGATACCAACCATTGGTTCAGCCAAGTCACTGCTGTAAGAGCACACATGATGCCGTCTGATAGAAGTAGAACGACGACTTCAATCCAGTCAGTTTTATACATCTCAACGAATATCAGATAAGAGGGAATTCATACCATCTCGATGAAACATGGTCTTCATAATATCGCTGGTTCCCAGAGGATTTCCATAAACTTGCCAGTTCCGGACGGAAATCTTCAAGACAAAAAGAGACACGGCAAGCCAGAACAACGTGTAGAAGCCATGGAATGGGCTGTTGAATGCTGATGGGTTATGGCGATCAAAGGCAGAGAACTGGCGAGTGAAGACGAGATCAGCATACTTGCGTCGTCGAATCTTTGGACCGGAAGATTCTTCTGTCCACTGCGAGCTGGTCATGAGTAATTGCTGAAGGCTTTTGTCCTCATCTGGGACGATATAGACGCCTGAGTCGCGGTGCTTGAAACTTGACTCGGATTCTGCGGCGGATGAAGATGCTGATAAAATTTCCGGCAGTGGATGACCACGAAGAGCATACGGGTAACGATTCCGAACAGTGGATGGTTCTGGTTCTGTCAAAGTTGGACGGACATTTTCTTCATAATCCTCTTCGCTAGGAGTCTCGGAGCCAGGCGTATCAAGCGTGGTACCGACAGCCCGTAGAGCTTCGCCGAGCGATCTCGGCATTGGCCGTCGAGTTTCCGGCGCCGCATATCCGGAGCTCCGGTCGGGATGTGGAGATTCCTCCGGAGCCAGTGAGGAAACCATGGTTCCGGCAGTATATTTAGGAAGTAGAGAGTGTGGGTTATTTAGCAGTAGCCACACAATTCTGTAAACAAGAGCAGAAGAGGCTTTCTTCTTCAGAAATATAGAAAAGATGGTCTCACAAGCATTTGCCGGTCAGAAATTGTAGGCAGAAAAGGTAGAGGTTTCCATATCATTACCACAATAAACAAGAAAACCTTTTTAAGAACAACCCGGAAAGAGATCAGACATGGATAATGAACTTGAAGTCTGAGCGGATGCAGCGGCTCACGATCCAACAATGCTAGCTACAGTCACAACTGTACCTGCTGATGAATCCGAAGTTGCCGTGCGACAAGAGGAAGACCAATTACTTACCTGAGTATGAATAACAAATATGCTTGTTTTGCCCGGCCATTTAGTTTATGAACATTTGATCAAACGTCATTCTGTCGGCCTTCGGGCAGACCCTCCACACTCATTACTGTGTAAGAAGTACCCGGCTTCATCGCACAAGGTCGGGAGGCTCGGAGCGGACAGCGAACGTCGGGTATAGTAAAGTCCCCCCATGGTCCCATCAATCAGAGACCGGTGAACATGCTACCGTTAGGGACAAGGCTAGTATGGATGGGTACATCTTATTTCACCAGAAGTCTAGTCAAAGGCAGAGCGACGTTACGAAAATAAAAAATTATCCATCTGCCTACAGTTGATATGCTATCAAGACCAAGCTAGACGAGCAAGTACAAGGCGAGTTATGATGACCTCATATGCTGGTGTGTCGCACTAGACATTTCTTAGCACTTTTCTGTGTGCCTACACTGCTACGGTACAATTACATGGGTTTTCCCTGAAACGGGCTGCGCGCTCGCCGGTCGGCCTTATTCGACCCCGTAGGCCGATTTTGCAGTCTGGAAGAGTAGGAGAAGAGCCCGATCATCAGAACTTTCTGATCAATTCGTTCACATTGAATGAGTGAGTACCTATAGACTGTGGGCCTGACAAAACAAGGCTGCACTGGTACCTAGTAGTCTAGGTGTCTGCACACGTCTAGTGTCCCATGAAGGAAAAAGAGCTTCATCACCTTGTAAGTGTAACGCGCTTTGATTGGGCGCGCATGTATATCATATTATGTCAGCGACGCCGCTAAATTTTCCGCACCTGCCAGCACTCGTGACTGCATCGTATCGTATTGTACAACCTTGAAAGGCGTCGAGGTTACACCATCATCAATCGTTTTCCATCGATTGTTATCCTCTCAGCACACTTTTAAAACTGCTTCATCGGTTTCTCTTGTTACAGTCACTTCTAGAAGCACGTCTTTCGCAACACGATAATGTCTCGCGGCGGCACCACCCTTTACGTGACCGGCTTCAGCCACGGCACCCGCGCTCGCGACCTCGCCTACGAGTTCGAACGGTATGTCAACCTCGCCCACGCTCACGCCCACGCCCTCGTCCGCGTCCGTGTCCTATCGTTTTCGCGCGCGCCTTCGTCTATGTCTGTGCCATAGCTTGGGGACTCTTTCGATGCAATGCAAAGGTCTCCTGCTTGGCCATGATGCCTCGCCGTCCATCGTCGTCCTTACGTCCTCGTCCTCCCGTTTTCGTTCTCGCTCGCGCCCACGCCCCAGCACCCCTCCTCCCCTGTCTTCCCACTTTCTTCGATGGGACTGCTCGTCTATTGCGCAGTCGCTCTTATGGTCGAGCAAATGCATGAATGCTACGCGCATTCGTATCCAAAGGGGGGCTTCTGTCGGCGTTTTGCTGCGTTACAATGTGCTTCACAATATACTGACCAATCCTTCAATAGCTATGGCCGACTGGTTCGCTGTGACATTCCTGCACCCAGGTCTACGTCCAGCCGTCTGTGAGTGTGGTCGGCTATGGTTACTTGCGACTGAGCTGACATGGACAATAGCTTCGCCTTTGTTGAGTATGAGGACCGACGTGATGCTGATGATGCTTATCACGAAATGCATAACAAACGTATTGGTCGCGATGACATTCTAAAGATCGAGGTTCGTCATTTAACTCTACTGGTTAACAATCTCTGGTGTCTGGAAACACTTGCTAACTTTTAATTGTCTCTTCCAGTGGGCTCGCACTCCTCCTTCAGCATCTTGGCGCTTTGAGTCAGGCCGCGATCGTGACCGACGTGGTAGTGCCCGCTCTCCCAGACGTGGACGTTCTCCTTCTCCTCGTCGCAGCACTCGCGATTATTCTCCTCGCAAGGACGACCGCAGGGACCGTGACCGAGACTATGATCGTGAGAGCCGACGTGACAGGGATCGCTCCCGCAGTCCTGACCATCGGTAAGTTCGTCTCTTACCTTGTCTGTTGCTCGTACTAATATTGCCACTGTAGGGACCGCGAGCGTGACTCCAAGGATGATCGCGAGGACCGTGACCGCCGAGAGAACGGCACCAACGGTGATGACCGAAAGCGTACGTTTCTACTCCCCGTTTGGTCGATTTTTGCTCACAATAGCCGCAGCTCTCGACAGTCCTCCCCCTGCCAACGAGGATCTCGACGTCGCCGAGTGAGCGTTCCATACGCTGTGCTAAAAGTGCTAGCGATGTTGCCTGGGCTTGTCAAGCTCAAGCAAAAGTTTCTGCTTCTGGCCGAGGCTAGCTTCATTCCCTGCTACTTGACAGGTGCAATGTGTAATATTGTTTGAATGGCCCGACTAAATGGCAACGTATAAGAAACTAGGGACGCCATATTGAGTTGGGTGGGTGATCTCGTTTTCCGAGATTGAAGGCTTTTGCCACGGCGCGTTTTGTTTGGAGGCTTCTCATTTCGTAGTTAGTTTTAGATTGTTCTGTACCATGATTCGGCGCAACGGGTCAATGATCTGTTTTCCTCGCTTCTCAACTCGTCGTTGTCAGCTGAATATATGTATGGCCACGACGTTGTGTAACACGAAGTTGTGACTTGTTCCATATACGCACGCGGTGGCGCTGCAGTGAATAAATTACCCATTCAAGCTCTGATTTCGCCCATTGCAGCCCCTTTTCCCTAAGCTCGACCAAAAGGAGTCTAATTATGACCGCGTCGTAGCAGTGAGTAGTAGTAGCTGAACTGCACCTCCCCCCTTTTGATGTAGAACGAAGCTTTTCAATTTCCAACCCAGAGCTATGAAAAAAAAAATGTCGACCTCCATACTTTGAAGTCTAGCAGCCAAACAACTCAAGGGGTAGTGGAAGATGACGTAGTCCGTACTTGTCCTTTCTCGTAGCAATATAATGTCATATAGACTAGCAAACATGGCTTTGGTAGCCAAGACCAAAGAAAATAAAACGATACAGAGTAAAGTCAAGTACCGATCTAGTAATAGGTTCGTAGGTAAATCAAGCCTTTGTCAGAGACTCATGGCATTGGTTTACCCTGTAGCTGTTGCTTTGGCTGTCAAGTGAAGTTTTCCTACCATAACTAGTACCTACCCCACAATTATAAACCTTCTAGGTCCTGCTATTGCTTCTCCCGAACGGCAACCGGGGCACCACGCGCGCGCCCCCGAAGTCATCCGCATCGCCGGCTCACGCGCCCCCATCCGCTCGTTGACGGTACCGATCCCGTTATCCCGTCCGTTGAACATACACTTCTCACTATAATCCAACCTCATCTGCATTCATACATACGATACTTGTCGAGCTGTCGATCACCGCCTGGTTCGCCAATAACCCGCCTCGCCTCCACGCCTTGTCGTGTATTGGTCTCAGCGCATACGTTTCTTCCTTCTTCTCCGATGGTTACCGACAGCTTATCCCTGATTCGACCTCTCAGTATGCCATTGCTATTCTTCAATCGACAGTAGCAATTGGAAATATCATTCCATCGAAGATCCCAACGGTCCCAATCTCGCACTCCCGAGCCCCGAAGACTGCCTGCCTGTCGCAATCCATAGCTAGAACATATCGACGACCACCACTACAAATAACACTAAGCTTCAAACAAAGACGAGGCCTTGGCTTGAAGTTAACGACAAGATCGCTCCGCACAGCGTAATATATCAACACACTACGATGTCTACTGTACGTGAGACATGCGCCAATGCTTCTTTCGAGACAATTGGTGCATGGTTACTGTTCTATAGAAGCGTCGCTAATCAGGCAGTTTAGTCACAGCCTGACTTGGTGACTTCGCCAACGGCCGTGGCCTCTGACAGGTCCATACAGTTTCGAGAGTCCATTTCCCAGCCAGTTGTCGCCGCATTTTGCGCTGGAGGTGTCGCCGGTGCCGTGTCCCGAACGGTTGTATCCCCTTTAGAACGACTCAAGATTCTTATGCAGGTGCAAAGCGTTGGACGAGATGCGTACAAGCTGTCGGTTGGAAAAGCTTTGGTCAAGATGTGGAAAGAAGAAGGCTGGAGAGGTTTCATGCGAGGCAATGGCACCAACTGCATTCGCATTGTTCCTTACTCTGCTGTTCAATTCAGCAGCTACAACTTTTACAAGCGGGTGCGTGGTGATTCAACAACCGGCTTGAGCTCATGCTTGAGAGGCTAACAGAGCCGCAGAGTATATTTGAAAGTCATCCAGGAGCTGATCTGTCACCGCTCACTCGCCTTGTCTGCGGCGGCCTAGCGGGCATAACGTCCGTCTTCCTCACGTACCCTCTCGACATTGTCCGAACACGACTATCTATCCAGTCTGCGAGTTTCGCCGAGCTGGGCGCCAAACCAGAAAAGTTGCCTGGTATGTGGACTACGTTGATCCAAATGTACAAAACCGAGGGCGGTATGTCTGCGTTGTACCGAGGTATCGTCCCTACTGTTGCTGGCGTAGCGCCATATGTAAGTCCTAATACTGATGCTCAGCCGGCATCTTGGATGCTGACAAGAATTCTCTCAGGTCGGCCTCAACTTTATGGTTTATGAATCTGTCCGTAAATATCTGACGCCAGATGGAGAGCAAAACCCCAGCGCGACGCGGAAGCTGCTTGCTGGTGCTATCTCTGGGGCCGTAGCACAAACTTGCACATATCCCTTGTAAGTAGTCCCACGGCCTATCGCTACCTACGTATAAGGCTCACCGCTCACATGGTATGCAGCGACGTCCTACGGCGGCGATTCCAGATCAACACAATGTCAGGCATGGGCTACCAGTACAAGGGCATAACAGACGCAATTCGGGTTATTGTGATGCAAGAGGGAATCAAGGGCCTTTACAAGGGTATCGTGCCTAATCTCTTGAAGGTGGCCCCCAGTATGGCATCGAGTTGGCTGAGTTTCGAGATGACGCGTGATTTCCTTGTCGACCTCAGGCCTGATCTTGAGCCCCAACCATTATGATTTAAAATCAAGTTGTCAAGATAGTCTGTATGACCATCCGGATTCCTGAAGCATAGTCTGCTTAGTAGCAGGGGAGGGAACAGTGGGACGAAGAATGGCGCGGTTATGGGAGACGTGACACAGGTGGTTAGATGTACATTCATGGGATAACTGGAGCAATAGCAAAACACACGGGGCAAGGTCTGCTGTATGTATTTGGTAGGTATGTATAGAGGGTAAGGCATTATAGGAAAGAATCGGTACCTAGTAGGATACTAGAAGGTCATTTGACTAAATAGACAAAGAAACTGGCTATGAAAGCGTAAACAAGAGTTGTCGGCGTGTAGTGGTGGTCTTAGTATCACATCGTGATGGGTTTGTTTAGCGTTAGTTGTAGATTTTGACGTGCCTCAGTGTATCAAAACAGTTGGCCTCTGTAACCATAAGAGACGGAATTAATAGGTCAGTTTTGCAGAAGATTTGGACCTGCGAAACCACACCTCGGTGAGTTCGGTGAACAAGAGGAGACCCAAGGTGAGGTGACTAAGAAAACCCTAACTGCCATCAATCACCGCCCTCGAATCGGCCACACCAATCTGGAAGACCCACCAGTGCAAAGGCTTTTCGAAAGGCGAAAGAAAGTGCTATTCGACGCATCCACCTCCATACCCAGCATCGCCAAATTTCACAGCGACAACCGCCGCCATGGGTACGTGAAGATATTGAAGTTCAGCCTCTGTATGCGAGTAGAGAAGGAGTGCGCTTATGTGCCTCCCTCTCTGCGACCAATGCACCATCTTGTTCGCGAAAGCGCAAGACAGAGTTGCCATTTTTTGAGCATGCTTGAACAAAAAGGCTGACGATGGCTTCACCTCACAGGTATCGATCTCGACCGCCACCACGTTAAGGGCACTCACCGCACTGCCCCCAAGAGCGACAATGTCTACCTCAAGCTCTTGGTGAAGCTTTACCGCTTCCTGGCTCGTACGTCTAACCTCCCGCTGACGGCTCTGTAAAGTCGAACAAGCAGACAGACAACTAACCCGAATTAAAATTTTATAGGCCGAACCGATGCCTCTTTCAACAAGGTTGTTCTCCGACGTCTGTTTACGTCCAAGATCAACCGACCTCCTGTCTCCTTGTCCCGCATTGTCGCCAACATCAACAAGGAGGGTGAGAAGCGAACCGTCGTTGTTGTCGGCACCATCACCGATGACAACCGTCTGCTCGAGTGCCCCAAGGTGACCGTCGCTGCCCTGCGATTCACCGCTACCGCCCGTGCCCGCATCATCGCTGCTGGTGGTGAGGCCATCACTCTGGACCAGCTTGCTCTCCGTGCTCCTACCGGAAGCAACACCCTGATCCTCCGTGGCCCCAAGAACGCCCGTGAGGCTGTCAAGCACTTCGGCTTCGGTCCCCACAGCCACAAGGTAAGATCAATTGCTGCTTGCTCACATAGGACAACATCTAACCCCCGTTACAGAAGCCTTATGTCGAGTCAAAGGGTCGCAAGTTCGAGCGTGCCCGTGGCCGAAGACGTTCTCGCGGTTTCAAGGTCTAAGCGGTTTCAAGGTGAAAATTATTGGCCTTGGGTGGAGTTGGGGCCAGTTTATGGGGCAAATGATGCCGAACATCGGCTTGCAAATGGGTCTTGCATGGAATTGGCGTGCCTAGGTATCACAAAATTCTACAATGAACTTCTCGCGCATTGCTGCCATAATGATGCAACTTTTCCACTTGATTGAAAACGAGTGGCCCAAGATACCATATATCGTGAACATCTTAATGCTAACTAGCACTGCCTGGCTCCTATCGAAGCACTTCTATATTTCGACTTTGTCTTGTCTAGTTCTGTGCGTCCGTTGATGGTTATATCGTAATATTAGGCTTCCTTCGTAATCCAATAAAGTATGCCTCGCGGCTTTCCTGTAGAAGGAATTAGTAAATTTGCGCACCCGCGGGTGTGTGTACCCAGTCGATGGACATGCCTTTCTTGAAGAATCCGGCTTTTCTCTGAATACTTTGCTGAAGAGCGTCTTCAACTTTTTCTCAAAGTCCTTGTCCTCAGATCCCTGATAAAACTTGCAGACAAAGTGTCCACCAGATCTCAGGGTATCACTAGCAAACTGTAGCGCGGCGGCGCAAAGATCCTAAGTCGATGAGTTTGGATGCCTTCACAACGATTGAGTAAGAAAATTCTTACCATACTCCCAGCATGGTCGCGGAAGGTGTTCCCGCTTGTGTTCATCAACCTATGATACGGGTTACTCAACGTGTTCACGTTAAATCCGACGGTTTGGTCCCAGGGTGCTGACATGTCACTAAGAACAACCTAGATAGGTATTAGCATACAGGCTATGCCGACAGATGGTAGAACAAACATCTACGATACGCTTTTTCGTTGCCTCTGACTCCAAGAGCGGTATCTCATCCTGGGCAGCATGACGTTCCATATCAAGATAACTCGGCCGATCAAGTGCAGCAGCCTCATCAGGATCAGACTTTTCGGTTTCACTATTATCTTGTAGGGGGGGTGGCCGTCGGTGGCTTTCAAGAATGAAATTTTTGACCATTTCCTGTACGTCTGGCGAAAGGAAGTCTCCCTGGAAGGTTGCAACACCACGAGGCGGCTGGGCTGGGATAAGATCGATACCAATAACCCGGCCGTTGGGCCTGGTTCTCTCAACAGCAACCTTATGTCGTCAATTGATCTGCAGAACCGAGAGACATACGGAGCTTACCTGTGACCAGCTGCCTGGTGCATACCCCTGACAATGAAGTAAGTAAATGAGCTCCTGGCACTGAGAATCCTGAGTATAAACTCAACTCACAAGATCGACCACTGTCTGTCCACTTCCCTTGAAAAGCCTGTATTTTGAGTCCATCTACCGGAAACATTAGCCTGCTTATGACTCTAGAGATGCTATGAAAGAACTTGACGGACCTCGAGGAGCTTAAAAGCCGCCCGACTTCTAAGTCCCTGTACCTTCGCACCACGGGCATAGGAATCACGACCCTGGCGCTGTTTCCAGCGAGATCCCGAAGACGACCATCGGACAAAAGGTGTGATCAGTTTCTGCAATGATAGTACTGGAAATGTCTGACGGCCTGTAAGGCATGGTGCCAATCGAGAAACCATTGTGAATATTGTAGGTGTCAAGAATAGTGATACAAATAGCGATAAAACTTTTCACAGCCCTGTGTTAACTAGACCTGCCTCTGCAAGTGCCTAGCGGAGTCAATGAGGCTTCTAAAACCAATTTTAGTAACGCAAGTATGGAATTCGAAAGATAATCCAGTAACTCATTCGATCAACGAAATCTCCAACAGTTCTATGCGTTAGAGAATACGAAAGATACGAGATAGTAATGGTTGGTGATTAAACTTGGCGTGGCAGCCTCGCTAACCTATACCACCGCACGCGCTGATGAAGTAAAGCACAAACCAACAACACACTTGGATAATTTCTAAGTTCTGAATATGCTCTTTGTTTTCACATCTACTGAAGGATAATGTGATCGTAATTCCAGTTCGAAAACTTTACGCCTATGCCAAAACTCCCGACCTAATAGCACTGCTACCCCAAACCAATAAATCAGTAAACGCCGATAAACTACGCCGTTCCATGCCGTATTTGTTCAGGTAGACGAACGATAACTGAACAGTCCCACTCAATGAAGGAAACTAGCATTGACTCCTCGCCTGTCCTTTTTCAAGGGAGAGAAAGTCGCTCCGCCAAATGCACTACGGGGGCCTCCCAATGGCGCTTTCAGCCTACGGCCAGCCCCCATCTGTATCTTTGCTGGATTTGGTGTTGGTTCAGCTTCATCGTCGTCAAACAGAGTCTTGTTGCCACCACCGAGCACCTTGCGCTTCTTCTTTCGCGCATCTGCATCATCGATGCCATGCCTTGGCAACGGTGGAGCAGGGTTAGACTTCAATAGTCCAGGCATCTTCTTGGGCCTTGCGGAAGGCTCAGCCACCACCTCACCAATCTCGACTTCCTCACTCACCGCGGCAAGCTTGCCGGGAACCTTTGTTGCTTTTGCCTTTTTCTTTGCCTGTACAGGCATGTTCTTCTTTGTTGTTGGTGCCTCATCGAGAGCCTTTCTTAGCCTACCTCGCCCCTTCTGAGCCTCCGGCTCTTCAATCTCTTCAGCACTAACATGATCATCTGCCTGACCATCTGATCCAGAAGCTTCATCTATCGCTTCAGTGGAGAGTGAATCACCAGCTTCCACAATACCCTCCTCAGGAGGTGCCACGGGCTCTGTACCATTAGCAGGTTTGCCGGTTGGTGAATGGACTTCGCTCAGCTCATCCGACAGGCTGTCGGGTATATTCTTGCTGCGATTCAAGAATGGTGTAATCGAGAAGGTCGATTTCTCGCCGACTAACGCCTGTTCAGCGCCTCGCTTCTTGAGCGGTCGCCGAAGAGTGGTTTCATCTGGCCCGGGAGTTCCGATGCTGATATCCTCCATGCTTATATCATGAGCTCGCCTCTTCCCAACTAGTTGTTCCTTTACAACAGCATTTTTCTTGTTCAACTTGTTGTTGGTTATCATCTTGCGTGCTTCCTCTAGTTCGGCACGACAAGAGGCAAGCTCGGCTCGCGCGTCCTTCAAGTCTGTCTGTGTCTTCTTCAACTTGCTTCTCGTGTCCTCCATGCGACCTTCCAACATCTCATATTCGCCGCGGACTTCCCGTAGCTCTCTGCTGTGTTCTTTTTTGAGCTTCTCCATTTCTCCCTTAGCTTCGTCGAACTGCTCTTTCCATTCATCGTTGTTTTGATTTTTCGATTGTATGCGTTGGTTAGATCTTTTCTCGTTCTCGAGCTCGACTTCGACCGAACTGAGTTGGCGTTCGAGATCCTGCTTCTGGGCGACAATGGCGCGATGATTTTCGAGTTGTGACTGGAGATGTTCGAGCTCTGGTTGGATCTGGTCAAGCTTGCGGCTCAGTGCGAGTTTCTCCTGCAAAACCTTGTTCGAGTCTTGTCTAAATTCGTTTAGTGAATCGATCTCGGTCTACTCTACTGTTAATTAAATATCTGGTAGTTATCACTGATCACTTACCTTGAGATCTTCCAAGGCATTACTCTGTTTCCGAATCTGTGTATCCTGAGCTTTGAGCTTCGACTTGGATGTTTTGAGCTCGGCTTGCGTGTCGCTACTTTGTTTGGAGAGTTGCTTAACAAGAGCATCTCTCTGAGCCAGGCGGTCCTTGAGCGAAGCATTTTCATCGCGTAGTGTCAACAGTCGAAGCTTCAGTAAGCGAGCTTCTTCGTCACGACCTGTCAGTTCCATGTGGTTGACATTGCTCTGGTGCTTCAGTTCGAGTTCGTTGATTCGAGCTACGCGCTGTGAGGTTGCAGTCAGTATTGTGTTAATGCCCAGTATGTCATAACGTGCATAGCTACCTCGCTGGACCTGACCTTCATTATCCTGGATAAGAAGTGCTGGCTAAAAAAATAATGAGACTGGATGCGGCAGAGAACTTCGAAGCTTGGATATATCCAAAGTGTGTCTCATGCGAACGGCTTGAACAACGAAGTGGGATGAATTAACGGATATCAAAAACCAGCCAAAGTCTATGTTTTGGTAACTAAGCTACTCCCAGGCAGTAGCAATAAACAAGATGCTATATCAGGAATAGCGTGTAAGCTATCCGACCTAACGTCGGTGTAGGCACGTGATAGGTAAAGGCACCTGGAGGTCTCCCCAAATGACGCTGTAGTTAACCCCCCACCAATTTCTCGATTAATGGAAGCTTTGTCTACCAGAGCTTAGGTAAGGCGTTTCTCAGTACGTACCCAGCCAGAATCAGAGGCCACCTCAGCTTCAGTTCGATAGCTCCAGCTTCTTTGTGTGCAAGGTGTAAGTAACAAGGTGAAGTAGGATATAGCTTCAACGGTCCCTTCACTCTTCTTTTGCAACATACTTGGCCAATTGGCCTCTTCCTTTCACTTTCTCTCATTTCCGAACTGTTCTAGCCGCCATGCGTTTCCTCCATTCGCTTCTCTCCTTCGCCTTGCTTGCGACAGGTGTTGCGGCTGCGAAGAAGTCCTCCGCCGAGCGGTTTAGCGAATTCCACGCCAAACAGACCTCGACGCCTCTCAAGCTTAAGGATTCCACGTACAAGTCCTTGACGTCCACACCTCGAGACTACAGTGTTGCCGTTCTCCTCACCGCTGCCGATGCGCGATTCTCTTGTCAGCTATGCCGCGAGTTTCAGCCCGAATGGGAGCTGCTAGGCAAGAGTTGGAACAAAGGCGACAAGGCAGCTGAATCGCGACTGGTCTTTGGCACACTAGATTTCGTTGATGGTAGAGATACCTTCATGTCGGTATGTCCTCTTGGGAAATAACAATACAAAAAATATGTCGCAGCTCAGTTGCTGACTTGTATAACAGCTTGGTCTCTCAACTGCTCCCGTGTTGCTCCTATTCCATCCTACGGTCGGTCCTCATGCATCAGTTAAGAAGGAGCCCGATCGCTATGACTTCAACACTGGGTAAGTAACGCATTTTTCTAAGCACAAGAATAGCAATGAACTGACATCATTTAGACCTGCATCTGCCGAACGAGTTCACTCATGGCTCGCTCGCTCTCTTCCTGACCGACCCCATCCTAGCGTCAAGCGGCCTATCAACTATACAGGTTGGATAGTCTCTATCACTGCTGTGCTCGGAGTCGTCACCGCAGCCGTGGTTGCTTGGCCCTACATCTCTCCCGTTTTCCAAAGCCGTAACCTCTGGGCTGCTATCTCCCTCATGGTTATCCTGTTGTTTATCAGTGGCCACATGTTCAACCACATCCGCAAGGTTCCTTATGTTACTGGTGATGGACGCGGTGGAATCAACTATATTGTGCCAGGCTTCCAGCAGCAACTCGGTCTAGAGACCCAGATTGTGGCGGCACTTTGTATGTACCACCCTTTTCTTAACTTACCTGCTCATGCTAACCGCCATATCCAAGATGGCGTCTTGTCATTCTGCGTCATCACTCTCGCCATCAAGGTCCCTCGAATCGCTGATGCCAAGACTCAGCAAGTCGCTGTCATCGGTTTTGGTGGTCTTCTGTTCCTCGTGTACAGCTTTTTGTTGAGCGTGTTCCGTGTCAAGAACGGCGGATATCCATTTTCACTGCCACCTTTTATGTAGAGAGGCTTGAAAGTAGGGACCAGTGGTTGGAACAACGCGTGGATAACTCTTGTGTCGCACACCAGCGTCCACCCTACACAGATGTCGCCATCATCATTAAGGTGACGAATTGATAGACCATGGCGGACTGACAAGACAAAAGTATTGTGTCAGATAGGGAGCCCTAAGAAAATGAAACAACTAGGTGTCAATTGCTGGTCAACAACACTTCTCTGATAATTTTCACTAGTACGCATTATGCCATTCGTCACTCACGAAAGCATTTGAAATCCAATCAAATGCTTAGTAAACAGTAAAAGATGTTCAATGTTATCTATGTTACGTATATCTGTTCAATCTTGAGCCTGCGGTTGTAGCACAATGTCACTTCTTCTGTTGAGCAATGATCGTCAACCTGGCTTGCTCTTGATGTGCCTCAATAGATACTTATGCTATTCATGTTCATCACATACACACATTTCGCCTATACTAGTGGCCATATTACACGATAGCTTAAATAAGCACATACATACACCATCAGCAGAAGGAAGTCGTGACCTATTTTGAAAACTCGAGTTCTTTATTGGAGAACAAAAGGATGAATCCCGGTAATTTCAGGGGCTGCCCGTAACCAGCAAATGCGTTATGCCCTCGTCAGATTTGTAGTCGCCCCCCTTCCTTCGCATCAATAAAGACCAAACGAGGAAGCCAACCAATTGACGCCCCACCAATGATCTACCTTCTTCCGCTCGCCTTCGTCACCACGCCTCTTTTTTAGGGTAGAGCAATTTATGCCCTCGACATAACACCCCAGGCACGGATGATGTTGTCAGTGTAACCAGCGAACAGAGTCTGGCCATCAGCAGACCAAGCCAAGCTGACACACTCGGGCTCTCGGCTCTTCTTGCCGGCAGCGGGGAACTCGGGCTTGAGCTCATCAACCTTGCTCTTCTTCTCGAGGTCGAAGATGATGATGCTGCTGGCGGTGGCAGCGCACAGCCAGTATCGGTTAGGGGAGAAGACAAGAGCGTGGATCTCGTCGTTGGCGTTGAGGGAGTAGAGGTGCTTGGACTCGTTAAGATCCCAGAGCATGGTGGTACCGTCCTTGCCACCGGAGGCGCACAGAGAACCGTCGGGGGAGATGGTGACGGTGTTGATGTAGCCGGTGTGACCAATGTGGTCAGTCTGGAGCTTGCAGGTAGAGAGCTCCCAAACCTATAGCAAATGTCAGAACCTTGTCAAATGCATGAATTTAGACGTGTGTATAAAGAATTATGGTAAGTTAAGATCAGGGCAATGGTGAATAGTGGTCTCATGGCCTGCGTGAACAGGCTCTGAAGTAGCAAATACTTGGGTTGCAAACATCATGTGAAAAGCAGCAAGGAAAATATGGTTCGTTGTACTGACCTTCACAAGCTTGTCCCAACCAGCGGAAACGATGACAGGGTTCTGGGGGTTGGGGCTGAAGCGAACGCAAGAAGCCCACTCGGTGTGGCCCTTATCGGTGATGGTGTACTTGCAGTCACCGAGGGTGTTCCAGAGCTTGATGGTTCGGTCGCGAGAACCGGAAACGATCTGGCGGTTGTCGGCAGAGAAGCTGACGGAGAGGACGTCGTTGGTGTGGCCGACGAATCGTCGAGTGGTGGTACCGGTAGCAAGCTCCCAGAGACGCAGAGTCTTGTCCCAAGAGGCAGACAGAGCGTAGGCACCGTCAGAGGAGATAACCTGTTTCCAACAATCAGCCGAGTTCTTCATTCCTTCCGCCCGCCGAAGCGCTGTTGTTCAAGGCGGGGCACTGGGTAAACGTACACAGTCGGAGACGATGTGAGAGTGGCCGTGGAGAGATCGCTTGGGGTAGCCGTACTGGGTCTCATCGCGGGTGAGGTTCCAGATGATCAGGGTCTTGTCTCGGGAAGCAGACAGGAGCATGTTGGGGCTGGCAAACGGTTAGTTGGTTGACTTGAGGCAGCTGCTTGTTTGCAATGTTGGACGTACTTCTCCATGGACGTAGCCAGGCTAGTGACCCAGCCATTCTGTGAACAGTCAGCCTTCAGTCTTTCCTTCCTCAAATATCATCTCCTTCAATGATGCCGACTCAGCATTTCGTTGTGAAGCGGGTCGTGACCGGCGACAGTCGCGACACAGCAGTCGGCATCGATAGAAGCAGGGCTGATGGGGTTCGACGTACGTGGCCCTCGAGGGTTCCCTTCAAGATCAATTGTTCGGCCATTTTTGCGGTGACGAGGCGATGCAGAGGATCAAGGTGCGTGAAGGGGAAGAAAGAGAGAAATCAAAGGCTGCTCTGCAAAACCTAGGCCGAGTCGGATGGGAAGGCGGTTGCGAATCGTACCTGCCCTTTTTTTTGTGTGGGTTAAAAATTAGGGAAAGTTAGGGCCTTGAACTCCGCTTTGAAACTAGCGGGGTGTGCGAGCGGCAGGCGAGGTACGTATTTATCTTCTCTGGCACTTGCTCTAGGGTGTGATTTTCCACCCCTTAGTCGTGTGGCTGAGTCAATCGTGGCACACCTATTCCCCGATGTGGCTGGTGAGATGAGCTCATCGAGTTATGATATCGAACTGGCTGCGATTCCGTTCAAATATCCTAACCAAGCCTTGATGATCTACTACGTAGTCGTCAAGTTAATTGGAGGTAACCTACGGTCCAGTTACTGAACAGAATATGCTTAGACTGAATTATCGTTGAAAGGATGCTTCTTGATCGCCGTGTGTCAGCTCGTCCTCACATACTCTATTGATCGATGCAAACTGGAGGTTGAAGGTCAATGTCAGTGGTCTTCGTCGGGGAGGAAAGGGGGGTAAATGCACACCATACGATTCAATCACATTGCATCCATAATCAAGTCGCTTCGTGCATGTAATTTTTGAAACGATGACCTTATTCTGTTCGATTCGTTCTTGGCCGCAAATTCTACATCAGTAATTAATCTGGCCCTATACATCCCCGACCTCGCGGGAAACATGAAATAAAGAGAGAATAAAGGAGGAAAGCAAAGCAAACCAAGAAACACCTGACGCCGTCATCCAACCAGCACCATTATGTGCATAGGGGGTATCATGTTGATGAACTTCTTTATGTCTCCTTACGTCGCCTTTTTGCTTGCTAAAGCGGTTGAACGCTTGCCAGCTCTTGGTACTTCCTTTCGCGAGAAAAGCGCTTCGCCGTTGACAATCATGCTGTGGTCCGCAATCTCCATCTGATCAGTATTTTCCCCTCTGCCTTCAGTCGCCATGAATCGTTTCATTGTGGATTCCCAAAGCCGGAATCTCTCTTTCCCGTGCGTATCGCGTTCGACCAGGTTTTTGACTTCTTTCTGTTTCCGCATCTTGGATGCTCGTACAAGTCGTCTGAGAGCATCCTCACCCTGCTGAGCTGTCCTTGCCGCCTCTTCGCGTATCTTCTTAGAATCGCGGATGCTATTGTCCTCCTGAGGAGTGAACTTGTACGTATGCTTGCTAGGGAAATCGGGGAACGAGGTCGGGACATAGTCTTTCTCGTCCTTATCGGGCTGTCCACTGAGTTCCTCACCTAAAAGTGGCAGTGTCGTGTATGCGTCAAGGTCTTCGGGCAACACATCGATGTAACCGGGGAACACTTGTGCTTTGGGAATAGGTGGCTTCAAGTGTGGCTGCAGTGATGAGATACTGACGTTGTGCCGTCGCAGCGCATGTTCGAAGTCAGTGGGTACGGGATGCTCGCGACGAGCAGCCAAAGCAAGAGTTTTTGCAGCTTCGATCATGCCCTCCAAGTCTGGTATAGGTCAGTAACCCGGTATTAGTTACGCAGAACCAAATCGTGACTCACAGGTCTCTACCATTCCCGTGAAGCTTTCCATTGCCTCGGGGCTTGCTCCTTCGAACCCGTCATGATTAAGAACCATTGCGATAGAACGCTGAAGGCCTGTCCTGGCTTGGTAATGCGGATTCGGTACTAAAGAAGCGATCGAATTGATCTCGTCGTCCTCCAGTTGTATCACCTCATTTTTGGATTCCTTGAGTCGAGGGCGCTTTGGATCGGGCTGCTGCCCGTCGACGGGCGATAAACTTCGCTTGGGCGTCATTGCGACTGATTTTGCAGGCGTAGCTTTCGCGACGCGATGTAGTGTCGGGAGTGCTCGCTAATATCCCATTGATAATCGTTATTTTGAGAATACTGGCGGTGATATTTTTATGTTTTTAGGCGGTACATGTGATAGGTATGAGTGGTAGATAACCGATAATGAGTTTGTCGTTCGTGAGGCTGCATGCACATTCGCGATGGCTGTTGTGTTACCGGTAAGAGCTCAAGCAAGGAGGTGCTAAGCTTCGCTAGTGGTGGTGTCTGGAGAAACTCCGGCTCATTCGCTAATATTCGACGAGTTGGACCCAATGTGGCACCTAGGCGGGTCACAAAAAAGAGTACTCAGGCACTTGAGGCAGATCAGACGAAAATATCAGCACGCTCTTGGCCTATATACTCACTAAAGCTGATAAATATTTCCATCAGCCACTAAATCAGTGCCGGTTTTTATGCAACGTACCTGTGTGGGTGCTTGAATCAACAACATTCCAATAGAGCTACCCAGATACCGTCAGCACTACATACTAAGGTAGGTAGTATCAAGACAAAATTTAGCTTCTTAACCCGATACCAAATTAAACCGAACAATCAGACATGTATATAGAAGTACTAATGCAGTTAGTCGCAATTCTTGGGTCATAATTGTATTCCAGTTTGTATGCATGTTTGTAAGTGCTGATACTGTTTAAGTACCGTGACCGTCCTCCAACATCATCACAACTTCGAAAGTCTATCCGTAGTTCCGTACCTAGGTACTACCTTAGTACCTGTATGTACTACCTATTAAGATAACTTCAAAGGTACTAGGTGATAGTATAACACTCAGACTACAGTCCCTCGGTACCTCCTGCGGGTACGTACCAGGTAGGTGGGTGCTGATAAAGTTATAATAGGTAATCATAAGCAAAGACAGACAGACAAGTCATCGTAAAATTACGTCGCCGTCGGTTTCCTGTACTACTTCTATGCGGTACATACATCCTTTCTGCGAGAGATGCCAGTGGTATGACAAAGTTCTAGACCGACAGATCGACAACGGTCCGGCCTTACCGCTCAAGTCCCTCGAGGCTTCCAATACAACCCTTTGCACTGATCCATGCAAGTAATGATTCTAATCACCACACACTATGCAGCAGGTACTGGCTTCATTTGTAAGTTGGTGTATGTACTCAATGGCTTTTTTGACCGACACTTTGAAAGATGCCAGTACATTTCGAGTACAACATAAGATGGCAGTTACGGAAGCCAGTGGCATGGTTTCTAGGTGACAAGCGAGTCAGTTTGTCACCCACGCATCCAGTCAATATCACTCAAGCTAGCAAGCACCCTTTTTCGTCAAAGCGTGTCACATGCTGCCTGACGAAACTGATCTTTCTTGACCTGCGCTGGCCCCTTCAACCATGTATTTGGCAATGGAGATGTCAACGTGAGCGGAGCCCATAGAAAGGTATCCGGGTTTCTTTTCGTATTACTGTACATCACCTCTACAAACCAAGTCAAATCGTAGAACATACATATGAGTAAGTGGTGTCACCACAGGGGCCGATCTCAGACAATCAGCGGAAAAGAAAGTTTACATTTCGTGTACATCCACCAACGAGGAGGTGCTTAACGCAAGGTGTATATCTACCCTACACTGTCGGAACCCAAGCCCAGCGACATTACCTATAATTGGATTATTCCTAGGACCCTGATCGTCTAACACCCCCTGCCCTAAGAAAAACCCTCAATATCAAAGTTACAAAGTCCCACCTACCGTGTAAGGGCGGCATCATATGCTTTGTTTTGTTTTCTATACATAGGCTGGAAGCTGGACTTTCACGGCACGCCATTCCAAGACATCTTTTTACACGTCTACACAATCTGTTTCTACCTATATCTCTACGACTTCCATATCAGGCATTCTTATATTCTATTTGCGCCTTACTATCTGCGATGTTTTCTTTTGACCAGGCCTCTTTGCCGCAAATTACAACACGCAAAGCCCTTATCGGAGTGGACTTTCAAGAGGACTTCATATCCAAGGATGGTGCTCTACCAGTCCACGAACCAGAGGGCTTTGTTGAACGTACTGTCAAACTTTCAGAGGCGTTCCGAGATGTAGGTGATGTTGTTTGGGTCCAGTCTCAGTTCAGCGAAACGCGACATGCCCCAGAGGAAGATATTGTTATCACCGACAAGGCGCCGAAATCAGTACAGAATTCTTCACGGGGTCGTCCAAGTCCTCCAGATAAGATAATCGAGGCTGGTGGCCCGCCAGACAAGGAGGCTTTCCTCAGTCACGAGGATGCCGTGTGCGTTAAAACCGACACGCCTGGCTGCCGAATCGCCTCAGTCATCCAAGACTCGATGCGTAAGACAGACGCAAAGCTTTTCAAATCTCATTACTCGGCCTTTCAGTCAACTCATCTACTGCGTGTTTTGCGAGCCAAGATGGTCATGGAGCTTTTCATATGTGGATCGTTGACCAATGTTGGTGTGTACGCGACAGCCCTGGACGCTGCAGGACATGGCATGGCCATCACCGTTGTCGATGACTGCTGCGGTTATCGCACTGAGTCAAGGAAGAGTGAAGCTATAGCCTCACTGATCGAACTCACCGGATGTGAGATCGCTTCATACGACGAGGTGATGGAGGTCATACAGCCCAAGCCGAAAACCCCCAAGTCAACAAGTGCCCAGCCACCCACCTCATCGCAAGGCTTGGAGCAGCTGCAGTCCGTCAAGTCAGGTCCCAAAGAAGCCAAGGGTCGCGAGAAGAGCACCACTCCGGATTTTGTCAAAGACATGACAAGCCTTCGGCTGGCTTCAGATTCACAAAGCCCGGTACACCCATCAACTCAGCCACCAACAAAGGTCTTGTCAACAGCCGCAGTTAAAGGCGACGACTCAAAAACTAAGTTGCCAAAGGTCGAAGAGCTCGTAAGTGTGAGCCAGTCTATGGCGAGTGGAGAGCCCGATATTGCACGAGTCAATAGTTCATCTGCCAAAAGTAAGAATGCGGATGCAGCAGAAGACAAAGCACATCAAGCATCCCTGCTGCAAAGTACTGAAGACGCATCTACCATTGATTCATGTCGTTCAAAGAGCTCTGCCAAAGATAAAGACCAGCATACTCAGTTACCGGCTTCACCAAACAAAACACAGAGTGAACCACAACCCATTCAAATGATTCCCGCCCAGAAAGACAAACATCTTGAACCAAAGGCTAAGGAGTCGGAAACACCAACAAGCGAGATACAAGAAGCCCTGAAGGACAAGGAATCAATGGCAAGCCATGATGATAACCTTGGAAAGAGGGGACTTTGCGAAGGAGATACCGATATCATCGAGAGTGTTCTCCCTGATTCTCTGGTCGACGGTATATTCGATAGGCTACGCGAGGAGGTCCAATGGCAGCATATGTCCCACCAAGGCGGGCAAGTCCCACGACTTGTCGCAGTGCAGGGCGAAGTTGGCCCAGACGGAAGCATCCCAGTCTATCGACACCCTTCTGATGAGTCACCACCACTGCTGCCGTTCTCACCAACCGTTGAGGCCATCAAGATCGAAACAGAGAAGCACCTGGGTCATCCCTTGAACCACGTGCTAATTCAGTACTACCGAGATGGTACCGACTACATCTCCGAACACAGCGATAAAACCTTGGATATTGTCAAAGGATCTTATATCGCCAATGTGAGTCTGGGTGCTGAACGAACCTTCACGTTCAGGACAAAGAGAAAAGGCAAGGACGCTGCTCAAGATGGAGCTTCATCGCCAGCAGACTCGAAGAGAACGATTCAGCGTGCCAAACTCCCTCACAACTCACTATGTCGGTTAGGTCTGCGTAGCAATATGAAGTGGTTGCACGCTATTCGCCAGGATAAACGACCCAAAAAAGAAAAGTCCGAGGCGGAACTTGCTTTTGAGGGAGGCCGAATATCTCTAACCTTTCGACATATTGGGACCTTCCTGAACCGCGAGGAGACTCTTATCTGGGGCCAAGGAGCCAAAGCCAAGACTCGTGACGAGTCTCATCCCGTCATCAACGGCCAATCTTCCGAAGCTATCGAGATGCTGAAGGCTTTCGGAACAGAAAATCATGCCACAGAGTTTGACTGGGATGCGTACTATGGAAAAGGATTTGACGTGCTGCATATGAGTAACGCACCTCGTTTCTTTGCTTGCCGCGACCCAATTGCCAATATGCGCATTGCTTTGATGTTGGCCGAGTTTGGTGTAAACCATGCAAAAGGAAGTATAACAACAGGATCCGAGCCATTGAGCTCCGAAAATCTCGCCGTCAAGTTTGTGGACAAGGATAAATCTGTTGTGCAAGGTGATATTGCTGTCATGTTGTATCTGGATGCTCGCTATGGCATCGGTGACACTGGCAGTATTCTGCAACCTCCGGCGGCACTTGCAACCCGACTCACTCGTTTCCAGCGTGCTATGACCTTTTTGGATAGCTGGCGAAACCTGCCCAAGGTCGACGACAATGGTAGGCGAGATATCAAATCTCTCAGACAAGAACTCGAAGCCTGGGATGGTTTTGCAGAAGAGGATGCACAGCCCTTTATTGCTAGCGCAGAGATGTCGCTACCTGACTTCGCAATCTGGCCAGTTCTTCACAGTATGGTAGAAGAAGTAGGCCCGAATACTTTTGATGGTTTAGAAAACCTTAGGGTGTATTATGAGAAGATAGAGGAAAGACCGGGTACGAAAAAAGTGCTTGGCAGAAACTAGGAGATATCTTGTGATCGACCAGAGACTTGTATATTCATCGGTGGTTGAGTCGTTACATGATTACTTAGCGCTGTAGCGAGGCTTTGGTATTGCTGTTAAATCAACGAGTCGCAGAATAAATACTACCAGACTAATTTCTTATGTCCTATATGGTGTTTGAAGCTGAACCAATCCCCCCCCAAGCCACAAGTTATATTGTATGAAAGTTCAAGATGTAAGGAATGGGCTGATGAAGCCAGGAACAGAACGGTCGTGGTTCACAATATGCATTACACATCTGTCGAGCTAGAGTTGCATATTTTGTGCCAACCCAAGATAGCGTGCGGTTCGTGCTGTTGTTCCACCACTACGAGTAGAGAAGGGTTTGGCGTATCAACTCAAAAGTCATTGACTAACCGATTTGCCAATTGAATGTTATTGCGATGTGCTCCAGGGTACAGGGTATGTGCCTACCCAATCCTCGACCTCACTTCGAAGCTGAACGATTTCGGATTGTGTCTCACCATCGCCAAGATGCTCTAGGAAAACCTTTATTTTACCAGGACTCTTATCGCCATTCTCCTCCGCCGCCTTCCGGGCAGCCTTGTCAATGCGGGAAGCGATAGTGACAGCGCGATCAACAACATCAGCGACACGGATGAAGTCGTCCTCATTAAAGCCGCGAGTGGTCATGGAGGGTGTACCCATGCGAAGACCGCCGGGAACCAAAGCAGAACGATCTCCAGGGACTGTGTTTTTGTTGGCTGCGACGCCAACCAGTTCGAGCACGCGTTCTACTCGACCACCATCAATGCCGTGTGGTTTCAGGTCGGCCAGGACCAAGTGGTTGTCTGTTCCTCCGCTAACAAGCTTGTAACCTAAGCCACCTTTGCCCTTGGGTTCACTCAACCGTTTCGCAAATGCTTTCGCATTCTTTAATACTTGGGATTGGTATGCTTGGAACTCAGGAGCTTGAGCCTGTTTGAGGGCCACGGCAAGGGCTGTGATCGTGTGGTTGTGGGGACCGCCTTGGTGACCGGGGAAGACTGAATTGTTGATTGGACCTTCAAGATCGTATAAGATATCCTCCTTCGTTTTCGGGTGTTGTTTTCGAGTGCCCTTTCTGTAAAAGATCATGGCACCGCGGGGTCCTCGTAAGCTTTTATGGCTGGTAGTAGTTACGATATCTGCGTGAGCGAACGGTCCAGGTATGACCTTGGCTGCAACTAGGCCAGAAATATGAGCGATATCGGCAAGGAGGTAGGCGTCGATCTTATCACAGATCTCTCGCATCCGCTGATAGTCAATAAGTCGACTATACGCACTTGCGCCAGCAACGATAATCTTTGGTCTGTATACGCTTGCCATCTCCCCCAACTTGTCATAATCAATGTATCCAGTCGTCTCATTTAATCGGTACGGTAGAGTTTCGAAGTACTTTGAAATGGCAGAGATCTTCTTACTCGGCGTTTGGTAACCATGTGATAGATGGCCGCCATGTGGTAGGTCCAGACCCATTAGCCGGTCGTGTGTATTGAGCAAAGCGGAATAAACGTAAAGATTGGCGGGTGCGCCAGAGAGGGCTTAACAAGATAATCAGCATCATAATGAGAAGACATAGAGTACTTTGAATGATGTTCGTATTGACCAACCTTGAACGTTTACCCCCCATTGCTTCGGATCGAGGCCGAATGCTTCCAGGGCGCGTTGTTGACAGAGTCTTTCGGATTGATCGATGAATTCGTTACCACCGTAGTACCGGGCACCTGGGTACCCTTCCGAGTATTTGTCTGTGACACCCGTTGTTAGCACTTGCTGCGGCTGGCCTTGAACCAAAGCTCACTTTGCATCACACTGCCCAGAGCATCGAGCACAGCCTGGGAGGTAAAATTCTCGGAAGGGATCAGATTTATGAAGTGTTTCTGGCGATTCTTTTCCTATCCAGCCGATAAGTAAGCGGGCAAAGGCACGGGGGGCTCTATTCAGCGAGGCAACCAACCTTCTCGATTATGTCAAAGACGGCGGGGTCAGCCTTGTTTAGGTGAGCTGAGAGAGCCTGCAGTAGGGGAATTGAAGTTCGTTAGTTGCTAGGCCTATCCGAAAGATCCAATTGAACAATAACGCACCTGCTGCTGATCCTCGACAGCTAGAGAAGAAGCTGGGCGGGTGCATGTTGCTGATATGGCGACTGGCTTCGCAATGCTACGCAAGACACGGGAGGTGCCTCTCACGCCTGTGAGAGACATGGCGGGGCGTAGAGCTGGTGGTCGGATATAGAATTCGGGCAATAGGAGCACGATTGGCAGAAGAAAGAAAGTGGCTGCCCTGGTGTAGGTATTCACGGGAAACCAACACGACTTCACGATGTGGTTGTGGTCGTTTAACGGCGCGATCGCTCAGAACGTCATCGACTGACACGATGAACTTATTTAGTGCAGAAGGTGTGGGCGTGGGCGACGTGGAGGTGGAGGTAGGTGGAGGTGGAGGAAGCCCGGGCAGGACCGAGACTCGAATGTTAAGCATGGATCTCATGTTGCATTAGTCTAAACGAAAAGCAGCCAACCTCAACAGGACCTCTAAAGAATACCTACCTACCTCAGTAGGCCTACATACTACCTACAGCTCGCAAGCATCGACTTCTGCAACAGAGCGCATACCTTCGATGGCTAATCTTGTTACGATCCATTGACAAACATGTATTAGTACTACTAAGATACCTATTTATCACCGTTGCGGCCTCTATCACAACCTTGTAGGCAGGTTGAGACTCCTCTGAAGTTGTTACTCCCAGCGCTTAATTTGTAGATACTTAGTTATCACCAGGCTGCTGTTTATGCAACAGGTCCAGTGGGATTAGCGATATGTTCTATCCGTCTATACCTTGGTACTGTTCCTAGTAGGCCCGCCCCTGCAGCTCAGACAGCGAGTGCCCAGTAATGGACGTGAGTAGGCTCTCCCTATCCATAACAAATGGACCCGATCTAACCCCTGTGATACCTACTTACCTACTTGATAGAATAGTAGGTAGGTAGGTAGTAAAGTATCGATATTGCTGTGGCGGAGATCAATAATGGATAATGGAGTCTGAAGGCTTGATATGGCTGAGCACCGAGACCCATCGTAACGTCAAACTGCAAGAAGTCGCTACCAGTACTGTTAAAGTCAATATAACAGTCTGGTTTAAGCTGTTGTTTGATATTGACCTCATGCATCTTGTCCAATCGTTTCTCGCTTTCATTCTAGTCCGGCAGTCAACCATCCACGAATTTAATTCGTCTTTGGTTGCCATCCTTGTCTTCCAGAAACTGGCCGACGTCCGTGTTCATATTTACTTTGTGTTCATAATTCAACGAAATGTGAGATGCCTGTCATATGACCCATCGCTTGTGAACCAGGGTGCAAGTGCTGTTTCATTACACTTCCACGGTCAAAAACTGCAAAGTTACGGCTCAAAGGTGGGCCTTGATCACCTTCGGCAATCAAGTTGATAGTATAGACTAAACATCACATACAATTGAAAGATAAAGGCTGACGCACACATCATTGTCATCACTGGTGAATCGTGGCGGTGGTGAGCAAAACAAGTGCTCACGGAAAGGTCGTAAATGGGAAAACATCCAAGCATCCGAGCATCATCGATTCCATTTTCAATGCTACATGCCTGAACCCCGCCGGTACAAGTGTAGAAACCAGAAGGGCATAAAAAAAGACCCAACCCGTAGACTCCGTATGCAGCCTCCTCTTAAGACCGAAATGTTGTCGTTGTCCACTAGGCTTACATTTATTCCTCGGCAAGGAGGGCATTTCGCTTCGCCACCGCACGCTCCTGCTTGCGCTCACGGGCAGCCTTGTTCTTCGCACGCTTGGCATCCATCTCCTCCTGAAGGGCAGTCTCGCGGGCCTTCTCAGCCTTGGCACGGTGAATCTGTAAATCTCCATGTCAGCAGACATCCCTCGGTGTGGCCCTAACGATAGGGCAACATGATGGATAAGACATACGTGCTCAACGAGGGCACGCTTGTGCTTGAAGGCGTTACCCTTGCTGCTGTGGTACAGCTCGTGGTAGAGGTGCTTGTCGATCTTTCCGCTGGCACGGTACTTGACCAAAAGACGTCGGAGGACTCGGAGGCGGCGCATCCAGAGGACCTGGCTGGGCATACGGGCATCGGCGGTACCCTTACGCTTACCGTAGCCACGGTGTCGGCCCTCTCGTCGGGCAAGGTTCAGCTCGCGAGCGCGCGATCGCGAGTGCTGGGTGACGGGCTTTCGGATGATGAGGCCATCGGAGATGAGCTTTCGGATGGTCTGACGAGAGTTGGCGTTGGAGATCTCGCTCTGCTCGTTGGGGTCGAGCCAGATCTTGCGCTTGCCACAGCCGATGACCGATGAGGCCAGGCGCTTCTGAGTTCGCAGGTTGACCCTGTAGTCGGGAAAGAAAATGATCGATTAGCCACCAGTCCCGTTTGATAATTTGATAACCGTGTTCAAGATTTTCCCCGAGCACCGAGTCCGTGACGACGCCATCAAGAGCATTTGTTTCCAGCTCATGTACTGTCTCCAAAGCTCCTCCTGCATCGCCTTCTCGAGTGTCGTGATCGATTCGATATACTTACATCTTGATTGTCGTTAGTGGTGACGGCCGGGTCCTCGATGGATGTTGGATGAAGACTGAGAGGGGTTTGCAAGGCCAGAATTTCTCTCTGTTGCACCTCACCTGTTGGAATGGTTTGTGGGTTCAAGTGCGCTATGCCCCATTTGTTGCACTAAGCGAGGGCTCTGATAGAGTCATGAGTCACCGCCGTTGCACGTGACTCGCGCCACTTATAGGGTCCGGCTTGAACATTGGTGGTCTTTTGGATTGTCTTTTTCCGGTGGGGATGCTCACACAGCCTGCCTGCACCAATACTCAATATGGGCATGGCTCATTCATTTGACAGAGTTATGGAGGGGAGGCATTTAGGACGCGATTCTACAAATTTAATTGTTCCTGCAGATACATATCATCTCTCATTGATCAGAGATCTCGTACAAAAGATATCGTCTGTAAAAATCACCGACTTCAATCTTATTGATACGATTGCTTTTTCTTTTGTTGAGCTTGAAGAGCATGGTACCACTAATCATTGAATTGCTGTCAAAGAAATGCTTACCACAATTACCCGTCATTCGCTGATACCAGCTTGAACCCCGCTACATATGTACCTATTGTTTAGTAAGTTTTAAAAAGAAGAGCCAAAAGAAAGAAAGAAAGAAAGCGATAATTTGTCCCCTTGCTAGGTAGTTTGTATAGGCAATAGTGATTCACTGACTGTATGCTCTGGCATACTGCGGTTAAATCGGTTGTATGTACTTGTATTTAGGTACTAATTCAGTCTATCATCATAGCCATGATATAGATAAACTCTGATTTGAATCTATACATCTACGTGAATGCTTCGCTACCAACATCAACCTTGCCCACACTCCAGATCTCTTTTTCGTCCTCGGCTTCATCGTTCGATAGCCCAAGTCCTCCCTGTCCACCCTCAGCTTCGCGCCTCTCGCGGGCTTGAGAGCCCAGCCTCATTGCAACACGTTTGAAGTAGTCACCCATGCTTCTCTTGGTGTTGGGAGCAAGGTCAGCCCCGGCACCAGCCATAAACTTGTCAAAGATGCGGCTCTCCTCATCCGCCACGTTGAACAGCTCCACAAATGCCGCTTCTGCAGCGAGCTTGACAGGGATAACAGGGTCTCGAACGCTGGCAAATATGGGCTGTGCTAACAGAGCAACATGGGGTCGAACCATCTCCATGTCGTTGCGGCTGACGGTACGAACAACGACCAAAGCAAGTCGACGAGAATCCGTCGCATTGCCGGGCTGGATAACGGAAGCCAAGGCCTCAAATATACCCTTTGTTGTCTCAAAGGTCTTGGCAGAATCCGAGAGCAGGTACTTTCCAGTAGCAAGAATGCAATTGTCCGCGACAAAGACCTATTGAAAAGTGTTAGTTTACTGACACAATATCTCACGAGATTTAGACTATAACTTACGCTCTTGTTAGTGACACCCTGACACAGAAGGTCGGGTAAGTCGTCGACTAGGGAGCTTTGAAGCAGAGCATCTGGGGACTCGGCCAAGACGGAGTTCAGAGCAAGAACAGAAGAATGGGTGAAATGTGGGGTGGCCACCCGGTTCTTCAACAAACCTAGAGCGGCTTCTTCAGGAACGTTCTTGATAAGCGCTCCCAGTAGCTTAGCATTAGTGATGGTCATGGTCTCATCTCTCTCGTCTGTATCCATGTCGATAAGTGACAAAACAGACGCTCGAGAAGCCTCGCCCATGTTAGCGCCAGCTTTGCTAATAACCTCGTACAGCGCCTTGAGCATAGCGGTCTTGACACCGGGATCCGCTGTTTTGGATCCGGTAACGAGCTCAGCGATGAGGGGATCAATACGTGGTGTGTACTTGATCAAAGTACCGAGTGCCTTGGCAGCTCGGGTTCTCAGCGTCTCACTGGATGAGTCTGCCAGAGATTTAGCGAATGTGCGCTGAAGCTGCGGAAGAAAAGGCTTCAGCGCAGTGGGCATTTTATCCAGCAAGTTGTTGAGAGTCAGGAGAATGGCCGACTTGACTTCGGTGGCACGCTCTGAAACGACTCGGATCAGGGGACCAGTAATCTGGGTCACGAATGGCTTGAGAGAGGCCTCACTTGTTCTGTCAACAATATCCGAGATACCCAAGGCAGCTTGGACTCGTTGATCAGCGGTACCATTCATGAGACCTTGTAAAAAGATAGGCAGAATAGCGTTGATGCCCTTGGGCAACTCGAAACCGCGCAGGTTTGCCCCTGCGACACCAACACGCTGAAGAGTTTGTCGTGTTGAGATAACAAGTGACTCCATTTCCTCCTTTCGCAGCTTCTTGGTGAAGGCGCTGAGAGCTGCCCATGCAGCCTTGACGACACCGGCATCCCTGTCGTCAAATGAATTGAGAAGTGAGCGGATAATATCCTGGCTGTATCGAGAGTAATCTACGCTAGCAGCCGCGAAGAAGTTGGCCATGTGGTGTGCAGTGGCCGCTCGGCGACGGTGGTCCTCATGCTTGAGAAGCTGCAATAGGACGTTCATGACCGTGTTCAAACCATCGTATTCGTCGATGGACTGAATGACAGTGTCAAAAGACGTCGCCAGCTCTTCACGAAGGCTGTCCTCCTTGCAGTTGATCTCGTTATCCATAAGCGAGTTGATGATGTTGGGCAAGCGACGGTTCATAGCAGGACCAGCAACCTTGGACAGAGAGGCGAGAGCCTTGGCGTCGAAAGATGAAATGGGAGGCGTCGTAAGTGTTGGGATGAGGTTTGGCAAGATGATGTTGGATCGGGTTGTCTCAGTAAGCAGTGTAAGAAGAGCTTGCAGAGCGTTGTCCGCCTCGTCCTCAGAACGCAAAAGGTTGAGAAGGAAGGGAAGAACTTGATCGACTGCTCGTTTACCAAAGATCTGCTGAAGCGAATCGAAAGCTTCCGCAGCGGCTTCTCGAACATCCTCGTCGGAATCGGTAAGTGCGGTACGAACAACCGAGATGAGGGTCTTCTCGTGGTCTTCGAGAGCCTCGGGAGAAGCGGACGAAATAAGTTCCCTCAGCGCAAGACAGATACCCTGCTTGGCATCGACATCGACAGATGTCTGGAGACCCTCTTCCAAAGTAGGAAGGAGACTCGACAGAACACCATCTCCAGCCTTTCGAATAAGCTCTCCAAGGGCATTGCTGGCGATGACTTTGTGCTCCATGTTGGAGCTTCCCAGTCGTCGGATGAGAAGCTGAGTAAGGGTGGGCACAAGCTCTTTGAGGGTCCTCGGACTGTGGACGAGAACCTTCCAGACAGCAATGGCCGCGGATCGAACAGCACCAGCTGTGTCGCATCGGCATACGTACAGGGCCGACAGGATCTTGTTGCGCTTGTCCTCGCCAAGGGTCTCTTTGAGCGAAGCGCCTGCTTCCTTGATGTTCTCGTCCTCTTCAATATCTTCGGCATCGGTACCAGCCTTGATACCTGTGAGGTTAAACAGAAGATCTCCAACGAGTTCGACGGAGCTGAGTCGGATCCTGTAGCTATCATCAGCGAGACCACGCTCGAGTTCCGGAAGCAGAAGATCTACAGCTCGAGCTGCGAAGTTCTTGACCAACAACCGGCCCGCACGTAGTGCAGTTTCACGAATGGACTCGATATCGTCAGCCAGACCTGCAAGAATAGGTGGAACAATTCGGCCCAAGTAGTTGGAGAAGCTGTTGCCAAAGCAGACGGGAAGAAAGATGAAAAGCGACATAAAACCTTCGCGAACGGCTGGTTTGGAAGATTCGACGTTCTGGAGAATGGTTGGGAGGGTCTCCTCCAGTCTTGTTGTTCCCAGTCCTGCGAGCACCTCGCTGAGAGCCTGAGCGGATCCCAGACGGTCACCGGCACCAGTGTCTGACTTGAGCGTCTGCATGAGGCCAGGAATAAGGTCGGGAAGCGTATCTTCCCCAAGCTTCTCCACCAAAGAACCCAGAGCCCTAGAAGCGGTAGCTCGTGTGGTCGGTACTGGGTCGACGATGGCAAGCTTGAGGCCAGCCACAAGCACGGGCAAGTGCATGACAACGTCTTTCTTCTCCGTTAGGTGAGCCAAGCTGCCAATGACTTGTGCAGCCTTGCGTTTGGTGTTGGAACGATCGGCCAAACCGCGTTGAAGAATACGGGTAACCAATGCCAGAGAGGGAGCGTCAAGGTAATGGACGAATTGAACTTTGATGAGCGAGTCCAGAGCCTCGTCTGTGTATTTCGTAGGATCGCTGAGAGCCTTGAGAATGATGTCAACCAGAGACTTAATCTCTGGGTTATTGATGACTTCACCAAATCTCTTCAAGCTTCGGTTCGCAGCGGCTCTGACTTCTTTGTGACTGTCGTTGAGTACGCCAGTGAGAGGAGGAATGATGTCGGGCAGACTATTAGCAAGCTGCTGAGGATCGAGGTATGCCATTGCACCGAGAAGGTCACATGCACCTTTTTTACTTCTCCACTGTTGTTCCTCCAGGCCGTTAAGAAGGGTTGGCATGATCTTCTTGACACCATATGAGCTCAATCTGGCAAAACATGCTTTTGCCGCTGCCAGACAAGCATCCCGAACGTTTGCATTGGCATCGCCGAATCCTGTCAGCAATTGAGGCACGATCTGAATCACATAAGGCTCAAAGATGCGTCCAAGCATGGTGGCTAGAAGCTCGTACGCAAGAAGAGCGGCCTCACGTTGGTTTGCTTCCTTCTTGTTCTCCACAGCATCATTCAGGGTTGGAAGTATGCGGTATTCTCGGAGTGATGAAATGCCACGACCCATGACAAGTCCAGCCAGACCATAAGCAGAGCCACGCTGGATGGCATACTTCTTCGAACTAAGAAGCTGCTCCAGAATTTGACCAAAATACTTTGAAGACTGATCCGGACAAGCCTGAATCAGAGGCGGCAAGCATTCGGCAATAGCATATTGTACTGTTTCGGAAGGGGTACTTAGGGTAGCCACCAGGCGATCAATAACAATGGGGATCTTGGGGTCACCAGGACTGAGGTGACGAGCTAAGGCACCATACATGATGATGACGGCTTCGTTTACACGGTCAGCCGCATCACTGTTTGTGTCTGGCTGCTCCAAAGTCTGCTCGAACTTTGACATGAGTTTGTCGAGAATGGTCTTGCCGTGGATCTCGATCGCTTTGATCGAGGCATCTAGCATCTCACTCCGTACCGCGCCATTTTTGTCACCGAGGGGACCGGCGCTGATAAGGAAGTCGAACAATGGATCCAGCTGATCGGTCTTGATAACTGAAGCGAGCTCTTTGAAGGCAGTGGCGATACCTTGCCGGCCCTCCCAAGGATCGGACAGATCCATCTTCTTGGGCATTCCGAATTCATCTAACTGCTGAACTCGGGGTTTCGCTAGCTCAATGTAGGTCGACTTAAGCTGCTCGAGCACAGCCTCCAAGGTCTCGTGATGAAGGCTGACTGCTTCAGCCAAAGAACGAGCAGCGCCACGACGTAGCTGCCCATCTTTGCTCTCAAGGAAAGGTAGCATTCGCAGCGGCATTTCTGCCGTAACTTCGAAACCACTTTCCTCCCAGATTTCTCGACCAAGATCTTGGTTTTCCTCCTCATCATCGTGAGCAGCAACCCAGATTTCATCAGAGTAGCCAAGTTCGCTCATATCAACTTCGGCACTGATCGACTGCAACACTGTGGATCTAACCCGCGTTTCGGGCACCAACGTACCCTTTGCTAAGACGATCATCTCCTCTCGGTCCATGTTAGGAGCGATACAGCGACACATGTCAGCGAAACAGTCCTTGAGAAGTTTATAATGCTGAGCATATGCCTGCATGGAACTGATGAGGACTGAGAGGAGCTCAGCTCGGGGCACGGCCTCATCAACACAAACATCTGTGTGGTATGAAAGGAACTCAATAGCCAACACCAGTTGAGCGTCGGCATCATCTGCCGAACTGCCGACTCCACCCTTACGGAGAAGGTCCAGCACGAGCGGTAGGGCATAAATCAGTGACACTGAGTCGAAAGGTCGCTGTTCACCCGCAAATCGCAATCGATAAAGAACTCTCGTAATCAGATCCTCGACAGCCTCTTCTTGGTAGTTTTCCGACAAAGACACGCCACGCAATCTTAGGGCTGCGATTCCGACGAAAGGCCTCATTGAACCCAGGCGCTCAGTCACCTTTTCAGCGCAAGTGAGATAAGCCATGGGTGCCTCATCTCCTGTGATCAGCGTGGCGCCAGCGTCCATAATGCCAACCAGGAGGGACACTGCAGTGCCAATCCATTGAGTGGCATCGGTTGGCGGACCAGTGGCAAGGCTGCGGATAATGCCAATACCTCGCAAGAGCCTCGCCACAGTTGCGGTAACTGATTGTCTGATTTGGCCCTCTTTCTTGAGTTGAGCATTGACTTTTGCGTTCTCTTCAGGGGTTAGTTTTTTTTGTTGGCCCTTCTTCTTTTCGAGTTGACTTCTGAGTTCTTCTTCCCATTTAAGAATATCGTAATCCTTATTGTTCTTATTCAAAACTTGCTGAGACTTCTTTGCGAGGACATCAACAAATGCGGTGCCTTCAGCAGTTCTATAGATAGCCGCCTCGACAGGACCAATGTCTTGTAATTGTTCCGCATTGAGGTCTCGGCGCAGTGCCTCCAGCAAGCGTGGAATAACGGTTTCGGGGGCGACAAAGGCCAGGTCGGCAGCTGCATTGTATGCAGCTTGTTTAACAACCTCAACCTAGCACTCTGTTAGTGAAGGCCCACGGTTTAACTATATGGAACGATGGCTATGCAAACCTTCTGATCAAAAGACGTCCTGGCTTCTATTTCAGCCATGAGCTCATCCTGATATTTTGTCACAAGATTACCAGGATCCAATTCCATTCTGAGGCACAAGTCGATCCAGTTTGCTCTTGGTATCAATTCTGACCGTGCCAGAACAAGAAGGCTGTTTGCCTGAGACTCAAGGTCTTCCTTGGCAATAGATTTACCAGACTTGCCTATCTCATTAGGAGTCAAACAAATCGACTTTACAACCTGAACCAAGTTATGCGCACTCGCTGAGTGTTCCCCGTCACCGGACCCAGAACGCTCGAGATGATCCCATAATCCATTGATAATGAAGGCAGACACCAACCTTGGATTATGGATATAGAGATCAGAGAGGAGTTTGGATGACTCCTGCTGAATAGTAGCGGGCACGTTATGGGCGGTGATAAGATAGATAAAAGCTTCAGACCAAGCAAGAGCCACCAGCTTGTCCGCATTCTGATCAAGGCTCTGGAAGATAGAACTCAAAGCACGCGCAAACCATCCGAGATCTTCATTTGCCGTCACTTTAGAGTAAATCCGATGGCTAAGAAGAAAAGACGACTTGGGATCCAGAGACAACGATTGCCTTGTGACTGATGCTTTTGTTAAACAAGATTCCGCTGTAGAGCCGGGAAGTAAGCGATGTATATGCGGGCTCACGGTCGTAAGAATATAGGCCCCGACGACGAGACCGCTTTGAGCAGCAGCGGCGGCATTGGCTGTCACCTCTGTGAGGGTTGCAGCCATCTTAGGCACGACAGCCTCTACGAAAGTGACCATACCCGGGGACACTGATTGTGCTTCAGCAAGGGATTGTAGAATAACGCCGACCCTGAGCAGCCAGTACTTGCGAGAGGGGATCTTCTTTTCAGCGAGTCCCTTGGTAACTGAGTCCAAGACAGATTTGGGCACTTCGCCATCTTGCGCCAGTAGAAACGTGATGGCATTTGCCAATGCTGATGTCTCTGCAGCCAAAGCACCCTCATTACCTTCCTTGGCAGCCACAGTAGCCACTGCGCTGGCGACCTGTTCGGCACTTGAAGTTGAAAGAGGGGTGGCCTCGAGCATCTGCGCATGTAATATGCGATGATCAGGAGACGCAAGTTTGCCCGATTTGAGAGGAGTTGCGATCTCATTAATGACTTTCTCCAACGAGGTGGTATCGTTTGATCTATGAACTAGTGCACGGAAAGCATCCAAGGCACCAGCACGAATTGCTGCATTTGTTGACTTGGCGTTTGACAGCAAGGGTTTAAGGAGATTCTGCTCGAGAACCTTTGAAAGGTCGAAATTTTCGGGTAGAGAGTGGACAAGAGGCGTAACGACGCCCCCAAGAATGACCTCGGGCGCACGCAGAAGGCCTTTCTCGAGAGCAGGGATCAGCTCTTTGGAGAGTTCTTCAGGGGTTGCGAAAGAAGTAAAGAAGTCACTAAGTCCCCGCACAACGTGCTCCGGGACAGCGGTACGGGAGCCAATTATTTCTCTCGTAAAGAATTCATAGTACTTGGGTTTGAGGGTATCAATGACAGGTCGCAGGTGATCCTTCCTGGCAGATACGCCAGCGATAACACCAAGCAGGACAGCATTTCTGGGGGTGGACTGAGCGCTCTTCGTAGCTAAGATATCGACAGAAGAAGAGAGTCTCTTCTCGCTCGAGTCTGGCGATGAGAAAAGCTTTCGTAGACCCCTCCTGGTAACAATGATAGCAGAGTGGGCTACAGACTTCCTGACAGAGGACTGGTGGCATTTGTCTAAAGCATCGGCATCTGCTAAGATAATGTCGGAAGCAAATTGGTCCCACAATGAGGCGTCAAGGTGCTGCATAAACAAGCTGCACCATTCGACGAGTACAAATGCGTTGGTAGGAGCAATGCCATGTTTCTGGCTTTCTTTGCGTAGAGCGGCGATGAGCGGGGCAATGGTCTTGGAGTCGATACCAGCCGAGATCAAGGCAGCAAGGCACTTCTGAACGGATAGTCGAGACTGTCGATCAGTGTAGAATGCGTATGTACCGAAGAAGAGCTGAAGAAGGCGTGTGATTGAGGTGCTGTCGACGGCTACGGAACGAAGGGTCAGTGGGCTGATGGGCTTTGGTGAACTACAGGGACTTGCGCACATTTTTGGGTAAGCTTCTCCTCGATTGAACGTAACTGATTGATTCGAACATTGGTCGAAGACGAAGCCAGGGCGTGTTTAATGGCTGTAAAGTCGAGGGTGGCCATGCCGCCAGGTTCGGATGAGTCGCCGTTAGACATTCTGGAGTTCGGAAATGATAGTGAGCGTTTGGTTTGGTGAACTCATCTGGGGCTGCCAGAGCTCGCAAACGCCGGTTCTGAGGCGTATCCTCTGTCAGGGCGGGGAAAGGGTAAGTCGAAGGAGTTTGGTGATGAGTGGTTGGTGGTGTTTTGGATTTTTCGTGCACCAAATCCGTTAAATGAGAACTTATGGAAATATCTATCAAAAGGTAGGTACTACCTACGGACTCGACCCCACGTCGACAAATAGCAACTTACTAACCTAACACTATTTTTCCCGTGGAGCTGTTGGGCTCGAGGCTGCCCCTCCAACCTAAGCACTTACAGCTCGACGGTCCAAGTTGGTGGGGTTAGGAGCCCTGAAAGCCCCTATACCCAGGTTGGTAGGTCATTGGAACTTCGCAGCATCTCGGTATGACGCATCAGGGACAAGGCAAAAGATTCTATCTACCTATCTACAGTATATTGGTACGCAGATACCTAACGAAAAACCTAGAAGCGGCGGGATTTAGATACGTGGGTGGAATTGGATGCTATTATTGGCGCCAATAACCAGGCTGTTACGAGTACAAGCCGAGCCTGATGGGAAACGTTCAACGACCTACGCAGGTACCTGTAAATGCAACATGTAACTGAAAGTCGCTTACAGATCCGAAGAAACTGAAAGGAGTTTTGACAGCAAATCATGACCAGGTTATATAATCGAGGTTTCCAATTAATTCACATGAATCTTGACAATCATCATTGAACCATTGGTACTGTACAGCCATGCACTTTTATCGTCTCTTCATCTCTTGTTGTAGGCATGATCCACAACTGACCAAAAGCCCTTGCGTCACAACCTCCACCCGATCACTTCGCTCCTGCACCCTTCTCTTGGTGATTAGGATCTCTTTTGACCTAAACACAGATCACCTGCCTATAATTTCACAAGGGACAAGAGATCCTCGAATCAACTAACTATTGCCTCATGTTTACCCCAACTTGAAAACGCATCTTCCTCTTTCTATCGGGCCTCTAAACTTACCGCCGCCCCGTCCTTTTTTTCCTCGCTTGGTCGCTGACCATCATGGCTGGCGGCGCGAAGAAGAAAAAGAAGCCCGCTGCCAACCCAGCTCGGGGATTCGCTACTACTTCAGTCGCTTCCAAGCCTAGGCCAGAAGTCACTGAGCCCGAACCCAAGCCTGCAGTCGCCAAAGGCCAAGATACCCCTCCATCGACACAGAAAGATGCCCCTCCATCCTCCTCTACAGTTGACAACGCGACTGCTACCGCCAATAGTCAAGAGGCGACTCTGAGCCCCGAAGAATTCGAAAAACACTTGGAGGAATCTGAATTGCAAATCCTTGTCGAAAAACATGCCACAAAAACGAAGAAGGATGCCTTGCGTCAACGGAACCGGCTTGATACCGATCGCCGTCTCCTTCGTAGTCAAGCCGACTCTATCAATAGCTTCAAATGGCTACCTCAGGACTTGATGAATCACATACTTGATTTAGTTCAAGCTGAAAATCGGTTCACAGCTTCAAGCTTGTCTACATCAGACAGCAATGGCGCTGGTAAGATGCTCCCCGAGGAAGAAATGATCATTCGCCTTTGGACCTTACAGCAAACCTTGACTGCGGCCGAGTTTCCGACTGAGCGTATCGCCGCCGTCATACGCTATATTCTGTATATAGCTCCAAATGTCTCGACAACTAGCAGAGAATCAATCTGGGGACTCGAAGAAGCACTTGACTGGCTGGCCCGAGAATGCAGAATTGATGAACTACCCAGCTACGAGCCCAAGTCAAAGCCCATGCTCAAGAGCACTACCGGTTTGTTTCCTTAGTATCCCAAGTTCTCCTTCACCCTGACCATGATTCTTCTATAGACACTCCCCAGGACAGTCCAGTACCAAGTCGCTCAAGTACCCCTCGCCATGCCGATCCGCGAAATGGCCGCAAGAACAAATCTTCTGGGCCCAAAAGCCGGCCAGTCAAAAACTCTTCGCCCAATAAAAAGATTGTTGTAGCTTGCGATAGCGATATAGAACCCGACGAGCTTGTTTCGAAATACTTGGAGAGTAAAGCGAAGTTATTAGAGTTTGAGCGTGGACGACCCGAGAATTTGCCAATCACTGAACACGACGAGCAGCTTGCTGTTGCCAAACTTGAAGCCAAGATCAGAAAGATTGAGTCAGATGTGCTCTTCGACAAATACGAGGCAGACCAGCAATGGAAGGTCCAGAGAGTTGATCTGGAAAGACAGCTAGCTGCTGCAAAACATGATAGGCAAGATCAGGCTGTGGAGAACCTGGCAGTGGAAGAGGAGGCCGCACTCGAAAAGACTGATGTCGGTGATATCAATAACGAAGCCGAACGGATCGCTGCCGAGATATTGGCTGAAGTCAGCGATGAAGATAATGACATTGGAGGGCTGTTCGCATCTCTGCCACAAAATGAAGTCGACGCAAGCACAGGTGAAAGTCGTACTGTTGTTAATTCAGCCGACGGCAATCAAATTGTGATTCGCGACTTTGGCAAATCAACAGGTATCAGTCCTCGACGAGCTCTCGAAGAAGCGTGCCGCTCAAGGTAAATGAGCATGATCTAAACAGTGGAAAACAATGGTACTAATGATAACATTTAGGGATTCGATGGCGAAAATCTCGTATACTATCGTTTCAGATGCCTCGTTTGCAAACCGCCATTCTGTGGATATCATTTGGACGAAACCTCAAGACTTACCACCGCCAGCGGCTTCACTAGAAGTTGAAGTCGTAGCGGACCATTTCCGATTCACATTCACCATGACCAGCGTCGCCACACCAGATTTGAAGCAGTCGGAATCATACATCTCCACCGCAGCTTTGTTTTACACATTCAGCGGTAACACCAAGGACGAAAAGGTCGCTATCAGACTTCCCCACATATGGAAAGATGTTTGGGCAGAGCTTGCAGAAGCTAGGAAAGCACAGATCGACGAACAAGATAGAGAAGTGATGAGAGGCTTAAGAGCCCTAGTTCGTGAACGTCACGACCAAGAGCTCGAAGACGGTGTCATAATTCAAGGAGCATTCCGAGGACGGGGTAACAAACATGTCACCGACTCAGGCGATGATGGCAGTCACGATCGCTCAAGACAGAATGCCGCAAGTGGCGAGTACTATCAGAAGATCTGGGCAGACAAATCTAGCACCCGCAAATTCCAAATGATGCTGGTAAGCAACAATATAGATCAATCATTCTCAGTGAGACTTACTCAATGCAGCAATCCCGAATGCAATTACCCATGTGGCACTTTAGAGAGCAAGTATTGGAAGCTGTCGATGGAAACCAAGTTGTAATTGTTTGTGGTGAGACCGGATGGTATGACGCTTTAATCTTTCATGCTTCGAAATCCTCAACTGACCATCGCACAGCGGCAAGAGCACTCAAGTTCCTTCTTTTCTACTAGAGCATCAACTCTCTCAAGGACGACCTTGCAAGGTTTATTGCACAGAACCTCGAAGAATCTCTGCCATCTCTCTTGCTCGACGCGTCAGCGAGGAGCTCGGTGAGAACAGAAATGATCTTGGAACTAACAGGTCACTGGTGGGTTACTCTATCCGATTAGAAGCCAACACCTCAAGAGAGACAAGACTGGTGTATGCAACCACTGGTATTGTCATGCGGATGCTCGAAGGGTCCAATGACCTTCAAGAAGTGACACATTTGGTACTCGACGAAGTGCACGAACGAACAATTGACAGCGATTTTCTTCTCATCGTTCTGAAAAAGCTACTTGTCAGACGTAAAGACTTGAAAGTCGTCCTCATGTCTGCTACGGTCGATGCAGATCGTTTCTCCGCTTACCTTGGTGGTGCACCAGTCCTCAACGTTCCTGGACGGACGTTTCCTGTCCAAGTTAAATATCTCGAGGATGCCATCGAGCTTACTGGATATACGCCTGCAGACTCGGAACCTGACAAAATGGTGGATCTGGATGACGACCCTGTTGAAAGTGAGGGAGAGAACACAAAGAGCGACATTTCCAAGAGTCTAGCAAGTTATTCATCAAGGACTAGATCAACGCTATCTCAGATTGACGAATATCGAATCGAGTTCGATCTAATTCTCCAGCTCATAGCTCAAATTGCCATAAACGACCAACTCCAAGATTTCAGCAAAGCCATTCTTGTCTTTCTGCCAGGTATTGCAGAAATTCGCACGCTGAATGACATGCTTCTTGGAGACCCAAGGTTCGCTAAGGACTGGCTTGTCTATCCTTTGCATTCCACGATTGCAACCGAGGATCAAGAGTCAGCGTTCCTGGTCCCGCCGCCAGGAGTCCGCAAGATTGTCCTCGCTACCAACATTGCCGAAACTGGAATTACTATCCCTGATGTTACTTGTGTCATTGATACTGGTAAGCATCGGGAGATGCGATTTGATGAGAGACGTCAGCTTTCGAGACTAATTGATACATTTATCTCTCGAGCGAATGCGAAGCAAAGACGAGGTCGAGCTGGCCGTGTGCAAGAAGGTCTATGCTTTCACATGTTCACCAAGTTCCGCCATGATCAACTGATGAGCGACCAACAGACGCCTGAGATGCTCCGTCTTTCACTGCAAGATTTGGCCATTCGTGTCAAGATCTGCAAAATTGGAGGCATTGAGGAGACCTTGGGCGACGCCCTCGATCCACCCTCGGCCAAGAACATTCGTCGAGCGGTTGACGCGCTTGTTGACGTTCGTGCCCTTACTCAGACCGAGGAACTGACGCCGCTTGGACATCAACTTGCCAGGCTGCCCCTGGATGTGTTCCTGGGTAAGCTGATCCTGTATGGTGTGATTTTCAAATGTCTAGACATGGCCATCACCACTGCTGCCATTCTATCTTCCAAGTCGCCCTTCTCTGCGCCCTTTGGCCAGCGCACTCAAGCAGATAATGCGCGTACGGCTTTCCGCCGTGGTGACTCCGATCTACTTACTATATACAACGCTTACCTGGCATGGAAGAGAGTATGTCAATCTACAGGCGGTGGCGGGAAGGAATTCCAATTTTGCCGCAAGAACTTCTTGAGTCAGCAAACTCTTGCCAATATTGAGGATCTGAAGGGACAGCTCCTCACTTCTTTGGCAGACTCGGGCTTCCTTTCTTTGACCGAGGAAGAGAGGCGAGCGCTATCCCGTGCCCGATTTTCTGGTGGACGAGGAAGAAGGCAGCAGCAGTTCTACGACATTCCTCGAAGAGTCAACCTCAATAGCGATAACGATGTTGTTTCTGCATCAGTTATAGCTTGGAGCTTTTATCCCAAGATTCTGGTGAGAGATGTGCCGGGATCAAAAGGACTAAGAAACATTGGTACAAACCAATCGATTAGCCTCCATCCGTCATCCGTCAATCGAGGTCGTCTTGATCTTCGCTGGCTGTCGTACTATCATATTATGCAATCCAGAGCGTAGGGTTTTTTAGCGGCCGCCTGTTTCTATAATCGTACTAACATTTATCTCAGGGTATATCACGCCCACGAGGCCACGGCCGTGGAAGCATTTGCTATCGCTCTTTTGTGCGGCGATGTAAGATGTGATGTAAGATTTCCATTCCTGCCATCGTGGATGGCGTACTGACTCGAGGAAATTACAGATGTATTCTGGAGTAATTATCCTCGATGGCAACCGAGGACGTTTCGCAGTTCCAGATTGGAAGACGATGTTGGTCATGAAAGTTCTCCGAACGCGTCTCCGTGAACTGTTGACACGGTCTTTCAGACAACCAGGCAAGTTGCCTACCGCTCAACAAGAGAAGTGGCTTGATGTTTGGCAGAGGATCTTCACGCAAGATTTTGGACAAGATAGATCTACTACCGGAATGACGATTAAGGCGTGAGTAGACATGTTTTCCGATGAGATGTGCTGTTTTGCGACTGCAGCCAAAGGCGTTTGGTCATAGAATTACAGAAATGGATTCTTCAATCAGTCCGCAGAGGCTATCTGTCTCCATGCTCCAGGGACTATATTCAAAAAGAAATCATAGCTTCAGAAGCTTGTAGTATCTATACCTAAAGCAGGCAATTGGACTACATAGCAGATAGGCGAGATATGTCGATTATTGTGTGGCATAAAAAATTACATTCAATGACTGTAACACATACAGTTCATTCTATCTTTCCCTACCCTTCCCTTGGACTACTGGATATCATCCGACTGTAGTAAATTACATTATGCTTCATGATGTAGCACTCGAAGTCAGCGTTGAACCGAACTCCCCTCCCCACTCACGACTCAGTGTCCTTGACCTCTCTCTTATCTCCCTTGTTCTCTTCACTCCCTCCACTGGCAAGGAACATGGCTTTGAAGTCAGCATTGCTCTTTTTGACTGATGCATCAGATTCGCCGTTTTGTGTAGGCTTAGCACTGCTGGGCTTGAAACCAAGACCACGACGTGGGCCAGGCTTCCCCAGCACCGGACGACGTACGGCGGTTGCAGGAGGTATGAACATGGTGGATGGGGCTCCAGGAACGTTTGGCTTTTGCTCCTGGTCCTTGCCCTTTCTGCCAGTGATAATACGGTCGGGGATGTATTCTGCTTTTGCTTTTCGAAGTTCATCAGGTGTGCCTGTACGGAGCTTATGGCCTTCGAACTCCATGCTATTTAGTTGTAGACTGGCCTTGCCCGCCATGGCTGCGTCGGCAAACTCAATCTCGGCTCCGCCATTCCCGGGCTTCACGGTCATTTTGACTATCGCACCTAAAGGTTCGACGAGCGCCCGGATTCGCGCATCGTTTACGGTATCAGGAAGACCCATGAGAGCAATGGTTTTTGCTGAGATTTCCGCTGCAGTTGGTTTGTCTTGAGCCTTGATGGGCGCATCCTGCATAGCTTGGTCACCGTCGACATCATGAGATGAGGGTGCTGGCGAACCTCTGGCATTGTCAGTAACAATAGTCTTGGCTGCTGGCTTGATCTTGGACTCTTTAGAAAGAGCGACTGCGAGAATTTGGCTTCTGAACTTGGTATTATTCATTTCTGCCACAGCGTTCGCGGCCTCTTCTTTGCTTGCAAAATCAATGAAGGCAAAGCCCTTGTTCTTTCCAGCCAGAGTTGCAGGGATGTTGACCCGTGTGATGTTGCCATACTTGGAAAAAACATCTTTCAACTCTGTCTCGCTTATTGATCGATCCAGGTTGCTAATGTGAATTTCTCGACCTTCCGCAAGAGCGCCCTCTCGAGCTTTCTTGTGTCCCGGGTCGGAATACTTGACAACGAGTTTGAAGCTCTTCTCAAGGACTGTACCATCCAGCTCAACAGCCTTTGCTGATGCCTCTTGGTCTCGGAATGAAACGTAGCAGAACCGGCGGTAGGCGTTGACCTTCAGGCTTGGCCAGCGTATACTGAGGATCTCACCACAATCCCTGAAGAGATCACGGATGTAGTTTTGATCCGCAGCAGGAGGGTAATTTGTGACATACACAGTCAGATCGTGGCCTGATTTGACGGTCAGCCGCGACTGATTCATATATTTGCCGTCTCTTAGCAGGGCAGACTGGGCCTCCTCGGATGAGCTAAATTCAATGAGTGCTGTTGAGGAATCGGTTTTCTCGTCGCGCACCAACGCCGTGACATTGTTAATATGACCGTAGTCCTTAAAGTACTGCCGAACCTTGGTTTGGGTAACATCAACAGGCAGACCCGAAACAATTATGGTGCCATTCTCCCTATCCCTTTTCGGAGGTTGTGCTGCGAGAATTTGATCAAACCCCCGCCCATTGGAGCTGTTCTTTCGGCGTTTGCTGTTGCTTTCAGTTCTATAGGTAGAATCCGGTTCGACGTCCCTTTTCCGCTTGGAACCACCTGGTGATAACTGGACTGCTTGTTCATCGGGTTCAGGGGCAGTATAGTATGCAGCGTAGGCCGCCGCTTTTTCTTGTTCTTCGCGCTCCCTACGCCTTTTGACTTCTTTCCCAGTCTTGTGCACTCGATCAGCAGCCTTTCGTAAAGGCAGCGGCATTTCATAATCGTTGCAATGCTGCATATAGACCTCCAACACCTTCTCGGGCCAGTCGATTGTTCTACGAGTAACGGCACGGGCGAGAACTGCTGTCGCCAAGGTTGGTATTCGATAAGTGCCACCCCCAGACGAAGGGGTGGGACTTCTGTTGTCCTGTCCGCCGGCGGATGAAAAAATGAGCATTTCCCACATGTAAAACCGGAACCAAAAGTCATGGTTGTCAGCGTGGATTTGGAGGGAGGCCAACTTATTCCACTGGGCCCTGGCCTTATCTACCGCGCCCTTCTTCTCGGTGAGGTATTGAATATAAATGCGCTCTAGCCGAAATTTAGGGTCACCCTGGAAGTCTTTGCCGTAAAGTCGCTGCCCAACGACTGACACGTCCTCTAGGGCCGCGCCGAGACCAACATCAGCAACATCAACAGCTTCGTCAGATGCAGTAGCATCCATGGCATTGCGTTTCAAGAAACCGCACCACGCCACGTACATCTCGATCATGCCCTCCATTCCATCCTTGAGCAACTGATCTTCACTTGTCGCAGCATGTTTGATAGATTCGACCTCACCAAAAGGAAGCCTGGCCTCTTCGGCGCACATGATGTATCGATTCCAAAGAAGACCAGACCAGGGACAGTGTTGAACGGCTCTTCGGAGTACGTCTAGGAGGCTGCTTGGCTCCTGGAGCGTGGTGTTGGACGAAGAAAGGAAGACAACGTACTCGTACCAGGTATTTTGGTCGGTAGCAAGGGCGCCAGTGAGAGCACGAGCATAAAGTCCGCGGCATAGGTCGATTCCAATTTCGGGGCTGTCATTGCTACGCTTACTCTGAAGCATTTCCCATTCGAGATACGTGTTGAAAGCAGTCTTTTGGGCTTCGATGTCGTTGGCTTCTACTGCTTTCCTCAGATCAGACTCGTACGGGTCGCGCGCTGCAATCAATCGTTTCGTCTCCTGGGCGTTAGTGATTATATCCTTCATGGAATCCTCATAGGCAGAGGGGTTGTATTCGGTGAGAAAAGTGGAAAACCTTTGGGAAGTCTCGTCCCAGGTGAGGTGCGGAGTTAGTAGCAGTCGATTGCGGTAGAGATGAGTGATGCGCTTGATGCCATCGGGCGTTCTAGTCTTGGCGAGTAACTCCATCTCAAGTGATATCCAGCGGTCCCAAAGTAAGTGACTATCACCCAGACGATAGCAAATAGCCTCGTATCCTTGCTTCCACAGCTCGAGAGCGGCGCTCAACGAGAAGAGCTCGCGCCCGAGCATGCGCTCCTCGTCAGTCCATCCTTCTCCAGTAGGAATCTGAGTAGCTTCCCACAGAGACCAAAAGTAGTTGCAGTAGGCGAGCCAGATGCGTAAACTGCCAGGCTCACAACCAACAGCGCGTTTGTAGTGTTCAACAGCGTTGACTCGCTGGTCGAGGTCGGAGGCGTTGCTGACGATCTCTTCGAGGTAGGCGAGCCAGTTTTCTTCGCCCACTGGGTTCGCCATGGTTATTGCGCGCTCTCGATGGATTAAAACAGAGAGTGCATCACAAGGAGGTTCGGGTAATATCGGTTCTGGCTCAGTAGCAGCGCATGAGATGCTGAATAAGGAGATAGGTAGCACGAGCGAGGGCCAGTTTGCTGGACCACGAGACAATGGAGCGAGATCGAGAAACGTGTACGTGTCGACGCTATCGCGGAGTGGCTCGGGTCCAAGAGAAAAGGCCGAGTGTTTGTTTCTGGCTTTCGAGAGTTTTGCGGAAGCGAACGTGAGTTTGTCTCAATATTTAGAAACTAGTATTTGGTCACGCTCGCGTGATCGCCTGAGATTAATCAGCCCAGCAACTGCAGTGAGTTGTGATGTGCACTGTTGTGTGAGTACGAGTGAGTGATGGATGTCTGGACTCAGGAAGATTACGTGTGGAGCAAGAAAAAAAAGCTCCTCCCAATAATTCAACAGCTTGGGCTCGGGAGGGCACCAGCTAGGCAACGTTAAGTTAGCACAGCACCGGCGAGGCAGGCGCTGTGCAGGGATTTTACGTAGGTACTTTCCCTGAAGAACGGGAAGCGAGCCGGAGGGTCGTCCGAATGATGTAATGGCTCTGCCTGCTAACCTAGATAGTACCGAACCGATGAAGTGTTTTAGGTACTTCTGATGCAACCCTTACTAAAACCCGACCATCGGGCTGGAGATAATCACATTGACGAGCTAACGAGGTCTCGCAATGCTTTTCTATGCACGAGAATAAGGTTGCTTCGTGAACTTTGTTTACTATAACTCTTACCTACAAATTGAGGCATGAAGTCAGTAGTAATAGGCTTTGAAAATCACAGAACCACCAAATATTAACGAGATCCGAAAACCTTAGTAGATTTACCGGGTTCAGGTTTTCACCTACTGCCAAAAGACTACACTTACTGTTCAGCATAGACAGGGCAAAGGTACATAGGCTTAGCTCCCTACTAAGGTTCCTGCCTGTAGGTACTCGATACCCAGGTAATTCATCCCAGTATTCGGTACTCGTTGCAACTGTACGAAGGCTTGTTGGCTCTGAGCTGATCTATTACCCAAAACGCACAAGCTGAGAAAGTCTAGACCGCGATTCGACTCAGTGTGCTGCAACGAGGTCTTGGCAAGTCAACGTCCGATTTTTATTCCCGGCGCAAGGTTGAATCGCTGGCCAAGCTGCCAGCTGACAAAATCCCCGACTCGATTAGTTAACAGTAGGTAATTAATCATCTTCTCTTCTCTTTCGAACAAAAAAAGCCCAGGAGGTATGTGTTTCAAACTATATGTAGTACTTTTGAAGACTAGTTACCCTTGCAAACCAACCTGGGGAAGCAGTGTCCTACATTCTTCGAAGCATGATGAATAGTATGCTGAAAGTATCACAACCATTTTGTTCTAGACCTCATATTGTTCCAGACCATGCATACCTCGCAGGTCACTCATGTAGTCTGACAAGTGGACGGGTGGAAACCTTAGTGAATGCGTAACGATAAAAATTAACAGGGTTTATTATCGTAGTACTATCACCTGTTGCCTAAATCATTCTACTGTCGAGAAGTCTAGAGGTGACAACGGTTCTTCTGGCATCTGTGTCTGAGCATTCACTTCATTATTACGAATAACTAACAAATTTTGAATCAGATAAGTCTCAAAAGTTTCGGGTGCATGGACTTCAAGACCACTGACACACCCATTGTGGGAGCCGGCCACTTATGTCCCTACTCGTACAGGGCGCGTGTTCTGATGTACTTTGATACCTACTTACCTACCTAGGTACTAAGTAGGTATTCATTAGAATGGAAGCTTAGATCCATACATCCTCGTTGTACCGCATAGCTGACAAGCGGACCATAAAGGGCAGTGGAATGACAGCAATGGCTTTTGGACCTGGCTGGTAACGCAACCATTAGTTAATAAATAGCCTCTGCATCTACTCTATTGTTTTGGCCGTTTTGAGCTCCTGTAGCTCCGTACAGGCATCAATCACAATGATGCTCTCCAGTGCCAATTATAATTGGACTCAGCACTTGGACAATTTCAGGTTGAGAACCTCACCCAGGTCAAAGAGGGAACTTGATTCCCATCACGGGTTATTATTTGAGTTATTGTTGTCGAATTGACGACATACAAGATGGCCTGGAGCACATCGTTTGCAGCCGCGAGAACCAATAGTAGTAACAATCCAGGTGAATGTGCTCTGACGGAGTTTGCACAACTGCCGATGAAGCGGCGGCTGAAAAAGACGCCAGCCCACGAACAAAGAAATCCATCACCCACTAAGGTACAGAGTACTGGGCATAACTATGAGGCCTCTTGTCGATCATCCGAAAGTCAACACTACGCGCTTCACCAGCATCACAGACCGTCAAACGTATGGACATATTCATGTAATTTTTTGATTGGATTGCGCCATGAAACCCTCATTAGCCTGCTCGCCTATCTTCCAGGTCCTTTCCTACCTCCTGGCTCGGCACTGTGATTTCGGAACAGGGCGATCGGGCAGTTGAGCTACTGGGCGGATGAGTCAATACCCAGGCACACCAACTGCCACATAAAACAAAGACATCGACAGCCTTATATTCACTGTGTTTACACCATTACTGTGTGCATACAACTGGCAGTCGTAACACGAGAAGCAATCATTCTCTGGATTGGGGGGGGGGGGGGGGGCAGAATCAATCTATCGAGGCACTGGGAAACACGAGCCGATGTTGCCAACCAACTAGATCCATGAGACCATTGCGACACACCCTGGTTTTATGTTCTATCTACGACTGTCTCAAAGCCGAGCCCGTGACACTTGTTGGATGGACACGGACGTGCCTAGTTGATGGTAGTCTCACGTTCTAACCCACTATATATGCTATGCATTTTATTATAGTGTAAGACTCAGTATGTAGATAGTAGGCTATTAGTTGCAGAATGCACTGTAGTACTTGCGTTCGATCACAGAGCATGTTCTGTATTGACAAAGGATTGAAAGTTTGACGCTCCATGATGGCTGGCGTTCGGCCCCCCTCGCGCAGTTGGCCCATTTTTCCAAGGTCTAACTAATTCTTCATTCGGACGAACCAAGGCTCGTTGGTAGATGTATTCAAGCCAGACCTGTGAGAAGGGTGGGCTTGCCAGGATGCAGCGTGTACATCCTAATAAAAGTCGCCAAGGCTCGGTGTACAAACGTTGCATAAAATAGCGCTCATTCTTTGTTAACTGTTGTAATATTATTTCTACATATACTTCAAATCCTTGTTAGAGATCGGGGCGCACTTTTTGACGGTAGTAGCTGTTTTGCGTTCTACGTGTTGAGCTGTGCGCATCTTTGGTCCATGAGTATGTCTCATATGTGTTAGAGGATAACTTAGTAACAATGGTCGATATTCGACAACAGCGGTGTGTCAGGACGCATAGAGGTTTGTGATAGATTAGACCACAACAGAGATCAAGACTCTGGCCGGTGGACGGCTCCTAGTCTATGATCTAAGGAAAAGAGGAACAAAGAGAAAAGAGGATGCTTCCTTCCCTTCCACCTTGGCCGTTTGGTGGAAAAGATCTAGAAAAGACGATCCTTTTAATGGTGTCTGCAGGTACACATCAGTCTTGCCAGATGAAACAAGTGAGGGGACAGCTATTGGGCGGTAAACAGACTGTGGACGCTAGTACCTGGCGCCAGGAGCATTTCCAGTAAATCCCTACCACTTGGCGCTATTGAAGCCCTGAATGGGTGGAAGCTTTCCCTTCACAGGGCATGATTGGCCCCCTTTTCTGGGGTCGGGTTGGCCTACGTTGATGGCGGCGGGTGCTTGACAGTTTCGCGACGTTGGATCGGGCCTGATTTTATGGATTTCCTGCTGCAGAGGAACCAAAGCCAAGCCAGCCAGGGGCACACAAATAAGGCATTTTGAACAAAGAACGAGGAGAAGCAGCAGCAGACAAGCAAGCATCCAACCTCATCTTATCCAATAGAAACAAAGTCTGTCCCAGAGAAGGATGTGATATGTATGTAGGTACCCATCAAACTGGGTCGCCCTTGTCCATACATAAGTAATCGTATCAGATTCATGCCTAGCTGTTAGATATTCATAAAACGAGCTTCCTCTTTGCATTGTATCCTGCATTCTTTCTAACATCAGTGCAATTTGACCAGGTCCCCCAGTTTGTTTTCCATTCCTCCCTCACAGCTCTACGCCGGGGTATCTCACTCACTCACTTGATCTCATCTCATCTCATCTCATTTCATTTCTCCCTTGGCTGTCTCTCTCTACTCAACCTAACCCACCTTTTTCTCTCTTTCTCACCGTCCGTCCCATTCTCAAACGGCTTCTCTTCTCTCGCCTTTGCCTCGACATCGACTTCTCTCTCACGACGGACGACCTCACCACGCCGGGCTCTTTTCACTCTTTCAAGTGTCCCGCGCCATTGCCTCACCATCAGTCATTCCTTTCGGTCGATTCTTTCCCTGTAGTCTTCTTTCCATATCTCTTTTTGCTTTATTTTTATTCCCGTTCGGGCTTGGTAGACGACAACAACCCTCATTCGCTTCCTCACTCATTCGTATTCTTAACGGAGGCTTGCACCCGCTGCTGCATTGAGAACCACGTTGGACAAAGCCACTCACTTCTGTTACATGGCATTACACTGCATACACTTGGTTGTCCGACTCTCGTCTTTCCTTCCTGCTTGAGGGTTTCTTTTGCGACATTCCTCGTCCTACCTACGTACTCAAGTAAACCTGCGTCAACCTGAGGCATTTGTCAATATCCTCATCAACTTCGACAGGGCCTAGTCACCATCCTTGCGACCGCAGCTGCCCACGATCCACGCACTCGACTGACTACCTGTCAGCTCAGCTCAGCTAGCTTTCTATTCCAACGGTCAACGAGGACCTTCCATCAAGCTCGGATCTGGCAACTTATCACTCAAAGTAACGGGATTAGTTCTCGTTGCATAAACAATTTCGAAATGCACTTTTCTCTCTCAACCGTTTTGGCGCTGGGCGCCCTCCACACTTTTGGCGTCTACGCTCAGGACTGTATTGTAAGTGACTAGCGCTCAGCCATCCACGCGATCGATTTCCAAGCAGGTGCTGATATTCTCTAGAATACCTGCGTCGAGAATGTCAAACCCACTGTTGGCTGCGCGGATCCTGCTGATGCCAGTTGCGTTTGCGTATCCAATGACTTCGTGAAAGGCGTTGCGGAATGCGCAAGAGCACCTGAATGCGCGGCTGCAGATGATGCTATCACAAATGGCATAAGCAATGGATTCTGTGTCGGTACGTCTTTCTTACGGAGAGCTGCTCACTGCCTGTTTCTCCATAGCCACGACTAACTCGTCCAAGGCCAACAGGTGCCTGCTTTCCCAGGCGCTGCTGCGACCCCTGTTGAGAGTGCAGCGACATCCGAAGCAGCAGCAGCGACAACATCCGAAAGCCCTGCCGCCCCTGAAACTACTGCCGCTGAGACGACTCCTGCGGCGCTCCCGGAATCCTCGGAGTCATCTGTAACTTTGGAGATTTCAGCTACTTCAGAGTCTCCTGAGACCACTCCCACTGACCCAGCTGAAGCAGGCGAATCAAGTGTAAGAACTAATAAACATTTCTTTGACTCTGGATGTCCATTCATTAACACACCCCACAGGCTACCGGGGAAGCTTCCGCTTCTTCTACTGATGCTAGCAACTCATCCGCAACCACTGAAGCAGCCGATGCCGCCGCCACATCTGATTCGGCAGAAGATGAGGATGAAGACGAATCCGCTGGAGGTGGAATGTCTGGTGGTGCCAAGGCTGGTGTTGGCATTGGTGTTACCATTGGTATCCTCGCTCTTCTTGGTATCACTGGTTTCTTCTGGAAGAAACGTCAAAACCAGCAGAACCTTCCGCGCGGAAACATGGACGATATGTCACCACCTATGACTGCTAGAGACCGCAGTTATCCTGCGCCTGATCAAGGATCAATCGGCGAGAAGCACGGATATGATCTTGAACTTATGTCTCATCGGTATGAGGATATGCTTCCTCGGGAGGAGCCACGACACATGGTTTGAGGTTACTGTGGAGAAAACCTGGTGTTTTAAAATAAGGGCACAAGCAGAGCCAATACAGTGCAAACATCATTCCCATTCACATGATTGCTTGCTGAGCAAAGCCTCTTTATGATTCAGGACTGGTTGTCCATCTCGCGAGCACCGGTTATCAGACGTGGCGGTCCTTACAATGACAAGGCGTTGACAGATTCTGCGAGTTACGAGTGGAAATGAAATTTATATCGAACCAGGCTTTGATCTGGACGGCGTTAAGAGGTTGTTCGATTGACAAGATACCACAACAAACGATATTGGGGAAAAGCCACAATAGTTGAAGGAAATCAAGTCGGCGCATTGAGTTAGCATTTTTCAGTGCCTACGTTAACTTTCATCAAGTGTACACCCTTTTCATTGTACATATCTTACAAATCCCTATGGGATATTACGCAACGGTCTTCTACCGCGTTTGACCCGCATATTTTTTTTCTGATTCCAACGATACAGATAGCATAAACCAACATCTTGTTTACCACGAATAGTATGGTCTTTGTCCATATACAGGTCGGTTGGGCAGATGCACCCAGGGTCCCTTCTTGTTCTTCTTGGCCACGCGCTCGTCGTACTCTCGTATCCTTGACTTCTCTTCCTTGAGCAAAACGGTCAGGCCTAAAGAAATCAGTCAGTCTTTGAACCCAAGCATAGACATAAACAGCCATGAAAACGTACTTGTACTGGGGTGTCTGATGATACCCATGCGTCCCCGACCTTTGTAATCGATTCTCTTTCCCCGCCAGGGACCCCTTCCAACCCACGATTGAGCGATATACATGCGTGTAGGGTCCTCAATCTCAAGCCACTTCCCGTCGATAGTCTGGATCTTTTTGGGAGTTTTTAGGATTTCGTCATTGAACTTTCCAAGTCCCATACCACGTTGAGCAACAGCCAAATCGCGAGCCTCCTCAAGGTAGTATCCTATCTCGGCTGCCATCTTCTTCTTGGACCACTTCATCTGCAGAATAGCATCATCAACGGACTTGCCAGCGATCTGCCGGGCCAACATGACAAGCTTCTTGACACTTGTGGGCATGAACTCGCTCTTGTGCAAGAGTTGTCGCTCTGCCATCTGAATACGCTCGTCTTTTGTCAATCGGCCGTTGCGGCGGACCATTTGGATAACCTTCTTTCGCTGCCAGCGGACTCTGCTTCGAGGATCAGGGTCCACTACCATAGCCATATTCTCCTTCGTCTTTTGCTCAACCTCGGGGGTGCCAGGAGCGACGGCTTCCGGACTCGCGGTCTCGATCTCTTCTTGGAAAATATTGTCCTCCACGCCACTGTACATGCTCTTTTGAAGGTATTCCTCGCGGCTCTTTGGGTTGTCAAGCTGGGATGTAGGATCCAGAGAAGCCACTGTCTCAGCATTCTTATTTCGGGGTTTGCCCCATCCCTTGAAGAGATTGGAGGCCCATTTGTGTCGTCGCTGAACTGTAGGTCCGAGGGTTGCAGAGAGGACAGGGATTGGTGTGTTGGATACTGGATGCGCAGTCCTTGCTGTAGAGTGAAGCTCTTGATTAGTCTAAACGAGATTCAACGCCAATCGAGCGGCAGACAAGGTGAGGAAAGTATCGCCGTACCTGACACTGCCAGCCGCTGGGCAGCTAGTCGAAGGTTCATGGTTGCAGATGTCGTCGGGCTCTGCAAACCAACCAATCTCTTCAGAGTCGCTCTCACGGGATGTGTCTTGCACCAGAGGGTCGTTTCAATGGACGTCCAAGATTCTTTTCCGTAGTGTATTTTGCCGATGTTCAGCCGTAAGTATTACTGGCTCCCCTTCCACTGTAGCAGGATCAGAACAGCCCAGCTGCTGATAGACAGACGCACGTGACTCGAGTACTCTAGCGCGATTAACATCAGCCCATCTCCGGAATCAACTTGGACCTGCTTGACCACATCGAAATCCCCAGCACCTCTGTTACCCTCGAACGCTACGCTTCTTCGCCCGAACAGCTTTGCACAAAACAAATCAGTCACAATGGCTGTCCGACCCATCACCGGTGTACGTTTCCCCGACTCAATGGCTTGGTTTTCGCATTCGCCCGGGCCAGAGGAGCCCTCAAATAACCCCGGTACCAGAGCTTTTCGTTGACTGACAATTGCGCTAGATGCTCCGACGAAACCTCGTCCTGGATCTTAGCATCGCTCTCGGTACGTCGATCTCTACTACAAATGATCTGGATTGCATCAATTGGAATTTGTCAACGTGAAGGGGAGGATTATCGCGAGAGCTGACAATTCGCGTGATGTGGTTGGTTGGAGAGCACCAAGCTGACTGTCTGGTAACCTCGCAGGCTCCGGCTTCGTCATGGCCAACTTCTTCTGGTAAGGGACACGACCGAAAAAAAAACGACACGATAGCGAGATTAGAAGACTCACAATTCCGACACAGGTACGGCTTCCACATGCCCCGAACCAACGCCCGCGACAACTACTACATCAAGCTCGAGGAGGAGCGAGCTGCTCAGAAGAACGAGTAAAGCAAAGATATGCCGAGTCGAAATCGCATTACCTAAAGCAAGGGCATAGGGGAAGATGGAAGTGCACATATAGGCCACAAGCCAATGTTTCGTTTGTCGTGTAGCTGGGTAAAAAGCAAAATACCACCAAGGCTTCATCCACATCGATCGCTGGGCAACCTGTAATTGTAGGCGAGGGCAACCGAGTCGTATGTGTTTTGATCAATCTTGAGATGCTGCTAGAGTGAGATGTGATAAAATGCGACTGGTGTTCAGTTGACCACCCTACGAGCTGCGAGTACGAGTCACAATGTTGCAATCTCGGTCGTTGTAAAGGCACCAGACGAGATTTCAGAGAACGACTCAATGGATGTTTTCAGTCAGCAGACTGCAACTATTGTAAAATCCGTGGTCCGATAGGAATATATGTCTAATGAAGACCACCTCGGCCCATTCCGGCAATGCCGTCATTAAGCTGTTGCAGCCTCGCAGGTAATTAAACGGTCCGACACTCAAGCACATAAACTACCCCGTAGTATTTCATCAGACTATGCTGGTATCGCTTGATGTATGTATGCTTATAGACATGAGATGTCTCTGCGAAGTTTACAAGTGATAAGGACAGAGGTGTATTTGTGTTATTCCGTGTGGGCGAATGAAAAATATCTGCTCGAGATGGAGCTTTCCCATTTGGCCATAAATCGATTGTAAATAATCCTGGCCCCTACTGTAGCAGTAAAGCTTTGAAGAAAAAAAGGGAATCAAATCAATTGCCGTCTTTATCTTGCTGTGTCCGGTGAGTGCCAGCTTGAGGACCAGTGGTAGTGCTGAGGAGGCGCCTTGCTACTGCCGTCTTTTCCATCATCACTCTTCTGTTCTTCTATGGGGTAATCTTTACCCTCCCACGCTGTTGTCTCGACCATGAATGAACCCTTCTTGTCCTGGCATCTACACGAACGAATAAAACCGTTAGAACCTTTCACCATCCGCCATCAAGGCCGCAATATATATACAGGGTAACACAATATTCCATGCAAAGAGAGGGCCGGTAACTCACTTTCGGAATAACCGTTCAACGGCAAAGCACTGCACGGGGCTATCCCATTTGACGGGTTCTTTGATCTCGCACTTATACTGCAGCATCTCAAGGAGCTCACAGCCGTTTAGGTCGACATTCTTGGCTCCATGGTCTAGCTTGCGCTTTCTGCCGCTGAGATTGGTCTGGACATGTTCAGGAAGCTCTGAAGCGTGGAAAACTTGGCACGGATAGCCCATCCTCAAGGGCAATAGTGATTGCGACCAAAAGGTGTCACTAGACACTGTAATTTATCCAGCAGGCGATTTTCCTCTAGTTTTCACGATGGAGGCGGCGACTGGGAGTCGATTGTTGGGAGAGATTGAGGAGATGAGTTTAGAAGAGGTGAGTTCACTCGTTCGGGACGGAGGCTGTTGCCGCTTTTGAGCACTACCTAGCCCGCATCATCGCCTCATTATCGATCAAGTCTGAGGATTATCATGACTACCTATGTACCAAAAGCAGTCGATACTATTTGAATAGTATTTCTCTTGTTTTACTCATATTCACGGGCTCCTCTGCTCAACCTTTTCTGCTTGAAATTTATCTGGCTTGGAGGACACTTCTCTACCATCAAGCATACACGCATAAGTCCCTTTTCGGATTTTTTTACGCTGCGAAGTGGCTTTCTCGTTCCATTTTGTTTACATGATTATCTCAATTCGATACTAAGGTGTAAGTACAGATGCTTCGAGATTTACATTCATCGCTTACGTCGGATCCGAACGTACTCGGTGTCAGAACTCAGTTTCAACAACCTCAGATTCAACCAAGAAAACTCACACATATATCGCCACTCGATGGAATCGCAGCCACTCATTTTCATACGACAAAAACGGCGGGTATCGGGATATCGGGACGTCACCTCCCGCTTCTTTATAAGATCGTATCGAATCTCGTCAGCCCACCTCATCTCTATGCTATTCTCGTTATTGACATAGAAGGTCGCTTCGATGCCACCCGACTGACTTGCTTGCCATCTCATATGCGACATGTTTACATCCAGCGACCCGCCCGAAGCGATCCAGAACACATACGGGCCCTTGTAGCAGAAGCAGAAGTGATCCTTCTTTACGGCGACGTAGCTCGCGCAAGTGCTGGACGTGAGTGGTGGGGGACTGTCGTTGTAGGCGGTCTGGGATATGGTGATATCTCAGCAGGATGGAAAGGATGGCTGCGTGTCGATCGTGAGAATGTACGTGGTTTTGCATCAAGTATCAGCGCGGAGGAGGCTCTGGATCAGAAGGAGCAAAGACAGGATGTTGTGGACACGGCTGGTTGGGCGGCCACCTCGCATTGGGGGGGATTTACATTCAAAGACGGTGACGAGGATGCTTCCGAGGAGGGAGTAAGGAAGTGGGAAGATGTTGACAACCTAGAACAAGTTGACGATAACGGGGAATGAATTGACAAGATCTTGGGTTACCAAATATGTGATTCTGGATCGATACGGGCCTACTCTAGACTGACGTATAGGACTCATATGGAACGCGCAAACCTATAAACTGTCAGGGGAGTCATAGCGGACGCTATGGACAAGTTGCTCGTGTGTGGAGAGGCTGATAAAAGAGCATGTGGACTGTTCTGCGATTTACAACACAAACTTGCACCGCCTCGTCGTCACCATGTGCCTCACTCGTAACTACCAGCATTTGGTGTTGGTTCCCGTGGGCAAACAGAGCACCAATGGGGATTCATGAGAATACCATCGGTCTATCTGTACGAATACTCAAGGGGGACTAATTGTGATGCCAGCCGGGCCACATTTTGAGCAGGATTCTGAATCACGATTGAGCCTTGTCAACCTCAGTAGAAGTCCACTTATACCTTGTACCCATCTTTCACGACGGAGACTGGGCTCCAAGAGCCTGGTGGAGTTGGAACGGGGAATCTGCTTGCTCTCGATGTTCGACATCTTGATTGAATGGATCAGCAATTGGCACATGCCAACTTGTGTTGGTGAATCATCAGAGAAACTGATCTACTCTCGACGTCCATTGGTTGATGGTGTCTGGTTACCATAATTAAATTTCTCTCCATTTTCCATTCGTCTTATGGTTTACAAAATAACGTCACAGATGATTTCTTGTTATGAATAATGTAAGAACCTTGGATTTTTTCTATCTTTGTGCTATTCTATAGGGTTGATGTGATGCTCATCAGGGTATAGGTGGGTGGTGCATCAAGGGTGGTTAAGAAACTAGCTAGATAGGATAAAAATCCTTGAATCCAGAATTCATCCGTCTATTAGGGCGATGAATATTCTATGGAATCTTCAAGACCTGTATCTGTGATGTGCTCGTAGCACCTGCAATGAGCCGTAATGCAGATGGCTGTAAAGGAAAGTTCATTTCGCATGGCTGTGCTGTAACAAAAGAAATTCCGTAACTCCATGAAATCTCAGAGAAAAAAGATAGTATCCCAAAGTAATGTTTGTGAATGGAAGGGGGGTAAGTCGACTTAGATGGTGATACCATCCATATCGACAGCGATCTCAGTAATACCGGACTCAGGAATCAGGGCAGGCTTGGTCATCTGGCCCTTGGCAGCCTTCTTGTCCATTTCACGCTTAATGCCGTGATTGACAGCATCGAGGACGTTTTCAACAGTCACGCGAGGCTTGTAAGCGGGTTCAGTGCCCTCCTGGTACACACCAGTCTTAACAAGAATGCTGTACCAATCATTATCGGCGACCTTGTTGACTGCGTTGGTACCACGGATATCGCTCTCAGGGGTGTCGCCAACAAAGTATACAGTGTCGGGAGGAGCGACGAGACCATGCTCAGTCTGGCGCCACTGACCCATCAAACGGGAAGCAAACTCAAAAGTCGAAACCTGGGGCTTGCCAAAGGCATGGGTATGCAGAACACCGTTGCCGCCGGTGAGGTCCTCAAAGGTAACCTCAAACATACGGCGAAGGGCGCCCATGCCGAGACGGACGTGTTCGTGAGCAGCAGACCAGACAACGTCGTTGTGGGAGAAGTAGAAAGGAGGACCCTCATCGTTGGTCTCGCTGCGGGTGCCGAGACGGCCACCCTTTGACATAGCAACATCGAGCATGATCTGGATGTCGCCGGCCCAGTCACGGGAGTCGGCGAAGACAAAGACAGCGTCAATGACAACGTCTGTGAAATCTCGCTCACGGGAGTTGCGGTGCTCCTCAGGAGTAAGCTTGCGGAAAGGAGTGGTAGCAGCGTTATGCTTGATAATGTCGCCAGGAGTTACGACATCTTTGAAGCCATAACCCTCGGCAACATGTCGGCACTTCTCGCCCTCACCACCGACGACAAGAACGGTGCCGTACTTCTCAGCCATCTCCCTCATGGGGGTGTGACCGCAGATAAATTGGCCAGGCTTGATGTCACATTGGAGTTGACCGGAAAGATCATTACATCGTTCTTCTTCAGTCTTACCGCCACCGTTGGTAAGGAAGATGTGAGGTCTATTATGAGGTGCATTAGTATTATGGTCCAAGCTGAAGATGTGATGCCCTTTATTATGTGGACCTCCCCAGAAAAAGTCTGGGGATGGTGGATCGAGGCTGTATATGGTGAATGGTTCGACTTACACTTGAATGCCATATTCGTTATCGCCGTTGAGAACCTTCATCGCCTGAAGGGCCTCAGGAATGGCCCGTCCACCGCGGACAAGAACACCGTCGATGTCAAAGGCAAAGACAAAGGAGTCGGCCACAGGCTGAGAAACAGCAGGGGAGAGAGGAGAGGCGGGGGATCCGAGACTGGCAATGCTGTCACTGGAGCTAGAGCTTCCGAGCTCAGGAGAGCTAGGGACAGAGTCAGGAGTGGTGACCTCGCCGTGGTCAGGGAGGTTGTCCTTGAAGAACTCGGTCTGTTGTGAAGACATGGTGGTAGTGTTGGTGGTGGTTTGTGTTGTGTAAGAACAAAAGCGGTCCTGTTCAGGCGCACGCGTATCGATTTAGACGCGTAGAGTTGAGGAGTTGTTAACTAAGAACGAACAAAGTGTCTGAAATAGTCGGAAGATGACTCGGAAGTACTGAGCTATTTGTGTAAATGGTGATAGTGGGTATGAAATCTGGGGGACGATGGAGAATGATGATTTCTACCGTCAAGAACGGTGGGAGATGGGGCTTTATAGATTTAGATCAAGCGGAGAGCAACGAAGAAGGTACGTAAGATAACTCAGAAACAGCCCTCAAGCAAGGTGCCATCTTGATCGCGGCCTATGATCGATATCGAATCGACAACAACAAGCATCCATGACAAGGTCTGGGCATGGCATTCTCGGTAGACGCCCGTCGATACGTAGGTCGGGGTCCAATAACCGAGTCATTTCACATCTATCGAAACCGTGGCAAGCCCAAGGATGATTCCCCTTTACCCACAATAAGGGTTCCACAGCCTGGTGATGGTGATGCTGAGGTGAGGTTGGGTTGGGTTTTTTGGCTGTAGTGCAGCAGAAAAAAAACTTTACAGTATGAGGTAAGGGATGTTGATGACGGCGTTGCTTCCTTCCATTCTAGTTCTGGGCAACAAAGGTACCTGTCAGAGCCAGGTGGGTGGGTACTGGATACCTACGATTCCCTGCTGCGGTGCGTCAAGACCCAGTGTATTAACTACACTAGCTTCTGGCAACCTATTGTTCCCCCTCGCGGCTGGGGCGGGCCATCATGATTTTGCACTGGTGTACCTGTGCGCTGGGTTCTTGACGCCGTCGCCGCACTAGAGACAACCCCATTCTCAACTTCACCTCGCGCAGACTGAACGTCATGGTCAAATAGAGATACGAAACATGCCTGTCCAGACCGACCCTGTTGGCATTTGTCAACCAACAGGTTGTAAATAACGCAACCGGAGACGGGGTTGTATCTGTCACATTGTGTCTCTCTGTCTGTCAGACGCAGGCAGGTAGGACGTGCTGTGATCGCCAATTGATTGTCGTCGTCTAATCCAGCTATCATGGCTTCTTGAATCGTATCAGTCACCACAAAAAACGGTGTAGAACTGTGGCGTTTTCTAACGGCAACGATATGCTCTACCGTCTACCGTACCTGTACACACGTTATGTGTACTGGGTATGGAAAAGAAATCGTTTAATTCCATTGTGGTGTGGACCCTGAGGCTCCTTGGAGGTACGTATCACCAATCAGGGACTCTGCATCGGCCATTTACAACCAGTCAAAGCAGCATCTCTGATAGAATCCCCTAAGGACGAGGTGACGGCTTCCAGGGGCTCAGGGGGCTACTGCACTCAGCTCTCGGCGTCAGAATTAATGCAAGGCCGACGCCATCAAGCGCGCGATCCTGAGAGAAACCGGATTCAACACCCCAATGTATCAAAAGAGTATCCACCGTCAAGTACAGCATCCATGACGCCAATACGGTCACCGTCAGAGAGAGAGGCATTGTCGACGGTGGAAATGCATTCAAGCAGCTTCCTGCCTCCACTACCTCCCGCGGAATCAAGACTCGGTTCGTTATTCTGTGCCAATCTGGTACCCGTTTTGTATATTTCGGCGCACAGTTTCGGTCCGTTGTTTGAGTGACGTCAAGCTGGCTCCGCTCAGGGTCCGCCGAAACCCCACCAGTCCGATCCGAAGCCCTATCAGCCATGCGGAACAGCCCCATCGGTGGGCTCGGATCCCCCAATGCGCTCTTTGACGGGCACTTTCGGCTAGCACTATCAGCAAAATATTATTCATACCAGAAAAGCGTTACATTGCACAATAATCGGCGATTCTTTGTGTCATCTTAACATTGGCAAAAAAAAAAAAAAAAAACCCCCAAGATATATCGCGATCGCAGTAGATGGATGATATGCTGATGGTCGTCATGGTGGAGAGAAAAACAAAGCAGAGAAATGCATTAGTAGTTGTACAACGTGGCTGCTGCGACACAAACTATCCAGTTCAAAAAAATCTGTCCCTGAAAGCATGTGAAACGCGGTCAAAAGATAGCCGTTATCACCTTGATCGGGATTAGATCTGCATGCGGCAGCTGGGCAGGGCAGCCTGGTACAAGTACACAGGGTCCTTGTGTGTACACCAGAAAGAGGTTCGTTCATCAACGATCAGTCAGTGGGCTGCTTGCATGTCACTGACCGGCCTGCCACTTCAGTTCAATCGAGCTTGGTTTGGCTTGGCTTGGCTCAGCCTTCAGGTGCCTTTGTCTGTCGACGTTGTCTTGATACGGTAGTCATCATCGTCATCGTCGCCCTACCGTTTTCCCGTCCTGCCTTACATGAGAGTACATACCATTAATGAGGTAAGCTTGCGCATCGCTCCCTTCTCTTGAAATGCCTTGTTATATTTCTGCTTGTCCGTTCACGTCCCGGATGAAAGCAATCATCTGGGCCATTCTTCTCTTGGCGGCAGCGGCGGCCTCTTGAATCAACCATCAAAGTCTCTGCTGATACTAGGATCATGGTTCAATACGCTTTGTCTCAACCTTCTCGTTTTCGCGGGGTATGCGCGCGATTAACACCATTGTTCCTTGCAGAATCCCTGCAGTCGATGGAGCACAGGAGTCGGACGAAAACTAATATGAGGGGAAAACACTGGAGAAAGCAGTTTAAGGATGATTGCCGACTGTTTTTATGAATCCGTGTATTACATTACGGTGGGCTAGACGGACAGGACGGACGGTACGACATCAGGGGCTCTTGTGCAGAAGTAAAGGAAATGTGTTATTTTAGGTAGTTGTTTTTCTTGACTTTGATCGCCGTCCGTGATGTCACTACATATCCTACAGAGAATTTCTAGAAAACAATACCTTCGGCAAATAGAGTTCGGACTTTGCAGGAGAAAAAGGCATTTTTTCGCCTTTGTTCCAAGGTATTGATTGGTTATCAAACAACGATAACCAGTGAGTCTACATGGCGAGGGGACGTCTTGGCCAAAGTATATTGTCAGACAGCCTCGGTCGATTCCCGCCCAAGATCCTAGTCACCTCCTGCTTATCATTTCCTCGTTACGTTTGAATGTCCTGCCACCGTCCAAGACCCTTCTGAATCAGATGGGATAATTCTTGTTTTCCTTGGTCTGTAATGGAGGGTAAAGACAACGGTACGTTAGCCTCAAAAGAGACAAGGGTTTAACATGCGTGTGACGGATCCAGATATTGTGCAGAGATTTACGGTTGTATACTGCAGTTTGTAACACGTAGTACTCTTTGAGCTCCGATTTGTCTTGATAAAGGAAAAGCCGCGTTATGCGGATCGTCTATTGACTTCCTACAAACCAACAAACAAGCCTCTAGTCGCTCGCTTTCTTCCCCCCTCAATTTTGCCCAGCAGCACAGATACGCTGATATTTCCGGATTGGGCATCGATCTACGCTTAATGCGTGAGAACGAAAATTGAAGCAGCCGGTCAACGCCGTCCAAGCCCGGCGCCGCGACCCCGGACTTGATAGCGCCGCCCCGGGTCTCCGGCTACCTTGGGTGGTTCGCCCGCAGAAATGGTCATATAGGCTAGGGCGGTTCTGATGATATCCAATACATTCGTGACAAAACACTGGCAGGCTCCACGAGTCAGAATCATTACGACTCGGGCAGGTAATCATCCACGCAACTAGAATTGACTCATCTCCACAAACAGGGAACAACATGTCGGTGGCAGTTGTTGATTTCCATATTTCTCCAGGTTTTGATCTTACTTCGATATCCATAGCGCTTCGCCTCCACATACCCACCTCTCCATATCCCCATTTCTCCCCACGAGCTTAATCTTCTCTCCTTCACTGAAGATTGACGAACAGACCACCGTCGACGAGAAGCTGCGCACCGGTTACGTATCCGCTTAGCTCTGGACACGCCAGAAAGACGGCCGGGCCAGCCATATCGGAGGGCGAACCAGTACGTCCCAGAGGGATACGGCCTTCCATATAAGCTCGTTTTGTATCATCAGCCAGGTCGGCGTCGTTAAGCTGTGTGCGAATCGTGCCTGGGAGGAGCGCGTTACACCGGATACCGTGTTGTCCTAGGGCGCACGCTGTGCTCTGCATCAAACTCAAGACACCTGCCTTTGTGGGTGTATAGTGTGTCTGTTGGCCACCACCGACAAGGGCCGAGATGGAAGAGACGCCGATGATGCTTCCTCCCTTGGGCTCTTGGTGAAGAGCCATTTGCCGTGCAGCAGCCTGGGTCACGTAAAAGGCACCATCAAGGTTCGTTCGCACCGTTGAGTGAAGCAAATCCGGCTCCAGCGTAAGGAAATCAGCGAATGTGCAGATGCCGGCATTAGACACGCAAACGTCAAGCCGCTTCTTGGGGGAGTGCTCAACGGCCTTCTTGACTAGTTCTGTTGCTGTCGCTGGGTCGCGAACGTCGCCCGCCTGGTGATCGAGGTGTCCAGCAGTGGATGATGCTTTTCGGATTTCGTCGGCCTCGGCGATGAGTGAGTCGAGGTGAGTCTTGTCTTTCTCAAGGCCCAAGTGGTTCACCACAACATTAGCGCCTTGCCGCAAAAACTCAAGGCAAATAGCACGACCAATTCCGGTTGTGCCGCCGGTAATGATGGCAGTCTTGTTGGCGAGAAGACCTGCGGGCATCAACATAACTGCTAACGTAAATGCGCAACTGACTGTAAGTGCTTGTTTCAACTTGTTGTTTCAATATGAGAAAACTCGAGCAGTTTGCGACGCTCCTTGTAGACAGGTTAAACCGATGCTAAGAATGAGGGATCGTTGTATAAAAGGGAGGGGTCTCGCAGAAAGTAACTCTTGTATTAAGCTTAATACTGAGACTTTTAAGACGGATTCCTTTGTCAAATGGTTCAAGGTGAAGAATTGAAGAATTGCAAACTCTCCATTTCTATGTCCTTCCCCTCAATTCCGGCAAATGGCTCTTAGTGAACCCGAACTGACCCTCCTCTTGGTGGTGAGTATCCATAGTGACCCGCGCAAACGGTGGGACAAAGCAGCAAAAAGAGGAATGTGCCTCTTCTAGACCTTGCTGTGACGCTGGTGACAAAAAAGGCCTCGGTGCACCAGCCTGTGAGACATTGGGGCGAATCAAATTTACTGCTCATGATGAATGTTGTCGTTATCTCGGTGTGTTTTCACGCGAGACACCGGCGGGGAAATGCCAATTAGCTTACTAGTCTAGTGTGAGAGATTTGACCGAAACCCTTTTGAGACGAAGACTGGAGTGATGATGTGGATCTTAGCAGACTCCGATCAGAGGGCAATTTTTTTTCATAAATCAACGTAGCGTTGAGATAGAAACACCAGACAAACATGCCAAATGATCGTGAACCTCGAACATTGTATCTCAGATCTAGCAAATCTTGATAAACCCCCGCAAAAGAAGCTCGATCAGTTCCCACAAAACCCTAAACTTTGGAGCAGGGCGCTCAAGCCAACGGCTCGTTACTAGGGTTGTGCATTGGATCGTGAGAATTTGCCACTGACGTTCTGAACGGCCACCGTCTTCCATAGAGCGGCGTAGACGGTCACCGTTTGACCCCAGGAAAAAAGTCTCACGATGCATGCATGCATTCAACGTCGCGTCTATTTGCTCGCGAGACTGTGTACACCTTGGACGCTGTGGGTCGCATTATCGAAATCTTATTTAATTTTATATTTCTTTGTATTATTAAGTAGGTAGTCAATGCCCATTGTGTACACTGGCTTTCAATAACATCAATATTCACGTTTTACATATGGTATGTTTTTAATTCCATTTAATGACATGACGGAGCTTTTCGACTTTGGCTGTTCATGAAATATTTTCTTTTTCTGGGGACGAATGCAATTGGACACTCTGGCAACTCCGTACAGGTGAATATGGATATATCTTAATTCAATTATCAGTGCCCCAAGATGCTACCAGGTTCTATCTTTTCACATTGTCACTCAACAATACACTAAAAGCCTTCCTTGACTGAGTACCTTGATCACAAAATGTGGTTACAAGAGCAAACCCCCGACCAACCAAAACCAGAACACAGAAATATCCATGGTAGTACTTATTACAGTACAGTCGGTTTTTTAAGAACTCGTCGAGGTTGTGAGACTTTCTATCTTGGCCGCAAGGGAGTCAAGAGCGCCATTGGGCTTCTCTGACTGTTCATTTGACTTGATTTCCTTACCAGCCAGGGGGTTTTGAGGTATCTCAGGAACCTTGAACAGGTAGTCACTGGGAATAAGCTTAGCCCGAGCGGCCGGGTTAATGGTAAGCCCAAATCCAGGCTTATCCAGGTCGGCGGTCGTAAGATAACCCTTGGTAGGAATAGGCTCATCGATGAAGAGGTCTCCAAATACAGGTAAAACACTCTTGCCGTCAGGGGAGTTGGCCAAATACTCTTGGAAAGGAGTATTGGGCTGTGAGATTTGGAAGTGGTAGCTGTAAGGACCACTGGCGTGAGGAACAACCGGCACATCGTACGCAGCAGCCAATGCAGCGACCTTGAGAAGCTCAGTCAAACCACCAAGCCACATGACGTCGGGCTGGATAATGTCGAGGTTCCGACCCTCGACAAGCTTGCGGAAGCCATATCGAGAGTACTCGTGTTCACCAGTAGTGAACTTGACAGTAGGGTGGGCACGCTTGATGAGCGCAAATCCATCAGTATCGTCGGGCGACAAGCACTCCTCCCACCAATTGATGTTAAGGTCGAGGCAAGCCTTGACGAGCTCGATTGTGTAGCTGACATTCAAACTCATGTAGCAATCGACCATGATGGGGAAGTCGGGTCCAACAGCCTCACGATGCTTTCGGAGGAATTCAACGTTCTTACGGAGGCCCTCGTGGCCGTCATCAGGACAGAAAGGTAGGGGGACCTTTCCTCCCCAGAATCCCATTGCCTTGGCAGCTGTGGGCTCGGGGCCTGTACAGTAGAAATCTAGGCGCTCCTTGGTAGCACCTCCGATGAGACGGTAGACAGGCTCGTTGCGAACCTTTCCTAGAAGGTCCCAAAGGGCGAGGTCGATGACCGAAATGACGGCTATAGGGAGACCCTTGCGGCCGTAGAACATGGAGGCTCGGTACATCTGCTCGAAGAGGAGGTTGGTGTTGCGAGGGTCAGCGCCGATTAGGAAGCGCTCGAAGTGCTGGTGAACGAGCCAGCAGGCTGGAGGACCTATAGATTCTGTCAGCAACCCATCTCCAGCCGGCCTTGAGAATCGAATTCTGCAGGCCTATCATCAGACTCTTCTGAGCAGTTGAACTTACCTCCAAAACCAGTGGCGAAGCCTACGGTTCCATCTGTAGCCTCAATCTCGACCAGAAATGAGCCTAGAACATTGATGCCCCAGCTAGTTCTTGATTTTTTGTACTGTTCCCATTTTGAAGCTGGTGTTGAAATGTCGCTATCAATGAGCCTAGGGATCGATTGTGAGCGATGAGTTGGAGACGAGATGATATGGGATTGTGCCGACATACCAGTGACCACCCTTGACGTTATGATAATCACCGCCTGTCGTCAAGAACTATTAGCATGCATTGGCAGTCGCGGGCGTTTTGAGTTTTGTCTTATCAAAACACGAATCAGCACGACGTACCCGATCCAACACCGCCGATAATGAAGGACCTAATGGCCTTGATCTTAGGAAAGTCCTTGACGGATGACATTTTAGAGGCTGAAGGTCAATTGAACCATACACGAGTCGATGGAGGGGAGTTGCTGGAGCTTGGCAAGTCGCGAACACCAAAAATATTTATGATAAAGTTTGGAAGAAGAAGAATTGACGCGAGCTGGGGATGAGCCTCTCTTTACAAAGGATGTGATGGTGGCCTTACAAAGGTGGGTTGAAAATAATTTGGACTGCAGCGTATGGCCTCGAAACTAGTAATGACTGGTCGGTCAGTGAGTCTCGTGATGGTACAGTCCGGTAAAGCAATGTCCCGTAGGGGTTATGCATTGCCTCGGATTCCCCTCTGACGAAGTAGATATCGGGACGAGATGCACCGAACTTGGTGTTGAATAATGGAGTCATCTCCAATTGCAAGACCTTCCCCACAATTTCTCGGTCCTCGTCGGGGTTCAGAGAGCAAGACATAATCGGGAGCAGCTTCAGCTTAGCGGCGGCTCATGAGTTCCAGTCTTTTTTTTCTTCAGGTTCTTCTTTTTTCCCCCCCATACTTAGTACTCCTTTTGTTTTTGTCTATATGGTTTTTATAGCTTTGCTGTGATACACAGGGTGCTGTTCTTTGGCTTCTTACTTACCACTTTCAACCTCGTCATCTTCGTCGATTTCGTATGACCACTGTTGACCTTTGTTTCGTTCTGTTGCCGTGCGTTCAGCCATTTTTTGTTTCTATCACCAATATTGGAGGCCGAGTGTGCAATTGCGGGGTGACAGGGGGAGGGAAAGGCAATGTGTGGAGAGACTCTGCATGTAGCCTAAGTTCTGAGCTTTCGGGATGAGGTTCTGAAAACTATTTACCAACAAAACAATCCATCTAACAGCAGCGGACATGATATACATATGCACATTTTCGATATTTAATCCCTGTCTCAGAATACACACTCTATAATAGCCATTGAATGGCTTTGTACGTTGACTTGTTTGAAGACAGAAGCAGCTCTTGAGGCTGAAATGAAGACCTAAATGGGACTAATACTGTGACGGGACGCAATGTACCTACGGGCCTACACCAGGTCCGGGGCAAAAGAGCTTTACGATATCCACTTAAATGTCACTTTCCACGAATCAGACTATACCGCTTCTCCCATTTCCCCGCTTCAGGTCCCCTTGAGGAAAGAGCCTGGGAGAGTGAGGTCAAGGTTGGGAGGTAAGAAGGCTTGGGCAGGTACGGCCTACAGGACGCGTGCGGCATGAGGAACCCGTCATCTCTCTCCGCATTATAGATCCATCTTAGTTGAACCGGACTGGGAAAGTCGACCCATGAAACATGTGAAGCCAACTGCTTCTTTCCTTTCCATCGGCATCGATCTCTTTTCCCTGCAGTTTCACAACAACTTGGTGGAATACTAAGAGCTCATAATAGTCTTCATTCAAGCGACTCTTGCAGCTCCGGTTAACCGACCGACGAGACCAAGCTCTGGCAGTCTTACCACCTGCTAAGGTAGCTCCCGAGTCCACCTCGGCCCACCTCAAATTGGCCCGGTCATCACGGCGCCACTTCCCTTCCGTCCGAGGCACAAAGCCAGCAGAAAGCGAAGAGAATAAGGAGAAGAAAGGTGCCAGACAAAGAGGAGAGATCAGCTCATAAATAGGATTCATCAAAAATCATTCATGCGTATCGGCAATTCACGGTATTGGTCGAAATTCCTGCGTTAGGGAACCTGATGCCAGGTCACCCATTCATTCCTCTACTATTTAGTGCTGTGCAGGCCTATTTATCCTCGGGCGATCGTACTCCTGCTCCCGCTTGACATTATCCCGGACCGCGAGGTCAAACACGACTGGTCTTTCGCGCGCGTATATGCTGTTCACCATTTCGTCGCTTCTTGCTGTGCCTTGGCCTACCCCTGTTTTTGGGCTCTATTCACGTCGCTCACACGACTGTTGGGGAGCTCGTTCGTTCTTACATCGTGCCGACACACGAGACCAGCTACAAGGGCTTTGGGAAAATCAACATCCATCTCATATTTAACCATGCAGAACGGGGCCAGCAAAGTGTCGGGCGACGGCTCGGTAGAGAATCGCCCGCCTTCCACAGAGGCAGACAGTGATGAAGCCAACCAATTCCATAGTGAGGACGAAGACCATGGCGACCACGAAACTCTGTGTCGTAGTGGCAAGAGGAAACGTCCTGTCTCGGTTTCGTAAGTCCAGCTCCCGTCTCTGCTTGTTACCTACACACTTTTCCCAGCCATACAAACAACCGCATCAGACTCCGATCGAGTCCATGTCTCAATTTAAGGATTTGTTTTGTCCTCTTGGCAGATCTCCAATTCGATAATCATGCTGGAGTCTTATCTGCATTTCCTTTACTCTCTTATCAACACCATGCCGCCTGAGGCCACTTCATCGCCCCATCCCTCAACCTCCCCGCTCCCTACAAATCTTGAGCATTATACCACATTGCAGATTCAATCTGCTTTGTCTACAACCGTACAGGGTTTCGCCGTCACTGAAGCTAACATTGCCGTGCCCAGATGTGAGTTGTGTAAGCAAAGAAAAGTATAAACGATCTTGTCTCCCTTGTTTTCAACTTTAAATATGCTGACTTAATTCATCTTCCAGGTGAAGTGTGACCGCGGTCAACCATCATGTGGATGGTGCAGCCGCAATGGCGCTGTATGCGAATACAAAGAGCGCAAAAAGCCTGGCTTAAGGGCGGGCTATGGACGCGAGCTTGAGCAGCGCCTCGACAAACTCGAAGAAATTCTGCGCTCTCATGCTGAGATTATTCACGGTTCTCTGGTATCCAACACAAACCCGATGTTTGCTGCCAGTATTCGACAGAGCAACCCAAGCCTACCTAGTGAACAAGGAACACCACGGGATACGCATCCCAACCTCTTCCGGCCATCTGAACCAGTTCACACACCTCAAACTGACCCAGCATTGTTCGGTCAGAAAGCTCATGGCTCAAACTTTGCACCAAGCACCCAAAGTCTTGATTTTAGCATTACTCATACACCTAAGATGAACGATGGGTATCATGGTCAGAACAGATCATCGTTTTCAGGCGCGGCAGCACCATCTCAATTATCACCCATACAGCATAACAACGCCACTCAAGAATACTACACTTCAGTACAGCCAAATATTCATTCGCCTACGGCACCTTTATCCTCGGCACCAGGAGCCTCAACGCCTGACCGTGATATGCCGCCGTACGATCTTCTCTACGCACTAGTAGACCTCTACTTTAAGCACATCAACACTTGGTGCCCTATTCTCCATCGCAAAACAACTCTGGATAGTCTCTTCGGGCCATCTGCGCTCGATGAAACAGACCGAGTTCTTCTGCATGCAATTGTGGCAACAACTATGCGCTTCTCGACAGATTCAAGGCTAACTGAGGAGCGGCGAGAACACTACCACAGGGTTTCCAAAGAACGTGTTCTGCTGTACGGTATGGAGAACTCTTCAGTCAAGGCTTTGCAAGCCCTCGTTATATTGGCGCTCGATCTTTGTGGAAGCAGTAACGGTCCACCAGGATGGAATATTATGGCCCTCATTACCCGATCTGTTGTGCAACTTGGTCTAGCTGTCGAGGTCACCTCATCGACTGTGTCGCCTCATTACCTGTCAATATACACGCTTCGGGCTATGACGCTGTCGGAGCCCAAGGATTTTATTGAAGAAGAAGCAAGGCGCCGGTTGTTCTGGATGATATATTTGCTGGACAGATATGCTACTCTTGCGACCGCTTTCGAATTCGCTCTGGACGACAAAGAGATCGATAGGACGTTACCTTGCCGCGATGACCTATGGATAAAGAACCAAAAGGTCGATACGCGATGGTTCACCACCGACCTACACTCTGGCTCTCCAGGACATGACATCGACCAGCCCGAGAACCTAGGCGCATTTGCTTACTATATCGAGATACTCGGTATTCTCTCGAAGATACACAAGTTTCTCAAGCAGCCAGTCGATATTAGCGCTTTAAGTGATGTGGAACAATGGCAGATGAGATACAAGGAACTGGATAATATGTTGACATCTTGGAAGTTCAGCCTTCCTGGGGAGTTTGGAAACATGGCCAAACTATTCCACCCTGGGAGCAAGAACATCAATTGTGCTTGGGTAATGCTTCATGCCACGTATCACACTGCTGTCATCCGTCTTCACTCGTCCGCGGCCTATCCCACAACGAGATCTCCCATCTTCACACCATCTTACAGCGCATCACAGCGATGCCACGGTGCAGTTGAGAACGTCGCCGCACTTGGAGAGTTTGTCGTGAACAATGGAATGCTAGCCAAGTTGGGGCCTCCTTTTGCTTTCACTCTCTGGGTTTCAGCGCGTCTACTCCTTGTTCATGGCTCGACAGTTGAGCGTAAGTTATCACCACAGCTTCCGTTTTTCGTCGAGAGTCTTCGCGAAATGGGGCGGTATTGGCCTGTCGCAGCCCGATACTCCCAACTTTTACAGAGGGTCCTCGATGAGCATCGCGACAGTGAACGACAAGGAGACGGCATTACCCCTAGTTCAGTCAAAATCCTGTCTGACATGCGGCGTACGGCGTTCGACCTGGATTTTCTCATTTCGCGCCAGCCGAAGCAACCAGGTGGTTCAGCTCTCAGCAGACTACCAAGCGTTACACCAGCAAGGACCCCAGCGCCTAATGAGCTCGAGTATCTTGATGTGTTCGATTTCTTTAACGTACCTCGTCTTCCTTTTGGTGGTGAGAATATATCTGGCGTCAACAACGCCCCACCGCCACCAGGTACTGATATGGACGCGTCCAACGACAGCGGTACGGGTTTGGGGGCATCGAACGAGTTCAACATCACCAATTTTATGGTCGACGCCAACAGTGACTGGCTTTTCAAGCAAGAAGGTGGTCCTAAGTACATGGCAGCTACATGAGATGCGACCCAGAGCAGAACGGGCTATTGTTGTGTTTTTTTTTTTTGGAAATTGGTTTGAGTTCTGGATGAATTTAACTATCGATACCCCTTTTTACATGTTCACGGTTTATTGGAAGATACGAGTATGGGTACTTATTACTTATTTGGCAATGCTGATGGGTTGGAAACATAATGGTATCAAAATTGAAGACCTGGTGGATTTCGAGCCCAGGAACTATGAATAACGGGTTCATGACAACAAAAGCATTCGCAACAGTATTAATCAGCAATGCTGTGAGAAGATCTTGCTAAGTCAGAGGGTTTCACGACTTTTGGCTTGATATGATCGGAAGTGAGACCGGGAAGTTGCTCCTCCTTGTCAAGAAGGGGGGAATATGCTTGGGTAAACTAATTCTCTACGGGAGTATTGTAGATATTGCCAGTGCAGTACTGGACCCAGCCATCGAGGTTCATCTTTTTGATGACAGTGCTGAAACCGTCGGTGCCTTTGGCCTTGCCTTTCTTGGAGCAAATCACATTGCGGTCAGCCTCCTTAACCTTTGGCGCACCCTTGGGGTACTCGATGTTGAATACGGGTTTCTTGGCCTTGATAAATGCAGCAAATGTCTCGCACTCGGAGTACTCGACACACTGCTCATTGACTGAGAACTGAACGTAGGGTAGAACAGACTTGATGATGTCGCCAGCGTTCTTAAGACCGGTTGACATGTTGTACTTGGCGGCTTCGGCGGCAAGGAACTTGACGTAGTCGATAGAATCCTTCTTGGTCAAGCCAAGGCCATTATCGTTTTGCTGTGGTCATGTAAGACTTGGTGCTTCAATTAATAAATATGGTGACTTACATAGCCATCGACATTATCGGGATCGATAGCATTGCAACCCTTCTCAGCAGCATACTTGATGCGCTTCTTCATAATATTGCGAACGTTCTTGCTCCTGAGGTTAATCCATTTCTCGTCAGGCCACCCGTCCATCGTTTTGCCCAGATCAGCCTTCTTGAACTGGTTCTTGTCATCACGCCAGTTCTCCCAAGATCCAGCACTGAAGTAGCAGATGACCTTCTTCCCAGCCTTTTTCAGCGCCTTAAACGTCTCAGCATCGTTATCGTAGAGGTCCAGATCATATATGCCGACATTGGGCTTGAGGTTCTTGGCGGTTCCGTCCTTGTTGAGCTTGAGGGGCTTGAGAAGGATGATCTGCCAGGTGGCGCCGACCTTTGGTTGCCACAGGCTACCGCGAGCCTTTAGATAGGGTTCTGTCGAGTCGTCACTCTCTATGTTGGAGGTTTCACGGCCATCATTTCCTCCCTTTCCTCGAGTGAGGCCAACTCCTAGGCCAACTGACAGAGCAATGATCACTGCAAGGGTCACACCGATCGCAGTGAGCTTCTTCCATAGCGGCAACGATTTCCTCGTCGTTTTCACTTCCCTTTTCTCTGAGGGGACGACCTCTGTGGCTGGTTTTGTGGCCATGGCCGTGATTGTGGTATAAGTGTGGGAATAAGTGAATATGACGACCAGCTAACCATTCATGGCTCGCAACGTGCTCCTTATAGAGAAAAGAAGAAGGAAAGCACGAAGGAGAAGGATTTACAGGAACATGCCAGAGATCCGAGCTCTAATCCCCATCCGGCTCGTGGACAAGCCAAAAGGGTTTCATCGTCGAGGGCGGAGCATTTGTGCATGGATTCGATGGTCAGATTTTACCAACTCATGAAATTCGGTAGGGAGCGCCCATGAATACCACTGGCAATATTCTGCACTCTTCGTTGGTTGAGAAGAAAGTCCAAGCCCAATGAGGAAATCCCTTGGGGATCCACGGGCGCCGCGGTAGGCTGAGCTGCCGTCAGCACCAAGCCACTAGCTTGAGATCTAGAACGAGCTGAGGATTCAGTAGGCATCCTACGCAAGGTCAAGGCCGATTTATCCTATTGTCTGATGAATACCAGTGCCGTATGTACCTAACTTAGTCACAGGGCTTCGGGAGTATCCGAATTGTTTGGAGGTATCCAAAGCTTTGAGGTACGGAGCTCAGCGGGTTCATTTACTGTGTTGCAGATAGCCGCATTTGAAGTGTTCCGTCTCTTCTTGGCTGGGTATCAATATTGTCTATCATCTTGTGTACCTTCCGTTGAGCCCAGAACTGGTCCATGTTCACATACTGCCCAAGCTCTTAATATGACTAAATCATTCAAGGTACATGCTCCCACGTTTTTTTCTTGGCGAGGTCATTTATTTGATACAAATATATAATCTAGATTGGTTGGTTCTCTATTCCTTGGCCATACTTGGGATAAAGGCTTAGACAGAAATGTCAACGCAATAAGAGACAGCAACGAATACTTGGACACTCTTCGAAAATAAAAAGAAGAAAAAGAGGGGCCAATATCGGCGTACTTTCTTAACTCGAGCCCTTCAAAGTAGTCGTTGTCGTAAGCCGCGTCACTTGTCATTTATGTAACAAACCCAGATACCTCAAACTAGAGTTGCGCTCCGCTCTACCCTGAAGATGGAAACCCGGTACTCAATATCTCGGCGATTACTGTAAGACCGCCCAAATCGAACCAATATACATCGATATTGCAGCTAAATTTCGATTAGATGTGAGTATTTTCCGACAAATATGTTTAACCAAACGGTTCTCAATACCATGGTTCCTTTCTATTTAATTACAACATCGCCGTATTCCAACAACGAACGGATGCAGCCTAAATCTAGTGCCTTGGAAGTAACAAACACAGTTTTGTCCATCACATTCCGATAGCATATTGATTCCATAAATAGGAACGTTCCTCTGACTCCATTCGTAGCTACCATAGCTGAATGACATACTGAGTGGCAAGATTTACGGACGGCTAATCAGCAACCAACAAACATGATTCGCCATACTTCTTCACCTACGCAGCATTGTATGGGCTAACAAAGCCCTCATATAATGTCGCAGATTTATTGAATGCGAGTGCGCAAGCTCAATCATCTCCAGTATGACACCAGATGTCTATAAGCAATTTAGCCTAAGAGCCCTCCTCTAGGCCATCTGTAACCATTTCAGGTCGATGTTGTCCGAGATAGAGCCCTGAATAGGCAACTCGGCGACCAAGACTCCGAAAAGGACAGCAACACATTGAATCCAATATGCGATGAGATTGAGCATAAATAACATACTTGAAGACAAGTGAACGTGTCGTGGAAGCAGACCAATTACTTCTCTTGTTGATGTCGTGAACTGCTGTTTCATAAGCATCAGTACCAGTATCATAGCACACCACCATGAAGACGTTCTCAACTCAAGTCATGGCCGTATCAGCTTTGCTGACAGGGCTTTCTCAGTCGTTTGAGATGAGACGACCTCCACCAGTTGAGCTTGTCAAAGGATTCGACTGGGCAGACCCATTCACTCTCAGCTCCATGGCGGCATTCCAGCCAAGATGTGATGAAAAGAAACAGTTCGAGGTTTTTGAGTACACTCTCGCAGAGTTGATGGAACCTCCTCCAAAGGGACTGAAGCCTTGGGCCAAGGGTCTCAAAGCTGTCTTTGCCAATAGAGAATACCCTGGAGGATGGCTCGGCCTGGATCCCCACGCTGGTGGTCGCAGTGTATTGCTGATGAACTATGATCGAATTCCTCTCGTGGTTCGTGAATGGATTGAACATCAGGAGCGAACCGACGGTGAGGGCAAGGCCCTTTTCGCTGTGCTCGACAAACCAAAGAACGACGAAGATGAAATTGAAGAGGTCGTCAAGTTTCTCGAAGCTGACAAGATCGATCGGACGAATGACAAAGACAAGGTCGCCGTTTTTGCACCTGGTGCTTTATACGGCATCCTTCCCCTCTGGGCAGCGGAAACTAGTGAATGCAAAGGTAAGAGATACGCAGTCTGGTCCTGTATCTGGTGTGCAATAACTTATAACCAATTTGCAGATCAACTTGTCGACTTGTCCAAGTACAACCCGAAGCCTGCGGATGGCGGAGTTGTCGCTTGGGTTCTACATTCGGAGCGCCAGTCGGATCAAAAGACAAAAGTTGACATCAGAGTCCAGGCACTAAAGGGAAAGGAAGTCAAGAGCGGTCAAGAGCAAGGCCAGGCGAAGACAGCATCGAGGGAAGAGTTGTGAGGTTGATGGCCATTGTAATTGTATTTCCTAGGTATCCAGGTAGCGTTCAAATCCATCGAGTTCCAGTTATGTTAATTCAGTCGACATGACACGAGTGTTTTTTTATGATCTGCCATACCTCTAGATAGGTGCCTACTAACCTTGGTGAGGTAGGTATATCGGGAAACACAATGCACAAAGGGTTTTTCTTTTTGCTGCACACACATTTTCTGACTAAATTGGTCGAATGAAAAAAAAAGGAAAGCAATATCGGGCAGTTGGCGTCAAGGTTCGTTTGTTCCTGCCTTAGTAGAGGCAGATATTCCTTGCATCCTGTTAGTCCCAGCCATCGCGATCTGAACTGACGTCGGATCCTTTTCCGACCTCGCATGTAAGCCTTGAATATAAACGTTTCCCCCTCAGGTTTTTGACCGCTGTTCTAGAGTTCGGATCATAACCTATTGCAGGGCCAAAAGATCCTGGTCCGGTTCGTTGGGCCGGGCATCTGTTCTATATTGTAGGTACTGTACTTGCGCACACACCGCCTTCGGGTATGATGCATCAGATCGACGCCAGCTTCGCGATGCAGGTTTGAGTTGTCATGATATGGGTCTGGATGTCATGAAGAGTCATTTACTGTACTGCACCTAGCTAGTGCAGAAAGATGCGGTGGCCATCGTATGATCAAGCACAAAAAAGCATGTGACGATGCTGTACAAGTCAAGCAAGTCAGCAAGAAAGCACGCACGCAGGCGAGCCTTACCCGTCGTCTAGGTTCAACAGAGGCCATCGATTGAATGTGAGGCTTCGTCAAAGTGCATCAACCAACCCCTTCACATGGAGGAACACCTCATTGAGTACCTATGGAGTACGGATACAGCACCACTCTGCCCGGGCCTCGGGGTTGCAGAAAAAACTGATACTGCTTGTCTCCGAGATAAAATAATCTAGTCACTTCATTCTATCCTGGCCCTATTCTTGAGCTGTTTATCTTCTGCATCCTAAGCTTAGTTTGGCCTCGAGTTTTCTGCCATCCCTCTGCCAGGTAGCTAACCTACCTGCCTACCACCGCTAGGTGTCCCGTTTGTAGACCTTACAAGGTTAGCTCAGGCACTCGTGGCAATGCAACACTACTAATAACCAACCCCAGTATCACATCCAATAGCTTCCGGTGGGTGATGATGTTCTCCAAACAGATCAGAACCGCGTCCGTGCAGTTCACCGATTACGCTTATCTTCAGATGCGATGCGATTCTCCATGACAATAACGGAAAAGGATGTTCAAACCACCAGCTCGTCATGTCGAAAACATTCAGATGTGTTGTAGTCAGCCACCACGGCTTGAGGCACGACAGCTTATTAATGTCCCGGATGCGGTCTATTGCAGAGGAGCTGGATGGCAAAGGAAGCTACCTCCCTGCTAGGTTAGTTAGTAGGTATTAAGTTAGCCTACCAGCCCAACTTTCGCCAATCAACCCGACCGCCGGCGAGCAAACGCCAGGGCCTCCATGTCGTCAGAAAGGTCCCACAGCTCTTGAACTGCATCTTTGAGTCCACCTGTTGCAGATTTGACACTGCAGATGGATGATGTACTCGTTCATGGGTCTTTCCCAGACAATCGAGCATTATTTTTGATGTGAAATCAAAATTTTCTAACATCAAGAGGGCTTCAAGGAAGTGTCAAGTCGACAAAACATTGTTAGTGATTGAAAGCGTTGAATGATTTCGGTGAAATCCAGCTTGGAGGCTGGGGGTAACGAGAACAGTCAAACGAGGTACCTTTTTCTCAGATGCGTTGTACAGTACAAGGCGAGACCCAAGCTTGGCTGATCCATTGAGACGTACTCGTACCCAGGGCGTTGCATTGCATTGCATCGCATCGCATGCATGGCCTCGCTCGCATCACAAGCGTTTTTGATACCTGATAACAACTTCAATTATCTCAGTCTGGGTTGCGACTCACATCCTCTTTCTTCAGTTGTTGTTGCTGCTTCAGCTCCTGCTCCTGCCGCCGCTGCACATCATCACCGATTCTGCACAAAATCGAAGTCGAATAAACCCCACATATTCTCCAATTACTTCTTCAATATCATCAGCACCACCATCTTTGCTGGTACCTACTACCGCTACCTATCCTATCTGTACCTTTATCTTTACACCTTGTTTCTCTACTTTCCGCTTTCAAAACTTCTTCTATGACCTTCTCTCAAGTTCCTCAGATCAAAACATATCTCCTCACCGTATCGACTTTACGTATCGCTGCAATAATCACCCTTTTCTGCATCCGGCGAAGGCAAACCCATCTTCTCAAACGGCCGAGAATCAATCCTTGTATCAATCGTTCCGGTCGATGTGGTCGCAGCACCCTTGATTTGTACCGGCTGTACCTTTTCCTCGTGTCGTTACTACTGCCCCGTAGCCGTAGCCGCCGCCGCCGACAATCTTTAATTTCGCTCCAGTCCCCCCCAGCCTTGTTGACCAACGCCAAACCGGTCCTGTCCTGGTGCCTCCCCGTCTCGTCAACGAACTGGCTCTTCTTCTCCCAGCCCAACATCTCTCCCACAAACAAAACAAAATCTCACTCAAACTCGAGACGCAACAAACGACAGTCGCAGTCACCCTACCTCAAATCATTTCTACGTTCTCTCGATTCCCATACGAAGCCTCCATTGCAGTTCACAAAACACATTTCAGTCATGGGCAACTTCACCTTCAAGTGGTAAGTCGCAAACTTCTTTGCTGCGTTTTGCTTCGCTGTACGGATACAGCGCTGCTTCGCGCTGCTTCGTCTAACCACCGAGTCGCAATTTGTCTACCTCTGCGCACAACAACGCCATTGGACTTTGTATGGGAACCCGCTTACTCCCATGCATGTGCCTCTCAATGTTGCTTCGCGTTTTAGTTACGAATTGTGTCATTTTTGTTCATGTCTGAGACAATCAAGACTAACCCCAAGCTTTGCATAGGGAACATCCCGCCGAAGAGGTTTACGTGACCGGCACTTTCGATAACTGGACTAAGAGCGTGAGGCTCGAGAAGGAGGGCGATGTTTTCTCCAAGACTGTCGACCTGAAGGAACCTGAGGGCAAGATCTACTACAAGGTGCGTCAGCGTCAGCGAGCAACGACCCGCAATGCCAACAACTACTCTCCTTTTCCCTCCCAATATTCACTCTGCATTTGACCCCGTTTGAAAACTCCCATGCCCCGTTGTCATGACCGTCAGCGCCGAATCAATGCTCCGTCCTCTTTCGCTGGAGTCATACAAAGACAAGAACAATGTCATTGCTACCAGCCGGACTTCTGCGCGATTGGTGTTGCCAAAGCAGGATGGGACATGGAAGCGATGCCCGTGCCGCCCAGGAATCTGTGCTTTGCGGTCATCGCTATCTTCAGAGCTCTTTTGAACCTAAAAAGCTTGGAGGCGCAATGGTGGTGGCTGCCGTAATCTCAGGCCCCTGTCCAAGGATTTTTTTTTCTTGCAAGTCTCCTACGCTGCCAGGATCGGGGGTTGGGCCCCTGGTTCATTTCCCTGGCTGTCATGTCATGGGTTCTTTGTGGCCCATTTGGCATCTCGCACTATCCCCAACCAAAATCCCCCGCGGTTGGGTATGACGCAAGGCGACCACGATCGCGACGGTTCTGGAACGCGTTAGTGAGCGGAGAGCGCTATAGCCAGCCCATATCAAGGCTTTTCTTGGTCACGCCGGTAGAATTCTGTGGCGCCAGCCGACTATTGCGTTGCGCAGAGCCAAAGTCCTTTGGTACTGCCAAGACGTCTTCAAGTGCACTTGATTTGCTTGCACCCTAGTGTGCCTGCATATCCGACCCGCTCTTGCTCTCAGCTCCGTCCTCCTCTTCGTCATCGCACCAGTTCATTAAACTCACTTTGTCCCCTCTTTCGAAGCCAATTGCTCTTCCTGCATTCTCACACATTTGTCGCAACCACTGCAAGACTGTCGCTCACCATTTGATCTAGTTCATCGTCGACGGCAACTGGATTATCAATCAATCAGCACCTAACGAGCCTGATCTTGAGGGCAACGTAAACAACTTCATTACTCCCGATCAACTTGTTCACGAAACTCCTGCCGCCGCTATTCTTAACACAGTGACGCCTACGTCCACAACTGCAGCCATGGCCAGCGAACAACCTTTGGAGAACAAGCCCACCGAGTCTACGACTCTGGCCGATAAGGTAGCTGAAGAGAGGATTGCTGAAGACAAGACCACCAATGCTGATCTCTGAACAGTCTACCCAAGAGGACAAGCTGCCCCTCGAAACTCCCTCTGACATCCCCGGTGGTTTCCCCATCACCCCCGCGAACGAGCTCGACAAAGCTATTGGTATCAACCCTCTCCCTGCCTCCGAGGGTGCAGGAAACCCCATCAAGCTTGAAGCCGGGGAGAAAATTCCCGAGTCCATCACCGCTCAAAGCACCATTTCTCATGTGAAGCTGGACAAGGATTCTTACGAGAAGAGTGACGCTTACCCTGGTATCGAGACCGAGCTTCCTCCTGTTTCCTCTAACACTATTCCTGAGTCCAGCCTCCCCATCATTGGTGCGGATGTCATCGCCTTCAACTCTGCTGCACCTACAGCGACTACCGCCGGCCTTGCTGCTGATGTTCCTCTGGAGTCTAATGGCGCTTTCGTTCCTGAGGTTGTGAGGGAGAGCCAGGAGAAGGCCAATGCTGTTACCGAGGCTAGCACAGACCCTACGGAGGTCAAGGAGAAGACTATGGTCGAGGAGGAGCTCAAGGGCACCGTCCCCGAGGTCCCCGCAACCTCAGTAGGCACTGCTGGTGTCGGTACTGAGAAGTCGGAGAACACCCCTGACACCAGCCTTGCCGCTTTGGCCGCCACTGCTGGAGGTGCTGTCATTGCCGCTGGCCTCGCTGCCAAGGAGACGGTGGAGGAGAAGGCTATCCCTGCTCTCAACAATGCTACCGACGCCATCGCCGATACCGCCAACAAGAATCTGCCTGACTCGGTCAAGGAGCAGCTTCCTGTCGCCGCCCAGGAGACTCTTGCTGCCAAGAACGAGGAGCAGATCCGAGAGCAAGTTTCTCCCGAGGTTCCTGCCGAGGTCAAGGAGTCTCTGATTGAGGCTGGAAAGGCCCCCGAAGCTGCTGCTAACACTTCTGCCGTCGAGGACAAGAAGGCCGTCGAGAGCGAGCTTCTGAAGGAAGTGAAGCCTGTCACTGGCATTTACGATTCTGTTGTCGAGCAAGAGCAGCCCAAGGATGAGACCAAGCAGGTCTCTCCTGAGGTTCCCGTCGAGGTCAAGGAGTCTATTGCCGAGGCTGGCAAGGCCCCTGAAGCTGCCGCCAACACTGAGGCTGTCGAAGAAAAGAAGCTGGTTGAAGCTGAGCTTCTTAGGGAGGTCAAGCCCGCGGCCACAATTGACGAGACTCCCCAGGTTGCCCCCGAGGTGCCCACTGAAGTCAAGGACTCTATCGTCGAGGCTGGTGAGCGCCCTGAGGCTGCAGCCAGCACCGAAGCTGTCGAGAACAAGAAGGAGGTTGAGGCTCAGCTCCTCAAGGAGGCTGAGCATGTCCCTGCTGTGGGAGAGGCCAAACCTGTCGTTGAGACCAACCCCGACTCTGCTATCGAGTCTCAGGAAAACAAGACTCAAGAACCCGTATCTGTCGTTCCTGCAGTTGTTCTTCCAGCAGAGAGCAAGGCTGAGGAGCTCAAGGCGGAAGCCCCTGAGATGAAGGAGACTGAGCCCATCGCCAAGACAGAGACCCCCGCGGTCGGCAATGGCAGTTCGACGGCCGGCAACGGCACCACAGCGACCGGCAACGGTGCCTCAACAACAGAAACTAAACCCACTGATACTTCGCGTAACGGCAGCGCCTCTGCGGCAAGCGGTAAGGAGAAGAAGAAGAACAGACTGAGTTCAATCTTCAGCAAGATCAAGCACAAGCTGTCCGACAAATAGATGAGAGGACGAGACAACCAAGCTAATGTCGCAATGACGAGGTATCAGAAATGTCTCACGGTTTTTTGTTTTCTTGCGGTTGGTGTCTTCGTTTATCAATGATTCCCCTGGATCCATGAGCAAGAGGAGAGTGGTTGAGGTCACTGAGGGCGTGGATCTCCGTCATATACCTAATTCATATTCCGTTTTTACGCGCATACTTTTGATTGAAACCGGACTTCATGTATGGTAGATCCTGTTGTTAAGTCGGAAGAAAAATATCTTTTATTTTATTTTATTCAGGATACATATTCTATGAAGCCATCATGATATCTTTCGTAGAGCCATGCTGTAGCTTTTTGATCATGTGATGGATTTGCCTCAATAGCCATTACTAATTTTGTAAACCTTATGTAAGCCTCATTGAGTATCGAGCAGAAGGTAACGCCATTACTCTGCGCCGAGCCTGTCAACTCCGTCACGATTTGCCCCGCCAGTGACTCGCTCGATCCACCTGTGTCTTTCATCCATCAACGGGGTCCGTCCCAGCTGGACCCCTTCGTGAACCTCAATTCGACCCTTTCCATCAAACTACCCAGAGGATTTAATATCTACCTTTTCCTAATTATTCTTAGGTGTGCCCACTGCTCGCCTTCACACATTGCCAGGCGATAGCCCTTGAACCTGTCTAACCCCCGCCACCGGGATAAAGCGCGAACAGTCGAACGATTGGGCCGATCATTTATCTCATCGCGATTGAGACTTATCAGAAGATAGCCTGCACGCAACATGAACCCCTCTACATCAAATGTGGGAAAGTCTGTCCCTGCGCCATCGAATTCCGCAGCTGTTCAAGCTGGCCCAGCGACCTCAAACTTCGAATCATTCCGTCGGCCATCACAGGCTGGTTCCTCATACTCGCAATCGATGCCTCGAAAAGTCCAAGGCTCCCGCAAACAACATCGGAGTCAGCGTAGGCCTGGACTTGGCGACAGATCAAATACTGGTCCTGACGACGAAGATGCCATGGATGAGCTAAGAGCTTTCAGAAATCCCAATAGCAGGCGCGGTCAAACCTCAATCACCCACCTACTCAATTACTCCATATCACGCCCAGTCCAGGATCATCATTCGCATTCAAGATCTTATAGAAGAACTCCAACATGGGGACCTGGATCAGGATACCACGCAAGCGACAAGGCTCGATACGTCCATGCCAACTACCGCTTCATCCTTTCTCCAGAGGGTACATATAACAAACAAGCCACGGATGCCGACACCCATCTGGACTGGTCTCTTGTGATGCAGATTATTGCTTCAAGTGAATCGCAGGGTTCATCATGCCCGATTTGTCTTTCCGAGCCAGTGGCACCACGAATGGCGAAATGTGGTCATATTTTTTGCTTACCCTGCCTTATCCGGTTCATGAACTCAGTATCGAGTGAGGATGAAGCGAAGGGTCGAGGCCCTAGGTGGAAGAAGTGCCCTATTTGCGAGGACTCGATCTATATGCAAGACGTACGACCTGTCAGGTTTTACGCAGGACAAGAAAGCCCCTTCCCTCGAACTGGCGACGACGTTGTGCTACGATTGATGGCACGCAACGCAAGCTCTACGATGGCGCTTCCGCGAGAGAGTGGCTCTGAAGCTCTATATTCTGTAGATGACATCCCTTGGCATTTTGCTGCGAACGTCCTGGACTACGCTCGCATGATGAAAGGTACCACCGACTACATGGCTGCCCAGTATGATGAGGAGATTGCCGCGCTAGCTCAACAAGCAAAGGAAGATGAGACCCTTTTTGGGCAGAACGATGAATGGTCTCAGAAGGCGATCCGGGCTATTACGACCGCCAAGGAGAAGCTCGCAGAGCTTGAGGTTGTGGAAAGCTCAGCAACGTCAGCAAAGCTCTCTGCAGACGCCGACTTTTATTTTTACAGCTCTCCGCCGCATCTGTACCTCTCACCGCTGGATATCCGTATCCTGAAAACGAAATACGGATCTTTTTCGTCATTTCCTTCAACGCTTCTCCCTCGTGTGGAGCATATATCTACTGGTCATGTAGTTGACGATGCAATGCGTCGAAGGGCGAAATACCTGGGGCACCTTCCTCGTGGATGTGTTGTCAATTTTCTTGAATGTGACTGGACTGATATTGTGCCAGAAGAAACGCTGGCATCGTTCTCGGTTGATATCGAGCGGAGACGGAGACGCAACCGAGACAAAGAGACGCAGGAGGAACGCGAGCGTCTCCAGGCCGAGCGCCTTGAAGCTGCAAATATACGCAAGACCACAGGTTACCAGAGGCTTTCTGAACCGTCAGAGGAAGATAACGCCCCTCGAATGGATCTCGAAGAGTTCCTGCCATTGAGCGGCCACTCTGGCAGCACGCCCCCAGATCCCAGGCCAGGGTTCGAGACACTGGCTGAGATGTCGACCAGCCCATCAAACCAGAAGACTGTTTGGGGCACGAGAGTGATCAATGGATCGCCAGAGATGGCAGCTGCCCAACCACTAGACGTTCACGACGGGTGGCTCCGAGATGAGGACCTGTTCGACACGGCCGATATTGCGATGCAAATACAGGCCATTGAGGCGGCCGAGAGTAGCGTTCGCCCGGACAGCGTTGGCGGAGCAGGGCCAAGCAGTAGTGGTGGCGGCAATAGTGGTGGCGGTAAGAAGAAAAAGAAGCAGAAAATCACGCTCATGAGCACCGGGGGCAGGAGAGGTAACTAGATCTATCGTCCCTGTTTTCAGGTTAAGGAAATATGATTCTTTTTGTGTCCTCTACGGTGTGGCATAGTCGGTTCATACTACTAGTTTTTAAAAGCAAAGAGATGGAGCAGGGTTATCAGCAACTGTATAGAATTTTCATAGCAACAAAGCTGTACGAATAACTGGAGACGAGCAAGAATGAGTATTTGTGCTTGTCGACTGTCTGCAGGGTTAATTCTGATCGCCAGCCATCAAGCCTCGTTCGAAATATAAGGTACATATCACCTCGCCTTTTAACATTTCGTCTATGATGGCCACCGAAATTAACCTTATTCAATGCGATGTAGATGCCAAATCACATTTATCGAGTCGCTGGCTCAAGGAGCACATGACTGGGAAACCCTCTTGAATATGAAGAGGGATGCATATGTACATTATTATGTGCAATATACCATAATACCCCTCATCTTGCCCAAGGTGTCGGAGGATTCTCTTCACCGTATGTGTAGTAGTGTCGCTCGCGTGCTAAGCTGCTAAGATCTGCTCTCAATGTCGATCGAAACTTCAAATGCGACATGAAACTCGACTTGAGAACGCAGAACGCTACTATGTACAGCACTCAAGCGGGACCTGATGGTTGAAATTTGATCAGCACAGCAGACTACAATACAACATCGTCATAGCTGCTGGGGCACTTCTCCACACGAAGGTGACTAGACACGGGAATGCCGATGTCGATAAACCCAGAAGCCGAGGACGTCGGTACGTACCTAAAGGTCGTCGCCACGGAAGTGGTTCCTCTGTACATGTAACTCTATTTACGATATCGGTTAATCGGGTCGTGAAGTGCCGTTGAACGATGTACGTGTATGTATCCGTAGGTCTAAGTTGAAACTTGAGTCTGCGGGTATTCCGTGTTTACGAACTGCCCTATTAGAATGGAAACCTACTGGGTACCAAAATAAGCAGCCTAAGAGGTCTGGCTTAAGTAGCATAAGCTAACCTACTTATTTCGTCTCTTATGCTCCCAACGGCCAATTTTTCTGATACCCTGATGGAAACCTATCGAGCTCTGTTTGTTTAGCGGTGCTGTGGGGCATCCCATGTTTTCACGATGAAGCATAGGCTGGCTGGTTTTCAGTTGATGAACGGCCAAGGCTTGAAGGGCCAGTCAGGAGGTGACGGATAAACAATAGGCATTTGCTTTACCTTCTGGAATAGGCACGCCGCTTCGATAGCGGGGTTCTTGTCGTTGACAGCCAGATACTGGATGTGTGTTGCCGGCTACCAGAGATAGGCCTGCACAATGAATTGTATATTTCAGGTCAAGATTGCCCGACAACAGACCCAGTATATTTGTCCTAGCAACATATGTACATAGTAACTACTGGCTAGGAAGTTTGCCTGTTGTTATTGTTGATCTTTCGATGCCCATCAAATACCGAATCTGATAAATACGCCCCTATATCGGGCGGGGACTGAAATAAAATTGGGAGGGAGCCCATGTCGGTGGATGTTAATGAGTTCATACAAGACCTTAAGACTATGGAGTTGGAGCTAATGAATTAGCGGCCGATGAGATGGGTAGGTTATTATTGAAATGAGATTAAAGAACCTAGCTGACCCAACAACATCAGGTACAGGGTGAATGGAGCTCACTCACTCTGATTTTGGATTGAAAGAGAAAACGAGGGAAACAAGCGGTTAGAGAAACAAGCCAAGAGAATGAAGAATGCACGTGATTATGCGCCGAGAAGGAGGTGGCCGGTGACCCCGCGTTGAATCGACATAGACTTACGAATCATCCAGAACCTGAACAATAGGAAAAGCGCACGTCTGATACTATGGTAGTGAACCAGCTATGGCTTGACAGCGGAAACGCTTGACGAGCCACCATCTGCACGGTCCGGCTTTGTCGTCATGAGACCAGGGGCGGTTGGACTGGGCATATCCTGGGCCGTTGGGGGGCAGAACGAACTGAACCGCTTGTTCGGCACAGGCCTGATGAATGGTAATGCAGGATTAGAGACATTGGAACAAATCGAGTTGATGATGTTGCATCGTCTTGTGACGCTGACGAAAAGTGAGGTACAGTACATATGTTAGTAGGTTAGTAAGTAGTAGGCAAACCAGTATAAGTAGGTAGGAGGTATGGTTGTTCACTGAGTTATAAATAAAACAGACAAGTTCAGCCAAGCCCACGTTAGAACAAAGTGGCACCTGGATTGAGAGTAAAAGTCGACCTAGGATCTACATACACACATTATTATTATTATGTGTCGTTTCAGCCACTCGATTACGTTGGAATCCGATCTGACAATCAACTGAGCCTCCACCACCTAGGTACGGATACTACTAAACCAGAGACTACCTCTTGTTAGGTACTCCGTGCTGTACTCTGTAGCGCCTACCTCAACAAATCAGTCGCCAAGAGGATGCTGTGGCGCTAACTGTTCTCGGCTGACGAACCTCTAACTCCACCGGAGAAGCGCTGAGCTGAGCCGAGCCTCAAAGCCGGGCACTTGCGCACCCCAGACGCTCTGGAAAACTCTCTGCCTGTGAAGAAGGAAGGGTCCATTCATAGGTAGATACCTTTGTACCTAGGTGTCCTGAGCTCCATCAAGGTTTCATTGTCTGTTTGATTTCTCGTCAATCTTCTGGATACCAAGTACTAATATAATATTGTTCATCACAGATCAGACGAGTACCACAATAAAAACAAAAGGCAAGTCAATCTTGCCTTGTCTTGTCTTTTGTCCAGTTGTTCAGACACATATTCACTGGTTTTCGGACTTGCTCTGGAACCACTCCAACTAACCCCCCTGTCAATTACGCACTTTACTTGGCCTTAACGCACCCAACCCTTGTACGGGCAGTCTTTCACTTTCTCCGGGGCGGCACACTGGAGGTCACTTTGCCATCTGCAGTAGTGCAGTGGTCTCTTGGCCGTTGTACTGTCTTGAGTAGCTCTTGGCCAGGTGCCGAATAGCGAGAGCCAAGCCACAGAATTCAACTTGACATTGGAGACGCCGAAGATCCGATCAAACAGAACCTCCATACGGATAAGCCAAGCAGAGACCAAGAAAAACAAAACTGCTAATGCACACACACATGCATGCTGCTCATCATTCTACTGCTACCACGGACAGTATTATAACCCTGTCGAACCCCCCTTCACCCCCATTGCTAATCGCCCATCCAAAAGTTCTGGTTTAATTTGACCAGAAATCTTCCGATCTCTCTACTCACTGAAGCGAAAGTGGAATCCCCTTTTCATTTTCCCTTTTTTAAGAATATTCGCCTTGGACTCATACAAAAGCCGTCTCTTACTCGCATCGCACTCTCTTTCGTATCAGAGAGAGATTGCGTGCAACCGCTGAGGCTTTGCTCTTGCGGGAGACGAAAACGGTATCGCGCTTACACGCTCACAACTTACCCCATTTGGCAATCAACCTTTGAGCAACAGTCGATGTAGTTCAAGACTCGGCGAAGCCTCGAAACTTTGCTCATTTTCAATCTCTCTTACCATCCTTCAAATATCCCATTCTCGATCCACTATTACATGATTCCACACTTGGGATCTGCTCACCACACCTAAACAATGTCGAGTTCTATCACCAGCTCTGGCTCCACCAAGCCTCGAAGAGAACCTAGAGACACAGGATTCCCTGAGCCTCTTAACAACCGTCAGCACCCCGTCTCAAACAAATATTCTGAATTATCTGCTAACTTCTTCCAGTTCGCAACACAACTCTCCCACATCCTGAAGCGGATCTTTCACCAAACGCATGCCTAACCCAAGAGGATATTGACCCTGATTGGGCTCTTATGCGAACCCGACGATCTTTTCTCAGAAAGAAACGACGAACTCTGAACCATGGACGTATCACTCCCGCCTCAGAGGCCCTCTACAGCGCCTATTCTCTGGTACAATCTGATGTCGGCGACCACGATAGTCTCAGAACCAGCACCAACACCAACCCATCACTCGTTAGTGTTCGCCCAACTACGCCAAGCATTCGAATCTCTAGGGACGAAACCGATAGTCTCGCATCAAGAAACACGAGGAGGGAAGATGAAGACACGCCACCGACTTCGCCTGACGTCCCGTCACATCGTTCTAAGAAAGGATTCTTGGGCAAATGGCGAAGAAACTAGGAGTGCTTTAGCTAAAAGTCTGGCCTCGCAACGGTGTGGAATACACCTGGCTTCGACACGACCATGACTGCTGCAACGACGTACACGGCCGAACATTATGACCTGCAACGACCGCATTCGCAAAATGTATTTCCATCAGAAGAACCACTCTCTTTCTCCCTTTCCATTTGTGTGCTTGGATAGCGTGGCGTTTATATTGAATTCAGGATCGGATTTGGAGAGCGGGACGGAGTTTTGTCTGCAACACAGGCAAAAGCTTAAATATGTACTATAGTCCCTCTGGCAGGGCAGAGACAGCAATGTCATCCATATACAGTAGTCGGTTCACCTTTTGGTGACCGACATAGACACTCGTTAAGAATTAATAGTTTTATTAGTACCTTGATCGGTATTCTCATTATGGTCATTGTCTCTCTTGTGCTCTCATCATGCAAACAGCTCATATGTACTGTCTTCAGCGCGTCGCTATGCTAGGCGCACAGGTGTTTATTTCGGTACAAAAATATCAAGATCATCATTCTGGCCCATTTCATCCACGGCTACTAGATAGAGAATAGTGCTCCCCGTCTAGCTTCCACGGTAGCTAGTGTAGCTGTAGGGGCTCAGCAGGAGAGGTACATGATACGTCTGTCTCTCTTCCATACGGAAGGTAACTGTGACCTCTGGGAAGAACGTGTTCTCCTCGCCAAAGTAAGCTCCAGTATCAAAGCGCAACGTCCAGCGAGATGAGCCCCGTCCCCTGCGGTCCTCGAGGATTTCAACGAGAGTTTGGAGAGGAGGCTCGCCAGCAGAATCCTCCGAGAGGTAGGGCAACCATGAAGTAACGCGACCGTCCTCATCCGTGATGGACTCGAAGGTGTTGGCCCGAGGCTGGGCAGCCGAGTGCGGATTGGCAGTAGGGGGGATGGGACCTTCGAGGCGGACGCGGATGCCGCGTGCGGGTCGACCGGCCTGAGTGTCAAGGACGTGGCATGTGATGGGGTCTTTGGTGGGTGAAGCCATTGCGGAGGTGGTACTTGGGGTGTGAAGTGGTTGGTTTTGGTGGTGGTATAAGTATGGCAGTTCGGTATTCCGCGAGGTCGACGTCAAATGGGAGGGAGGTTTTGACTGTCAGTTGAACCTCGATTTATGAGCCCGATGTGGGTGAGAGCGGATATTGAGATAAACTGGATCAACTAAAGATCTTGATATGTTTCTGTCTCAGCTTCTGTCTAGCTACCGGAGAGTAAAGAAAAACGAAGAAGAAGAAGTATTACCAGGAAGAGAGGGGTTTGAGCTGAAGTGAGGTGAAGTGAGGCAGTGAGAGAGCGTCTGCGGCGCACGGCCTACCTCAGTACCCTGCTTACAGCAGATAATCAGTGAGTTTTTGGCTTGGGGGTCGCCGTTCCAGTCTAATAAGAAGGCCCAATCATGAAACAATGCTCGGGAAAAAAGAGTTAGCCCTATAGATAAGCGGTAATTGTTATATTTACTACTAGATAAACCCATATTGAGAATAACACGAAGCTATATGCATATCTACGCGCAGCTCCGAACGCTTGACGCCGTTCGCCGGTACTTGAAAGATGCTATCTCATGGACGGAGCCGACCCTACAAAAACTGAGCTCACTGAATAAGGACTACCTGATATCATAATAAGGTTGAACACTCTGCTCTGTATTTATGAAAACAGTCCAAAATTAATGTTATAACCATCGAGCCGTCTTTGAATCGACTATGTGAGATCGTTGCGTAGGTAGGTTGCGCATGTGGCTACGTACCTAGTAAGCAGCAATCATGTGGCAACACTATGACAGAATAATGTAGTCATGACTCGACGATTTACACTAAGAAGCTGAAGGCTGTATTATGTCAATCTTTACCCCTCCAATAAGTCACCCACCATCTTAGAGCTTCTAGAAGTTACCCAAATCTTGATTCTATCCCAGACAAGCTCCCTACCCTAGGTATAGTAATTGAACAGGTCCATGCCATTCGTCTTCCATTTACCTAACCAGAGAATTAGAAACCATCGAAACCTCATCGTTACCCTTCCTCCTCCACCTCGAAAATGTCCACCGCCCTCATCTCTACCGAGGACGCCCTCGAGCCCTCTCTCCAGTCACTCCTCGACCAGCGTAGCCTCCGCTGGATCTTTGTCGGTGGAAAGGGTGGTGTCGGAAAAACCACCACTTCTTGCTCCCTCGCCATTCAGCTCGCAAAGGTCCGCCGATCTGTGCTTCTCATCTCGACGGATCCTGCCCACAACCTGTCAGATGCCTTTTCCCAGAAGTTTGGCAAGGAGGCCCGCCTCGTCAATGGGTTCGACAACCTGAGCGCCATGGAAATCGACCCCAACGGCAGTATACAGGATATGCTGGCTGGCCAGGGTGAGGCCGATGACGTTAACGCTGCCGCTGGCGGCCCTCTCGGAGGCATGATGCAGGACCTCGCTTTTGCGGTACGTCGATTCGGGTTCCTTTCAACGCCGCATATACTAATTTCCACCAGATACCCGGTATCGACGAAGCCATGTCATTTGCCGAAGTTCTCAAGCAAGTCAAGTCTCTTTCTTACGAAACCATTGTCTTCGACACCGCGCCTACAGGCCACACCCTACGTTTCCTCCAATTCCCCACCGTTCTCGAAAAGGCTCTCGCCAAGGTTTCACAGCTGTCATCTCAATACGGCCCTCTGCTGAACGGTTTCCTTGGTTCCGGCGGTCAGCTCCCCAATGGCCAGAACCTTAACGACATGATTGCCAAGCTCGAGTCTCTGCGCGAGACCATCGGCGAGGTAAACACCCAGTTCCAGGATGCCGAGCTCACCACCTTTGTTTGTGTCTGTATCGCAGAGTTCCTCAGTCTCTACGAGACCGAGCGCATGATCCAGGAGCTTGCCGGATATGGCATTGATACTCACTCCATTGTCGTTAACCAGCTGCTCTTCCCCAAAAAGGCCAGCGACTGCGACCAATGCAACGCTCGTCGCAAGATGCAGCGCAAGTATCTCGACCAGTATGAGGAGCTTTACGCCGAGGATTTCAACGTGGTCAAGATGCCTCTGCTTGTTGAAGAGGTCCGAGGAAAGGAGAAGCTTGAGAAGTTCAGTGAAATGCTTGTGACGCCTTATGTTCCTCCCGAGTAAGCAGGTGGAGTATTATGCGGATTATGCGAAAAGGCAGAGATAGAAACAAGTTGGGAACAAGATGATGGAAAAGAACAAAAGGTCACGTAGTGCATAGAAGCCTAGTGGCGTAAAGGAGTTGCTACGGCTTTGGTTCAAGGTTCAAGAAATATAGCCTTTAACGTGGACCAAGTCACAGAGCAGATATACCCAGTTGCTGTCAGAAAATACTTTGCTTGTTTATTGTTTAGTGTTTGACTTTGACTGATTCAAAGTTTGGTAGAGCTGTAATGCATCGTCTCCTAGACCCCAGCCATACGTAGCCATGAAAACCTGTCATAAAAGAAAAAGAAATCCCCCCAAAAACCCTGATTCTCCCCCAACGCCAGTCCGTCCAATCTGCCGGTAAGCAATGCTGATTAAAGAAGCAAATCGTGGCCCTACATCCCGATCCAAAGTCATGCCAGCCCTGCACAATGTTACAGAACACCCAGGTATCTATGTATATGTGTAGTGTAGGTTACCCACGGCGGCCGAAATGATAGTAAAAACAGACCAAAACAATCGCTAGCGGAAATAATGTCGAGTCATGCATGTCGGTCGAGCCATAGCCTAGAGCTCTCGGTAGTCGCTGGGTCGTACTCTTCGCTGCTTGTTCTGGTGTCGGTGGGGGTTGACTGGCTTACGGAAGTACGCATCCTCGTCAGGGCCGACACCTTGTCCAAAGTTGCCGTTCTGGAAGCCATTCATGCCGCCATTCATGCCGCCATTCATGCCGCCATTCATGTTGCCCATGTTGCCGTTCATACCGTTCATCCCCATATCCCAGCCGTTTATCCCGCCGAACCCACCGTTCATCCCAGGAAATCCAGGCATACCCATCATGCCAGGCATTCCCATCATGTTCATGTTGGGCATTCCCATGTTCATGTTACCCATGTTAGGCATTCCCATCATGTTGGGCATCATAGGCATTCCGTTAAACATCATATTGTTCATGCCCATGTTCATGCCCATACCGTTCATGCCCATGCCATTCATCATGTTGTGCTGATTTTGCTGATTTTGCATAGCTTTGGGACCCTTGGGAATTCGAGGATTGTCTAGAATATCGTCTGCTGGCCGCTTCTTTGAATTGGCATCTGATGTCTTGGCACCATCTACTTGTTTGTTCGCATCGTGCGGGACAGATACAAGGCCTTTGGGACCTGTGGGAGGGGTCTTGATAATTGAAGATTGAGATACTGGCGAGTTTGACTTTTCCTTGGTCGAATCCGTGGTTTTATCATTAGGTTCATTATCAGCCTTCTGCTCCGTGCTGGCAATATCCTCACTCTGAGGCTTATCTTGGCTTTCACCATCTGCCTTGACACCTTCTGAGGCTTTAGGCGACTGGGGAGGAGGACTTTTGGCTGTTTCCTTCTCCTTCAAATACTCTTGGATCTTTTTTGAAGTCTCCTCATCAGGTTGAAGGTCATCAATCAATACACCTTCTGACTGGCATGCAGGGCAGACGAAGTCGCTTTCGATGAGAGCATTGGTTATGCAATCATTACAAAAGGTCTTCTGACAGCAAGGAGTCTTCATTGGCTCTATGAACATCTTCTTGTCGATCGAACACTCCAAGCCTTGTTCCTGAATTTCCTTGTCCTCAACCGGTGCATTGGTTGTGGCTGAAGACTTGGCCTTGGCCTGGAATTGTTCCCAAGATGCCTTGTCAGGCTCAGCAATAACGAAATCTCCTTCAGCGTTGACCATGATACCCGAAGGACGCTTGGTCTCGTCGCCATCAGTTTGTGCGAGGACAACGGACTTGTCGACTTTTTGCAAGAACGAACGAGGAATACCCGTTGTTCGCTTGACACGTGGGCGATTATCGAACTCAGGATCGTCGTTGGTCGGGCACAATTGAATCCAATGGCCCTTGTTACCACATCGGTAACAGATGTATCCGTTGGGAGGGTCATGATCAGGAACATTTGCAGGTCTTTTTGCACCAGCTTTGAAGACCGGCGTTTGACTGTTGTAGTGTTAGTTATGAATGAGGCACCTCGGGCATTGTTGAAGCTTACTGAGACATCTCCTCCTGCTGGGCAGACCACTGCTCTGTTTGAGCTGCAAACATAGCCGCCATTTTCTCTTCCTCCGTCATAGCATTGTTCATCTGGCTGATTGCATCGGAACTCGATTTGGAAACCGATGCTTTGGCCGCTTGCTCTTTACGACCGGCATTCTTGGCTGTCACGGGCATTTTACCAGATACATAGCGAGCGGCACGCCCTGCGCCAGGCTTAAGTGCAGGCTGACGTCTGGCGATGACAGTCGTTGACCTGGGAATGATAGTCGTATCGTCGTCATATTCTGAGGACATGTTAGTGCTTCTCATTTGCAAAATTCATTGTGTTAACTCACCTTCGCTATTATCGTCTGTGTAGATATGGAGATCAAAGTCGGTACCATCTCCAAGGCCACTTTTGGTAATGATCTCACGCTTCAGTTCGAAGACTGAGATACCGGTACCATCAAACTCGACTCTAGTTGGTTCCCTTTGGGATTTGAACTTGAAAAAGACGGAGGACGTCATTTTGGTTGATGTGCTAAGATGTTTCCTACAGGAACGGGAAAAGCACAGCACAAAAAACAACAGAGTTTGTTGAGATTCAAATATCGTAAGCCGGCAAAAGTCCAAAGGTTAGGTCGGTTGGGTCGCACAAAGCACTATGTAAGTATTGATTGATCGTTCTTGCGTTTGCAAAACAAGGCAGCGTTTGTTTTCTTTGTTCGTCTCCTTTCTTGCACTGCCGTGCCTCTTTCAACTGACAAGGTGAATGGAAATAATCAATTTTGATTGTACTTTGAGGGAACAATAGTGGCAATAGGGTCAAAAAAGAAATGGGTGCAATGAATAAGGAGTACAGCTGGCAAAAACAAGCCAGAAGAGAAACAACCCTCAAGCTCCACCTCACTTTCCAGACACCACGCTCGTTAAACCACTGAACCAGCAACCTTTTATGTTAGCCAGACGTCCCAGCGTTTATGCCCTGACAAGAGCACACCAGCGACACGTTATTCGGAACAATCTTGAGCGACGGGCGAGACGACGGTTGGTCGGGGGTCGCGTGAGAGTGATGAGATCGAGTTAATCGGAGGTCGTCGGTCACGCGAGTTACGGGTTTGCAGGCGCCGAAGAAAAACGACAAAAAGAAAACAGGTCGCGGCCTAGCGACTGCGTTGATGCCACAAGTCGAGTTATTGATGGTGAGGGAGAATGTCGACAATGTTGAATAGTTACAGGTGATGGGGAGAGTGGGGAGAAAGAGTCTTCCAACATCAGGGCGATGGAGAGGAGAGGGAGGCGGCCCGACCTGCACTCAAAGGGTGACTAATCGGGAAGTCGATGGTTCAGCGCATATAAGTTAGTCCGAATGACTCAGCACCCCGCTGGGAGTATGCCCGACATGTGAGTGACCGTTTAGTTACGAAGAACGTATTTCTGCTGCACACAATGAGTTCGAACTAGAGTCCTTGTTCCAGGTAACCAATCATTACTGTAACATTACACGGGCGGGTAGGGTAGTCTGCCATCGGATACCGCAAGTAACCGGATCCTCTGCCAGAATTCCATACTGTACATGTATCACTCTCAAGACTGCCCCGCCACAGGTAGAACGGAGCCGTTATATCGCTGCCCGCCCGATAGAGCAGGTCAGAGATCAAGCCTGGTGTAATGCCCCGCACCTTCCGCCTCAATAGGGCAGCTGTCTGTTGTGCTCAAGTGGTAACTGCGCTCCCCAAAAGGCCCTTTTTATCATTACGAGTACCCATCTCACAGAGTTTTTCTCAAAAACCCAACCTCACTTCTCACACATATCTCACAGACTCCATTCGTGTCCACCAAGCAAAGAAAATGGCTCCCCAGCTCGACGGTTTCTTCAAGCAAGTCGACAGCTCCGCCGACCACTTCATTGAGCGTCTGCGTAAAGCTGTCGCCATTCCCTCCATTTCTGCCGAGGATGCCCGCCGACCTGATGTCGTCCGCATGGGAGAGTGGCTCGGCGACGAGCTCAAGGCTCTTGGAGCTTCCGTAGAGCTTCGACCTCTTGGAAAGCAGCCCCACAAGGAGTACCTCGACCTTCCTCCTGTTGTCCTTGCACGATACGGAAACGACAAGAACAAGCGCACCATCCTCGTCTATGGCCATTACGATGTTCAGCCTGCCGAGAAGAGCGACGGTTGGGCCACCGAGCCCTTTGACCTTACCGTTGACGACAAGGGCCGCATGTTTGGACGTGGATCTACAGACGACAAGGGTCCCGTCTTGGGCTGGTTGAATGCTATTGAGGCTCACCAGAAGGCTGGCGTCGATTTCCCCGTTAACCTACTCATGTGTTTCGAGGGTATGGAGGAATATGGTTCTGAAGGCCTTGACGACTTGATCAAGGAGGAAGCCAAGAAGTACTTTGCCGATGCTGAGGCCGTGTGTATCTCGGACAACTACTGGCTTGGTACCGAGAAGCCTTGCTTGACCTACGGTCTTCGCGGTTGCAACTACTACTCAGTTGAGATTTCCGGTCCCGGTGCTGACCTCCACAGTGGTGTCTTCGGTGGTACCGCCCAGGAGCCCATGACTGATCTCGTCAGGGTCCTCGGATCGCTCGTCAACACTGGCGGCGAGATTCAGATTCCTGGTATCAAGGAGCAGGTTGCTCCAATCACTGCTGATGAGGAGGGTCTTTACGATGGTATCTCTTTCACCATGGACAACATCCATGAGTCTTTGGGTAGCAAGACAACCATCTTTGATGATAAGAAGCGCACTCTTATGGGTCGCTGGCGATACCCTTCACTGTCCATCCATGGTGTGGAAGGTGCTTTCTCTGCTCCTGGAGCCAAGACAGTCATTCCCGCCAAGGTGATTGGAAAATTTTCTATCCGAACTGTTCCCGACATGGACATTGATAAGACCAATGAAGCTGTGTACAAGTACGTTGAGGACCAATTTGCCAAGCTTGGCAGCAAGAACACTCTCAAGGTTTATGCTCAGCATACCGGTAAGTGGTGGGTTGCTTCGCCAAAGCACTGGAACTTCTCAGCCGCTGCCAAGGCTGTCGAGCGCGTATGGGGCGTTGAGCCCGATTACACTCGTGAGGGCGGAAGGTAAGTCGAACGATCTGCGCTTGCTGTTACCACCACTAACACAACTACTAGTATCCCTGTCACCCTGACTTTTGAAGAGGCCACAGGCAAGAACGTGCTCTTGCTACCCATGGGCAGCTCTACAGATGGTGCTCATTCTATCAATGAGAAGCTCGATAAGCGCAACTACATCGAGGGTATCAAATTGCTGGGAGCCTACCTGCACTATGTTGCCGAGGAGCCTCAATCTTAGATGTTGGGGAAATAATACCAGTTTAATGTACCATATGAAGAATACGAATTGGGACTACGGATACCCCCTGAAACAAGAACAAGACCATTTCGCATATTTCAATTATCCATGAATCGCTTTATATCGTACAGAGTATAGGCACTTGGATTATCCAGCAATTTCGCTTCTTTATTTTTATTGATCAGCTCATGGTGCCCAGCCTGCTTACCACTAGTTAACTCGATCTCAAGACTGCATGCCTGATAAGATACCCAGGTACGTACCTGGCGGCTATCTCAGCTACCCACAGACTCCATTGGGGCAGACAGTCTGTGTTCTGGTCGGGTGGCTGGACCCCTCTTTTTCACCCTTCTCTTGTCCATAGCCTGTCCACTGTCGTTCCCCCGCGCCAGCTGCCGTTGATACCTGATAGGAGGGCAGTGGAGATCCGGGGGTTGTTTTTGCCCCTCCTAGTATCTGTGGAGGTTCCTCTCCCATCACTGGTTGTGAGTCCGGTGATCGCTGTCCGGCTGAGTCGGTCAGAATGACCAAATGATCAGATCTATTGGTATTAATTTCTCCGTGCCCCAAGTGCTGCATAGAAATGCCAGATCACTCTTTCACTGACTACAGCCGTCTTCAATTCCAATCCCAACACCCAGTCCTGAGCTGCCTTGGACCAAAAACAGATTCAAATAGCGCCAGCTTCCATCTGCAAGGACTTTACGCCGCTTGTGGAGTTTCTGGCGCTTTCAGTGAAACGTCCCCCTCCCACACCTTATCGGACCCTAGCCTTTCCAAATAGAAAGTTCCAAAACGCCCTGTTAGGAGAGCGATTCTAATTCTTTCAAAAGACGACAAACTCGAGAATCCTACTGGATCGCCAATATTACGACCGCCGAGATGGTTGGCGAGAGTGGCATCTCAGCCACAAAGCCTGTTTTCCCTAATTTCTTGCTGCCCAGCATCAAGCTTCCTTTCTCCCGTCGTCACTCGACCTCCTCGAACTCGGCAGAATCTGCCGCATCTTCAGCGGTGACAACACCAGCAAGTTCACCCCCAAACGATGGTCTTTTAGCCAAGGCCGGGCGAAGCCGACTACTTCGTACCTCACCAAACACGTTGCGTTGCTCAACATGCTCCGCAGACATCGCTTTTGCCTCCCAGGTCATCTCGAAGGGCTTCACCGGCCGATACGGTCGGGCGTTTCTTGTCGCGCCACCCGCTCTCCCTGCCCCTCAGACTCTGAGTAACATACGGATTGGCAAGAGTGAGAACCGACAACTTGTAACAGGTTGGCATGTTGTTGCAGATATCAATTGTGGGGCATGCTCGAGCAAACTTGGTTGGAAATACGTGGATGCCAAGGAGCAAGGCCAGAAGTACAAAGTCGGCAAATTTATCCTGGAAATGGAGCGGGTCGTCACATATCGAAGCTGGGAAGACGCCATCGATGAACATGAAGAGGAGCCTTCCATGATATCCAAGAAGGGTGGTGATAAGGAGGTTGAGTTTGATTCTGACGACGATGATGAATGTGAGGATATTTTTGCGGGCACTTGGGACCCCGAAGTTGTGGAAGGGAGACGAAGGAGAATGACGGCACGTCGAAGCCAAGCCGAGAGTGACGAGTAGTCATCGTTGCCGCGGTATTGTCTCGAAATGATGAACTGGACTTGAGTTATGCATTGGGATGGCGTCAAGGGATGAATTTGGATATGACACGGGATAGGACAAATACCCAAGAGAAGGCTGAGCGCAAGAGCAACAATGCCAGTCGATAGATTGATTCATGCCGTAGCATGTAGAAATTGTTATTAATTGGATTCAAGTTTCATTTTATTACGAAGAACGATGCTGCTGTTTTGGTGGTTTGGGTGGCCAGATATTCCAGACCTGGCGCCTGTTCTATGTGACAAATGAGGTTGTCATGACAATCCCGGAGCAACCGACATGTGCGAGCGTATGTTATGAGACGTGTTTTCGTGTTGCGATGGGATACGAACCATCTCTATGGGTTATAATCTCTTAGGACAGTTCATCCACGGGCAGAACTGCGGTCCGATGAAGGTAGTAGCTCACGAATTTAGATTTGCAGACGATCATGAGATCGGTATATGCGCAGGTGGAAGGTCATATGACTGAGTATAATGACTTGAAATGGTTATATAGGGGTAAAGTTACGGTTATCATAGCTAAAAGAAAAGAGAGGGGTGTTACAAATAGTAGCTGGTGGAACTATAAGCGATGAAATTAGTAAGCCACCATATGCTACTAGACCGGACCTTGAGGTTATTTATCGTTATACTCTGCAGTTTAGATAGAGGTTAACTTTTTTGTTGACCGGCAGCTAAAGGAAAGATCTAGACACATACCAAATTGATTTGTTCCATTTCTTCCACGACAGAGGTATTCATTCCAACCCCAAAATCTTCTCCCTTATGGTTTGCAGTTGATATGAAGCATATTGAAAGAAGAGCAATGCTTGGACTAGCAACATGGTGTATTATACTGTATTGGCCGAAAGCGAGCTATGGTAAAATGAGAGAAAGGCTTATAGAGAGGTGGGGTTTCTGGTGGGGGATCAAGAAGATAGGAATTAGACTATACATGTTTAAGAGAGATGAGCGATAGTTCTTGACGGAGGACGAGCTGGATACAGACAGACAAGTGTCAAATTACTTGACAATGATGCCCTTCCATGCCTACTACTTACTATCTATGTGAACATGACCTAATGAAGTTCAGCGAGGTATGGTCTTGTAGGCAGGTAGGGTGGGTGGCAGGTAAGTTAGTAGATTGTCAGCTTGTGTAAGTTGACCTACGGCAACGCGTGGGGCAGATCCCCTGGAAGTGGAGCACCTCTTGCGGCGAGATATCGTCACAGTGGACAACGAGCTACGAGGAGGGGTGAGGGGCACCTGTCCGTCTATGGATTCCCGAACAGACAGACCTACCTACCAGCTTCATGTCCTGCAGCTCACGCCGTCTCAGTTTTATTCAGGTCAGGTACAGCAATATTTTTGTGCTTCTTCACCGAGTAATCCTGCATTTGATCTCTCATTGAACCGTCTGAGGTGTGTAACCCCCACGTCCCCCTCACCGCTCTATTTGTTTGATTCCTATAAACTACAACACCGTTTTTTGTCTCAGGCGAGCGAGGCCGGAGTGAATATTTTGTTTTCGATTTATCGTCCAAAAAAACCATAATTTTTGTAGCAGAAAGTTACCTGCTACCCGGGTAAGAGAGGACCACTTCTTTAGTTGTCACTGTCGTCACCCCAGAACCACAGGCTCCATTCCTCCACCCAAGCTTTCTATCCGCCACTTTTCTATCTCGCTCCTCTCCACTTCTACCTTGTTCTTGTCTCCTCCCTCTCTTACAACGGGCACCCCATAATAATCTGCCGTCATACCTGCTAATCTATCTACCTACTAACCTGAACTACCTGCTCGCCCTCATCCTTACACATCTTTTACTTTTGCCTATTCTTCTTTCTTGAGACCAGACCAATTCCTCGTCCGTGCCCTATCCTGTTCCTATTCCTTCATCTATCCTTACCTCAGTCCCTACTATCACTGCTAGTAGTCAACGTAGTTGGACGGCGTCGCAGATCGAAACGAGCCTCTCTCCCAATACTCTATCTGCATCGTTCTAACCCCGCTTCGTCTCCTGACAACAGGTCTGATAATTCAACTCTGTCACCATGGCCGCGCCCTCTGGTCATCGCTCTCGCGGTTCTGATGATTTGGGCGTCTTCGATGACGCCAAAAGCTACTATACGGCAGAGCGTCACCAGAACCGTGCTGGTCCTCGCACCCGAACTTACTCCCAGGTTGGTGTTGCCGGCGTAGTTATGTTGTCACCTAAATTGACATTGAGAACAGAACAGTCTGATGTCCCGTTTTGAGCGAGTCAACCTTCGAGAGCCCTTCCGACGTGGCAGCCATGGTAGGTTCCCCTAGTATTGCGAAGATATTTGTTCGATTGGCTAACACCTTGGTCCTATCAGACGAGAACTCGCAACAGAACCGCCGCTTTCTGATCCAAGTTGATTCGACGTTGGAAAGCCTTTCACTCCAAGAAGATCCCAATGGAAACATGCAGATTACGATCGAGGACAATGGACCCAAGGTCATTTCTCTGCGTACCGCAGCCTCAGCTGGTCATAACCGTTTCGATGTGCGAGGAACTTATATGCTGTCCAACCTCTTGCAGGAGTTGACGCTGGCCAAAGAGTACGGACGAAAACAGATTGTTCTGGATGAAGGCCGTCTCAACGAAAACCCAGTCGATCGCTTGTCTCGTATGATTCGTGACCATTTCTGGGAAAACCTGACAAGACGCATTGATGCGTCGACTGTCGACATTGCGGCTAGAGATCCTAAAGACTGGACAGCCGACCCACGCCCACGCATCTACATACCTCATCGATGCCCTAGACAATACGAGTTTTACAAGAGAGTCGCCGAAGAGAGACCTGAGATGCGGCTAGACGTTCAGATGCTGCCCGAGGAAATCACCACTGACCTGGTTCGCGACATGAACGATGCACCTGGTCTTTTGGCTGTCGATGTGCAAGAAGTCCCAGAGCCAGAGCACCCCTCTGGATGGACGCTCAAGGGTATGCCCTTTGTGGTCCCTGGCGGTCGTTTCAACGAGCTTTACGGTTGGGACAGCTACATGGCTTCCCTGGGCCTTCTCATCAATGACCGGGTCGATCTGGCCAAGTCAATGGTCATCAACTTCTGTTTCTGCATCGAACACTATGGCAAGATCCTGAACGCAACCCGATCTTACTATCTCTGTCGATCACAGCCTCCGTTCTTGACCGACATGGCTCTTCGTGTCTATGAAAAGATCAAGCACGAACCCGATGCCAAGGAGTTCCTTCGACGATCTATCCTAGCCGCCATCAAGGAGTACCACAGTGTTTGGGTTTCGGAGCCTCGATTGGACCCTAACACCGGTCTGTCGAGATATCGACCAGAAGGTCGTGGAGTGCCCCCTGAGACAGAGGCCACCCATTTCGTACACATTCTTGACCCTTACATCAAGAAGCACAACACAACCTTTGAAGATTTTGTGCGAAAGTACAACCATGGCGAAATTGAAGAGCCTGAACTCGACGAGTACTTCATGCACGACCGTGCCGTGCGTGAGTCAGGTCACGACACCTCATACCGCCTGGAAGGAGTCTGTGCCAACCTAGCCACCATTGATCTCAACAGTCTCCTTTTCAAATATGAGACTGATATTGCCCGAACCATCCGGAGCGTCTTTAATGATAAGCTGACGATGCCTGAGGAATTCTGCGCTGGCACACCTTACCAGCCTGGCGAGGTTCTCTCGTCGGCTGCCTGGGACCGGCGAGCCAAGCGACGTAAGCTTACCGTGGACAAGCTGATGTGGGATGAGAAGGAGGGCATGTTCTTTGATTATGACACTGTGAAGCGTGAACGATGTACATATGAGAGCTGCACAACTCTCTGGGCTCTCTGGGCAGGCATTGCCACGCCGAAGCAAGCGGCTGAGATGGTCCGCAAGGCTCTCCCCAAATTCGAGGCGTACGGTGGTCTGGTTTCAGGAACGGAAGAATCGCGTGGAGCCGTCGGCCTGGATCGACCTAACAGACAGTGGGATTACCCATATGGCTGGCCTCCACAGCAAATGCTGGCATGGACCGGCCTAATTCGCTACAGCTTCACTGAAGAGGCGGAGCGAATTGCCTACAAGTGGCTTTTCATGGTCACCAAGGCCTTTGTTGATTTCCATGGTGTCGTAGTTGAGAAGTATGACGTGACACGGCCAGCCGATCCTCACCGAGTAGATGCAGAGTATGGAAACCAAGGTCTCGGTTTCAGAGGCGTCAACAAGGAAGGGTATGTTGCAGCACTGTTTTCTTTGTGGAAAAAAGAGATTACTAACATCAACTTAGATTTGCATGGGTCAATGCCAGCTATATCTATGGACTGCAAATCATCAATGCGCACATGCGCAGAGCACTTGGTGCTTTGACACCCTACGACACACTGATGAAGGCCATTGAGCAGAATGAGGAGAAAACGCTGGCCGGTCTGCTTAGTTCATAGGGTAATGTTATTGCAGACTTGGAAGCACTCAGCAAAAGAAAGATGTTGTAGCTATTGATATCCATAGGACAAGAATGTTATCATGCACGATCAATGTACTTCAATGAGTCCGTGTCGTCGAATTATCTGTGAATGTGATCATGCAAATTTCGTAGCAGTGACGTCTGAATAAGACAGACAGGTCCCATCTTACTCGTAGGGACAAGTTTGCTGTTATCACGCATCAAGTCAGGCAATTGAGGTATAAGTAAAGTATCACGAATACTCTGGGACAGAACTGAACAGTATTTGGTGCGTCAGCACAGCATCTGTTAAATATACATAGTTGAGAAAGACGAAGTGAGTTAGATATGGAGATGCATCGCACAGTGTTGTTGGCCTCGGGAAGTAGCCGAGAACGATAAAGCTGGTTGACGAGTTGAATGACAGTGCCAGAGCTGAGAGCCATGAGAGTCTCGGCAAGAGAATGACCGAGGCAAAGCAATCATTCTGTGATTTTGGAGACGTCAAGCCCGAGGAGGGGTGCGCCGAATAGGACATTGAAATCCATGGCGAGACTTGTCATGAGGACAAAGAATGCCGAGCTACCTATGATATGTACGATTACCTACTGTAATGCGGCTTCACATGCCAGAAATTTCCGCTGCTCCGGAGCTGGAGGAGGGTCCATAATTCGGCCAAGTTCCGTCGTTCCGGGGCGGGCGGGTACCGGTGGACGGGGGAAGGCCGAGATCAAATAAGTACTACTGTGCATATTAACTAGCACAGTTCATGTCTGAATGTACGCTTCTATAAAGCAACTGTACTCCTAGCCATCAGCTTCAGATACTACTTCAATAGTTAAAAGGAGTTTCATGGTGAAATGATGGCGCTATAGTGACAAGAAAAAACAATTCCAACTAGGTCAGACAAGGTTTACTAGATTGTCGTGTAAAGTTTGGGGTAAGTTAGAGTGAGGAACAGTTTCCCAGGTTTTTTGGCGATGCCAGAAGAAACTGTTTTGAAGGCCTATCAAGATTTGTAGTGCCCATGTATTTTATCTCGCCGGTTCTGGGAATTACACGCCAGTCCCTCCCTATAAAGATATGGATGGAACAACAGAAGAATGGGAAACTTTTATGGATAACTAAACTTTCTACGGTATTCGGCATCTCGGTTTGGTAGCAAGAGAGCCCGGAGTTCTAACACCAGCCCTTTGAGCCGAAGGCATACATACCAATACATAGTACGAAAAATGCGAATTGATTGGCTACAAAGACGTCATAAGTAAGGTCCCGATAGTATTGTACATATGCTTGCAGAGCCGGATACTACCCTCTACAAGGCCAATTTCCCACCGCGATCACGCTGCAGGTCAAGATTAGAGGCTCGATTTCTGTCTTCCTTTCATTCAGACGAAAATACTACCCAGACCAAGATTGATGGTTAGGTATTCTGACGACTGTAGGTGACCCATTGAGGCGCTCGGTGACTGTCCGGAGGTACGTACCTACAGACCTGTTTTCTGTTGCGGCTCGTGACAGCGGATGGAAGAGGCTGATCTCACATAATTCATGGCCGAGGTGAAACGACACAGTTGAGAGGTGGTCCTAATCCAGGGTTTGGCTTGTGCTCGGTGGAAGGCCGAGCTAGAGAGTAGAGTAGAATGCTTGCGAGGTCATGCTTGGAAGTTGATATCGACTACATAAGTACTGTTTATTATGCATAACTGTTGGTAAGGTTAAGTAATGCTCATGAGTAGATAGATGGTAATGCTGTAAACTGTATCGACTCAGAAGTCTTTAGGTGCTATAATATTGGTACTTACAAATCCAGGTAGTACAACTCATATGATGCTCTAGAACATCCATACTTGGTAACTTTCTAATAGTCTGAGCGGAAGGAACGAGGTAGGTACGGGTCCGCTAATTCTGTTTATGAAGCCGCCTCCTCGACTTCTTCACCTTGCCTCTTCCATTCGTGGCCGACTTTCACTCCCCCAGCTTTTTTTTTTCACCAGCCATAATTCAAGTCTGATTGGTTCAATGGTTTCTCCAATCAATACAAAAACCCCGGTGTGTAGAAGTCTCCACCGAACAGCCATCAACGCTTTCGTCTGCTACGGAGAGTTAGCGAGCAGAATCAATGGAGTACTCCCTCCCGCCCATCCTTGGGTAATGGACCGTCGGGGCACGGGAGGCCAAGAGTGACTCAATGCGACTTACAATTCCCGTTCAGGATTATATTTATTATCTTCTTCGCCCGTCCCGTTTTCTGTTCCAAAGCTCCAACTCATCATTGTTCATCCTTTCTCTCTAACCTCACCTGGTGTTGTGTTATTGATTTCCCCAGACTCTTATCACTTACACGCGATCTAATTCCTCTATACTTGCCCCCAGCTTTGAACAGAATACACAAAACAGTCACAATGGCGTCGCAAAATATGGCAAATCCTTCTATTAACCCCGATATCGAAGACGAGCTCTTCCAAAAGGAGGTCGAGGCTGTCAAGACATGGTGGTCCGATTCAAGATGGCGACAGACTAAGCGACCTTTTACCGCCGAACAGATCGTTTCGAAGCGCGGATACCTTCCTATTGATTATGCCAGCAATGCCCAGGCCAAGAAATTATGGAAGATTCTTGAGCACCGTTTCGAGGTGAGTCTCCATCGTTTCCTTCATGTGACCAGGAACCCAATATTGACTGCTTTTACAGAACCGCGATGCGAGTTACACTTATGGCTGCTTAGAACCCACAATGGTGACACAGATGGCCAAATACCTCGATACAGTCTATGTTTCTGGCTGGCAATCATCGTCGACAGCCTCTGCTTCCGACGAGCCTGGTCCTGATCTGGCTGACTACCCTTACGTGAGTGTAGAGCCTACTCTTACCGTCCTATGCATTTGTCTAACAAGCACGTAGACTACTGTCCCCAACAAGGTTGGCCATCTCTTCATGGCCCAGCTCTTCCACGATCGAAAGCAGCGTCAAGAGCGCCTCAGTGTCCCTAAGGAGCAGCGCGCCAACCTCCTCAACATTGATTATCTCCGCCCCATTGTCGCCGACGCAGATACTGGCCATGGCGGTCTCACCGCTGTCATGAAGCTCACCAAGCTCTTCATTGAAAAGGGTGCGGCTGGAATTCACATTGAAGACCAAGCCCCCGGCACAAAGAAGTGTGGTCATATGGCCGGCAAGGTCCTTGTCCCTATTCAGGAGCATATCAACCGCCTCGTTGCGATTCGAGCGCAGGCTGACATTATGGGTAAGTTTCGATTTTCCCAAATTTCTCCAACTTCACATGTGTGGTAGTGGTGTTGCATCTTCAAGGAAGTGGACTAACATGTGATAGGGTCCGACCTCCTCGCCATTGCCCGTACTGACGCCGAGGCCGCCACACTCCTTTCCACCAACATTGACCCTCGCGATCATGCTTTCATCCTCGGCTCCACGAACCCTACACTCAAGCCCCTCAACGATCTTATGATCGCCGCTGAAGCTACTGGCAAGTCTGGCGCTGAGCTGCAGCGTATTGAGGACGAGTGGCTTGTCAAAGCCAACCTCAGCAGTTTCGATGATGCTGTCGCTGCTGCCATTGATGCGGGGTCGTTCTCCGATAAGGCTGGCCTTAAGCAAGAATTTAGTTCCAAGGCGAAGGGAAAGAGTAACTTTGAGGCTAGGGCTGTTGCCCGCCAGTTGCTCGGCAGGGATATCTTCTTTGATTGGGATGCTCCCCGAACACGTGAAGGCTACTTCCGCCTCAAGGGCGGATGCGATTGCGCAGTGAACCGCGCCGTCGCCTATGCACCTTACTGCGACGCAATCTGGATGGAGTCCAAGCTACCCGATTACGCCCAGGCCCAACAGTTCGCTGAGGGTGTCCACGCTGTTTGGCCAGAGAAGAAGTAAGTTTCCATGTAATATCCATGAAAACACTGGACTAACTAAATCTTACTAGACTCGCCTACAACTTATCCCCATCCTTTAACTGGAAGACGGCCATGCCTCGTGACGAACAGGAGACTTACATCCGACGCCTGGCTAAGCTCGGTTACTGTTGGCAGTTCATCACCCTCGCGGGCTTGCACACAACTGCCTTGATTAGTGACCAGTTTGCAAAGGCTTACAGCACCGTAGGTATGCGTGCCTACGGTGAGCTTGTCCAAGAGCCTGAGATGGACCAAAAAGTCGACGTTGTCAAGCACCAGAAGTGGAGTGGTGCTACCTACGTCGACGAGTTACAGAAGATGGTCACGGGTGGTATTAGTTCCACGGCTGCTATGGGCGCCGGTGTGACTGAAGATCAGTTCAAATAGACTGCCACTGAGCGAATGATTGGATGATTGAGGAAACGAAGGAACGAGACGTGATGCCTCGTAGAAACGGAAAATGTTTATGAGCATAGGGAAACAAAAGGACAAGCGGGGAGATTTGGGTCATCTTTTGAGTATTTGATATCATACAGTACTGCAAATTCTGATTTAGCATTTCCGTCATGTTGGTTTCAGCCATCTGTTGCTAGGTAATCGCTACAATATAGTTCAGACACTCTTCAACCTCAAGCATGACCGAAGGTATTGAAATCTTTACGATTCGCATGATATGGATCATACATACAATGCAGCGTCTGTACTTCATAATAATCTCTCTAGTACAGTACCATACATTCGTTGCATCCTATAACCCCTACCTAAATACTAGTGCGTTCATCAGAATTCGTGATAACATGATGGTATATGTTTCCAAAGCATTAAATGTGACGGAAAGCGCTTCTTTACTAAAATCGGTGTCGAAAATGGAGTAACACAAACCAAACCCTCCATTTGTCTATAGCTCCTTAGCTCCTTATTAAATTTACCGAGGACTTCGCTAAAAAATCGTTTGGCTGGCATGGTGCTGGCTAGCTGGCTGTTGAACCTAGTGATCTGGAATGCTGCCACGCCCGCTCTCTTCGCATAACAGTTTGGACTCTGCATGTATTCCTCCTCTCACTCAGTAGGTGAAATTCAACAAATAGCAACAATCATTGTCCACACTCGATTTGACATAGATCGTGTTCTTGCCCCAACTAACAAAAACCTGTCTTAATCGGCCTCTGCAAGCTGCATAATCAACTTGGCAGCCATGTCTAGGAACGGGAAGGGGCTGGTAACGTCCTTCTCCTCAAGTAGTCGCCCATGTGCTGTCTCGTATCCTGAGCATTTGAAATCGACGAGGTATACGCCATGTTCCATTTCGTAGATCTGTATGTCCAAGTGTAGTGCAACAAATGGTTCCTTGGCGTGATGGCCATCTGGTGTACTGGGCGAACTGGGTGTACTGGGTGCGCTGGGTGTGTTTCCAGCCTTCTTCTTAATAGCTGGAAACTTGTCAGTGTCAGTGATAAAGAAGAAATGAGCAAGAGCGTACCAGAAGTATCCCAGCGTACGTTGATGTGCCAAGGGTCGGCGGGAAGATTGTAACGCTTCTTAGGATCAATACTTGAAGTGGAACCACGGTAACCGTCATGGGAGTCCACAAAGCTGCTGTCGCCAGAAGCTTCTGCTCGCTCTTCTGCTGTCCTCGACTCATAATCTTCGTCGGGAATATAGGTGGCCCCCAATTTGTACAACGCCTTGTGGATACAGAGGAGGGCTTCCCAGGGAGAGTTACGTGACCGAATGCCAAATTGCCAACGCACTGGCTTGGTCTTCTTTGGGGGATTGATAGGTGTCATGCCTTGGGGCCTGGCATTGGCTTCATCTATACGCAGTTGACTCCTCGAATGAGGTCGCAAGCGACGTGCTGTCTCTTCCTTCTCTGCATCTGTCCTGTTAAGTTGAGGCTCATCGTTGATAAGGACTTTGGGCGGCGAGTTTTCGACACTGCCAGCTTTCTCGCGCTCCATATAGTCCTTATGATAGGCCGGCAAACTGGAAGGCAGGATACCAACCTTACTCACATAGGGGCGGGGGGTGGTAGTGACCTGCGAGGTCGTCGAACGGGCTGAAGACATGCTGAGCATGGGACTTGACCCTTCAGGCTCTGCTAGCAGGGCTTCGGAGTTATCTAGATCAGTTTCAATACGCCAAGGAACTGGCAACAAAGAAAACAGAAAACTCACGGTTCACTTGCATCATCTTGTTTTCTCTCACAATCATGTAGGCGTCCTTGATGGCGGACGGTTCGGCAGCCTGCAGCGCCTCCTCGACATCACTTTTACCATAACCCATCGTCTTGCTGATCTTCTCCGTGACTTCGTTGTGTAGGCGTTCCTGGACCTTCTCTGAGGCGTTCGGGGCGATGTCATTCTTCTTGATTGCCTTATTAGGGTCCACGCCAGTGTTGAAGAATTCTTCGACGGGGAGTTGAAGGTAGACGGGGAGGTCGGTTGTGAACCAAGGATCTGCCCGGATATCCTCGATTGTGGCACGATGCACAGGGTTCACCACCAGCATCTTTTTAATCAGGTTGGCAGCGCCGGTGGGCATCCACTGGGGTATGCTGTATGTACCCTTCGCGATCTTCGCAAATAGACTGGGAATGTGTTCGTCGTCAAAGGGAAGTCGGCCGACCAGAAGAACATAGAGAATCACTCCACAGCTCCATACATCTACTTCAGGGCCGGCATACAGCTTACCACCAATAACCTCAGGGGCAGCATAATTTGGACTGCCACAACTTGTCTTGAGGAAATTACCATCCGTCATAATATTGCTTAGTCCGAAATCGGCGATTTTGACATTGAGGTTCTCGTCAAGCAGCAAGTTTTCGGGTTTCAGGTCACGATGAACAATTTTGTGACGGTGACAATATTCGACAGCACAAAGCATCTGCTGGAAGAATCGGCGAGCCTCGGGCTCCTTCATTCGGCCGTGCTGAACAATGTAGTCGAAAAGTTCGCCGCCAGCATATTCGAGGACCATGATGATCTCATTGGGCGTCTTGATGACAGTGAAGCTAGAGGATTGATGTTAGCTCTCCATGATCGCAACAATGACGTTGACACTCCATGGACCATACAGCTTAATAATGTGAGGATGGCGTAGTAGTTGGAGATATTCGATTTCGCGCTCAACGCGGCCGGCCATATCGCGGCTGATAAGCTTCTTCCTGGCGATAATCTTGAGGGCTACTTGCTGGCCGGTACCGTTGTGGATAGCAAGCTTGACCTTGCCAAAAGAGCCCTCGCCCAGAGTTCGAAGGACCTTGTAGGCGCCGATGCGCTGTTCGGTTTTGATCCTTTCCTTGAGCGGCGCATCGGCGGGCCGGGAAGCGGCTTGAGGGGCATCGTGAGAATCGTCTTGCTGCTGCGACTGGGGCTGGGACTGCGTCTGTTGCGGGCGACGAACGTGGGAGGAGGATAGAGATATGGTAAGCTCCTCGTCCTCAAAGCCTCGGGGAGCCATGGTGATAGGTACAATGCCTCGACCAAAGGCCAAGGCGAGACGGACGGGTCGGGTCGAAAAGAGGACGGACGGCGGGGTTTTCAGTATTGAAGAGCTTCGGTCTCGGTACCCGTATAGGTAATCAAATACTGGAAGCGAATATCGGAGGTTGTCGCAGTTCCTTCTGCGACCGCACCTTTATAAAGGGTGCAAAGAAACCAGACGTATGATATGACGAGGAGAAGAAATAAATGAATATGAGACGATGATTCAAGAGAAGTGGTGGGTAGTTCCAGTAGTCGATGTTAGTAGGTGGTAGCCCAGTGTGTTATGGTATGCAATACCTTAGTAACTTAGTAGCGACGGAACTCAGTTCCATGGATGGTAGGCTGCCCGCCCAGGTACCTACCTGAGTATTGATAACTAGGCTGAACTGTAGGGAGGGGTCAGGCCAGGCTCATCTATGGAACCCACCAAGCCCACCTCAGCCCACCTCAGCTCTCCATCAATAGAGCAGGTAGCTGTGATTGTCATTAACCATGGATCGGTTGTCTGATCCTGGATTATCATTGACTCTATGCAGATAGGTACGTCTTCGCCCATTTTGAATCAAGAACTTGATATTTCCTAGACTAGTGACTAAGCTTATGGAAGTGTTTTTTTAAGTCAATTCCTGTCTCTATGGAAGCCATTTATCACCTAGGAGGTTTTTCTTAATGTCTTGCTGGTAACCAATGACCAACCAACTGTATGAATCAGCTCACGGCATTGCAAGCAAAACTACCTGAAGGTATGTACACAGTGTTATGCCTAGGGGCCTGTGGATATCAACAATTTCACAAGCTTTGCCAACGTTGGATTCTCAACAACTCAGTCACGAAGCAGCTCTCTCCTGATATTGGATAAGTCACACGATACTCGTCTTTACATGATCAGAATGGTTTCAAATGAAGCCACAGTACTTAATATCCTTTTACAGCAGTCGTCATTTTAAGTTCCACGGAACTGACATGGATAGCTTCATATACACGCTTCGTCTTACACAGCAGGTTTAGTTAATTGATAGTTTCAGACCCAAGTCAAATTTCCATACATTCTTGCTACAGTAAAATTTACAGTCATAATACAAAATGCAGGGTTTCAGTCCCATTCTTACATACTCAACGCATCATTAGTAGTTGCTGACAAGATTAATCTCTTCGGCGTTCCCCATAGCACGCACTAGTCGTGCTGCTCCTGTTCACTCTCGCTTGGCTGCTTCTTGCTTCAGCCTTTCAACTAGTTTTCCTTGTAAGAACGGGCTGAGTCCCAGGCTACGAGAGGTCAGCAACAAAGCATCATTCAAACTGATCATCCCCAACTCACATTCCCTCGTTCGTGAGGATACGATATGTTCCGCTCGGCTGTACTTTGCCAATGATGGTGCCTGCGTCGTCCACTTCAACACTGCCCAAGATGTCCTCAGGCCATGCTATCCGACCAAAGTCTGGAGGGTTCCTTCGGTCGCTGAGATGCACATATCCTCCTCGCCCACCACCTCCGGCCCCTCCCTGGGCACTTGCACTGCCTGCACCGTCACCTCCCGCACCACCTCGAGCTCGTTGCTTGCGAGATCCGCTTCGATCAGGTCGCTTTTGAGGGAAAAAGACCCCTCCCGACCCCAGGTTAAAGCCTCCAGGGCTAGCAAATGCTCGAGCTTGATTAATGAGGTCCTCGTCTTGGTGGCCGTATTCGGATACAACCTCGTTGAGGATCTTGACAAACTCGCGGTTTTCACTGAAGGACTGGGGTGTTGGGGGGAGCTGACTAGTTGTTCCGATCACTAGGCGCTCGTTGGGTGGTTCTTTATCAAGGTAGCTTAGATAGTTTGTCAAGGGTGCCTTGGGATTTTTCACGACTTTCTTGAACATTGTCAGCAACTCCGGTCTGTAAACGGTAGAATGCCTGTGGAGATTTGCATAAACTAACAATACTCGGGTTGTTCGAAAGACTGGAAATTGCCCGAGAAGACACAGCCCTCTGGCTAGCAACAAAGCGAAATGTTGCGCCCAGCATTTTGCAGTCAATTGAAGATTTGAGTTGAATATGCTATGTTTCGGATTATACACTATAAAGCTTCACCCATGCTCGGAGTGGATGAGGTCACTCACGGGTAGGTCGAGGCGAGATATGCACATATAGGGTCTATGCACCAATACGCTTTCAATTAAACGCGTCGACGCGGTCAGGTCGAGCTCGCACGACCCCTCGAGGGCCCAGACCAAATTAATGGAGAGCATAGGAAGCGAATTGTCACGACAACCTACCTACGTCAAGTTACGGATTTGAGCCTTCCACACACATATCATGTCCAATTGATAATATCGACCTAAACCATGGATAAAACGCCAGCTCCCATATTTCGAAAGCAGCGAGGTGCTGCACCTCCGTCCTCGGCGATACCTTCTTCTTCTCCCGCCTTTGGCACTCCTGTCCACCCTCTAAAGCCATTTGCCGTCAACGCCCCCAAAGCAGCGATATTACCTATAATTCTACCTCCGCCGACGCTGCGACCGCTTGCTTTCCGCACGTTCACAAAAAAGCATTCCCTCACACTCACGTCTTCGACTCTGCAGGAACTCGCCGCCTTCATTGGCAGGCATTGCGGCTCAGGATGGCGCGAAGAGGGTTTGGCTGAGAGGGTGCTCGAGGAAGTCGCACGAAGCTGGAAGAATCGAAATGGAGGTGTTATTGTTGAGGGATCAAGTAAGGAGCTGCAGGAAATTCTCAAGACTCTGGAGGGCAACATGAGCGGTGGCAGGATTACGGGACCAACAAGAGGATTACCACGAGGAGACAGTATGCTCGATCTAAAAGACAATGATGCTTTGAACACACGCTTGGGACTCCGGCCAGCAGAAGTGAGAAGAGAGGATAGCAACTCCAGTTTTGGAATATCAGGATTGGGCGTCGACGAGGAGCACGAAGAGGCTGAGACGGACGATCCTCGGGCCTGGCTCAAGATCGTGAATGCTTACGAGCAACCAAGATTCGTATACAACGTGGCCAAGAAGCATTTTGAAAAGTCAGTCGTTTCTTAAAGCATTGATTCAGTATTCAGCTAACATAATCCAGGGACCCTTCGCCCCCCTCATTACTACCACCAGCATCTCATAAAACGACAGTCTTCCGCAACCGCTACAATGTCATCCACCAACGTCTCCTCCGTAACGAATCCTTCCAGTCTTCAGCCGTCTCTTCTTCTCGCAAACGCACGCTCGATACTTCCCTATCCAACAAGCAGTCACTCAAACTCACACCGATAGCCAATCTGCTAGGTCGTCATGGCAGCAGTCACATGTTGTTGGGACTTCTGGTTGTGCTTCCCACCGGCGATCTCGCCATCAGCGACTTGACTGGTACTATTGCCCTGGATCTGTCTCAGGCTGTTGCTATACCTGAAGACTCGGCATGGTTTTGTCCTGGCATGATCGTGCTAGTAGATGGTGTCTACGAAGAGGAAGATGAATCAGTAGGCAAGGGCCTCAGTGGCAGCAGTGGTGTTGGGGGTACTCTAGGTGGTCGCTTCCAGGGCTTCTTCATTGGTCAACCTCCATGTGAACGACGAAAGGCTACTCTTGGTATCAGCGGACCTGATGGCGGCCAGGAGCAAACTATAGGAGGCGGTTTTGGCTGGATCGATTTCTTAGGTGTCGGCAGTGAACGCGCCTTAGGTACCAAGATGCGCAGACTAGAGAGCCGCCTTCTACGACCGAGAGCGGAAGATGATGTGCCAACTCGTGGGCGCGCAGTTATCATAGGCGAGCTGAACCTCGACCAGCCCCGAACTCTCCAAGCCTTGCGCAAAATTCTCTCGACATATGCCGCCGAGCCCGAAGGGTCAGCGCCCTTGACGTTTGTGCTGATGGGTAACTTCACTCAGCATGCCGTGCTCGCACGCGGAGGCAGTGGCGGAAGTATCGAATACAAGGAATACTTTGATTCCCTGGCTTCAGCTCTCAGCGACTTCCCAACACTACTTCAGTCGTCTACGTTTGTCTTTGTCCCTGGCGACAACGATGGCTGGGTCTCTTCCTTTACGGCGGGTGCTTCCGTGCCATTGCCCCGAAAGCAGGTACCAGACATGTTCACATCCAGAATTCGTCGTGCCTTTGCGACAGCCAATGCCGAAACGGGAGGGAAAACAGATGGCACGGCAGTCTGGACCTCGAATCCAAGCCGAATAAGTCTTTTCGGGCCCAACCACGAGCTTGTTCTTTTCAGAGATGATGTGTCATCTCGTCTGCGCCGAGCCTCAGTTCGTCTCAAGCCCAAAGCCAACGATGCTAATGCAGATGAGACGCAAAGTTCGAATCCTAATCCTCCTGATGACATCCAACCTATGGATATTGATGCTGCTCATCATGATGACCCAACTGCTACTGCAGCTGCATCACCTGCCAGTCCTCTTGTTCCTCACGACATCCATGCCGCCCAGAAGTTGGTGAAAACTATCCTGGATCAAGGTTACCTTGCGCCTTTCCGTCAGGCCATCCGCCCTGTTCACTGGGACTATGCCTCATCTTTGTACATATACCCATTACCCACTGCCATGGTGCTGCTTGATACAACAGCACCACCATTCTGTATTACATATGAAGGTTGCCACGTTATGAATCCTGGCAGTGTCCTTGTGCCAGGGCGCAAGGGTGTTGCTCGGTGGGCCGAGTATGAGGTTGGTCACCAAGGTAAACTAAGGGAATGTACTATTTAGAAAATAACCACACTTGCCATGATTCATGGCTGTTATCAAGGAATAGGGGTAACCGTGGATTTATAATGATTCATGATATAGATAATTCATACCATGAATAAGATTTAGTATCACAGCACATTGATATCGACATCGGAATTTAGTACCACAATCAGGAACACCGTTCGTATATTTTATGTAGCTAATAATGAGACGTAAACGTATGATGCGCCGGCCCGTTACATGTGGGGTTTCAAAATCAGATATCATGGCTGGAGATGCATAACGACCGACATCCCCCTATTAAGCAACCACCCTCTGTTCACTGTAGCAACAACGCTTCGTCGTGTAAGACTCCATACAGGCTCTCGATCTCGGCCCTCACCTTGTTTAACTCTGCCGCCACCTGCAATGTCACAAGTGTGTATGCATATAACAGCGCGTAGTCGCTCTCCTGAATGGCGAGAGGGGACTCGTCGCCTAGAAGATTTGCGCTCATGTGTTCCTTTCGAAATTGGTAAATTTTGCCCAAAAGCCTGTCCTTGTTATTCTCGACAGTAGGGATCGCATCTGTCAAAGGGTATTCCAGCATAAGACACGATGCAACTACCTGAAACACATGGCAAATGCGTTGGCAGAGGAGAGCTCTTTCTGCACTTGTATACTCTAGTAATGCTCGCTCGCCTTCTGTTAGCTCGTTTCGTTTCGATGCAATGAGCCGCATAGCATAAAACCCGTTCAGCATGTTTTTAGTGGAACGCAGAATGCGCCCGTATGCTGCGTCTGGGAAAGGACCCCGGAGCTCAAACTCAGATTTCGCCGCAGTTCGAAGGCTCGCGAGCTTGAAGGCTACCGCATAGTTAGCGCATATACATAAACAGCAAGTATATAGCATACCGTATCGCTGGAGAGCAGCTTGTTCACCCTCGCGCATATAGTCGAGGGTGTTGTGCGTGCTGTCCTTCTGGAGTGATATCGTGAGGGGGCCACGCTTCCAGATAAGTCCCATCTGGAGATAAAGGACAGAAAGTCCCTCTCGAAATTTCTTTCGGCCAGAAATAGGCCAGAGTAGCCGGCAAACAACAATACCCCATATGATACCCAAGGTCACAGCAATGACTCGATGCCACACGATGTCAAAAATTAGGGGGTTAGCACCTCCCTCGTCATCGTCGTCATCGTCGACATCCTGTGAGAGACTATAGGCATACAGTGTGCTCACGTTGTATGCAAGAAGGGCAATTCTACCCAGGGGTGCCTTTTTGATGACCAAAATCACGTAGAAATTGAACAAAGCCACAAGGCCACCCAAACACACAAGAACAATGGCGTTTCCCTGACTAACTGTCCAACAAACTACAGCAAAGATTGCACCAATAATGGTACCTTTGAATCTGGCTGTACCAGTAGTGTTGGCCGATCCTGTTGTCATCGCAGCAACGATCATGAAGGAAAGAAGACCCCATTCACCTCTCCATTTCTGGTAAATAGGCCTGGTCCCTGGTATAAACGCTAGCATCGCCCAAAGAAGGGCACCGATACCAACTTTGATACCAAAGAGTATGTCCTCCCGGACGACGAACCGAGAAATCTGGAGCATTCTCTGCGCGAATCTTCTCTTGAGTTTACTGGCCTGAGGCGCAGCATCCCAATTGAAGGTGTCTCGTCGTGCTACCATCGTGTCTGGGATACCCTTAGGTATTTGCGATTTTCGAAGTCTGGGCACAGGCGGTTTTTGTATCAAGGTCTCTCGTTCCGGATCCACTACCATGTTCTTGTCGGGCGATTTAGTCCAGTTGAAGTGCCTCCAGAATTTGAGCCAGCTCCAAGACCTCGATGCAGTCTCGGTAGTATATTTGACATCTTCTAACACGTCCAAATATGCATCAGTTTCCTCTGCAACAGCCTGCAAGCTGAAAGAAAAGTGCCCGCAGGCGGCAGCAACTTCCTCGATATCAGCTTGAATCTTTTCGGAACGAGTTCGGCCAAATTCGATAGTACGATAGAGCTCTTCCAAAGACCCCGATCTGGCATTATTGTAGAGATTGAGGGCGTCGCGAAGGCTTTCTCTCAGTTGTTCATTAACGGTGACATCTTTGTTTGGGTCTTTGCCAAAAGCAGGTTCACGTAAAATCTCGGAGAGAGTATGAGCCAGTGACTTGATTGATGGGCCGAGCATGTCAATGAAGAGAGCAAATATGTCTGAAGGCTCTTGGAAAGCAGGAGCTGCCATCAATGCAGAATCAGACTTGTTCCTTGTGGCCTGCCGCTCTTCCTCACTTTCACCCGACTCGTCAATGTCAGACAGTCTTTGACCCCCACCCTCTAGATAGGCACTGATAGCCCTTGCAAGAGGTGGTGTAAGTCCAGTGCTCCTGGGTGAAGGGAAGGAATCTTCGAAACTAGGGACCTCTCTGAGAAGAGTGAACTGGGTTTCCAGAGCGCTGCGCAATCCTCCTAGAGCCTGTGAGAGTCCTTCAACCGATCTTGACAGACGTTTGTCTAGAGGGTAAAATGATTCTCGGCCAAGGAAGTAGTACTCAAATTTAGCCTCGCGGAGGGTTGAATTCATCGTTGCGTATGCAGCGTTGTATCGAGCAGAGACACGACTGTACTCGTTTGTCCATAATTCATCTTCAGTGCCACTGAGGAAACCTTTTGTGATAGACGATAACTTATCGCCCAGAGAGCTATTGGCGGTCATTATGGACCTTCGAAGGACTTGTCTTGCTGAGACTCTCCATAGTAGTAGATTGGCTGCGAAAGTGCAAGTAATGCCAACGAGAAGCAGTTTCAAAACCTGAACAATCTTGTCGTCGTCAAAATAACCTCCTTGGACACTTTCCTCTTTCGTGATAACGGAAATAATTGCAATAGAAGCCAAGGTAGACCCAACGTTGACGAGAGGGCTATTAAGCCTCTGCTTGACCCAGCCCACAAAGCCCAGGCCTCCACCAATGCAAACAATGAGAATGAGAGCATGGGCAGCACCAGTCAGCCCGAACTGAGATCGCATAGCGATAGCGATTCCCATTGATAGTACCGATATCGTCTCAGCATAGAGCACAGCAACGAACGCTATCACGGACGCCTCAAGCATGGAACCGACGGTTCGTGCTGGGTGGAAATAAACAGTAATAGTTGCCGATACATGCTTTCCATCTCTGTTGCCAAGAAAGGCTGTCAAAGGTGGGAAGAAGGTGCCCAGACTACCGAGCACATAGGCAACGACGCACTTGAGAACTCCGTGTCCCTCGTCGGTGTGCAGCCATAGCCATACTAAGACGAAAGCGGTTTTGATGTTTTGTGTAATGATTTGTAGGCGGTCTGCAATCGACTCGGCGTCGTCGAGAGATTTGAATTTCGGGTTATTGTCGTTGTTATTGTTGGAGACTGAATTGGTAGAGGTGCGTAGAGAGAACTCTTGTCTCGATCGTTCGCCAGTGCTAGGGATAATAAAGGTTCCGTTTCTCAATTTCTGCCCAATGCATCATCAGATTTTTTACTTTAGGCATCACCATGAATTTTGTAGACGCGGGATGCATACCGTCCGCTGAGAATGGCGTTTCTTAGGTGGCCACGCCGAGTTGGAGGAGCTCGTAGCGGCGCTCATGGCTGCGTTGCCGGATAGTACTATGCTCGTCTCGAGAGTCGTGCTGTGATAATCCGGCGCGCTTCATTCTCCTGGGTCTTAGAGCTTCATAAGTAGTGACGATGGCGACGGGTTTTTGATATGATTTTAGGAAAGCCTCCTTCTAAGGCAGAGTTGGGGAAAAGGCGGGCTGACGATTGTCGCAGAGCAAAGAGAGATTGGATGGGATGTCCTTAAACGAATGAATGAATGGATTGGGCGAGCAAATAGTAAACGGAAACATTTTGCTACAAGGATCAGGATGACGCCGAGCATGCACCCCAGCTAGAGTGGGCCCTCTATGCCAGCTATTGCATCTATACGATCCACCATTGGCTAAAGAGCTCTTTACAAGGTTTGAGGCAAGTTCTAGTGAGCCCCATACATGTACCTTGACGGTTGCGCCCGCACCTACTACTGAGTATTTGTACTAAGTACGAATACAGAGGAGTGGAATATGCCATAATGTGACTTAGCACCGAGGATTAGTTAGTAAGTAGAAATATACTTCGAAACGAGGCGTCTTGACTTTCCATAGGTAATCCTACAGATTTCCAGGAGTTTACAGCTGGTTTCGATAGATGTACGGTCCTATTTCAAATTCATCCCAGTCTCACCTTTGATTTACGATCTTCATCTCATTGCAGTGATCTAATTCACGGCAGATATTCTCGTCCAGTCGCCCTAGCCCATTGCTAGTCACAAGATCAACAGATCAACAGGAACAGAAACTTAGAGTTAAGTCCCAAGTATCATAATACCAAGTACCTACTAGGTAGATTATATACCTGTTGGCACCTTGGGAGAACCAACTGTATCGACGCATATCTCCCTCCACCTTCATCGTGTGATCCGAAACTCGACATGCTCCCTTTCACCATACGGTTGGTCCAGATCGTCGATCCAGTGAAACAGGCAAGCTCCGCATCTGCATCCGCTCCTTGCTCCGAACACATTCAGTTCGACAAGGCTTGACCTCTCCTCTGTCTCATCTTAGAATACGTCAAAAGAATATCACTGTTCCAACAGGAGCTGGTCTATGTGACTTACAGGATCTAGGTCTTCCATGATATCTTGATGAATCTTCTGAATGCCGCTCCGGATTTTCGACACCACCTTGCAACTGTTTATCAGGTCTTGTGTCGCGACGAGCCAAAGTCGATGCCAGCAATATTGACTAACTGTCATTATGGCCCCGTCACTGGTGCACAGTATACTCAATATTATCTTTTACTCCCTATACGGTCAATAAAGGGAAGCAGGAAAAGGTCAACGGTGGGAGGTGAAGAGCTGCTAAGTGTGGTATTACCTCATACTCGATGTCTTGGTATACTCGATTTGGTACACCTGTGATAATGGAACTACCGGAGGCTGCGACGAGGAGCTTGGCTTGCATTGGTGTCAGCTTGGTGATCTGTACTTCTCTTTGATCAAGACTGCGTGTTCTTGGGATCAATAATAGCCATCTCCCGGATGAATAAGTAAGTAGCCTCTGATGGGTGTAAACGATGTTGAACTTTCCAGTGAGCTGGAATTTCATCAATCGAGTGAAAGCAGGTATTGAATTTGGTGGAACGCACATTCTGGCAATTTTTGTCAACCTCCTTCCTTGTAGTCGGCCTGGACGAGACTCATGGTCTTCATTTTGTTTTTCTCCAAAGCATGTGTGCGATGATATTTCTTGAAGATTTGGCTTTGTTAAGTACAAGTAGGTACTGGATACTGGTTGGAAGGCAGGTTTGGACCAGCTCGATTAAACTTACATGGCCGCCACTAGTGCTAGATCTCCCGGCAACAAGCCCACATTTAACAACTCCAACATCCATTAGTAGTCAGAACATAGGAAATTATATCGACTCGGAGATAAGCTTGATTTGTCCAAAGAAAGAAACATTTTTATATCCAATTGCTAGATGATGGATCTTCCCCAGCTTGATCCAAGGGCAGCGCCTATCCGATTTCCGGACTGTTGTCTCACACTATCAACAAAATTACTCCAGATCTTATCCGATATTTTTTCCAAAACGACAAGCTCAGAAGACAAGCCAACCGTTCTCTCCATCGGAAGCGGCTCTGGTTTGCTCGAAGCTTTTTTGCTCGATCTACAAGATAGCTCCGACTGCAACCATCCCTCTTTTAACGTGGAGGGTGTGGAAGTTCAGCAGCAGGGTGAGAAAGATGCTGTCAACAAATATCTTCCAGAACAAGCCATTTATACCGTCCGTGGTAGCTGGGACGTTGTCTCGAGGTTACAGGACCCAGACGTTACATCTCTGATGTTTGTCTATCCGCGTCAACCAGCCCTGATTTTTGAATACACGAAGGCCATAGCGCGGAGAGGGCTGAACGTGCAGGTCATCGTATGGCTGGGGCCAATGGCTGACTGGGAGGTTTTTAAGTCTTGCTTTGATGCAGGACACGAGAGTGGGCAGTTTGCAGTCACTGAGAAAAAGCAAGGAGCAGACGCTGGGCTAGATGAGTACGAGATGATGGCCGTGGTAGAGATGATGGACAATAAAGTGTCTCGCTGAATACTTCAGGTTGGGGCCAGGATATGAATTGCCCAAGTCAGGAATGATGATATCGATACAAGTCAATCTCGAAACCTGATCATTTATGATAGGTAACTAAGAGGTCAATATTGTATTTTAAAAATCGCCTAGAACCACCAAATACTACTCTTTACATTGGTATGTAGGGTAACACGATGCAAGACTAACATTAGATCATGGCTGGCTAAATACTACTCCCGATTCTGATTGTCTCCACTCCTCAAGTGAGAGCGTCATCTCTGAATCGAAGCACTCATCGTCCTTGTCAACTGCTTCCCATTTTATGATTGAAGAAAACGAAATTGAAAGGCGTCCTATGCTCAATAAAGACTTTTTGTGTTCCAAGAAAGAAAAGGCCGAATCCAGGCTATATACGCATTGGTTAATTGTATCATCCTCAACCCCCTCGCCCAGCTCAGCCCTATGCTACGCCGCGTCGTTTCCATCATGACATCGTCATCCCCGAAACGTTTCATACCATTGAAGAAAAAAAACCATAATCTCCCTGCCGGCACTCCCAGCCTTCGAGGCGTGGTCTTTGATATGGATGGCACACTCTGGTAGGATTGCCCTCCCCAGCTTACCCTGCACAAGAATGGAAGATCACATCTTACTCTGAATCATCCAATCTGATGCTAAGGTTTCACAAGGACAAAGAAGACTTGTCCGAACTCATTACTAACGCTCTTACAGTGAGCCTCAAACATACATGTTCAAGGAAATGAGAGATATATTGGGGATCAACAAAACAACCGACATCCTGGAATACATTGAAACTCTCCCAAAATCTGAACAGCCCGGAGCCCTCGAATCTATCCGCAACATTGAACGAAAAGCCATGAAGACCCAAACTCCTCAGCCAGGTCTCATGACCCTTATGGCCTACCTCGACACCAACGCCATTCCCAAAGCAATCTGCACCCGCAACTTCGACGTTCCTGTCCAAAATCTCATGGAGAAGTTTCTGGAGGGTTCCCGTTTCCATCCAATTGTCACACGAGATTTCCACCCTCCCAAACCTGATCCTGCTGGCATTCTGCATATTGCCAAGGACTGGGGCTTGACGGATGAGGCCGGCGAGGGAGATGCCAGTGGACTTATCATGGTAGGCGACTCTATCGACGATATGACAGCGGGTAGAAAGGCGGGAGCGGCTACGGTATTGCTTGTAAACGACGTGAACCGACCTTTGGCGGAGCATGCGCATACCGACTTGGTCATCAACACGTTGGATGAGCTTGTTGCCGTTCTCGACGACGGTTTTGTGGGTAGAGAAGTCAGCTCAGAGTAAGGCGCCATGATAATGGCCACCCAGAAGCTTTTATAGGGTTGGTGTATTTTAGTAACCTCTGAGCCAGTCAGGCCAGTAAACTAACTCTCATAACAATTACTTAAACACGGTTTCATTTTATTTGGGTTTCCTACATGAGTCCAGTTTCTGCTTCTGTACATAACCATCCCTCAGAGCTAGACATTAGACAAACCTCCTAGAGTCGAGATCAACAAAGCTAGTCTTCTCAACAGATGAAATAGACAATGCCCTAGGTGTAAGGCGGAATATGTAACGATTCAAGTATAGTAATCTGGCCAGAGACCACGAGAAAGGTTTCAAAACAGTGCGCCAAGGTATGCTAAATGACTTTCATGATCGGGCTACTGTTCCAATATGTTCAGAAAGGTGACTGCGGGGCGGCGAAGTTTCTGAGAACGACCCCAATACAGGCTGTTCACTGTATGCCGTAGCTCGGGTTGGGTGGCAGCCCGAAAGTAGCTTGTCTCCTATTCTCTCTTCGCAACTCATCAGGAGTTTCTTTTCGGGGTGGAGGTGGCGGCAAAGGGCCGCCTGGGGGTGCTGGCCGAACGGGCAGACTAAAGGTTGCAGCGTTTGCGCTCACTGGGCCGACGTTATCGGGGTAGCCCGAAACCTTGGGGATGGAATTTGTGGTAATAACCCTAGATCCCAGCCCAGGATGCGCGGAAGCCGGTGTTCGAGAAGATGCATGTCCGTTTCGAGGTGGCGATCGGCTCTGGTTTGAACCATTTTGATCGCGAGGGGAGGTAATGCCGGCACCGCCGATAGGAATCTCGCCTGAAGTGGGAGTGTGTGAACGCTCTTCGGGTTGTGCCTGGGCTTGTGCCTGAGCTTGAGCCTGCTGAGATTGGGTAGGAGAATCGCTTGATCGAAGGAGGTCCTGTGTTGAAGGAGATAGCTGGGGGGCTAGATGCGATTTCCTGTTGTCGCGTTCCATCATACCAACAGCCCATTCTCTGAGATCGACTGGTGTGCGCTTGGCGGCCTGCACAAAGTGGTCGCGGTCCTGGACATGTTAGCATATAACACAAACCATGGGGCGCAAGGTACTTCTCACAAAGAGCTCTTGAGGAGTTGGCCGACGCTCCGGTTCCTTGTAAAGACACTTCTGGATCATGTCGTCGAGGATACTAGGGAAAGCATCGCTCTTAGGAAGCTTCGGAGCTGGCTCGTGAACAATCTGTTGCAACAAGTCTAGGATACCCGCAGGGGCAAAATCGCCATCCGATACCTGCTCGCTAGCTGCAAAAGGAAACTTGCCAATGGCAAGCTCCATGATGCTGAGACCAAAACTCCAGACGTCTGACTTAACCGTGTACTTTTCACCCTGGATTCTTTCAGGGGCCATATAGGTGGACGTTCCGACGAAGGTGTCGGCAATGGAATTGACAAGCTCGCCCGAGACACCAAAGTCACAAAGCTTAATTCCACCCCTTGAGTTTACCAGGATATTAGAGGGCTTGATATCACGATGCATAATGTGATGCTTTGTGTAGAGATACGTCAAGCCGCCCAAAGTGGCTTCAGCAATCTTGCCCAGGACGTCAACTCGGACAGGCCCAAAGACCCTCGAGACTCGGTCGAGAGAACTAACAAACAATTAGTCGCCTTCTTGGCTCCGCCACTGTTGTTGTACTCACCCCACATCCATATACTCCATACACATAATCACATCGTTGTTGGGGGTTAGGAAGGCACCGTAGAATGTCACGATATAGTCTGAATGGCACCCGTGCATGATTTGAAGCTCCCGAACAATTCGCTTCCTTATCTCTCGCTTAGCTTCCACATGAATTACCTAGTTGACTGGTCAGTAAAAGGCTTATACCCGAAACAAAGAACCATACCTTGCGAGCCATGACAGTCCCAGTCGTAAGATGTTTGACTTTGCTGACAGTTCCACCGTTGCCGGACCCCAATTCCTTGAGGATTTCAAGATCCTCGGGTCGCAGATCTAGCTTATATTCAATGCCAATTTCCAGCTGTTCGTCCCTGCCGGCGTCTTGGCTTCCACTGTATTCATGATTGCTAGTCTCAGCGGTTGGTGGGGGTCGAGGAGCAGCTGCTTTGAGGGCAAGACCTTTGACATTCTTGCGCTTCATAGAGCGCGGAGCGAAAGGATCGGACATTTTTTTTTTGGGAGAGCTGGAGAGAATAAGCAGCAGCGCTTGTCGAATGAACAGACGGTACTGTTGGAGCGAGGATGGAGGCGAGGTGGTGAAGCTGTACGGTTTGATCAGGCTCAGGCGAGTTGGGCGCTGCTCGATCTTCTTCGTAAGCAATAATCGAGGACGGAAGAAAGGTCTTAAGTGTTGAGTTGGAATACAACTGCGGCACAAAGCTATTGTCGTGATCGAGCGGATCGAAAAGGAGTCGATCGCTATCTTATCCTGTCTGGAGTTGAGATGGGGCTAGAAGCCGGGCGCACGTTCTCGGGCCGTAGTGGGAAGCCTTAGATTCCGTTGCCAAGAAGTGAGGGTCTTTGAGGCGATCGATGAAATGGAGAGAGGAAAACCCGAAATACTCCTTTTCAGCCAGATGTCAGGAGTGCTAAGACTGAGCACTGCTGAAGATGATGAGTGGGGGATTTGTCCTTGTCGCTTTCACGACTTTTGGCTGGTTAGGCGCGGACAATGGACAGTGGAGGGCGGGGTCTAGCCGGCGACAACGTGACGAGAGTGGCTGGACTTGCGCTATGGGGGAGTTGCAGGCGCAAACAAAGCACAAAAGGACGATGACACTGAGCGGCAAGCCAGGAGAGGGAAAAGGGGGCAGAAGGGACACCTGCGATAGAACTAAGACCTCTTTTATAACCCCAAAGAGCCTGCCCGCCCAGTGGATTTTGAAATTATGTATCCGTACCTGAAATCCAGTGGGCCACTTATTCGCCATAAGGGGAGCCTAGGGAATAACAGATGCTTTGGAAACATGGAGGCGAATATTCATCATCCATGACCACCCGAGTATAGCATTATACCTACTGGCCTATCTCAGTATCTACACACTGTACCGTAACCTTTCAATAGGTCCAAACCCAAGGGTAGAAGCCGAATCCGAGCCTGGGGACAATGCCATGGCTGGCTGACTGGCCATATGCTATACATTTGAGACGATTCACGCTTCGGGATTCGTACATCTATCGATTTAAAGCTGTGATAAGATAATGAAGTATGGCAGGGGTAATAATCCATTAGTCCAAACATGTTGCCTGATACGACATGTCAAAACCAGTACTCGGCTCTACCCTACCTGTCAATTAACTTCCCACCAATTGTCGCAATCAGAATGATCGCTTCGTATGAAATGTGTGAGGGGCTGCAAAGACTTGATTGGAATAGGGGCACAGCTGTATGGGTCAAGAGGTACAAACAGCATGACAACGGAAGATGGATCAGACGCTGGGCGATTCAGACAACTGCAAGTTAACACTTGGACCAACACCCGAGTTGACAGTTATACTTGCTGATTAGAGACGCGACTTTTTGTCGATGAATGAAATGAATGATACCAGAAGCGTGCTGTTTCGAAATAGTACCTAGCTTCTACACGTGAAGAACCAATCATGACTACTTGAAGGAGAATGACTTCTGTGTTAATAGAGAACGTCAATAAAGTTTTGTCAAAAGGTGAAGCTCACGAATCGTGATTATGTAACTTGCACGGCATATCGGAAGCGGACTATCTCTCTCCGCCCTGTCATCCTTGCCAGGCGCGACAAGGCTGCACGTGTAGCTCTCTGCAGCGCAAAGGCAAAAATTCCCAAAGTCCAAACTTCCAAGGAAAGGCATACACTTCTGATCTCTCTACTCCATTGTCTTTCGCTGCAATCACGACATCCGAGAGTCAAGACGTCTGTTTTCTATCTGCCTGGTTGCCACACCGGAACCATATACAACTAAACCAGATAAATAAAGCTTTGTTGCCTGCGCGGCAGCATCGCAAGTCGCCAAGATGAGCAACAGCATGCGCGACTTGATCTCTGGCGAGGCCGAGCTTGATGACGAGGAAGAGGATGAGTCTTTCGATGAGCGTGGTGGACAGCGCAGACACAAGAATGCTGTAGAAGACTCAAGTGAGGAGGAAGAAGACGACGACGATGAGGAGGAAGCTCGCAAGGTCAGCTTGACAAACATTCACAATTGAATAACCCCTAATGTTTTCTTTTAGGTTCGCGAAGGTTTTATCGTTGATGAAGATGAAGACGAGGACGAAGGCGGCGATTCCGATGCCGACGTACGACCCTTACACAAACGAAAACGAGAGCACCGCGACCGTGAAGAAGAGGCACAATTAGATGAGGATGATCTGGATTTGATCGGTGAACAGTTTGGTGAGCGACCTAAGCCCCAAACACAGGTAAGTCGTCCCCGACGCCAATCGATTTGCCTAGCCCGACAGTACCCCTAACTTCTTCGGATTCAGTCCAAGTTCAAGCGCCTGAAGCGCGGCACTCGTGACGAAGACCGAGGCAATCAGCGCCGTGGCCTCGATGACATCTTTTCCGATGAAGAAGATGACGCGGGCGAGCAACGGGCATACAACAACAGATCATCGTACCGCCAGGCCGACGAGTTTGACGATTTTATTGAAGAGGATTTCCCCGATGATCCTGAGGAATTGGAACAGCAGCGAGAAGACGCTGAGGTTGCCCGTCCCAGAGATCGCGTCATCGGAAACATCGCCGACACCGCCAATTTAGACAAAGATGCGTTGGATGACATGGAGGCCATCTTTGGTAATGGCGAAGACTACGACTGGGCACTGCAGATGGAAGAAGAAGAGGAGGACCGCGAAAGAGAAGAACAGGCGATAGAGCTGAAGGACGTGTTCGAGCCTTCGCAACTCAAGGAGAAACTCTTGACCGACGAAGACAATGAGATTCGTTTTACTGACGAACCCGAGCGATTCCAAATCGACCGAAAGACGTTCAAGAGCTTGCAACTTACGGCAGAGCAGTTCAAGGAGGAGGCACGCTGGATCACCAACCAACTATGGCCGAAGAAGGGTCTGGCCTCCGACCTGCAGAGCCCATTTGGCAAGGCAGTCGGCAAGGTCCTCGAATTCTTCATTGTCGATGAGGTTGAGGTGCCATATGTGTTTCAGCACCGCAAAGACTACCTGCTCCATACCAGAAAAACCCGAAATCCGAATCGCGATGATCCCGATGCGCCCGAATATGTTATTAGCGCGGACAAGTTGCTGAACCAGGACGATCTGTGGAAAATCTTAGAACTGGACATTAAGTTCCGATCTTTTGTGGATAAGAGGAACGCCCTTGAGAAGACGGTCGACAACCTGAAAGGAATGGAAATTAATGACGCCACGGTGGATGAAATGATTCTCGAGGCGACGACTATGGAGGAGCTTCAAGACTTGCAAGATTACCTGCATTTCCGATATGGCCCACAATTGAAGGACCTCGCAGCCATGGCCGGTAATCTCTCCTTGACAAAGCGGCCGGGTTCAAAATCCAACTTACTCGAGAGAGTCCGCCAAGGCAAGGCATATGGCTTTGTTCGCGCCTACGGCATCTCAGCAGACCAACTTGCAAAGAACGCCCTGCGACATGGAAAGAAGGTCACACCCGACGATGATGCACAGTATCCCATGGATTTGGCGGACAGCTTGATAGATGACGTTTTCAGCACAGGCGACCAAGTCATCAGCGCGGCCCGACAGATGTACTCGGAGGAGTTGTTTGCTAGCCCGAGAATGCGCAAGCATTTCCGAAACTCATACTACCAGGCCGCTGAGATCAGCTGTCGGCGAACTGAAAAGGGATTGCGTAGAATCGACGACTCCCATCCATACTATGAGATCAAGTACTTACAAAACCAAGCTATTGCCGACCTGGTTCATCAGCCAGAACTTTTCTTAAAGATGATGAAGGCTGAAGAGGAAGGACTCGTCACCATCAAGCTCGATATGCCTGCTCGGTATGATTTCCGACAACACCTTTATCAGGAGTTCGAGTCCGAGAATTTCAGTGATCGAGCTGAGCAGTGGAGAGAAGAGCGCAAGAAGGTGCTGGACCTCGCTTATCCCAAGCTGGAGAAGATCATCGCAAAGAATGTTAAGGAGGTCATCCGTACTTTCTGTCAAGATGAAGTACTCAAAATGTGTCGAGAGGAATACGCGAAGAGACTTGACCAAGCGCCGTACAAGCCCAAAGGTATGATCCTGGGCACTACACCACGCGTCTTGGTTCTCTCCAACGGTATGTCTGATCCCGCCCGTGACCCCATCTGCTGGGCATGGGTAGAGGAAGATGGACGAGTGATCGAGCAAGGAAAACTGGGAAACCTTGCTCGAGACGAGCGTCAGCGAGAAGAGTTTGAAGAACTAGTGAAGCGCCGTAGACCCGATGTGATTGGTGTCAGTGGCTGGTCTGCTGAAACGACCAAGTTGGTGCGTGACCTGGAGAGCTTGGTAAACGAGAAGGGTCTCATGGGGCCTGAGTTCGAGGACCCTGACACCAATGACTATAGAACGGAGCCCTTGGAGGTCGTGGTGGTGAACGATGAGGTTGCTCGCCTGTACAAGGATAGCCCTCGCGCCCTTGCCGAACATCCAAGTCTCAACCCTATCACGAGGTACTGTGTCGCCCTGGCGCGTTACATGCAGAACCCCATGAAGGAATATGCAGCTCTTGGCAAGGATGTTGCTTCTCTTTCTTACCACCCTTGCCAGAACCTCCTTCCAGCGGACAAGTTGGCCAAGTATCTGGACTCGGCTATGGTAGACATGGTGAACCTCTGCGGTGTGGATATCAACGAGGCCATGAACGACACTTACACTGCCAATCTTCTGCCCTATGTTTCCGGACTGGGACCTCGAAAGGCCACAAGTGTCATCAAAGCTATCAATGCCAATGGCGGCGCTGTGGGCACAAGAGACGAACTTGTGGGCGACCCTGATAGTGGAAAGCTGCCCGTTGTTGGTCCCAGGGTTTGGAACAACTGCGCAAGCTTTCTTTTCATTGAGTACGAGGCCACAAACCCATCCTCCGATCCACTAGACAATACGCGTGTTCATCCCGAGGACTATGAACTCGGTCGAAAGATGGCTGCCGATGCTCTCGAGCTCGATGAGGAGGATGTCAAGGCTGAAACGGACGAGAACGGACCTGGAGCCATCGTACGCAAGCTTTTCAAGCAGGATGAGCAGGACAAAGTCAACGAATTGGTACTCGAGGAGTATGCAGAGCAGTTGGAGAGGAACTACAGCCAGCGCAAGCGAGCTACTTTGGAGACGATCCGTGCCGAACTCCAAGCCCCATACGAAGAACTTCGAAGAAACTTTGCTCTCCTGGCACCATCGGAAATCTTCACCATGTTCACTGGCGAAACCAAGCACACCCTTTGTGAGGGTATGATTGTCCCCGTCAACGTGCGGGTTGTGAAGGATGACTTTGCTATCGTCAAACTTGACTGCGGGATCGAGGGCCGGGTCGAAGGCCATGATGTCAGCCACCGATCATCCATCAAAGAAGTGCTGAGCTCTGGACAAACGGCCCAAGCCAAGATCCTGGACATCAACTACAAAGACTTTATGGCGAAACTTTCCATGCGGGAAGATGCTCTGCGTGTTCCTTACAAGCGACCTATCAACCTTGGTCGGGATGGATGGGACTATGTCCTGGAAGCCGCTGACAAGGAGGAGCTGCGAGAAAAGGACAAGACAACCGGACGGACACAGCGTGTTGTCAAGCACCCTAATTTCAAGCCTTTCAATGGTCTGCAGGCCGAAGAATATCTTGGATCTCAGCCAAACGGCGAGGTTATAATTCGACCTTCGTCCAAGGGTAATGATCATCTGGCGGTTACTTGGAAAGTCGCGGATGGAGTGTTTCAACACATCGACGTTCTCGAGATGCAAAAGGAAACGGAGTTCGCTGTGGGCAAGCTGTTGCGCGTAGGCGGCAAGTACACGTACACCGACCTGGACGAATTGATCGTCGAGCACGTTAAAGCTATGGTACGCAAGGTGGAGGAGTTGATGCGACACGACAAATACCAGAACCGATCTCGGGGAGAGACGGGTAAGTCTCTATATCATACTGAATAATTTATAGCACATGATACTGACTGCAGTCGCAGAAAAATGGCTAACGACTTACATCGATGCCAACCCCAACCGATCGACGTACGCTTTCTGCATCGACACCAAACACCCCGGATACTTCTGGCTGTGCTTCAAGGCTAGCAGAGCAGCCAAGGTGATTGCGCTGCCAGTGCGCGCCATCCCACAAGGCTTTGAACTCAAGGGCTATCAGTATCCTGACATGCGAGCGCTCTGCAACGGGTTCAAGCTGCGTTATCAGAATGAATTCTCGAAAATGGGTCACCGCTAGAAAGTTGGACATTTATCATCATAATTAATGGTAGTGGGTGGGTCGTTTTAGAGGAAGATCAGCATATATTTTATTACGCAGAATGTGTATTTTCTTTGGCACGGAGATGAAGATGCAATTGTATTATTCAGGCGCAGGTCGATGAGCTTTCTTTTTTCCCTCAAAAGAGCAAGGGGGTGTATTAGAAGTCGCATTGAGCGGCAAGGAGACCAAAAAAAAGAACAGCAGTGAAAACCAACTAATTTGACATGAATTCTGTGATGGATTGTTCGTGATCGCACGAGTCAAATCTAGACATCTCCTCCATCAGTTTTGCCATGACCTACCAACACAAGCATTGACATTAAGTCCGTGGAAGGTTTGCAGCAGCATTGTGAATGCAGCACTGTAGAGGAGACACCTCGCGTCTCGAGCTTTCGCTGTGAACGACCGATTTGAGCATACTATGGTCTTATCATGCCACCACAAATGCCAAACACCTGTGAAGAGGTTCGATCGAGAAAGTTCTTATAGAAAGAGCCTTTGGCGGCGCAAGCCAGACTTTGAACCAGATGGTTGCCAGAAGATTTCTAACGCAGACAGTCAATTGTATGCAGTCTAGTCTAGAGGTGGACTTTCCTTGACCAACCCCAAGATGTTTGCGGAATTCGTGCTCCATGGCATGGTGTTGCGTGATCACTGGGAGTAAATGACACCTGTCCTCTACAGAGAAACAGGCAGCGGAGGCCACTCGCGAGCTCGACCCTATAATGGAGTCTGGTTGATGATCATGAGACCTCCGACTGATTCCTTATCGATGTTTCGAGAACGGAGCGGGTTCCATTTCTGTTGGGATAGACGAAAAGCGAAGTCATCAGTGGCAAATGCGAATCTATCTACCTACCAATTTGAGCCCAGATCCTCTCAAGACTCCTGCGAGCGAGATCATGAAAACTAAGATTGAGGCTCGTACATGAACTGGTGTATCATTGGTGAGATTGTAATGATGTGCAAGATGGGTCGATGAGAAGAGTCATGTGCACAGTTGGGCGCTGAGTCAGTTTCGCTGAGCCCCACGGACGATTGAGTCGGGGAGCGGTATCGGACTTGTTATGAAGCAAGAACTGAGCCGGGAATGGCGGAGTAGAACTTGGCAATTGCTTCCTTTTCCAAATTCTAGTCTAGAGTTCCAATCGACCCAGCCAATGGGTAGCAGTAACGTTGGCCCCTAAGTCTTAGGATGCAAAATTAAGCAGCCTAAGGAGTCTGACCTAAACAGCATGGACTGGCCTACTACTTTTGTCTCTTAGATACAGCGGTTAATTCTTCTGATAACCTGAGGTCCACTTTGTAGCCTAGGTAGTCTGGAGGCGTGGAGCTTTTCTGTCTGTCTGAGTGGTGGAGTTGAGGTCGGCAGATAGGAAACGTCAAGTACTTTTCGAGATCAACTATAGGCAAGCTACAGCAGTGCGAATGAATTGATGTCTTTGTCTTGTATAGAATAAGAGATTTGGCGACTATCCGATAAAGTCGGTCAAGTTTTCGATATCAAAGCCATCCCGCTATTGAAGGCATCAAGCATAGTAGTACCTACTAGGTACTGAGGTTATGCCGGTACCTGGACCTTACCCCAGATCCCCCCGTAAGCTTAAAGCGGGGTATTCGTGTCGTTTGTGTACCAAAAACAGCTCCAGCCAAGCCACAGACTAAGACCCTGGCGTACTATGTAGAAGCGTGTCGACGTCAGTGCTTGTTTTGCTACCAGTGCTAGATCCCTGTGCTCAGCATGAGATCAGTCAGTCACCTTGCAATAAATTGTTGAGCAAACACCATGATGTTGGTATAGAAACTGCCAACTTTTGGTTGTGGGACCCTGAACTGTTTAACGCGAATCAGTCAGCTACCAAGGGTACTGGAAAGCTGTAGCTTCTGGTACACGGGCGAGGTAAGTTGGGTGGGAGTAATCTATGAAGGCATAGAGAAAATTAAACACTGAGCACATGGTCGTACCGTAACTTAGTATACCCCTCTATCCCCCAGAGTCCAGAGGCTAGGTCAATTGGCATGACGTTGGATGGAATCTAGAAGCCAATTGAGCCCGTTGACCGTGGTAGATGGATGACATGAGGCTCCTCTTGCGTAATCCGCATCGTGAATTGTGGTCAATTTTGCATTCGAATTGCCTATGCCTACTGGCCTAGCCTACTACATTATACTCAGTGAATTACTTACTGGAATGTTACAAGTGTGTTTCCCCGCAATTGCAACGTGCTCGCTCTGAAGCATGGATCACATCGTTGACTCAGGAAGTTGAATTGGACCACAGAGTTCGGCCACCGGCTGCTTGCGCCAGGTCACGCGATAGACGGGCGGGATGGGACATGCGAGACCCACCTTGACTGGGGTAGGTACCTAGCTCCACTAGTTGGTTGGACATGGTAGTGGGCCCTGGACGATGTCGCACTTGCCTTGGGAAGCTATCATGGTGGAACATCTATGAGCTGACTCCTTCCGCCTTTCCCTCCCGTAATTCGCAATTGTCCAATTGAAAAGCTCAAGTCTGTTGGGGGGGGGGGGGGCTTCGTCAGCATCCGTAGTAGAGATAGCTATTCTAAAAGGAAAGGGCTGGATTGTAACCTAGGTAGTAGGCAGTGGGTGGAAAGGAAATATCCGTCTGCGATGACCTGATTGGACACAGTGTGATGCCATCACGCATCGTTCCTCGCGTGACTCTCAGGATATAAAGACATGTTCTCCTTCCCAAGTTTGAACATCGTCTTACGCACAAACCGACTTGCTCCCGTATCTCCTCTGCATCATCCAATTGCCTATATTTTCACTTCTCGTCATATCAAACCACTCGCAAACTTTCCTCTTACACCTACCTACCAGATCAACTTGCCAACCAGTTAAATACTGTCCCCTGTCCACTATCTCTGACAATAATTCGACGGATTGGCGCTATAACATTGTCTTTCTATCACTACAAGCTCTGTGTCAAGAAAAGTCTCGTTGATAGTCTCCCACTGCAAGGGCAAACGACCTGCTTGACCAAACTCGAAGCAACAACATCTCATTTCACGCATCCCATACATATCCTCAATTACCACACTCTCAAATCGTCTCGCGCTAATAACTGCACCCTTTCCATCCGACAAAAAGTAAGTTTCTCTCACAATTTAGTCGTCACATCTTTCCTGCCTACTTGTTCTGCACGTCCTCCGTATATCTGCCTTTGTACACGGAGTACTTGGACACCCCGCACTTCCCTATACTCACTTCACCCGGACTGATCCTTTGCTCTTGTTCACTAGCGATTGCTTTTTGGTGACGTTTGGCGTGGCATCCAATCCTACCTATAAAAGGCCACCAAGCTCCCCCCTGGGTCTTTGCATCTCCCGACCCTCTTTCCATCATCAATATCCTATCTACCGTGTTGCTCCATCATCACAACAACAATATTTCTCAAACTTTTCTTTCTAAAGCACGCCGCTCTCACATACCCTCACGAGTCAGCTTGATGCCGCTCACCCAACATGCAATACTATACTGACAACACTTCTCACAGTGACCCGATCTCACAAGGCCAACGACCGTGACCACAAGGGCATTGCCGAGGGGACTATGCTCCCCACGGAAACTGTCCCTCGCTTCTTTGGTAAGAACGGCTTTGCCGATGTCGACCCCAAGAAGGTGAAGAAGGACGGCTCTGGTCGAGGCAACTGGTATGTTACCCCAATCCACCCCCTGCCCACTTGCCCCACAGTGCACTTACACTACTTACAGGGGAACTGTCAACGATGATATCGCTGGCGAGCAGTTCACCTTCACCAATACTCGCCGCCGCTCTAACAGCAGTAGCTTTTCCCATGTTACCGATTTCAAGACAAAGTTCGAGGTCAACGAGCCTGAGCCCGTCTTCGAGGAGTCGCTCCATGGCCCCGAGGAGGAAGACCATGAAGACCTCACCAAGACCGACTCTTCCGAGAGCGGTCGATCTTCATCTTGATCGGTCTACTCCATCCTTACTAAGGGATCGGTAGTCGCTGCTTGTTGCTCTGTACAACAGCAGCGACACACGGGGGGATGACATGTATTGAAATTGTGAAGGACGTTTGATCTTTCATTTACAACTACGAAACGAGATGAGATGAAATGAATGGAAACTGGAAATTATCACGCCTTTATGGCGACAACTGTAGATCAAACAGTTTGGGGGCTATGGCAGCGGTTATGGATGGAGGCCAGAGACTCTTATGACTTACAGGTCTATATCCGGATCATGGCTTTTACGACCGGTTGGGAAGTTATCTTCCAAGCGGAACGATGTATCACTTGTATCACTATCTTAATTAGCTTCAACATCGAAGCGAGCAATGCAGCTGGGCACAGCTGATGAACAAATATTAAACAAAGACGCCCCATTAATAAACTACGTGAAGACGAACTTGATTTCATATGATTTCCTTTATATGAATGTTTATCCATATCTTGTTTCCTATCCCGCTCTCTCAACATGACAGACCAGCAGCTGCACTCCAGTACCGATCTATCGAGTACTGCACAGCGATTCGGACAATAGATGGCTACTTAATATGAGACGGGTGTCTCCTCTGGGCCTAATCTTACGCTGTGCCATTTACCCCTTTCCACCAGACCGACTTCAAAAGGTTTACTGTACGATACTTGTGGTGAGAGTGCAGCAAATGGCAAAACAGTTGTCGCTATGTCAAAATGACATGTTTGTAGTGCGTCTTTGGACCCGGTGCCGCTTCCAGCTCCATGCTTGGTAGACCCAGTGATGAAATCCTGTTTTGCACATGTACCTATCTTGATTTGATCGGGTTTCCAGAAGCACTCGTAGATACCATCAACGGATGTCGTTTCCCTTATCGCTATCAACGCTGCAATGTCGTGTTCCCCAGTGGAGCACAACTCCATCGCCATGCAGAAAACCCGCTGTAGTGCCGCTAAACCTGCAGGGGCTTCGCTGTCGAGCAGCTAAACCCCAAGAATATCGAGAATAGTCAGGTTCGCCAAAACATGTTCCAGCTCCATCAATCAATTTCAATTCGAGATTTACCACTGCAGTGTCTTGTGTAAAATAGTTTGGTTATGAGTGGAAGCCTCATAAGCTTTTTAAGTATACCAATTCCTCCCAACATCCTCAATCGAAGCTTCAATGTTCTCCTTGTAACTCCTACCTTTGTTGCCAAGCTTCCATCCGACCCGCATGTGTTTTCAGTTAAGCCACCAAGGCTGAGTAGGCTGAGAAGTGATCCGTGCGTTACCACTCTTCAACTCCCAAGTTGTCGTCGAAATTTCATGGTTGCAAGGCTGGCGCCTATACATTGAGTCCTGTTTGCACGATTTCGCGACATCTTTTGCGATACTCTTTGATTCATAGACTCACCACTACCACACAGACACATCAACCAAGCCTCGATACCGGTCTTGGTAAATTATTAAACCAGAATTGCATCCAATTACGCCACACGCGTCGCAATCGCAGAACAAATCATCGCCATGCCCATCGCTCCAGCTTATCACGAGTCTCTTCCTTGTAAGCTTATATACTGTGCTTAATAACCCCATCAGTCCTCTCTTACTAACATTTTCTACAGATGTTGACCAGGAACCAACTCCGGAAGCCCTTGCCGCCGCTCGCGCTCTGATCACCGCTGAAGCATCCTCTCAAGCGCCCCAACCCTCATCAAACACAGAGCTTTCTTTCTCCCCCGCGATAACAGCCGAACTCGAGCGTGTTTCCAAGTCCACACCACTCGCGCCTCTGGACTTGAGCCGATACGAGGCTCCATCCCCGAGCGCTCCTCCTGCGACCGCTCTGCCAGCTGCTGCTGTCGCCCACAGCTATCTCTCTTCGCGCCTCACAAATCTAGAGCTTCTTGAGAGGTGGGGGAAGAACGCGTGGTTGCTGGGAAACCACGAACTCGAAGCTGAGCTCCAGGCGCTCGAACGTGAGTTGGCGGCTACCAAGCGCGAAGTCGACATTGTGAATCTCGAGAGGCAAAAGAGACAGACCACCGTGGGCGCTGAGATCAAGACATTAGACGATACTTGGCGCGCTGGTATCGGTCGAGTGCTGGAAACAGAAGTTGCTGTCGAGGAGCTGAGAAGAAAAATCCGAGAGGAGCTAGCAAGACGGGCTACATAGAGTCAGGGGGGATAATGCACCGAGATGCAACGCGAGGGTGATAGATAACTAATGGGTGTACATACGGGGGACTACTTATACTTGGCGTCTTGATATCAACATGTTTCACGTTTGGTTTCTGGAAATAAAATAGAAATTGGCAATACATCTCTCATGAGCTCTGGATTCTGCTCATATCACCTAGGTCTAGAAGATATCCACATTGAATATGCAAATCCCTTCATATCATTGAGTGGAGAGCTGTATCGTGATAATAATGATATCAACCAAGGTTTCTGATCACTAGCCATGCTCGTCTCAGGAAAGCGAAGGTGGGAGAGAACCTCTCAAAACGCCAATCACAAGTGAATTCCTCTGCCAATCATTTCTGAATCCAACGTGCCCCAACTGCGTTCCATATACATACACCTAAACAACACGAGGCAACCTGAACACCACTCAATCTCATTGATAAACTTTACTACTTCTTCACATGATTGATGCAGACATTCCTTGGAGCTCTGCCCTTCAATCTAGCTGGTGTGAAGTGGATCCATCTCTTCAACACCAGTTGCAACACCTTGATACTTGGTCCTTCGTAGAATACCTTCTACAGGACCCAGCAGTCGCTGGAAAGCGTTCTTTCCCAAGCTTCCGACCTTGACTGTTGACATAGCAACGATACTAGCTGCTCGCGGGGCGTCGTTGAGTAAGGCAAGCTCACCAAAATAGTCACCCTTTTTGTAGTGACGGACCTTATTGTCAGGCTGGCCAATGTATGCATCCGCTTCGCCGCTTTCCAGCAGATAAAACGCATGGCCAGGATCTCCCTCGTTGATAATGATCTCTCCTGGAGCAAATTTCTTTGTTTCCAACGCATCCGCAATCTTGGAGCGCTCGTACGGGTTGAGGGTTGAAAGAAGAGGCACTTCTTCGAGGAAGCTCTCATACATGCGTCTCCGAGCAAAGGTCGACTCCATCAAGATGCGGCGGAAAGTAACACGATCGAGTGCCCACACAGTGCAACCAGGCTCAGCAGAAACCACGGTCGCAGCTCGAGGTGCATTGTACATCAACGCCAGTTCACCGAATGAGCCACCAGCCTGGATGTTGCCAACCTGGTTGCCCATACCATCCGGGCCGGGTTGCAATGAGCCGCTGGGGTTGACGTAGACGTCAAAAGATCCCTTTTCAACGACATAGAAGTAGTCGCCAGCATCTCCTTGACTGATTACCTGCCATATCTTGTCAGCACCTATCCTAAATCTGCACTGAACAAACTCACCTTAATGCCCTTGGCTGGTATCGGCTTTTCGACAAGGGCACCCAAAATCTGAGCGCTCTGTTCATCCTCCAAATGGCTGAAAAGAAAATTGCCTTCGATGGCATGCTTGAGACGCTCGATCTGGTCCGGGGTCTTCTCATGAAAAGGGGGTGACCAATTATCATAGGAATCGGCACTGGGTTTCAAAGATTCAGCAGATACTGAAGTCCGGCGACCGAAGTTATACTGGGCCGGGTAGCTATCAGGGTTTGGGACGTTTCGTGACGCAGAAGGTGCTTCGGCAGAAGAGTCACCACCAAAGCCCCCGCCAAAGGGGCCCGAAAACATGGAGGCAGAGTTTGGTGATGCTCCGAAACGAGCGTTCGTGGGCGATGTGATGGTGTCGTTTTCATCCTCTTCCTCGACAACACGATGGATTGCATTGTTTGTCCTCTTGCCCCTATCTGTTCCAAAGGGGTTGCTATTCTCCCCAAAGGGACTGGAGAAAGGGCCGGACATGGCGTAAGATTGGATGCAATTGGCGTGGCTCGAAATATTCGATATTATGTCGTCGAACAGGCACAAAGTCGATACCTGTCGTCGTCGTGTGAGGGGTATCGCGGGGCGAGTGGAGAGCACTTATTCGTTGGCAATGGTCTATATTTGGTTCTGGTAAGCTTTCGTGTGGTAAAGACGTAGCGTCTGACGTGAAGTGGTTGCTGTAATTATCTCCAGGATTTGGGACAGAGAGGGAAATGGATTTTAAGACATAAATGTAGCAGCAAGTGGCAACGTGATGCCGTCACACGGATGAGGGAGCTCGACTTACAGCTACTGCAGCGCTCTTGTAATGATTGCAAAGCAGATAATCTTGAAAGTATGTCAGTCTGAGCTGCAGATGAAGCCAGGGACAAAAATGAATGAACAATGAAACGACAAGGGATGTTGCGTGCAGGAAAAGTTCCGGGGCATGCACTAGAGGTGAAGCTGGACGTGGGCTGCAATCCACGCTTGAAAGTGACGTGTTGTGGCGGGGCCTAGATCAAGACCCTGGTACATAGCCCATGCACAGCTCAAAGGAACAAAAGCTGCTTAGACAAGATAAAGGGGAAACGCAAAACTTCCAGAGAACCGAGCCATGCAAGGAGAGACAAGGACAACACGAATCTATAGTTGGCGCACACAGACGTAACATTGTATGAAGGGTACTGCCGCAACAAGGGCTCACAGGGCTGGAGAGCTAAGTAATCCCGGTGATGGAGCTTCCGTTGCAGGCGGAAGAATGCAGAATAGGAAGAAAACAGGTCAACTCACACGATCCTGGTAAGCTGGACCCTACAATCTGAGATATGGTCGGGAAGTGTGACGATACCCTGTGCAGCTCCTCAGATCAATGGCTTGGTGCGTGAGGAGGGGTCTAACGCAGGATTGAGTCGAAGAACCAGACAGTATAGTAGACAACGAGAAGATGATAGACGACGACTGATGCCAAACAGTTTGAAGAGGTCGGTTTGCCGCAATGGTGAAAGAAATGAAGGGGATAAATAGAGAGGAGTAACCAGGCGAGTGGGGTTCTGGTGTTCTGATCCCCGCCTCCTGGTCAAAGACAAGGAAGACGATGAAGGGCAGCTGAAGACGGATAGGTAAGTTGAGTATGTAATATATGTGAATGTTGAGTCTGTACAGATGGCCAAAGTACACAATGCGAGGGGAGCAAATGCAGGTGAAGAGGAAGATGTGATGGAAGGAAAGATGATGTTTATTGCCTGGCGGCGTTGGTACCTTGGGTAGGGCGAGAGAGGAAAGCAGCTCTTGCTTTCCTGATTGAAGACTGACCAACGGAATGGAGAGAAGTGGGGGGAAGGGAGCTGTGAGGTGGTTGCCGTCAGGGAAGCTTTCTAGAAAGATGCGCACGGGCCAGGGAAAGGCTCGGGCTGCTCGGGCGCTTGTTCCACAGACACTTCCGCTGCTCTTCGGTGCAGCTCCCGGACTGAGAATCGAAGCTTTCTGAGCAGCGTAGGTACTGTGTGGATTATACTGTATTGTGTATTGTTCCAGAGCTATGATGTAGCACGACATCCCTCTTCTCGGAGCAGATCAGCATTTCTCTTTTTAACCTATTCCTCGCCTGGGTACATTACAATTCATGTGAGCATGTACAAGATGAGTTAGTGACCAGTTGATCAACCAGCTCCAAGCTGGTTTCTTTGCTAGCGTTAGTCAGGACTCTCAAGCTGTTAGCGGACGCCTCTAATTCCCGAAAGCAGAATCACCCAAAGCAACACAGATGCACAAAGGAACTCGGGACTCCACCCCGTCCATCTTTCTACTCTCTGGTATGTACGGATGATTACTGCGATAATGTGAAGACGCTGGCTCTTCTCTGCCGCTTTCCGACATTCAGTTGAGACAGTATCTTCGGTATCGGTTTGTGGATGTGTAGAACATGACATGCGGAAAAGTGAAGCAAACAGTTTGGCCTACAACAAAGACATTTACCGAGGTGTTGCCGTTTTCCTTTGCTTAACCTTGTGCAAATGAGAAAGCGTAATGCCTATCCTTTGATCACAGCATCTACTTTGCAAGACGAACACTAACTTGGGTGCTTGGGTAGCAAGCGGCTAAAGTACCTACAGGAGGCTTGCAGATGATTCCATAGCTGGCACTCTAAGCCCAGTTCTTCCTCGGCCGTCTGGTTCCATAGCTTTCATTCCGATGCCTTAATTTGCCAGACCCAACATGAAGCTTGTTTCATGACAGAATATAGTCCATCTGCTCACACGTTTCTCCGTTCATGCTCTTGGGAGGATTTTAAGAGAGGCAAGTTCAGGAGGCAAGCAGTCACTTAACTTACTACAATGGCAGCAAGCATTATTCAAGTTTTGGTCTTTTGAGCAACTATATAGCCTACGTATAGTCGACATGTCCACCCATAATCCCCCATCATTGGTACTGAGCAACGTCTGCCCTCAGAGCTGCACGGGTATCGTTCCTGCAATGGCAAAGTACACTAAAACTTCTTCTCCTCCCCATTCCATTCCCTCCAGTGCACGGCAAGGCTTTCATTCCTCGTCCCAAGCATGCCAAGAGGGAACAATGCTTATCCCTAAGCAGCCATAGAAATACATATAAAAGGCATCGGGGCCCATGACAAAGCCACGACCAAAAAGTAAAGCAAAGTAAGTATAAAAAAAAACAATCCAAAACCCTTGCGCCAAAGATAAAGCCGTCCGATTGATATGCATTCGTCTGGGTCCTTGAATCCGAGTCGTGCGCCGTCAATGCGAACTGCTGTCTTGTATCGTGACTGTGTTTGTCCAACGCCGGCTCCGTGCACGCCTTGCTTATCCTAATCGTACTTGCCTAGTAAACTGTCTATCTTCTCCACTCCTCGAGATACCATTACGGTATTTTCGCAGACGGGTAACTTCTTCTGACTCAAGTAAGCAGCAGACCACTTCCTTCAACTCAGTCTTGGTGCATTGCAAGTCTGTTATGTGACGGGCGAGTTGGTCATGCTAGACTTCGATGCAGTCAGTCCCACCGTTCTTAGTTTCAACACTGCAGGAATTACAATCTTGAAGTTGATCAAGATACATGCTAGGACGCAGCAAGGCATGAATCCAAGACGCTGTCCAGCATATCGGCATCCTGGCTGTCTGCGCCTTCCCACCAGGTCTCTGTGTCGATATCCATAGCGTCAGGGTGTCCGTTTTGAAGTTCGTAGACATGACCTCCATTCACATCCAGGCCATGCTTCTCGTGAGCATAATCCTGGGGTGCTTGGTCATATACCCAGGTATAGTCGTCCCAATTCTCCAGCTCGCCTTCCCGATAGCCGTAAACAACTTGGGTCATTAACACGGGGAACTGTGCCATCCCGGAATCGGCCATTTCTAATGAGAGGCGAAGATCAGACATACCCAGGGGGCCTCTTTCGCTGGCCGCCCGCGACTCGATTGGTAGAAGCCCGCCCTTATCCCGGGTGATCTCACCTCGCATCGCAGCTTCTTCTTCGTATTCTAACTGTCGCTTATACTTGTGTGTCTGAATCCAAGTTGTTCCAACACCAAACCCTGCACTGCCGGTATCACCAGGGCCATTGCTCCTCGTACGGCTGAACACTTGGGTAAGGACTTCTTTGATGAAGGTTTCTACGGCCACCGACATGAACTGAGGAGCATCGACAGTGTGACCATTAACAAGTCCTGCCTCATAGCAAGAGGGAAGCATTCGACCAGAGATCATGTTGATGTCGGGAAATTCGCCAGATTCGATTGCTAGTGGTTGCGCATATCGTTTTCGAATCTCTAGGTCGAAGTCTAGCACTCATGTTAGGACCTCTACACAATGCATATGCTTCACCATAGTACATACTCATGTTGTTGATGCCTCCTACTGTAGGGGTAGCATCTGAAACTGTGACTGTGGAAGGCTTGCGGTGGCTGTCTGCAAACACATTTGATATACTCTCGTGCGGATCCCACTTGCTACCTGTCAGCGATTGAAATAGAGGTGATTTGGGAATACCAACATCGTTTTGTACCAGATCCTTGATGCGCCTTCGATCCCTCGTCGGCAATTGCATAACGTCCCCCTTCAGCCTCCGTTCTGCAGCATCGCCTGATACTGGCTTGGTTCCTGTCGTCGCCGCAGGCTTATCGTTGGCGCTAACCCAAGGCGCCAGCCCTTGGTCGGGCATTTCTCGAGTGACATTTCCATAGATCGCAGCGATGAGGTTATTATGCAGGTGCTCCTTGTCGCCTGGGCCTGCAAGAATGGGGTCTATTCTCTCTGAGTATTCGGCTTGATTGAGACGTCCTGGTGACACATGAGCATGCGCAAGGATTTCTAGTATTTGTGATGATGTATACCTATTAGGAACTCGCTAGTTGATTCCTTATATGTTGCCCATTTCTCGTTGCCAATAGCGGCTTTGAGTGCCGTATACAGCGGTTCCAAATCGATTCGGGCGGGAATAATTTGGCTGGACTTTGCGATCTTTGGCGCACCAGGTGCAAAGCCTGCAAGAGTCTTGTTGGATAGAATAGGAGTCGAGAGGCTGACGGATGGACGGCTCAAAGCCGCGGGGTCGATGTCTGGCATCTTGATAGGAGTCGAATAGGCGACAGCGTCGCGTGCGGCAGAGTAGCGCGGCGCGACGTGGAGAAAAGACGCATGAGTTGAATAAAACGAATGGGTGCTTTAACGCGATCACAATATAGTTATTAAATTGATGAGAAAGGCATATTGCGGCGTTAAAATTGATGGTCGACTTGTGCCGCTGTGGACGTGAAGTTCAAGGTGAATGGAGGGTTTCGAGTGTAGTTGGGTTTTGCCGCGAAGCATGCCTGGTCATGGAGAACATGAGCGCAAAGTATAAGTACTGTCTACCTACAAAACCCTCGTGCTAGGCTGGGCGTTGAAAGTACCCACCACTTCTCGACCTCTGAAAGGGCACTAAAACAATCCGCCCTGCAGTAGCAACACCACCCACCACCAACTCCTACAGTCGCGTCTGGCGCGTCTGAGTCTGGGTATCTACATCTAATCAACCCAAGACTGACCATCTGTGACCAAAAGTCACCCCTACTCATAGTCGATTATTGACTGGGCCGCGGTACTGAACTGATACCCAATCTCTCCCTCCGCAGCGGTTCCTGCTCCTGTAGTCGCAAACAGTTTGCGACGATGCCGTCATGGCCCCCGACCGCATCACCAACGCTATTGACAGTTTGATAACTCACATTGTGCCCAGTGATCCCAATGATCCTGATGAAGTTGCACAAGAGCGCCATGATACCTGCTTTGAAATCGTCAAGTCTATAATAGACAGGTATGTGTCTCCGTCTACCAAATACCTGTCAGTTATTACATCAAAATTAACTATTCGCGGCTCAGTCCAGCCTCCCCCGCTATTTCTTCCGATGTCAACCATGCCTCCGATCTTATAAAACGAAAGCTTATCCAGAGCAACCCTACGCAAGCCCTTCGCTTCTCTAACCTTTATACCCGACTACTATCACTGCCCGTGCTGGAGCACAAATGGGCAATACTATACCTTCTCTACCAGCTCGCTGATTCTCCAGATCCTAACGAACCCCTCCCGTTGAGCCCTGTAAAGCCATCGGCGCCCAACTACAGAGATGCCATCAATCGTGACGCTATAAAACGGCAAGGCCGAGAACGTGCCACCAAGACGTCTAGGTTCGAGGAGGAACAGTTCAAAGAGGCTTTTCAACCAGATGGGCTCAAGAAATTTCCACCGAAAGAGATCAAACAACCGAGTAAAGAAGGGGAACTGCGCCCCGAGCCGCCAAAAAGAGATGTCTCTTTGAAATCAACGCTGCTGGCAAATAACCATGCAGAGATAGAACCTCCGGAGTCCGTCATCCTCAGAGATTTGCCATTCACTTTACAAGGACTCTCATCTACTACACTTCCTTTCTCCAAATCAGACATCATCAAATTACCATCAACACTTCCATTACCGATTGTCTCCCTGCTCCATACGCTGGCAGAACCGTCATTGCTTTATCGCGGTCTCGACGGCTTTTGCAAGACTCCTGCTAAAGGACTACTTGGTCAAAGCCTGAGAGCAGCCGTTCACGGGGAACTCAAATCTTACTTGAGTTTAATTGCGACACTCGAAAGCCAAATTCGAAGAGCTCTTGCATCACTTGATGACGATGCACCAAGAGAAGGTATTGGAAAAACCGGTGTGACGCTCAAGCGATGCGTAGTATGGACTCGTGAGGCAACGATGGGCCTCAGGCTCATGAGTCTAATAGCTGAAGAATCAGAGAAGAAAAGAGGCGGGCAGCTTGTGTCTCTCATTCACAGCTTCTCGTCTTCTCATGGGGATCCCGTTGTTGCTGCTTTTGCTGAAAGGCTGTTGTCAAGTTTTACGCGGCCCTTTTATGACATTTTACGACACTGGATATACGATGGTGAACTGTCTGATCCTTTTCAGGAGTTCTTCGTCAGAGAGCAGTCTCCCAACAAGGACACATCTAAGGCTAAGGGCGCAGGTAATGTTTGGGAAGACAAATATGAAATCGACACAGACATGATTCCCAGCATTATCACCCAGGACTTTGCCCAGAAGGTTTTCTTGATCGGAAAATCTCTCAACTTCATCAGGCATAGCTGCGGTGATGCTATGTGGGTCGAGGACTATTCTAAGGCGGCTTCCAAGGAGTTAAGGTACGGTGATACAGCCACCCTAGAAGCTTGGATCGACGAAGCACACAAGACCACCATGAAACGCCTGATCGACCTGATGGCCAACAAATTCCACTTGTTCAAGCATCTCCAGGCATTGAAGAACTATATCCTCTTAGGTCAGGGAGATTTCATTGCCCTCTTGATGGAATCTCTGGCTGCCAATCTTGATCGCCCCGCTGGTGCACAGTACAGACATACCTTGACGGCGCAACTAGAACATGCTATCCGAGGATCAAACGCCCAATACGATTCTCCTGAAGTTTTACGCCGACTTGATGCTCGTATGCTGCAACTATCACACGGTGACATTGGCTGGGACTGCTTCACTCTTGAATACAAAATTGATGCGCCGGTTGATGTCGTCGTGACAGAATGGGGCAACAGGCAATATCTTAAAGTGTTCAATTTCCTCTGGCGTATCAAGCGAGTTGAATTCGCCGTGCTATCGACCTGGCGGAAGTGCATGACAGGTGCTCGTGGTGTCCTACAGAATTCAGATCCTGCCGTCTCCCAGACGTGGAAATCCACACGAGGTGTCCTCGCCGAAATGATTCACTTCGTGGGCCAGCTGCAGTACTACATTCTATTTGAGGTTATTGAATCTTCGTGGGGCGAACTTCAGAAGCGGATCCACAAGGAAGACTGTACGCTGGACGACCTCATCAAGGCACACACACGATACCTCAACGACATCACTCACAAAGGTCTCCTCGGGGCCAAGCGACGTACCCATAGCTCTGACGAAGATGACCGTACGACATACATGATGCAGCTCGGCGAGATTCTTCGCTTCATGCTCAACTACCGGGACTCGGTCGATGGACTTTATAGCTGGAGTGTGTCGGATTTCACACAGCGCCAGGAGGCTGACGTGCGAAGTACTACACGGCATGCGGATGATCATGATGGTCTCGATACCCCAACAGCAGGTTCTGGTGCGGTCACATCCGAGTTCCCGGTCCTTCAGGAGCGCCTACGACACTTGGGTGCATCGTTCCGAACTCGCGTTCAGATTCTCCTTGGTGATCTGGCGTATCAACCTGATGTTGACATGCGATTCCTGGGTGTGGCCATGAACTTCAACGATGTTTATCAGCCAACACGAAGAAAATCCAAGGCGGCCCCGGGCACAGCTGCAACGACAAGAAGTATTTCGACGAATAGGGGTTGAAGAGCGTATTAGCTAACGCTGGGCGTGGCTTATAGAAGCTCAAAGACAGTTTATGCGTATTGCGTAACGGACCATGTTTGTCGATGAGGACGGGGGTCAATATAGAAGTTCTTCCGCCCATTTCATGCCACTGTTGTCATCGTTGTTTCGCTTTCGGGCATGGCCTTTTAAACTGAGCTCCCTCTACAAAGTCAGTATACTGACAGTACTACGACTTGGGGTTATCATATCGAGACTTGAATGAGTATAACAAAGTGTAGAATAAGACATACCGAGCATGATCCAGTCAGCTAGTGAGGCATATTACTATTTACACAGGGATTGTCATGGACTATAAACAAGTATCAACAATCTTTCTGCTTTGCAACCTACCCTAGAGAACCTATCTGGTCATGTTATACTCCAACTTCTTGGGAGCAAAAAAGAGTGAGTCCCAGTGGTAACTGGGGTTCATTTATTTAAAACTAGCTAAAATAAACTGCCAAGTCATAGGGAAGTGAGAATACTTTTTTCTGCATTGCTCACGGGCTGACGGTAAGGTGTTGTGGTACACGTGACAAGTCTGCTCAAATACAATAACACAGGGCACAAATAAAGCCTACATCAGGTGAAGCTCATAAATGACATGCTCTCACAATTGTCTTGGGCACCCTGAAAACACGTAGATAATCAACATCAAATATGCCGAGACTTGCCAAGACTTTGCATTCGCCGTGTTGGGTTGACTGGAGTGTGTTATTCAAGCTGTAGTAGTGAGACTGCGGGAATGTACAAGGCCATGTGATCGATACTTTATTCCCACCCTGAGAAAGGCAAGGAGTGAAGGGCCCAAATATCTAGGAAGAAGATTCAATGAGCCAAGTTTGTTATTTGGTTTGCTTTGACAAATTTAATGTCGAATAATTGGTCTTTATCACATATGAACTTTTCTTGTCATGTCATGATATCTATCGTTTGATCACACATACCCGGTATGGCGTCAGTTGACTCGTAAGCCACTCACGGAGATCAGCTTCAGACTGCGGAGATTGACAGGGTGACCGACGGCTATCTGGCGAGGGAGCGCGTAAATGCAAGGGCTGTCGTGTTATGCTACGTGACAACTCCAATGCCTAATACTTGTGAGTTGTGATGAGCAACTGAGCTGGTCTTCAGTGTCAAGGTATTGTATGGCATGAATGTAAAAGTCACGGTCCATCAAACCCGTTGTTCCTGTCTGTTGAAAGCTCGTACTGCAACCATAATAACTGTGGAGACATGTATGCTGGTAATCACCCGGCTGCAGTATCTCTCTCAATAAGCCAGATACTTATATTAAAATCAGACGCAGAGAGAGAAAACATGAGGGTCGTTACAAATCCATAGGCGATAAGAACCAGGCCACTTATCGTGGTCTGCCACCGGGTCATGGAACCCGACAGAAGTAGAGGATGACAATTCAGAGACAGACTATTGTTTGAAACCCGACGGAATGAGGGCTGGGCCGATGTCACAGATAAAGAATTCTGATTCAGTATGAGCGTTACAGACAGCAATGGACGTGACAAGGTCGTGTAACTAAGTATCCGTAGCTTGAACTACATAAACGAGCAAATATCGGCCACACGCCCAAAGGAACGAGGCTCGGTCTTTGATCTTTTGGTTTCCCTTGTTGACATGTAATGTATACTGACAAGAAAGAAAAAAAGGATGATTTTGGTTTCACATACCGTCTTACCTCACCTGTCACTGAAGATCCAAGGATAAGTTGCTTGATGTGTACTGAGTATATTGCCCAGTTGCCCCCGTTCCGCCATTTCTCGGTTGACGTGCGTCTCCCTGGCCTGATGGGTTAACATGTGGTTTATTCTCGTTTATTTGTCGTACATGTGCATCCTTACCAGCATTCCCCAGTGCCAGTCATTTACCGCGAGACATGCCTTGTCAGGGATGCTTTGATATGATGACAAACTCACAGGGAAAAAGAACACGAGCTCGACTATCTCATCGTCTCATGTTGATATGGAGACCGAAGACTTCCCCTGTGTAGGAAATAAACTTTCGCTTCATGTCTACATCGGGCTCAAACTCAAGGTTCTTTGCATGGATTGAGTGTACAGGCGAGTCTCCGCGAAACAAGTGGGTTTCTAGAAGATACGGAGTATGCGAGTCAGACTGACGTTTCACCCCATCATGACTGTAACTACTCTGCATCGAGCCCGCAATGTCCGATTCATAACCGGCACATGGTGCTTGACTCTTTGTTGAGATTATTTCTCGGGGCTCAAATAGGCCCAAGCTTGATGTGATTTCCGTTCGCTGCGAAATGATTTTCTGTATTAGCCCGCACAGAACTACTTGGCCGTAGCTTCTCTGCCAGGATTTCTTGTCTTTATGCTTCCTGCTTTTCCCCCCCTCTTCTCTGTTCGCCCCTTTATGCTATTTTCTTTTCCTGTTGACCTGAATGGCGACGTGTCAGATGGGAGATGCCATACCCTTGCGAGGAGTGCAGGAGTACAGTATACATACGTATTTGAAATCCATCCAATGATATTTGAGTGATGTGGTAAATTTGTAGGCAAAACAGTTATTGGTGGCTCTGGACCTGGCTAGATAGTTAGTTCTCCATTCTATGTACATAGGTGAGTCACAGTCACACCTCTATGCTTGTTTTAGTCGGGATGACTTGACCGCGAATAAATTGTTGATGTCTAGGACTCTATCTGTCTCCTCTTCTTGACCGGGGTCCTGGTGGTGGTAAATGTACATGCCTAGAACAGTACCTACCTAGGTAGATACTGGGAGGTCAAGTACTGTACCTGCTTCACTAGTACCAACGCCAAGATAACCCCAGGTTTTCCTATCTTTTGTCGTCTCACCTTGCAGGCCGCTACCGCCGCCTCCACTTGAGCAGGCTCGCCTTGTCAATGCCGTTGGTACCGGTGTATTGTGCTGCAAAGCCCTTGTTTGCCCTATCTTTAAGATGTACTTGAGTTGCTTAGTCCAACTCAGGCCAGTCCAATCCAGGTTCCGGTCGGGTTGGGCTGAGCTGGTCTGAGCCGTACCTAGGGAAGAATGGATGATGGCTCATCTCATCTCCCTCCTTTAAATACCTAACATGACATTCTCCCTTCGTCAGGACCATCCCTTCCTCCCATTTCCCCGGAATTTATTAGCCTGTACCCACGCCTTTCTTCTTTAACTACCCATCTTATCTTTAGCTGCAGCTGTAAACGTTTATAACTTCTTATCCGCTCGCTCATCAGATAGCCAAGTTCAAGTCTGGCAGTTGAACTATCTTCCACATTGAACTCACTTCCTCAACTCGGCCCGAATCATACGAGCAAGTTCTTCTCTCCACTGCCGCGTCTTCGCATCTACGACTTTGGATACGTACAACGATTGTCTCCATTCTGTCTCCACAGTTTACACGCAAGCCGCTCTGTTTCTATTCTTGTAAGTATTGAATATTCTACTTATACAATGGCTTCACCTCGGCCCATATGTCTTTTCGGTCTCTCGAACAAACAGCTTATTGACCTTCAGTTCTTTCTAAACAGCAAAAATGCCCACTTCTCACTCTTCATCGATCCAGGCTTCGCCTCGTCACATGAGGCTGGTCACCTCACAAGATCTCCTCCACACCAGCATAAACGCAACTCTCTCGACAAAGACGGACCGCCCTTCAACCCCAGTGCATCACATCCAAGAAGATGACTATACTGTTCCGGCACCACCTCCTCCCAGCCCTGTCAGTTTCAGACCCGAGCACTGGGCCACGTCGAACCGCCGCTGAGATGCAAGTCTTGGTGACAAAGACGCTACAAGGCACCAGAGACAACTCGTTACCCATAACCCCCACAGCTCAAATAAATCGCGAGCTGGGTGAAAATAACGTTGATCTGCAATGTCTTCATCTTCTTTTCTTCTTTCTGTTTTTCTTCTGGCGTTATTGTGATATAACAGTTGAGTGCTCTGGAGTCTGGGTCACTAGGGTTTAATGGGTGTCAAGGGCGCATTGGTTTGACATAGGGACAGGCAAAAGTCTCAAGTTTTGTTCGACTTTCCGTTAGGGGATCGTGGGTATTTGCAGCTGTCATGTTTTTATTAGAGGTCTGCGACAAAGATTGCCGACACCATTGTATAGTACTCTTATTAAAGTTCTGTAGTGTGCTATAAAACCTCAGTCTAAGATCAGGATGAATCCGTGGTTATACTATCGGATATACTGGCGAGATACCAGCTAGTCTGGGTGAGATATCGTTCAATGGGTATTTGGGCAAGCAAGACATTCAGATCCTTTAATTGAGGTTGGACTAACATCCATTGAATGACTTTCCAGTCTCTATAAATGAGACGTTTGAAGGGGTTTCGATTTCCCCTACGCGCCAGGTATGTATGATAGCTAAGTTAGTGATGGCGTTGCTAAACCTTCACCAACTGGTAATTGTATCTTGAACTCTTGACCAGTGAAGTTGTCGGAACCGTACTGGACTCACTCTGCGACGATGTTCCGTATCTATCAAGACGACCTTGTATAGGTACCTAGGAACAAGTACAAATCCCTTTTCACAACACCCAATGCAAGTAAGTGGTTGTCATTCGGGGAGTACGGATGGCACTGCAAAAACAGCAAATTCGTCTTACACCGAGGGCGGAGGCAAAGAGGAAATCCCAAATTGGGATGTAGGCAGCCAGACCGCCATTCCATGTGTTAAGAGGGCTTGAGGGGAAGCTCACCATCCATCCTTAGAGGGTTCAGCAAAGTGTCGCCACGAAAATGAATATCCTTGTCCCCAGAAAGGGTGATTGGCCACTCCATACGGAGTGCGTATTTTCAGATTCATAAAAGCATCATCACAATGTAAATATGGATTTTATTAAATTTAGGGCAAGAGCCGGGGCAGGAGAAAAGAAACTTTGTGCAACTTGGCTGAAAGCCACCATCATTGCGTGTAAGTTATCGTTCAGCCCGCTGTATCCTATCAGCATTTACAGAGGAGTGGGCTCTCGGAAAAGCGACTGATCATCCCGCGTCTTTACCCGCTTCTTCCAAAAACAGCTTCTCTATGGTGACTTACATACATTCTGTGTTGACAGAGGAGGGCTAAAAGAGGCAGACGACATCGCAGAACCAGAGCATAATATTTGAAGTCTTCAATATTGATGACCCCGCAAACCGTGTCTGAGAAGCCAATAGGAAGGTTCGCAAGCGGAAGAATACGATTGCATGGACTTTGGGAGTAATAAACAAGCCACACTGCGACGTTGCTAAAAAAGAATATGGCAATGGCAGGGTGACGTCAGTATGAATGAACTTGATGAATGTTGACCGTTGAGATGAAAGTGCAGATTGGTACTGTAACCGATGCCCGCCTAGGTAGGTGTTAAAGGCACGTACCTGTCGAGGTTGCTGCGATACCTAGTACTAATCTATGAGGTAAGGTCAGGTGGGCACGTGCACCACTTTCACTTTAATTTGAGCCGCGAACAGGGTATCAATTTACGCGATTTGGACGCGTCGCCACGCGCTGGGCCCCGTCGTGTATCCTCACGTTCCCCTTGACGACGAACACATACCTTCTTTTTTTTTATTTTTACGGGGATGGATCTCTCCTTCTCAGACATGTTTGACACTTTCCTGGCGATTCCGACAATTCTTCATTGCAACTTCCGCGTTTACTGCTTCCTTATCTACCTACCTAATTAATAACTTGGCGACTTCCTCGCTTTTGCAACACGATTTTCACGGTCCCAGCTTCCTCACTCGTGCCTTCTATTCCCATACTTCTATGCTCCTACTCTGAGCAGAAGGAAACACCTTCAAGATGCCTCGAGCAACCAGGCGCACCCAGGTTGCACCTGCTGTCAGCCAATCTATCGCTAGCTTCACTCGCGTATCAAAAATTCATACTCCAACCGATGGTGCTAAGAAAGTCATCGCCGAAACCCAGTCAACAGGAACCACCAGGAAACGAAAAGCGGCCGCAGACGAACAAGATGATCATCCCAGGACAAAAGCCCGAACCTCCTCATTTACGCCCAGTAGCGAAGATGAGCTTTCTACGCCAGCCAAACGCTCGCTTCGCGGCAAGGATTTAGTATTCAGCTCAGTTACAAAAGCAACGCCTGTGTCAAAAGGCAAGCGGACGGCCAAGACAACCCCGTCGAGGATCAAAACTGCCCATAAGCCTGTCAGCTCTACACCTCTGTCCGAAAGCAAGCGGCAAGGCAAAACAGTACAGACCAAGCTTGATGGTGTTTTTAAGAAGCTGAACAAACCCACCGCGGATAAGGATACTTTACCTGTACACCTCGCTGAGCTCATCGACATACACAAAGCATTTGTCAAGACTATCATGATTCAACTTGCCCACAACGGAAACAACTCCCCTATCGACGTACGCGCGCTCGCGCCTCACATTTCACAGTCCTGGGGGAAACGTCAAGTTACTATCGAGGATATTCGGCGATGTATTGCCATTCAAAGTTCAGCCAAGCATGATGCTCATTCGCCATTCATGATTACAGACTATGGACGAGGAAAAATCTGCGTCGAACGCTCTTCTGCCGACATGGCACCTATCAACGAAGAACGGTTATTGAGGCAGTTTGACATCAACCTACGAGCACTGGGCGCCGAACGCTCTGCTGACGATATGGATATCGATCTCCCGTTAAACAATCTTTCATTGGACGAGCTCCCCCAGGTGGATATTAAGAGTATGGGCAACGGGATAAATGCGAACCCTCTTCTCGATAAAGGACAACGTGCGCTCTCGGAACTCAAGAGCAGTGTCGCGACCAAGCGGCATGAGAAGGCGATTAAACAAACCGCCGTCTCCAACAACCCTCTTCTTAATCCAGATGGAACCAAGATGAGCCTTCTAGACAGGCTCCGGGTAAAGGAGCTGACCAAAGCCAATGGGCCACCCCCTCCTTCAGGACCCGAGCTCCAGCGTCGTGCAGCCCTCAACCGTGTTTGCGATATCGCAGCGACTATTTCTATGCTGACACTATCCAACCCAATGTCACTACCACGACAAGCCTTTACAATGGCAGTGATTCTTGAGAAACTCAGAGATTCTCTCCGAACGCCAGTATCCAAGGAGGAGGGCGCAACTTGTGTGCGGTTGATTGCAAGCGAAGTCGCGCCAGAGTGGCTTCGTGTTGTTACTATCGGAGGCAGAGAAAACGTAGTTGTTCAGCGCAACAACCAACCTGTTGACCGAGTACTACAAGATCGTGTACAGAAGCTATTGGGTTGAGAAGGATTACCGAGGAAAGGAATTATGTATTATTGTTGAGATCTAAGAATACCCAGTGTAGGAAAGGTTTGTCTTTTTGTCAGTCAGAATGTGCATTTACACGCGCATTGGAAGGAGTTGGCGTTACAGGACCGGACCAGCCAACCGTGCCCTGAAAATTCATATTTGTTCATAGAAATGCAAAAATAATCAGATCAACAAAGTCAAACAGACCTCATGACTCTTTCAGGCTTTGTAACGGTGGCTTCCTATGTTAGCGAAATGATTAGAGATCAACTGGTCGGACCTTGATGGTCCGATGGCTCGGCCGGTAACCCGAAAAGAGTGGATTCCGGCGACGGTGATCGGAAGCACCGTTCCGACCTTGCTGACCGCATCGCAAGAACATGCTTGTCCGTGTCATTCCCGTACAAAACCAGGTCAGGATTGGATCATTTGTGCACAAGTTTCTGGCAAGTGACAGTTGGAAACGCCAGAGTAAGTTGTTTATCCGCATAAATACGGATGCTGATTGCCGGTACTGGTGAACAAGGAGAGTGAGAGTGGGTTCTGGAAGCACTACGATCCATGGATCCGGGAGTGATTGATCAATTCAAGCTAGGATATGGTCAAGGAATGGAGGAGGGGAATTCCGAAGATCGGTAATGGGTTTGCTGGGCTGCTAAAAATCTCATAAACAAACTGATGATATACTTATTGCTTTGTTCAAGACGTCAAGTCATTCTCTCGGTCGTCAATGTTCTGCATGTCATTGCGTGCCCGGCCCGCCAAAAGATCAACTCGCTCTATAAGAAGACAGAAATGAAGGTCGATCTTACCCTGAGACGTTAACATTAGTGCACAACACCCAAACACAACTACAATGAAGACTTCGCAAGAAGATTCACATGACGAAGCATCGTCCGTGTCGTCAGCCATGGACGATGCAGAAGTTTCACTACAGATCATGGCATCGAACCAGAACCAAGCTACAGAAACCATCAATCGAGCAACGCCACACATCTCTGGTGCCGATGCTTTCGAGCCAGCTGCCACGAACAAGGCCCCGGAAGGTGATGAGCCTTACCGGGAAGCTGGCGACGAGATCTTTGACAAGGTGTCTCGAGGACGAAAGACAGCTATAGTTGCAGTCTTGTCGTTTGGGGCGTTCTTATCGCCCATATCGAGTACATCCGTATTGGCAGCAACACCAGAGGTTGCGGCAACTTACCACACGTCCGGAAGCATCATCAATCTGAGCAACGCAGCATACATGATCGTCATGGCCCTGTCTCCTCTATTCTGGGGCCCCATGAGTCAAGTGTATGGAAGACGTGTTGTAAGTACCGTCCATGCTGTGCGGAATAGGTCAAGGCTATCGGAGCTTCGACCTTTATCAATGTCCCCAATTAGTCATGGCAGTAATTCGTGCTAACTCAATATTCAGGTAGCTTTGTCCTCATCATCCATGTTCTTTCTACTGAGTTTGGCAACCGCACTGGCTCCTAACCTCGCGTCTTTCATTGTCTTCCGGGCCGCTTCAGCATTTGGCGGCACGGCTTTTATCCTTATTGGTCCAGCATGCATCGGGTGGGTTGGTTCTCTCTTCTCTTTTTCGTGTCAGCTGTAAAGTCTTTTCAGAGTGGTTGTTGTTCCATTAAGACCGTAGGTTATCTTATGTGCCGACACGAGCCTGTACCTCATTATTCTCCGGACAAGCCACATGCTGCTGTCATGGACTTGGATGATAGAAGCAAAGCTGGTTGTTCACAGAGATGCGGAATCATGTCCAGTATACGATACTGACTCTGAACAGTGACATATACCGCCCTACAGAGCGCGGCGCAGCCATGGGTTGGTTTCTAACCGGAACCCTTGTTGGTCCCGCCTTTGGGCCGTTCATAGGTGGTATTATTGTAACGTATTCGTCCTGGAGGAGTATCTTCTGGTTACAGACAGCACTGGCTGCAGCTGGATTTCTGGGCGTCTATTTCGTAGTGTCCGAAACAGCCCACCGCCTCAAGATTAATGATTTGAAAACACTTTCGGGTAAGAAGAGGGCACTCACGATCATAAGCATGATCAGTCCGATGCGAGTACTGCGGCTGTTTCAATATCCCAATGTTGCATTGGTGGCTGGCGGCAGCGCATCCTTGACATGGAACATGTATAGCCTTCTAACACCGATTCGATACGTTTTGAACCCACGTTTCAACCTCGAGTCTCCGCTGCTCTCGGGTCTCTTTTATCTGGCACCAGGCTTCGGTTATCTGGCTGGAACATTTGTGGGGGGGCATTGGGCGGACTACACTATGAAGCGATGGATCAAGAAGCGTGGCGTTCGTGTTCCTGAAGACCGACTTCGATCTACGGTGCCTTTTATGAGTGCAATAATCCCGGGAAGTATGCTGGTCTATGGCTGGACTGTGGACCAAGAGGCTGGAGGCATCCCGGTTCCAGTCATCGCCATGTTTGTACAAGGCGTTGCGCAGCTGTTTTGTTTCCCGTCGTACAACACATACTGTCTCGATGTGATGCCCGGCCAAGGAGCTGAAGTGGCCGCAACGAACTTCTTTGCAAGATACCTGGTCGGATGCGTGGCATCGGCGGTAGTTCTACCAGCAATTGAGGCAGTCGGCATAGGATGGTTCTCCACCATATCAGCAGCGTACTTGATAGTCTCAGCTCTAGCGACTATCGCTGCAATTCGATGGGGGAAGTGCTGGAGAGAAAGAATGGAGGCAAAGCTTGAGAATCCAAGGGAGAAATAGGTCGACCTTGGATGCCCAATAGGACGGAACAACATACAAGTACTCTCTACTGGCCGAGACAGGGACACCCGAGTGTTGGACCCGGTGCAGTGTTTTGAGAAGAGTGTCCAGAACAGTGAAGCCGAGACATTGGCCCCGAGACATGTCATGAAGGCGCAATTGGTCGAAATAGTGCACTATGCTGATCCGCTGCAAGACAAAGCAACCAAGTTTTGCCAAACTTTTGGAATGCAAGAGTGCCTATAGCTTGTGAGACTCTTCACTGACGTGTGAGTATTGGGCGAGCGAGTTAGAAGCAAGCACTTTTAAATCAACCGCAGTTAGTATCAAGAACCGTTCTAATCCCATGTACAAGGTAAAGGCGAAAGAGAAGCCGCATGACTGAAATCCATGGTTAATATAGAGTATGAATAGAATTTGCTACCCCACGTTCGGATACAATAAAAACGCACGCCAAGCCTGGTGTTATGTTGCTGTATTGCACCTATATTTCACTGGCAACTGCTATCCATGGATCCGGAGTTTGTTGTTTTTGTGGCGTCTTCAAATAGGGAGTAGTGTAGTGTACAGTCAAGAGATAATGCAGCGCAACTCCAGTAGTACTAACTTAGGATTAGGATTAGGATTAGGCTTAGCAAGGTTACACGTTAGCTCCAACGTCTGTTTGTCGGCCGACAGGATACGATACGATGGCGATAAAGAGCAATAGACCGATTCTTCGAATCAAAGATACTCGTGTCGAGGCGTTACCAACTAGGGTAGGGTTACAGTAACACTACACTGTGCATCTGGAGCTTCCAAGGGACTCCGGGCCGGAGATCAAGCAATCAATCTCATTCTGAGCAATTAATTGAGATGAGAAAAGGCTCCGAAATTAAGATGAAATTGTTTGTGTTAGTTAGAGGCATGCACTCACAGATGTAAATGCAGGGCTGGGCAACTGGGTTGGCGCCCGGCAGGGGGGAAGGCATGCATTTCATTTTATCAGCTTTGGATTGGACTGAATCACTGAGAGACCCGCTTCTGTTGAAATGACCTCGAGCATCATTAGAGATTGCTTTTTCAGAATAATGCACTCAACTAGTATCAATTAGGTTGAGGGATTGTTCTAAAGACCCCCAGACTCAAATCCAAAAGATTGAGAATACATAAGAATCAATGTCCTGATTTAATACCAAGAATACCGAAAATACCGAGCAGATCTAGTCTGCGAATACTACATATATATCTTAGTATTTTGCAAATCGTAGTGAAAACGGGGCTACGATATGGGTGGTAATTAGATACAGTACTGTAGTACTCTGTGAATAGACTCAGATCGACAGGTCTACGGTAAACACATCGTCATTCTGTTTGTTATGTTAGCCAGGCATGTTCTATTTCTAGGCAGATTTAAACCAGCCTCCACTGCCAATCCAACGACGCGTTGCGCAGTCGAAACACGAGAAACGGGGATCTTTCTATCATCAGTAAAAGGGTCCTGCCGTGGGGCATACACTATATCTCCAACAACAGTATACGCATCGCCCATTAATCAGACCTGTCCAAGTCACAGGCGTTCCTGGTGGTGTTATCGTCATGCAACAACAGCAAAGGCATTTATAATGACAAGATACAACTAACGACCGATAGATAACCTGGTTCATAAATCAGCCATTTCAGCCAGACGCAAAAGAGAAAAAAACCCGAGCTGACAGGGCTGGCTGCAGAATTGGCTAGCTTTCTTCCTTGGCTTGCTTGCACTAGAACGTCCAAGTTCGTGTCAGTAGGTGAGCAGCCCTTGGCAAGCTCGCCGTTAAAAATGGGCCCGTGTTTGGTGAGAAGCCTGAGGTGAAGTACTGTTTATTACATAGCATTATTGCGGACATCACTTTACTTGTCTTTGTGTTCACCCATCGTGCCACCTGTGGCGTTGAAGTCGAAGTCTGTTTCGTAACACCAGGCTGAAAGCTTGGCTCAGAAACACATTCAGCATGAACGCAATGGAATAAGTATTGGATACATGCTACTACGTTGTAGGTGCTAAACTTAGATCAAGATACCTAACTACGGATAGTATGTACCTAGGCCAATTGCTCGATTCACAACAAAATCTGGCCTAGGCAAGGCCGATAGTGGGGGGTTAAATGCCACTATTCTTGATGACAAGTTGACAAGGTCAATGTTGGCACTTGGTTGACAATTGTGTCCTTTCTCGCATCGGACCAGGATGAAGTACTTCTACAGCCACGGTTACAGAATAAAGCATTAGTCTATGTATATCTCCATCCAATTCTCCTGCATCAATGCCCACAATCATGAACCATCTGTGAAATAATTGGAGTAGGCGGTAGGGTCAAGAGGACGCGTGGCGGGAAGGCCCTCACCCTTATCCTCACCCTTATCCTCACCCTTATCCTCAGCAGAAGGGGGGGCGTGGCCGGATTCAGGCCGGGGGTTGGTTTGCTTCGCTTGACCAAGATAGACGGACTCGACTCTGGAGACGATTTCGAGATGCTACGCCAGTTTTGAAAGACCATTTCGTCCGCTTAATCCCCTATGCTTTTTAAGTGACAATTTCGTCATCTCCAACTCAATTGCAGATTCACCACTCGTCTTTTTCGGAAACATCGTGACGAGAGAACAAGCATAAAAGAGGTGGGCCACTTTGAAGGCTTATTTACCAATCACACACGCTCAGCGTCGATTAAGTTCCAGACCATGTGCTCTTGGTTGCTCGTTGTTCAAAGGTTAACAAGCTGATAGCAGCATGGTATCAACAAAAAGTGAAAGTACATAGTGGTAGAAACGGCGGTAACCGCCAGACACTTACGAATCTCATACTCAACACCATGTGATGTTACAGAAAAGAGCCGCAATGTTGCATTGTATTGCTGTGTGCCGTAACGATTGATATGCGAATGAACCCATGAATTTGACACTCAATTGTCGATCAGGAGTTACAGGACGCGCAACCACAGCCGGCTACAGGCATGGTAATGTTTGAAGCATCCAAGCTCCATCATGAAGCGTGCCAAACTTGAGCCACAGGTAGCAAAGCCTCTCCCTTCTCTAACAATAGGGGCGGACTGACCCTCGCTCGAAGACCCACGGCACGGGCCCAATGATCCATCGCCCTTGAAGCCCTGGTGCGCTTTCTGGCGGTTTTGATTGGGGTGCGAGCGACAAAACTGCTTGCTGGGTTATGGCGCAACGACAGGGGAGGCAATGCTTGCGTCAAGGCTTATTATAGCTGGTAAAGATTGTCAGCGCCATTGTCCTCGTCCAATCTACCGCACAGTACAGACTTCGTAAGGTTCAGACAACAGTTTGCGAAACAATGTATGGAGGGTAGAATAGCGAAAACGCTGCAAAGAACAACACTGCCTACCTACCTATAGTGGTGATGGTACCGCCAGGATCTTACTTTCATGTTGATTCTTGATTGTTGACAGTTACATGTCCCGTAGTTCTTGGACTTAATACAGCGGACTGTTGATGAACTGAGATGTCAGATCAGTGGGGGTTCAGCCAGGTCCGAATACTTGACCAATTGAAACTGATAAAACCCCCGATGGCTTCACAAGTTCGAACGTTGGTTGGATATGAGATTCAAATGGCGTTTCTAATTGGAAGTTGATCTCCACCTTTTCTCCCCCGGGCAACGCTGTCTCAGCAAACGTTGAGCAAGCAGGGCAAGGAAGACCCAGTCGTTAGGTTCTCTCGGCAATTTCTGGTGCAAAAAAGACGGCGAGGGTTGTGCTCAGAAACCTTTTCCTACCATATAAGGAAGACCGGGGGGCCCATTTTCCAAAGCTTGAATGGGTCCCTGTTCTAGTCTGAATTCTTTGGTGTTCTCCAAATGCCTGACCTTGACCCAAGATCCCTTGTTAGCGAAAGACTTAGCTTTGCATGTACAAGCTTCCCTCCCCTGCATGAGCTTAGTCTCGGACAGCAGATGAAGGACACATTGCTCACTCGGATTTCACTGTACCAAGAATGAACATAACCTACCGACCAGCTTCTTGGATCAGATCCATTATCGGCAAGTTCTACTATTAGCACTTGATACTACCCGCAATGCACATCTGAGCGGCCTCTCCAAGTATAGAACACTGCCACGGACCGGCTTGTTTAGATCCCAATATGATACCAAGCACTGTAAATATCAGGCACTGTAGTGCACTCTGCGCCGTGCTGTGCGTTATGGTGTTGTGCGGTGCTTTTGCATCCTATGTTATGCCTCCCGGAGTCTCCGAGCCATAGGTAAGGTTACTGGCTGCCTAGGTGATAAGCCGCCACCAAATGCAGGCCCAAAATTTCTAGAGAAGAGACAGGAGGAATAGCTTGAGAGAAACACTAATTATCTGCTGCTTGCGGGATTGATTGAGCTTCCATTGGAATCGCACAGTACTATGTACATCTCTAGGTTCTCGTCTATTCATTGGGTGAATCTCTCTTCGACTCCAAGTCACCTATCACACTTAGGTACTCTGAATTGCCCAGTTACAGGCAGGTACCTACCAACCCCTACTTGCTGTAGGTTCCATAATTGTACTTTCGTTCCCTCCTGGTCCCGTTAGCGGACTCCGTAGCGGGCCCCTCCCCCTAAGTACATTCGTCCTCTGCTGCACTGTTCTTTCCATCCTCCCTTGTCCCCCTATCGCCCTCTGCAAGGTCCTAACCCAGGATACCTTAGTTGGTAGCAACCCCTTGTCCCTCCCGTGTCCATAATCCCAATCCCCTGCGCTGGCCTCTCCTCTCCTGGTCTGGTTTGGTCTGTCTTCGCTTTTTTTCTCCCTCCTATCTCTTCTTGGTTCAACTTCTTTTCTCTTATTTCCCCCTCCTTTCTCTTCCCCCCTCGTCAACGCCTTCCGCTCTTCGCTCGGTCTGTTCATCACTCACCTCGACGACGCCCTCTGCTTCGCTTCTTATCGCAAAGTCGTCAAGCACCGGGCCTCCTTGTTGCTTCAAGTGTTTGCCTGTTGCGCCGTGCGATTGTGCTGTCCAGCCGCCTCATCTCCTTTTCATCTAGTTACCTCCGTCTCGTGACGAGGTAGCTTTGTTCGTCCGCCTAACTTACGCTCCTACTTGGACAACATCTTTCGTCGACCTTCCTTGCGGGATATATCGACGACTGCCAGTCGCTACTTTCAATTGATTTTCCGGCCAGATCCGCCTGTACCTGTAACTTGTTCAACGAACCCTTCGATGTCGGCCGGCTCCACTACGACTTTCGCTCCGTATCTACGATAATTTTCGCAACCACCTGTCTCGCCTATATTTATACATTGCAAGCATCTACCGCACAAATCCCTGCGACTCGACAAGTCATCGGCCTAAGCGTGCCAGACTCTTCAGCCTAGTATGCAGCGGCGCCATTCAGTCACCATGGCCGCCCGCAACAACAATAATTCGCGAGGCCCCTCGGGCAGGAAAATTGATCCTCTTCTCCCCTACTCCATCATCTCTGAAAAGACCAAGAAGCCAAGACTCAGGATTCGCTCGCTCTTGGGTCCATGCCATGCCCGGCGAGTTTTTACCTGGCTTCTGGGTGTGGCCTTCCTCATCACTCTGATTTTTGTCAAGTCACGGAGCTCCGGCTACAGTGTCGGAAAGATGAGCGGTACCAAGACTCAACAGCCTATAGCGACAGCTACTGTCGTGAACACTCAAGGCGAGACTGTCGTCATGCTCACTGGTGACATGGATGGTGACGGAAAGCTCGAAACCGTACCGGAGAACGAGTACGTTACTGCTGACGAAAAGAAGGAAGTTGCTGCGCAGCTTGAGAAAATGCCTTGGTTGAGATTCCCTCAGTATGTTCACAAGTTTCATTTTCCTGTTCTGTCTTGCTAATTTCGCACCTAGTCTCGACGGTTACTTCCACGGTCTCCGAACTATCGTTAGCAAGGCCAACCTGATTTCGGAATACCCCAATATCACTGACAAGGCCCCTCTGCCTTCTCCGGCCATGAACGACCACGTGCCCAAGCCTCAAAAGTACATCCCCTATGATCATGATAGCGATGTCAAGACTTGCTACCTCGACGCCAAGAAGACGGTCCCCGCCCCAGATCTATATGCTTTCAACGGAGTTCCTCAGCATATGCCTGATCCCGCAATTGGATCCTACAAGCTCCTCGGCATTCGAGACGATGTTTGCTTCGACCGCTTTAGTCGATACGGACCTTACGGCTTGGGTTATAGCAGAGCTCAAGGTGGTCTGGATACTGGTCTGGATACCGAGGCGTCTGGAAACGAGGCAGTTTGGGCAGAAACCGGCAAAATCAACTACATTGATGTGAACTGGGCCGATGCTCAGGAAGATTGCTACAAGGCCAACAAGCATCGTTTTAAGCAGGTCAACGCTGACACTGGCGAGCTCTCAGAGACCAGTAACAAGAAAGGACGTATCGCCGTCGTTGTCCGTACATACACTGGCTTCAAGTGGACTGAGCTCGCTGTCCTCAACTTCCGTGCCCTTATCAGCGAGCTTTCGCTGCGATCTGGCGGTGAATATCAAGTTCATTTCTTGATGCAGGTACGAAACATCGATGAGCCCATTTGGTCAGACAAGTGGACTGTGCAGCGCATCATCAATGACAACGTACCTGCCGAGTTTCGAGGTCTGGTTTCGCTTTGGAGCGAGCCTCAGATGAGACTCATGTACCCCGGTCGATTCGGAGAGACGATCGAAAACCCCAGCGGCGCTGATATTCACGGTATCTACCGAAGCGCTCATTTCCCACTCCAGGTTTTCGCCATGCAGCACCCCGAATATGAGCACTACTGGAACTGGGAGATGGATATGAGATACCTCGGCAGTTACTACGAGTTCTTCGACCGCCTTGGCAAGTGGGCTAAGGAGCAGCCTCGAACCCTTCTTTGGGAGCGCAGCGCTCGTTACTACATCCCCCCTTACCACGGAACCTGGGAGAACTTTTCTCAAACTGTTCAACATGACACGCTGGCCTCTGGTCGCGCTCCTATTTTTGGACCTCTGTCATTCGAAGGCAAGGAACAGCTACGACACGATGAATGGGGTCAATCCATGATGCCTGCTTCATGTAGTTCTGATGCTCCTGATCGTTCCAAGTGTGGTGTTGGTGAGGACGCTGATATCATCACTCTCAACCCTCTCTTCGATACCGAGCAATCCGGCTGGGTTTTCTCAGATGACGCTACTGGCTACAAGGCTCCTCCTCCTCGACGATGTGCCATCATCACCGCATCTCGTCTTAGTCGTCGTCTTTTGATGTCTATGCACGAGGAAGTTTGGCGATACCACCACACCATGTTCTCGGAGATGTTCCCACCTACCGTTGCGTTTCACCATGGTATGAAGGGAGTGTATGCCCCACACCCGATCTTTCTCGACCGGGCCTGGTATCCTTTCAGCGAAATTGATGCTGCCTTCAACGCTGGTCGTGATCACTCAACATCTGGCCCCGGCAGTCCCTTTGACCAGCTCAACGAACACAACCACAAGGGCACCAGTTGGTATTTTAACAGCGAGTTTGCCGGTCTCTTGTGGCGCAGGTGGCTGGGCTATGCCCAACTTGATGGTCGTGGCAAGCACGGTGGTCGTGCTAACGAAGGGCATGAGCGAGGTGGCAAGACAGAAGAGATGAAGGACAGCAGCAGCGGCCGGTTATGTCTGCGTGGTATGCTGGTGCACCCAATCAAGTTTGAGCATCCTTCAGAGAAGCCTTAGACTGAGGGGCGCATAATAAAAGTCCTCCAACCTTGTCGCCGTCATGAGCAAGGCGACGCTATTTGTCCACCCTCGACCAGCGCACACGACAGACATCACCACGCACATATGCATTTGCAGGAGCATTTGTACAAATATACCCACGACTTTTACTGAATGGCAAGACATCCGATTCCCAACACTACGATGAGAAGGGTGATGACGCGAATTCTATGCATCTATTTTTATCAGTTCCTTCCTTCGCCCGGCTTGCATTCCGTTTACGGAACCAGCGAACTTGTCCTAGACTTACCTAGACACTTTATTATTTGAACCTTACCTTCTATTTCTCTTCCACGTCTGGGTTTTTTCTGCAGTCAAGGGTTTTCAGAACGCCGTCCTAATCAAATCTTCTCATTCCTAACTGGGAATGTTATGAGGTTGTCTGCATCATTCAACACTAAAAACCTGTGTTTTAACTCGTCTGTTTATTCTCTGTTCTCATTTTATCAATCAGTGTGGCATGCCGTTTCTGGGTACGAGACATCCAGGACTAGGCGCGGAAAGGGTCTCCGCCCATGCTACAGGGCGTTTTGGGCTGGGGGGGATTTTGGGAAGACACATGTGAGCATGGTGCAACTTGTATAGATTCGATCTAGTATTAGAGGTGGCAGTTGGGAGTGAGATTTCATCTGAGTTTGAAGCCAATTTCGAAGCCGATTCCGAGTCGTGTACCTATCAGTGCTGTTTGTGATGTATGACGTTGACCAAATAAGCATGGTCGCTGTTTGACATGAACAAGCAATTTGGGCCAGACGGGCGACAGTCGTTGAGTACCCAGCTGAAATATATTCCCTTGGTGCCCTGCTGGCTGGTCAAACTTTATGTCTGATAAACAAATCAAGCCTCGACAGGTGTGAATCATTTCCGAAGTGGATGGAATACCATTACCTCGGGTTAAGACGATAAATACAGGAAAAAGTGGAATTACTATCAAGAATAACAAGAAAATAACTATTCCGTTCTTTTTTTCCCTTTCTCTTGCGAGGCAAGCACTTCCAAGGGATGAGGTACAACTCACAACTGTTAGTAGTCAGGCGTATACAATTTCACCTGATCGTCAAAGTATTAACTAGTATTTGGTTTCATCGTAAAAGCTAGGCCTAGTTAGAAAGCTGCACGACTGAGAAATGTAAACAAGTTCACCATTACAAAATGCTCGAAATTCGTGACTAATCGATGGAGACCCCTTTCCACCAACCAACACGTTATTCAATGTCTGAGACGCGATCCAGACTGTAAGTCGAATTCAGTATTCTGTCTCAACGGTCCAATCGAAGGATTTCAAGGCAATATATACAGCGTCAGAAACCAAATCCCAGGATCAACGATATGTAACACCAATATAAGTAGCATATGAAATCCCGTCGCGCCGTGACCAAATACCTCTAGTCCTATCCCGCCCTTTTTCTGTTTAGCCAAGCGTTCCAGTGATCAGAGGGAACAAGGGAAGCGTCCCAGTCGCTCAAGCGGAGCAACCCCGGATGCAGCAGGCGAGGCACGAGAAAAAGAAAATCCATTCGCCAGGTATCAAACGCCTCTGACGCCGTTAACACTCGTAACCTACAACGCCGTCACCCCAAAGAATACGAAAAGGCAAGTTTGGCCCGAAGGCCTGGTGGCTTGGTCTGAGCCAGCCGAGTATAGCATAGCGATTCTGGGGTTTGCCCCAATCGCCATGATGCTATTCCTGAAAGTTAAGAGAAAGAGAGCGACGTTCATTGAGCTTATTTAGCACATGATTTGCCGACTCCCTTGAGCATCTCACTTTCTCAAAACGGCGTCGTAAATGCTCACTAGGCCAGTGATGGCCGTTCCAGTCAAGATGCCCTTGTAGCCACCATAAACGGCATTTTCAAGGCGCATTATTGAAAGGTCGTTGAGAAGACCGCCAAAGTTGACGCCCTGGCCGTAGACAACAAATGAAACGAGTGCCTTGGCAATGCTGAAAGTCAGAGGGTCCACAACATAGTCGGCGTAGCTCGGACGAGGACGAGCTCGTGAAGGAGGAGGGCTTGTAGCGCTGAGGTTGAAAAAGTAGCCAAGAAAAGAGGGAATGACAACACTGGTAAGAATCCAGGTCAGGGCAGGGGACCAGAAGCTGGAGGTGAGAAGCAAGAACATGTCAGGAACATAGACAGGGTAGTCTGGCGTGCCGAGGGTGCTGATGGCGGGGATTGTGAAGGCGTAAACATTGCTCAGAATCTCGCGACGAACATTCCACAACTCCCAGCCTGCGACGCAAAAAAGAATGCTTGTGACAGTGCTGAGCGTGTCTCGTGTCGCATGGCTAACCTCGGTGATACCACTTTCCTCGTACATTGACGAGACGCGCTGGCGCACGATGCTGGTTGAGCGATCAACAGCCAGAGCTACATCGGCGGGTGTCGCAGGTAGCGCAGGTAGAGCGATGCTCGACGCGACCTGCGCCAGGGTACGGCCAGGAGTCTCAACAAGCGCAGTAGATGTAGCTAGGGGAGAAGAAGCAATGTCACTCCTGTCGCTTGAACGATGGGTTTGTTAGCTCAACGGTTCTGATGGCAGCGCGCGCGCGAAGCAGAAATCCTTCGGCACTGGCGCGCCTGAACTAACAAGAGTACAAAGGCGCCAGAAAGACTAGGATGATGAGCTACTCACTCAAGTGATTCCTCTTCCACAGGCTTCGAGAGCCTCCGTCGAACTACCTTGAAGCCATCCTCACGAATGACTTCCTTCTTGACCGGTGATCCTTGAGCCTTGGAACGACTGTTGAAGTAACCTGCGAGGTCTGGATTGGCGAGGAAGCGCGACGAGTTCTCAGTAAGATAGCTGTCAAGGGCTACACCGAGGTCGTCTTTTTTGAAACCGTCGAAGCTATAGTGGTTCATGTCAGCGCGACTAATTATGGCTACTGGGCGCATGGAGGGGTCGTGATGATGGTAAAGTGGGCGCGTCGCGTTAAGCTTGGATAAAACCAGTCGCAAACAATAGGAACAAAGAGAAAATGCGACCGGTTACTGGTGTTTGGCGATTGTTGCGCGTGCGAGCATAATGAGGATTTCCGGATGGACGGCGGAGTTGACTCACCCTGATAGTCCAACAGACTCGGCGAGGGTCTCCAGTTCACCCTTCTTCTTGGTCTTTAACCACGAGTTGTATCTATGGGTAGACATGTTGAGGAGTCGCTTAGAGTGTGTGGATAATTGGAATTGAAAAGAATAATTCGAGATTTAGATTGCAGCGTAACGCATGTATACGCGTCGCAGTTGGTTGGTGGGCGACAGAAGATGCGCAAAATGAAGCTGATGATGATGATGAGAAGAACGAGGTACAAACTCGCTTGTAGTGTGTTGGGGGGTCCGGGTTGGAAGGGTGATGCTGCTGAAGAAGGAAGGGCCCGCGTTTTACAGCGGGTCTCTTCCCTTGTTTATGTTTTTATCTCCCGCCCGTGCCTTATTAGGTCGGTTCCTTCGATATGGTCCCCGCAGATCGCTTTGGGGGGATGACCGTGACATTACACCAATCAGCTTGCTCTATCTTGGAGCTCAGTCACCAGAAATTGCTGTTGTTGATTCACTAAAGGAAGTATGTAATGATATTATGACCTCATCCTACCTGAGAATCTACCTTATTAGTCTATTACTGGACTCTTTTTGTTAGACGCAACCATGAGCTAGTCATCATAACGGGCCGCCGCTCGTGTGAGCAGGCAACGCGTTGCTCGCACGACGCGATACTTCTTTTCTTTACCTGCTTCTCGAGTGTTGATACGACATTTCAACTGATGTGAACGACCGAAGATTGAACCCAATCAGCTGTTCCGGCTACAGAAGAACTGCATGACCCCCGTTGGCAGCCACATACTGCTTGTAGGATTTGCTTTACTTTATAAGGCGACCGGAAATATCACAGAACCAAGACATACCTATAGGTATGTGTGGCTGGTACACTTCGATCTTCAAAACAAAGAGGGCAGTGACCTTGCCCGTATCTCCCCAGAAATACGTATGAGTATAATGTATATGTAAACGACAAAAGACATCTTCGCCCATGCCTGCTTAATATCCTAGACTAGGTAGGTACACAATGCTACACCCAACTCACAAACCTCTCCTGTCCCCTCTTAACCATCCTTACTGGCACGTAGTCATCATTCATCTTGAGCGTCAGCACTGAAGTCGCACCCAATATCTTGGCCCGGCTTGCAGATTGGGCTTTGGCATACACGTCGCGTCTTTCTTCTTTGTTCATCCTCTCGATCTCCTCATCTTTTGCCCACTCATCCACCCCCAGCTCCAAGCTGTAGTCCCGGAAGAGTACCGCAAGCGCGGCGATTATTTCCACTTGAGCAATTCGGCGGCCGAGACATGATCTGGGTCCGTCGCTGAAGGGGATATATGAGCCCCTTTCTGGCCGAAAGAGCTGCGAGCTTGTATCAGGTCCCTTGTATCCACCAAAATCCTCGTTCTCAGGAAGAGCAGTATCCGACTCTGTCGGCTTTGCAGTAGTCTTATTGGATCGGTACCATCTCTCAGGTACCCAGTCATTGATATCGTCTTCGCCAGCATGGATCTGACTTGGTCTCCCAGGCCAGTATCGTGGGTTTCGATGGATCGATACCGCTACCAAGGAGATGATTGTACCCCCTGGGATCAAGTAGCTGTTTCCGTCAATAGTGATGACCTGCTCTTTTTTTGGAGGCACTTTCTTTGGTATTTCCACGACTGCAGGCGTCATTCTGAGAGTCTCGTTCATGCAGGCGCCGAGCATGCTAGCCATCATTGGGTTGATCAGAGTGTCATAATCCCACGAGCTTGGTTCTTTCCCTCCGAGGATCTCGTCGATATCCCTTTGCAGTCTTCGCTGCGATGCTGGATTATTTGCCAGTTCTAGCAGGATAAAGTGCAACGCCCCGGCGGTGGTCTCATGTCCGGCGACGAGCATGATGAAGGCATTCCCTTGGATTTCGTCTCGTGACAATGCACCTTTCTTGAACTGCATTCCCTGCTGGCCTTCGCCTGTACGGTTCGCGTAACTGGATCTCACCAGCTGGCCCATCAGGTCCATGCCGTCGACATGCTCGCCTTTTCGAGCTTCCTCGAGCTTTTCGTTCATCAGCTCGTGCATATACTTGCTAAACTCATCATGGGAATCTGCTGCGAGCTGTGTCTTCTTGAAAGGCATTGTTCCTGTAGCGTTGTTAGCCTAGCGCTTCAGCAGTCCCTCTCTGTGTTGAGCTTACTCAATATCCATCCTGGAACAAGCAAAATGAGTAGGATGCACTCTAAAGCAGTTGCAATTGTGACCACGAAACTCATCTTGTGTCCTGTAGTGGCCTCTGGCGAGCCATACTTTGCCATCTTTGGGTTAGCCTTGGCTGGCAGAGACTCTCCGGGCCACAGCAATTTGAGCCCAAACCCGACATAAGCAATAATGTTGAGAGCTAGCCTCATTGTGTCCTGATCGAGTGTGTTGATAGTACCACTGTCTTCGCCACCTGGTCCCATCCACATATTGACTAAACCCTGTGCCTGGTGAATAGCTTCTTGAAAGACAAGAGCGACGTTCCTTTCATTGAATGTTGCCGAGGTCACCTTTCTATGGTTTCGCCAGATGGCGCCTTCTGAAGTCAGGACGTTGTCGCCAAACACTCGCAAGATCTCGTATGATTCCACGTATTTGGGGAAGTGCTCTCTCCGGCACGTAATTTGACGAATAGCCTCAGCATTGCAGCTCATCATGAAGAGCATGTTTGGAGAGACTACGATAAATACGTCTCCATGGCGCGCAAAGGCGTCATGGCGTGTATTATATGAGAATCCAGGCGTCAAAACTCTGTAATCGGCAACGTTAGTACAGTTCGATTATAGAGTGACTATACATACTCTAGCCATTCTTCCCATAGTGGTCTGGGGAGCAATTTAATTATCGGGACCAGTCCTTTATGGGCCAATATCCATGGGACGAAGATTGGTGAGCAAGCTGTTGGGTTGCGTGTAAGCTTTGGAATATTGGATCAAGATAGGGGTGGGAGATGTACGGGCAACAATATAAGGCAATCCGCTCTTCTTTGCCGCTTCAATATTGCTCCGCAGTCCAGAGGCATACTTATACACGGCGTACAAGATAGCTGCACCGACAATTATTAGAACTGTCTGCATTCTGCGGACGATTCTCTGATATACCCTGGAGGTCTAGGGTGGTTTTGAGTCTAACAGGGGCCGCGGATCAAGCTCAAAATGTCGAACGGACTTCCCTCAAATTGGAACCAGAGCTTTGTGAAAACAAAAACTTGCGGATGCGGAAACAAAAGGAGGAGAATGTGTCAATTGACAACCTGGCATCGGTTGAGATGGGAAGGGGTCGGTCTGTTTTATTCCCACTTTACATCAGCGCTTGCGTCTTGGATCAAACAAACGGGGCTGGAGCTGTTACAGACGACGCTTCAGATGGACAGGCAGATCTTTGACATCGTCATATAACAATGAAAAGCGTATTCGAACATCTTCAGAGCCTTGGTTGTCGAATCGTCTCAGTCGGATAAATTACAGCTCACTTCCAGCTTTATATTCCCCACGCTGGCAGGTGCTCGTTGAGCATTGGTCATCGTGTACCGGTATGAGGGAGCTCATGGCGTAACACATAGTGGAGTGCATTCGTGAATAGAACTTGGTTTCGTGACACGCTACTACTATGTAGTATAGCTCTGTAAGTTTTGTCGCGATATCAAACATGTCATATATCATAGAGTGCCCGGACAACATGGGTCGTCTCTTATTAGCTCGGACAGTAGTTCACAACCGGACGAGGCTAAGAGTATAAGGGTACCTGATAGGTCAGTACCTAGGTGAGTTAGGTAGAGAATACACTATTAGCTCTCTCTTGCTCAAACGAAGCTTTTAGAGCCTAGATAGTAGAGTAGCAGATGCCAAATAATATTTTTTGCTGTCGACCTACGACGTGACGTTAATCGGGATGATATCAACTTTGATGTCACAGGAGCGGCGCATCAGAGTGTTTATATGGAGTGAACACACTAATTCATAAGCTACCTACTAACTACTAACCTACCTAACTTGCTGAGGTAAGTACTACAGGCAGTCTTACGACAATCGTTTTGTTACCTATTGCAATCAATCAACAAGAGGATACCAGTAGCCTGCTCTGATAGTTGCAAGGAAATTCAAAATCAAAGAAACTGGTGTTATGTGGGCTTGCCCGAGTGAGGGGTGAGCTCGGACACGCCGCCACTGTGGCAGGTAATACATCAACATCCGCAGGTAATTTCCCTCCTCCTGAACCAAAATGAAGCCTTTATTAAGTAGAGCCTACAAGTACCCGACCTACCGGCTGCAGAATCAGTCAGACAACGTAATCTTTCCATGATGGAAAGGGTCGCAACCAGATAATACAAAATGATGGAGACACTCAGATGTTATAGCATTCAAAGTCACGCAATAACTCGCCTTGCGAAGTAGTAGTCATCTTCAACAATGTCGATCCCTATTTCTTACTGAAACGCATCTGTATGGACCAGAAGTACGTACGGATAAAAATGTCGAGATACGCGGAAGGCGCTGCGGGCGTTGGACCGACTCGTTTCAGGCCCCCCAGCCTAGCCTGTCTAGGGTCCTAGAGAGGATTTTCAGGGAGCGTCTATGGAAACGTAGCGTCTGGCGTGTTGATGAACTATCCCCTACAAACCCCGCCATGCCACTTCGAGTCAGTCCATGGAGCCTGCATGATGGATCCTGTCCTTTCTCCATTCCCAAATTCGACAAACAAGTAACCCAGTCCGATCGTCTAATACGTGACTGACGTGACAAGGGTGTGACTTTGGCATTATCCCCAAAATTTCGGGATCTCATCTCGACAATAGTTATGAAGCAAGGGATTCTAAATTCCCCTTCGATCCTGGCCCCTAACATACTACCAATCACTGGTCTCGTGACGACCAAGTTGTTGTAAACTGGTTTTTGCAACCACCGCAGATACGTCTCTAAAATAATTTTGGCCCTTCGTCCTTGACCTTTTGACCATACAACCTATCGACCGCTTGTTCTAGTTCGTCACCACCTTTCACAGCGCGACCAGCCAACCTACCTACTACGTGCGACGCTTGGAAAGAACGAACCCCCTTTTATCAACCGCCCGCTTCTGTCAAATACAACAAATCGCAGATAAGACCTGTATTTAACAGAACCAAATTAATTCTGGTTTCCTTTTCAGCATGTTTGCAGTGGCTGCGACAATCGATCAAATATTAATATCTTTCAGCTTGCTTGTTGTCTTCAACTAGTCTAGCTGACTATCACCACACTACCTACACTGCCAAACCATCCGACTCGATCGCGACGAACCGTCATGACACAACACCGACGAGACGAGAATGTCTCTCCTATGGACCTCACTCCTCGAACGGCATCCTCGTCGAGCTCAAAATTTCAACTCGCTTCCGCTCCTACGTCCAGAGCAAACCCCGATACTCTCGTGCCTCCTATAGATGTCAAAGTCTCAGGTTCGCCGGACGCCCTTGATTCTACTACAGAAACAAATCGAACATTAAATATCTTAAAACATGGGCACGATTCGGCACCTTCGTCGGCTATACCCAAGTCTACCCCAGCTTCAACCAAGTCGCTCAAAGATCATGGCATAAACGATCGAGATTTTGGCCTTGCAACTGATCCTGATGGACAAGATCATGCCCAGGCACTTTCCAGACCAAGCATACAGCTCACCGGTGCTGACGGCCTCGATACCCCCCCTACATTTACCAGGGGCAACTCATGGGAAGAACCGGACACTCCAGGCAAATCTCGCGGGACTTCTTTGATGTCCAAACTCAAGGCACTTACCAACAACAGTGGCTTACCAACCCCAAAATCGCCGACTGTTGCTGGTCCCTCCAGTCAGGGTATTCAGTCGAATCTCAATTCTCCAACACGACCGAACCGTGGTATCCCAGGGACTTTGACAGAGGAAGACACGGACGCTGACGCTGACGCGGAGGAGACTGCCGATGAAGGCAACCCCGAGGACGGGAAGCAGAAAAAGAAGAAGCAGAAGAGGATGATGCGTCGCACGAAGAAAACAAACGTTTCAACCCCAGGAACTCCAAGGCGATTTGCAGCCGATACAGATGTACTTGATACCTTCGACCAATTGGTAAAGCGACGTGCAAGCATGCCTGATACAGCCCATGAATATGGCGTCTCAGAGGGTGAAGGTCGAGATCGCTTGGGAATGTCCTTCCGCCGGGGAAACTCTTGGATGACATCCGCCATGCGGCCTCCTGGTGAGGAGGCCGATGAGGTCGAAAGCCCTGGCGCTGTTGGAAGACGAGCAGGCCATGTTCGTCGGATCACTGTATTTGGTGGTGGTGGTGTTTCTGACGGTGATGCCATGACCCCCCGGCGACCCTTCTTCACATCTGAGCGAGCGTCCACCTTTGGTGCTCAAAAATGGAAGCAGGTCAAAAACACACTCAAACTACTGAGGCAGAAGAAGGAAGACCGTTTTGACTACTACAAGTCAGCCGAGTTAATGGCCGAGCTACGAGCTGGTGCTCCTGCTGTGCTCATGCTCGCCAGCATGATTCAGAGGGATGAACACGGAAACAAGAGAATCCCGGTTCTTCTTGAACAGCTCAAGCTTCGTATCAAGGACAGCTCTCCCATGGAGGATGATGATAAAGATCGCCATTGGCTTTTCACCATCGAACTTGAATACGGAAGTGGACCTAGCAGAATGAGCTGGACCATTAGCCGAACGCTAAGGGATATCTACAATTTGCATTTGCGGTACAAGTTTGCTATCAACAACGAAAAGTACATGCCTGGACGTATGGATTTGGGTGGCCGACCGAAACAGCCAAAGTTTCCCTACTCAGCCTTCCCTTATCTTCGTGGTGCTCGAAAGAAGGGCGAGGAGAGCGACGACGAAGATCAAGCCAGTATTCGTGGAGATGAAACAGCTGGCGAAGGCACTGCTGCCGAGGCGGCAGGCAATGGTGTCTTCAGCGACCCCGAAACACTCAACGGCATTCCGCGAAGAAAGTCCCGTAATTTTCTGGGCATGGGCCCAAGACGCAGATCTACAGGCATTACTGATCCTGGTGAAATGTCCAACACCGAGGGCCCGGGAATGCCTGCTATGGACATGGCAACGCGGAGACAGCGTTACGTTGAGAAACAGCGACGTATTTTGGAGAAGTATCTCTCTGAGATGATAAGATGGCTCATGTTCAGAGCTGATAGCAACCGACTTTGCCGCTTCCTCGAACTTTCTGCCCTTGGCGTTCGACTTGCTGCCGAGGGCAGCTATCACGGAAAGGAATGTTACCTTCATATTCAACCCTCAAAGGGTCTCGACTTCCGCCGTGCATTGACGCCAGCCAAGGTTGTTTCTCGACGCAGCCGAAAATGGTTCCTCGTGCGACAAAGCTACATTGTGTGTGTAGAATCTCCCGAGAATATGAATATTTTCGATGTCTATCTAGTAGACTCAAAGTTCAGCATTTCTTCGAAGAGAAGCAAGGTAAAGGCGATCAATTCCAATGAGAAGAAGGCCGAAATCGACTTGACTGTGGAGGCACCCCCTGATAAGCACCACACCATGACTCTGCGTTCGTCTGAGCGTAAGATCCGCCTCTTCTCTCGCAACCAGTCCGTCATGAAGCAGTTTGAGGATTCGATCAGTCAAATGCTTAAGCAGACACCTTGGTACCAGGAAAAGCGCTTTGATAGCTTCGCTCCGGTGCGAACCAACGTGTTTGCTCAATGGCTCGTCGACGGTCGCGACTACATGTGGAATGTCTCCAGAGCTATCAACATGGCTCGCGATGTCATCTACATTCATGATTGGTGGCTAAGCCCCGAACTGTACATGCGAAGACCGGCAGCCATTAGCCAAAAGTGGCGCCTAGATCGACTGTTGCAGAAGAAGGCCAGAGAAGGTGTCAAGGTCTTTGTTATTGTTTACCGAAACGTCGAGGCCGCCATTCCAATCGATTCGGAGTACACCAAGTTCTCCTTGTTGAACCTCCACCCTAATATCTTCGTTCAAAGATCTCCTAACCAATTCAAGAAGAACCAATTCTTCTTCGCTCATCATGAGAAGATTTGCATTGTGGATCACGATGTAGCCTTTGTAGGAGGCATTGATCTGTGCTTTGGACGTTGGGACTGCCCTCAGCATCCAATTGTTGATGATAAACCGACTGGTTTTGAGATGTCTGAGACGCCCAAAGACGCAGAGCACTGTCAACTGTTCCCCGGTAAAGATTACTCGAACCCTCGTGTACAGGACTTCTTCAGGCTCAATGAGCCATACGAAGAGATGTATGATCGAACTAAAGTACCCCGAATGCCTTGGCACGATGTAGCCATGCAAGTCGTTGGTCAGCCTGCAAGAGACTTGACTCGCCACTTTGTCCAACGTTGGAATTATTTGCGCCGAGGACGCAAGCCCACTCGACCCTTGCCTTATCTACTTCCTCCCCCGGACGCCAACATAGACGAGCTGAAAGAGCTTGGGCTTACTGGAACGTGCGAAGTTCAGATCTTGCGATCTGCTTCCACATGGTCTCTGGGCATCGAACAGACCGAACACAGTATCCAGAACGCATATATCAAGATGATTGAGGAGTCAGATCACTTCGTCTACATGGAGAACCAATTCTTTATAACAAGCACTGAAGCATACAACACCCGAATTGTGAACCGTATTGGAGACGCTCTAGTTGAACGTATTATCCGGGCCCACGAGAACGACGAAGACTGGCGTTGCGCCATTGTCATCCCTCTAATGCCTGGCTTCCAAAACACAGTCGATGAACAGGAAGGTACGAGTGTGCGGCTGATCCTCATGTGCCAGTACGCAAGCATCTGTAGAGGCGAGCAGTCCATCTTTGGTCGGCTCAGAGCCGCGGATATTGAGCCTGAGGAGTATATCAGTTTCTACTCGCTTCGCCAGTGGGGTATCATGAGCAACGACGTCCTTGTCACTGAGCAGCTCTACATTCACGCCAAAACAATCATTGTTGATGATCGAGTGGCTCTTATCGGCTCTGCCAATATCAATGAGCGATCAATGCTTGGTAGTCGCGATTCTGAGTGTGCTGCGATTGTTCGGGACACTGACATGATCAACTCGACCATGGCTGGAAAACCTTACCAGGTTGGCCGTTTCGCCCATACACTCCGTCTTCGACTAATGCGAGAGCACCTGGGTCTGGATGTTGATGAAATCCTGGAGGAAGAACGCCAGGAAGAGCTCGACCGCCAAGATTTTGAAAAAGAGATGGAGGAGATCTACGAAGAGGAAGATAATGGCCCATCTGACCCCTCAAGACTATCTGTCAAGCGCCCTGAACCCCCGCGCATTCCCAGCATTAATCGCGACCTCGATGCTGCCGTTGAAATTGAAGAGAGCAGCAACAGTAGCAGCAGCAGCAGCCACGGTAGCAATGCAGAAGCGGAAGGCACAGCCATAAATGGGCCAGTAAGCAAAGTAAAGCATGAGTTGGATGTGACTGGCTATGGTCCTGATCGTTGGAAGAGTGCTGAGAAGACAGGCCTTGATGCTGGCCGTGACTCTGTTATCATAAATGGTAGGGAAGTCCTTGTTAACAATATCAGCAACGAAGGCAAGGGCACGCTGCAGTCACCCGCGGAAGCCCAGCCGCATGTCCCCCAGCCTGATAACAGATATCTCGACCCTGGAAACCACAACGACGGCCTCCCACCCATGCCTGCCTTGAACCGCCGTACCACAGATCAACTTGGCCTCCCTCGTCCTGCGCAGCTGCCTTCTTTACCGATCAGTGACGATACTGATATCGGCGGCCCTCCGTTGCACATCGATCCTGAGACAGGAAAGCCGGTCAATGGTGTATTTCACCCTATGGCCGCTGATATTCAACTGGCACATATCGACAAAAACTGCATGATCGATCCGGTGAACCCCAACTTCTTCGATGAGATCTGGAATCGTGCTGCGCAGAACAACACCAAGCTTTATCGTCGGGTGTTCCGCTGCATGCCTGACTCGGAGGTCAGTACTTGGGCCGAGTATAACGCATATACTGCATATGGGGACAGGTTCCGCAAGAGCATGGAACCCGGCCAATCCAGAGGTGAAGACTCCGAGTTCCCTCCTTCGTCGAGACACCGCAATTCCACAGCTGGCGGGGCAGGCGTTGGCGCACCAGGACCCGAGGTGATGGCCAAGGCCACCGAGACAGAGGCGGAGAAGGCATTGGGAAAGATGACCGAGAAAATTTCTCTTGGCGGGCACCATGAAGAGGATAGGATTAAAATTGTTATTCCTGATGAAGGTCATGGTGGTCTCGATGAGAAGAAGACAATGAAAGATGGCGAAGCTCTCTCATCACGACCTAACACTGGACTAGATACCGAAAATGCTGTTGATGCTCAGCACCATGTTGAGGCGCCGTCTCCTGTATATTCACCTGGAGACACCCCATTCCCGGCTTTTGACGGAGGCAGCAACGGAAGGTTCCTAGAGCCTCAAGCAGGTACCAAGGATCGAGAGAGGCGAACCACTTTCTCCACTCTCGAAAAGCCATCTTCAAGGGATACCAACGCTCCTCCACCCGGCCAATTCGGTTCAGTGAAGCGCAGGCGCCGCGCAACTACTAAGAACAGTCGACGTGGTTTCAGTATAGACGATATGCCCAACCGGGGACAAGCCGAGGAACTTCTCAACATGGTACAGGGAAACATCGTTCAGTTCCCGTACGACTGGCTCCTTACTGAGGAGCAGAATGGAAATTGGGGCTACCAAGTCGATGGCGTTGCACCCCTGGCTATCTAGTAAGTCTACCCCTGTAACCATTGTTGCCAACGATGCTAACAAGTCACAGCAACTAAACTTGACTGCCCCTGACACTACATTATTTGAGTGGTGTTTTCGACATACTAGTGCACTAGAGCATTGCATGGAGTTGATTAGGTGTTTTGATTATTATCGTAAGGAAAGCATCCGACGGGCACGGTCATCTTCTGGCACACGGGGTTTCCTTCTATTAGCTAGTCTTATATATACACGTTCCATAACAAGAACCACCCATACGTCTATATTACAATTTTAATACAAGCAGTCTTAATCTACACTCTTTCACTGACCCAGATAGCACCCCGACAGCCGGCCCGGATGACGCCGGTAAGAAGCCAATGTGGCTCCGCCTTTTGTGCATCATGCTCAACAGCATGATCTAGATGCTCCAGTTCCTCGTCTCGAATCACTCGAAGGGTTTTGACAAGGCTCGACAATTCCTCGCCAACCTCATAGCCTTCGGTCTCCCACTGCGTGACCATCTCCAAAAGGGTTCGGATCTGTTCGTTGTAGTGACCACCAATCTCGGTTTCAACAGCCTCCGTGCAAGCCATAGCAGCTTCGTGACCCATCATAGCGGTTGACCAACCTAGACCAGTAGCCATAACGGACCACAGGGGGTACATGGCAGTAGGTCGGATACGATGTTTGTGGATGAGACTGTTGAACGTTTTGAAGTGACCGTCTTCTTGGTCATACATATGCGCCATCAGCTTGCGGAGGTGCGGCTTTGAGCGGGCAAGGATGGGAGACTGAGCGGCATAGATGAGAACGGCAGCAAGCTCGCCAGCCTGGTTGACACGAAGCTAGCAGCATGTTAGTCGTCAACAGACTCAGCATTAATTTGGAAAGCATACAGCAGAGTCGAGATAGTCACGTTGCTCTTGTGTGAGTGGTTTAAGATTTTTAGGAGTTTTGGAAGATTCGTTTGATACAACGGCTTGAGCATTTGCTGTCGACGCAATAGTACGAATGCATGGCCTGCAAAGTGTTGGTGTAGAGCGTGCTCTAAGAGAGCGCAAAGGTCTCATCAGAGCCCTAGATGAAGCCATGCCTGTAATTGCTATAAAGCCCTGAAACTGCTTCTTCGTTGCCCATTAATAGCGGACCTCGAATCGGACGACAAAGTATGACGGCGCCGAATATCTCATTGAATAGCGACTCTGAGCCGGATTAAAGCCTTCTCCGTACCGTGCACCAGCCACACACGTGCGACGACATGACATACCCTCTGACCAATAAGATTTGCCCAGGAACTTCGATTCCAGAACAGGTTGAGAAAGAGCAAGCTATTCAGCTCTTTTACTTTTGGCACAAACGGCTTCTTGTTCTCTACCATCAACAATTGTCTTTCTCATCGCTTCAACACCCCGCGCGCACGTTTGCGCATCTTTTTGGACCCCTTTCATCCCCGAAATTCCTGCTCTTTCATCCAGACACGCGTATTACGCGACTGTCTAATTACACGACTGCTATCCCCTGAACTATTGCGCTTCGGGTTCCCATTGACCTACGACAGTACTCGCCATGTCTGACGTTGAAGATGACCTTCTCGATCTTGCGGGTAGATCCTCAGACGATGAGGGTTCTGACAACGGAAGCAGACGGGGATCAGCGTCGCCGCCACCAGTAAAGAGGAGCGGCTCTAAGAGGGAATCCGGAAGTAAGGCGCGTCGAGGAGGTGGTGATGATTCCGAGGAGGAAGGCGAGGCGTAAGTCACTCCTTCGTTGGGCAGTGCACAGGTTGAGCTTGGGTCCCGGAGAGATTGTTCACTTTTCCTCCTGCTTCCCAGTCATCTTGTTCTCTACCGTTCACCCGTCCTTTGCTGACCTATTCTGGTTTAGGTCTTCTGCTCCTGGAACGCCAAACTCGCTCGAGTCCGCTCCTATGGATGAATCCGATTCTGATGCTGAGCCATCACGAGGACGAGCTGCCGCTGCGGATGACGACGATGAGAACTACCCAGTCGACGGTCGATACAAGAGTCAGAAGGAGAAGGCAGAGATTATGGCTCTACCAGAACTAGAGCGCGAGCAGATCATTGCTGATCGAATGACCGAGATTGAGCGCCAGCGTCAGAACCGTCTACTTCGTCAAATGGTTAGCAACATGGAGAATGAAGAGCGCAAACAGGTTAAGAAGAAGCGCAGCGCCGGAACTGCCGAGTTGGAAGATGGCGATCGAAAAGCATCACGACCGCGCACGGAGACGAAGAGAGAAACCGCAATGGATTCGCTGCGTCAAGCCAAGGCGGAAAAGGCACGCAGACGAGAGGATCTTGAGAAACGAAAAGACAATTACTCATCGCGCCGGGGTGATTCTGGGGCTGAAGATAGTGACGATGACTATAACCGTGGACGTTCACCTACCCCCGACGTTGACGAGGTACGCGATCAGCCACCAGCTGAGCTGCGTGACTATGACCGTGTTCGACTGGGACGAAATGAATTTGCCCAAGTCTGCTTCCACCCTGGGTTCGAGCAAGGCATCATCGGATGTTATATTCGCATTGCTCTAGGACCACACCCTGAGACAGGCATAGAGCAGTATCGCATGGCTGTGATCAAAGGTAAGTGACGATGAGGATGATGCCATGGATGACACTGACGTCGTTCGCAGGCTTCTCAACGAGCCGACCGTATGCCATTCAAGGACCCCAAGGTGTGCTCGTTACCGATCAGTACGTAAAGGCGGCACATGGAAAGGCAATCAAAGAGTTTCCTTTCATCGCCGCCTCGAGTGGAAAGTTCACAGATGTATGCTTGACATGAATCTGTTAACCAAGTTATATAATACTGACTCGCCCAACAGAGTGAACTCAACCGGTACAAGGTCACATGCCATAACGAGGGCGTGACTCTTCCAACCAAGGCCTATTTAACTGATAAAGTCGATGACATTAACAGACTGATCAATCACTCGTGGACTTCCGAAGAGATCAAAGCCCGACTGGCTCGAATTAGTGATTTGAAACGTCGGTTTGACCCAGCCGAGAGAGAGCGTATTGCCAAATTACTCGACGAAGCAAGACAACGTGGTGACGATGACAGAGCCGAAGAGTTACAAGAGGAACTTGACAACCTTGGCTCGCAGCGTTTGGCGTTTAGGACGAGCTTGGGGTCATCAAAGCATTCGGAAGAGCCCAAGGTACAAAGCGAACAAGACCGGCTGGCTGAGCGTAACCGTGAGAATCGGCGTTTGAACGCGGAGGCAGTTCGGAAGGCCCAGTTGAAGGAGAAAGCCAAGTCGAAAGAGATCGAGGCAGCTCTTAAGCGCGGCGAGACATATCAAGGCGACATGTCGAGGCGATTACGGACCAAGGCCAAGTTTGTTCACGATGCTAATGAAAAGGTGGAACAAAAGCCAGCAAATGGTAGCGGGGCCAGTACTCCTGGAAACAGCACATCTAAGCCGGCGGCCAGGTCTCAGCTACTACCCCATCTGGTGAAGTTGCAAGAAGAGAAGCATAAGGAGAAGGGCATTCCGACAATCCACAAACCTCTGATGGACGACGACGTAATTGGGTCACTGGACCTGGATATTGATGTTGAAATTTGAGGAAACAGAGAAAGGTTAGACACAGAAGCATGATAAGAAGCGATTTTCGGTTGTATATTTATTGATTTCTTTGGCGGCGGGCTAAAGCAAAAAGGAAGCACAGGGCGGATTGCATCTCAGCCTCCATGAAAACCCACCTGGAGGTGATAACTAGACATGTGCCACTACCAGACAAATAAACTATTTTAATTTTGACGATGAAATCAAGAGCCCGTGAGTAGTGCCTGCTCTGGTGTATTACTACGGCAAGGAAGCTCAAGCCCAACTGGAGTAACGCTCTATTGTACTCTGTTTCTACCCCCAGTTCCCTGCGACTATACCTTTGGAAGCTTAGATAGTGTCCTTATAACTAGTGTCCTGTTACGGATTCGTCCAGATGTTCTATCGTTTGGCATCAGGCCCATTCTCAAAAGCTGCGTATGTCTCTAATCATGTTCATCTCGCCAAGTCAATTGCACGTAACGTCTTCTGTCTACCGCTTGTCCAGTGTCCGACGGTCTCTAAGAAAATCAAACTTGCCCTGCATTCTCCTCACAACATGGTAGACGATCATCAATGCTTGGGTGACTAGCACAAAGGCAACGGTCTCGGCCTTATTTCTAACCTTTTGAGTCAATGCCAGGTCTGATCTGACGAGCTTGCCATCCATTTCATCCTCAAACTTCTGGCATACCTCGAGGTACAAACGTGGATCATCAGTGATCACACCGTCGATGAGTGGAGGTCCTTGTACGTTCCTGTTAGGAAGCATTGGGTGACCTAAATTCTGACGGATGCACCATTCCATACGACGAGGTTGGTTGACGGTCCATGTCATGAGAAGCTTGTCGGTTCGCTGGAGCTCTCGTAAGAAGAGCTTGCCCGAGGGACCAACAAGGGTATTCTGGTTGAGACTGAACCCGAGGTTCGGGATTTTCAGGAAATGATGTGAGTACAGGAGGGAGGCGCTGATATGAGCTAGAGGATAGGTCGGGAGTTGACTACGTGCGGCCTGCAGGAATGAAGCCTATTGGATCATGTCAGCTACAAGCCAGAACAGACTCATGGATGAACATATTGTAGCTTGAGGGTGTAAACGTAGAGAAGCAACTCACGTTCCAACATCCAAGTACAATACGCTGATCCCATGACACCGGCCCCTGGACGCTATTCAACGCTCTTGCAATAGCGGTCATTAAATCTGCAGGGTTATCATTGAGCTGAAAAAACTTGGATCAGCTTCTGTTTCGTGGGGCATGCTGGTGTTGATCATGATACCTTAATATCCAGAACAACCCAGATCTTTTCTAACTCGGGCTCGGTCAACCATTCAAGGAAGTCTTTAAGCCGCGGCATGGGCTCATGGGGCTCGGCTACTGTACGTATAGTACTGAGATACTCCCATGAGCATTCTGAAATACGCGCGTCTACCCCGAAGCAACGCTTCAGTGATGGATCCTACTTACACGTCAGATGAGCTCAGGATAGCCGAACAAGATAAAGGTAGATTGGCATCTTGTAGCAACCAATGGGCACCGAGTCTCGACTTACATGTGATATCACGGCTATACCATCAGAAGAGAGATGCACATCTGTCTCTATAGCGTGAGCCCCGGCTGCAACTGCACCTCGGAACGCAGCCATTGTATTTTCTGGCCAGTCGACTTTTGCGCCGCGATGAGCAATCGCCTGTGGAAATCGACGGGAGGGATCTCTGAGTGATGGACGTGCAACGGCCCATGGTGCTGTGGTACGGATTTTATTTAGTGGTGTTGCGGGCTGCAGAAGTTTGCTTTGTTTCACTCACCTTGAGGGACAGCCGCTGACTGGGCATCCTTGTTAACAAGAGCTTGTCTTTCCGTCGCCATTGTAGTTGTTGATCGTGAAGATTGGTGAAGGCTCTTCAGTGAGAGAATTGGGGTAGCTGCTTCAACTCTTTCCCCGTGATAACGTCCCCAGTGATGGATTGACCAAGCGAACCGATGAAAACACCTCTTGTTATTGAGGAATAACACATTCATCGGTCCTAGAAGCTGCAAGACATAGATATGGACACTCTTGCCCTGCCATGTGTCATGGTTAATGGACCCTTCCCCATTAATCAGATCCACCGCCAGAAGGGAAAGGCAGGAGATCTACGTCAGTATGTACCTACTTAAGTACAGTACAGGGTCTAAGACGGCGGCTGTAGTTGGAGACGTCATTCCAAGCAAATACACGCACGGCCACACTTCACTTTCACCAGCCTCATTTACCACGGGTGCCTTCTCAGGTAGGTAGGTAGGTAGTTTACGAGGAGTGCAATTTTAACACCGCTTATAGATCTAGTAGTTGAGTCAAGCTTTCCTTGGCCACATGTTATTAATTCGTGCATAGCTGAGATGCAATAATGCGGCACAATGTAGCTCTGTTCCAGAAACTCAGTCTCTGTTGAAAGATGCCGAGGCATTGGATCTGACAAGGGACGATAACCGTTCTTGTATACAAGCTTGCAACTATATACACTAGCCTTCGCCGTATTGTAAGGTCTGTCCTTGAGCTCCGTATTTACTGTTAAACCAACGAGAATGGGAGTCAATGATGATGGATGGACAATGTCTGACGAATTCATGTTCCCGATGTTGAAGTGAAATTGATGAAATATTTAAACTGTTAATCCAAAATAATAATAACAGAGACCCCCCGGGAAGCCCTAGCTGTCTCCCAAAGATCATAAAATCGTTTCAAGTTCCATAAATCAAAGCCAACGCTATCAAGTCAACCAAGTACCCGAACACCCAATCTAAGAACACCACCGGCCCAAGGTATCATATTCTTTTAAACGCCATTACTGAATAGGAAACGTGTCCATCCGGTCAGAAATCACATACCCCTCGTGGCCGTGCTGCTGGGCCACCATGTGGTTGCGGTAGTCGACACTGTCAACGCTCAATCCAAGTTCCGAAGGGCCAACCTCCTCACCCGAGCTAAGGCTTTCATCGCTCATGCTGAGGACACTCTGAGGAGGTTGTGGGTTGTTTCCAAACTCGGTGATGCTGAAGCCGCCAAGGTCCCAATTGTCAGGGGGCCAATCGCCGCAGTTACTTACAGCGATCGCACTCTCGTTGACAAGTCCCTGCCCGCCGTAGATAGCATCGTAAACATTGTTCATGCCGCCATCCATTGATCCTAAAAGGGTCTCCCATTCAGTAGTCGAAACTCCATTCATTTTCGCGGCAGCCATAGGAGAATTTACAACCATGTGGTTGGTCTGAGGTGTCGCTCCAGAATGAGGGTGCATACGGTTCTGGTGGGGTGAGAGCGGTTGCGGGGACTGCGAGGGGTGGGCGAATGGCATGAAGTCAAGGTTGCGAGACAGAGGAGAAGCCTCGCGCTCAGGTCTGGGAGATGCCGACATACGATGACCTCGTCGAGCCACATGAGCCTCGGTATGGAGGTTGTCAAAAGACTGACGAGCCCGAGCACGGTAAATATCAGGTCGAGACTCAGTTTCACATGGCATCGTCATGCGGCGCATCCTCTCCTGGTGGTCCATGAGATTGCTCTCACTGGATGCAGCGGCCGAGAGCTGACCGAAAGGATAGGCTGTGCTTCTCTTCTTCTTGGACTTCGAGACGGCTCCGGTTGGTGGCGAGCCTCGGTTAGAGGTTGGCACAGACACCTCCCGTGAAGTGTGCATTGGCGAGACAGCGGATTCGTCAACAGTGACAAGCATGCTGGCCACACGCTTGAAGTCGAACGACCCAGAGGCATCCGCCTTCTCCAAGATGTGGATCACGGAATTTACCAAGCGTTCGTCATCGCGCATTATCTTACTGTCTTGCTTGAGATCGATTGAGTGGTAGAGCAACGTCATGCCGCAGATCACCAGTAGATCAGTCTTGTTCAGGCAGAATGAGAAAGTCATGCCACGCTCTTCAAGGAGCTGGATAATCTGAACAATGTGCTTGCTCGATGATCCGATTGACATCAAGGCCGACGCCGCCTTGGAACCCAGACTTGAGCCAACGGCAGGACGATAGATGAGTGTGCGGATGTAGTAATAAGCCAGAGCCAATAGAGGCGAGCGGCTGCCAGTCACATCTGTTGACGGTTTGTCTTGAACAAAGTTGAGTCTCAGATGAGAAGGCAGCTGATGGTACAAAGCATCCAGCTCACTCTCAAGAGAAGCCATCTGTTGAAGAGATATCTCATAGGAGCTTGAGGCGGGGTAGTTCTTCTCTAGTACCTTGGCAAGAACGCGCGTCGCACGAAACAGGGCCAGTGCATTGGACAAGCGAGTGTACTCGCCGGGAAGAGTAGGTTGGAAACCTTTCTCAGTCACATACTCATCGTCGGTGTCGCATGGGTATTCGGTCTGGATTTCGTCCTCTTTAAGGAGCTTGGGAAGACCGAGAGTGGCAGCAGAGAAACAGTCGAGGGTGTAGAGAGTCCAGAAGACCTTCTTGCGAGTCTCGATTGTAAGAGCACCGAAGGAGAATCTCTTCTGGCTCTGGTGCAAGCCCAGGCGATGAGAGAGACTAACGGCAATGGCCTTGTAGTGTTGAAGGCGCTTGTAGTCGGCGCGCATTGTGCAGTAGAGAAGAGCAAGGGTGAGGCATTGTAGGGTGTTCATGGTGTTCTCCATCGAAATGGCTTCAAGAGCGGCCTGCCATTGCTGCTCACAAGCGACAAGCTGGGAGAGATCGGGGTTGTCTGATGAGAGGCCAGCGATGCTGAAGACAAGGTAGAGCTGTGCAAGCTTGTGTCCGCTCTTGACCTTTTCTGGGTCGGCAACAAACTCCTCGTAGACATGGAGGAATGTGGGTTTATGGAGGATAGGGAAGAGAGGCGCCCACTCTTGGAAGTAAACGTTGACGCAGCGGTCGGAGAAGATGCGAGGAGGAGCTACAAGTGACTGCTCAGGGGACTTATGACCAAGGGGCTTACAGCCCTGGACATGCAAGAATGCTTCCGTGTTGAAATCGGTGCTGGGCTTTCCGGCTTCTTGGATTTTACGCTTGAAGGCGTCTGTTGGATACGTTAGTTCAGGTCGATTGGGAAACCATAAGGGTTAGTTACCTATAAACATGCGACCACTGGATGCGCCCATAAAGTAAGAGTCGGAATTCTCGACTCCGAGTAATAAAGGCGCGGCTTGAACACGAAAGGTGTCCTCTTTTGTAAACTGGGCTTCGTTCCGGGGTTCTGGGGCAGCAGGGCTGCTCACGGGCATTGAAAGACTTGATCGGTTACCGTGGATCTTGGAAAGCATATCGATCTTCTCGTCCTTCTCATCTAATAAATCCTTGAGCTCCCGGAGTTCGCTTTCTAATTGTCGTACGCGTTCCTCCAAAGATTCGGTATATCCACGAGGGAATGCGCGACGGCTGAGTTTATCACTTGTTCGACATTCAAAGCCGACGTTGGCGCACTGGGAACATGTTGGGCGTATTCCATCACAGCGGATCTTTTTGCTTCTGCATCGATCACAAGCCTGGGCAATCCGGCTCTGAGAGCTAGTGCCCACCTTGATGACCTTCATGGGAAGAATTCCGGGCATTTTGGTGGTTATATGTGAATGGTCGTGTCGTATTATTATGGAGTTGTGTGAGAAAGGCGGCCGAATTGCCGAAACAAAGGCGATGGCCGTAGGTTGCCAGGGTTGCTTTGTTCCTTATGTATTTATTATATTTTGTTGTATTGCGTATGTTCTGTCGCCAACTGAGTCGTCCACGATTATATCGTGAAAATCGAAGTTTTCAAATGGTTCCGATATTTTGTACTCAGGTAGATATTGAATAGCCGAGGTCTTTGAATCACAGCAATTTAAGTGATAGACTAAGTGAATGCAGGTGTGTTGTGAGTGGATGATCTGATTGGTGGGGTTAAAGTAAAGTCGTGGTATAAGGTTGGGTAGAGAGATGTGTGGGTATCTTGGACTGAGAAGAAGAGATGATGCTGAGATATATATATTGAACAAAGGGTAGCCCAAAAGGGGAAGGGATAGATACAATGGTAAAGATGGAAGATAAATTGAGGAAAATAGATAAGATTCAGGATTCCTGGGGTGGGAAAGACCAAGATTTAGTAGAAATGAGGAAATGGGAATGGGTTGAGTCTTGTCCTTGAGGTGTGGAGACAGAAGTGGAAATCCTGGGGGAGGACCAGGGCAGGGATGAAGTGGAGGGTCAGTGCCATCCATGCCTGTCTCTTTGATGGATGCTAGCATTGCTGGGTACTAAGATAGGTACCTAAGTTAAGTTCCATGGATCCATGAGATGAAGAGACCTACCTTCTCTCACCAAGTGCGGGTGCAGGTGCAGTCTGGAAATGTGGGCGTGTTCTTGGCGTCCCAGTACCAGTCTTTTGGTCTGGGCAACCTGGGCAGGCGCGGACCATGACGATGAGGGAGGTACAGTGTGTGCGAGACGTTGCAGAGCACATGGTTGACGTCTTGTCAGGTCCATAGGCAGGCACCTGTTGACTGCAGATGCCGAGCTCAATAGATGGATGCGCCGATGTGCCCAAACAACTTACAGTGTGAGCTCGAGAGCGGTTCCCACTGGGTTTTCCAAGACTCGTTCCATAGTCGAATTCGGATCACACTAGGTCCCCGAAAGTGGAAGAAAAGGAAAATACCTAGGTACCGAGATGTGCTGTGAGCGCCCGACTTTCGTGGGTAGGTACATGCGGTACTTGCAGCCGCAGCTGCCGTTCAAGATGATCCTAGCGTGAATAAGGCCGGTCGGGTAGGCGTGTTCCACGACAATTATATGGGGGCATTGCGAGGGTGTGTCGTTAGTTGAAAGACACCTATAATTGTAGAAGCATCAAGACTCGAGATAGGTATTCGACTCTACCCTCAACTGAGTATAGTTCAGCTTCAACTGAAGTGAGCTGTCAGACCTTCCGTCATACCCATGTTTCCCAAAAGAAAATCTGAATGTCTTGAAAACATAAAGGAGTCACCAGCCAATCCTAGCTCCAGGCCAATCCTACCGAGGTCAAACTGTTCCGAGGTAGCTTGTTACAAGTTTGACGAAATCTTGGCCTTTTGATGTACCTAATCATCTGCCTGAGTATCTCTGTCCATCAAGCGCCAACCACGGGTCGAATCCAAAACGCATTTTTCAATGCACAAGCATACATAATATCTCCAGAGCACAGTAGTTATCATGATATTGGTATTAATAATATCCATGGCTTTATCTCCTAACCACAGCCCACAGAAGTTCTTTGACCTCAACGTCGGGAAGTGGCACCACCGGCACAACTCTAGAACACTCCGAAACGTGAAGAACAGCCCACTACTTCACACCCTCCCGGCCTTTTCCGCCTCTATGCCAGCCCATTTCTTCAAAAACAAACACTCTCCTCGATAGGGTTTCTTTACCCCAGATTATTCGAGAATACTATTGATGTAAGCACTCTTAACCCATGTACCTGGCAAGCCCTCAGAATGCGGGGAAACACATTCTGGTATGACGATATTTTGAGTTACAACAGCCAGCTATTCTCATCCACCTTCGTTGTCTAGTAAATCTTTCAAAGTTGGACTTATGCTTCACTTACTAGACTCACTAGGTAAGAAGCAGAATTGGCCTTGGCCTGGACCGCAACAATGTACATCTAGTATGTATCCGGTACCCCCCACCCCCCATTGATCCTTCGAGCTGGAGGTTCTAAATTACTGCTGGACTAGGGAGTTGCTTACTTGACCTTACTTGTATGTATCCAGGCACATATCGTAGCCCTGAGTGCATTAGTTTCTGAGAACACATGGCTACCATGGTCAATGCTTTCCTCTTTCCGTGCCGTCCCAAGGTATCCATATGTTTGTTCTGTGTGATACTGTACCAACATTGGCCTAGTGTAGCCGGAGCGTTTGCTCACTAACTCTCATGAGTTGATTCGTCTTGCATCTGTATTACAGACGGAGCCGCAAAGCGGTTCCCCTTTCGGCCACGTATTGAACGGCCCTAACTGTGGGATCCTCCTACAAGCCGCGACGCCCTACATATCTAAAGAGACAGAATGTCACCGTAATGAATGAATCCTTGACTCCCCCGCCCCCGCCATCTGTTGTAATCCCAGCTTTGATCATGGTACAGACTGGCCATGGCATTTATTGTACATCTTAGCAACACTGTTAAAGTCACAAGCTACGTATCATCTCGAAAATTATTCAGTTAAATACGGTTGTTAGATCCAGTTATGTGGTTCGATTGGACAAGGCTGGCCATGAATCCGCCACACACTAGATAGTTGACACTTAAACCAGTTTCATATTTTCTCCTGCGAGGTTCCTGACTCAACTGTTGTGCTCCCGTCCTTGCAGATCCTGACGTTTTGCATTGTTCATATAGTCGGCCGTAAAACTGTGTAATTGCGGCGCAGGTGAAGGCAAGGAAGGTCAGGATAAGGCTTCAAGTGGACGGGCTGACCTAATTCTAATGCAGTTTACGGTGGTACAGCACAGTACCTAGTCCCGCAGGGCTGGAAGGATACAGGTTAACACTACTAAGTAATCAGAGACACAACACCGGCATGCTCACCGCGGTGGAAGTCTGTGAGCACTGGGTACCTAATGTAGGTCTACCTAGGTGAAGAATCGACTTGCTGTTTTCCGATTCGTTCATGTAGGTCAGACATTTTGTCCACGGACCATCAAGTTGCTGCTGAGGCCCAGATCCAGGTTCAGGCCCAAGCTTTGAGTTGAGCTTCGAGAGTAACTGCACGTCTGTGCTTGCACATCAAAAATTGAATGTTAGCCTTGGAAAACGATATTATGAGTCCCTAGTCCCCTATGTGCGCGTACAGACTTAGTTTCGAGCCTGTACGTCCCAGGGCTGGGGGAGCCGCAATCGAAAGACCCACATCGGAGCCGCAATCGTCCACTAGCTGACGCAGATCAAAGGGTGATCCGCAGCTAGGCAATCTTTATACCCTTGCTACTAGTCCTGACCCAAACAAACTGACCTGTCGTACAGTTGGGCCCTGGAATTGTAAATTATTTTTCAACTACAGACACGTAGTAGTAGTTAGTGATGGGTTCACGTTGACACGACTCATTAACCAAGACTCATTAACCAAAAAGAAAACAGAACCAGAAAAGGGGGCTTGTCTCATCGGTCTCAGCTCAACTCAACCGCGAATAGCCATCCAAATATCTTCCTGTAGCCTTTGAGGTCACAGCCTTCATGAATCGTGTTGAATACCACTGTATAGGTATACATGCTGGTCGTCCTAATAACCGGGTCTATACCATTAGGCGGCTACATATTATCCTAAAGTAACCACTCCTTTTGAGAAAGGTGCTCGCATCTTCTTTCGTTACCGAAGACCAAACTCTGGTCTTAAACACCTATCCGTACTCTGATCATCACGTCTGTGTCTGTGACAAATTAGTTGTCGTTGGCTCGAAGATGAACCCATCCCGTACTTTGGGAAAGGGGTTTTGTCTAGCATTGACCTGGGCGTGAACGTAGTAAGCATCACTGGCTCTTTTCTATTGTGCGTCTACATGACGAGAGTCCGAAAATAGAGATCGCAGTTTAACAGAGCCCGGATGCAGGACAAAAACCTGGGGTTAGATTTTCGATAAATCTGCAGCGTATGTACTCGAAACACCTATTCGCTGATCCATGGATTGCCCATTGGCGGGACTGAATTCCCTCACGCTTTGTCTTTGTCACCTTGGTCCTCTGGCTGCACAGTAGTCCACCTAGGACATCAAGAATTCAGATTTCGGGTCCGTGCTTTCTACCTGAAAAGCACTACTCAAAAAGTTAATAGTCGAAGTGCAACTAGTCTTCTCACTTGGTGTCGCTCTAGACTTTGATGCAACAGACATCGGCCGAACTGGTGGTTGGTACGATCATCCTTTATATTTTGGGGCGTCATATGTCGACAATACTTCAGAGAATCATTTTGAGGGGTCATGAAAATGGAACCAACTATTAACTAGCTTCTCTGTGTTCTAAAGAAGTATGCTCCGGGAAATAAATACCCGCGGTGGCGCATTTGAGAGTTCAATAGCTTTCTACTACTCCATTTGTATGTACAATTTCCCCATCCTGTCAGGATGTTGATGTCTGAAGTTGCAGTGCATTAGTGAAGCCAGAGGCACAACTCCAGGGCCAGCAAGAGTCTCGTCATACCTACCAAGCGTCTGGTATTCCTGACAAGCGATTGACACGCGAGCACCTGTTTGTAGAGCCTGGTAGTCCAAACAATTGCCGATTCCCCGCACAGCCAAAGCGGCAATGTTCAACAGTAGCCGATGAAACGAGACAAGGTGTGCTTCGGTCAGCTAAAATCGTCCTCGTCATTGGCTTCTGCTCCCGACGCTTGTATGTTTTGAGAAGCTTCCATCGATCCGAGATAAGCTACCACGTGGTCGTCCACAAAAAGATGGGTCCTCTATATTATCGTACCGATGACGCACCTTGTTAGTCGTTTTGCTCTTCTAAATGAATGCACAACAAGAGACGTTGTACTGTGTGGAGGAAGCTCGGTGTCTGACCGAGCGTCCATCTTGGGCTTCGGTATCGATGAACTAGCAGGCCAAAAACGCGGAGGAAGTCCCCTTGTTGTTTTGAGGGGAGAGTCCGGGGTTCAAAGAAGAATCTGGGGAAGAACGCCAAGCATTCTGGTTGAACTGCCGGCTAGCGATAAACCTTGTCCACGAGCCATGGTAGTGATGCGAACTTCATCAGAATACCTACCACCACCCTACCCGTCTCCAAGGCCACTTGACTTGTAGATGGTTTTTTTTTTAATAAAAAAAAGAAATTTGAGAAAACATCTGACGGGTTTCTAACAAGAAAATCAGTCGCTTCGAGCGGAACGTACCTGTTTGTCCAGAGCCACAGCAGCGCTTTCCAGTACACCAGCCTCAATCCCCCTCAGCTTTTCTGCTGCTTGGAGACGGTCGTCCCTCACGAGTCCATCCCGGCGTAATGGCTCGAGCTGATCATGGGAGGTTTCGGAGGAGAGTTCCACAAGGTGGTTGTACACCACCTCATGCAAGACAGAAACCACTCGAAGCCTAAAGATTTGGCAGAGGGGGTGGTTTTTGATGAGATCTTCAAAGTGGTCTACCTGCGTTGTCATATCTTCTTCTTGCCAGAAAAGTCTTAGCTCCCGCCCACCGTCTTCTCCTTGAAGGACTTTGAACTCGAGACCATCTTCCTCATTTAGACACATCAGGTACACAAAGGGGCATTGCCAGTCTATCTCCCCATCTGACCGAGACAACTTAAGAGATGGTGGCCTACCAAAGATGTGAAGTTTGGCTTTACCCAATGGGTCATCGGGTTGTACTTTTAAAGGCAGATTGAGCCCTTCAGCTGTAGACTCGCTGTCGATAAACCCGTAACTAAAGAGCATTTCTGCGGGGGTTTTCTCTCCGTAGGAGATGCTCACTTCCTCCCCCGCCGACACCTTTGTCCCGGGTCGCACTAGCAGGACAACATCATCCTTGTCATCTTCGTCGTAGTAAGCGGTCGGATGATGCGAGTGGTTGGCCATGTCAAGTCCAGGGACCATGGCTTCTCCCCCTCGAGGTAGTTCCAAACAGCGTGACCGGTACCATGCATCAACTAAGATCCAGTCTTGAATGGTTACCGTGCCCTTCTCCCAAAACAGAGAATTCCAAAAAGGTAGTACTGAAGATTTCTCGGTCAGATCCTCAAACTCCTTGCTTAGAGATGAGAATTTGGCTTCCAATGCAGCCTACAGTACTGTTAGGATCCTTTTCTTCGGCTGCGGGGAAATTCCCGATCCATCACAGCACCATCAAAAACCACTGCGGTTCCGCAGCCACCGAGTCTGTAACTCCGTACATGTTCGCGTATTTGTTGAAGCACTTACCTCTAATGATGTGCTCTGGAGTAGAGCTCGCTCAACTTCCGACCACATTGTTGGGACGGGAACGTCACGAGGCAGGAATTTTATATACTCCGTCCAAGGTGTTGACGCAGGGCCTCTTGGGCTCGATGAATCTCGACTAGACAGAACGAGATGCGCCAAGAGGTATATCAGAATGTTACCTCGCGCCGACTGTGACAATATTAGCTCATGCTTAGACGGGTCCGTGGACCTTGTCGGTTCGTGAGTTCAATGCACTCGGTTGTAGCCTTACATTATGTCCCACAGACTCCACGAGTTGGCGGAAGTTCTGATCAACCTTGGCGTAATCCTCAACTGTGGAGGCTGAAAGAACCAGATCATGCGGGATTCGCAACAAGGCTTGAGCCTCCTCATGCCGCAAGTCTTTCGTATTGGTTTCGGTCAAGTCGCTGCCGTTGACAGCGACTAGCCCAATTCCTTTTCCACCCGTTTCGTGTAGTTTGGCATTAATAAAATCCACGTCGTTGAAACGTGCCCAAGTGGGAAAGACGTCAATGGGGAGAGTCGATTTTGAAGCCATGATTAAAGAGAGAGATGACAAGATGGTGTTGAGTGGGAGGTAGAGCCTTTAAACAAGAGTAAGAAACATAACTTGCTTCTTCGTTCTTGCCCCGGATATCACACTCGAAGAAGCAGCGTTGAATGGGCAGAGGAAAGGTCCGGTTTCGGCAAATCCGGATTATAGCCATTCAGCACTGTAAAAAAATAAAACTTGGCCCACTTCAGCCTCTTTAGGCCGAGAACCAATTTTACGCTGTGAGTCTTCGATTCGATGCTATGGGGTCACGTAGGTTTATCTCTTCACATACTGTATCAAGCTTTGCGCCGTTTATCCCCACGAGACTGGAACATAATACGGCATACTCTAACATAAACAAAGTCGCCGAACACTAGCAGGACCAGTATTGTTCTGTTCTTGGCATCGCCATCGGCCCTCATTGTGGAATCAAAACCCCGGTCTTACACATCAAGGCTCCATTTAGCTGCTCAATCGTGACTTGAGCCTCATATCAAACCCTTGATCAGTACATCAGCGCACCTCCGTCATGCCTCGAGATCCCCTTATTGGCCTTGTCGGAAAGCCCTCGGCTGGTAAAAGCTCTACGCTCAACAGCTTGACAGACGCCACATCCAAAGTTGGTTGGTAGAAAGACCCTGGCCAGAGCTGCCGCAACTTGGCGCTGATCGCAAGTTATATAGGCAACTTCCCGTATGCTTCACCCATACTCCATGCTCCTTAGTTCTCCTCGTGCTTGACTATATGCGCTCCTGTAAGCTGGTATCTGTTGCGAAAGCTGACATGTGCATTCAGATTCACTACAATTGATCCTCAGCGAGCTATTGGTTACCTTCAGATCGAGTGTGCATGCACCCGTTTCAACGTATCAGATAGATGCAGACCTAACTACGGTGCCTGTGTGGAGGGTCGCCGCTCTGTGCCTATCGAGCTTCTTGACGTCGCTGGCCTGGTTCCTGGTGCTCATGAGGGTCGTGGCTTGGGTAACAAGTTTCTTGATGACTTGCGTCACGCAGATGCCCTTATCCACGTTGTTGATGTTTCCGGCACTGTTGATGCAGAAGGCAAGGAGACAAGAGGATATGACCCCTCTGTGGATATTGCATGGCTGCGCAGCGAAATTGTAGCTTGGGTTCTCGGTAACCTTATGCAAAAATGGGGATCTATCCGACGAAGACACCAAGCCATCAAGGCGACAGCCACAGAAACTTTGCAAGGACAATTCTCTGGTTACGGATCAACATCGACGACTGTAAACCGTGCTTTGGACCGTTGTGGGGTCAAGGAGCCTCTGGAGGATTGGTCGAACGAGACTGTCGAGATGGTTGTCAATGCCTTCATCGACGAGAAGTTTCCTACAGTCATCGCGCTCAACAAGATTGACCATCCGGATGCCGACAAGAACATCGCCAAGATCGCCAAGCAGCAGGACCCAAACACCATTGTACTATGCTCGGCCATCTCGGAAATCTTCTTGCGAAAGATGGCCAAGCAGGGCTACGTCAAGTATGTTGAAGGTAGCGAATTCGTTGATACGAAGGAGGATTTGATAGAGCAGGGCGATCCTACCGGTGGCGGCCTCAAAGACCTCGACGAGAAGAACCGCACCCGAATCGAGAACCTCAAGGACATGGTACTCTACCGCTTTGGATCTACAGGCGTTGTACAGGTGCTTTCAAAAGCCGCCGAGCTACTTGGTCTCGTCCCTATCTTCCCTGTCCGAAACACGTCCACCTTTAGCTCTGGTGCCTCAGAGTCCAAGTTTGTCTTCCGAGATTGCGTTCTTGTCAAGAAAGGGAGCACAGTTGGAGACGTGGCCCGCAAAGTTATGGGTGATGCACCTATTGCCTTTGTTGAAGGTGCTGGGAACATCCGAGTATCTGAAGATGATACTGTTGCTGTTGGCAAGAATGATGTTAGTCACGAACTCTCTCGTTACAATTTCTTTACTGACAAAACATTACCAGGTCCTATCTTTTAAGGTCGGACGAGCCTAGGCGGGGAGGAATTCCGCTCGTCATTAAGGCCTGGACTGTTATAGGGGGTGTCGGCATCAGCATACTTAGACTTAGGTAATCAGCATGTAAAGATGCAGATGTTTGCAGAGTCTGAGTGAGGAAAATGTTCACTGGAAGTATGATTGCGGCAAGGGATATTGAGAATATTCAAAGGCATACTTCTAAATGTAGACTTGCTCTTCGTAAAATTCCAGTGTGGCCGTCTGTGAGGACGGGGGACTCTGTAGGACTCTATGTAAGTATTTAAAATGGACTGAGATCAAGTCTCAGCCGGCATCTAGTCCGGGCTATCTATAGGAGCCAGGTTTGAAAACACACAATACCCCTTCAAGACTCAAGAATCGTCCCTCAGCGTAAGCGGCCACTCTCGTGGCCTGTCTCCCCAAATCAGTTCAACTCCTTGTTTTCTAGTTGCCTCACTGAGCTTATCCCTCCAGTCACCAAGAACGGTCTTTTGATATATTTTCTTCAAGTGGGTAACCTTAAGGATAGCATCAATCATTGTGCACAATTCGCGCTGGTCATAGTGCGACGAATTGATCTCGATAACCTCAAGGTTAGGGAAGCTGGCAAGGAAACCTGGCAGATACATCTCGTCATCAGTTTTAGGGTACGCAAGGAATCTGAACTCTGAGAGGCCAATGCATCTGATACCATGCTCTCCACGAAGCCACCAATAATCTTGGATGTGTTGAGTGCTAGCAGAACCTTCAGGAGCACCTCTATGGTCGAGAGGAAAGGCAATATCCAAAGTGTGGAGCCTCTGGGCTGCGAGAGTGTCGCCAAGCACCTTTCGAAGCTTCAGGGGGGGTATCGTGGCTCGGCTAAGTCGTAGGGAGCGCAGGTCTGTATACTGACCGTTATTGTTATAACCGTCTGTGGTAAGTATTCCCGGGTCTTGGCTCAGTGTATCCGAAGGGGTTATGAGATCAAGCCCGTGATCGGACTTCCATCGAAAGTCGATGTCGATGTATTGTATTGTACGTCCACCTCTCAGCGAGGTAAGCTGCGAAATGGTTTGCGCAGTATCCGAAAGAGAATGATCTGGTCCGCGCACTGTAACTGCTTTCAATCTTGGCCAGTAGTCATCAAGTCTCGTGTCTGTGGGAATCTCGGCCGAGAGTGGGACACCCTGAAGGTAGAGTTGCTGCAGGCATGGTGTCTTGTGAGCTATCCGCCACTGTATCAAATTAGACACGAGTACCAGTTACCATTAATCTAAACTCACTGTGCTTAGTCTGAAGGGTGTCGGTCTATTAAGTTCCTCAACACGCAAGTACTGTAGGTTGGGTAAATCGGGGAAGTGGAGATCATTGTGCAAGGTAGTCTGTGGCAAGCCGTTAATATACAAGCTCTGTAAACTCTCGCTGGCTTGTTTTAGAAGCGGATTCAAGATGTGGAACTTCCTGATTTGAATATCCTGAAGGGCGATATGGTTCAACTTCTTTAGGATGCCCTTTGTGTCTGGGATCATTAAGTCTTCATCAACACTACCCTTGAGTTCAAGTCGTTCAAGGTTCTTTGATCCCTGCAAGAGGATAAGAAGCTTTTGTTGAGTGAGTTTAAAGCGCGAGATATCATCGATGATGATCTGACGAACGTCCCTGCCCGAATAAGAAATTAATTTCTTGATCGACTTGATGCCAGGAGGGCGGTTGATCGGGATTTTGTTTGTGAACAGAAGAGTGCGCCAAAGACGTTCATTGCCATGACTGGAGAGATATCGTCTCCATCCTTTAGAGACACGAGTACATCGCACAAGAGTGGCGAAATCAAGGTAATTGAATATGCGCTGGATAATCTCTGGGGGGTTGCTCAACGGGTCTCGACGGTAAAACCGAGTATGCAACGGTTGTCTGGCAGTTTGTAGCTTCTAGAGACAGTTCAGTACGATTATTGTTTCTCTGTGCTTCAAAGTAAAGGTTGCCTACCTTGAACTTGGGCGATTCGGCTTGGTGGTGATCGTTTCCCATCTCTATCCCTGCATTGTACACTTTCCAGGCAAACTCGTATTTTTTCTGGAGACGCAATACCTTACCAAGTCGCAAGTAACCCTGTGATGTTAAACATACTGCGGTTATATGAGGAAAGGAATTTCTTACATCCGGTAGTCTTGGAGCAAGCTCTAGCATCCATTCGGCATCCTTTTGGGCCCGCTCAAGCTCTTTGATATCTTCAAATGTTGCAGCACGATAGTCAAGAGCTTGTATATGCAACTTGTTGTCGCATTTGTTGAACGTCCTGCGAACTGTGCACTCGCACGTATACATGGCCTCATTGAAGATTGAGCCGCCTTCTGATGCTACTTTTTCGAAGTTCTTGCAGCTGCAGCGTGGGCGTTTGCCTTGTCGAGTACATGCACATAGCTGCATCGCCTTTTGGATGTCAGTGATCTAAATGATCCAAATTCATTCGTTCTTGATACATACTATGGTAAACTGCTTAAGGGCAGGCTTGAATTGCTTGGCACCGTATAACCGGCGCCCTTCAGCAATCGCTGCCTCCTGGGTCTCAGAAGTCATGGCCGGGAGGGAGGTCAAGGGTAGTTCGTTCTTGGATTCGTATTCCGAGAACCTTACTGTCAGTCCGTTCTCATGGAATCAGCCGAATGCCCTCTTTCTCACAACAGGTATATAGCACCTATTTGCGTGTTATTACTTAGGTACACATGGTATTAGATGACCCTCGTGAATATGGGTCGAGTTTCGAGATCAAGCCGAGAGAGCTCCCAAATAGCAGTCTCAGGGGCCCGGTCCGAAATATTATAATTAGAGGCAGTTGAATTTGTCTTACCTGCACGATGCAATGTGATTTCTGTGATACTTCGCGCGCCACCAACGACCGATTTATGCAGTCGGTGTAAAGCGCGATACGCCAGCGCTTGGGTTTGAAAAGCAGCTATCTCGCGATCAGGGATATCTCTGCCCTTGCACTATAGAGCGCTTCTTATCGTTGAAGGTTTCGGATGGAAATTACGGTGTTGAAGTTTCTGGAAAACGCGTGTTTGTCAAGTGCGATGACTGGTCATTGCGTGCTACCCTACACCTCCGAGTTAACCTGGCAACTCCAACCACCATGGTCATCATTTAAACCAAAATTTAATATTATTTTCCACATAGAGTAGATAACTTAGGTCATAAAAATACTACAGCGAGCTCTCCAGACATGGTGATAGATTATATAACCCTCAATGTCAATCACTGGATTTGGTCATTTATGTATCAAGGCCGGTAGAATCCACGAGGTTGTACAACCTAAAGCATGAAAAATACCACCCTGACTGCTAGCGAATGAATAGTGGCTCAGGCCGAGTGCACTATTTATAACAAGAAGGATATTTAGTAACATCTTGGGACAGCCGTAGCCTCATGCTTTTGCTGGCATGTGTATTAGTCAATCATCGAAGATGGACAGTTGCCGCAATGAAGCCCCTGACACCATTGCTGATCCAACACTCCTCGCCATGAACCAGAGAATTGACGTTGATCGCTTGCTCAAAAGCGATTCCCCTAGTTTCGAATTAGAATTCAGCCTCTTATTGGTCATCGATCAACAGTTATACATACCTTGCTAATGCCCAACGTCTGGAAGTCCCATCTTGACCACCACTCCCTTCGTTCCAGCTGAAATGAGTCGCAACGGGTGGTGTGACCCATTGTCCGTTCCTCCAGAAATAAGGTGTAGTAAATGTACCTTCCATAATAGATCCATCGTCTTGGTCGATGACCAAGACTTCTGCAGCATCTGCGTATGTTATACCAGCACGTTGTCGGGCAGCGTCGTACATATCTCTCTTTGTAGTTTTGAAGTGGGTATACTCGGACCTTGTCGTTGTCGGCCGATCTACTAGAAGGCTAAAAGCCGCGACTTTACCGGGTTCGTCGTCAAGTGAAGGACGGGAAGGGGGTGGAAGCCGAGCTGGAAATAGATTCTGCAGGGGTATTTCGGGTATCTTGTGTTGCTCAACCTTGATATCGCCATGTCGAGACACGACTAGCTTTATCTTCAACGGCGTTTGCTGAGATGTTTCAATATTGTCTAAAACGAGGTGGGTCAGGGAGGAAAGACCACTATCACCCGATAGTCTATCGATGGCAGGCTGCCATTTCCAATGTGTGGCTGCTCTGAGAAGTCGGTCGCGGTGGAAGTCGAGCATATACAGAGGAGAACCGTTCTCAAAGTTCCAGCTTTTGTCACCGAGTCCACTGCTTTTTATGTGCTCAAGTCTCGGGTCGTGCCTCATGGACGTAAACAGAGAGAAATCGTCACTCATTTTTTGTAGTTTAGATTTCACGGTCAACCAAATGGCTCGCTTTTGGCTTGGTTTAGAGAGTGTGTTGGGAGTAGGAAAAAGAGAAGGAATGGGGTCACAGGATAATTCTCGTCGATGGGGTACAATTAGTCATTAATAAGTGTCGCAAAGCCTACCTATTGAAGCTGAAACACATTGAGGGCACGGTATCTGTAGTTCTTACAGCCGAGACGTCATGTTGGCCTTGAAGAGTAACTGACTAACATATGCTGTTGACGAGCATCTGCCAAGCTCACGTCTTGCATAGACCCATGAGAGATCAAAGGAATTGGTTTCTAGAGCGGGCAGATTGCATGTATGTACAGCATCTAATGTATTAATGCCTAAACATGCATTCGCTTGCTGCGCCTCCCCATAATTTGTATCATCAATGGAGTTTCTAGATCGATCTGGTACAATACCCATACGCACATACACAAATGTGCATACATACATTCACGTATTTGTAGGAGAGTGCCGAATCATGATAGAAACCCCCGCAACACATCACCTTATTACTCGCAGAAATCACCAGACCGCTAGACATGAGTGACAGGGGCCGCAAAGAGGACAAAGCAGTTGAAGCGAGCATCAAGGATCATAAACCCCTCGCATACCCGTTCTTTACTATGCATGCATGGGTGGATAAGTAGGTAGTAGTTGGACAATTGAAGATAGTGGGTGAGCTGCCCTGTGATAAAGGAAGCAGGCCTTAGAATAGAGAGAGAGGCCTAATCATTAATGAATGGATGGTCAATCTGGTTTCCATGGCCCCTCCGTCCGAGTGCCTCAGGCATAAGCGTCATCTGCAGACCCATGGAACCTTTAGTTGAGTACTGATCATTAGACCAAACCAAACGAGGTCAGACCCAACGGGCAATGACATAAATGGGGAAGATCAAATCCATAGCGTCACTGTGAACATCATGTTGAATCCAGCTCAGTTCACACACACACACATTAACTACAGACTGCTAACCTGCCCAGGTACCGTACAGTAGGTTAGTAGTAGTTACGTAGACTGCTAAACTAAAAGTTGCAAGTGGTGCTGATCGGAAAAACTTTCAGTGGACCCGGCCCGCGAAACCCCCACCACTGGCGCGCCAAAATTCGAACCACAGCCATCCGGTTCAGCTTTTTCTTGCGACGGGACCAAGGTTGAGCCAGCCCGCCCAGCCCGCCGCCGAAGCTACCTACCATTACACTACTACACTGCACTGATTTTTGGTTTTGCTTGATTGATACTGCGCCTCTACATCATCGGCTCCTCTCTCTCTCAGCTCCTTCAATCCCGCATCGACGGCCTCGCTTCCTTCCTCACCCTCTCGCCGATCCTCTTTATTAATTCATAGGCTTTGCAATGTCAGGTCCAACCCCGTCAATGGCTCCGGGCCAGCCAACCCTCGTTCCCGTCGACCCTTCCTCTGGTCTTTGGGAGCGGTTAACACACTGGGCGTCAGAGAACAAGACTGTCGTCTACACCATTGCTGGTGTCGGCATTGCTGTTACGGGTGCCGGCGTGATTTACTACCTCAATGACAACGTATGTCTCCGCCGTCCACATGATGACGCTGTTCTTAATATTGTCGCCCGAATGATGCGGCTCTGTGCCAAACCATAAACTCCCGGAACTATTGGCTAACCTTTTCCATCCAAATCTACAGAGCGCCAAGGACACAACACCAAAGATCAGCAAGAAGGAGAGGAGAAAGCGAAAGGAAGCCGATCGCAAAGCTGATAAGGAAGCACCCTCAACCGGCCCCTCCCAATCTAAGCCTGCTTCTGTTGAGACTGAGCCGGAGCTGCCTGACGTCGACGAGGAGTCAGTTTCTAGCCTTACTCAAGAACAGCGTGAAGATTATGCCGCCAAACTGAAGCAGGCTGGCAACAAAGCTTACGGTGACAAGTCGTATAACAAAGCTATCGAGCTTTACTCCAAGGCCATCCTCTGCAAGGCCGACCCTGTCTTCTACTCCAACCGAGCCGCCTGCCACAGTGCCATGAGCGAATGGGATCAGGTGATCGAGGATACTACCGCCGCCATCAACATGGACCCTGATTATGTCAAGGCCATCAACCGCCGCGCTACTGCGTACGAGCACCAGAAGAAGTACTCCGAGGCTCTCCTCGATTTCACAGCTTCATGCATCATCGACAACTTCAAGAGCGAGTCCACCGCCCAGGCCGTCGAGCGCCTTCTTAAGACTTTTGCCGAGCAAAAGGCCAAGGAGATGATGGCCTCCCGACCACCCAAGCTGCCCAGCCCTATCTTCGTTGGCAACTATCTTCAGAGCTTCCGCCCCAAGCCTCGCCCCGAAGGCCTCGAGGACTCAGAAGAGCTGGACCCTGATACTGGCAAGGGACAGGTGCAGATTGGTCTCCAAGCTCTGGAGAAGAAGACTGGTGATGGATACGAGGAGGCCCGACAAGCTTTCGAAAAGGCCCTGGAGCTCGGCGACCTGGGTGAGTACGAGGCACTTGCTTATAACATGAGGGGTACTTTCCGCACTTTGCTCGGTAACCACGCCGAGGCTACACAAGACTTTGACAAGAGCATCGAGCTTGACCCCTCGATGACACAAAGTTACATCAAGCGCGCCAGCATCAGCCTGGAGCTTGGTGAACCTGAAAAGGCCGAGGCCGAGTTCGCCAAGGCCCTCGAGCAGGACAAGAACGACCCCGATGTTTACTACCACCGTGCTCAGGCTCATTTCATCAAGGGCGACCTTGCCGATGCTCAGAAGGATTACCAGAAGTCGATCGACCTCGATAAGGACTTCATCTTCTCTCACATCCAACTCGGCGTTACCCAGTACAAAATGGGCTCGATCGCCTCGTCAATGGCTACTTTCCGACGATGCATCAAGAACTTCCCCAAGGTGCCCGATGTTTACAACTACTACGGAGAGCTACTTCTCGACCAGGGCAACTTCTCCGAAGCCGTCGAGAAATTTGATACCGCCATGGAGATGGAGAAGCAAACTAAGCCTATGTCTATGAACGTTCTGCCCCTCATCAACAAGGCCTTGGCTCTCTTCCAGTGGAAGCAAGACTTCAAGGAGGCTGAGGCTCTCTGCAAGAAGGCCCTCATCAGTGAGTGACGTCCAAGCCAAACCAGTGTGAAAAGATACTAACTACCGAACAGTCGACCCCGAATGCGACATCGCCGTTGCTACTATGGCTCAGCTCCTCCTCCAGCAGAACAATGTTCCTGCTGCCCTTAAGTACTTCGAGCGTGCCGCCGAGCTTGCCCGAACCGAAGGCGAGATCGTGAATGCCTTGTCCTACGCTGAGGCCACTCGAACACAAGTCCAAGTTACGGAGAAGTACCCCAAGCTAGCAGCAAAGTTGGCAGGTGGTGCCGGACCTGGAGGCCTTCGCATGGGACCTCAATAAATGCGTATGAGACAAAAGACCAACGGCCAGAATGGCGTGTAAAGTGTACGAATTTGGAGCAGACGAGAAAAAGGAAGGCGTTGAATTAGGATGGGATGCGGGACACGATCACACCACCCTCTGTCTATTGAGGGAGCTCACTCGGCTACGAAGCTGTCTCGCCTTACCAACAAGTGAAGTCCAATGCAATGCTTTGCAGCTGGGAACTATAATGCACACATCTGAACCCTACTGTACCTGTATATAATAGCACTTCTCTCATCTCTTTGTTAGGCATATTGGGGATCTGTGAGGATGGGCGCAGGACAGGTACTCAACAGGCTTGGAAATATATGGTGTATCGGAGGAAACAAGAAATCAAGTCGTTTCTTCGTCAATATCTAACCTGTCATGTGCTCAATAACTTATGGTCAAACCACTCATGTCTAAATGCCAAAAGGGCCTGTAATCAAATATTGTAGGATCTCTTCACTAATTTAGTATCCCAGAACCTTTCCCGGATCATGTTTCCACATAAATACATACAATACCGACGGTACTCCTTCAACTCGTTCTCCTGCCTCTTGCTGCGTTGCGCAGAATCGGCTGGTGACCCTACCCTACAAGTAAAGATAGGGAAACATAACTAGGCCAAGAAATGACCAAAGACCACTCCGGCAAACAGCCATAAAACCCATTAACAACCCACAGGTCTGACGGCCAAAGCCCCGACCGTTTCCTCCACGCACCCATCAAAATGAGAGCCTCAGCACTTGGGCGCTTCGAGGAGAGAATATAAATTAAGTACAGGATGCGGTATACGTTAAAAAGAGATGTCGTATACGCTGATCTTGCGAGCGAAAAGAGAAAACAAGGCCCAAACGTCGTCGAGATATCTATGAGGAAAAAACACGTAACAAGCATAATATCGGCATCGTAGCGAAAAACATTAGAAGCGTCGAAGACAAAGCCCCAATCTTCTACTTGTTATTGTTGGCCACACTGACACCGACACCAACGCCGACAGCAATGGCGATAATAATAAGTAGGACGACGAGGGCGCACCACCACTTGAGCTTACGACGGTTCTGGGCGTGCTTCTTGGCAACTTCGACTTGCTCGTTACCTTTAATCATGTGCTCGTTAGTGTTCATCGCGTTTGTTTCGGCGGCCTGAACAACGGGCTCCTGCTGCTCAACAATAGTAGCAAGCTCCTGGTAGAGGATGGCAAGCTCGGAGAGAGTCTGCTCGATGCGCTGGAGCTCGCTGTGACGGGCGCGAACGTTACCAAGCACAGAGCTGGCATGTCCGGTGCGGTTCGTTCGCAGCTGAGAGGAATTATATGTCAGTTATGATGCCCATGTAAAATATCTCAGCTTTTGTTGTAGGATATTACTTACAGCAGTTTGGAAGACACCCTCGTTACCCCAATCGGCATTGGCGGCTTCTTGAACTTCTTCCTCGGATGCATCGGGGTTGACGATACGGTACTGACGAGCAATCTGATCACGGTATCGTTGCTGATAATCACGCTCGACGCTCTGGTACTTATCGAGCTCGGACTTGAAGAAGGTCCTGAGAGATTGCAACTGGGTGTTCTTTGTGGTGCGAGAGCTGTCATTGGTCTTTGCAAGGTCGCGCTCTAGCCCCTTGATCCCATCCTTGATGGCGGTGTTGCGAATCTGAGTTTGAGAGACATACTGCTCGAGCTCGTGGTTTGCGGATCCATCGGTGCTGCCAAGAGTTCGCGAATGGAGCACACCAATGTGATCGATGTCGGTGGTCAGACCCTTAATCTCATCGCGAAGCTTCTGCACGCGGTTTAGGAATTCCTGTTGCGAAAGACTCGAGCTGGTAGCAGGAGTTTGTTGCGAGTAGTCTTGCATCTCATATTGGTTGTTTCCATGGGCTGGCGCATCTTGCGCATACGGATTGGTCTGAATCGCAGCATCCAAGTCAGCACGATTGTGGTCAGTTTTTAAGTATCAGAGAACGCGCGTACCTGGCTGTAACCATGAGAGCTTTCCTGGGCCGGGCCCTGCTGGTAAGGGTTCTGGTTGTACTGATCGTAGGACATGATGAACAGCTATGCTCGGAGGATATAGCAATGGTGGGGGAAGGATGTGATGATGACAGAAGCAAAAACGACTAATAAAAGGCTGACCGGCAAAAGTGACGAGATGAAGCTACCGACTGAGCTTTGATTGTCTTGGCTAGGACCAATATGTATGGGTCGGAATTGGATGATGTCCAGGAATCCAATCGGCGCCAGTGCCCAGTGGCGTCTTCACCCTTGACTGTTAGTGGAAGGTGCACGGGTCCTCCAGTGGAAGAACTCTGGAAACAACCGCTGTAGCGTGACGTAGGGAAGCTGGGTTCTTGGATCGGGAAAAAAAGCTTGATCTTCGTCGGTTGAGCGGGCAGGGATGGAAGCAAAACAAGGAGAAGGAAACAAAACACTCGCTTGTTAAGATCGGCAATTAAGACGGTTTGACGATGATTCTTTAGTAGAGAAAAAGGATGTAAGAGAAGGTCTAAAATCACACAAAGTCAATTGCTGACTAGGTGAGAATATGCGCAGCTTATGTATGAAGGTTTTCGATAGTTTAGTCTACCTTACCCCGGCAATTTCGGAGTGTTGCCTAGGTACGCAAGTGGCGGGTTGTTGTAAATACTACACTACTAATCTACCTAGACGCGAATGTGCAGTATGGGAATACTGGAGAGCGAACTGGGCCAGTCCTCAAAATTGACCCTGGTCAAGAGCCTTTTCGACCTCTCATCCAATACGATCCGTCTGACTGCAATTGCGAAGCTCCATAGCCCCTTACCATGCAGGCTGAGCATTTTAGTGAGGTTAAGACGTGGATTTGAGACCAGATCGGCAAGTATAAATACAGACATGTGCCAGTCCTGTGCTAGTTAGCTCCTTGTCCGTCGGACATGTTCTTGTGGCTGAGCCGTTAAGGGTTCTATTCAAAGACTGCCAAGACAAGGGTTTGTTTGCTTCTAATGGTTTTAATTAACATTGAATATGACTTGGGTAGACTATGGCCTCAACTAGAGGGAGGACCTGTATGTTGGAACGTCCACAAAACAAAGCTTTGAATTCCCAAGCGCTCTCTGTAGACAGTTCGACAAAGTCAAATTGATGCTTGTTTCTGCATGAATCCTCTTTGTTACTCATTTTATTCAAGTGCTGATGTTGGCCAACACCAGCCAATGGCCATCGTCCACTTTTGTGAGGTTACTCAATCCTTCCACCATGAAATGATCACCAGTTGTTAAAAGCCGTCGCCACCTAGTTTGATACTTTGCATTGTAAAACTCCAAACGCCGGTGTTCCATTCAAGTTCTGTTTTGCATCATCGTATATTGTGACCATACTTACGGTGTGCCAACTTGCCCAAGAAGTTGTAGAGAACATAGAATCAAAGCTGTCACATCAACATGTGACCAATCTCATGCTCTGTGGCCCAATAAAGATGACTGACCACAGAACAGTTGCATGGAGCAGTTGGATATCTGATTCGCAACCCGTAATGATCTTACAGATAGTTCTTCTTCTTGGCGGTTCGTGTGTATTGTGTGAGGTGCCACTCGACATCACCGTCCTTGTTTTCGAGGGTGCCACTTCGAATTTCGAATGGTCGCATCGTCATTCGTGGGCCAACCTCAGCCAGTTCGACACTGTCATATCCTGTCCTGACGAAAACATGATGTCTGACTTCAATGCTATCCTCGATGTTCTTGAATGTAACAACTCGGTTGCCGACCTTGTTCTTGCTCGTGATGGCTTCTCTAGGAGGGAAGACATGTTTCAAGACTTTAACCACGCGCTCGCCCAGACGACTAGTAAAGCCGTCGAAGATGAGATGGGGATAGGACTCGCTCACTGTTCCGCGCACGCTTCCGGGGATGTCGTGGCGGAGCACGACGTTATGCAAAGAGAACGAGACTGTTGGGCCATGGGGAAAGTGGGACAATGTCAAAGCAGTCGGTGTACCTCGATGCTCATGAAGAAGAACAACGTCGGACAGGCCAGCTGACTGGGCGGAGCGCACCAGGTCAGGTAGGATGAGATTTCCACGGTTGAGGCGAACGGCCGTTGGGAGAAGAAGTCTGATCTCCTTGGCGAAAGCTGCTAATCTAGCGGAGGGATCTCGAGAGGTTGTTACAAGCACACGCGGGTCGACAATTCCAGAAAGTTGGGCATACTCGTCGTCGAGGTCGAGTTGTTCGTTGGTTGTGAGGTCAGGTCGGGATTCGTCGTACTGGTAGTCCTTGCGCAGAGACTTATCGTTGGCGATTGTAGGATCCAAAGGCTTGCCAGAAGCGAGAGACGACCTCAGCTTGGCTCGCTTCTCGCTGATCTCAGCATCTCGCAGAAGAAGAGCTCGTCGGTATAGGTAGTCGCGCCTTTGGCGTGCTTGTTTGCGCTACGTGACCAATGTCAGTATTCATGCATTAGATCAAAAAGACTCTCGACTGAGCTTACAATCATGGTGTACAATAGTATAACCTCGTTCTCAAAGTAGGACCCTTCTCCAGAAATTGGCCGTCGGTGTGAAATTTCCTGGCCGCCACTACGAAAGTCTGGATAGAAAAAGTTCCTTATCAAACAGATCCGATAACGAAACCGCCTATCACGTGGGCGCAAAATGTCCCACCCACTTGCACCGAGCAAAGAGGGTCCAGCTGTTCACCTGGATATAATTCCTAGTTCACTAGAAGCCACAATTTCCTGAAGCCAAATTCTGTGACGTGCTTTCCGAGAGATTCTGTGCTACTCATCGATCCCGCTTGACTACGAGAGTATTTCTCGCAGCCTGGCCTACTTCCGTTTCGGCGCATTTGTTCCCGCGATGATGTGAGCCTTACCAGCGACTTACAACTCCCAAACACTTTCACAATTCGACCCGAGCCGCCCTAAAGCCTCCTAGACGGATCTCTTCGAAAGAACAACAGCTGTAGGTGAGTCGCACTCACTATTGGTGTCAGCCAACTGCCCGGACCTCGCCCTCGTCCACTGCTTCGGCACTATTCTACCTTGTTCAACGCGGGGATTCAGACGTTGATAAGTCTCTTTGCAGGAAAACCCTACGAGCCACCACCAAACTCCACACAACACCAACATGGAAGGCGCCTTCACCCATGTTGGAAATCATTTGATATCCGACTCCGCTGCTGCTATCAAGGCAGGAGCCGATGATCTTTCTACGATCGACCCCGACGAGAGCTTACTCTATGCCAAATATGGAGATCGAAACGGCCGCCGCCGAGCTGACGATGACGACAACCAAACTGAAGTATTCGAGGAAGACGACAACGATAGTCTAAACAGCGTTCCGGTCGATGGACTGAATGGACTCAAGCTCAAGGGCCAAGACGAGGAGAAGGAGCTTCCGGCTCACGCATGCGCGTAGGTTGACTGCCTGGGTACCTCGTTGTTTTGCATTTGCTGACATCTGGTTAGATATTGCGGCATTCACTCTCCAGGATGTGTCGTGAAATGTCTCACTTGCAACAAATGGTTTTGCAGTGCGAGAGGCAACGGTACTTCGACCCACATCGTGAACCACCTCGTTCGAGCTCGCCACAAGGAAGTTCAGCTTCACCCAGAGTCTACCCTCGGCGATACCGTTTTGGAATGCTACAACTGTGGAACAAAGAATGCTTTCCTTTTGGGCTTTATCCCAGCAAAGTCTGATACTGTTGTTGTCCTTCTCTGTCGACAGCCATGTGCCGCCAACACCTCGAACAAGGACATGAACTGGGATACATCACGATGGCAACCACTAATCGAAGAGCGAGCCTTTTTGCCATGGCTTGTTGCGACACCGTCAGACTCTGAGCAACTTAGAGCCCGTCACCTTACACCTAACATGATTGCCAAATTGGAGGAGATGTGGAAGATTGAACCCAAGGCGACAGTGGTTGATCTTGAAAAGGCAGCCAGTATCGATGACGATCCCCAGCCTGTCCTATTAAATTATGACGATCCCTACCATTATCAGAACATCTTCGGCCCCTTGGTTAAGATGGAATCTGACTACGACAAGAAACTAAAGGAAGCGCAGTCTGAAGATGGACTTTTGGTTCGTTGGGACTACGGCCTGAACAACAAGCATCTTGTCAGCTTCAATCTCCACAAGATTGAATCCGGTGACGTAAAGCTTGCTGTCGGTGACGAGATGCGTCTACGCTACAAGGGCGAGCTACGGTCTCCTTGGGAAGGAGTCGGCTATGTCATCAAGATCCCGAACAACCAGTCTGACGAAGTTACGCTTGAGTTGCGCAAGACTGGAAACGAGAAGCTCGTTCCCACCGACCTGTCTCACAACTTTTCGGCCGATTATGTCTGGAAAGCGACATCCTATGACCGAATGCAACTGGCCATGAAAACCTTTGCTGTCGATGACATGAGTGTATCTGGTTACATTTTCCACACTCTGCTGGGCCATGAGGTTCAGCTGCAAGTTATGAAGACGAACTTGCCTAAGAAGTGGTCAGCTCCTGGCCTTCCTGATCTCAACCCTAGCCAAGTCGGTGCGATAAAAGCAGTTCTGCAGAAGCCCCTTAGTTTGATCCAAGGGCCTCCTGGAACTGGCAAGACTGTAACCTCTGCCACCATCATCTACCATCTGGCCAAGATGAGTGGAAACCAGGTTCTAGTCTGCGCACCCTCCAACGTCGCCGTGGATCAGCTTTGCGAGCGTGTCCATCGCACTGGGCTCAAGGTGGTCCGTCTCACAGCCAAATCTCGTGAGGATGTCGAATCATCTGTCAGCTTCTTAGCTCTCCATGAACAGGTCCGTATGTCGGAGCACAACAGCGAGCTCGTCAAGCTCTCACAGCTCAAGAACGAGCTGGGTGAGCTCTCAAGTCAGGACGAGAAGAAGTACAAGCAACTCACCAAGATTGCCGAGCGTGACATTCTTAACAATGCCGACGTTGTCTGCTGCACTTGTGTGGGTGCCGGTGATCCCCGCCTGTCCAAGATGAAGTTCAGGAACGTCCTGATCGACGAGTCAACTCAATCAGCGGAGCCTGAGTGCATGATCCCGCTTGTTCTTGGATGCAAACAGGTTGTCCTTGTGGGTGATCACAAGCAACTTGGCCCTGTCATTATGAACAAGAAGGCTGCAAAGGCCGGTCTTAACCAGTCACTTTTTGAGCGCTTGGTCAATCTGAAGCTTTCTCCTATCCGACTAAACATCCAGTACCGTATGCACCCTTGCCTTTCTGAATTCCCCTCCAATATGTTTTACGACGGCAGTCTGCAGAATGGTGTCACTCATGAGAACCGTTTGCGCAAGGATGTCGACTTCCCTTGGCCAGTCGGTGAGATGCCCATGATGTTCTGGTCTAATTTGGGCCACGAAGAAATTTCTGCCTCGGGAACATCGTATCTCAACCGTACAGAAGCATCCAACGTCGAGAAAGCTGTCACTCGCTTCTTCAAGGCCGGGGTGAAGCCTGCTGATATTGGTGTCATTACGCCATACGAAGGCCAGCGAAGCTACATCGTGACTACTATGCAAAACTCGGGAACTTATAAGAAGGAGTACTACAAGGAGGTCGAGGTTGCTTCGGTTGATGCTTTCCAGGGCCGTGAGAAGGATTTCATTGTCCTCTCATGTGTCCGATCCAACGACAATCAGGGTATTGGTTTCTTGTCCGACCCCCGCCGTCTGAACGTGGCCTTGACTCGAGCCAAATATGGCCTTGTCATTCTCGGCAATCCCAAGGTTCTATCGAAACACGAGCTCTGGCACAACTTGCTTGTCCATTTCAAAGATCGCAAGTGCTTTGTCGAAGGCCCCTTGACCAACCTCCAGGCATGTCTGCTCCAGTTCAGTCGCCCCAAAGTTAGCTTCCGCCAGAAGAACCAGCAGCCGCAGTTTGGAGCTGGGAGCTATTCCAACGGAGGGCGTTTCAACCCGCCCCCCTCAGGTCGGGATTTCGATTTGGGCTCCATGGTGTCGTACATTCCCGATGATGTATCTTCCGTTCACGGTTCTGCGTTTGGTGGCGCCTCTCTCAACAGCGCCTTCCCCCCTATGTTCTCGAGTTTCACTCCCGATCAGTGGCCTGGTCTACCAGGCGTAGCTGCTCCCGGCCGAGGGGGCAAGAGCCGTGGCCGTGCCGCTGAGAGCGTTGCAGGCGAGAGCGTGGCCAACTCCGAGTATACGGATGCATCTTCAAGTGTGATTGGCGGCAAAGGTGTAGGGCAGGGCGGCGTCAGTCTTGGGGCAGGACTTCATGACGCTGTCACGGGCATGCGACCTGTCTCCTACAGTCAAAGCGACCGTCTCAAGCAGTACGTCGAAAGCAGCGGACGTATGGTTCCTGGTAACGGCTATGGGCGACGCTTTGATGACGATGAGAAGAGTGTCAGCACGGCATTCCACAGCCAGATTGGAGGAGGCTATGACTGAAGGGACAAATGAGCGCTATGGGTAGATGATTCCAATTTTGCATCCCACGGGCTCTGCTGCACGTTTTGCCGCCACCAGCGGAGGGCAAACCGTCGTTCCCTTCGGAAGCCTTTCAGCAAGGCCTACACGGTCAAATCCCGCCCTTTGCGGAAACCGTGCCGTGTCCCAACTGTTGCACGACGCCCGGCTATATTACACGCTAGGACAGAGACATGGGAGTTGCGTTGCCAGCGGCTCGACCTACGACGGCCTTATATAGGATCGTAGCAGGCCCGGCAGGTGCAGATTGTCTTGATCTTTGAAAAGAAAACATTACGATAGCGGAGGGGTCAAGGTATGAGGAATTAGGTGAGGAGAAGAGTCAGTAAGAAGTGGCCAGCAACGACATACAGCCTAATTGTATAGTCGTACAAGACAAGATGATGGAGCGAACTCGTACAACACGATGGCTCAAACCACATTGTAGGATTCGCGGGCCACCCACTCGTTCGGTGCTTTGGTGCCCTACGTTGATTTTTCGAGTCGACCATAGTCAGTCATTACTAGATAGATAGAAAACAAGCACAAGTCGTTCTTTCGATTGATCACAGCTCATGCAGGAACTCTCGATATACCATGTAAGGTGAGGTTTGGGCTGAAGCAAGGGGAACCAGAGGAATGTTAAAGAGCACCATACGAACTTGTTAGATAGTGAATGGTTGGTTCTGTATGGATTGTCCAGCCCCTTGCCAGAAAATCAGAACATTAGGTATGTATATAAGACAACCGGGCTATCGTTATCAGGGATAGATGTAGATGTACCTGTCAGGGGTTGATGGTTTCACTGCTGTGTAGAATCTCTGTGGAAATTTCATCAATCAACTTACCTAGGTAGGTAGGTATCCAGTAGAGCTGACCAGGAATGGAATGGTCATGTTAAACCGTCCTGGTCTACCTGTGTAAAATAGCAGTATTTACTGCAGATATCCGTACATCCCAGCCTGTAGGGTTGGTTAGATGGGTTACATCCATCCCAGTTCCATTTTTAGCGCCACTTTACAAGGCCTGGCCTTAGTATTACGGTAGTCAGTTAGTGTGGGCAGTCGTCGTCAACGGTAATATCCACCATGCAAAGGATTGAAATGATGCGGCTGAAGCTGAACACCCAACATTCAAACTGCATACTTGACAAGCAAGTAAGGGTCATACCATGGACAGCAAAAAACGAAACAGAATAATTCAGGGTACTCTAGAGCACTTTACCGTAACAAGCTGAGCAGCAGTCTAACTGTTACAGCCGTAGGTATCCTCTACCTTGGTACACTGTTGAGTAGGTGTTCAGGGTACGTAGTACGCAAGCCCCCCCCTTGGAAGCTGCATATCAATACATCCCTTCCATGGAACTGGTGGGCTTGGCTTCCGCCATTGGACCACTGTCTCTCCCTTATTTTGTCTCTGATCTCCACGCCACACACTTACTAAAGCAGGTACAGCCAAGAAACAGGTCGGTACACATGTGCCTACAATACCTTGCCAGGCTTGCCGTACATAGATAGTAGCTTGTCCCTTCCCTTCCTTACTTGTGTAGCGCTGATTCTTCTCTTCTCGCATCCTTCGTTCTCTTCTTTTGTGTTTGGCTCTTCACGTCGCTCTTTATATTCAACCGACTGCTTGATATCTTCCTCTACGTACCTCGGTGAAACTCACCACCTATCGATCCTCACATTTTCGACGCGCAATGCGCATATAACATCATAATGCTGGCCACTTTCCAAGGGCGACCCGGTCGTCGCTACATTAGCCTTTTTCTTTTCATCGCTATCACATGGTTTCTTATCCACAACTTTCGTCCCTACGAACGTTACCGTACTGTGAGAATAGGCACGTACAACTACCTTCCTAGCAGCTACGATTGGAGCAAGCAGCAGATCTTCCACCCCGTCGAAGACATCAGGGGCCCTCCAAACGGCACCTTCAAGCTACTGCCCCAGATTCAAAAGGAACGCCCCAACGGTTACACCGAAGACAGCGAGACGACTGCTAGAAAGGCGGCCATCAAGCAGGCTTTCACCAAGAGCTGGGAGGCTTACAAGAAGCATGCGTGGGGCTGGGACGAGCTGGCGCCAGTCTCCCTCAAGGGCAAGACCACATTTTCTGGCTGGGCTGCCCAGATCGTAGATGCCCTCGACACTCTCTGGATTCTTGACATGAAGGATGAGTTCAAAGAAGCTGTCCAACTTGTTGCCATGATCGATTGGGCACGCACTGGTGACAGCTACCTCAACCTGTTCGAGGTAGCTATTCGTCATCTTGGCGGCCTGCTCTCTGCCTATGAGCTCTCTGACGAAGCTGTCTTGCTTGGCAAGGCCATTGAGTTAGGCGAGATGCTCTATGCTGCATTTGACACCCCCAACCGCCTGCCATCTCACTGGCTTTACTTCAAGTCTGCCAAGAACGGTGAACAGCAAGCCGATGAAGAAATGTCTGGTGCTGCAGGTGGCTCAATGTGTCTCGAGTTCACTCGTCTGTCCCAGATTACTGGCAACCCCAAGTACTATGATGCCACTGAGCGCATTAAGCAGTTCTTCTACCGCAACCAGGACAATACTAAAATCCCTGGTTTGTGGCCACATGTCATGAACTACCGCGAGGAAAACGTTGACGACGATCGTTTCACCCTCGGAGCTGGCACGGATTCACTCTACGAGTATCTACCCAAGATGCACGCTTTGTTAGGCGGCCTGGATTCTGAATATGTTGAGATGACCACAAAGGCGCTCGACACTGCTGCTAAGCATCTGCTCTTCAAACCTCGTAACCCCAGTGACCTGAATATCCTGATGTCAGGCAACGCAGTGCCAGGCGAGGATGGTGCCAAGCCCAAGCTTACCGCTGAAATGCAGCACTTGACATGCTTTATTGGCGGGACTTATGCCCTGGCTGGTAAGCTTCTCTCACGAACTGACCTTGTCGACCTCGGTTCTCGCCTAACAGCTGGCTGTGTTTGGGCATACGATGCTTTCCCCACGAATATCATGCCCGAGATTGCTGAGCTTGAAGCATGCGAGTCTATCACCAGCAAATGCCGCTGGAGTGATAAGCCTGTGGAGAAAAAGGATAAGCTACCTGAAGGTTTCGTCCGAGTCCGCAACTCGGAGTATAGACTGCGCCCCGAGGCTATTGAGAGTGTCTTTTACATGTGGCGTATCACAGGCGACGATGTTTGGCGAGCCGCTGCTTGGCGCATGTGGGATAGCATTGTCAAGCAGACTGAGACCCAGGAGGCCTTTGCTACAATCACTGATGTCAACAGAAAGGGCAGCGACAAGCGCGATAACATGGAGGTAAGTTTCTCTCGGTATTCCAACTTATCAGATGTAAGCTGACAATATGCTAGACCTTTTGGATGTCCGAAACGATCAAGTACTTCTACCTCACCTTTGAGGATCCCAACGTTATCAACTTGGACGAATGGGTGCTCAACACCGAGGCACACCCCCTTAAGCGTCCCAAGGGCGAGGAGCTTGAGACCCCCAAAAAGAAGACATCATGGTGGAAATTCGGCCATTAAGCTATGGCTGGCGGACGATTTCTTGTTATACTGGTGTTTTAATGGGTTAGCAAAATGGAAGCATAGTGTTTTGGTTATATCAACGTATATATGATTGGATTCACAGGGGTAATCAGATTACATCAATCGTTTCCAACACACGAAAGTATGAAGGCAACACTATCTGAATGAAAACCGAAATCTATATGCAACATCCTCCACAGAATAAGAATACAAGGACTGGTGCAAGATACGATATTAATACTCTCGATACCACCTCTTCGCAACGAGATTTACACAGCATTGATGTCATTGACTCTACCAAGCGTATCTGCTCAGAAAGGTACCTACCAGTGGTCAACGTTATGGATCCCGCTAATCGCATCGCCCCGCCTCGCGCATATAGCCTTCGCCCCAGTCATATATTACATCACCACCAAGAATAATGTATCGTAACTGATCCATGTCCCCGATTCACTTACATCACCGCTTCATTGTGGAAATAACTCACTCGTCTCCTTATCCTTTTCTACCACGGCCGTAATGCGGCATGCCGCTGCGTCCCTCTCTCCTCTGTAGCCCGCGCCCTGCGCCAATTCATCTGGCTTGCAGCGCCAAACTGCTCCGGTGCCCGACACCAGCTATTGTTGTACATGGACTGCAAGCTCAGCAACGAAGAGGGCGGCATGATGAGGTCGCCAAGAAGAATCATTATGAACGGCTGAACGTGCGGCACGACGCCACATCGGCAGAAATAAAAAAGTATTGCCATTGCCCACAACGCTCTGATGTATGGATATGTAACTGACATTTTCCAGGTCCTTCTATTCACTTTCAAAAACTTACCATCCCGACGCCAATCGCTCAGACCCAAACGCATCGTCTACATTCTCCCTGATATCCGAGTCATACACAGTCTTATCTGATAAGTCTCGCCGCTCAGCATACGATCGAGATGTCCTCCGTCTGCACCATCATCCACCACAAACAGCCGCCCAGCGTGGTTCTTACCATTCCCACCAGGCCGGCGGACGCGCACCTTCAGGTCTAAGCCGCAGGAGAGGTACGTTTCGCGGTCCGCCGCCCAGTTTCTACCGCAGCGGCGGCTGGGGAGACCAGGCGGACAAACGTCGCAAGGCGCATCAAGAGAGCACTGGTGGGGGCGGCGCATCGTCGCAAGAACAAGGAGCATCACACAATCGTCACCAGAATCCCTGGGGTGACCCTTTCAAACCTCACGAGACTTCGGCTCATGGAGGAATGGGACCAGGCGACGATCCTTTTGGGCACCAGAACGATGTCCCTCACTTTGACAAAGAAGGTCATACGCGAACGCATCGACGAGAGGACGAGAGGCGTAAAAGTCGATGGCAGAAGCGGGCCATGGGTGATGATGATATTGAATTCGAGCCGCAAACGTCCCTCACTGGGCATTTCATCATAATATCGGGTATTCTGGCAACGACGCTGTTGGCCCCTCTCATATATATTCAATTTATGAGCATTGGACAGCCGAAGAAGGAGAAGGCTTAGATGAAGGGGGAGAAAGAGTCGAAAAATGATATTTCTCTTTAGAACACGAGTAGAAAAGATGTACGGTATGAATGACATCTGAACGGCAGTACTGGAGTTTTATGGCTATAGGTAGATGATGAATTTTCGATAAACACAACGGGCTCCCTGCACAAATATTCAAACGGAGGCTTTACGGACATAAGGAGGCATCAAGACATATCAAGATCTTCGAGATTTTTTATTTGAGATAATCTACATCCTTAAGGACCACCGCAATGCAAGCCTGTAAGGTACATGAGCTGTTGAGGGTGGGACAACTCTAGAGCGGGAATTTCCTAGCGCGAATTCTAGGCTAGAAGCTGAATAGAGGTATTTTCTTAGAAGCAATTTAACCCTCGAAGGTGAAGCTGGCACCGAGCTTGTGGGTAGCCTGGTCGAGCTTCTGGGTGTCGAAAGAGCCACCGAGACCCAGGGTGACACCCTCACGGAGGAGAACGTTGTAGGCAAGGGCAGCAATACCACGGTCGTTGATCTTGACCTATATTTCGGATCACGAGTCAGTCATATGCTTTTTCTCCTTGTAAGCTTGGTTTAATTCTACGAACCTTGGTGAAAGAGACGGGGTCGATGCGGTACTTGCTGGCGACCTCGAGACCGACAGCGTTGCCGGTCTTGGAGTTCCAAGTAGCCTTGGCACCAGCCTCAACCTGGGAGTTGACCTTGTGGTAGTAAGAAGCAGCGAAGACGCTGAGGTTGTCAGAAGCGGTAATGGCAGCGCTGTACTGGGGAGCAGCGTAGCCAACAGCGGCGTTGTAAGCGGTCAGAGCAGCCTTGTTGGCATCGTAGCCAGCGGAAGCACCAGCGAGGAAACCCTCGTGGCCGACAACAGCATCGACGTTGGCGACGGGGCCCTTGAGGAGATCGAAGAAAGCACGGCCGTGGAAACCGGGCTGCTTGAAGTGGAGGTTGAACTTAGCACCCTTGGCGGCGGTGGCAGGGAGGAAGTTGAAGAGACCCTCGAGCTTAAGACCCTTGGCGAGGGAGTCGGCGACCTCGATCTTGGTGTCGAGAGCGTTGGCGGTGTTCCAGGTCTGGGTGAGGGTCAGGCCTGTACGGGAGTAGAACATTAGCAGTTGAGCATAGCCAGGTTGAAGAAGCGTCGCAAATCCGATCGGCCATCCCGACTTTGGCCCAAGGATTCGCGAGACGCTGAGGGAGGGGAGATTTTGTTTGCGGCGGGGGTTAGATTTGGGTGGTGGAGACGGAGATGGAGATTGTGAAGGTAACGGTTTTGAAGAGGAAGATTGTGGTGTCGTACCAGTAGGCTTGTCGGTGTATTTTCCCTCAATCTGCAAAATTCAGGTCAGCAATATGTTGCAAAACAGGAGGCCATCTTGTTTCTCGTTGAGGTTGTAGAGAAATGGTTTGACAACGGTGCCGAAAGCCGCGGTTGACCGAACTAGCCTCCGAACCCCCGAACGAGAAACGATACAATGGCCTGCCATTGGTTTTGCTGGCAAAGGAATACTCACAGCAGCAGAGGTGGCCTTCTCGTGGCTGGACTTGCCAGTGACCTTGAAGGCAACGCCGTTGGGGGCGGTGTCCTTGAACTCGAAGGTGGTGGCAGAGAGGTGGTAGAAATCCTTGTTGAGGAGCTATAAAACGGCGCAAAACGAGGCGCAAAAGTCAGCGGAGCTCATAAATAGTCATGTTGCAGGTATAGCAAAGGTGCTTGATTCCAATATCGAGGCAATTGGCATCTCGGAGCTGTATAGTCCGTTCTGCTCCCCGGTGTGTGATCCAAAAGAGTAGAAAAAACAGACATCTCCCCGTCGTGATGCAGTCACAGCCAGAGAAACCAAAACAGAAGTAAAGACGACGTGGGGGGAGGTTAGAAGAGGCATACATCGTTGGCCGGCTTGGCAATGTCGGAGAAGGCGGGGACAGACATGATTGCGATGTTTGGTATCTTGACGATTATGAGTCTTTAAAGAAGGGATGTGATGAAGATGAAGATGGGGACGAGAGAGAGAAATGGGGGAGGAGAGCGGAAGACGATGGGAAGAGCCTGGCAGAAAATAATGGATGCTTGGGCTCTCTCTAGCTCTGGCTCCCCAGGCATGGATTTACACAGGGCATCCTTCTACACAGGGTTTAATTGTTGGGGGACCCCGCTGTAGCCAGGGCTGCCCAGGCACAATAGCTAAGCTCCACAGGGCCCAAGCTCTGAGATTTGTACAGACTCGGCTATCAGACAGGCCTCGAGGCAGGGAATTGGCACATGCATTATTCAAGTCGGCTGATATCGGGACTGTGTTACCTTGTCGCTTGGCCAGTCGCAAGTGACCACTCTGTACCTTAAACACCAACAATCCATTTGTACAGCCGATGATCATGTAATTCATCAGCCTAATTTGGTGATTTGATAGGTTCCCCAGAAGCCAGGGCCCACGTGGATGGGTAATGGACAATTCCTACCTGGCTATTTAGGTCACTTTGGTAGGTAGGTAGGTTAGTAGTCTAAAGAGTTGATAAATAAAAAAATGAGGCATTGGACAACAGCTTAAGCAACCGAATGATAGGTAGTAGACTGAAGAAACACCGGTGGCATTAAGAGCACACTCGGTTGCCTTGTCATGATTAGATTTATTTACCAACCTCCCAAATCTCTACCTATATTAACACGACTCGCTGCCCAACAAGTATGGTTATCCATACAGACCTCGAGTCCACCTTTAGCTTGCATTTCCTCGACGCATGAACAGCTCAGACACTAACAACTCATCTGACTCCATCGTTAACTGACCACTAGTCTCGTCTAGCCCATAACCACCTACAAACACCAGTATCAGAGTTAATTAACACCTCGCTACATTGACAAATTTGATCGACCAACCCACGTCGAGGAGTGTTGTTCACCTATTGGCCAGTTCACCACACCCATCTGTACTAGGCTTCTTCATCATAAAGACCCTTCATGCATGAGCAAGTCAAGCAGCACAACATCAAGCACTGACCGACACTTGCACTAACATGCAAACGATGCAATTCTTTCTTTCTAGAACTTTTGTCTTTTTGCTTCATTCCCATGTCCCTGCCCATATCATCCGTCCCTTTTTACAGTCATCATCATTCCAAGGTAGGTAAGCAAATCCCAGACGCCTTATTCTCTACCTTCAAGAAACGACACCCAGAGTTGCTCCTTAGATCAGGTTCATGACAGATACCTCAGATAGTACAAGTTACAATGGATCGACCAAGTTTTCTCTACTTGATGTTTTACTCGATTCGCTATGTCATTAAGCCACGTTGTCGTACTTGGCGTTGTGGGTGGCAATGGCTCTATAAAGATATCAGTAACCACTTTTCTTTTCTTTTCTTTTCTTTTTCGTTTACAGGGATGTGACTTACCGGCCACTAGGGTCAGTCTGCTTGGACCAGGTGGGAGTCCAGCGCATGACAGTTGACGCGCAGTGAGGGGGGAAGTGCTCGTCAAACATGCATCGGTACCAGTATGCCTCCTTGGTATCAGGGATATCGTTGCCCCACTCAGGCTTGGGGTTCTTTATCATCTCGTCGGTGACCTGCTTCTCAGCGGTGTCCTTGAGGGCGTCGATCCAACCGTAGCCGACACCATCAGAGAACTGTTCCTTCTGTCGCCAGAGAATGTTGTCGGGAAGGTAAGGCTGCTCATCGGGCTCATCTGAAGTGTCGAAAGCTTTCCGGACGATGTACTTTTCGAGCTTCTCCTTGGTGATCATCTTGTCCTGGGGGTCAATGTTCATGGAGTACTCAAGGAACTATTCAGTTCGTTAGCATTGTGCGCTCTACTTGATTACCCTTGAGAAAATCAGCTTACCTCCTTGTCAAGGAAAGGAACACGAGCCTCAAGTCCCCAAGCAGATGTGGACTTGTTGGCTCGCAGACAATCGGACAGGTGCAGGTTCTTGACACGTCGCACGGTTTCCTCGTGGAAAGACTCCTTGTCGGGAGCGGCATGGAAGTACAAGTAACCACCAAAGATCTCGTCGCTACCCTCGCCACTGAGAACCATCTTGATACCCATAGCCTTGATCTTTCTCGACAAGAGGTACATGGGGGTAGAGGCTCGAATGGTGGTGACATCGTAGGTCTCAAGATGGAAGATAACGTCAGAAAGGGCGTTAAGACCGTCCTCGATGGTAAAGGTCATAACATGGTGCTTGGTTCCGAGGAACTTGGCGACCTCGAGAGCGGCCTTGTTGTCGGGCGAGCCTGGAAGACCAATAGAGAAAGAGTTGAGCTGGGGAAGGTAGGTGAGAGTGTCAAGGTGGTCGTCGTCATCGACACCAACAAGACCCTCGCCAGTGTCAGGATCCTCGACGGGGAGAACGTTGCCGTTGGCCTCGAGAGCCTGTTTTCGGAGTCGGGTCACCTCACGCTGGGCGATGGAGGCAGTCAAACTCGAATCAAGACCACCGGAAAGCAGAACACCGAAGGGCACCTCAGCCATGAGTCGCTTTCGGACGGACTTCTCAAGAGCCTGTCGAAGGACCTTGTAGTCGACAGGGGTGCTGGGAACCTTCTTGGGGTCCCACCAAGAGGGGTTGAAGTAGCGAGTGGTCTCACCAGTCTTGGAGTCGTAGACATGACCGGGAGGGAAAGCGACGATCTTGTCGCAAACGCTGTGCAGGCACTTCAACTCGGAGGCGAAGTAGACGGTTCCAGGCTCAGTGGAGGACCAGCCCTGGTAAAAGGTGGTGATACCGATAGGGTCGCGGGCGGCAATTGTGCGGTCTTGCTTCTTGTCGTAGAGAACAAACGAGAACATACCATCGAGGTGGTTAGGGGCATCGGTATCGAACTCGGTGTACTAGAAAATATATGTTGTGAGATTGGTGCTCCCTCCGAAGTCATAAACGGGATCTCTTACCAAGGGGATGATGACCTCACAATCAGAGGTGGTCTTGAAGTGGTATCGCTCCTTGAGGTGCTTTCGAATGTGACGATGGTTGTAGATCTCACCGTTGACAGCGAGAATGATGCTGTCGTCGGCGTTGGTCAGGGGCTGTGCGCCGGACTCTTTGAAGGATTATTAGTCGCGATGGCTTCCAGGTGTCGACAACTTGCGACTTACCAACACCGACAATGCTGAGACGCTCATGGCAGAGAACTAATACAAGGGTTAGTGATGAAAGTTTGGGTTCCCTGAAAGCCAATTGACATACTGGTGTGGTTGGAAATAACGCTTCCACCTAAAAACGCGACTTTAGTACTTGCTATGAGTGTGACGATCCGGCCGTTATTTTCACGTACTCCAGTCGGGGCCACGGTGACGAATTCTGCGCCGATAAGTTAGATTCGAGGTCTTCGATCAGATATAAGTGTACATACTGCTTTGCGAGCTTCAAAGCCGTAGGCTTGAACTTTTCCACGTCGGGATGACTGTGAGATGGCAAAATGTTAGTCGCGCCATGATCCAGCAACAACTTTTCCCCTCCGACCGCGGGGTGATCTCAATCCAATTCAATTCATGGCGGGGTCATGATGCCCCATGCCTTGCCCCTCCAAAGCCACCAGAAGATCCATGTTCATTCGCAAGGGGTGAGAGCGTACCGGTGACAGGCGAAAATTCCACACATGATTGCGGTTACGGAAGCGTGCAATAGAGAAGTGTTGGATAGAGGATGGTATGAGGGAGGGAGAGGAACGGGACAAGCAAGATTAATATTTAGCAGCAGCCCGACGAAAGAAAAAAAAGAGGAGTCATAGCAAAACTCCACCCTCCCTCTTTCCGCCGGCACAGGCGACAGGCGATAAGTGACTACCTCTTCTTGCGTTCCATCCCCAAGGTACCTGCCTACTATCTACAGTACCGGCCCGGGAGGCGCAAGGTTATTAGCGGTTATTTTCAAATCCAATGTACTCAATGAAACCTTTTCGGTCGTTAAGGTTATCCACAAGATGCTCCGCTGCGGAAACGATGAGCATATCTCTCTCCACTGTGATGGTGACTGGCAACCACTGAGTAAGTCGCTAAGCCAACTAAGCAGTACTACAGATTACCACAGGCTTTTTTGCTTCTGTTTTCTTGTACTTCGTGTCAAAACCTCCATTGCTTTACTCTACATCCACGGAAGAACCTGTCCGTTGATGGATAACGAGTTGTCGAACCAGGCCAAGCCAAAAACTTTTTGGAGGTGTGAGTAAACAAGATGGCCGACTTCGGCTCACAATTCGGCAGACTTCATTGGCAGCCAAGATGCAGTGAGCCTTGAAGCTTGGATGTTATTGGACAAATTACATAAACTTTGGATTGGGTGTCTGATAAGGGAAATACAGCGGGTATACGTATTCATGGCTGTTGATGTGGCGTCACAAAACCAGACAACCGCCGTTCATACTACGATTGATCAACATGAATACCGTTTGTTGTTGGTTGTTGCTTTCTCTCACATGAATCCGCTCTAACGAAGAGGACCGAGCCAGTGGGGCGTTTCCACAACGCAAGCCGCAAAGTGAATCACTCGCCGACCAGAATCACTCGCCGACCAATATCTCAGGATGCATGGACCGACAACTGCCGGTATAATGTAACATATTGACGGGAAAAGAATCTGTTTAATCTTTGAAGGAATGCGCTCATGTTGGCTCTGGCTTATATCCCTGTTCAGCGACCCAGCGTGCAGTAAAAAACCATTGCCTAGTACCCGATCCCTTGTTATATCATTGCACGCCTCGTATCATGCTGTGTCGCATACGTGTGCCTCTGTAGTCCTTGAACTCCCTCTTACAGGTTCCGGGTGACTTCCCGCCTTGGTATTTCCTTTAACGCCGTGGCCTGAGGTTTCTTGCAAAGAAAAATTTCGTCTAAACAGCCTCTGTACCTGAAGCCTCGAAAAGCATGCTCAAGGAGTGGGGTTTTCACGGACTATTCGGCGAACTCGCTTCTCGTACTCGGCGCGATCCCTCTTGAACAGGTTGTATGCCTCCGCCTGGGCGGGAGACTCGGGGTTAGGGTCGTTGAGGAGGTCTTGAATACCAAGCAGAATTTGCTTGACGGTGATGGCAGGTTTCCATGCCTCCTCTTCGTTGAGAATGGACAAACACACAGTGCCTGACGGGTAGACGTTCGGGTGGAACAGCGGGGGGACAAATTTGCCTGGGCTATATCAGTATCAAGTCTCTCCGATCATGTCTAAAACACGTCTTCTTACATTTAGGAGGCTTTGTGGGATATTCTAGTGCAAAGGTTAGCACATATCACAATAGCATCGTATGGTGCCGTGTTGTGTCTCACCGTCAGGAAAAATAATGGTCAGCTTGAATAGACCACCAGACCAAATCGTATTGTCCTTTCCAGGTATTCCGCATTCCCAGTTCTTGACATCGAGAACACCTTCTTTGGTGCGCTGAGGTTTGGCGTAGAACCCGAAAGGATGGTCTCGTCGCCACTGCTTCCTGCTTGGGTCTCAGTATGGGCCGAGGTCAACACAAGTTGCAGTCTCACCTTTCCTCCTGCAATCGGTTTTGACACAGCGCCATGGTTTCTTCCTGTGGAGGAACTGGCCGCGACAAGATGGGGGTTGTGGTGGTGACGATGAGCACGAGATCGTTAAGGGTCGAGGGCCGCGCGAAGTCGAAGAGCTGAGGCGCAGCGGATGTTATGACAGCAACGAAAAGTTGCTAAGCTAAGCAAGAAGTTCAAGTGGGTAGTAAGGTGCGCAGGCCTGCGTTTTGCACGGAGACTAGGCTTTTGGAAGAAAGGAAATGGTTCGAGAGGAGAGGCTGATGAGGAAAGGGAGAGAATTAGACACCAAAGCCTGATGCTGTTTGCGCAGGCGTGCAATTCACCAAACGACGTATTTGTTGATGATTTGATGCACAGGCCAATGCTCATTGTCGTTGGTCGAGAAGCACGTCCACAGGCCCTTTTTCGGGAAACCCCGCTACTGGAGTTAATGGTCGGTTACCTGTTGTATGAGCTGGCTAGGTTCCTACAGTGGAAGAGATAATGCTGTTATGGCGGGGTACGCCCCTAGGTGCGTGGTATAATAACCGGCACTGATTTAATGACCGGTGGAAATATTAGATCAGCTTTAGTGAGTCTATAGCTTAAGAGCGTGCGAATATTTTCGTCTGATCTCGCCAAGTGTCTATTCTTTTGCGAGCCGCCTGGCCCCTAACCCATCCATACATAGGTACCTACCAATTACTCGAACCTAGGGTCCCGCAGAATTGAATAGATGCAGAGAGTGAATGCAACCTATAGATGAAATCACCAAGTCAGTTTTCGTCCAGTCTTTTGCTTATTTGTTTTGTATAGGCCAGTTTAAGAGGCCTGGCAATCTTTCTGTAAGTGGGCTAAAGGGAGGTACTGGGTACCGCTACCCTGTCAGCCCACCTACTAAGGCTATTAACTACCTGGGCTTGGTACCTGTAGCAATCACCTGCGATCTAGCGCCGATCGGGGTCACAATCATAGGTCACCTCGGCACAGTCAAGTTAGAAGCGGGCATACATCCGCTCACCTCAAAGTCCCTTTCCCGCGTATCATCGAGTCCATGGTAAACAAGAATTCTCCATTACCTACCACTCACTTGGCTTCTACGCGCAGAGCTTCATATAAAGAAGTCTGCCACGCCTAAGCCTCTCCACGACTACGACAACAGCTGAAATTAGCCAGCTTATTCGTCTCACTTCACCGACGTTCGTTGACATAAGTGGGGGTGTGTGAATGAGTTGTGTTGGACATACAGACAGACAAAGTAGCATTATGAGTGCGGACAAGGATACAGAAGCTGCCTTGAAGGAAGAGGTTAGGGAGGAGCTCAAGGAAGCTGTCAAGGAGGATATCAAAAACGAGCCGAAAGAGGACAAGCATGAGGACATCAAGAACCTCAAGGCTGAGGATGTTGCTACTCCCGCCTCGGCTGACGCTCCTATGCCCGATGCCCCAGTCGCTGATCCCCCAGTGTCTGCTCTCTCAGCAGAGGCTCCCGCTCCAGAGGTAGAGTCAGCCAAGATGGTTCCTCAAGAAGCTTCTCAACAGGAGATAGTGTCTCAGGAGACCTCTGAAGCTTCTGCACAAGACACCACCTCTTGCAATACCTCTCCCAAAGAGACCACAAACCAGCACACTACTGCTGAAGAGACCGGATCCAAAGAACCCGCATCCGAAGAAACTAGTCCCCATGGCAACGCCACCAAGGAGAGTGTCCCTAAGGAGCCCGCTACCCAAGAGGATGCTCCTCAAGAAGCAGCCGCTGTGCTCACCACCGCGGCGGCTGCTACGGAAGCAGTGGCGGAAAAGGCTGCCAGCCTTTCTACGCCTACGGTCGACTCTGCAAAGCCTCTCGACGATTTTGAGGATGTTCCAGACCCAGACGAAGATGATCTGGACGACCTGGATGGTGTGTTACAAGAAAACCGGACCATGGGTGTATCCGCTAATTGCTCCTAGATATGTTGGACGAGTTCTCGGCAGTCAAGATCGACCAACCCAAGCCTGTCGAGGCTGCTTCTTCTGTCAAACCAGAAGCTCCAAAAGACACAGCTCCCTCTGGCAAGCAGCCTGAAGTTGAGGATGCATTTTCAGAAGAAGAGTTTGCCAAACAGCTACAGGCTGGCATGGCTGATCTCTTGGGCGAGCTTGAGCAATCTGTAAGTCTTGATTCACCATAAGCACGTGGCTCATTGCAAGTGTTAATACTTTTACAGCCCGATATGCAAGCTCAATTTGAGGACATCTTTAAGCATATCGCTGCGGCGGAAGGGGCTGGTGATGCGCCACCTCCAAGCTCTTCAAAGGAGTCAGCATCTCAAGCACCGCCCGAGGATGCATCTTTCCAGGATACCATTAAGCGGACAATGGAGAGGATGCAAGCGTCAGGGGATCAAGCCACGGCTGCTGCTGCCTCAGGGTCCGGCGATGACTTCATGTCCGAGATGCTTAAGCAATTATCTTCAGGCGATCTTGGCGATCTAGGAGGCGAGGGTAGCGAAGAGGAGTTCTCCAAAATGCTCATGGGTATGATGGAGCAGCTCACCAACAAGGAAATCCTCTACGAGCCTATGAAGGAGCTTGATGAGAAGTTCCCTGAGTGGCTGATTAAAAATCGTGACGCAACACCCAAGGATGATTTGAAGCGATATGAGGAACAACAATCCATTGTGCGTCAGATAGTGGCCAAGTTTGAAGAGAAGACATACTCGGATTCCAACGCGACGGATCGTGAGTTTATCGTGGACAAAATGCAAAAGGTATGTTCATCTCGCGATTTCTCCTCAATGGTTTTATTGATACTGACCTCTCGACCAGATGCAAGCAGCGGGCTCGCCACCCTCTGATCTTGTTGGAGACATGCAATCGGCTCAAGATGCTCTCAACCCAGGAGATGAAGCCTGTAATCCTCAATAGATACCGAGCCCGAGTGTCCCTCGTAGCCATCTAAATACCCTTTAACAAAACAATAGTTGTACACGTCCGGTGATATGTTCACGGTATTTCCCAAGCACCATAGCCTTCTTCAAAGTCCAGTAACCCCAACTCCGTGCGTGATAAAATGTAAAGCAGTAAAAAAATGAACTCACAAAACGCAAGCTCTTTATTGCATTTCAATATCTCCAGAAGTGTCCATTTGGTCTTGTGGTTGCATTTCCGTGCTCTGATGTGCTTGCTCTTGTGCAATAAGTTCAGCAAAGACGTCGTCATAGTCTTCCTCTGATAGTGTAGGTGACGATGGTCGCTGAGAGGGAGTCATCTGCTGTTCTTCGTAGGATGCCAACATGGCCTCGAGCTGCTCTTCTTCATCCATCATCATCTCATCCTCCTCGGGGATTGGAGGGTATTCTTGATGGAAAGTCATGGCCTCTTCAATGTCTGCTTCAGTAACTTCAGGAGCATCATGTAATAGCTGTCCTCTGTCGGCTAGGTAGTTTGTCTTCAAGAACTATGACTGAAGTCAGTTATAATGATATAAATCCTACAAGGTCCTATCTTACCTGTCCCTCAATATCTCTTCGTTGCCAGGCCTTGTCTTCACGGCTTTGCTTGACATTCTGAAGAAACTGTTTTCGCCTGCTGTCTTGAACGTCCTCTCGCTTGCGGTTGAGAGGATTGGGCCGTGTCGGGCGAGAAGCGAACTTGAATATGGGAGGTTTGATGGGAGAAGATTGGATCTGTCGTTGAGAATGCGCGTTCCGATCGATTGGCGATGACGCGCGAACAGGTGATGAAGACAGAGGCGATGAGATGACCGGGCGATGGTCCCAATTGCCGGTAAAGATTGGTGCAGGAGAAAAAGACAGCATGTTTTCCGCTGTTTTCTTGTGAGTCGTCTGTTGCATAGAATTGCGAATACACAATATGAAGAAAATGTCGTAGGGCAGCTTGTATGGTATAAGAGTTTCGTAGAGTGGCGTGGTCGTGTAAAGAGGTTTAACTAGACGCGATCATAATCGCGGTCGCGAAATCACGTGAGTACACGCCGAGTCGTGATCCCGGATACAGGGTGCTAATCTTTGCTATCAGGCGGGTGGCCAATTCGCCTCCCCGAATATCGCACCCGGCCCAAACCGAGCGATGGGCCGGAGGTTTATCGGAATCGGCACACCCAAGCAAAAAAACTGTCGATTGATTGCCTTGCCTTGGTCTTGGTTGACGACATGATCCAAAGTTAAGCCTGGTCCTAACTCTACAGTGCATATTCATGTTCGCTGTTCGTTCCTTTTTCTCTCCGTTGCACGTTTCTGCTTTAGAATGAGTAACTACATCTCACTCCTTAATATTCTACCCTGTTAAAGCCCCTCAGCGGCCAGATGAACACCTTTTCTGTCTCGGCCTTTGCGACCCGTATCGCCGCTCGACCATGGACGTGCTCGACTTGTAGAGGCCAATTGCTCCGGGGCAAGCCTTTACAGTATATCACCTCCCGAAGTTTTGCTTCGGTGAAAGGTTCGAGGGGAAGCAATGGTCAAAAATCAGGACCCAGACGACCTTTGTTATATGCCTCGGCCGGTATTGGAACTATAGGCGCAACCGCACTTGCATTGGGCGACGACATCAAGAATAGTTATGAAGCAGCGGAACGTACAGGTAGAGTTGCTGCCGCGCTCGCCGTTTGTATCAACGAGTATGTTGCCGCTTGTCATTTGGCGCAAAGAATATGTGGCTGACGGTCTGAAAAGTTATCGAACAACCTTGAATGCGAGAGAAACGACGGAGGATCCCGACGAACAAGAGAACATGCTAAAGGCATGCCATAAACGATGCGCCGAACGAACCCTGATTGTGTTGGAAAAGAATGGAGGAATTTTCATCAAACTTGGCCAACATCTCGTAAGGATGCACTTCAACGTACAAGACTTGGAGAGCGTCATACTAACAATCTTGTAGAGTGCCATGAACTACCTTCTACCTTCTGAATGGACCAATACATTCATACCGCTACAAGACAAATGCCCAGTATCCTCACTTGAATCGATTGAAGACATGTTCCGCCAGGATACTGGAGAGGAGCTTTGGGATTACTTCTCTGATTTCTCTCCCGAGCCAATAGGTGCTGCCTCTCTTGCACAGGTGCATCTAGCGACTATCAAGGGTTCAGACACAAAGGTTGCAGTCAAGGTACAGCATCCAGAACTTCAAGGCTGGGCACCCCTGGATCTCGCTCTGACTCGGTATACTTTCTCGACCCTGAAACGATTCTTCCCCGAATACGACCTCGAATGGCTCTCTTCCGAGATGGACGTTTCCCTTCCCAAGGAGTTGGACTTCCAAGAGGAGGCCGACAATGCCCGTCGTATGAAGGAGCACTTTTCGAAGATACCACAGTTGCCACTGATTATTCCAGAGGTCATCTGGGCTAAGCAGAGGATAATCGTCATGGCATGTGAAGCTGGAAGTCGGCTCGACGATCTCGAGTACCTGGACAAAAACGGAATCGATCGTGACGAAGTCTCGGCCACCTTGTCCCGCATATTCAACGAGATGATTTTTGGCGATGGCGCACCATTGCACTGCGATCCTCACGGTGGCAATATCGCGATCCGCAAGAACACTAGTCGTCGAGGTCTCGGTCGTGGGCCAAACTTTGATGTCATACTGTATGACCATGGACTGTATCGTGATATTGAACTTCCTATGCGAAGATCGTACGCCAAGATGTGGCTCGCGGTCATCGATGGTGACATGGACCGCATGAAGAAGTATGCATACGAGGTTGCTGGTATCGAGGACAAGGACTTTCCTCTTTTCGCCTCGGCAATCACTGGTCGGGACTACAGCATCGTCAGCAAGTCTGGATCCATTCTCGAGAATCGAACAGCCGATGAGCAAAAGACAATGAGCGGTGCTCTGCAGGAGGGTCTGATCGTCGATCTCGTTCAACTACTCAGCCGTGTTCCCCGGATCATCCTTTTGATCCTCAAGACGAACGACTTGACTCGTAGCCTGGACGAGAACCTCCAAACTCGCCAGGGCCCCATCCGTTCCTTCATGATTCTAGCACGATACTGCACAAAAACCGTTTTCCATGAGAAGCTCGAAGAGATCAGCCAAAACGGATCGCTCTTATGGCCTCTCAACGCTGTTCGAGTGGTCGCTGCATGGGTCGGTTTCATGCGCGTAGAGATCAAACTAGAGGCTTTTGAATTGTGGCTGTTTACCAAGAGAATGCTGGGTCTGGGTAGCGGAGACTTCTCAGGGGCGGCGTTCCAAAAGTGATAATAATGAGTTAGAAGACATATTGATATAGAGCGTACATAATCTGCTAGCCTGGACAATTAAGGATCAATAGAAGTAGAATTCTTATATCGCGCCCAACGTTTCTCTCTTGTGGTTTTCTAGTAGTAGTAGTAGTAGTAGTAGTAGTAGTAGTAGTAGTAGTAGTAGTAGTAGTAGTAGTAGTAGTAGTAGTAGTAGTAGTAGTAGTAGTAGTAGTTCCAGGGCTAATCGGCTTGCGAAGGAAACCCGGAACCTGGGAATCGAGAAGGCATCATCGAATAGCTTAACGAATTTGTTAAAAAAAAGATCCTCGGCAACTTGGTCCTCGATCAAGGATGCTTCAACGTAGATCTCTTCCTTCAACCAAGCCTTGCGTGTTCCAGTCCATCATTGAACGAGAGGGATTTCCGACTTCCTGATGGGGCTCTTGTGGACGTACCAAGACAGTTCTCGCCTTACCTGATGACTTCGTCAACTTGGACAAATTATATATGACTCTCTCAGGGCATTCATTGCTCCAAAGAAACACAGTCTACGCAGTAATGTTGGGTCTGAGAAGAGTCGTTACATAAAAAAATAACTTTGATAAATGAATGCAGGTACAATGCTCAAGTCATAGCTTCTTCCATGCCTTTGTCCAAAACCATACGCCATGCCGGATGTGATCCTCAGAATATTCCATTCACATAAAACCAAACTCCATTCCATACCAGCTTACTCAAACGATCCCTTACCCAACAAACCACCCACGACTCCGATTCTCTTTTCAGCCCCCTTGACCTTTCTTTCCTCTCTCCTTCGCTCATTTTGTTCGAGCTTCGCTCGTCTCTCACTGTCTCGTGCAAAGGCATGTACGCCACTCTTCTTGCTGGCTCCCTTCTTGATCTTGGTCTCTTCCCCGAACCCACTGGCTGGTGTTGAGGGACCAGGACTTGAGGTCGAGGCCGTGCCAGAGACAAATGAGTTGGTTGTCGCACGACGCAGAAGCGCCGGCACCTTGAAAGAGGAACTCGATGCTGTTGTGAAGGCAAGCCGGCTGGTGCTGACGTTGGAAGAACTATTACGCTTTAGGCTGATACGATCAACAACTGTAACGCGGCCACGACGAGGGTTGGAATCATCGTTCTCCTTGTCACTGCGAGTTGGTGCAAGAGCCTCCTCTTCGCCCTCACTATCTGATCCAGCTTCTGTGGCAGGAATGATAGAGCCGTGTGGCTCCTCTAACAAGTCAGATAGAGTCTCACGCACTTCGCCAATGTTAGAAGGCTTCTTGCCATCCTTGGTTCTACGCAGATAGGCAGGTGCCCGGTTATCCGTGGGGCCATTGACTCTTTGAGGTTGGCTATCGGGAACAGTTTGCGTCTTGCTGCCTTCCCCATCCTGGGACTGGGACTGCGAGGGCTCGTTGGTCTCTTCAGGTGCATCCAAAAAGTCCATCTCATCGTCGCTGCCTCTGTCCTCGATAGTTTTGAGGAAAGCCTGGTTACCCGGGTTTTCAGCAATCTTCTTAACCCGTTCATCAGCGAATAAAGCCTGTTGCATCTTGGCGAATTGTCGACGCTTCATCCTTCGGCGAGCTTCGCCATCGTCATCTGAGTCGTCGAGATCATATCCCGAACCGCGCTTGCGACGAAGCATACCAGTTGTGATGTCCTTGAAAAGCTTCTCGACCTGCTTCTCATCTTCGGCACGCTCTCGGTCACTGCAAAATATTAAGAGTCATGTCATTAGTGGCAAATAGATAGAAACTTACGCATAAAAAGCAGCGAGCTTCGCTTCGTCGACGTCGTTGCCGGCAGCATCGTCGATGATTTCCTTAAGAGAGGCAACGGATTCGTTGTCACTGTCCTCGCCGTCTGCACCACCCAGACCAGCATACTCATCCTCGGATTCCTCGGCCTGATCTTGTACCATCTCCTTGGCCTTGCTTTTCTTGTGATCAAACTCTGCTCGAGCCTGTTTCTTCTTTTCTTGCTTGGCTCCCTCCTTCAATATACTAAAGGCAGTGTTCTGCTTCTCTGCAACTGAGGGCTCAGGTGTCTCCTCGATACGCTCAGAGGTATCCATTTTGCGGCGAAGGCGGCGACGACGGACTAACGGCGAAGCTTGCATTGGGTCCTCCTGGTCAACCACCGTTGTCTCCACGGTGGAAACTGGTGCCTCGATAAATCTGTTTTTGAGGGGTGTTTGGTGTTGTAGACCCTCATCCTGAGTGAAGTCGATCATGTCAGAGATTTGTGTGTTCTCTTCCCGCAGCAGACTATCAAGGCTTCGCATCTGAGATTGGGAAAAGTTAAGATGAACGCCTTGGGTTGTCCTTTGTGTGTCGTCCTTCTGACTGTCCATAATCATATCTTCCATGGGCTCGTCCATGGTCGCAGAAAAGTTGGAGTCGGGAAAGTGGTCAAAGTCGGGCATCATGGACTGAGTTGGGCCGTTCTCCGCATCTACCTGACTGTCGTCCATGGTACCAGCAAATATCTGAGTAAGCCCAAGGCCAGCCGCTCCCTGTACAGGAAGACCAGGGATGAAGTTCTTTTTGGCTGAACGAAGCACAGATCTAGGCGCCGTAGGGGATTGAGTGTTTGGGACCATGGGCGAGGTGTGCAGGGTGGTTTGTGGTTTCGGTTTGGGTGTCATCTCGACCGAGTTCTCCTCTTCATCATCAGAAAGAACAATAGGCTTGCGGATTCGTCGCTTGCTCGCCACTGGGAGTTCGTCGGCGTCATCATGAACATCTTGACTAGCGACAGGAGTTGCATCATCCTCCTCCTCCTCGTCAGCAGAAGCCTCGGACTCTCCGTCTTCAGCCTCTCCTTCAATCATAGAGTCACCGTCTGCTTCCTCATCCTCGTCTTCCGATCCGGATAATTCGACCGCCGATGCTTCGGCATCAGCCTCGTCAGCAGAAGCCTGATACTCTTCGTCGTCACTGTCATCCCACGCCAGAGGATCGACTTCACCGTTCTCTTTCTTCTCCTTCTTGGCGGCAGCCCGCTCCTCCTGCATGATCCTCTGGGCCTCCTCCCTATGCTTTGCGACAATGTCGTCGACCTGCTGCATCTCGCGCTCGCGCTCTTCGGCGGTCTGGATAACTACACCTTGAGCTTTGAGCATATCCAGTCTGCGGTCACGCTCCACCTTAGCCTGTTGTCGAGCCTTTTGCTGAAGGTACATCTGCAGCTCGCCCGGCGTCATACCATGGTTTTCGTTCTTTCGTCTATTCTCCTTGCCTGGGGATTTGACCTGTGCAAGGGCGCGGAGGGTCTGAATTGAGTTGTGTTCTTGAGCCTTCTTGGTGGGCGCCATGTCGAACACAGCTCGGATTTTATCTTTGGTCGTTGTCGTAATTTCCAATTCGTCATCGGAGTCTACCAAAGTCACGTTGGCTCTGACAGGTGGGAGTTTGACTCGAAATTGACGCTTGTACTTTTGGGCTGGCTGCTCGTGCTCGGTTGTTGTCTCGATAGCTTTTCCTTTGCTCTTGTCTAGCTTGGGTTTGGTTGTCTCGGCGAGCTCATCAATATTTGGGAAATCGACGTCGTCATTTTGAGCAACAGGTTCGGTGGGCTCAGCAGTTTCCTTGAACACAGGGGGGGAACTGGGTGGTGTATCCGCATCCTGCATTTCGACGTCGCTGTGAGGTGTTGGTCCCCTGCTCGAGCTGGCAACCTTGGGATCTGTTTCACCCGCTGGTCTGAAGTTGAATCGCTCAAACAAGCTGCTTTTTGAGATCTTCTTTCTTGTCTTCGCCTGATGCTTCAATTGCATGTTTCTTGACATTCTCTGAGTTTCTCTGTTCATCTCCTCGATGGCTTTCTTGCTTGCTTTCCGGGCATTAGGTCGTCCAGTTTGTGTTAGGCGGAGTCCACCTTCATCATCTGTTATGCCGGAATCTTCATCAGATACCATCTGCTCAGTCTCTTGAGCGTGTTTCTCTTGCTTCGCACGCTTTTCTGCGCGCTCCGCCTCTTTGGCTGACTCGTCGGCGTTTTTCTTTTGCCGTTGGCGCTCAATCAGTGCTGCCATTCTAACGGGTTTGGTTGCGGGTAAGCCCTCGACAGAATCCGAGTTATCTTGTGTTGACTTTGATGGTGAAGGGCGAACTGGCGATGACTCCACGAAGAGTCCTCCTGGACTGGCGCTTCGCGAAGTGTTTCTGGCGGTTGGTGATGAAGGAGCCTTGCGGATTGGTCTTCGGCATGCCACAGGAGTGTCGTCTTCTGATGAAATGTCGGGCATGTCGGCATTGTGCTCTTCCCTCGCTTGTTTAGCCTCTTTCTCGTCTTGCTCGAATCTCTTCTTTACACGATCTCGAGCTGTGGTGTTCTGATTGGAGCTGTCTTCTTCTAGACGTGTCGGTTGGGTAATGCCTTGCATTCCGGCTGCGAGCTTCCCTCGAGGTCTGTGCGTCTCCTCCTCCGACTGATCGGACGCGTTTTCATATTGTATGGATTGTTGTGGTAGGTCGAGGTGTTTTATTGACACATCCTTTGTAGTCTTTTTCGAGGGTGATTCTTCTTCATCGCTAGTATCGAGAGCATCGAGAGCTGCGATTTCCGCTCTCATTCTTGAACTTGGTGAGAGCTGTTCGGGAGATCCGCCCGATAACACGGGGGTAGAGGATCGAGAGGGAGTAGCCATTGCCTTTACAATGGTGTTGTATTAATTGTATTCTGTGAAAGATCGAGGGCGTGTTAATTAACAGCAAGTTTATTGACGCTTCGAGACCAAAACTTGAAGTGAAAGTATGTTAGTGTGGAAATACACTGAACTGGGGTGGAAAAGATATGTCCAAGGTAGGGAACTCACACCTAGCTGGGAGCTTCAATTACGCGACGCGCGGGCCATTGTAGGCGTTGGCGTGGAGAAACGCGCTTACAACGCATCAGTTCCGTGTAAAGTTGCTACCCACACGTAAAATTCAATTAAACACCCCTGTAGCGACGATCTTGATGGGGCAATTAGACTCTAACTACAAACTTACATCATTGGCCTGTCAACCAAATTCAATACTAGGATCACCATGACATGACATATTGTTATAAAAAGGTTGGTATCGAGAAGAACGGCACATTCAATTTGTTAAGCTATAAATGTGAAGCTACTTCGTCTCTCCTCTGCCTTTTTTTATGATTTTGTAGTTTTCGTAATAATTTTAGCATCCTGTAAAGACTGTCCACAGTATCCTCCTCTTTCAAAATACCCCATAATCAGCAACGTTGAGGACTGACATCAGCGCTTAAAAAAGCTTGTGCTCAAGAGTCATGTCGGACTCAGGCTCAAGACCAACGCAAGCCCGGAAGATGTTGGTCAGGGCAGCGCGCTGCTTGGCGAGAGCGTTGACAACAGGAGTGCCAGGGGGGGTCAGGGGAGCCTTGAGCATATAGCTGAGGACACTCAGGACACTGTGGAAGCTCTTGTACTCAGTGGTAGCAGTCCCGTCAGAGGACACAGCCTTCCACTGGATACGAGACATCATCTCGGCAATGATGACCAAATCGATGATCAGGGGAGAAGCGAGGAGAGAATCCTCACAGATGTTGAAGAGTCTGGACATTGTTAGCTGTTATTCTTATCTTTGGAAGTATTTGATCAACTTACGAAATGGTCTGGTGGCCACCCATAAAAATCTCGGCGTAGTACTCATCAAGAGCACGCTTGTTGTCCGCAACGGCAGGCATGTACTTGATCACAACGCAGTGGTCGGGGTGCTCGCCCTTCTTGTAAAGCACGTGGTTGGCCTCTACCATGTCATCAACGACGTTGGATTTGGATATCTCCTTGGAGCGGAACTGCTTTTGGGAGCTCAGGTTCTTGCCGTCGTTGTTGCCAAGATGGTTGTAACTGGCAATGGAGGTCAACTTGATACCGGCGTTGATGAGGAAGTCAACAAGGGCGGACTTCATCTTGGTCTGGCCAGACTTGAAGTCGTCGCCACCGATGAAGGCGTTGTGCTTCTCAGCAAGCTCAATGGCACCGGGAACGAAGGTGTTCTGGGGAGAGCCGTTGATGAAAGGGGCTTGCTCAAGGATACAAGCGACAGCAAAGACAGTAGAAGGAGAAACCTCCTCATGTCCCTGCTCGATAGCCTTGAGAAGGTTGTCAGCAGTGTCGTTGACACCCTCGATCAAGTCAGCATATCGCTCAGTGTTGGCAGTCCACATGATGATGACCTTGTCAAGGCTGTTCTTGGCTTTAAAGTCACGAATATCCTGACGGATCTTCTCAACATGCTCCCAGCAGGCCTTGGTTCCCTCAAGAACGTTGTCGGCACGATCCTCCTGGTTGGCAGCAATGAAGTCAGGGTAGTAGATGGAGGGGAGGGGAACCATTTCCGCCATCTCCTTCTTGACCTGGGATTTGAGAGTAGGCTCAAGAACCTGAGCACGGTCCATGGCCTGAGCCAGGTTCATCTTGCTGATATCCCAACCGCCAATAACCAAGTCATTGGGGTGGACCATGGGAAGGATGTTATGGAAGGGAATGTTGACCTCCTGGTGAGTCTTGGCGTCATGACCGAGCTTGAGGGTTGAGCCCATGACAACAGAGCCGTAGTAGTTGGACTCGCGAGGGCCTTCCTTGGTGTCCCAGGCGAGCTGACGGCGGTTGGCGAGGATACCAGCGGTAACGGTGGTGCCGTTGTTGCCTCCTAGGCCGACCAACATCATACCGACCTTGGGAACCTTGCGGTCGACCTTGAAGTCGTAGAGAGTCTCGTTAGGAGTAGCAACATACTTGCCGCTGGCATCAACTTCAACCTTTGTGGTGCGGTAGGTGTATCGAGAACGGATCTCCGCATCCGTGTAGGTGACGTTGGGTGAGTTGACGGTGAAGAGGTCCTGGGTAGCGGAGGAGCCTCGGCCGTTGTATACCGACCCGTTTGAGGAGCCCGTGCCGACTTCCGCGTGAGGGGCCATGATGCTTGGATTGGCTTTGGCGTGGAAGTTTACGGTTTAATTGAGATTGGACGGGTTTCTTTTTTTAGAGTAGACCTTTACTGTTCAAAGGTTGAGTCCGCTGAGCCTCCGGAGTCGGCTGAGCAGCGGGCTCCTGCAAACGGGTGGTGCGTCCTTTGAGGAGTTAGAATTTTTGTTTATACAAGCAATTTTGGTTTGGATCAACATACGAGTTAAGGAGATTGGAAAACGTCTTGACGACTGTAGTGACCAAAGGTCTATGCCTTGGTCGTTATAATAAGATTGATAGAGTTATGGAGGGGTGTTGCGGTTTTGGCGGGGTAGCGGGGCAGACAGATGTCAAAGTGAGGGAGGTTTGGTTAAAAGAAGAAAAGAAGTTTTGAAACTGTTGTTTTCTTAAGCTGATTGTAAGTTGACGAAGATTGTGGGTGAAGCAGAAAAGAGAGAAGAGGGAGAGTTGCTTCGGGGCTGGGGAGGGTTCAAATATGGAAGAGTCGTCCCTATCCAGCTCGGGTAAGAGACCTAGGTACGTACGTACCTCTCAGCCAGCTCGTGTACCTGGCCATTCGGTAGGTCCCCGAGCCTGGCTTCAGGTACTCACAGCTTGGCTGTCGTAGACGTTCGGGCGGTGAGGACCACAACGCGTTGTTAGTGGGGTCAGTGATATTCTAGCGGCTGGGGAGGCGGAGAGCTCGGAAGCATCAAGGGTGAGCTACTGTAAAGCTACTGTAGGTTTTCCATGTATGTTTGCGGGCACCCGATATGAGAATGGAGACGAACAAGCGAGCTTCCGCATCCTCCTCCAGCTTTCTGTCCCTTTTTTCCCGCATTTTCTCCCACAATTTCTAACCGACTGACCCAATGAGTTTTGTCAAGTTGCCTGGGGTTCTTTACTTTGGCGGGGGACCCTCAGGTCCATTGGCCTACCCTTGACCTGATCTGACCGTGACTGCCCGTGAATATCTGTGACTGTGTCCTCAGTGTAGAAACAAGACCAACAGCTTTGTTTATATTGGATCTGTAGATCCTACTAGGGCCAGTCAAAAGAGATCATCACCGCATCCTCATGTACCTTGACACCCCCTGTCGTGTGCAGAAGCTACAGAGAGAACCATTGGTCTGAGCCGCTGGCGTTATCGACCTCCGACTGTTTATCCAAAATGTCCGCACTCTTCACTTGGTCGCTTCGACCGAAACCCTAGGTTAGTTTAGCTCGTGCAGAGCGTCACATAATGGGCTTCGCCTGTACAGGGCAACCAATTGACTTGTCCTACGCTGTCGATGCCAACCTCCTTGATTGGCTTGGCTTTGCCCTGCTTGGAGCCTCTGATGAGCATGCAATTCTATTTGGAATATTGGGCAACGGGGCAGGAAGGACCCTAGACGGGTAAAGGGTCTTGTGCAATATGCACTGTACTGTAGATTTTAGCCGTAGAAGGTTTTGTTACTAGACTACCTAGTTGCAATAGAGGAAAAGACGCAAGGAAACGTTGGCGGAAGAACAGAATGCGTGGATAAGTTTCTTAACATTAGGGGATCAAACAGTGCAGGTTTTGTTTTGTTTCAACAAAGTGTTCCAATTGCAACCCCCGAATGTAGGATAAACAATGTTTGGGGTTATTTGTTTCCGCCTCGTCAGAGATCAGAGAACCCATTATTCTCCTAGAGCAATGACTAAAACCAAGAGACGTAGGTAGACGATCTTAGCCGTTGATAGCAACTCACTGAACAAACTCTTATCAAACACGTGTACTTGCATTGGCCGGAGTTTTAGAGCCTCAAAAAACGACTGGCATTTCATCTGATCGCTGCAGCTTGCTGATGTTATATGTGTTGTTGAGATGCAGTTGATCTTCCGGCTTTAGTCTCTAGCCGGTCAACTACAACCAATGCTAGCCGAGCACCTTGATATCGCGCAATCACCAGTCAGTGCCATCGTATAGGTAGTTGAGTTGGTCCCTTATTGTTAAGAGAAGGTGCTTGCATTGCACTTGTGTGTTTGTAGTCAATGTTCTCTCAATTATCTTGAGAAACTGCCCCATTCACATGTAACACGGAAGTGTCACAGGAAACTACTTCAGTAGTAGGTAGCATGGGATGTTGGCTAAACCGAAGATCCACCTGCAATGTGTTGAGATCGTCTGTCGGAAAATCCTAGCCTCCACTACATCCGCTCTCACCGTCTAACCGTAGACCATCCAATGCACGAGGTTCTGCTCTCAAAGCCGAAACATCTCATAATGACCGCTCAAGGGAGGCCTCAAAATTATTGAGTCAAGGCGATTTTCTTTGATAATTAACTTCCAGCCTCGGAGTCAAAATCAACACTAGAAACATTACTCAAACAACGCATTGGTTTGACATCTGAGAGTGCCTTGGGTCTCAGGCCTGAACCCGAGCGAAAAATGGTTTTGAATTTGAATGCGGTTGCCAGGAGTATTCTGGCCTTCTGAATCACCAAGAACAACGATGTCAGAAAAGCGCCTCAAACCCGGTGTTTAGGCCTGGAAGTCGTTGCTATTGCCGCAATCATACGGTAGCCATGCTCGACTGTCAAACGGCATTTATTCTCTACGACCCATGTGTCCGACACTCGTCACGTATATCAGATAGCCGATCGTCGATCACAACCTGCTATACAGTCACCGCTATCGTAGAGTAGGTATAATACGGCAAGTTACTGTAAATCATGTATGTACTAGCTAAGGTCATAAATTATTCGCAATATCCCACGCGACGAATGGCGTGGCCTCAACGCCCGAACCAAGGAGAAAGCTTTCTAAGGGTAGGTGATCATGACTAGCTAGTACGAGTACTAACAATAAACCATATATTTAGCATCGTGTATTGAACCTGAGGTCATCAAACGGTCGATGGGGTACCAAATGACCTAGTAGCTTGAGAGGCTCATGTCAAACTTCTGGCACTAACTAGACTAGCTTTTGGAGTGTCAAGTCAACGCGCCAGTGTCACGAGTCGCGTGGATACTACGTAGAAATGTGTCAATTAATAAACGTCAATTATCAACCCCTTGGGACATAATAAGAGGTATTAACAGTATCCATACTGTCCGTGTCTCTGCAATATTACCACCAGAGAGACACACATAGCCGGAAGTGAACACTCAAGGGAAGCATGCCCTCATCAACCGCGGTCGCCAGGGGAAGTCAAAGTGGAAAATAAGCTAACCCTTATACGATGCTGTCGGTTTGTGGCGTTTCTGGTCACCGGCAAAGCCGATCTAATGAATGCCATTAAGTCCAGTTGGAGTCTCTGCTTTGCCTTGATTTAACGGACTTGAACGGACTCTGATCTCCCGATCCTCTAGAGACCTGAGACAGTGGATCGTTTGTATCCGGCTCCAGTTATTGCTTGGCGAAGTTGGTCTCGCAGATCTTTTCTTAGCAACCACAAGACACGATACTAGATAAACAAGGACATGCGCTGTATGTAATCCTCGATAAGCATGTAAATAATGCATCGCATTGACAGTTCTACAGCGCTACACATACAAGATGGAACCTGCTGTTTTTGGCTCGTTCCACGAAGATCTACCATGGTCTCCCCATACGGCGTAACAGCCGAATGAGGACAGGCAGGTAGAAGGTACATGATAGTATATAGGACCCAGAGACTGGGGTCTATTATCACCTATCACAACCGTGTCCAATGGATGGTCCAGTCACATTGATTGCATGAAATGTTTGTCTGCTTGCGGGTTTATCTGCGAATGAACTCAACCCAGACTATCTGTTCAGGACAACTAACTAAGCCGGCTTGGAAAGAATGTCGTAGTGATGGTAACATTGAAGGAATTCAGGAGACGCCCAATTGACTGGCAGAGCTGGATAATCACTTGATTAATGTTTCTTTCCATGTAACAACCAAAGACTGTTCCAGACGTTGAGAGGCGGGCCTTTACACCCACAAGAGGTAGTTACGTTAAATGAAGCAGATCTCCTTTCGGTCAAGGGTCTATCCATAGTTGGACTAGTGCCTGCAGATGAACCCCTTGGTTGGACAGAGCTTGCTGCAAGGTACCCGAGTAGGGTAGGTTGTCGACATTTTGGAGTGGATCATTGTTATTTTGTCATTTTATCCATGGACAAGAGAGTGTGTTGATCATGACCATGGATGGCATCAACTGGCTAGAGAACATTCTAACCTTCCGTGGCGTCTTCTCATGACCGACTCAGAAGAGCCCGGACTTGATCTGGCCTCTTTCTGTGGTTGTTCTGTTTAGATCGTTGCGGAAACTGTTTAATGAGTTGATTTAGAAGGACTAACTTTGGGGCCACTCGCCGGCATCCAGAAGACTTACACCGACGGGCTGAAAAAGAGAACAAGGTGAATGCAGTTATACATTAACTGTATCAAGGACCAATTATCTGAAGATTCAGACTTGAAAAAAATCCTCCAAGTCGGCCTTGTCTAAATGCAGATAAACTTGGGCAGCTGGCAGTCCGAACAAAGACATTGTTTCTCTATTACACAATGAGACACAAATGACATGGAAATAAGCTGATCGGGAAGCGAGACAAGGTCTGAGGAGGAATGCTGTTGATCTTAGTCCCCGTTTTCTGTCTCCCTCAATATTGACAATTGGATTCATCGCGTGCAAACCATGTCTCACCTTTCTCCTTCTAGCTGGGCGTCATCGTGGCCCAGAAGCTCCAGGGAAGAAAGAAATATACTAGTGGCAGGTAGTTACACAAAGTTTCCTGGAATGTGGGTTACCACGTAGCTGGAGACAATGGACGTACAAGGCACGACAACGACAGGACAGGGAGACGGAAGCAGAAGTATTGTCGCTGTAGGCGGGAAAGATAGATGTCATCTTTACGCAACGAATGAGACGAGGCATCTGAAGAAAGTTCTCAGCAGCAAATCAATGGCCTTTTTTGGTGAAGAAAAAAAAGACGCTCAATTGCTCCGGACTCAAGTGATACCCCCGTGTTACTTATTCCACACCGCACCCACCGTAAGCTCGTCACTTTGCGAGCCGTCTTTTTATTCCTATACCTTGCCGTACCAACCAAACCAAACTTATTAGCCAACAAGGGCGAAAAGCGCAAAACCACAAGCACAAGGATCAGCCTGCAACTCAACTCAAGCTTAGCCTAGCCTACTCTGTACCTAGCCGGGTTAATTTAGTGGAGTTTTTCCTCGATACTTGCAGTAAAGTCAAGGGTCCCGGTCCCTTTTTCCCTGGTACCTACTACCTACGCTACCTGCGCTATAGCACTCAGGTCGCCCACTTCTCCCTCCACATTTGAGACACCATATGCATCGCATCGTCCCTTTCTTCAAAGTCGACACCTGATCCTCTTTCTATTCTTTTCATGTCGCAGACGTTTTAGTCTCGCGTTTCGACTCTTTGACCTGGATTTCCTCTTCTTTGCTCTTGTCAGTTTTGGATTGGAAACTCTTCACTAACAACTACAACGATTTACGTGCACAAACCTTTACGAGCCGGAACTTTCTCTACTCTTCCTCTCTCTTATCATCTCCAGCAACAAAGGAGCTGGTTATTCGCCTCAACTGGACACGACCTCCCGATAAAATCCTTTTAACGATTACAATCCAAACCACAATAAATAACACGAAAAGTACCTCAACATCACGACTCTCTGTATGCGATCGAAAAAATTGCTACCGCACTGACTTTTGGCACCCCAAATTCACGTCATCAACCCCAGGGACACCGGTCGCAGAACGGGCCTGGGGTACGAAATCTAAAAAGGTCTTACACCACGCGCCATCTTTTGAAACAACCGCAACAAGGCATTCATACGTCACATTGTTCAAGCCCTTTTTGAACAAGTACAAGACGGCATCTCAACTGGTCCTTTTCTCAGCATCGCGTTAATAGACTGGACTCCTATTGTGCTTCAACAACACAACTCACACCGCCATCATGGCTCTCCCACGAGAGTCCATGTTCCTCCCGACTATCAAATGCTCATCATGTAGTCGGGAAGTTGAAATTTCTATGATGGGAGACCATATTTGTGCTCCACCAGAGCCTGAACGTAAGAGAGGAAAATACCACAGATTGTCTCATCGACCAGGTGAACTAATTAATTATTTACTAGTTTCTCCTCCACCAGAAAAGTATGAGGCATACACTCCATACAGCCCAGCACCTTTTAGTCCGGGGCTTTACAGTCCAGCATCTCCTGAGAAACCGGGTCACATACCACCTTCGTTAGATGTCAACGCTGCCAGTAAGTGGCTACCTACCTAGTATCTACCTAGGTATAAAATAAGAAAGAAAAGAAATCCGGCTAACAACCTCGCAGATCACCCCTTTTTGCGACAAGGACAATTGACACCAAATAGTGAGCCACGCAGTACAGCATCAATCAATGATATGGAATGCTTCTTCGACGACGTTCCAACACCACATGAAGACGATCTTATCATGCCTTCACCGCGGCCCATCGATCGTCCTGGAGCTTACGGAGGTTTTGGCGAGAAGAAGCACGGCCCAGACTTTCAACCGCGCTCTGTGAGTCCCAACGGAGGAGCCAACTCATCGCTGTTCAAGAGAGTAGACACTATCGCCCCAGGTCCCTTCGATCCCATTCGCAGTCCTTCGGCGATGTCCTTTCCCAGGGAGATAACAGAAAGCCGCGACAAGTCAGAAAGCTTCCTGAGTGCATCACCAAGAGACTACTTTAATAATCAAAGAAATGAAAGGTCTCCCTCTCCTACAGGAAGTGCCAATGACAATAACTACGATGTCTCTGCTCCCCCTCGACGACCAACACGGGATGACTACGAGGGCTTCGGGCGCCCTTCTGAGGCCGACGAGTTGCTTCAGCCTCAGCCTCTAGGGGTTATGAACCGCTCTGACACATTCCCCAAATTGGCTGTTCGATCGGAAGCACCATTGCGAACTACTTCTGCGCCTGGTGTCAAGCATGAGCGCACTGCCTCCAGTGGGTTTGGACATGCCTCGAAACCATCAATGGGACCAGACACCTCGAGAGCACCCCCGCCGCGTAAGAGTCTATTACACCCATCGAAATCCAGCAAGTACTCGGCATCTGTCGATCTTGCTGCTGAGTTTGGCGTTAACAACCCTTACCACACACCCTCGGATTCTACATCTTCTGGGTTCTCTACATTCAGCCACCAGAGCAACGGCAGTTCTCAGACTAGCCAAACAAGATCTCAACCTCGACGCGATCCCTCGGACCTCTCAGCTATGGACGGTCTAATGGAAGATCTCGAGAGTTCAATGGAAGCATTAGGCTCCAAGAATGCTCAACCCGACGCCCCTGTGCGGCCTGCACGCGCTCGATCACCTCTTGCAGAGTCGCCACTGGATGTGTCCCGCGAGCGACCTGATTCTGCCAACCGCTACGAGCCTCGAGTTGAGGCACCTCCCCAACGGCACGATTCCCAACCAAACCCACTTTACGCGTCATCACCTCAAGATCACTACTCTAATGCAAGCCCGCTATCAACGCCTTCGCAAACCCTTCCTCCAGCTCCGTCACCCCCTGTTCGGAGAGCGACACAAGACCCTGTACGATCCCGAGGCAACTGCAAAGCTTGCGGTCTTGCTATCACAGGAAAGAGCATCTCATCTGCAGATGGAAGGTTGACAGGTAAATATCACAAGGCCTGCTTTGTTTGCACGACATGCTCCGAACCCTTCAAATCAGCCGAATTCTACGTTTTGAACGACATGCCTTATTGTGAACACCATTATCACAAACTTAACGGCAGTCTCTGCGGAAGCTGCGAGAGGGGAATTGAGGGCCAATACCTTGAGGACGAATTCTCGATTAAGTACCATGTTGGCTGTTTCCGATGTCTCGACTGTGGTCGGTCCCTCTCCGATGGCTACTTTGAGGTAGAGGGCAAGTCGTACTGTGAGCGAGACGCCTGGCGTCGTCTGCAGCAGTCTTACCCTCCCCCAGCGAAGCCACCTCCAGGCCGAGCGCCACCCGGTTCACGACCTCCCATGATGGGTCTCCCTGGCCATCCGGCACAGCGAATGGGTCCTGGCATGGGACTTCCACGACCTCCGTACGGTATGCCGCCGCCTGGAAACAGGCTCTCTCCCGGGCCCCCTGGACACCAAGGTCCTCGACCACGAATGAACAAACGACACACTCGACTTGGCATGATGTAACGACCTAACTATTTTACCTGAATCTCGACGACGCTGTATTGACCATAACTATATCTTGTAATATCACCTGTCTGTGTCTAGAACGCAATATTTTTTGGCACCTCTGGTTTTGCTGTTATCTTGCTTGGAGTTGGCTAGCATCGTTGTTTTGTTATTATACCCCCATTGTTTTTAAGCTTCCCCCTTGCTGTTTGTAGTTACATCAAGTATCGTGCAGCTCTTTTGGAAAACGACGGTATCAGCCTGGGTAGTCCTCATAGCTTCATGGTATCCTGGGAGGCTCTACACATGAGATCTCTGGACTAGGGATCGGCCATTGGCCGGATGCTTGTATGAGCCTCTGTAATATAGTGTATTAGTGAGAGCGTTAGTGGAGGTCTGCTCGAAATCAAAATTCGGTTCAAACACTAGTAAAGACAAAGCCCCAAGTAAAATGTTGTGATTAATGTCTCCTATTCGTTCTCGCTGATAGCGATCATGACCACTTGTCAACGGTGTTGGAGAAGCCTGAAGAAAGATCACCAAGTAGGGTCACAACTATCATGACAGTAACGGCCTATGCCTAGGTAAAATATGTACCTATATAGCCAATGGAGGGTAGATGAAATCTTTCGAGACTGGTTCAAGCGTGGATCAAAGCAGAAACCAACTTGTTTTGTTGAAAGGAGATGTCTGTGGTTGGGCTGTAGACTATTTGTCAAAGCCACGTGTATATCAAACCAATTCTTCAGGAAATAGCAAATCTACCCAATTCAGAACAAGACTCGATGCCCATAGGAAATGCCATACTATTCAAGTCCAAAATATTGCCCCGTCTACTATAATCATTCCAATAAATATTGCATGTCTTTATTTCGCTTGCAATCTCCTATAAAACCGTTTGTGTGGTGGACGCTTAGTGGTCAGCTCCCCTCTGTGGGCGCCAACGTTGGACCACCTCCTACCGTAGATCCCCTAGATTGAAACCTTAGTTACACGTCCCAGTTAGTGGACGACCATTGGCCTACAATTCCCAACGCCTCGTCATCCACACCCATTCCATTAACTCTCCCTTCTTCAGGACCCTTTTTCTCTCCCTTTTCCTCTGTTTTACCATCCGCATCGTCCTTCAAAGACGCAGCGTGTGACTTGTTTTCTTTTTTCAGTTGCGCATCCTTCGTATTTGCTTTTAACAGTCTATTTCTCTCTTGGTTGTCTTTGACAGAAGCCGCGCCACTCCTTCAATCGGCGACAGAGAAGCATTCAATTCTACGACAGATCGATCGAACGAGGCTATCTCATTTCGAGATAGCTGACATTAGACCACATCTCCCTGCGAACGATACCCCTTGCATCTCCGCGACCGAGTACTTCCATCCCAATTATCCAGCAAGCCATGCACCCCTGATCTTAGTCGGCCTTGTTGACCACCTCATTTGCGATTGCGATACCAGCTTCGACTTTCCTTTGCGACACAACTTGGCTTCTCTTTGAATCAGCCGATTCATACAATTGCTGCCCATCATGAAGAAATGGCATCCCCAAAGCCGGCGCTTGTTCGGCGCCAAGCTACGGCCTAGATCCATGATTATCATCGTCTTCGCCATGCTGGCCGCCTACTACCTGTTGTTTTCGCCCACCACAACTATTCCGGTTCCCTCCAACTCCCCAGGTACGGTTCAAGAACCACCACCGCCCGTCATCGAACATGGTGGCAACTCCCTGCCACAGGGAGAGGGTGAAGTCGAGGATCAATATGGATCCATCCACAGACAGCTTTGGGAACTCACAGCCCAGGATCTTAAGGACTGGCGGGATCCCACCGATGGCGAGGACCCCAAGGATATTGAACCCGGTTTTGAGACTGATGGAAAAGAAAGAGGGTTTGGAGATCTTGGCAAGCTCCAACACGAGAAAGATATGAGAAAAGAATGGCGACACGCCTACTCTGTTACGTCCAAGTAAGCAGCTGAGGTCTTCCAAAATGATATGCCTGCTAACACGATCCCAGCTTCCCTAGCTCCAATCATATTTACGGAAAGACTCTGGCCAATCTGGAAAACCATGAGGCTCGACCTGAGGAATTCAGCACCGATCTCAAATTCGACCCTGACGCCGACGTAGAGTATAGCTCTGAAAAGCCTGTTCGGTATAACCCTTACCCCAAGTACAACAGTGACGACTGGAAGAAGGCCAGGCACGCTCAGTACTTCCCGTGCAAGGGTGCTACTGGAGAGCCTGTTGAAGACCTGCTTGTCTTCAAGGGTCGACCTCGCGAATGGCCTTTGCCCCGCTTCGGCAGCTATGATGCTTTAAACATGGACCCTAACCTTTGCTGGGAGCGAGAGACCCGACTTGGTCCCTACGGATTACATCGTCAGTTTAAGAAGGTTGGTGGTGAACCGCAACCCCTCAACTTTGATAGCGTCAACTGGGGCGATCTTCAACGAATGTGTGTCAACAAAAACGCTCAGCGTTTCGAAATGAACCGTGAGCGAGTCAACGAGTATCTTAACAATTATCCCGAGACTGTCATCGGGCCTCACGAGCCCGAGAATCCCGAGGAACCTGCCCAGGAGAAAATGTCGAAACGAGATAATCCAGCAGAACTGGAAAGCATGGACCAGGCTGCCCCGATCAACGCTGAAGCTCTGCCTCCCGCAGCCAGCCCACAACCAAAGCAACCTGTACAACACACGAAGGATCCCAGAGCCCCTGCAAAGAGCCACGTTTCCGAGCCTCGAACTGCTATTCTCCTCCGGTCGTACACTGGAAAGGACTACACCGAGAATGACAAGCAAACGATTCGGGCGCTGGTTTCTGAGCTATCTCTTAGAACCGGAGGCCAGTACGAAGTCTTCTTACTGGTCCAGGTCAAAGATAACAACTTACGTATTTTTGAAAACGAGGAAGTTTACCAAACTGTTCTTTCGCAGAGTGTGCCACCTGAGTTCCGCAGCATGACAATTCTCTGGAACGACGACATAGTCTGGCAGCTTTACCCGAAGCTGACCGACCCTGAATCAAAGAATGTCCACACCGCTCAATGGCTTTCTGTCCAAAAGTTCAGCCAAGAGTTTCCCCAATTCGATTTTATTTGGAACTGGGAGATGGATTTCCGCTTTACCGGCCACCACTACCACCTCTTGGACAAGCTTGGTGAATTTGCTAAGAAACAGCCTCGGAAAGGCATGTGGGAACGCAATGAGAGATGGTATATCCCTACCTATCATGGCAACTATGACGAGGAGTTCCGTCGAGACATCGAGAAACGATATGGTGACAATACCATCTGGGGTGCTCCCGAGTTCCCCTTCATCAACCCTATCGGGCCCAAGCCTCCTGTCGCAAGTCCCAGTCAGGATAACTACGAATGGGGAGTTGGTGAAGATGCTGATGTTATCACCGTATCACCCATGTTCAATCCCATCAACAGCAACTGGGTTATCGCCAACCAGGTTTGGGGCTACAACGATTCAACCCATAAATCTCAGGATATTCCCCGACGAACCACCATCGTCACGCAGTCTCGTGTATCAAAGAGGCTACTAAACATCATGCATGTTGAAAACGTGCGTGGCAATCATGTTGCTTCAGAAATGACACCGCAAACAGTGGCTCTACTGCATGGCCTCAAGGCAGTATATGCTCCCCATCCTGTTTTTATGGACCGTGACTGGGATGGAAAATTCTTGAACAAATGGTTCAACCCTGGCGAGAACGGCGAATGTGGTGGCCGTGGTAGCCCCATGGGCTGGGGCCGAGAACGCAGATACATCGGGTCGACCTGGTACTACCGGGCCATACCTCCCAACAGACTTTACAACAACTGGATGGGTTGGCAAGACACAGGCATCGGTGGCCCTAAGTGGGAAGAGAAGCATGGACGTCCATGCTTGCCTCCTGTCATGCTGCACCAAGTTAAGAACACCGAGCCAACCAAGAATGGCCATGAAACTACCTTCGACTTGGCCTACGGTTAATCTTGAACTATGGTACAAGCTTGATATCTGTGTCTTTGCTCAGTTTTTGAGACAACTGTATGACTTGATGTCGGTGTCTCTTTTTGTGGGTTCTTTAGATCCCTTAAGAACGCTGTGGGAAGATTGCAGCATATGTTAACAAGGGAACATTACCATTAAGCCGAGTTTGATAGGAGGAGGTATGAGAGATACGCAGGGTGTTTCTAGGAGTTCGGAGTGTCTATTTTTTGCATATTAGAAGACGGCCAACGCGCATAGCTTTGGCTTACTGAACCGAGCATTGATTCCGCCACAATTGAATGTTCCTACGCACAATTCGATTATTGAAGATGTGAGACTTGAATTACTCAATATCGAAACCCAATATGCTGTTCTGATGTGTTGCAGGACATGAATGATACTCACACGTAATCGTCCGACCCGAGCTTTTACCGTCGCCCAAACGCTATGGCGAACCTCACCTGCTCATTCATACAACTTACATATTCGCCGTCGACACATTTGAAATTCTTCTCCGTGAGGGACTTACACAAGAGTCTATTCCTGCTTGGAAGGAACAACAGGTGTAGGAAGCATTATCTATATGGACTTTCTATTGCATCATTTAGCGGTCATGCGCAGCCACCCTATACCATGAGCCCCCCTCCAAGCGTAAGATTTCATTCATTTTTATTTCAACCTTATGTTCACTGCTAAACTGTCGCAGACTCCTACGCCAAGAAGGTTTCTTCTTCCAAAGAGGGGTACGCAATCATCTCAAACTCCTACCGGACTTCCGCGGTTTCAGTCAACCCCTCGTTTCGCCTCCTCTTCTGTTCCTAGGCCGACACAGGCAAGGGCTGGCATCGACATTGAGGACGTTGAAGAAGTCGAAGATCGCACTCAAGCTAGTTCTCAAGACAGCCAGGGTGATAAGATCGCACTGAGAAAGTATGAGTCACTCCATGATTCCATTCAAGTCGAGTCCGATGACGCAACAGCTTCGCAAGATGCTTGTTCAGTCATATCGGACAACGAGATAGACGTTAAAAGCTCAGGCTTTTTTGATCGGGAGGCTTCCAACGCGCCAAGCGTATCGCACGAGGTTTCTCCGTTAGAAGAGCGGGAGCCGAAACGACGAAGAGTATCAATTTCTCCCATGCAACAGTCAAGCCCAGTAGAAGAGCAGCATTACATGGTCGATGAAGATCCAGAAGATATACATGAGAGAGAACAAGCAGGGACTCAGGAGTCTACACAAAGTATTCAAGATGCTGTTATTCCGTATGATGAGTCAAAGACACTTCATCAACCAACATTCCGCGAACCACCGCGCTTCAAACAGGTTGAACTCGACACCGCAGCGGACGGTATTCCAGCAGCATTCTCTCCCCAGCGCCGAGGAGCAAAATACATACCTGGAGGACTCGCTGCTGAACTCCAAGGGTGGCTTTCTGAGGTAAAGGGCTGGGAGGGTGTAGTGCCAGCCCCTGCTTCGAACATCAACGTGATAGTTGAAGAAGTCCGAGTAGGTCGGCGTTTCTGCCTGGTTAAAGGTCGTTCCGGCATGTCCGAAGGAAAGAGGTTCTTACTTGCGGGTGAAGGTAGACTGACGGGCCTAGGGCAGAGGATGCCTATGAGTGTTGGTAGTGTCGTTGAGGTAGGACAGCCAGTGTGGGATATTGAAATGAAGGGGGAAGTTTGGATGGTGGCATGCGACTGGAAAGTATCTTGAAGAGTAGCAGACCATTCGGATCAAGGAATCCTGGAGTTGTGAACATCGGGTAGATTCTTTCATGGAGTGGATATATATATATCTCATTGGCGTAGAAGGAGTCACTCGGTGGCCATTGTATAGGTGCCCAAACATGTCTAGAGTATTAGGCCCCTGTGGTATGGCTTGCTTTCTCGTCACTATCATGTGCGAGACGTGTTCACCCAGTATATAACCACACTGAGCCGCTCGTTCTAGCACATACGACCATACTTGCCAGAAAATACGGGATCCCGTCCGCTCTCCCATCGTCAAGCTCGCAAGGGGTGGATTAGTAGTTGGGTCGGTGACGACCAGCGAATACCCGCTGTTGTATGTTATTTTTCTTTCTCTTTTTCTTTTATTTTTGACTGCTATTCATGTTAGTAATGCTTTAGTACATTTGGACTCATATTACATGGAAATTGGTTATATAGATACCTAGCTAGGCAGGTAACCGATGAAAATAGAAGCAACCCTCTGAGGCACTCCATCCTTTTACGCCAGCAACTCTTAAATCGGTAACTAGAAATGCCTGAATAACCATTCCGAAACGCGCGGGCCGATAGTAGAGATTATTGATTCAATTTCCCCTACAAGCGGACTCTTTGTCCTCATCGAGGGCTGGTTGGAGCTCGTCGAGTTTGATGATAATACTCTCCAACTGAACTCGTGACAGATTCACGTACGCTGCCCAATAAAAACATAATATCTTATATAATGGTGTGGCCAAGAGAGTATCCTGATTTTCCACTCGTTGATAATCGAGAGAATCTCGCTTGGCGTGGGTCTACGAACTCAGAGATGGTTATATATCTGCATAGCCGCAACAGATAAAATCCAAGGATATTGTTTCGATCGCCATGTCTAGCGATCAGATGGTATAACTTATGCGTTAATGGCTGGGATTGGGTGGGTACAAGTTTCAAGCCCATGTTAAGCAGTAGTATATGCTTACTTGAAACAAAGTAAAGACGCAACTGAAGGATGGGTTATTGCTTCTGTGAAACCCGAGCTATTCTTGTCATCCGAAGAAACTCTCCGTTCTACTGGCGTACCCTGATAATGAGGATGAGAACTCGTATATCACCCAATACAGACTGGGGTTGAGTCTTATTCTTTGCTTGATGGATATGTTCTCTGGGAGTTAATGGGATGACAAGACGTAGTATTGTAACCGGAACAAGCTCGCTACGCAGTGCGATAACTTATATAATATGCGCACTCTTTACCAGGACCCTCTCAGCTCGGAACACTGCCTACCAGATGCATCTGGTAATGAGATGACTCCCAGTGGCGATCAAAAGCTGTTCAACAGACTCTTTTTATTTTTGGCTGCTGGGACATAGCATTTGTCCGGCATCAGTCTCAGCCGGCTTCAAGATACATCACAGCCACTGGATATTGTCATGGCACAAGTCAGGCGAAGGGGCACATCCAGAAGGGCCAGCTCAACAGTAAACGCCTATAGCACAAACCGACATAGAAATACCTCATGTCTTTGAAGTGCTGATCTGGCACCACTAACCCTATGGTATCATTTACCCACCAAGGAACTGCTCTGGTCAGGGGTTTTCTCTAGCCTCAGAGTTACAAGCCTTCTGTATGTCGCCCTCCTTTAGAGCCCACGATTGGGTCTTGGACCCTCAGCTGTTTTGGCGTCCCCTCCGAATATGGATCTCGGTTTCTTTGCTTCCGCGCAGCCCTGTGTGCTCGCAGCTCAGAACCAAGGAGCGATCAGCATTACAATGTCAGTCAGTGGATTCCCAACTTCTCTCATCATTGGTAGTGGACATCAAACAAGCCCAGTCCGTGAGCGCCTTGTCGTTTGTAGTGCCTACTGTATTCTTGTGACCTCTTAGGAGGCTTTCATCTCTGTAGCGTGTCTTGTCACATCTGCCATGAATCAAGATGTATTCGAGCATGTGGACTGGTTTGCCTTACCTAGCAATGCCACTATGTAGATGTATGTCGAAACTCCGAAAGAGCAAGTTATTAGCCACCCTTGAGAGGGTAAAATACATCTGTTTGATGCCAAGTGTGAGGCGTTCACTTGTTGCCTCGATGATTGGCAGACTTTGGGTAGACGGAGTATGCTTCTAGAGCACATGCGATGCGTGTGCTCTGTAGCCTGTATTGAGACCGTAGCCCATTCTTTTCGACAGGTGACTCCACCCTATAGCGTACTGGGTCAAGTATTCGGTGGTCTCTCGGATCTTTGTTGCGTCGGTAGGCACAAAAGTGGTATAACAAGGTATCAAGCGACACTCTGACTCTGTGCCTGTTAGCAGCCCCCGCATGAAACAGGACTCTGGGTTCAGGGATTTTGCAAACCATGTCGTTATACTAAACCTAAAAGACAATTGAGATGCGAAGAAAGTACGTGGATCCCGAAGCGATAGGTTAAAGGGTTTTCTTACCAACACCTTTTACTTTTTGCGTACTCTAAAGCTCCAACAGTAACTAAATTCCAAATCATATACCTCCAGTGTATGAACGATATTTCGAAAACCAACTTAGAAAATGAAGGCTACTAGCTAGCAGGCCTGAAAAGTGGTTCATGTCATGTCTCAAAGTCCCGCAGCTCGAGAGCGGCACGGTTTCTAGACTAGTAAACATGTGCCGAACAAGCTTCGGTGCTGTTGCTCTCCATTGACTGACCTGAAACAATCTCTTGGTTAAGGAGGCTCGTCCGCCGATGCTGAACTAGCGCTGTGACCAAGTACAAAGTAGCCTGTCTGGCTCCCCCATCGGCATTGGAGGGCAAAGTCTAGTCTAGTTGCATTCTATAATTCATTCCATTCTACTTAAGTCTATTCGATGCAGCTGAGCCCCCGGGGCAAGGAGCCGGAACGCCCAAGACGGTGGAAGGTAGGACCTGCATTAGTGGCAGGTCAAGTAACGATGGCAAGTGGATTAGTATTATTGGATGCCAAAATGTCAATTATCAATTGGCAAGTTAGGTAGGTAGGTTGTTTTTTGTAGGTAAACAATAGAAAGCACCACGAAATGAATAGAGCTGATGAGATGAGAATGTCTGGAGACAGGTTGAACTAAATTCGTTAATTATTGCTTCCTCCTGTATACCTGTAGGTTTAGAAGGACATTTGGAGATTTGGACACTATCCGTTGGGAAATATTAGCCATACTTCTAGGTACTTTCTCGATCTGCCAAGGTTGAATAGTATTTGTGCAAGATGCAACAGAAGTAAATTTCGGAAATCTAAAAAAAACCAAAAAAAAAACCCAGTTCAGAGTCCGACGATGAGGGATGTGCTGCAACAGAACGGTGGATAAACAGGGGTGCTTCTAAAAACAGAGACGGAATGTCACCAAACAGAAAGGGTGGGAGATTGAAGGATCTGCAACAGAGGCGCGAAAAAGAGGAAACAAACAGAAGAGGGACGAAAAGAACGACACGAGAATTGGCGGCTACCAGATACGCTCAGCTATGGCGGGTGGCAGATAGGCTGGGACGCATGCTTTTTTGTACCTACTATGTAGGCCATCCATGCCGCCAACAAAATTCAGCGTCATGACATGCTTTGCCGGGACGATTATCCAGATGCAAGTCGCCCATTTCAAGGATAATGAGTGGCTGGCTGTCTGTAGAGATCCTTGGCTGATTACCCCTGCCTATTTTTGTCGCACGTAGGATTTCTCGTCGGATCGGCTTTCCGAGAAGTGTCAGAATCGTTTCCAACTTGATGTCAATGCAACTCGCCCAAAAAGTGAAGGACTGTTTGCTTGAATACAACATCAATCTGGGCTTTGCGGGCAGCGTAACCGCGATGAATCGTGCAAGATGGGGACAGATGGGATGGATGAGCTGAGACCATGCGTTTCCAGTCATGGTCTGCCACGGTTCTGGCGGCGTTTCGTCTCTTCGTCCCGGCTCTAGAGATCTGCCAGGCTGTTCTATATCCGGCTTCTCCTCCGCTGAGGCTATGGGATGAGGACAAGGGCAGGGTCGCCCGCGTTTGAGAAGTTGGTGGTTCAATGCATCGTGCCGAAGTGCAATTGAAGATCAAGCAATCAACCAAGCAACCCCTGTCTAGACCTGAGTACGAAAACACCGAGATTCGACTTGATACATGAGACGAAAATTATTAGCTGAACCAGCGCCCGGATCTATCATGAGTCGAAGCGTGTATCAGTGAACATCTGTGCTTAAACTGAGCGTTGTTGAATCCACATCCGAATCCGCATGCACTGCAACCCACGCTAGTAATTAACGCGGCTGCGCCAGTGCAAGAATGGAATAGATGGAAACATCTGGGGAACTTCGCGTAAGAGGGTGTTGTGGCAGCTTTGGCCCGGACTAGCTTGAAGAAATTAGAGATGAAGAAAATTTTAAAGGTCCGCTAATCTATCATACCTACTAAATACTAAGATAGTACCTTACCTTAGTAACGTTTGACTCGAGACATTGCCCAAAGAGGTAGGCATATCGTAAGTCATACTAAGCTAACCGTTTGGAAAATAGGCAAGTGCCATAGGGCATCGAATAGAAGGAAAGCACCCTCGATCCTGACTAATTGAGTCGATGGCGGGTTTTCACCTCAATTAGGTAGGTATCATGGGCACTAACCTATCTTAGTATATGTTTACGCCTGCTAGGGAGGTACCTAGGTGCCTAGTACTCCGTACTTTCGAACAATTTTCTATCGTAAATTACCAAGATCTACAACAAATGTCTTCAAACACTGGAGTGCTTGCTCTTTATGTACGTCAGAGCTCGAGACTGCAGAAGCCAACGATCTTCAACTGCATCTGGCTCTACCACGTCAACATGACTCCCAACAGATACAAGACCGGACCGAAGAAACGACCCAATCCATTTACCCTGTTTCTCGGCTGCCTTTCCACGCCGCGGCTAAATCAGCTTGAAATACGGATACATATGCGCATGATAGATCCCTGTAGGTGTCGCCCAACCTAGTTCAACTGAGCCGAAGAAGAGCTGAAACCACTTGTTAGCCTTGCTCTTGGCTGCCAACATTTACAGCAGCTTAACCGTTGAGCCTCCTTCGCAAACCAAACCACGTTTGCTGCCACTCTCTTGTTGACCGTGATCTGGGTCAAGCATCTCTACAAAACTTCATTACGACGTCGCGCACACATATAGCGTGGAGCTTACTATCCTGACTTGGAACAGCTTGCGACATCCTAGTTAGCTATTCTCCATAATCCTCGTCACTGGTTGACTGGCTGACTAGCAGCAGTCCCGGTCGGATTGAGGCTAAAACTTCAGGGTTTAATACACAATATTTAGGGGGGTCCACATGGATCAGTACCATGCTACTTTGGAGTTTCTCATCTTTACGCTACCCAATCAGCCTGCATCTACTTGACAACCGTAGCAAACCATCATAACGACAACCCGTTGATGTGGGAAATGGACACTGCCGTAATTTCAACTACGGCTGGTCTAGTTGTCAATAGAATTGGAAGCCTTGACGAGCCAGGACAAAGCTGACCGTTTAGTGCACAATGTAACGCGATCGACCCAGAATTCAGCTATCAGCATCATCCCAATTTGCCCTGTCCCCGCTCCAGCTATTTGACAGCCGCCTTATGCGTGGTCGTTCATAGCTGTGCCTCCCTAAGCAAACATGCTATTCACCGCAATGTCTCTCACTATTACCCTCGTCGGATGACGGCTAGTGATAAGCCAGACCCGGATTTTCGCCCAGGCGAGCCGCATCTCGCCTCCAAGTACGAGCTCGCCAATGTCATGCCAAATGGCGCGGTAGCCGGACATCGACGCAATCAATGGCTAGAATCCCGCAGTGACGCCTCTACGGAGTAGTCATCCAGGCCCTGTTATGCACCTCTCCAGCTCCTCACCATCTATCCCATCTTCATTGGTCTGGATAAGCCTCCAGGCCGTAAGATAACACCCACCCAGATCAGCAGCACATTGTATTTCATCCATTTCCCATAACAGTACCTGGCATCGGTATCTCCCGATATCGACTGGTCAACCGCTTGACCACATGCTTGCAAGCATAACGGCCTCAGCTACCACGTTGTAACGGCTTTTTATGTGTCACTTTTCTTCTTCTGGTGGTATGAAGGACGTCCCCAGACGCTCCGGTTTGTGACACAACCATTTTTAGAAAGCTTATTAGACGATAAGGTCCTCTTAAGGAAGCTTTTCTGCATCGGGACATGTGTCAATCTACTGGTAACATACGGCTGCGCCTCCCGGCAACCCCCACAGAGCGTAGCGGTTTTGGAAAGGGGTACAGCGACTTCTGTGGGATACTACATATTCATCTACTTACTGTACTGACGATATGTTTAGTTGAGAGACTGGCCCGCCTATCTTGGAGCACCCTGGTCGAGTCGAACCTTTCACCTTTTGCACTATTTCAAACCCCGGCACGGACAATTTATCCCCTTGTGGAGATCATGGTTCGGACGGGGCTCTCAACGCCATGATCTACACAAACCCGCCATGCTAACCAGTCAAGGGCGAACCGTTGCTCTAGAGTCCCGGCAAAACAAAGGGGATGCTTGGCTGGGCTGCTTCTCGAACTTTTCAGTGCAGCCTTCTTTGGCGCCACTTTGCCAGGGCTGTCCTGCCAATGCCTTGATGACCTGCGTGCTTCCTAGTTTACATATGGCTCAGCAGAAGTCCAGCAATCCGTTGAATCTGGCACAGGTCGACGAGAGGTGCAAGGACCCATCCCTCTGTCTGGTCATCATCATCGCCTAATGCATGCGGCACCGTGCCTGTGCCACCGGACGAGGACCGACTGCCGCAGCATGTTTACAATGATGATGCTGGTTCCCGCTGCAAGCCCGCGTTTTAGTTTTTCTGACTCTGTCATCTCCAGGATTGGCATTACAGCTTTCCCCTTTACTCTGAACATCGATCCGGGCTAATCGAGCCCACTAATTATATACGTCTCGAGAGAGAGTCCCTGGCCCGTGATCCTCGTCTCTTCGGTCCACACCCTTTCAGCCCTCCGTTCCTGACACCCCAAACCCCAGTCGCAACCCCAAACGACTACCGTCTTCAGAACCTTACCTACCACTTCATGCGTTGTCCACATAGTCAAAGCTTTTAGGGACCTACTTTTCTGTTGTGGTGGATTCGTCTCATCTCTTTCCTTTCCCCTTACCTGATCGCGTGTTATCACGCTCTGACATACTAGCTGCGCTGAATCTGGCACTCGCCTTCAAGCCTCTTCCTTGTCTTCCCTCTTACTAGTCAAAAGGCGAGACACTCAAACAAAGCGGCTCCGGTGATCTGAAGCTTTGAGGACCCTGTTGAACGAGAAGAGAGCAATATACCTTGTCCTTAGATCTGCAACCTGAATTCTTCAGTTCGGCGGGTCAGGCCTCTCGATCTATCTGACACTCCAGCCTCTCCTAACACCCCGTCCCTCCGCATAGAAACACGAAAGAGCAACCATCTGCCAAGTTTCATTACATTCAGCACCCTACCAATACCCTGGTCTTCTGGAAGACGTACAAGAAACAGACATCCCCCTGACTGACAAACGAACTGCTTCTCCAATCACTTCGTTTTCGTCCTTTCCCTTTCCTCATCCCCGAACCTGTGGAGTGTTTTCCACTCTAATCGTTAATTACCCCAGAACGTGGTTGATCCCGTTTCTAGCATTCTTCAACAAAAGTTACCATGAGACTGTAATTGTCTATATCACCCTCCACGACCAGAAACACGGCCCTATACTTCGATTCTATAACCTTTAGATAAGGTCCATTGCCATTCCATTTCTAGAACAGCTGCTGGAATTATCGGAACCTGACCTCCCCAGAATCGTTCAAACACCTTAATACTTTACCCTCCAAAACGCACCACATCACCTTCAGCCATGAAGATTGAGTCGATCCTCAACGAGTTCAATGAACTAGATACGGAAGCAAGAACCAGCAGAGAAAGCACACATCAAGATATTGCACAATGGGAACGAAGAGGCTCATCATTCCTGTCATCGACCCCACCACCACCTGAGAGTGCTCAGTCTAGAACGTCAAGTGTACGATCCGACAGTCGAACTCGTACGCCTTGGGACGCTGGAGGTTACTCTCTGCCCAGGGAAAATGTCTCAACACCTTCTTCACGATCACCCTTCTCGGCCGTTTCTTGGGGAGAGCAGCAGGAAAGCCAACGGTTACAGAATGCACCCAATCACGCCCTAAGAAAAGTGTCGATAGATGCATCGGCTCCCTACACACTGCCTGTTCGGTAAGCAAACTCAAGGAGATAGTCCGGCATGAATGAGTTGGGGTTGAAATTAACAATTTTCCCAAGAAGAATGGCTTCTACTCCAGATGTTCATCAAGATGCATGGACTCCAAAAAGGTACACCCTGATTTCCATCGACCGAATATCGAAAACTAACAGTGCCAGCCATCGCAGTGAAGGCCGCCCTTCCCAGCATATACGGAGGTAAGTTTGTGATTCAGCCATGCTGCGTAGGCCGTGGCATACGTACATCCAAAGCTAACGTGATTCGAGGTCGAGTCTTTGGACCGATTACAATACGTCTCCGGCTTCAGGAAGTCACAGGATTTCGGATAGCCGCAGTAGCTTCTCGTCTTGTTGTTCGTCGACGTTCTCTGCCAATCATTCAAGAATCTCATCGGTGTCCACCATCAACGGAAGTCATGTCATAGGCTCTGGAATCGCCGACTTGGAGGTTAAACTAGAGCGTTTACCAAGACTATCAGCACCACCCCCACCAGTCATTAATGTTCCGTCCGGGAAACCAGAAATACGCTTACCGCATACTGTCAATGCTGTCGGCCCATGGTCTTCGGGAAGCCCCTCTGACTCAATTCTAGAGGCGAGGATGGCAAGGAGGAAATACAGTCAATTGTCAGGAGACCAAAGGTATGTTAATTTACTTCAGCTATTGAACATGTCCTCACAGCGCGTTGTCCACCCTTTCTGCGCGTATAAGCACTGCTGCCATCTTTCTTTTCCCCGCATGGCTCAGCCGGTGATGGCTATCTGTTGTTTGTCTGCAAGGCCGAAAAAGGGGGACGAGTGCCCGTTTGCCTGTAGCGGGAGAGTAACAGTGCCCTTGCTATTCATGAATCACGGACGGAATTCCTATTGTTACTGGATCAGCGTTTGTCTGATAAAGACACCTCTGAAATGGACGATGCTCAGGAATGACCAGATCTTTTCAACTGCAAAACATTCGTCTTGTAAAAGCATCCTCATCGTATCGCGAACTCGCCCTAGAGACCGTGAATCACATTGATTGGTTAGCCACCTTCTGTTTGTTGGCTCCGTCAGCTTCAGAGAAGTCGCCTTTCCTGCTTCATTTCGTTGAGGTCGTTCGTCTGGCTTCCACATTCTGTATCCTGCCAGCACTCCCCCTTTGTCTCTTGCCGTCTTCAAGCTATAAAGCCTCGCCGGAACATACACTGACATTTCTCTTCTTCCCAGCTACTTGAAGCCAAAAGACCATCTGTTGAAGCCAGTGGACCGTATTCATAAGCGCACTATCTCAGCTCCCAACCCTGCCCAGGGTTCTACTCAGCCGTTTACTCGGGCTCCAGCGACTCTGCCACCACTTACGTCTAGGCATTTTGAGACTGCAGCGCTCCCTTCACCACAGATCAACACTGTCTATGAGCGTCCATGTTTTGGGCAGTACCCTTGGACGCACTCAGAAGAACGCTCGCCAGCTCCTAGCATGACTACCAAGTCCCCTTTCGATTCACAAGAGTGTGGCAAGGATTTGCCCGACAGAAGTGTACACGGTACGTACGCTGCAGCTTCCACAAGTTATCTTACACTGACGTGTTCATCTTTCTCAGCGATGCCCTATTCCAACTCGAACGACCGCGTTATCGCAGCATGCCGTCGCTTCAGAAAGGTTGATGTCAACACACCTCTTGAGGGGGGCGACATTTGTATGGCAGTTGAAAACTGCACGACCGGCTCCGTTCCTCGCAAGGTTATCTCGCATCTGTTTGGTCGCAACAAAGTCTGCACTCGTCGTATACCAGAGCGTGTCTGGGTATGCATGTGCCGCAAGCACTATCAGAGGATTCGCTACCGCACAGGAGCCGATTTCAGCGTAACTCAGATCGGTATGGTATACGAGCAGATTGTCAGAATGATCTTCTGGAGTCGAGGATTGGAGAACCCCAACGGAACCAACCAAGAAGGTATCGCCATTCGATCATGGACCTTCTCAATTCGCAGACGTGAGGTAAAGCGCATGGCAGATACAAACGGTCGAGACCTCGTTCCTCGTTGGATCATGCAAAGCCTTGGGGAGGGCAAGACGCACGACGAGATTTTGGACGTCGTTGAGCGTCTTCACCACGAAATACAACAAGGAACACTCAAGGATGTCCCACCTGTTGAGTTTCTTCCAGAGGTTGTTGATGCCTTCACAAACGCACCTGCCCAACTTCAAACCCAAGTCTCAAATGGAGGTGGAGTATCTTTTGCCAGCCATCCTAGCCATTCCTTGAACAGTGGCGACGCAACAGAGTCTCCTGTCTCTTTCGTCAAAGAACCGTCGCCCCTCGAACCAGTTCAGGAGGAAATATACATGAGCGAGCGTAGCAGCGAAAAGTCAACATCTTCGTCTACTCCTCCCGCTGCCTACGATAGCTCTCGACCAGTCTATCAGTCTCAGTCACATATTGACAATGCGCCCAGCCGACGTACCTCTTACGCGTTCGGCTCTCGGTCTCCTTTCGCCGATTCAGGCCCAGGGCCAGATATCGATCGTCGATCCAGTCTTGCCTATCATGACAGTCAGAACCCAGTACCACCCTCAATAATCTATCACAGTATTAATCGTCAGATGCAGGCGCCCACGACCGATCACCGAGGTTCATGCAATAGTGTTCCTCTCCTTCAGACGACCTACGGCGGTGGCTACCACCATGGGCCGAGTGAGTTTGTACTGACTGACAGAAACCCCCCGAATCATACGGTTGCTTTGCCGGCAATGGCCTACGAAAATCTTGCACCATACGTAATGGAACACCTTGCGCTCAGTAGTCGGGGCAGCTATGAGCTCCTGTCTTCAACAACTGATCCGCAATTCACTTCCGTCTCTCTAAACCATCACCCCTTCGGCTTCGGTTCCAGCCAAGGCCAAGCCAGTGTCTACCCGTATCGAAAACCAACGGAACGTCATTACCAGGCTAGGACGAACAGCGCAGGCACCTCTAACTACCCAACAATGCCCGATGAACGCTCCTACATCGATGTCCCGCACCTGCAAACCCACCAGCCTTCTTGGTATCCTCCCGAGACTGAGCGCAACGCTAGGATCGGCCGCTGTATGAACCAATACCAGCAGCACACATTGGCCTGCGTTGACGAAGCTAGCCTTCATTATTCGCACCAGGTCCCTAAAGGGGAAACTTCAGAGTGGTCTGGCGCTGATCGAGCTGCCGGCAATGGAGTTTCCACCATGTATCCAGTGGCGATCTGCCACTCAGGTTACCCAAATGGATCTTCGTCTATAGGTGATTTCAACGTCGAGCATTCTCGCGGAAATCTCAAGGCATACCAGCACAATTATTCGACCAATGAAACCGATAACGAACGGCATAGTGCTCGAGCTTCCGACAACGGTCGCCAGGAAAGGATACAGGCTCCCTGAATAACGGTAGCCAGAGCAAGACAATAAATGGTACTTGCCCCTATACGCCGCATGTGTAACTGCATGCTTGCGTTCTTATGCTACGGTATACACCAGGGTGTCGGTGTTATGGTTATATGATCTGAGTTTGTTTCTATGCTTTGGGCTTTCCATTGTTGCTGCACAGATGACGTTGGTTTGACGTCTGGTGTCTTTACGACTTGCTTTCTAAGCCTGTTGTTCATGCCCGCACATTGCTGCCCAAAGTTGCACGTCAGAGACTATTGCAACTACGAAATAGAGGCAATTTGCGGTATTATTTGTTACGAAAGGGAACTGGGTTGGTTGCATTACGGAAGTCACGATTTGCTCGGCCATCGATATTTGCTATGGGACACGATTATGAGAGGGTTATGAATTTTATTGATTGAGGCGCCTGGTACTATTCGGATAGATCAAAGAAGCAAAATAAATCATTAGCTCCTGATTCTGGGTTCGTTGTTGACAAGGCGTAGTTGTTTAAACAGAAGGAAATTCGAAGGCTTGTGGTCAAGGCGAAACGTTGCTTCATTCCCCCCTGAACATGACAATACCACCGTCCCAGTCCTTCAACTCGCCAACGTTGGCCCTGGCCACCTCAATGAAGCCAAAACGCTTGTAATATTGGTCCAGCCCACGCAATCCCACCAGCCAAGTGGGAACACCTGCACGATCGGCCGCCTCCAAGCCGTTCTGGAGTAGCAGGGAGCCGCAGCCACTGCCCTGAACTTCAGGAGAGACAGAAAGGGTGGACAGATACCAAGCCGACCGACGACGAGGAGAGTTGAGGATTTGTGGCTCAATGGTACTGAAGACACGGTCGTAGATACCGAGACGATGAGGATCAACACCACGAATGGGGAAGAGGTAAGAGTGCAACTTCAACACTGCCCGCACGAGAGGGGCAACCCAGGCGTCTAAAGCGAATGAGTAACATGATCAGGGGTTGATACAGAGCTAAGTGGATAATAGCATGGAGACATACGAAGTGAGAGCCATCGATCAGTGAAAGACACGGACTCGTCCGGAATATGCCACCACGAGAAAGCCACGGGTTCACCCTTAGCATCATCGAGCATCGTAAGAACATAGCCTGGCTCCCAATAGCGCAACCGAAAGCGCCGAGTTACCCACTTCTGTAAAGGAGCTGGATCTTCGTGGCGGCCCGGAAATATGTAGTCGAGCAGGGCCTCCTTATTGAAACCTTGGAGATAGAGATCTGTAGCAACATTAATGTCGGATAATGTGCCAGGACGGATACGATGGAGGATCTGCGTGGTGGCCATCTTGAAGGATTTGATGGCAGTGCTGGTAGCTTGTTTGAATAAACGAGATAGAAGTTGGGAGTAGCCTGTATACTGCTTCTTCTGAGTTCAAGTTCGGAGATGTTGGCAAGTCTTTTTGGACGAGTGAAATCTCCGGAAATAACTACTTAGTGCTTTGGGCAATATTTGTGCTGAGTCGGTTCGATCAAACCCACAATAGACTCTAATTGAACTATCAATTGTAATGTGACTCTCCAACTTACAGCGACTTATGTACGATAAGGCAATGGCGACTTATACAAAGATTTGTTGTGTTTCGCAAGCTTTTAAGGCCATATCTAAAGGCGGGATGGAGTTGATTGACCTGCCATAACGGGGTTTACGCCGGATGAGTCAATCGTTGAGCTTAGTTCCGAAAACCAACCTGGGTAACGCATCCTTTCGCGTAGAGCATCCTCTTGTGGGGGCTGTCAGAGTTGTATCAGCCCTTCAGCTCGATGAGCTCTGAATAGCATCGACATATTCTTTTTGTTTTTGTTTTTTTGGTGGTGTTGTGGTGAGTGACGAACGTTGCAACGGCCGTGCGGCTATTGATCAACGTTAAGTCGAGTGTTTCTTGAGCTTAATTTAGCCATGCATTGAGATAAAGGCAGGGCAGGAAGAGCGAAGGAAGCTGCAGCGTGGCTTAGCTGAAACTAGTTTCTCGTGTTCTTCCTCCATAGAACTATCTTCTCAACTTGTTTTTCTGCCTCAAGCAGAGTTGAATGTCTTTTGGTATTGTCGGACGCGTACTCTGCATGTACTCGGATGGAGCTGAGCCGACGTTTGGGCCCCCAAAAGGCTGAGAAGGGTAAAGAGAAGTAGGTTTGGGAGCCAACTAACTCGGGTATAGTAGATAGTTCGACGTCTGTTGATGGTAAACGAGGTGTGGCTGTTTCTTTAATTAGACAGCTGAACATGGGTTATCGCGTTATGTACGAAAAAGCACATGTTGCGTGCTTGGTAGGGACATAGCATACTACATTATGTTACGTGGATAGATAGTATATCGATTCGAGGATACCACCCTGCGTCGCTGATGTCATTTCGCTGAAGTTGAATGTTGGAAATATCCTAATCATGAATAAGCCAGACATTATCATCAGTATTATCGGTGCCTGCGTAAGTTGCTGTACCTAATCAATAATAAGCTGCTTCTAGAATGGCATGGGAGCTTCTAGCCCGATGATGCTTTATAAGTGATTTGATATGTCGCAAGTTGTCGTGCCGGGTGAGATCGAGATCTAGGAGAGTCTGATTACTGACTCGACTTTGCATACTGGGCTGTCATATCATCAGGTTGCTTAGGTGGGCATGATTAAGTCAACCCCGACTAAACTCCAGACCCCGTTGAACCTAAGCCCAGCTAAGCTTGGCGCTAACAACCGTCCCGGGGATCCATGGTAATCGTAGGAGATTTTGGATGCATCCACTGCGAGCTGACATGGCCTCACTGGGCTGAGAGTCAACGGTCTCCCCGTTCTGTTCCCTCCATCAGTCTGCACAGTACTACAGTGCCAATGTAACTAACTATCTGTATTTGGTAGACAGGGACGAATCACATGTCCTATTAGTCTGGTTGGTACCTACCTATGTAGTCGAAACGGACGGGAGGGATTCCATTAGTACTAAGGTTTGGGACAGAGGTACCGTAGCGACTGTACAGTACCGGTGTGACGTGCGACCCGGCATTTTGGAGACATGAGATGTGATTAATGGGACAGAGATCAATCAATTGGATTCGGAACCGTGTTGTATCGAACAGCCAGTCTAGGCCCTGTATAGTATAGTACTGACATATTTCAAGGTTCGCCATGGATACTTACTTACTCCCTCGGAAAGAGCTATCTCTGCTCGAGTCAAAACACAACAGCCATCGTGGGGAATTGATTAGGGCTGTACTTGCTCGAAACGTTATTTCATGGATTGGCTTGGACTGATGGCAGGTGTTTTTCTGGGCCGTTACCATCTACGCTACCTGGGTACCTACTGACGGTCTTTTCATTCTTGTATCGTAGTTCATTTTAGTTATTATGTCTTCTTTCCTGCTCTGGCAGCCCTACCTACCTAGGTACCTTCCTACAGATAGACTTTCAAGGCAAGTAGATTTTTATTCCATTTTGCGCTACAGCATTATAGAACGTGTGGCATCTGCCTTATTACATAGTATCATTAGCCTCTTACATTTTTATTTGAAATCATCCCCTGTTTGCCCTACAGGCAGAGTAGGTGGGTACGGAAAGAGCGGGGGTCAAACTCCAACCTACCTGGGTACCTCCTACCTACCTACATGGGTACTACTACCTCCCTGGGCAGGAGGAACTCGACTCTATTCGTGTCAGGTCCCAATTTCCAATATTTTACCCATCCTTTCAAATCAACATTTTCAGCCTTTTCTTACAGCCTCAAACTTACAACTGTCCCACCCCTGTCAGCAGCTTACTAACCGATTAGACGTCATCCTTGGATTTGGTCCCTGTCAATCTTGCCAGACCAGGAACCTGGCAGGCACCTAGAGCCCGTCTCTCGGGTCTGCCAACTACCGTTCCGCAACGTGCAGTACAGCAGAGTGCAGTGCAGCACTACGCAGTACAACGTTGAGGCGATCCATATCATTCTTCACAACTACCCTCAGACCATACCGTACCATACAATACGGGACTGGACGGCATCTGCAACCACCCCCAGGCCTATTCTGGCCACAGGCCTGGAAGCATCAAGAGCCCCATCGACTTCTATCCATCTTCGTGGCCCGGGGGGGCATCATCTTCTGCTTCTATCGAGACTCGACGTCAAATAGCCCTCATCCCCGGCTCTAATGACTCGAGTCTCTTCCTCTCACACTCTCTACATATTTCCATCTCTCTGCTCTGATACCTGTACTGGTACCACTATAACTATCAGCCACCGCTCTCGATTCCAGCTTTGCTTATCACTCTAGACTCCTCTTGCCCATCCATCTTGTATTCAAGTATACCACAACTGTATCCACGTCTTTGCATCAGCCCAAAGTATACAACTATCACAATTCTCTACTTAGGTAGTTCATACTCTCCCATTGCCTTTCTGCTATCTGACATAATAAAAGCGTAGTCGGCTTGGTTCTTCCTACTACTTACGCCCACCAAACACTGTCTCAAGTTTAAGCCCATCTTTCGGGCTACACATCAGCCACCACGGATCCCAGAAGAAGAACCATCATGTCTCGCTCCGTGTCCTCCTCACGGGGCTCTGAGTCTCCCATGGAGCCCGAACGCGCTCACAGGGCTTGTGAAAAATGTACTCGCACTAAAAAGAAATGTGACAAAGCATTGCCTGCTTGTTCTCGCTGTACGAGGTGCGTAAATTTCCCTTCCTATTAACCCCGAGTTCTTTCGATTTCCTTGGTCAGAACTGACTTTCCAGGCTTGCAACCACATGCTCCTACGATTTTATCTACACGGCCCCAACTACCGCTGTTGTGGAACCAGGCTATCTTGCAGGATCTACACCCAAGGAAGCTTATGGACAGGGTATATTCGATCCTGCTTTCGATGTCTCCAGCCCTATGATCATGGCCTTGCTGTCTTCACGCAATATACCCTGGCGTGAGGCCATTGAGCGCTACTTCGAAACCATGAACCCCTGGTTTTCCGTAGTTCATCCGGAACTTTTCGCTATTCGCACTGATAGCATCAGTTCCGGCTCTGGCTCTGGCTCTGGCTCTGGTGCTGATCAAGGTCCTCGCGATCCCGCCGTCGCTCTTCTAATTGTCTGTATGCAACTCGTATCTCAGTACGATGACGAGGCTGCTGCTGCAAGCACCAACGTCAATGAGGGCAAGGATATGATCGAGATGCCTGCCTATAGGGCTGCTAAGCGTGCTCTGAGTGTCCTTCGTGGTCTTTCTGCTCCTAGTATCGAGCTTGTGCAGTGCTCTATCCTGCTTGCACTTTTTGAGTTCGGACATGGTGATGTCATGCGCGCCTATGTCAGTATTGGGGATGCTAATACAATGGCTGTCGTTCTACGCATTGGCCCTGGAAAGTATGTCGAGGCTGAACGGGAGGCCAATATACCTTACGAGGAAGAAGAACGTCGCTGTGTCTACTGGAGTCTCTTTGTGTTGGATCGTCTGATTCATGTTGATTGTTCTCTTATACACATGCCACTTCAAGTGCCCTCCCCGGCCGCAGATGACTTGTTACCGACGAGTAACCTAATCTGGCATGATCAGAATCAGTCACCTACGCGTTCTGTTCAGCGACATCCTGCAAGTATTGCACCTTCGGTACCTCTCGGGCCGTTCCAGAGAAACTGCCAATGTGCAATGCTTTACACGAGAGCTTACTCCCCTAAACCAAAGGGGAATCCAAATGCTCTGTTGGAAGAGTATGTCGAACTCGATATTGCAACCAGGGCCTTAGTAGAGGCCATGATCATGCAGACTTCTCGTTGGGGTGACTTTTATGAATGTTTCGCCACGTGCACATGGTAAGCTCAATCGATCTGTCAAAACAGCAGAAATGCTTTGGTGCTCGTCCCTGCGTCGGAACTAACAATAACACAGTCTCCTTCTTTTCCTCTATTGTCGCCAACTCCGCGCCGCCAATACTATAACCTCCGCCGGCCCCTTCTCTCCAACTGCTGACGACATCGCACCCAAAGCCATCGCCGGTCTCAACTTCACCATTCGTATTATCGCTGACACCACCACCGACCTCAACGACCAGCTTGCTCACCGACCTCACCTCCTTGCTCCCTGTTCCCCGGTCACACCTTACTCGGCTTACCACTGCCTCATGGTATTAAGTCACCTGGAGCATTTGATCCCCGAAGCTGATACAAGATTTCACAACATCTTTGCGTCGTTGCACTTTTTTGCTAAGAGATGGGGAGTTGCTGGTAAGTTTTTAGGCTACTGGCAAAACGCACTGTCAAGAATTCAGCCTTGGAGCATAAAGCAGTATAACGCATCAAGTTCTGACTCTGTACAGGACAACTTGTTAACAAGGTTGAACTGTTTCTAGCGGACTCTGACGAGACCCAATGGTGCTTCATGGATGATTGAAGTAGACGGACCGGCCCCATCTGCCCGCGCTCTGCGACAAGCAAGCCTCGCACATATATAATGCGCCTCACACGGAAGGAATACTCACGAGCGGTGGATTCACTAAGACAGAACTAAGAACATATTTGACAATTTTTATACATTTCCAAGCCATTGCTGCATGGTTCTAAATAATCGTTGTTATATCAGATTCACAGCGAGGTTTCAATTGTTTTTTTATCTGTTTGTTGTTGAACTTGAACGTGTATATGAAAAGATATATGGCATCGCTATCTGTATACACATGGTCAAATCTGTGATCCATAACGCGGAAACAGAACGCCTCAGTATCAATGCTTATTCCCGATATACGCTCAACGCCTGACGTCCAATCGCGGTAGATTATGAAAAATAACAAAAAGAAAACGTCTGTGTCGAGGTACAACCTCTCAAGCCATACATCTCGACAGAATAAAGTCAGCTCGGGAATATTACGGGGAGTTTCCAACAACAAGGATTAGCAGCATGCCATTCAGAATACAAGAAGCGATGAAGGTAGTCCATACTGCCATAATGTGTGGTAAGGATAGTTGATCGTGCCGGTACAACGTCATACCGAGGGCACTACACGAGGTAAACAAACTTGCGACAACACCAACAGTGACGCCTGCGTCAACTTCGGCACGGAGTTTGTGTCGGCCGGTGGAGATGAGGGTGCCAGCGACAAGTAGGAGCAGGAACGACACGGCGAAGGACCCGACAGTACCCCAAAACAGCGCCTTTTCACGATATAAGTGCGCCTGTTGTTGACTGAGACTGGGAAGAGCGTAATGAGCTGCGTATCCGCTTGCGGGGAAGCCGTCTGAGCTGGCGTATCCCGCTTCCTCATCAGACTCGCTGCTATTGAAAGTTGTGCTGGAATATTTGTAAGGCGAATGATTTGCACCGAGGAGACTCTGCCGCTCTCCAGGTTTACTGTGCTTGAACCAAACCTTTGCTTTGTTCAGAGGTGCTGTGAAGATACCCTGCAGATAGTCAAATCCGGGGAAGTTGGTGCTTTCTTCAGGATCAATATAAATAGCATATGCGCCGTCATCGTCCGCGCACTCGCTTCCATTGTCGTATTCATTCCAGTATCTGACCGGTTCCTCCATCTGTGCTGGGGGTAAGAATTCGAAGGTGGGTTGAGAACGGTTGGCACAGTGACGGTGCGCAGAATTAATAGAACCTGAGAGGGATTGGCGACGATAAGAGTGAGCCGCTGATTCTGGCGAGCTAGGTTCACTCAACACAGGAGCGGCGGCATTGAGAGCGCAGGTGATATCGTCATATCGCTGTTGCAGGGAGGAGAAGTCGCGACGAGTAAAGCTTTTAGGATCGGAGAGGATGTTTTCGTACAAACGAGTGGCGAGGGTTGTAGAGCCAGTCCATTTCTGCAGACAAGAAAAAATCAACTAGTCAGTATGTGCTTTCCAAATCTGCTTGTACTTTGCAGCCATGACAACGCACGCACCTTGTATTTTTTAGTGATCTTTCGGAAAGCAACGGCCTGGGCGTTGACGAAACGTTCGAGGGCTTGAATGTCACTACCACAGCGAACGAGCTCGCGCTCGTATTTGGTAAACCTCCTCTGGTGTTTGATTGCCGAATCATCGGCGAGCCCATCTCGGTTCTTTGACGCCCATCGATTAATGTTCTTGGCAAGATACTCTAGTAGGGATGTCAGTTTAGGCATGCGATCGCGTGCCGCCCAAGCTGTGGCGCACAATTGCAAGTCAGAAACATACCTAAACGGCGGGATATCTCGTCTGCTTTACTTGAGACAAACAGGTGTAATCTCTCATGCTGTCGACCAAGTTCCATGTATAAGCCGTCTTCGAATCGACTCAAGGCTTCGTCTTTTTGACCAGGGATGGCCATGGCCGTGGCCTGATCGCGCGTTGTGTGCATCTTGATCTCATGTTTGATGGAGTTGTAGTCGAGGTTGTCTGGATTAGAAACGATCAGTCAATTTGATGCAATCGAACCAATAAGATGGAATGTTCAACATACGAAGGTTCCATTCTGGAACGGATTCACGCTCGAGATGCTCTCCGAACTTCATATTGATCGCGACAATTGATTTTGGAAAGAGAAGAAATCAAAGGAGCGAGCAATCGTGACTGCCTTATTAAGGTCGCCGCGATTCGAGCACAAGTCGAGGGAGAGTTGAAGCCGAATCGAATAGGTAGGAGAAGCGAGCGGTAGACGCTGCTCAAGGCCGAACTAAGATTTCCGATCGTGGATGGTAGGACTTTGTCTTTTTATAAGTTACTAAAAGATGGAAACGATTGTAAGTCAAATGCGCAAGCCAAGACAATTGTGATGAGGAATTCCTTTGGTGAAAAATAGAGTAATTCGGCAGTTTTTCGAGAATGACAGGGGAGGATGGATGTAAGGAACGGAGGCGTCCGTCAGAGAGTTTGAGGTGGGAATGACGTACCCGAGATATGAGGCACAGATTGTTTGGCTCGAGACACAGCCCGCTTCCAGGTCCAGATTACCTAGAGAAATAAGGCCTATTGCGTAGGACGGGCAATGGGGTCATCAAGGCCCAAATGGCAATTGTCTGGGGCTATCGTCGGTGGCCCAAGCAGGGGACCAGGTTGTTTTAGCAGCTGGGTGTGGAGACTGGAGAGTCACTTCGAATTGGCTTGAACCGTTTCTGCGGGCGTTGGCGTTGCGACGGTTGCGAGCTTAAGTCGAGTTGCAAATGTAACCTTTTGTTGGCCCTGCAATAAACTCGCCTTTGAGACTTGTGCAAGATGGATTGAGACAAAACTCAGAATCAATTCGATATCTGAAGGCGAGTTATATCGGGCTTGTCCGTTATCAATACGAACGAGTGCATCCAGGGAAGAACCTGTTATCTGACCCAACCTAGTTGTGAACTCAATTCTTCGGCAAGGATGGTTCCTCGTACCGAGCGAGATAAGAGTTTTAACAGTGCAGAAGGACAAATCGAGGTGCACCGCACACACACGCTCTCTCTCTCTCTCAATGAGTGGCAGATAAGTCAATCAAAGGCAATTCCCCGTGAAAGCAGCTTTGTTCGCTGGTAGTATTGTCTCAGACAAGTATACGGCTTCAGAGGGTGCTGAAAACAGTATACAGGTAAAGAGAGACCTGGTATCCTAGATTCCTCGCCTGACAAGGAAGACAATGTGAGTTGAAGACGGACACTTTTTCTTTTTTTTTCTCTCTCGAATGATCGTAATGAGTAAGCGGACTGCAAGCGAAGAGAATCCGATGAAAAACCTGAGCGATGCGTGCGAAACTTTTCAAGTTTATATCCATCTGCAGTTAGTTATCGTTCAGCCATTCGGTCATACATCCTTGTTCCGCCTGTTACCACTCCTGTCAAGTCCATCCAGTCAGCGCGTGCTTCGTATGCATCGGTAACGCCCACCCGGACAAGATCCCAGACTTGGCGTGGCCCATCCATCCAGTGTAGTGTAACGCAGACAGCTCGACCTGCTAGCCTACTGCAGCTAGGTAAGTACGTACCGGATTCTACTTTGCAGCAAGGTACATATGAATGTACTCTGCAGTCTGCCAGTCAACCTGAAGGATGAGGGCGGTGGGTCTCCGGGTTCTGGAGACGGCGGAGGATCAAGGGTCCTCGTTTCGGCCTCTGTTGTAGCAGAACAATTGCACAGGCAAGCTTCAGTGCCAAAAAGTAGACGAAACACGGCAATGATCTGGACCTTTGTTTATCAGTGATGTTCAGGGAATGCATTGTACCTCGGCTGGAGGTTTAAGTCTGAAGAATAGTGAGGGGTAAAGAGAGAGTACCATGACAATAGAGCTTCTGGCGTCAACTTAGGAAAGCCGTTCCCACCCATCAAACAGTATAGTATCGCAACCTAGGAGAATTATTCTCGTTAGCGGGTAAAGTATAAAGTGCCGTACAGTCTGTACCGTGTCGTATTGCATGTAAGTATGTCTTGGCTTCTGGGTATCGTTGGAAACGTGACAGAGTAGAGCTGATCCAATGTGGTAGGTAGTAGGTACGTTTTGGGCTTAGGTAAGCTCCCTACAGAATTCACTCCCATCAAGGAAGGAACTTTTACTAACAATCGAATAGGTCTGCTCTTTTGGCAACTACTGTACGATACCACACGGGCAAGCGGACCTTTCTTCCATTTACTATTACCCATGGGTATTAGTAACTTATTACTTATCCTCTCGAGGTGGGTGAGATGGAGTCAGTTACACCCCTTCTTACATTACCTACTTGAATAACGAATATACCTGATCGGATAACTGTAGAAAGATTTTGTGTTACCACCCCCAAGACTCAGAGGAAACAATTGAAAGCGGAATGGCCCCTGGGTTTAATGTAATGCAACGCATTGTGTTCTGGTGGCACACAACGACACGCAATCCGTCGTCAAGCACCAGGACACGGCGATAAACGAGTAGTACAAAACTGTCAGGACCGAGCTTTGGTCAACCGCTGGTCATGGGTACCTAGTCACGGCTAATCCAATGTATTGCCAATGCTACGGTACCGGGTTTGTATCGCGAGCCATCTCCGATTCTCCGGCTACCACTTCGCATAGGCGCCGGTTACAGAATACCGAGACGACGAACCATTGCATCTGGTCACGCGAGAAGTTTCTTCTATGAGAAAAGGCCTCTCGCTCCAACAACGATACCATCGTCATCTAGATTTACTCACGGCTACCTGTGTGCAAAGTTGGTACGAGTGTCAGTTGCACCACGCGTTCCTCTTAGTTCCTCTTAACCAGCTTTCACTCTGGGTCTAGACCTCTTCATAGTCCAGGCCGAGCAGACGGCCTGGACTATGAACAACTACAAGTATTTCGCGTGTGCAAACCCTTGTCTCTATCATATGGGTTGTGGATTAGTTTGACGCAAGACGTCGAGTGGCGCTTTCCTATGACTCCTCGGCTAAACTGAGTCTCGGCCATCATCGTATATATTCCCAAGTCTTTGTGATTTCATTGTGGGACGTTAACGGTAAACAGAACGGTCTAGGTGATTCTCTACTGTTCAGCCCTGAGAGGCTCAAGAGTATCCATACAGTACTCCGTCATCATGCTTCTCCTGGGATTTTAGCGCACCACTTCTCACCATTCTCCATGCTTGCATCAACCATGTGCTGGTTTAACTGGCCCTGTCTTGTCGACAGGAAAGCTTGGCAGGGCCCACCCAATGAAAGGAAGCCTTTAATCCGCTGGGGGTGACAGGAACCTAGCAAAAGGAAAAGAGGAGAACGCAAAAAAAGCTACTGGCCTTTTTCTCAATAATCAATGTGAGAGCTCCAAATTTCCTCACGCCTTAAAAAGCTTGGCTCTCTTGAGCCTCCATCTCCACTGTCGACACTGTAAAGCGACGGTCACGGAAACAGATACGCGATTTAGCTCTTGTCTATTTTTGATACACTAACGATTGCACCACAAAGATAGCCCTCGCTCGTTGTCTCTTGTCTCAGCGAACTTGTTTGGGATCCGCTTCTGCAAATTCTAGCTTGCACAAGTGTATACAATATTGTCTACGAGACCTGATCCAGATAAGTGTCTTCGAATCCAGAGATCGTTGCGGGTCATGTAGTATTTAACCGTTCAAGCAACTAGCAACGAATCTGACAGTTAGCCCTGGCAAATAAGCGTCCTGCGACCCTCGTCCTTTGCGGCTCAGTTAATAAGTTCGGTCCCTGGGTGACTAGACACTAGCCCTTGAGCCTCTTTATCCGCACCAAACACGAATGGGGTTCAAAGATCAGCATGGTATCGAGTGCTTTATGAGCTGAGTTGTTAAAAGATAGGCAGGACGATAAACACAGTTGGTTTAGCGAGGCTAACAACCCATACGTAAATATTTGATATACTACAAACACGGACATAGCGAATTGGGCTCTCGGTCTGGCGATTTGCATTTCCTTACCCCCGCTTATGCGGTAAACTATGGGGTAACATAACCTCATCTCTCAACTTCTGTTCTTATAGGCGATATGCTGGAAGTTGCTTGTGGGCATCCCCGCCTTGTCTCCATCCGTCATGAGCAAACCCAGTTCTGTAACATGGCAGACCCTGAAAGTTGCCCCTGCTGTATCCATTTGTACAGAGTAGGCAACTCAGAACTTGCCTCTCGACAAAGGTCCCTAGTGAAATAAAACATCCTCCAGGGGTATTTGTGCTACCCACAACCCGTGCCAGCCGCCTTAGCTATGGACCGTGCGTGTGCGATGCATGTGGACTTCCATTGCAGAGGTTACGAGAGGAATGCATCTCGCAGTCCATAAATGGCAATCAGTCACGCCTGTCTTTGCCAGATCAACTCTTGACGCCCGTCGTTCTCGGGTAGAACGGCATGCCCTGATCGGATCTTTATCTTATTTCCGGACTCTCTGAATATGTTCCATGCAAACAAATAAGTGGTCGCGTTCTAGATTTCCAGTTCCAGACAGCTTGACTCAGCCTTCCAATCGCCAGCCCGGCCCCTGACTCAATGGAGGACTCCCTTGACTGGCCTCCGTTACAAACTTTCCAACAAGCAAGCAATTGATCACACAAATTGGTTGCCAGAGCGTAAAGTCAATACCTGTGGAATTACTTACCTTTTCCCTTGCACAGGAAATTGATCTTTGATTCCATGCTGGTCGTGGCCACTGGTTGGTACATAGTGTTACGATCTTGCTTGGCTGCAAGGAGTGAAAACGCGCGGTACTTCTCAGACATGTACATACGCCTGCAAGCTTCAGCATTCCCACTATGCGACGTAGTATTGCATGCATGTGCGTGCTTCAAGTCCCAGTCTGCCTCACACAACGGCAACATGTCAAGTGACCACATCAAGTCAGAAAGGGTCCGAATAAGAACCCCATATTGCTACCCACAGCCTAAAGTAGCCTACCCAACAAGCTTATTACCTATCGGCCAACTCGACGTAGAAGCGGAACTATCAACGACATGAGAGGACTTGTGGATCTGAAATAGCCGCGACGTTAGAACTCATGTGTCATCAAATGAGTTACAAGTGGTTCTGTCCTGGGAGAAGCTTCTGACAAGTCAGTATAACTTAACGATGCTATGATTCGTGCTTTTGATAATGAAGATTGCTATGAGGTTGTGGCTATATGCTCAAGGATAATCCAGACATGGGTCTAGCTGGAACCAATTGCTACATTGTATCAAACCATTTGAGTCTTTGTGTATCGGCAACTTCCAAATATAATCCGGACGTGTCTAGTCTAGTACCTTTGGTGACTCGGCAAAAACGCAATAGTTCGCTCATGACAAGGAAATTCTGAGGCAGTGATTTACGGGATTAACCAATAGGGTCAGCCTACCTAATATGCGTTCTTGTTCTGAACAACAGAGTGGGAGGTAAACTGTCACTCGAGACATAATGCCGACATCAATGGTTCCCAAAGATGCATGCACTGCGCCACAAACTCACCGTAATCTTGTTTTTAAGGCTTGAGGCTCCTGTGCAAGCACGTGAATTATTCTACAGCTGTGCAATACATAGTTAGTTAATCGAGGATCAGTTGGATGTCTTGAGGCTCTAGGGTAACCGCCCACACAAGAACCCATTAGATCGGCATGCTTAATTTCACGTCACTAAAAGTATATTGCTTGGTAAATTTTGGGCGTTCATCGAGGCAATTAAATATTCTCTAATTAATCCAGTTACGACGGTTTCTAGGCTCTCAATCAACACGTCCACGCATGCCTGGCCATCAACAGTAGTCTACCGCCACCTTTGAGTATGGCCTATACACAACGACACACGAGTGACAATAATATGACTTGAGGTGAGCAGGTCAACTGATGTAGTGAAGAATGTATAAAGATGTAAATAGCGTGTCCGCTGCCTATTCAATGCTCATATACCTATCTATCAAACGCCAAAACCCATGGGATGTCTTTACCCAAGACATCCATCCATAATGATTCCTAGTCATAATCGCCAATGCGTTACCATAACACATCAAGTCTGGGCCTGCCAGACAGAATTCTAGTCCAGTAATATTAGCCCAAAGGCCTTCGACATCACCTTGATAGAGGTGCCTCAGTTTTAAAATCCAAAATGCTGCCGGCTTCCAAAACACCCACTAGGTCGCCCCTTTCCAATACAGCCACGACAGTCTCGCGACTACACACCAGATCCTCATCATCCAACGACAACTGCATGTTGCTCAAGATACTCTGTGCTTGACGAATCGTGGTGTCAGAAGAGAGTGATATCATGCTGCTCTTGGACACGAGAGAGCTTGGGATCTCTTTTAAACTTTTGTTCAAATCATGCCTGCCAATTCCACGTATTGTGCTGGGCGAGGCAACATAATCTTGTACCCTGACCCAGCCGGTTGATGAGTCCAGGCCTGCATGTAGCAAGTCGAAACCCAAACTAGACTCCACTGTCTCTGCCGCTGCTGGGATATCGCACCAGCTGACGGCTATTTCCTTAATGGTCTGAGGCTGCCGAGCTGCAGCACCGATAGCACCACCGGGGTGGTTCTTTGCAAAAAGAGATGCAATGTTTGCGTTCATCTCCTTTGCAGCCGTGATTGCAATGGCATCACCAATAGCCAGCGCAACGGTCGTCGACGTGGTAGGAGCGGATACACCAAACGAAGTCTTCTCGGGCTCTGGTATTGGTGCAGGAAGCAGAATTGTATTAGGTCGGTGTTTGAAAAATTCGCAGGTGTCAGGTTTTGTGTGTGATGTGAGAAGTATAGTTGGCAGAGACTCATCAAGATGAGGCAGCATGAGAAGTAGCTCCTGAGTCTTGCCAGAATATGTGATGAACATGAGCGTATCATCAGACCCAACAATACCTAGATCCCCGTGCAAGGCTTCTGTGGGATGAAGAAAAACAGCGTGGATGGCAAGACTCTTGAAAGTGGCCACAAGCTTCTGTCCGATATGTCCGGATTTGCCCACGCCAATGACAACAACTTTTCCATTTGTCGACTGCTGCCGTGTGATAGCCTGTACTGTCTGGCTGAAGCCGTCACGAGCCACGGAATCTGTTTCATAGAGCCGCGAAAGATTTCTCAAAGCTACTGCTTCTGTGTTGAGGACGTGGAGCCCATCTTGAAGGCGCTGGTCCTTGGTCTGAAACTCCCCTCGAAGCTCTCGGTCCAAAGCCAAAGGGTCAATGGGCTCACAGAAAGCATCACCCGGCGGCGAGGAAGATGGAGTAGGAGGAGAAGGAGGAGGTATAGCAGGGCATGAAGAAGCCCCGAGTACCACAACTGCACTTGTCTGAACTGGCCCGTGGCCAGGTTGTGGTAAGTTTGTCATGTTACCGAGACTTGAAAGTGAGTTGATTGGGGAACCTGAAAGCAAAAACAGCGTTTTGGAGTGAACCGATTGGCCTTTCGTCGTGATGACCGAGTGCTTCTGACTGTATAGGTCTCCACCGTAATAGGATTGTGTAGTTGATCCGATCCAATGTTTCCGTTGCGAATTGGAAACCCACAAAACCCTTATCTTCAACGGGAGTGGTTGGGTAACAAGCTCGATAGCGACCAAAGGATCACGAGCTGGTGGTGCACTGTCTAAGGAACGAAACCAGCAGTATAGGTAAACAAGAGAGAAGAGAAGATATAATGTTGGTCAAGTAAAATCAAGACGGCGGATTGCGTCTTTAAGAAACTGCTCGATCCCTGGCCAGAGTCATGGATAGCTTACGTTTATGAAAGCGAGATCTGGGGAGGTAGGGAGCCTGTCCTTGTCCAATTGGCCGTGATTTCGATTGCGAAAGCCTTTAGCAACCCGATCCAGACATAGTCCCTTGTATGAGTGGATGCGACAGGAGTCCGGCTCTATCCGGAGGACCGAACCATCACTATCGCGGTTCTTTAATAGACTTCAGATCGAGCAAGAAACAGGAGACGGGCAGTGCCATCTCTGACATTTGCACGTCTGCCCTGGATAGGTTGCTGTCTATTGACGGATCCTGCATCATAGATTCTCCAACACCATCCAGAGAGATGAAGGGTCCTCGTTAGCTGCTCGATCCGGGCTGTCTTGTTCGGATCGTTCCTCAGTGGGGTGGGGTTGCAAGACCCTGGCAGGGTAGTAAACAAAAAGTCTATGATTCTATGAAGAAAAGCCACGGACGAACCAGAGTTCGGTTCGGAACCACTTTGGAAGGAATGGCGCAAGCGGTGCGATTAGATGCCGAGCTGAGTAAAGCCGTTTACCGCAATTGCCTGGCTTCCATGGCGCCGAACGGTAGATATGATGCCTCGATCAAAGTCGCGCAAATCGAAAAAAAAAAACAAAACAAGACTGCCAAACGATATGATGAGCACAGTACAGGTAATGTTGTCTGATAATATCAGACACATCTAGATAATGGCTTGACAAGCCCGTTGTATAAGGATCTCCATGACGAGCAGGAACCCCAGAGAGGCAAATAAACTCAAAAGAAAGATTGATAAATGGTTTGCACGTGTTGGAAGTTTTTGGCGCGTTTCCTTAAAATGTTAATACAGGGTTGATCTTTACTGCTCTTGCCATTTTGGTGACAGGTGCTTATCGCCTTATCAATTATCAATCAGATACCGACACCTGTAGCATAGGTAGGCAAGAGCTACTGGTCTGTCGGGCGCGTTGACATCTAAAGACACCAACACCATAACGAAGTCTTGTCGACTCTGAGCTATCTTCAAATCATCATTTTGCATTATGACACACTTGCTCTTGGAGCTGGTCATTCATCTCTTCAATCATCGCCCCCACAAACATGTCACGCAGTTTCCCCATACTGTGCATTGAATAGTCCGCGGCCCCCAGGTTTCTGCAGCGTCACCTCATGCGGACAATCGCGTTATGTGAGACCTCGATCCTGCTAAGTACATGCTATCTTGCGTCAAACATCCGCTTCTGCCACCAATCAATGCGTGGTTGGGGGCTGTTCTCCATCGGATACAACTGCACTGCACACTCCAACCGATATCCCGCCTTGGTGCACGTGGAACAAAGACACGTTATACAGCACCTTGGTAGGCGGAAGGGTTACAGCTTCTGACAGCCGATCAGATCGCAAATAACGGGTTTCTCGAATGGGTAATGGGCAGCTGGCTGCACTGCTAAGCGCCACACCCACGAGGATCGCTCTTGGCATACACAAGCGACAAGATCATGAATTTCGATAACGCGCGTCTCTTCAACTACAATTGAGAGAGAATCTGCAGAGTGATGTGATCGTTTTTGCGTCTGGCCGGGGTCTGTGGCGGATTCAGAATTGGGTTTCAGATAAGTTTGAAACGTGGGTTCGCTGTCCAAACCTCCATCAGGAAAACATGGCGCATATCGCTATTCTGGCGCAAGGGACGGTGACAAGTGAAGTTCTGTAATTGATTGCCCTCAGCCTTCACCTAACAGCTACTCGAAGTATTGCGCCTGCCAGCTGAACTTGCGCCGAAGGATGCTGCAAGCCACAGGGGCAGAAAAAATATGTCCCTTTTTTTCTGCAAGCCATCAACGGCTGTAAAGGTAAAATAGGAAAAGAACCCCCACTCAGTCAAGGTTGGGCGCGCCTGGCATGATCTAAAGCTCATCTAGAGAAGCGCTACAAGGCACTATTGATGGCTACCGGTGATAAACGAAACAATCTCAGCAGAAACTATTGATACGGGGCTGGATCCAGGGTTCATTTTTCCCTCTTCTATTACTTCTTCTTCTTCCTGGAGCCATTTGATAACATACCCACATGTCCATGTCGGACTTTAGAAAAAGGGGCCGACTTTGAAGTGTTCGTTCCGGGATATTCGGAAACTGTGATTCCCAGCCACAGGTTTGACTATTGGCATTGGGACGACGCCCAGCACCATGGGCAACCTGCCTTTTGGTGTACGCTGGAAGCAAAGTTTTGATTACGGCAAACCGGTACATCGCGTTAACTGCACAAGCTTCGCAGACTGCGCTCTAGACATTCCAAAGGTCATCGGCAATGGATTGCGGCATTACATTGGAGTCAACCCCTCTGAAATTACGGGCGTTCGCTCGTATTTAGAGCATCCCTCGCAAGACGAACGCATTCCAAGGCGGCTGAGACCCGTCATGGTGGCAGTGTATACAGTAGAATGCTGTACCACCCCTGAATCGCATGTGGGCGATTGTCCACTCAGAATCAAGACAGGGTTAGCGGCTCCCGGGACGCCGCGTCAAGCCTGAGCTTGACTAGCGATCAGAGACTAGGGAGAGCCCTTGCTTAATCCGGGTTTGTACTTCACTTAAGAAAGTCACTCGAAGTTCGCAGGCAAACAGACATCGGACAAATACAATAAGCAGATGCGAAACGAAGGAGTGGTAGGATAAGCTGATGTGGAGACGATAGTACCTATCGACACGTTACCCATCCTGTCCGTGAACGGACAAGACTACGAGTAGCTAGCTACACAAAACGTGATCCCAGTTTTGTAGAATTCCATTTCTTGGGCTGTCGTCACATTATCTTGATCCCTGTCCCGCACTCATCCTTTCTTACAGGCTGCTGCAACTTATAGCCTCTCTCAGCACCACTCTCATTTTTCGTTTTGTTTTTTCGTTCTTTTACACACCATCCTTCCTTACATGTATTTCGTTCCAGTTTTGTTTTCAACAGCAGCGTTTGACAATGGGTTTTCACTTAAGCTCCTCCTGGAGAACTCCTAGAGGTTGGAGGTTGATCACCGTCACACTCGTCGTCCTGACCTTGCTGCTTGTTATACCCCTCCATCGACTCAGTGACGATTCCCCAGGCGTTTACGGCCATCTGACAAAATATCTCAGCCATGAGGGTGCCGCCTACGATGTCGAAGAAGGATTTGTCGCCAACCTCAACGAAACGACTAACGAGCAAATATTAAATGATGAGGAACCCGCCCGAGAGATCTCCTACGATACAGACTCACCTCAATACACTGGCGAGGAGGAGAAGGAACCCCCCAAGAACCTCGAGACGCCGGCTGTGGTCCAGCAACCAGAAGGTGACAAGAGGCCGACTGATGACGATGGATCAGTGCTTGAAGTCGATCGCAGCTCCGAGAGCGAACTTCCCTCCAACAACGAAATATACAGCAAGCAAATCCACAGCGAGGCACCTAAGGAGACCAGCAAACCCGAGAGCATCGAGATCAAGCCGCAGGGTGATAAAATCGGCGAGAACAAGGGAGACAGCGACAACCCCCAGCCGGTCGAGAACAAATTTTATGATAACGATGACAAGCGACCTGGCGAGATTAAGGTTCCTGACCTGGCGCAGCAACACGAGCATCTGGAAAACGAAGACGGCAATGGCGTAACGGTGACTAAAGCTTCTGAAGTGAGCTCCACGACCAGCATCGCAGGGGAGTTTACTCCTTCGCAAACAGCAGAATTGGATGTTCCCTCGGGCCCTCTGTCCAATTGGACAGGTGTCTGCGAAGGATTCCCCAATACGGATGGCATCATGCTTGTCATGAAAACAGGTGCCACTGAAGCTTTCACCAAGCTCCCAGCCCATCTCCTGACAAGTCTGCAATGTCTGGACGACTATCTCCTATTTTCTGACTTGGTAAGTAAACTATTTTTTTAGCCTTTCAAGGGAGGTGACGCAGGGGGGAATCATTTGCGCCACTTATGGAATTTTATATCAAGCCACAGTTCCATGTGTGATACAGCTAACCAATTCGGACAGGACCAGCAAATTGATAAGTACCAAATCTACGATGTCCTCAAGGATGTTAAGGACGACGTGAGGCGAGGCCGAAAAGAGTTTGATCTTTACAAGGCACAGGTTGATTGTCCAATTCCTCAGCAGTATTGCACAGCCGACATGACCGGCAAGGATGGTTGGAATCTTGATAAGTACAAATTCCTCCACATGGTTGAGAAAGCCTGGGAGATGCGCCCTAATAAGGAGTGGTACGTGTTCGCTGAGGCCGATACCTACGTCTTCTGGCCGAACTTGGTGTGGTACCTTCGCAACAAGGTCAATGGCACAGAAACTCCGTATGTCGGAAGTGTCGCGATGCTCAAAGGCAAGCCTTTTGCCCATGGAGGCAGTGGCTATGTTATCCATGGTGACACCATGAGGAAGATGGCTCAGATCCCTGACCTAGCACATAAGTACGACATGATGGCCACACACGAATGTTGTGGTGATTACCTCATGTCCCTTGCTGTCATGGAGACGGGCAAGAAAGTCAAACAGGCGCACCCGATGTTCAACGGCGAGAAGCCAGTTACTTTGCCCTTTGGCAACAACCACTGGTGCGAGCCCCTTCTGACCATGCACCACATGGACCCCGAGGAAGTCAGTAATGCTTGGCACTTTGAGAAGACGCGACAAAAGAAGGTATGTTTTGTGACTATTTGTGAAAAGGAAAACAGTAATTGACACCAAACGACAGGGCCCTGTCCAGATCCGGGAAATGTACCATCAGTTCTGGGCCCCCAAGCTGGAAGCGGAGCACGATGAATGGGACAACTTATCTGATGATGTCTGCTATATCGGTTTCGGCTCTGAAGCCCAAGCCAAGGCCTCGGATCATCAAAGGAATCGACAAAGGAAGGAAGGTGATAAAAATGCTGTAGAGCAGCAGGCACACCGTTCCAAAGAACACTGTGCCAAGGTTTGCGAAAGCGATGGCCTTGGTATCTCTGAGAATGATTACTACACCCTCAAGGACGACAATGAGCGTAACAAAATGATCAAGAACCGTTACAACCAGAAGAGGGGTGACAAGAACTGGAATGGTAGTCGCCGTTGCTTCCAATGGCGCTACCACAACAACGTTTGCTGCGTTGCCAAGAGTTTCAAGAGAGGAAAGCCTCGCAGGGAACCAAAGCCAGAGGAGAAATGGACGAGCGGCTGGTTTGTCCAAGGCATCAACGACTGGATTGACGCCAAGGGAGACTGCACACCCAATTGGAAGGACCCCAGGTAAAACATCAGAGCACTACAACGTGCATTTTCGTCTCTATTTCTTTTTTACTGCCAGTGGGGGCAGGGTATGGCTATGAGTGGTGTTTGTCATTATTGCCTTATGGCACGGCGTTTACGGATTCGGGTAATTTCTATGATAAAGGGACACATCTTGGACACGGATGGATATTTTCTTTTTCTTTTTTCGGTCAATGTCTGTGTCGGCGCAACTTTGCATGGTCTGTTGTTTAGAGTAGAGCGGACTGGAGAAGATTACTACTCGCTTCCCTATTGTTGATGAAGGGTTTAAAATGGGTAGCGGACGAGTTTACACATGACGGACGGTATGGATGGGCTTTTCTATAACCCAGACTGCCATTCATGGAGATATGAGCGCTTCCGCCGGAAAGACCTTCATGGATAATGCGTAAGACGTCGTCACATGCATTATCTTTCCGGCAGAAGCGCTGATAGCTCCATATAGCGAGGGAAGTGTTAGACCCAAAACAATCAAATAACGGCTTAGAGACACATGATAACAAAAGCTCTACACAAGAAAGATCTTGTTTGTTACAACGGTAACATTCGATATGACAGTGACGGCGTAAACCGATAAGAGCCATGACGTCTAACCCATCTCCTGACACGCGTGAAATTTAAGCCATGTTGGTAGATCCATATCTAGTATCTCTAAAATTGCATCATAGGTCGATCCATCGTTTACCCAACTAGCCCGGACGCTCTGCACCGAAGCATCACTCCACCTGCGCCTTTAATTCCTGAGCAACAATATCTTATGATAGGAAAGGTATTTGAATTGCGTCACGTCATGATACGAGGATGATAAACTTCACCTACTGTTGTGGTTTCCACCTCACGGTGGCTTTAAATCCCTTGGCCAAAACATGACATTTATAGTCTATATGCTTGCATAGTTTGAATAAAAAAGTAAATTGCATCAACATGCTGATAAATGAACATTCTTCATATAATAATGCGATAGAAAACAAGTAATAAAAATCCGGTATTTATCGGCTCTCTTGCTGTCGTCGTTGCTTTCATGTCGTCATACCCTTTCTGGGTTATTTTTCGTTCTATCGTTCCACCTGTTTCGTCTTCTTGTCTTGATCTAGAATGTTTGTTGACCCTTCTTTCCTCCGTGGCGTCCACATCTGTGCGGGTTCTTGGGCGACTTCATATAGCAGTATGGCTTTGCGTCCTCCCCAGCGGGTTTTCCGAAGGCTTCCTTGATAGAGCAGTACTCGGAGCCCTCGGGCATCCAATCTTTGAGGTGACGGTGCAGCTCGCACCGCGAGATTCCGCACTTTCTGCAGTAAACCTGCCCCTTGACACGCAGCTGCTCAATGGTGCCTTCCTTCTCTGGATCTCGCTCTTGTCGGTGAACAAGAGGACCAGCTCCTCGCCAAGCCCATTCCATGTCGTTTGGCCCCGAGTATCGGCTGGAAAGGGGCACAGTGCCGTGCAATCGTCGGTGAATCTCGTAAAAGTTGGAGTTGGTGAGGCCGAAACAAACGCTGTCAATGGGGTCGAGGTGATCGAAGATAGTGTAGTGAAGCTCAGAAGGAAGATCCAGTAGAGTGTGATCCTTGGGAGGCTGTGGTTGAGTTTGTGGGATTGGCTCATAGTCCATCACAGAGTATGAGCGGCGAGGAGGAGGCAACTTGGGTCGGTGGGCAACCTGGAGTTTCTGATCCTCAACTGGAGCTTCGGGAAATACAGGCTCTTGACGTTCGGTCGGAGAAGGAGAGTCGTTCTCAGGGATAGGAGCTTGTCGGTCAATGTGAGCTGCGCCAGAGTGTGATGCAGTGACATGATCACCCTGGTAGTCGGTCATTGACCAGCCTCGTCTGGGTGCCTTCATCATTCCTCTCTTCTTGTTGAGTTCCTGCATCCGCTTGGCATGTTCCTCTCGGGTCATTGATGTTGATGAGTCGGTCCTCCCAAAGCCAGGGCGCTTCATGAGAGGACCATCGGTGGCCTCGTAGGTTGGTGTCCCGGCGGGAGAGAATGTGGGATCAGCCAGTACTTGAACCATGGTTGCTTGATTGATGTCAAGTTTGTAGTGTGTATAGTTTCTGAGTGACCGCAGTAGAAGACGTATAAGGGTATTCACAGTTGCTGTGATATAAGATAATGTGATGTAATGTGGGTTGAGAATACGGTGAACTGGAGGGGAATGGTCCACTTCTTGATGCGCGTGATGTTGCGTTGTGTTGATGTTGTTATGTATACCGGCGTCGGCTGTATGAATATCGATGAGGTTGGAGCCTCACTAGCAAGTTCATGAGCAGATGAAGAGGGTATAAATCGAAAGCTGTTGTTAGTTGAAAACTCAAGATAGGGCAGGGGCAGGTTTTGTAAAGTGGCGACGCAATTCGGTTATAAAGACAACTGACGACGATTGAGTTGTCCAGGAGCCGGTCGGAAACCGATGGTCGGTGGACGCCGTTTAGTTTTTGGTGGGTGGTGTGATGGGTCCCGGGACCATAGTGGACCAATTCGAGAATGGAAGTTCTGTTTGTCTTGGTCTTGCCAGGCCAGGCCCAGGGACTTCCTGGGGGGACTCAGAAAGCTAATGCTATCATGGCTAGATTGTCTGAGGCACAGACGAGCTGTGTGCTTCCCACCTCTATTTTTTTCTCGATCGACTCTTTTTACTGGCCATCTGATGTACCTAGGTAGGTAGAGGTAATGTAATCAATGGTGATGCCGAACACCGTGTGATACCGGGGACCCTGATTCGAGAACTTGTGGCAAGACGCTACTAAATTTTGGTACCTATGTACGACGGTAAAAGTCTATCCGGAGGTAGATCCATGTTTGGGAGCTGGGCCTGGTGATCAAAAGCCATACCAGTGTACTACTACTATTCCATACAGTATTGGCCCTCAGCTTGTCATCGTACGACGGGAACAAGCGAGAAAAGTCTTTCCCCAGACGATTGTGATGTCGCAGAGTAGGTGCTGTACAGTATGTCATGTGGGGAAGATCGTGCCCAAATACAGCCTGACAGGCACCTCTTTCATATGTTTCAAGCCTCCCAAGAACGCGACAGGTCTGTCTTTGTTGTCTTGATTTGATAGACTGACTGACAACGAATCGTGCAGCGACTGTGCAACCTCCTCTCTAACGCTTTGTGTCTGTAATATCTCTTCGGAACGACGTCCATGGTGATGCTGCCGTCCAAGAAAGTCGTCTCGACCCCAGTCTCAACGTCATTATGGATACTAGCTGTAGTAGCAAAGTCCCCGTCGTTCCCCTAGTAGTCCCCTCAATTCAAGCGCACCAAGAGAGAGACCCGCTGAGTGCGGAGCGGAGCGGAGCCGATCGTCATTCAGGGTCGCCAATGTCTTATCGATGCTGCTCTACTATGGTAAGAAGTCACCAAGTTGAAAAAACTATGGAGATCGAGAGTCTAGAATTTGAGCTCGAGCTTCAGCCAAGACTAAAAAACAAAATAAGGAAATATAGATATCTTCACAGGCTGGCATCAATGTCAAAATCTGTCTACAAGTCGACAACTGTCCCTTCTCAAGAGACTGCCTCTTCTCCGACTATCATGTGAGCGTCATTCATTGGGTTTTGCAGCTGCAGTTGGCAGTTGGTAGAGGTACTGTTGTAGGACTATTTGCTGTTGGAGCGATTGCGTCTTCCGACCTCAGACTACTGAATTGGCGGTAGTTGCTGATTCCCACTTCCATGGTGCCAAGTTGTATCTTTTCTATCGTATAACACGGTGCGTCTGGTTAAATGGATTGAGTCGTGATCGTGCGTTGTGCTTCTGCTGAAGTTTCAATCCGGTTCCTATGGAACACTGTAACACCCAGAACCCCCACCCGCATGTGCATGCAGCATGGTGGTGTGCTGTAAGGTAGTTATCGATTCATCTGTGGCTTTGTGATCTCTGTTGCCAAGCTGACCGTCAGTTGTCAGTCGATTGTATGGTAGCCATTGTCGTTTCGAGAAGGATTAAAAAGAGGGTGTCTCTGTTTCCGTCGCGTGGAAGCCACCTGAAGAAACTTCAGCTGCAGCTACTGCAGCTACGTTTGCCATTATATGACCTGTAATACTCGTTGTTTGTGTATACCCAACAATATGCAGATGTGGATCGTTGGCAGTAACTATGGTGTTGCGCCAATGCGCGGTCGCACCCGAATGTCGGCTATTATGTTATCCATGATGTGACAGATATGTGCATACAATCATCGTAGTATTATTCAAGAGCCAGTTGTTGATTGCTTAATCTGGTGCCAAAATAAGGCTTGTCGTGCGTGCGATATCTCCTGATTTTCACCAACCCAAACAGGGAAGTGCGGTATTGCACGATGGTCGCGAGATAGTTCTGGAATCTTCACCTCAAGTCGGCAGATAACTGCCGCTGGGTTGTGCAAATGATCATGTGTACAACAGACTATCCAAGGACGGGTGGTGGTTGCGTATCTTGTGCAATCGATACTCGGCGCCCAGGTCAGTTCCTAGTAGGTACAGAGTAGATAGGTGTGATTCAATCAGGCACGACAGTTAGTCACCATTCGACATACCTGACTCCATCCTGCATGAAACGGTCTCCTAAAACCTGCCAGTTCAACTGCAACGCTGAAGGAAAGAAAGACATCATCACCAGCAAAATTGATCTCTCAATAATGCTAAACTACTAATATGTGGTGTTTCAATCAACCACCACGATGGCAATTTGCTTTGTATACATGGTATTCCTTCAGTCCGGCAATTGTCTCATATGATGACGAGGAAGTGTAAATTGAACTTTTGTCATCCACCCTCGCCAGTCGTTCTTTTGACTCCGAATATCAAACGAGGGATAGGCTACTTACAGTGATTGAACCCAGGAACTTGATCATCTCACACAGCGCATATGAGTTAAAGTGCAAGGCCAAAAGTTTATACATGATCTCTAGGTATGTTTACTTTAACCTCAACGTTACCAAGCGGGCAGTATGAACGGAAGAATCGTGGCTGGCTCCAGCCGTCTGGCATTGTAAAATATTATCAAGTCCAGCGCATTTTGTACATCCAAGGTCTGCAATAACACCAAAGTCGTCGGCAGATAGCTTAACCGGAAGCTCGATCGTACCCTTCGTAGTCCTAATGTCACGCTTCCCAAGTCCCTCAACGCCATAGCTGAATCAGGGGTTGCGCACGTCAGAAGCAAGCTAACTCGGTTCAGAACAGGGTGAGAGTCCCTGAGCGCCCATCTTTTCGTCTGCAGCTCAAATGGCAACCCAGATGAGCATGACAACAACGTCCAGGCCCTTGCCCTCGCCACCGTCGTACTTGAAGGTCCACATACCGTCCTTCTTCTCGTCCCAGTAGGCACCGGTAGCGCTGTGCATTCCTCGTCGGCCGACGTGGGGCTTGCCGTCGGTGGCAGTAGCTTCGGAGCTGGTGGAGATGTGAGGCTCCTGAGCCTGGGTCTCGGTGCCGCCACGGGGCTTGTTCAGGGCGGATGTAGGGACGAGGTGCTGCACGATAGTGCTGTTGCAGGCGAACTTGAACGAAGGAGCGGAAGCACCTTCAGGGGTCGACTCGGAGATGACAGCCTTCAATACAGAGCTCTGTATGCGTACGAGGTCAGTATCCGATATGAATCTGGCGTATTGATTTCGTTTCAACCTACAATGATTGTCGAGTTCCATTGCTCGGTCTTGGCGTGGTCGTAGAACTCAGCATTTCCGATGGCGCTGTTGCAGGCCTGTTGTTGTTGATATCAGTACGCGCGCGTTGGAAAATATGGGTTGCCAACATCGGCGGTAAGCATCATCTGGGGGAGCAACATACATCGGTGGCGATCTGCTTGAGACGGTTGGCGGGAATCGGCTGGATAGAGATTAGCTGTGCACATGGCCAAGGTAATTTTAAACATTGCTGCACGCACAGGAGTGGCCATTTTGAAAGTGTAACGTAAGTATGTAGTTGAGGAATCAGAGTTTAGAAACTGGGGTTGGTGGAGGATTAGATGGATAGATAGTTCAGGTGGTCCAGGTACGGGTAGAAAATGGTCGGTCAGTAAACAAACAAGCATCACAGCAGTCACTCTCTTATCAAAGGCACTGCATGCTTGCCTTGCCTCACCTTGGACCGGTAGGCGAGTTCTTCATGCACAATCCATATTAAGTTTCTTCAACGTTTTTTTCTAATTTCGCCATAATCATGCGTCAATCAAAGTACTTGGATGTGTATTTTTATTGTAGGCAATTGGTATTATCTTTGTTCCTTTGTTTTTATTTACCTTTGCTGGAAGGTCTTTCCCGCTTTCGTCGTAGGTACCCAACTCAATGATCGTCATGCACGTGATCATAGTTAAGTATTGGGCTGGTCAGATCTAATCAACCCATCAAGCTGCAAATTAAGCCTTGTTATTATTGATCGGAGTTTTATATGTGCATTCTTACTCAACCTTTGCTTTCCTTTGGCTTTTACCACCTAAGTAGGATAAGTCACAATAAGTTAGTAGTTTGAGCTTGCTCATAGGTAGGTACCATGGAGACGCGCACTGATGTCTCAACGGGCATGGTGCTTGTCTATAAGCGTCTTAGATCAAGATCACGGTCTGATTCATTGCTTGTCATATGCAATAGTGCAGCGAGCATCTACAGCAGATATGTAGCGAACTATAACATAACTGATGAATTCCTCCATCTTGATGGGTTATGAGAATAGGTCTGTCTGTACCTGCAGCTATTTTTGACAGTACCTGAACAGGGAAGTCGCGTGCTGCTATTTTATCCAACCAATGAAGCACGTGCCTGCTCAAACAGGATCAAGCTTGCAGAAACAGACCGAGGAGTGGGGCTGTCGCATCTGCTCCTCGCTACCTTGTCGTACATAACAGACGACTTCACTTCAACCTTTTTCTCAACCATCAATATTTTCTTGCCAAGTTAAAATCTCATTTGTCAATCGCTTACATTGGCATCATCAATTGACCAATTGATTTGTCTCAAGCGCAGTGCAGCTATACATATACTCAGCAGAAGTACATTTGCTTCTTCAACCAACACCACTTTCTTTCTACTTTAGCCACCCGCCGTATTGTCAACAACTGACTTCACCATGTCTTCTCAGCCTCTTCTTCAGACCACCCCCGGTACGTCGTCCAAGGGATCATCATCTAATCGTCTATTCTAACCTCTTCACTAGGTAAGCGCATCGCCCTGCCAACTCGTGTCGAGCCCAAGGTCTTCTTCGCCAACGAACGAACGTTCTTATCATGGCTCAACTTCACTGTTATCCTCGGTGCCCTTGCCATTGGTATGCTCAACTTCGGTGACAGAGTCGCCTTCATCTCTGCGTTTCTATTCACTGGCGTTGCTATGTGCACCATGATATACGCACTGGTGACCTACCACTGGCGAGCCAAGTCTATACGAATGAAGGGACAGGCCGGTTTCGATGACCGTTTCGGCCCTACAGTTCTGGCCATTATCCTTCTCTTGGCCGTCGTTACCAACTTCGTCCTCCGAATCACTGATAATTCCAAGAAACACTCCAACTAGACCCAACCAGAGATACAACATCAAAAGCCGCAACGCGGCAATCAGGCCGAACATGAAGCAGTGGGCGAACGGGGTGGGCGAAGCGTATGGGACGAAACAAGCGGATACATATCAAGTTACAATGGGCTGTTGGCATTTGAGCCGGGTCTTCTTATATTTTCCTAGTGCAGTGTTATAAGTTCTAATAAACACGTGTGAAGCATAGTACTTTGTTCCTTGCGCTGGGTATCTCCAATGATGTGCTGTATGGTTTTCCATAACCATGGATAATTACTGTTGCGGATGTCGAACGGTCTATAATTTCCCCATAGAAATATAAGATATCAATACAAGATGCATGTTCCAGGGCTCGGTCACGTCCGTTTTGCTGTTCCTGGTTGGACAGTGACACCTTTCTTCAGCTTCAATTCCGGCACAGGGACGATGGAGAGGAACACCCTCATCGACTTGATGGTCCGTTGGGACAGACGAGGCAGCACGGCGTCTTCGAATCGGCTGTGCATGACTTCGAAATCGTCGCTACCGGAATCATTGTCTTCCCCATCCATCGCACCTTTTTCAAGTATTGTCTCCTCAACAATGTCCTTCCGCTTCGGTTTCTCTGGTTGATCGAAGAGTTGGTTGTACTGGTAGTATTGCTTCCCTTCCTCGCTCAAAACTTGTTTGCATTTTTCCACCACAGTGATGAGTTTGCAAACATCAGCCGTGCGCGCATACAGCAAAGCTATTTGCGGACGGTCGTCCTGTGCTAGCAAGTGGTTGATAACATGTGTAATACGTTTCTTGATTTGCGTCGATGATATAACCGAAGCAGAAAGCACCTCGTATTTCGGGTTTAGCTCAGCGATGATCGATTCGTGGGGAGCTACGAGTGTGAATGTCTGGGCCGGAGCGTCGTCACTTCGGGGTCGTTTTGTTGACTGCGCATTTGGCGAGGGGTTCGTATCTGGCCTTCTCTTTCCAGGGCCCTGGGTCAAATTTGCGCCAGACATTGCTGCGCATCAAGGTTGAAAGAACGAGGTTGATGTGCCGGGCGAAAAAGCTGTGGTCCAGGTTGAGTTTGGCGGGGCGCGAGCATGCTGTATGCAAGTACTTCGTTTAAGCGCCTGGGAGGCGCTACTTGTTGAACAGCATATCATGCCCAAGGCTTCCTACCTACCTACCTACCTACTAAGGTACGTACCAATACTTGTAGATCATGAGGAATTATACAGGAACATGGTGAAGCCACGTTCAACCCTATCCTGTCAGTTGAGTTGTTTTTACCCTTATCCTCAAATTGTAAATGCTGTGCACTTGAGCCTTGCTATCCACTTGCTAATAAGTTTTCTAATCATACCTAGAGAAAATGGCGAACTTGGAGGCGAAACCATACTACATGTGTATGTAGTGTTTTCAATGTTGTTAAATTGTACAGCTACTTATGGATTATTACTTGTTGAAATCGATATATGGATGTGCATGATGACTGCTTAGGATAGATAGGATAGAGTACGAATACTGAGCCGCATTTCAATGCACGTGGAAGACGAGATACCATGTGGTTTTCGCTAGGTATCATAACTCTAAGTCCAAGATTCGTACCTGGTAAATGTGGCTGAAGGACTTATGCCATGGATGGGTTGGATTCCTGAGGATCTAAAAACAGCTGTTAGTTGAGTTTGAACTTTCTTCAACTTTGGTTTCTAGGCATCTTAAATCAGACAGACATACTGTATAGGCACAGCGCTCGTCCTCCTCATCTCTATTCGTAGTCTTGCTGAGTTTTTGCCTGCTAGCCGAATGATTTAAGTCTCAAAACTTCACGAGTGACACTATCTAGCGATGTCATGGATGACGATTCTGGTGATTATCGGTGGGGCGAGGATGAGTGGCTCTGTAGGAACCTCAAAGAATCACCTCACGACAACGCGTAAAATCTCCCTTCAGGTTGCAAACTCAGCACTCCGCTTACTAAATGTATCCCGGTACGTTCCCGTTGTTGGACTAGACCAAGCTAAGCCCAGGACTACTGCACCTCGGCTTCATCAATGCTCACAGCTGAAGCCAAAAGAGCTTGGACCCGAGACTCTCTCTTAGGAGAGGCCTTGAATCAAGTCCAAGGCTGTCGCGAGTTGAGTCGAGGCACCAGCATAGCATTTAACAATTCCAGTCCGACTTTCAAGCCAAGTGGAGATTGAGCGAGCTTGTTCGAAGTGGCTGCAGGGACTCAGAGAGAGAATTCCAAGCTAGCCGTGTCCCACACGCCAATATATCTTGCTCTAACCAAACGTGTCTCGGGGATGGTTGCATTGTCAGACATTCAAGTCTCGTCTCGAAGCCGAGTGAAGGAATGATTGCCTGGTGGAAGCAACGACATGTGATGAATAGACAAAAGTGCAAGACATGCAAGCGAGAACTGTGATTTACGAAAGAACAGCAGATACACGAGATACCGTTGAATTTATCTTGAGGCTTTTGAGAACAGGCGATACAGTGAATTAGCTTCGGATGCCAAGCGTAAGAGAGGGCCCGCACATCCTTTCCATGTATTCCATTATACTTTAGTGTCACTGTTGGTCAAAGATGCTTTGCTAGAGCTTTCACCCAAAACTACTTACGAGGGAATATCGTTCACCAAAAGGGATGTGACTGACTCTTATTCTGGGCCTACTTCGTGTAGGATCGCGATGAGTTAGTGTTCAGCTTAACACCACGATGTACTAATAAGCAATATCAAAATCCCAGAGAGTCACCGACAATATGGACCCATCAAGTCGCGGATATCTTCCTGTCCTATCGTCGAGCTTATTCGATCTGGGACCCGTTTGTTATCGTTTTGCAACCAAGCAGGGAAGCGAGACCAGGGGGGCATTGATCTTAGTTCAAGGTATAATTAAGTCGTCAGCCTGCGAAACACGTTTGAAGCAGTAAACAAACATTGATCCCGTTGTATATTAACACACAGCTACTCATAGCATCAGCTTCAACGTGTATGTAGTCAGCATTTCACGCATAGCTCCAAACTCTAGCATCAGATGAAGGCTTAGATTTCCCCATTCAACATCACAGTCTTGAATGATGGTGTTTGCGATTGTTGCCCTGCTTTAAAGACACAGTGGTGGTGTGGCTCGTTTAGTGGGTATAGGCTCCTAACCTTGGTCAGGTTTCCAGCGTATGTTCTCGTTTTCTGCCCCTGCTGCTTGGCTGTCCACTGGTCCACTCACCCAGAAACCCATCCACAGTTTGATATCGCCCCGGCGCACCCGCCAAATGCCTGCCTGCTTGCCAACCTATGGAGCACTGGCCCCCAGGTCCCTCTAGACTCAGGCTTGTTTAGCCTGCTCGACGGCTCCCAACAGGCTTCGCCTCAGGTCTGCGTTTTGTGGGCAAGCAACCTGTCATTCATTCAATCAGAAGAGGTTGCCCGTCGATCTCTCAGTCAATCAGGGAGGAAACCCAGCACACAAGCAAGCACCATCAAAGCAAGACAAGACCCAAGCGTCCAGTCGTCACCCTCGCTCCATAGGTGTTGTTACGCTCTGCTGCACTGACTGAAAGTTGACGGGAACGAGCCAGCCCAGAGTCTGAGGTCTCATCTCATCACGCAAGTGCCACCTACTTCCTCCCCCTTCTTTCCTGTCCTGAGGTTTTGAGTTTATCCCCGTTTTCCCTGGACGCGGCGTCAGACTCCCGCAACAACAATTCCACTTCCCTTCCATTCCACTTTCCCTCTTCCCCCGTTGTTGATTTCCCTTTCGCACCTTCCTTTGCACCTGTGCCTGTACTCCCGTGTTCCTGCCTTTTCTATTGCTGCCTCACCACCACAACCTAATCTTGCCTCTTACACGCTCTCTCATTTTCCAATCTCCCTCCCTCATACACATTCTCACCACCAAAGAGATACCTCTTTGTTACCTTTTTCTCAAAGACAATAAGTCGAGGCTTTCGCTAGTGCTCGATTACTTCTTTTTTTTCTCTTCCGGCTCGTTCTTGTCGCTTTGAGCCCTGGTCGCTGCCGTTGCTGGCTGACCTGATCTCTCCGGTTCTGACCTGTTTTGAGGGGCCACATCATCAACCCTTTGCGCCCGATTCCGATTGTCCGACTTTCGGTTACGTCAGCCTTGCCTGCGCCACAGCTGCACTAAGCCTTGGACCAGTCTAACGAATCCACACCACCATTCACACCCACCCACGCTTTGCATCCGTGATTGTGCATTTCTGCCTGTCGCATTGCTATTAAAGGTGATTACGGCTCTACTGTCGTAACGTCAAATCTTCCTCCTTGACATCTGGTCAAGGTATCCTCATGTTTCGATTCTTCACATCAGAATCACGGGGAAGCGGGAAGACGCCTCAGGCGCCACAACCGATTGCAGAATTAATAAAGCCATTGCAACCGCGCTCGTTGCCAAACACAACGACGATAGCATCACCTAGCGCGCAGTCTCCCAAGAGGAGGCGGCTAAGCATCAATGGCCCTGATGAATCGTCAGATATATATGCGCCCGCCAAGCGCATAAAAACTGATACACTCACCAGCGCCGATACTCTTGCAGCGCACGACGCGATGACGCACGAAAGTCCTGCGGTTCCCAGTCTGGAAAATGCTCGTGATGAGATCCGCCACCAGCTTGGTCTTGAGATTTTGCTAAAGCATGATGAGCTTCGACTTATCAACCAGGAACTTGCAAAGTGTCAGGTTGCTCTGGAGCAGTTACGACGCTGTCATCTCATTCCTTACCCTGTGAATTGCCCAACCCCTGAACAGATGCTGAATGTTAGCGCTGGCAAGGGTCCAGCTGTGCAGTCACGTCCAGGAGAATCTGTGCCGAGATGGGCGCCTCCATTTGGTGTTGTTGACGGTCCGTATGCCAGACATTATGCCAAGTGGCTGATTCCCGACCCTTCGTTTGATGGTCAACAACCTGAGTGGCAATTCACCCCAGAGGCTTCACGCGCGAGAATGCCGCATGCTGAGGGACGAACGACAAGAAACAGTTTTGCTGAGCCTACGGGTGCACTTAAAGGTCGCTCGGCTCGTGGAGCCACCAGTCAGAAGCTACATTCTTTGTCTAGCGGTTATCCCCAACCAAAAGACAAGGCTGGTCCGTGTATACTGAAGCGTGCTGATGGGCAGACAGTCAAGTTAGTCTGTATTGATTGCCACCGTGAGAACTTCTCAAGTACTCAGGGATTCATCAACCATTGCCGAATCGCTCATAAGCGCGACTTTAAAAGCCATGAGGAAGCAGCCGTGCACAGTGGGCACCCTATTGAAGCGGTGGAGGGAGGAGGAGTTGGCGAAGAGAAGTCAGCTGTACCCTCTACGCAAACTCCAACTGCTACATCTGTGCATCCCTTTGCCCGCCCTGACATTACTGAACAGCAGGCATATGTCGCTCTCAGATCAAGAATCTCTGATTCTTTGAAGCTTTATCATGAAGGCAAGCTACCGGGTGTAACACGCATTCCTTCATCGTCCGATAAGGGCCAGCAGCATGAGAGCCAAACGGCAGTCTCAGCAGAAGAAGCTCCGGGCATGCCCTATCTATCACGTCTATTGCAAAGTCGGAAGTTCGACGGTAATCTACGTGAACTAGTTGCAGATGCTACGACAAAGTCGCCTTTGGAAGATATGACTTCTGGTGAAGAGTCCGAAGTTGCTGAAACACCCCCAGAGGTCGATAATGTGAAGGGTTCTTCTGCCGTACGAACACCTATCGTAATGCGCGTGCCTGCCAAGGCCACCAGTTCTCCATCCGTTACGGACACAGCCCGTTCAGCCAGTAGCAAAGGCCGTGCTCCTGTTGCTTTCAAGACACCTTCAGGTTCTGTGCCACGCGGCACGACTGTCGTCCTTTCGGATGAAGATCTCGACATGGAGGATGCTGACATGAGTCCAAACACGATGGTCAGCAACAATGCACCCTCTCTAGTTAGTGACGATGGGGAGTACGACGACACTGATGACGGGTCCTCGGTGTCTGGCGCCAGTGATGCTCTTGAGACCGAGTCGGTATCAGACGTGGCTGAAATAACGCTTGATGATGACCAAGACCCACGTTCACTGCGCCGAGAATCAAGCGGTGTATCCGGCGCTGTAAGGCTTCGTAAGGACGATTCTAAACACATCACTCTGATGACGCCTGTCAAGAACAACGCGAGAGAACGACGGCCACGAAAGGTCTAAATTATGGGAAGCTTTCGTTTTTGCGTGCCAATCTCTCAATCAACACAGGCCGTACAGCCACCAACCATTGGATTCACCTTTCTTCTTGAAACCTTACTTTTCAACAATATCACTTTTAGTCAACCTTTTATGAACACTGCCTGGAAACAGGTCACGATTGAGAAACGACGGCTGCGTGGTTACAGCCTCTTACATACGAAAATCTGGGCTATCGGGGGCGCCTGGGGGGATTACACGTTCTGGGAAATATTGTCTTTTTGTGCGTTTTACCTTCAATAGAGAAGCACGTATATTGTTTTTGTTTTTTCCGGCGCTTTGGGACAGAGTATTCAAACTGGGCCATGTGTCTGGTTCGTTACTGACGGGCTTTTTTGTTTTGCTGTTGTTGTTTTTCAAGCGAAGATCCCCAAGAAGGGATAAGTTGTACGATTGTCATTATATCAGAGCTTGACGATGCTTGCTCCACCTGTTGTGTAAGCCAATGCCATGGTGAAAGAAGCCAGTGGAGTCAGTCAACATTAAATAAGATAAGACCAAAAGTTGATGAGCCAGTCTATATGTTCGTTGCATTACCCTGCTTGTGGATGCCTCGGTATGCTTTGCATTCATATGTTCCTAGCCTACCGAGTACTGACAACTTACAAGTATACTACCTGTGTACTATCTGATATGCATGTACCGGATAGAAGATCGTCGGTCGCGCTACCCAACCTGGGGGAAAGAATGTTGATTTTAGATTACAGTTTCAATGTTGACACGCGACGGTGGCTCGTCTAGCTTCAGCAAGATGTGTGAACTAGCAAAGTTGACTTACACGGATGAATAGATGCTTGTTTGAAGTAAATTGGATCAAGGTTCGATCCTTGATTTATTAATTAATGTATTACATGATTAATCGTTTAATATTCCGTCGATGCATAACTTTTTACCATAATGTTCGTATAAATTCCGTAGCCCATTCAAATGTTTACTCATAACCCCTTTTTGAAACTCGAATTACAGGATGGCAGCAACAACACCAGCAACGGCGAGGAGGACACCAACAGTGTTGCGAGCCTTCTCCGAGGCGTTATTGGTGTTCTCGGCGGCGGAAGCAGATTCGGTTGCAGTACCGGTCTCTTCAGCATCATCAGACTCGGTAGCGGAGGCTTCCGAGGCAGTAGCTGTGGCAGAACTGGTCTTTGTGTTCCTTGTGGAGGTTCCATAGAGGGACTGGTTCTGGCAGTTGATCTGGACTTGGCCCTTGGCGGAGCCAGCACGAGGGTCGTCAGGGCAGTTGTTGAAGCAGCTACGAGGGTGTTAGACGATCATGTTTTGCATCGTGCATTGACTTGGGTTCAACTTACGTAGCAACGGCCTCGTAAGCAGGGCAGAGACAATCCCAGTCGGTGGGCTTGCACTCCTCAACCTTTGCGTTCTCGGTCTCGAGACATCGCTTAACGATGAAGTCGGCGTCACATCCGCTAGAGGCGGAGGGGGCAGCAGCGTCTGAGTCGGTAGCGGACTGAGCAGAAGCAGCAGCAGCAAAGAGGGCGAGAGACCAGAGGAACTTCATGATGATGGTTGTGTGAGTTGTTTGGGAGTGTTGAGGATTAGTTCAGGTATTACGGTAATGGAGAGAAATGGAGACTGGAGAAGGTACCGGGGGGAGGAAGGCAGGAATGGAGCTGATATATAAGTTGAGAAGGAAGAGGCGTTTTTTAATCATATAGACGAGAGTACGGGGGATATTAACAGCAGGGTCTGGTTTTAGTATCGTGCTTTTTTTGCTGGTCTGGTCTGTTCTGCCGTCCCACCCCAACCATTGCGGCCGGTCGGGACCCATGGCATGCACAATTACAGGGGCTGACAGACTGACCGTTCAGTCCAGTCGATCAAGCTTGAATCCTTGTGCTTGCTGTTGGTTGATTATTTGTTGTGGCTTGAGCTTTGGCGTCTTTTGTGTTGTGCTTGTTGTTTTAGGTTGTTTGTTTATATTCCTGAAGGAGACAGGCTGATGAGTTTCCTGAAAACCCAATTCCATGGCATGAGAGTGTTTCATTAGATCCTCTTTTCAATACCTTGGTAGGCACAGTCACGTAGTGAAACAAAAAGTCCTTACAGAACTTCTTCGACCGCCAGTTGAGACCTGCAAAGACACGATGTACATTCTATTGTCGAAGGCCCATGAGCAAGTGGAGATGAAGCAACCCTGTCCATGCGTCGTTCGCTGATAATTCTCCAACGGGAGGCTTTAGCAGTTGTTAATCCTTGACTATTGCTCCGGGAGACGTCCCTGGATGGAGAAGATGGTGGCCTGCTAGTGCGCCCTAGCTCTCTAGTAGGGGAACGAGGAGGCTGAACCGCGGGAGGAACCTGGCGGGATTATGCACCTCCCTGTGTGTTGGCTTTGGTTTGTTGTGCTATATTTATGCAGATGGCACTGAGTGACCAGAGTTATTTATGTACGCTGTGTTTGACGGTGTAACATCGTATGGCTTTCTCGTGATGTACCATGCGCTCGCTTGTCCAGCCACATTGACTGGTATACTTGTACATAGTACGCTCTCACCTCACAAAACAGCTCACCTTAAAAAGTGTTGAGAGATGCCCAGGTATCTTATCATGGTGAGCAGCTTGAAGTTGGGATTTTGCTCCATCGTTTGCGTTGATGGAAAATGGCCTGACCCACCAGGCGGCCTTGCAGGAATGGCCAGCAAATACTGGATGCAATGCAGCCAATGTTGGAGACATGTCGTGTATTCACTACATACGTACTATGTAGTACTATGTACGTGGGATGCCTCGGAAGCCTTGCATTCTCTGTGATCCATAAATACCGAAGCCTAGGACAACAACAATACAACAATGTGATGGATCAGAACGCAATCGTATCCAAATAAAGGCCACTACAGTACATCAGTCTACCAACTTGATTCGACTCTACTGGCCATCAACGATTGCTGCCTATATGCTATGCTACCTTGATTCGGTAAGCTGCACGTCTTCAGCCACATAAGCAGAACTACCGAGATACAGCTGGTGCTTGTTTTCTATGTCTATGTTTTTCTGAATTTCAAATAAAGGCAGTTCAACTATGACTTCCACATTAACGGTGGTGTTGTTGTCATCAACATCCACTACTGACTGAGCAGGCAGTGACATCAAACTAGTACCGCCTACTTATCCAAGATAAATCTTCAGGTAGGCAGAAACGAGTTGATAGACATAAGCCACCCATCTATATATCCAATGCAGTTATCTTGCATGCTCGGCTACTATTAAAACAACGAAGATTATCATTACTTTGCAGTTGCGATACTCGATAGTGGAACGGCTTTCAAGCTATTTCCCTACGCCATTGCCCCACACCAGCTTAATACCTAACAAGTACCCCTCCAACTGGTAAGAATCGCATCGCATCCCCCACGTTTCACAACATTTCCTGTCAGAGCCCGGCTGACGACGTCTTGACTTCCAGGTTCAAGCCCATGCCCTTTAACTGGTTTCCTTGCATCTAAATATCTTCTTCTAACAAGTCCTTACTCCATATCCGTCATGGCTTCCCCCTCCATCACCCTCGACCGCATCCTCGCGGCGGTCCCAGTTACAACCCGTGGTCAACCTACTCAGATCTCGGCCGACTCCAAAGGTCAAAGAATAGCTTATCCTGTATGAAGCAGCTTCTGTGAGCAGAACATATGATATAAACAGGATCGCTGACCCCTGCAGTGTGGAAAATCCATCTTTGTTCGCTCCATCGATGATCCCTCCGATGCAAAGGAGTACACCGGCCACACCGCCCCTACGACCGTTGCGCGCTTCGCTCCCAGTGGCTTCAAGGTCGCCAGTGGTGATTCGAGCGGCATGCTCAAGGTATGGGAGCCTGAATCCATCGAAAGCACAAGGGGAGAGTACGCCATCATTTCTGGTCGTCTGAATGACATTGCCTGGGACGGCGAGTCGCAGCGTGTCATTGCTGTAGGCGATGGTCGCGAGCAGTTTGGCCGCTGCATTACAGCTGATAGTGGAAACTCTGTTGGCGAGATCATCGGACACTCCAAGTCAGTCAACGCTGTTGCAATGAAGCCTCAACGTCCTTTCCGTGCCGCTACTGTTGGTGACGACGGCAACATGGTCTTCTACCATGGAGCCCCTTATAAATTCAACAACAAGAGCGCTCAACACACTGGTTTTGTTCTAGGTGCAGCTTATTCCCCTGACGGCAATACTCTAGTCACGGTTGGCGCCGACAAGAGAATACAGCTTTATGATGGAAAGACTGGTGAGCCCACCAAGGAGATCGGCCAGGGCGAGCACACTGGAAGTATCTTTGCTGTGTCATGGTCGCAAGATGGTAAGAAGTTTGTCACCGCCAGCGCTGACCAAACTGTCAAGCTCTGGGACTTTGATGCAGGCAGCGTCATCCAAACCTGGAGGTTCGGAGGGGATGTTACCGTTGGTGATCAACAAGTCGGTGTTGTTTTCGTTCCTGGTCGCAGCGACGGACTCATTATTAGTCTTAGCCTTGAAGGTCGTCTCACATACTTGACTGAAGGCAAGCAGGAACCTGTTCGTGTTGTTTACGGACACAACAGAGGCATCACCGCCTTGTCAACGGCATCGGATGGTAAGGGTGCTGATCTCTGGTCCGGCAGCTTTGACGGCCGAGTGTGTCATTGGGATATCAAGTCGGGCATCGCTACAGTTGTTGATGGTCAGGCACACACGAATCAGGTGGCTCAGTTCGCCGTTGCGGATGGCAAAGCTTTCAGCGCAGGCTGGGATGATAACCTTCGAATCGTTGATGAGTCGGCCAAGACCTTCCTTGGCTCTTCCGCCAAGCTGCAGGCTCAGCCCAAGGGTGTGAGTGCGGCCAATGGACTTGTCTATGTCGCGACCTACTCAGGTGTATCCGTTTACTCAGGCGAGAAGCTAGTGGGTGAGCAGTCATTGGACTACACTCCTGAAGCCATTGCAGCATCCGGTTCTTTTGTTGCAGTTGGAGCTAACGAGAACTCGGTGCGCATCTACAGTGCTGGTCCTGAGGGTAAACTCCAGGAGATCAAGGCATTGAGTAACCCGACTGGTACCATTTCGGCTCTTGCGTTCTCGAAAGACGGAACACATTTAGCCGCTGGAAACAGCGTCGGAAAGATCTATGTCTACAGCGTTGGAAGCTGGGAACTAGTGGCAGACCGCTGGTCGGCTCACACTGCTCGAGTTACCTCGATTGCATGGGACGACACAGGTGCCTATGCTGCCAGCGGTAGTCTCGATACCAACGTCTTCGTTTGGTGCCTGGAAAAGAAGAACCAAGGCAAGCGTATCAAGGCTGCAAATGCTCACAAGGACGGTGTAAATGGTGTGGCTTGGATCGAAGGCGGCAAGGTTGCCAGTGCAGGAGGCGATGCCAGTGTAAAGATATGGAGCGTCCAGAACTTGCCTTGAATTATGTGACTTCCTAGACTAGATTAATCGGCCTACCTAGAGACGATTGAAAACGAAGTACTGCATAAAATAGATGCCCAGTTTAACGCCAGACACCAAGCATATACCATCCCAGATCAAGAGTGAAGGTACATTCCCATCAGTCGTAAACCATGCTTTGTTTGATCACAGACAGAAAGAACTTGACAGGCCCAAACTACTAATCGTGCGCCATCGTTGCATTCTCCTCTTTAGCGACATCCACGGGGGCGAGATCCCACAGGCGAAGCCTGTCAGGTTGTTGCGAGGGGATTTTGTGAGGAGGCCATCGAGTCTTGTTCTCTTCCCACAGGAGTCCCACCTTATGGATAGCTTCCTTAAGGTCTTCAGTGCTGTGGTTTATTAGAAAAAGTGTTTGTTTAGTGTTCGTTAAGTTGACGTACCTCTCAGAGCTCATGATAGCATAGCCCTCCTTGGAGAGATGCTTGGCCATCTCAGTTTGATGGTCGTTCAGGAGTTGCGTGTTTGGCACTACAACAATCGGCAATCCCATTTTCCATGCATCTAGTATTGTGCCAGTACCTATACTATGTGAACTAGTGCTTCAGAAAAAAAATCATGTTACTTACCAGCGTGGGATATTACCAGTCCTAGTTGTCGCTTTCCTTCCAAGTCCTTGCATAAAATCATTTCCTCCTTCATGAGATTTCTCTTTACATCAAAGATGTCGATAGTGAGTCCAGGTGGGGCTTCAACTTTGAGGAGAGTAAGTTGTTGTCTTGCTGAGACGATATCTGGTCCACATTGAATGTGCAACTCAGTGAACCCTCGGGAAGCGATATATTGCCAGAAACTGACTGAAAGAACCGAGTCAATGAGAGTCTTGAATCCAGCTGTCGCACCAACTGTGACAAGACACACCCGATCGAGATGAGAGACGACCATAGTCAACAACACATCTCTCAAAAGAATTCAAAAAGTGGTTTGGTGTTAATGTTAAAGTCAAAATATATATTCGCGATAGGGTAGAAGGTTCGTGTAAGAGGACACCCCGGCTAAATGCCGGACCGTGGGGAAAGCAGTTGTGCTTGGTGGTGCAGCCAAATTTTTGAACGCCGCCAAAACATTTCTTAAACCGACGACAATTCCACGCGGCCATTGCCCTTTTGACCGGTTCGCAATGGCTTCAGCAGCGGCAGCGGTAAGAATATGCACTCTTGCGTGTCGCAGGGCGTCTCGGATCCAGCAAATTCCCCGGTCTCGACAGATCATCCAACAAAAACCTCTTGCCCAGCGGGCATTCACCACATCGACGATAAGATGGGCCCGAGAGGAAGACCAGCGTCAGGACGATGTCGAGGAGGAAGACTTTGGCCCTGTAGAGTTGAAGAAACTCGAGGCCGCACTGGCTGAAGCGTCTACACCGGAGGGGCTAAAGCAATTGGACCAGCTGGCCAAGGCGAACGGCTACAATTCCATCGACCAGTACCTGCAAAACAAGTTAGACTTCCATCCTGGTTGGGCATCTGAGGACCGATCAACATTGGAAGACATCCAGAAAGATGATAAGGGAGAGAAGCCCAACAAGCAGTCCTTCTGGTTCGACGAGGAGGACCCCGAGACGAACACGGAAGAGCTTGAGGAATTCGACGAGGACGATATCACATCTATGGCTCACGGCAAACTTGATGAGGTCCGAGAGATGCGAAAGTACGCCCGATTGGCAGTGTGGGAATTGCCTCTTCTTTCAAGTAAGTTCGGCAGAGGATTTAAATACACGAATACATATGTTAATATTTTCAATAGAGTACGCCAAGCCCTTCGAGCCTCCTACCGATAAGCAGGTCCTACGATGGCGATATACATCCTACATGGGTGAATCCCACCCCGCCGAGAAGAAGGTCGTGGTGCAATTTGCTCCCGATGACCTGAAGTTGACCCCTGTTCAAACCGAAAAGCTCAAGAAGCTGGTCGGCTCTCGCTACAACCCCGAGACAGAGATCATCAAGATGAGCAGCGACAGCTTTGAGCACCAAGCGCAAAACAAGCGATACCTCTCCAACCTGATTGACGACCTCATTACTGCGGCCAAGGATCCCAAGGATACCTTTGAGGATATTCCCCTCGACACTCGGCATCATGTTATTAAGCCCAAGCCGCAATTCCCCAAGGAGTGGCGCATGACCCCTGAGCGTCGACAACAGCTTGATGAGCACCGATCGCGTCTGGCCATTGAAGATGTGAAGATGGCTGAGAACGGTCGGTTGATCGACGGTATTCAGGCCATCGACCAACACTTGATGAAGAAGCCTACTGAGGAACAGAAGAAGGCCAAGGTTGCAGAGCTAGTTACTGCTACGCCTGCAAAGAGTACAAGCGGCAGTCGCGCGAGGAGATAGAACCAGATAAAGGAAAAATTCCCGGATGCGTTTGATGTGGGATGAAATGTATTATACGCTAGATATGGCGGGGCATGTACAATTGTACGATGTATATTTAAGAGGGTATTAACAAGAGAACACGTAAATTGAGCCTCTGCAGGTTATTCCAAAATACCTCTTGCTCGAATATATGTTTACGACTCGTAGTGGTTGGTTTAAGAAGCGTTTCGTTGAAGATGAAGCGAGTTCATAACTGGGCCGAAATCAAAAGCTGTAATGCGTATAAATAGATCCATTGTCGGACCTCGACTTGACGATAGCCAGCCTTCAGCTACCAAAACCTTTTCTATCTTTGAAAACTTGTAGTCAATAATTACCCAAGTACAAGACACGTCCGTCAAACCTCATATCGAGGTCCAAGGTCCAGTCCATGTTCTCATGATGCTGGATTTGCTGACTAAGATCATCATGACTGCCAAGAGCACCGGTGAGCAGACGTATGATGATTTACAATTGCTTCGACGTGGGCTCAAATTTGATCACAATACGAATCCTCACTCTGTAAATAGCTTTGAAGAGCCAGCGAAGGATGAATGCGGAATACGTCGTCAATATTGTCGTCCTCGGGGCTCCAGCTTCTGGGAAGAAGAGTTTCATACGAAGAGTAAGTCAATACAAGGAACAAGGCTGATTTGAAATGGAAGACTCATTCGAACACTGGTTAAAACACATGGTTAACGTACATGCACGGCTCCTAGTATTGCGAGGAGGTCTTTACAGATCGATACGATCCTATCACAGAAACATCTGGGGACTCGCGCCTAACCAACATCTTGGGCATCCAGACACTCATCAATTTGGAGCGCATCCCATCAATGTTCATCAACTCTGCTCCCGAGTCCTGTCGCTTAGCATCCGAAGCAGATGCCCTTATCCTGCTATACGAGGGCTCCTCGTCCGAGGGCCTGGAGGAGCTTCGGCGCATGAGACTTCAAGCGCTGGCTCCGTACCTGGAAGGAGTGGCGCCGCCCACGGCCGTCGTTGCAGGCAAGACGGACGGCGCGGAGGCCGCGGGGCAAGCATGGGAGCGCGGGATAGAAGAGGGGAGCGAACTAGCAGTTCTATTGGATGCGAAATTTGGGGTCACATCGGCTCTTTGGGGGGATGGAGTCAAGGATGTGGTAGAGGAGTTGGCAGCGAAGGTATTGGAGAACAAAGGTGTCGATAAGGATGCTCTAATGGGAGCAGGATCGTGAGATTGAGGCTGAGTGATATTGAATCTGGCCCAGTCCAAAGGTTGGTTCTGCCTGGCCCCCATTGGAGGCGAGGAAATGGTTGAGACACTACAAAATACGCTGCAGGTGAAACATGGTTACACAGGACGGCGATTTCTACGGCTTACAGGTAACACAAGCCAATAGTGTTAACTGTCAGACCGTTCTAATACAGGCTTGAGCATCTTTGACGGAGATCAGATGCCCTTATATGTAAATCGTGATGTGCTTGTACAACAAACTGTATTAAAGAGTTGCTCTGATTGGCTCTGTAACAACGTATCCTAAGAATGGCGGTAGTTGTGAGCTTGTAGCTGTTGTTTCGCGTGCACTAGACAAGTGATAGTGCTTCAGCCTTGTATTAACACGGCGGATCACCTACCTACTACGTAGAAAGCCGCCAGCATCCTCTGTCGTCAATAGATAAGTTGACAAGTCTGATCATTTCCATTTGGGTTTTAAAGCACAACCTCATGGCCAAGAGACTGTGCCTCGGCTGGATCCAACACACGTGGATGTAAGGGTGCCGAGGACACCGGAAAGACAGAATTGGTCCGGGGTTTGATACTACAAGCCCCTCATTTTCTCTTTAAGGAATGTTCAGATCTTGAACTTCTTATCCTCAGCAGAATTTATCTGGTGGTCATTTGGGATATCTCAGTAATTTCTTAAAAGATTTCATTTCGAGTCTATGACTGCTATATCGCCAAGGCCTAGAACAAAGTATTGGTCGAACCTGCCCTTTTGAGCCCACCCAACCAGCCCGATATCACCTTCCTCTGGGGCAGCCTAATTAATCAGGAGAAAGCCCCGTAAAGTCAGGTACAGACAAGCACAGGGAATACCTACTACCTACCTCCCCGTTCGCTAAGAATATTGCCTTCCAGCTGAACACAACTCGTTCAACCTTTCTTCAGGTATCTCTGCCTCTTTTTCTCATCCTGCGATCGCCTTTTCTCCCAATCAAAGGCTTTGCGCGCTCGACATATATCCTTGATCTTGTAAATTCATCGAGATCGGACTCGTCAGCACTCAATTCGTTTCGCTAACCAACCACCTTTCGACATCGCTTATCAAGATGGCTGACAATACCACATCTTACACAATCGGCCCATTGGAGCACACACCCCTCGATGAGATCAATGCCAAGGTTGATCTTGTGAGGAAGACCTTCAGGTCAGGCCGCACCAAAGATATTGAGTTTCGTCTGCGCCAGATTCGAAAGCTATACTGGGCCATCGTCGATAACACTGAGCTCATGCAAGATGCTCTCCTCAAGGACCTTGGTAAATGCAAGTACGAGGCCGTTCTGGCCGAGATCGATTGGTGCAAGCAAGAATGCATTGATATGACCGACAACATGGAGAAGTGGCTGCGCGATGAACCTGTTCCCAATGTTCCCCTTCAGTTTCGTCTCATGAAGCATCGTACCCGCTTCGAGCCTCTCGGTGTCATTCTCAACATCGGAGCCTTCAACTTCCCCTTCCAGCTTACTCTTCCTGTTGTTGTTGGTGCTATTGCTTGTGGTAACTGTGTCGTTCTCAAGCCATCTGAGTCTTCTCCAAACAGTGCCATGGTGCTCAAGAAGATCTTTGATGAATCTCTTGACCCCGAGTGCTTCACCTACGTCAACGGTGCTCTCTCCGAGACCCAGCGTCTGCTCGAACAAAAGTTCGACAAGATTTGCTTTACAGGCGGCAAGGTCGTTGGTAAAATTATTGCCAAAAAGGCGGCTGAGACCTTGACTCCTGTGCTTCTCGAGCTTGGTGGCCAGAATCCGGCCTTTGTCACCAAGAACGCCAACCTCAAGTTGGCTGCTCGGCGACTCCTCTGGCAGAAGACTCTGAATGCAGGCCAAGTTTGTATGTCCCACAACTATATACTCGTTGAGCGAAGTGTCCTTTCTCCATTCCTTGGAGAACTCAACAGTCAGCTACGCACTTTCTTCCCGAAGGGTGCCAAGAACAGCACCGATCTCGCCCACATCGTCAGTGCTAGTCACTTTAACCGTCTCAAGAAGATGCTGGACGGGAGCAAGGGAAAGATTGTTCTTGGAGGATCCATGGACGAGTCTACCCTGTTCATGGAGCCAACAGCGGTGCTTGTTGATGATATTGAGGATAGCATGATGGTCGACGAAGCATTTGGCCCCATCTTCGCAATCATGGCAGTCGATTCTCTCGACCAGGCTATCGGCATAGCCAATTCGGTTGACCCAACACCTCTCTCACTCAGCACCTTTGGAAGCAAGGATGAAAACAAGAAGGGTAAGCGTGATCGCAACCTTTTATTGGCAGCATAACTAACAGAGTATAGTTCTGGACAATGTCACTTCAGGTGGCGCTACATGCAACGACGCCTTCTTTCACTCCCAGATCCCACAGTCTCCGTTAGGAGGTGTAGGTCAATCAGGAATGGGCAACTACCACGGAATCTACTCTATCAGGACCTTCAGCCACCAGCGCACTATCGCCGAGGTTCCCTACTGGGCTGATGCCCTATTCCGCGTACGCTACATGCCATATGAGTGGCCTAACATGAATCGTATCAAGTCTATTGCGCAGCCAAAGCCCAACTTTGACCGTGACGGCAACAAGACCAAGGGATTCGGATATTTCGTCGCCCTGATCTTCGGCCTCGGGTCTAAGAAGGCCAAGGGTGCTCTTCTCAGGTGGGCGTTCCTTGTGGTTGCAGCTGCTGTCCTGGAAGCGAAGAAAGGTACTCTGAGCCAGCTGCTCACACGATAATAATCTAGTTGATATCCCCGTTTTTGAAGGTCGATAGGAATCGAGGCGGCGACATATCCGACATTATCTGGAGCTGGCACATAAGAAGGCGACTGCCCCAGCACTTCGACCTTTTTCTTTGTTTCAATGTACTATAGTCATATTTCGACCGCTTGATCTCGAATGTCATTTGCAGTTAGCCAATATTAATAATCATGGAAAGAAAATCGCACAACTAAGCTTCATGATTCGTCGAGTAGTGGTATCTTATATTAGGGCTATGGTTGTCTAAACGTGACTTCTGAAATCTAAGATATCTCAGTAACCAGCCAAAGCAGTCGCTAGACGGCGTCCCTTCTCGCCTCCCAGGTATAGATCATCTTCAGTCGAATCTCTTGCCATATCGACAGCCTCGCTGTACCCTCTGGTCACTGTATCCTCATCCACCCTCAGCCCGTTCTCAACCAAAGCCAAAATGACACTGCGAATTCTCGCGATCTCACGCATAGTTGCCACATCCATGGGGTCGTTCTGGCTCGAGTAGACCTTGCTACTGACGGTTTCCTCCATGCGGTTGATACCCGCAGCCTCAGCGGCCGTTTCGCTCTCGATGTGCTTGCTGATCCAGATGTAACCGTTCACTCCTAGCAGAACATCCACCTTGCCACCGACGTTGGCCGCATCCATTGTCCAGACCTGCCTTTTGGAGCGGACAACACCACCGCCGCCGCCGGTACCAGTAACAGCGACAAACACACCGTTTCGAAGCTTGCCGTACTTCAAGCTACGGGTGTGAAGACTTGCGGCACCGTCTTGATGCAGTTGCTGAACCTCTGCGACTACCAGGTCACCTTCGGCGAAGAAGCTGCGGATCTGCAGCTCATCGGTTTCGGTACGCTTACGAAGAATTCCACCAGGCAGGTTGATGGCTGAGATCTGGAGGATAGCAAGCTGTGATGCAGCCACATCGACGCGCCATCGCTTGGCCTGCACTTCAACGATGCGACCGACGACAAGGTCACCGATCTCTGGGGTGTAGCGAGCGCGAAGAGGTCGTACCGAGAGGAGCTTGTTTGTCTTTGTGAGAGTACCAGCAAGAGAAGATGTGATGTCAGATGATTCGGCAGGAATATATGTGCCATGTCCACTAAGTAAGTAAGTAAGTCAGTATCAGAGAATAGCAATCGTGACGTCTGAGATGTTGCGTTGAGACTTACCGCATCCATTGAGGATTAGATGTAATTACGGTACCTGGTGTAAAGATTTCATCGCCATCTACGCCAGCGCCGCCTTCAGAGTCGGAGTCGGAGTCATTGTTTGCAGCAGCGACTGCTTGTGGTCTCCTGGGCGTAGGAGGCTGAGGACTGAGAATTGTGATGGGCATGATGAGATTGAGATGAGTATGGCGAGGCGAGAACCCGGGTAGTCGTCAGGGCAAGATGGCCGTTTAACCGTTCTTATGATGAAGTTGACAGTATTTAAATTTCACCACACTAAACGTATGTTTGTAGTATGTTGAGGCTCAGCTTGGTTATCTTGTTGTCGTTTTTCTAGTTGTGGAATAAGTTTGGTTAAAGATTCGTTGTGGGGCTCCCGGATTGAGATTTTAGTGTTGGCGGCAACGTAATGAGTGCCTGAGTGAGCACCGAATGGATGAGCATGAAACAGCCCGACTTCTGTTATCAATCACTATAAACTACTCTATAAAGACAAAAGTCAATGGGCAGAAGAGTGTACTGATCGGTTCAATGTGTAGTTTCTTAATTTAACAAATTTATAATAATAAAAAATGAGATGCAGCACTCAAACACATTAATCCTATCACACCTTTACGAAACAACACAGCAGCTCTGGATGAGTCTTGAATCAGACACCCAACACCTTCTATAGTATTTACACAAGAATCTCTATATGGAGATGGCAGAAGACCAGAACATGAGTGTTTCATACATTCCGACACTGTAGATGTGATTTGAGTGGGACTGAGCTCGCAGGGTATCGCACGATGAGGTTCTATACAGATATGTCTTTCATAGTGAGGGGAGTTCGTTGAATAGCCGGTGGCAAAGTATTGATTGGTTATTTGAGTGCCCTCCAGAGTCCCATCCACACAAGAGCCAGCGATATAGAGGTGATACCGAGCTTGCGACTTCGCATACCAAAAGGTGATTTACTTCGCAGGATCAGGTCCTTTTGTTTCTCAAGCTGTGACATGCCAGAAAAATAGCTGTAGGCTCCAAGGCCGAAAAACGCGCCGCTGCCTGTCCTCTCGTTAGTCCATCATAAGATCGAGTATGAAGGCCGAGTAATAGAAACTGACCAACAACTTTACAGGACAGACAGTCATCGCCTCGGTCCTGGCGTAGAATATCCTCGAGCTTTTCTGGCTTCTCGAGAGACTGAACTGTAGGAATATTGTCACCAGCCATTGCGATCGTTGTCCGCGCGGTGAAATCAATATATTGGACAAAAAGAATTCGACCACATTGAATTATCACGAGTTTCGATTGTAGAGTAGTAAAAAGATCAACGTTGATTGGACGAATCTACTGCTGATCGCTGAGTCATGCTCTGCAGGGGGTCTGCACCTACAGTCGTCATTGCTTGTGCTGTTCCACCGTTAGAGCACTGTTAAAGTATACCTGAGCTCTCGCCTGTCAACACTAGAGGGAGGTGTTGGTCTTTTACCATGAACGGTGTTATTGAGGCGCTTCACATTTACGATGATAACAGGTACAACTTCTGAAATCACTTGGAAAGATCCATCCTAACCAGACATTACGACTAGGAATCCTATTCTCTCGCATACCTATGCAGGGCGGCCCATGTCGGCAACCCATCTTCTACCCCTCTACCTAGAACATCCCGCACCGCGACCGAACCTCATCTACCTACCCAACACAAGCCCCCCAACGCTTGTCTTTAACTTGACACATGCGAACCTCTTATTTATTGCGACATCCTCAACCGAGATCGAACCGCTGCTAGTCTTCGAGTTCCTACATCGCATAATAGATGCCTTTGAGGACTTCCTCGGCGCGCCGCTCCTGGCCGTCAAGATTGAGAACAATTATGATATTGTCGCACAGCTGTTAACAGAGATGTGCGATGCCGGCATAATAAGCACGACAGAACCCAATGCTCTGCGCGAAGTAGTAGAGCAGGAAGGCTGGGTTGGGAAATTGTTGGGAAGCATCAATCTGCCTGGGTTTGTGGATCATCAAGCTTCCCTTGCAACAGACCTTTGAGCTAACGCATGTCTAGAAAAGCACCTTTAAGCGCCAACTTTTCAAATTCGAGCGCGCCTTCTATTCTGCCATCAAACTCGACCGCTTTGCCGTGGAGGAGAGCGAACGTACGGCACACGTCAAATGAAATGTACGCGGATATCGTGGAGACCTTGTCTGTTACGCTCGCTCCTTCAGGAAGACCGCTGGCAGCTTTCGCCAATGGAACTATCGCATTCACTTCCAAGGTATCAGGTGTTCCAGATATCACCTTGAACATTACAAGTCCGTCCGGAAAACACAATCTTGGCAGTATCATGGAACTGCCAGTATTTCACCCGTGTGTACGACTTAACCGATGGAAAGAGAGACCAGGCGAGTTGAGCTTCGTCCCGCCTGATGGACGATTCATCCTGGCTGGGTACGAAGTGGACCTTCTGCCCTTTACGAGTGGGAAGAGCGGAAGTCTCAGTTCCAATAATCTCAAGCTGCCCATTAACATGGAGGTCAAGACGGGATTGGGCGCGACGGGATCAGACTTTGAGGTTCGTCTTCAAGTCAACAAAATTCTCGGGGCACCTTCGCCAGCATCATCGGGTCTAGGAAGAGGCAGTGGCGGAGGCCGACTTGGGGGACCTCATCCGGGATCACCAGGAGCTCCTTTGATGGATGACCTGACCGTGACAATTCCACTGCCAACCGATGTTAGGAACCTATCTGAGATTCGACCAAGCAAAGGCGACGCAAGCTTTAACCCAGGCGAGAAGTTTTTGGAATGGTATATTCCCGCAAAGGAACTGTCAGGCGGTACAAGCTACTTTGGTCTCAGGTGTACTGTAGTGGGACCGCTGGCAGGCGAGGACGATGAAGGATTCGATCCCAATGGGTTTGGGTTTAACACCGACTACACATTCGATGGGCCGTACCAGAGCGCGCCCGTGGCTAAGGCTGAAAACAACCAAGAGAGCACAGGCGATGACAAGGACACCAAAAAGATCGCACAGAACAAGATCTTGATGCCAACATCGGCATCAGTGAGTTTTTCGGTCAAGGGATGGCTGGCAAGCGGATTGAAGGTGGAAAGCATACAGTTGGACACGCGCAAGAGTAGGGGTCTAGGAGAGAGTGTCAAGCCGTACAAGGGAGTCAAGTACTTGACAATAAGCAAGGGGGGTGTTGAGATACGATGTTAGTTAAAAGGAGTTGGACGTCAGCTGTACATACTACATTTGCGAGCCGCTAGAAGTCATGACAGAAACAATAGTTGATGCAGAATGATTACCACAGGCATAGGCATGTCATGTGCTCTGTTAGACGCACAAACAATGCAATCCAATGCACAACCAAGTGCATGATCGGAACACGTTCCCGCGGGAATTGAAGGAATAATTAGGAAGAGCCAATCCAACCGCATGTAATAAATAATGTCCATTGAAAAGCCTCGGAGGATGCACCTAAGTAGCAACGGAGCTCCGAAGACGCTCCAGGTCGGGGCATCGGCTCTAAGTGTGGGGGTTAGACCCGGAGCCCCAAATTCAAGGTCCAAAGGCACCTGTAGCAACCACGCTTCGGCATGCGATCGTTATATGATTGGACGACTCATGACTCTCACTGAACCAAGGGGGACTCGTTTCCGACAATTCTCATGAGCATTGTATGAAAACTCCCCCCAAATACGAGGAATCTGGTACGTACCTTAGTTAGCACTAAACATGACCCCGACGTCACGCAAACTCCCGAACCCCAGACCCAGGCCGAGACCCCCCAAAGGATGATCATTCATTCTCGTGGATTTGGGCTTGGGCTTTGGCCTGGCTTCTTATTTAATTTTGTGCAGCTCAAGCTCAGTTTAAAACAGGAATATATTTCTTTCTCTTCTCGTCTTTTCAATAAATATCACCACAGAATGAAACGGTCACTCCTACGTCCATCTTGACCTCAATCCTCTGCCCCGCCGCTCAGACGGCAATGGCAACGCTCACGATGCGGTGCCGCCGCACTTATACTCTAGCTACTCACATTCGCTCCTCGGCTTCTCCTTCAGCAACGACGACAACAACAACAACCAACAGTCGACCGTCATTACATACTTTACCGCAAAGACAACATCTACTACAACAGCAAAGATGGCGATCTACGCATCGAGGCGGCACAAGAACGGCACTCTTCTTCCCAGGTCAAGGTGTTCAGCGTGTTGGCATGTTGACCCCGTGGCTCGAGGCCTTCCCTGCAACGGCATCGCAACTGCGAGACGAAATTGACGAATACATGGGCTACAAGCTCTCTGACATTATTCAGAATGGGCCTTCGAAGCTGCTTACTGAAACCCCCAATGCGCAACCCGCCATCATGGCTACCTCCATATTCATCTTGCGCATCCTCGAACGTGAATTTGGTTTCAAAGTCACCGACCACTTCGACGTCACACTGGGTCACTCGCTCGGCGAGTTCGCTGCGGTCGTAGCTGGCGGGTACATATCTTTCCAGGACAGTCTAAACCTAGTGCGCAAACGGGCAGAGGCCATGACGGAAGCTACAAAGCACGCGATCGAAGAGTACGGCGGAGAATATGGCATGGTCGCTGTCATATCTCACCCAGAGCACATGGATAGACTTGTCGAGGCCATCCGGGAGTTTGTTGGGATTTCCGCAGAAGACCTGGCAGATCTGCCGCCTATTGAGCAGGTGTTGATAGCCAACATAAACAGCAAGAACCAGATTGTGTTAAGTGGTAACATCGAACGGATAAAGACACTCATCGCCCATGTCCGCCAATTTCTCGGCTACGACCCGCGTGCCGTCCGTCTCAAGGCCGATAGTCCTTTTCACAGCCCCATCATGAAACCCGCCGTCGCTGTGATGCGCCAGCTACTCGAAGAACCCAGCAAAGTCAAGGGTCGTGAAAATGAGGACATTGTGACATTCCCCGGGCTCTTACCGATCGTCAGCAACGTGTCTGCGCGGCCAGTTTGCTGCAAGAATGAGCTCAAGGATTTGCTGGCCCGTGGATGTCTTGATACGGTTCGCTGGTGGGACAGCATCAAGTACTTGGATCAAGAGGCCCGTATACGACGATGGGTGGGCGTCGGACCAGGCAAGGTCGGTCGTAACCTCGTAGGCAAAGAGGTCGGTATGCGCGGCAAAGATCTGGTAAAGGGTGGAGGCGTGTGGGCCATCACAGATCCATCAGAGGTTGAAGAGGTTCTAAGAGGACTCGAAGATACCGCGGGTCTAATGGAAGATGACGAATACTCAGAGTGAGTGTGAATTGAGGATCGTATAAAATAAAACGGAGGATGCACGCGCTTAGAACGCTCTGTTCTGCGGTCCTTGCTGGGAACAGCTCACTATATATATCATGTTATTTGGAGTGTACTTTAATGGAGGATCCGCTGCATACGAGGCGAGCGAATGATGGGTTTCACGAATTGAACAGCTTTGGTAGCATCGATTACATACCTACGCACTTGGCAATGGTTAAGCTTATCATTAGTGAGAGCTCATGGAATTGTAATGGTTTCTTAGTTAATGGCCGGTTTCAGACAGGCGAGCTAAAGGCAAGACATTCCAGCCTCCAGCCTCTATCATCATATTCCGAATTGGAAATAATAAATAACCTCCGTAGTTCCTATTACCAGAGCTCTTGTTGTTTCCCAAATTATTGCCATTTCAAATAGCTTTTTTTCGCTGCTAATTATTCATCATGATGGCTTTGGAAGTAATTGGAGGTGGGGATTACAAGTTAAGGTTGCCCACTGGGACGAAGCGAGCATGGAGGCTTCCACTAAGCCGGGCTTCCTCTTTCAACCTCCATCTTCGCCAACAAGCTGTTATAACCATGTCAACCGCGATACCCTCGATCGCCTGCCTAGGCGTTATCGGTCGAAACGTGAGTATATGAACTTCTAATTTATCATTCCTAAGTAAAAGTCGCTAATTCATTGTCCTTATTATAGAACAACCCACTTCACATCTCTATCTTCCCCTCGCTCGACCCAGGGACAAACACATTCGCCCCGATCCGTACGCCTCTTCAGTTTTCGCTCCTCTTATCTTCTACCATCGATGTCTTCGACCTCCGCGCAAAGAACAACGCTGTTTCGGGCGTAGGCCTCTCAGGTGACTTTGGCCTGCTGCACGCCGTTGACGACCGCCTCGCCGCCTACGGATTCGAGACCAACACGGGCGTTCGCATGGTTTGTGTCGTCGACATGCGCGGTCGCCGCGTAGATGGCAACGCTCCTGTAGCTGCGAGTAGGGGAGCTGCTGCGGGTCTGCGCGACGCCGAGTTGAAGCCTGTCTTCCGCGCCATGCAGCATGCGTACGTCAAGTTACTGCAGAATCCGTTTTACGACCCGGATGAGCATGCGCCGCTTGGTGGGAGAGGAGGCAAAAAGATTACGAGTCGCAAGTTTACCGAGGATATGAAGAGAATAGGGGAAGGCTGGACACCAGGTGTGACGAGCCTCTAGGTTCGGTTGTGGTGAAGCAGTGTATAAGTAAAGCAAGATATAGGTGCATGGCGTTTTGGAGTATGGCATGACGGAATATCCGGTCATAGACTAGTTAGATCCTGCCCTCATACGGGCGACTGATTGATTCACAGATAACTTGAATGTATTCATATAAGCATATATTGGGTTCCATTGGCTTCGTCTTGTTCAGACACTCTTTTCCGAGTTATTTTTTAGGTGCTCAATCCTCCACTTAGACAGTCCAGCCATCTCATCGACTTCCAAACTCTGACCCATCCCTTCATCTTTACTTAGCCGACTTGCACCGATTTGGTGCTCGATGGCCTGCGTAACCATTCCTCCCTCCCAGTGCCGTGCCTCGAGGGGCAGTGGTTGCCACCAATCCCCTGTCCTTGCATGCCACTGCGCGCTACAGAGTTCCCACAATCGAGAGATCGCTCTCTTGTACGCGAACCTCTCATCTTCACCAGTAAATGCGCTTCTGTTCGCGAAGTCAAGGGGCTTGGTTTGTATGCCAAAGTCAGAGTCCTGGTCAGGATCGTAAGATGCAGTGCTTGACTTTGTATCGTAGTATGCCACATTGGGTCTGAATGGAGACATTTGGTCTTGGTATACTTCAGCAATAGTTTCCGAGATAAGGTCATCAGGCTCATTTGGATTGTTTGGCTTCCCAGCAGCAGAGCCTCTCTTCTTAGGAAAGAAAAGTGTATCGGGAGGGTTCTGGGCCCGGATGATGAGTTTGCAGCGAGCTTCGTATAGAGCATCTAATAGCGTAATAAATCGTCGCGCCTCGTTCTTGGTCGCATGTGTCAGAACAGGAACGTTGTCGATGATAAACGTGTGGTAGGTAGAGGCCATTGTGATATAGTCAGCTGGCCCGAAAGTCTCGACTATCTTGCCAAAATCCCAGAACACATAGCCATTGTAGTGCTGAGGAGTGTGAACCTTTCGACCATACACCACGACAGTTGAGGGTTCCCATGGCAATGACTCAGGGTCCGTCCATGTAATGGCAGTCCTCACTCGCTCTCTCCATACATCCTCTTCATCTGTTGACAAGTAATAGTTGACCGGCTTCTTAACAGTTCCTTCTGGTTTGTCGTGAGAGATGGCTTCTTCAACCACAGTTTCGCCTTCGGCAGTGTTCCCAGCCATAACAAGCGGGCTGTCGTTCTCTTCTCTTCTTCGCCAATCCTTGGCTCCTTCCATCTGCCAAAAGTCGCATCTAGCCTTTAATACCTCGAGGAAGTTCGCAAAATCGCTGGTTGATCCGTACAGCTCGCCTCGGGCACGCACTGCACCACCGAAAAACCTGCGAATCAAGCCTCTTGTCGGTGCGGGAGTATAGTCCACACCGATTGCGTTCTGAAGCTCTTCAGGCATACGGTTCGAAGACGCAATAAGAACACCGCCAAGCTGGAAGAAAGCAATGAAGAGATGGCTAAGAATCTTGCTGGCCGCTTTATCAGGCAACTGGAACTCGTCAAGAAACAAGATCGGAGACTCGTCAACCAGCTTCTTGGCCATCCACAGGATAGAATAGTCCTTTTCGTCCTCTTCGGTGTTTGGACTGTTTTTTCGGTGATGTTCAAGCTGGGAAATGGTATAGAGCATGAAGGTATTGAAGTGCCATCTTCGCTTCCGTTCAGTTGGCAGGCCATCTGCAAGTAGGTCGAGCAGCATAGACTTCCCAGTGCCCACTTCACCTGATAAAAACAGACCCTTGGGTGAATCTATCTCGATTGCCGACTCGTGGTTCGCAAGTACCCGTGTCATAGCGAGACTCTCCTTTCCTTCAGGTGTTGCGAGGAGGTGCTTAAAGAGCGGATTCCTCCATATAGAGTGGTTGCGCAATGCGAGGATATTTCCATCTTGTTCTGGGTCATCTTTAGGTCTCGCCTCCGTCAAGCGGGCAACTTGCTTCAAGCGTTGACGATATTCGGTATGTGGAGAGTAGTCCTTGATGCGGAGATATATCTTGTGTAAGTGCCTGGCAAGCCTATGCTGAGATGGGTCTGGTGCATAAAGACCGGCGGCTACGTGGGTTTGATACTTTACCAAGGGATCTGTTATAATCACTGCCGTTGAGAATCGTCTCATCTTGAGCCTGCTGCTGAACGACACGATGTGTAGGTATGGGTCAGTATTGACATAGATAGTGCCAGAGACATAGGGTAGACATGAATCAAGATCTTGGCTGGCCACGTGGTTTGGCTGGGAAGTCAATTGATGAAGGCGTTGAAGAATGCGACGTTAATCAAGACACGGAGATCAATAAAAATGCGTTTGATGTTCATGGGTAAATATTAAGCCTAACAATGTTACATTACAGTGGCGATTGGTCAACCTCGCGATCTGTTATTTGATCCAACCTTTATCAGATCGTGGATGCCATACGCATCATCGACTCAGGTGACCAAATTTCAGTCCAAGAATTACCTACTAATAGGAATATAAATGCCTACAACCTATACATCCGATTAGTACCTACCTATATATCATAGTAGAGTTTAAAGGGAAACAGTTTATGTAAAAGTCATAAGTGAATCATTTACAAGAAATGGTAGGACATGAGATGGCATTGATTGCATGTTGTCATGGTTAATGAAAGTATCAAAAGGCATCAAGTACCTGGACACCAAGGATTGTCTTGACTTTAGCTGCAACTAAGGCAAGGTACCACAAGCTCAAAGGTACATACCTCAGACAACGGAGGCTCTGCCACGAACTGTCTGCATGCAAATGGATCTCCAGTGGGGCACATGTAGCCCGAGCTCTGGTTGGCTCACACGCCTAACTGATGAAAGCTCTCAAGGGGGTTTCAAGGCAATGCCAGCTCAGCACAGCAGCTCTAGCACTACACCTCAGAGGAAAAAAAAAGGCACAGGAGCAAATTCAGCCAATCATAACGCGCCAGACAAGGTCGTAGCTGGGAGACCGACAACCTATGTTGTTGTTCGATTGGCTACCGATGCACGCTTCGTCACTGCTCTCTCGTTGCAGGATAGTAGGCTTCGAAAGCCCAGTTTTCTCTTGCATCCCATCCCATCGATCCCATCCATCACTTCAAAAAGTCACCGTTCACATCCTCCCATTCACGTCAGCAATCCATCACGGTCATCGTCACCTTCACGCCGCAAAATGCCTCTATGATCACGCGGCTAATACCATCGCCGTTTTAATCCGACACGTTCTATTTCGCGACTTCTTTTCTTGATACTGATACACCCAACCATCCGTCGATATCAACTTTGCGATCCACCCAAAATGTTTTCCCCGTCCGTCGCTCAAGGCGGCCCAGCGACTGCGACTCGTTCACGCCGCCGCCAGCGTCCTGTGAGCTCCGAACGTACCACTCAGCAACCGAAAGCCAAGAGACAGAGGCTGCCTCTAACGGAGCAGACTTTTGTCAATCCGGATAACCAACAGGAGATGGTCGAGGTCAAGACCGATACCAAGGTCGCGACTCTACCAACCAAAAACAAGAATAAAAACATCGAGCCGCCAGAACCTTCAAGCCCGGTTCTGCGCAAGGAGTTGAACGTTCGTGTAAAAAAGGCGAAGCACGGCGACCGTGCCGCTAATAAAGGTGATGGAAGTCTTGTGTTGGTAAGAATAAAGAAACCACTTCTTTCACCTTGACGCCGCCGACTAATTCCCCTTTCTAGACAAGCACAAACGCATACACAGTTAGCAAACTCCCAGCCCTGCCTGACAGAATCCGCGCCGACTGGTCAGGTAAGTCGATGCGCAAAATGAATTGACTTTTGGATGCCCTGCTCACTTCCAATATCATAGCCTACCAAACCGCCGACATCTTCCCTACGGGCTATGCCCTCTCCTTAACCCAAACGCACGCCCTCGTTTGGCCCTACACATCCACGTCGCAATCCCCCGAGACCTTTTCTTTCAGCCTTCCATCGACCACCAGACCAAACGAACCCCTTCCTGTAGGATGCCTCGTCTCACCATCCGCGTCATCTGCAGAGCCTGGCTTGGTTGTAGTTATGGGAGGTAGTGGGAAGGTTGTGTATTGGGAATCGATTGCGAGCGCAGCCACATTTGTTTTTATGAAGAAGGACCGCACAGGTGTCGAGTACACCATCTCAGGAATGCATTCGGGGGAGAAAGTTGTGGCTATCACCAACGCTGAATCTGCTGGTTTCATACTCACCTTCAACTCTGGGCGCCTTGCGTACATGAACGTGCGTGATAGCCAAGGCCGACCTTCCATCTCAGTTCAGTTCTTGCGCAACAACTTGTCGCCTCCCACTGGTGGTATCTTTGGCAGTATTCGACATGCCTTTCAGCATCTATCTCTCAAAGGAGACGTTGCCGCCGTCCGAGCAGATCGGTCTGCTCGAACAGGCGAGAGGAATATTGTTGCCCTTACCGGCAAAGGACGACTAAACGCCTGGAGGGTCCATCGCGGAGGCCACAACGAGATTATCGGCGATGCAGATGTACGCGAGGAAATCATTGCTGCCCTGCAGGACGCCGATCCCGTATTCCAAGAGTATCCCGAGGATTCTTTCGAAGCAATTGACTTCACCTATGTCCCCAAGGGCTTGGAGTCCAAGTACCTTGACTTGAGTAGACTGAGTGATGCGATGGCCACCGATGATTCTTCAGTCCAGCACCTCCTGGTTCTCGTCAGCTTGACCCTGCGAAGCACTTCTCGCTACGCCTTGGTCGAGGCTATTCTAACCCCTAGGGACTGCCAAATTGGCATGATCCGTCCCATAACCTCATATAGTGCGCCATTTTCATCATCTCAACTATCCGAAACTCCACGACCACGCCTATATCTTCCTCGACCCGCCCTGGTTGCCTTTGTCGTTTTTGATCGCGCAACTATCATTGCATCTATTGCTGTCCCGCCCCAATCCCCCGAATCTCAGCTTCAAACCGATAGTCACATACTGCCTGCCGCCTTTGAAGATGTTATCGATTTCCGAGAAGATGACGTGCACGAAATCATTGGTTCTGGGTTTGAGGAAATAGCGTCGGCCTCCAACCACGAGGAGCATCGACTACATCGACCCAAGACAAAGAACCCCGCCGTTGTTCTCATGGTTAGAGGAGCTGGTGCGGTGCGCATTGTAACAACTGAGGTGGACAAATTTGCTAGTGACCAACCACCAAAGGTTTCTGCGAAGGGTAAGATCGAGCAGGCCGTTTTCTTCGGCGTGAAGCAAGACAACCCCCTGATTTTCGACGGCCGACAAGACATCAAGTTTGCCGATGACGAAATCGCAGAAGCTGCTCTTGAAGTCAGCCATGAGATCTTGAGTTCGAGCACCCCCTTTATATCAACCCTTCCAGCTTCATTGGAAGATAACCTGCGAGCTCGATCAAACGCGCTGGAGAGGTTAATTACCCAGCTCAGAATTATGGGAGCGGATCTCGACCGCAAGACACGTTGGAGCCTGCTGTACGATGCTGAGAAAATGCATGTAGCTACCTTGCTTTGGAAGAGACATGAGGCTTTCACTGCTGCACGACCAGCAAATGATAAGAAGAGCCTTGTCGGCACGATTGTCGAATTCATCCACCAAGGTCAGAAGCACAACCCTGTCGCCGAGATTGGCGAGGTTGATCGCGTTCGTCACTGGTTCATCAACGACGTCTTCCGTCTAGAACTTTTCGTTGCTTGGGCGTACGAAGTCATCAAGACCTTATATAAGGACAATCTACTTGATGACGCCAAGGTTAATGTCATGATTTACGAAGCAATCCAAGTCTACAACTGCACATATACAGCCGCCCATGATTTCCGAAAGAACAGTCTTAGTTCTTACGGCCTCGGATTCGAAGAGCTTCGCCTGGGTATTCTCCGCGACGGATACGAGGACCTTCCTGAGCCCTGGACTGGCTCTCAGTACGTCGCCAACAACGCCAAACGTCTCGTCGACCTCTCCGATCAGTGGGTGCTAAAGAATCATGATGCTGGAGAATCGAACAAGGCAGCAAATCAGCCGGACCCCAAGGTCGTCTCCAAGATTTTCGAGGAACTCCCTACTCTCATTGATGGCATGCTCACTTCGGTTCTGGAGTACGCTCGCTGGTCAGCAATACAACCCGACCAGAAAGTCATGTCGCAGCAATTCGCAAAGGTGTATGCAACTGATCGCTTCGAGAAGCCTCTTGCATTGGCACGCTCTGGAAAGTGGGAGGAAGGCGCCTCAATTGCCGAGAAACACGAATGCCTTCGTGCTCTTTCCGTCATCCTGCTTGATCACATCCAGATCCTTGAGGATCGCCTTGGCGAGCCAGGACTCTCTCTAGTGGAAACGCAAAATCTCAAGCGGCTTAGGGATAGTAAGAAGACTAAGCTGCAGAACAGCTTTTCTACTTACGGCCAGGCCTTCGCGTTCCCTGCTTACGAGTTCTTGCTCCAGAAACATGGAGTTGAGGATGTATTGGAATTCGACCTCGATAACCACGGCTATAAGACGCAGTTCCTCCGTAGCAAGCCTGAGCTGGCACGAATATCGTGGATCAATGATGTGCAGCAGGAGAAGGACATTGGCCACAGTGCCGATACACTTATCAATCTGGCACTTACCAAAGAGCAACAAGTCTGGAACAAGAAGATCGAGTTGAGTCTTGGCAAACTTGCTCTTATGGCCGAACTCGAGGAGAAGGACATCAATTCCGGTGGCCTCAAGGTCAACGCCGATGAAGTCCGTGTCGAGGAAAAGCTGAAGAAGGTTGACAGAGAGTTGGTCGCGATTAGGATACAGGATCAACTGTACCATCAAGTCCTTCCCAGCACATACGATGCTGTGGACGACGCAGCCGCTCTCAACTTTGCCATGGAGGTTCACAGCATGAATATTCCTCGTCGCCAAAAGGCCCAGCACCAGATTTTCGAAGATGGTATGAAGCGTCTTCTACAACATGAAGCTTTGGATGCCATGACACTTATCGACCTTCTTACCTTGATCTATCTGAAACCCGAGTCACGGGCCGAAATCGCCAATCCGTTCTGGCTGGCTCTTCTCGTTGCCCAGAGTAGCTGCCATAGCGATGAAGTTAAGGAAGCTAAGAGGATGATTTGGAGGAGACTCTTTATTCGTGATGATTGGTCGCGCATCAACGACACTCAACTCAAGGATGACCGTGAGGTGGTTGAGAGGTTGGAAGACACGGAACTCTACTCTATGCTGACAGATTGCATTAGCTTTCGTAAGTTGATTTCTGGACCTGGTAACTCGAACTTATACTAACCTTGATCACAGAAGATCTGCGGGAGCCTTTCCGACCTCAATCCCCCAATGAAGCCTTGGGTGCCTTTACCGAGAACCTTGACCGCCGGTTCCGCGACTTCGAGGCATCATTCCGCACAAAGCTGATTGAGGTCATGAAGCACGAGGACAAGCTCCTTCATCAGTTCATCGAAAAGAACCGCCTTGGCCAATGGGTCCACACCACCTTCGAGGCCGTACGAGCAGAGCTGGATAGGACTTTAGACACCGCGACCAAGAACGCCAGCATTGCTGACACAGATAAAGTTATGGCCGGCTCGATATTTGACACTGACATGTCAGTGGACACGAGTCCTAGTGGACGATTTTAGACGAATAGTTCATCGGCGGGGGTCAGGTCGCTAATTTTTTCCTACAATTGATTGGCGTGTACAACAATATACTGTTCTGCATGTCGCACGCTTACTGAAGATGGGAGCTGTTGCATACATCAACGTTCATTACCTTGTGTACAAAAAAGGAAGCATGTATACGCACGGCAAAAGAGAGAGAAAAAAAGGGGGGAGGGCCACATTGGGCTGGTTATGGAGAGTTATTCGGCTGCGGCCTTTCTGCGTTTGGGGGGGAGGCATGTCCTACTGCACGATTTCTTATTTTCGACTTCTGATCTTTCATGCCTCAATCTTGTACATAGGAGCCCTCATTGATTAGAGGTAGGAGTAAAAGGCTAGTTCTGGGTTGACGACTACCTGAAGGCACAACTGAATCAGATTGTCGTCGTGTGGTAATGAATACTTTTAAGGATGCACAACATTTGCATACCGTTTATGTTTACATGTATCTTGTTTTTGAATGGTTGAGTTTTGCCTATATCACTTTAATGAGATTCATCGATTGTAGTCACCGTCGTATCAAGCTTGTTTGGCTGCAGTCTTGTTTCATTCCGGCATCATGTACATAACCCGTACGCCAACATCATAACCCCGGCACCCGATTTCATAATTTACCGAGTCCGGCATCACTCCTTTTGACCCTAAGGACCAGATCGTGCGAAGAAGGCAACTGTTAGCAGAGCCTCATCCAAAAGTGCGAAATCTGTATCCACCGTCGAGGCTACGCAGCTCAAAAGGAAAACCGTTTGTTCGTTTTCAGCGTAGAGTGAAACTGCTGCGTAGCCAAGATAGAACACCGCCAAGACAAACGTAACCACCCAGCACCCACAGGCCAAGGACGTTGTTGGTCGTGAGTGAGTGGGGACAGAACTGATAGAAAGGAAAAGAGACGTGGGTTTGCTTAACCCTGCATCTTTCTTCGCTTGCCAACTTGAGCGGAGAAACCGGTCTTGATAGCAGTGACACTTCGTCGAGAAGCACAGTTGTTGCAAGTAATGAAATACAGACGGTTCTCACCCTTGTTGAGCTCGGTGTCGGGAGATTTGCAGGTCTTGCAAGTGACATATTCGACTAAGAAGGCACGGTCAGCAACTATATGTCTGTCTTACAGCATATTCTACAAAACTTACTGATGTATTTTCGGACGACGTTCTCGATCTGCTTCTGTTGGAAGCGACCCTTGATAACCAGTCTTCGGCTACCGTCGACGGAACCGCTGGTACCCAACTCAGCAAACAGGTAGGCAGTGACATGCTCCTCGGTTCTCTTCATGCGCTTGCAGATGTCGGCAATGTTGGCGAAAACAGTTTTTCGGTTGCCTTCTCGCATGCACTGAGGTGGGGGAATCTTGTAGCTCTTTGTTCCGGTCATAACGTGGTCGGGGTTCCTCTGAGTGAGCTCGCTGAAGAATCGAGAAAGAAGCATGGTGTAGCCGATGGTCTTGGTCTCGTCGTGAGCCCAAATGCCAGTTCCTTCGTGCATGTCACCCTCCTGCTCCTGAGGATCCTCCTCGGCCTCCTCAGCGCCCTCCTGCAACTCAAGCTTCTCGAGCTGCTTGGTGAAGTCGTCATCCTTGGTAGCCTTGGGCTTCTTCTTCTTCTTCTTCAAGGTCAAATCGAGACCTCCGTCTTCGGCGGGGGCAGCATCGTCGGCGGGGGCGGCCTCGGCGTCATCATCGACCTTCTTCGACTTCTTCTTCTTCTTCTTCATGAGAGAAAGGTCAAGGCCACCATCCTCAGCTGGGGGAAGATCCTCAGCAGCTGTCGTTTTCGAATCAGTAAAGGACTCAAGGGCGGCAGAAAGCGGCGGCGTACGAGGCGTGTGGGACTGAGCCGAATCCTTGGGTTCTTCGGTAGCGTTAACCATGGTGACGGAGCCGTCAGCGTCTACTACGACCTGTTCGTCGGTAAAAGCAACGGATTTGCGAGATTTACGTTCGGTCGGTGCCTGTAAATTGAACAAAAAAAGGTAAATGCGTTAGTAGAGTATTCGATTGAGGGGCGGTGTTGCCGGAGGTCGTGGATAATGAATGATGATGGTGAAGGTGGCGGTTAGGAAAATGTGAGTCAAAGGCCCAAGTGGTAGAATAAATTGATGTCAAATCGCCTGTTCTCTCTCCCAAAAGTGGTGTAGGACGGTACAGAGGTACTTTCACACTGAGGATGATGGTGGGGTAAAAAACGATAGGGGGAAGCAATGATAGGCTGGTTGATAGGGCGCTGGAGGGTTTTTGGAGGGGTAAAAGATTGGGCCTGTGCGGTTTAGAGGGTACAAGGACAAGGCATCCGACCGAACGCCATGAGAGCCTGGCACAAGCATCTGAGGTTCACATGGAAGCCAGACTGTATGTAATTGTGGTATATCGGGTATGTCGTATTTTGACTCAGAAGTGAGTCGGCAGGGAACATATGTGTGTTGACTCACCTCGCCCTCCATGATTGCGTCTGCGGTCGTGATTGTTTTGGAAATGTTTCTTTTAATTTGTTGCACTGCGCGCAGTTGTACCGGAAGTTTTTTGGAATGTGGGTGTCGACTTCGTTTAAGGTAAAGAATGCTCTTTTTCCTTCTTCTTTTGCGGGCTCTCGCGCAACGATAATATGTGTTCTCGAGTCGCAGAACTTTCGCGCGTTCTGTTGATATGCTTCTTCCGATGGATTTTGTTGCGGGTTAAAGCTAGAAGTGAATCAATCCAACGTCATGGGCGGATGCGATACCTTGAGTCAACAACAGCGCAAGCGGACCCCCAGCTTCATGATGATAGATCACGTGATACATCACGTGATGAGAAACGAAGCCAATGGTGACCAATCAGGCAGTAAAGCTCCTCATAGCTTCCCCGGTTCTGATCGGAGTGCAGCTCCGGGTACCGATGCGACTGCAGCCTTGACGACTGTGACGAACATCACCTCGGCCGTCGTTTTGGTTGTCCACTGTCGCAATTCAGAGGATTCTGGCATTCCTCCTTGCAAACAAACCCGTTACACTCGAATTCTCCTACGAACAGGGGCTGTTTCAGCTTCTACACCGATCCGAGCTCTTCGAGTAGTTGTCCCGCCTGAAGCGGCCCGTGATCTCAACGTCCGACCCCAACCTTGAATACAAATCCAGTCTTTCTCTCTACCTGATCCAACGACAACGACGCCACGCGCCAACTCGAATCAGCACTGACTGGCTTAATATTTCCCCAAGATTCGGGACCTCCTATCTATCACGATCACAAACATGGCTGCCGATTCTTCCCTCGTCGACCTCCATGATGCGTCCATGTCGGACGACAAGGATGACCTCGACTCTCTCCCCTCCATATCAACCGACGACATTTACTCCGATGTTTCCGACTCCGATGCACAAGCTGAGTGGGAACGCAGTCTGGAGCAGCTGCAATTGATATTGACTATGATGATCGTCCCCTGGATGGGTAAATACTTTGGTCGCAAGTTTGCCTACTGGAGTAAGTCTTCCTTAGCATCCGCCCGAAGCTCAGCAGATTCACTAACATGTCTCCAACTAGGTTGGTCGCGATATATGGAGTGGGCACATAACGTCGATGTTCGATTAACAGATAAGAAAGCATTCAAGGCGGCAGGTGTTGTTGAGACCGCGGCAACATTATAGACGACATACACGTTCAGGGACGAGGGGCATTCTAAAAACAGACACGAATGTCAGATCCTTAGGAGCACGCATGGCTTTAGTACGGTGTTGGGGTATTCCTGATCACATATTTCAAAATAGATGACTATACATGTCCATATCATGATTACGCTCATGCCTCGACTGCTCCCCGTTCAACAGGAATTATTCGACCATGATTCCAAGGCCAATAGCTTCTGAGAAGAACCTACAGCGCCATGTCACAAATCATGCCTTCATTCTAACTAATTACTACATAATCGTTACCCGTCGTCCGACTCCTGTGCTGATCATACTTCTTTCTCTTCTCTCATACAAAAAATTTAACACATTCAGATAACCCTGGTATAAAAAAAACTCAAGCATAGGTCCTTTTGGAAGCTGACATGGGACGTTGTCGCCAAGAATTGACGACACCCCCCAGGTGCGCCTTCTGTGATACTGTCCCAAGTGATTGACCCAGTGTTACGCAGACTTGGTACAGCTTCGCTGATCCGACCACGAGCTCCCATGACCGCGTCAGCGACATTCTCGTGCGATAGATATTCCATCCTGTGACAGCCTTTTTATTCCATATGATTTATCACACACCGGACGAAATCTGCGACATTGATGGCCTTGAAGCGGCGCTTCGAAGAGAGCCATAGGTGTTGCGGGCACTTCGAATAGTCAAGCATAGACTTCCAGACACACAAGCAAACAGAAACCACACGAAGACTGTGCTTGCTTGTAGTCGGCGACATCGGCCCTCATCACTCGCTGATCCCCATGCAATCCAGTCTGTTGGCAATGCTTTAGGGTTTATCTCTCCACAGTTGACGACGCGCAGCTTGGCAGCGAGGACAATGGCACCAATGAAAGTGAAAAGAACAGCGATGGCATCGAGTGGGAGTTGCAGAAGCGGTTTGTCGAGAGCAGAGACGAAGAAGCTAAGGAGGCCAATGATGCAAACGATCCAGCCTACGATTGCAACAAACATGATAAAGTTGACAGCAGCCGTTGCGGAGCCTATAGCGTCGATGTTTGATGAAATAACACTGCCGATAAGTGCTGTTAGGAGGAGAGTCATCAACAGCCCTGTGCCTCGCAGGATCATCTGAATAAGGTTGTAGCGCATGATAGGCAACTGATGCTCAATATGCGGTCTACAATGGCGTCGATAGGAAGTGCAGCAGTGGTTACACGGAGGAGTAGTTGTGGTACTGCTGGGAGCGATTGGGTAGTCTTTGCACCGTGAATGTGTCGATAAGATGGGCTATGCGAATAAAGCGCTGCTCAATGGGTTCGTATGGTATCGTATGTGGTGATAGAGCGATTGTTGATCGGCAGCAAACCTGGAGCAATGCGGGGATGACGATGTTCAGCTACCGCAGTAAGGCTGGAATTTTCGATGGAGGATTCATGTGGAGTTAAATCGAACCGAAGCAAAGTAAATTGACGTGATGTGATGGATTCTAAATGAGACGTTGGCGATGTGGCCTTGGTTGGCTATTTCTCCTTTGCGCATTGTCCAAGCAACCGCCAACAACTGCACCTACTTTAATTGACTTCGGGAAGGTCAACCGGCCTAGTCAGGGTTGTAGTGGAAGTAGCCTGCTCCAGGCCGTTTCTGTAACGCCCGCCCAAGCAAGCTTCTTTCCCTATTACTCGACTATTCAATCCGTCATACGAATACGCTGGGTTCCCAGGAGATGAGTTCTCGATTCTCTGTTCCGATCTCTCGTTATGTTTCATGATAAACTCTTGGCCGAGTGAATGACTTTGACAGCAAGATCAAGAGCTTTAGGCCAACCAGGGCTTTCGCAGAGCTGCCATACTACATATTTACATTCCATTGCCACTATAGAACAACGGATCTGCGAGTTAGCAGCAAGACAATCAGCTATGGTTGTTCGATCCAGAAAATCTTCCGCGGTTGCTTTTGGCTGTTTATTTGACCAGCTGCGTGTTCGGCGGTAAACTTTTCAAGAGTCTTCGTTCCATTCTTTGCTGCGCCTCAAAGTACGGTAGTACCTGGCGGTTGGCAGGTGAACCACCTCCTACAGTTCATTCCCCGGGAATGACGGCGGCTACAGCGGTGCTGCCACTACAGATTCCATAAGTACCTCTTATTTGATTCGCCGCTATTGTTACCAACTCAATGGATGCAGCCGGGCCCTTCGGGTGGTAGCTGCAGAGAAGGGTCCTTCCGCCCCTCCCTCACCCACTCTAATCATGCAAGTCATTGGACCAATTCTTCACCTCTCTTCACTTCTCCAACAACCTCATTCGACACAAAATCATGTTTTGCCATCAACTCAACTTTTTGCATACCAATACTTTAAACAAGCTTTCAGCCAACCATACGTTTTCCGTCATCTGGGTGTCCGTCATCAGCTAGCCACTTGAACACCTCCAAATTAGTGCAGAGCCACTGACTGATTTGAATTTCACATTTGCGTGGAAGAGGCACCTGTCACTGTTCAACTGCCGTACGCCATAGCCAAACATCTCTCAGGCCCTTTTCTCCTTGCAAATCCCTTTTCTATCAGGGCTTGGATGGCGTCTTTACCGGTTTGAACGGTCAGTTCGGGAATATCCATGGAAAAAAAGGTTCAGCAGTGCAGTCCTACCTGTTCAACAATTAGTATTCCTTGTCAAGACTGTTGCGGTGTTCCTACACGGTCGATTCTCCCTCACAAGTCAATCCCAGAAGTCAAGTCTTGAGCGTCGGCTCCGCAACGCAACAAGCTTGTTTAGTACAAGAGACCAAAAGCATAAAAGATCAACAGCACGTATCTGCTGCTTGGCAAAGTGGCTCACCTTGCCCCTCTTCAAATACTCTCGCACTTGTTGAGTAAACATTTATCATGATAAATCCAGTATGTTAACCTGACCTTATGATCCTGATCTGGCCCCAAAGGCTTGTGCTCAGCTCGGAAAGAGATGCCGCGAGATCTGCATCACGATACTGCACACTTGCGCTGTCGATGGCAGGAATGCGGCTCGCGGATCTGCAAAAGTCGCTGTATGTACTCACCCAATCGTGGGGACCGATATTTTACGGAGAATTGATGTCAAGGAGAATTCAGGATAATCTCCCATCACAAGCGGTCAACTACCAGGAACCAGTTGACTTGAGTGGCCCCACGACCTCATTCACTTGCTAGTGACTTCGTTGACGCCATTTCATCCAGCCCACTCAGGCAGCCTCGTGTTCCTTCGAATTCCCCTCATCAACAGATTGCAGCTTTGGCGTGACTCTCACCCTTTGTGACTGGCTGGCTATTGGGCAGTACAACTCCTTGCTGCAGCTGTCAACCTCATCTTGGAGCCGGGATTGTTGGGTAGATCCGCCGTCAGTGTCTGCAAGAAAGAGCCTCACAAATCTCAATGCAATCAACATTGTTACAATAGGTAACGCCATACGGGATGTCACTCTTCACCGCTTCGAATCACTGAGCGGCACTCTTTCAACGTACCGAGCCACCGGTTCTTTCTCAAACTCTGATGAAGATACCTTTTACCCAAAAGTCTGTAGCTTCAGCCCCATTTAACACAGAAGTTCCGCCCCTTCCTCTGCGTCCTTGCTTCCAGAGCCTCGGGATGCCCCATGCTCATCACCACCACATTGGGGTTGAGCTCATGGCAGGATCACAACGATCCAAGTTCCAAATTGCCCCTTTCTCTTAACTCCTTGGGTTGTTGGCGTATTCATGGCCGTGATGTATTCGATACCTTGATGCTTGCGAGCAACGCCTTTTGTGCTGGGTGTGAGGCAAATAACCTTTTCCTGGTGCCAGACTATTGATCTGGTCGCTTTCGCCAGCCTCCCTTTTACACCATGACCAGAATTACACAGTGTCGACCTTTCCTCTTGAAGCAGAAAGTTTTGCCTCTTGCGGTATTCTTCTGGAATTCCATCCAGCTTCTATGCGGTCGGTCAGCATCTTGTACCTTCACACGCCTCCACACATATTAGAGTTTTAAAACTTCAACTTACCGACTTTCTGGATTGCCCAAAAGAGTCACAATTAACGAAACTGGCACAGGGGCTCGAAGCTAAGACGCCTTTCCCTTCCAGCTGGTCTCGCACCCCTACACAGCACAGTAGGCGTCACGCTCACGTTACCAGGCCAGATGTGGCCATTGGATCGAGCCAGACTTTCGATAGTGAAGTTTGAAACCTCAACGTCTAAACCAAGGGTCTTCCGCAAGCCCTGAGGCCGGAAGCTCTTCAGCCAGAAGCGATAACATGAGCCTCAGTACTGAGAAGCCAGCCTGCTACAGCTTCGCTGCAACGTGGACCGAGGGTTGGGGGGGATAAAGAGAGCCTCTCGGTGGGACAATTGGCCGATTGCTTTCCTGGCAATGCAGACTTTCCGCCTGGCAATCTCATACCAACATCTTTATCGCCGAGGCCAAGTTGACGATTGGGCCTCAGATCACAGCCAAGTGTCCGCGAGGTTGAAGCCAACCGCTTGCCGTGGGTATCCAGGAACATGCAATGCATAACATCCAACACTAAAAGCGAAAAGGAATCAGCTATACAGATCATCATGACAATCGAATACTGGTATTAGGCCTGGTGTTCGCTTGGCCTGCTGGTAGTTCGAAGATAAACTTTCCTGGCGCAAGCGCCTGCAACGTTTTTCCGACCCTGAGATAATTGTGAAAGCGGCCGCTCTTCATTTATGGGGACGATATGCATCAAGGAGCATCAGCGGCTCATACCCAAACTCTATCTGGTCCCCCTCAACCCAGTCGGGATTCCAAGATGGGTGCTGACGGAAGCACTATTCCCTGATATGACTCCGTGCTTTGACGGTGTTGCCCAAAAGACCGTATTTCATGTGAAGTCTAGCCTTTTTGTGTCACACAAATTCTAGGAAAGGCAATATTGTGGCGCAACGTTAATGAAAATGGCGGTGTGTTCATGAATACGGCGAGCCGACGCGTATGCTTCTCTGTACAGATCCAAATGTGATGCCCTACTGTAGGCTTTTATTTTAGCATCGTCCACAAGATCATCTAAGACCAGTCTACGAAATCAAAAGTGCCTTTCACAAGATCAAGATACTATTCTAGGCAAAAGACTACAGAGCAGTTGAACTCCCCTACACTGGTTTGAGATACCGGTAAAGCAGAACGCCTCAACAGCACCTGGTCGTATGGTTCCATAATCTTTGCATTCCTCTGGATTTTATCGAGCGCTGAAAGTTCCCTCGGCCGGCCAGGTAGATTTATCGATGTGATCTGAGGTGTAAGTTGGTGCATTATGTGGTAGGTTCCGTATTACCACGGCTCTCACAAGTAAGCATTGGTATAAATGCTCCAATAGAACGATATATTATGTGTTCTGATTGAACCTTGAGGACTCAGTTATCATTCAGGCGGAAAGGTATTGACCTCTTGGCATTGGAGCCGACGAAAGCTTCACAAGATTTCGTCTACTCATTGTGGTTGATGTTCTTAACACCGGTGGAAGTGGGGCAAGCATCGGCCCCGGGATCACAGTCTCGGACCGGTACAACGGCAGGGCTGTAACTGCCACAACTGCGCGCCCGGCCGGATGTGGGATGCGTTAGCGGATGTTGTTATCAACTGACTGTAGATCATAGATCTGCACCGGAGCGTTGGGTAGCCTGTATTGGAAAAGATGTGATTCCTCAGCAACAAATCCATTATACCCACTCCTCATCTCGATGTATCAGAAAGCTTGCAGCTGAGAGTTTTAGAAACAAAGTCTGGACAATTCCATGTTCCTCTGCTCTGTTTCTTGATTATTTATTTTTTACACCTCCAAGTTCCGAGGTCAAGCTTTCTGATACACCCCCCTAGATGCTGTATGCACATGTCTGACCTGGCGGTGTTAAGGAGGAGCTATCGACAATTAGTGATGTGAGTGTAAACTCAAAGGTGCAAGACCCAACAGTGAAAATGCACATAATCATAACTGGTTAGTGCGTCAGTCAAAGGTTCCTCGGGATTGAAGCAGCACCATGCTATTCATGCTTAACTAAATGCTTCGATATGGTAGGATTTACCGAAATGAGACTTGCTTTGGAACACTTGCCTTGTCTGGGTTATCAAGGACGCAAGTCAAGGCAAATGCATGCAACACAACAGGCAATATAGGTGGTAAGATGCCAAGCGAGTTAGTTCCAAGAACCAGATGATCTCAATATGAACAAATGTTTATCAACGTCACACAGAAAAGTTCGGGAATAACAATTTGTACTTTGCTTGGTCAAACATGATATCGTGAGCTAGTCTATAATATGCCTAATGCCTCAGAAACACAAACTGCAACTGTACGCCATGTGGTATTTCTATAGTACAAGAATTTCTTTGATGGAACATGAGATGGAAAGTGGATAAGAAAAATAAGATGAAGAAGAGTCGAGCCCAGCAGTGCAGCTCTGAATCAAGCCCAAATGGTATCCATAAAGCATGACTCGAAAGTGGGAGGAATTATAAAACGACTTCAGAAGTGCAGGCGACTGCCAGCAGCCGAAGACGATTCGTCGAAGTTGAGCAAAAGTAACCAGAAGGAAGAGTCATGGGAAAAGTGGGAAAGGATAATGAAACGAAGAACAAGAACAATAGTAATAGTAATAAGCCTCCGCTATACAGCGGTAACGAGTCAAGGACGAAGTTCGAACGATGAACACAGGGGTAATTGGGGGGGAATAGTCCAAAGGCCCATATGACCCGCATTGTCATCAAGAGTTTGAGACGATGCGACGTAGATCTGTCTACACGAGTCAAGACTTGGTCGAGAAGTATGTAATGAAAGGGAAAAAAAGACACTCGTTGGAAACGCCACTCCATTGTGTTCTGCAGCCCTGTATAGTCGCATAGAGACATGGACGAGACTGTAAGTGCAGGACAGCATGACCGGAGATTGGTGCCAGTAGTACCGGAAAGCGGGGCGCCATGTGAACGATGCTGGATGGCAGACTTGTTGACCCACCAAGCTAACAGGCTCGGACTCAGGAACCGGGGCTTTGTGGCGGATCATCCAGGGTTTCTCCACTGAGTGGATTCGATGTTGATTTTGGTGTTTCTCTTTTCCTTCTTCAGTCCTTCTTCTCGGCTTCCGCGCTTTAGTGGGCATAATTATCCTGATGCGCATCTTCCGGCCTGCCGTGACTTGAAAAGCCCTGCAACGATACCAGGTCATCTCAATACAAGCGGGCAACTTCCCCCGGGCGAAACATTGCAGGGATGTTCGACTCTATGTCTTACCATTGTCCACTGCCCAGCTCGGTGATTGTCGAGAAGCGAGAGCTGAAACCTGAGGGCTCGTGCAAATGATAGGCAAGTCATCGGAAACTCGGATAATGAAATCAGGTTTGGGCAAAGCCTGGCTTGCCTCTGTGGGTATTGATATGGTAATAGGTGAGAGCATGCATGGATACTCATGTCCAAGTGTCGTATCGTCGTTGACGAAGATGAAGAAAAGGAAGAGAAAAAAAAGAAGAGGAGACGTTTGGTTTTATCAGCAGTGGGCGATGTAGGTGCGCCTTGTTGCTCGTGTGAATGGTAAGCGCCGGATGTATCGAGCCATTCTTGGGCGGGACAGAACAGGACGACGTGTGGGTGTGATCCTGGGCGCGATCAAGCGTGGGTGTTATCCCAGAATCGCTTGCGAGCGTTAAGTGCCATCTTGTTGCCGATGAATCGGTGCTGGAAGAAGTTGAAGACAGCAAACTCGTCTCTTGTCATGACATACGAGTCGGGATGCTCTGTGACTTTACTCCAGATTCGTGCCAGCGCACCCTCTAGGATCTTGCTGATGGTAGGGTCCGATGAACCATCAGGACTCTCTCGGGCGATCTCAAGGGCCTGTGCAACACTGGCGTCTTGTTGAGATCGTGCATTAGCAGCGGCAGTAGCGGCCATGGCGGCGGTGGTTGTAGAATCGAGAGTTGGTGAGTGGTTGAGGTTGGTGAAGTTAAAGTAGGAAACGTCTTGTTGTTGAGGTTGACGATGGGAAGAGACAGGACGGTAGGGAAGATAGTAGTAAGACTGTGACTGAAATTCTTGGGGAGCGACGGACATCATGGTAGTACTTGTATGTCTAATATAAGCCGGAGGAGTGGATGGGCTTGATGCAGGCGAGTCGCGCATGTATCAGAGAGAGATTTCCAGGCTAGTAGCTGGAAATAGAGCTGCCCTTGTGGAAAGTAGGTAACTTAGACAAGTGGAGAGGTAGGATGGGGTAGGGAGGGGGGCGAGTGGCTCGTGTGGGTTGACAGGCTGGTAGTGATGATATTAATGCCTGCCCAAGATCTGGAACAACGTCTCAAGTGGATCGAGTTATGACAGGGGTCAACAGGTAGCTAGGTAGCCCTGTCTGAAGGTTTGCTCCAGCTAAACTGTACTGTAGAGCGAGTGTGGGACGATAGTGGTACAGCAGACTGTACGTATGTATGTATGGGTGTATGCACGTATGTACGCAGACAGATGAAGGTAGGTATGGCACGGGCTCGATTTGTCCGTGTCGGGGATTTTGAGTTGGCGTCTGTCTTACACCGACAGCGATAGTTGCTATATTGTGTCCAAACAGAATCCGAGATGTGTCGGGGCGTGGACAGTAAAAGGGTCCTTGTCTTTGGTCTTGTTGATTATGGCCCTTGTCAGTTTAACCCCAGCAGAGAGGCGAGAGGCCTTGTCCTTGCTCTGCTCTGGTCGTCCTTTTTTCCTTTCTCGTCCTGTCTGTGTGTGACTGGTGACGGAAAGCAGCAAGGGTACGGATACTTTATGTATGTTTGTCGATGACAGGTAATTGATACGGGTGGGCAGCAAGACTGAATGCTAATTGGCAATGCAACTCTAAAAACGTCGATCAACGCCGCAGAAGATGAAAATTGATGATGGTGGAAATATTGATGATGATGAGAAGAGAAGTAGTTCAAGTCAATGGTCCTGACCCAGGAATCCGGAGCAAACGGCTTTCCTTTATACTCAAGCATGAGATATACCAAAGACTAACCTGTGAACCAGCGTGACGGGACGGGGTCTCGGCTCCAGCAACAACAAGCTCGCATCCGCCGCTTGTAGTATCGGTACGGTCAACTTTGTTCATTCTCAGAATGCGTTTTTTGCCATTGACCACGCGTTACGTAGGCTGGCTTCTCGAGGGTATCCCTTTACCTTTCCACTTTTTCCTTGTTGTCTGCCAGGCCGCCGCCATAGATGTAGCCATGGATCGTCCCGGGGCGTCAGGTTTGGCCACAGGGGTGTGCGTTGGACCGCCGATGTCTATCCAAATGGACAGACATTATGCGAGGGAAAAGAGCAAGCACGGTAGAGCAAGAAAGGGATTGAGTAGGAAAAAGGGGACCACAAATCAAAGCAGGGGTGTAAGGAAAAGTTTAAACCCGCTGAGAAAGGATGCGGCGCACATTTTTAGTACTCAGTACTTGGTCCAAGGGAATTGGGTGTGTGGTGGGCATTTCTTTTTGGTTTTCTTTTAAAGTTTTACTTCCCTTCGGTCGTGGTGTATGTAGACAGGGGAGTGTCACGATAAGACGTGGGGCCTGGAAGGGTAAGGTAAAGGGTATTATTGAGCCACTCAGACAGCCAACCAAGGAAGGGGTAGAAAGTAAAAGGCAAAAAAAAAAAAAAAAAGAAGAAAAAAAAAAGGAAAAAGAAGAAAAGCAGCTACGCCATAACGAGAAACGCAGTGAAGTGCACCGGACCCAAAGTCTATTTGCACCAGAAGGCCAGGTAGGTAGTTCAGCAGGATGGGCTTCTGACTTCTGACCTTTTTTGGATTCAGACCCTCATGAGACTTGGTTCGGCGTGACTCGGTATTGCAAGTACAACTGGAGCCACTTGAGTAGGAAACCTGGTCTGAAAGGGCCCAAGGCAGGTGGGAATAAGGGAATGCCAATTTTTGAATATTGTTGCTGTAGATCTTGAGATTCGAGTAGACAAACGGTGGCGCGAAACAACACGCTGATGGTCTTGGAACGGACCGTCGTGGGTAGGTAATCTCGATAACGCAGTTCCCTCTTTGGGCGACACCAATGCAGAATTGGCAGAGGATGACCAACGTTTGGTGGCCCGACCTGGCCTGACGTTGACATGAGTGGCAGTTGTCAGTTGTGGCGGAGCCGAGTTTCGACTTGATGGATGTTGCCTTAATTGTCCATTGCCCGTGTCGCCCTGTCCTGTCTCGGAAATAATGTTTCAAAAAAAATCAAAAAAAATCAACTCGGTCGGTATCTTGGTCAGTAACCCAGACCACCTATGATGGCCAGGATGGTGATGGTGATTTATGATAGTGGAGGCCTTTGGATGCTGCGAAGCATAATCCGTGGGCCCTGAAATCTTAGTCAATTGTATGTAATAGGATCTCGCGGAAGTTGGGTTGGTTCTCTTGTTTGGATTTCCGCTTCTTCACCTGGGTCCGCTCGCTCTCTCTGATGTTAGTTAGTATGATGAACATGAACATGCAACGTTATGAAGATGCCCAAAAGAGAAAGGTTAGGTTAGGTAGGGTCCTACACAGACTATGGGTGTTGGTTGGCTCATCAATCAGTAGGAAAGTGCCTTGCGTTGTCTGTCCGTAGGAGGCAGACAGGCACCCCGGCTCCGGTTCGGCGAGGCGAATGGCGCTTACAAAAGTGGCAGGCATGAACTTCTGACATGTAGTGGAGATACATGCCTTCCGCACCAAGACTGGTGACACCCACAAGTACCTGCAATCGCAATTGCATGGGGACCTATAACCCAAAAGAGTAAGACCAAGGCCTTGTAGTTCTACTGTTAAGCGCGATTGACTTTAGTACATGTCTCCTTATGGGGTTAGACTCTTCCTTCTGACCTCAAATGGGGGTGTTTTGAACATCCAGATGGAGCCCTAGAGCCCTCAGGCTTACTTGCTTTACCTCAATGTGATGTTGCTTAGCCCCTTGGCTGGTACTTACCTGAGCTGTTGTTCTTCCCGCAATGAAGTTCTATTTTATTAAAGTTGGAAGTATCATTTGTTCTTTGTGTCCCTAGTATGATAGAATAGGGTCGTTTATGTCATGTCGAAAATGCGGTCTGGGGAGGAGACTGATTAGGGTTTACGTTCGTACATACTACCTACCTGACCTGACAAGCAGTTGAAACCGCCAGAGTGAACGCGTTTCTAGTAAATCTACCTGCTCTAGCTAATAAACTAGAAATGTCACAAAACGAGCCAATGTTTCTTGTCCGGATCTATTGATTCCCTACATACATACATACATCGCTCAGCTTTCAGCTTGGGTCAGGTCAAGCCGGGCAGCCCTACGTGCTCTACTTGGAGCTTGTCCAAGCCCTTGGCGTGTTGGTCAACGGTGCCATGGAGCTGGCGACCCTGATACCCGCAAAGCTTCTGGATTCTTTCTAGCACCGGCATCGGCCTTCTTCATACCTCCCAGATCAAGCCATGGTCCATCTCTTAAGCTTTTGTCCCTGTCGATTCCATTCCTCAGCCATCGAGAGTTCAAGTGCGTTTCGAGACCAATTAGATGCACGCAACTCAAATGAAAAGTTAAGAGTAACATCTGTGCTGTATTGACTTTGTTTTAGCTTTTGTGCGTTGCCAAATAAATTCAGGGTTCCTATAGATGGGGGACGTCATACCGTGACAACTAATTAATTAGATCCATGGCAGATGATGCAGTCAATGCACTGACTACACACTAATGAATGGATAGCAGATGATTGACAGGCCGGCGGTGATGCACCGGAAATGCAATGCAACCACTCCCTACGCCATCTGCTGCACACTCAAGGCAGCATACCTACCGGGTTGATTGCGTGCATGTAATTAGGCCTCTGACTGTTCTTCTTTCTGCCTGCAACTTTTCTTTCTGCTCGGTAGTCTGAAATAGGGTTCGTACAACTCATCAACACGACAGACAGCATGTATTAGTGTTGAGACCAACGTGTGGGTTGCAGAAAGTGCAACATACATAAACTCTACGCTCCATTTTTTCTCTTCCTCTAGGTACTAGAGAACATACAACACTCACGCTGGCATCAGACCCACTGCGTTGGCCAACTTGATCTGCTCAATCCCTACAGCTCATCAGCTCTGAATGGGGTTCTCTCTGAGTCTCTGCATGAGCCTGTACAGTCGATACCCTATCCTGTCTGTGGTTTGTAACTCAAAGTGCTGCCCAAACTTCGCCTAAAAGTCTAATTGTCTTGTACCCATCGGGCTACATCGGCACTGGGTGTAGTAGGTATGGATGATGTCCTAACTGCGAGTTGACTCTCGTACCCAACAAACTTATTCATCTAGGTGGTTTGTTAGCACAAACAGATACACTTGCTTTGCTTCACCGACTGTTCTGTCATTCATGGTGGTGTCTACCGCTTCGTGCCTCCGTCACGCGGGTCATTTCTGACTACATGACCTGGGCGCTCGATCGTCTAGTTAATTAGTCTGGTACCGTCCTGAACTGTATTTTGTGGTCGCAATTTGGCTAATGGTCTGTTCCGTGCCTCTATCGAGTCAGCCTCACATCGTCATATCATACCCAACTGTGTAGGAGGCAGGCAGGCAGTCATGGAATATTAGACGCGGTGCCCGTTCAGCCGAGGTGCTTCGGGGGCAGTAAGAGACTGAGTAATTTACCGCCTGCTTGTTCAGCTTGTGATGCTGAAAAATTCAGGGCATCTTGATTGGTTACATATTTTTCTTATACTTTGATTGTACATACATATAGTATGGACAGTTGTAATGCATGTCTTTGTCAAAGTCTAACCCAAAAGACAAGTTTGCTGAGCCCCTTTCCCCTCATGCTTTGGACTTGGGCTGGGACGATCATACAACATATGCGCAGTTCCGATATTGACAAGAAGCCTGAGCGTAAACGCACATGCGCATGTGGATGCATGAAATGGCCGCGGCAGCACACCCAATACGGTATCACTGCCAAGACATTGAACTGTCTACGGGTGTGACAGTAAAAGTGACAAGCGACACATTATTTCCAGTCTCATTTCCATGCATGTCTGCATGTCTCCCCGATGTTGCAGCAGCAGCCTCCTGTGACACCTGGGCTGATCGACAAAGCAGTAGTCCGCTAGTGCTGGCTGGTCTCAAACTATCCTCACCGGTCTGACAATAAGAGACATATCACCGGTGCTTTGTTACAAGTCGTATTGTCGATACTGTCTCATTATAATGCGGGCGGGCTTCGTCTGGGAGTGGATGTTTGCCTGGTCCACCACATGGTTCCGCTTGAGATCTTTGTCCCGGAGAATGTGTGGGGGATCCATGCATGTTATTGTCAATGCCAACCCTACCCTGAATCTTGTGTCGTATCCACACAGACATGTACATGCATACCTACTTCTGTATTATACGGATAATGGTGTGGTATAAGCCGAGTCTTGTGCGCTTCAGAGGTAGGTACTGAGGTAAAGTAAAGTCTGGAACCAGGAGGCTGGGCGAATATTGAAACTGTGACATCTCCACGTTATGGGTAATATCAATCAATGGTGTTTAATGGTGCAACTCTGGGGCCTCCTTGTAAATAACCTATGTTAGAACAGTTATCTAGTCTAGCAGGTACAGTACCTGCCCGAGTCTGCTCCATGGCTTGGGCTTGGCTCAGGAACCTGAGTTTAGCACCCAACCTAGAAGGGGAGAGGACCACTTTTTCCCACATGGTCAACCGCCATCTGATCCTTGGAGAAGTGATTACAAGGGATAGTATGTACATACATACATATCTACATATTACATGTCTATTTTACAGTATGTATAGAGTATCTAGATCTGTTTGCCTCGAGCCTGGACCATCAAGTCTTGTCCAAACGCTTTTTCTCAGTCTGTTCCAATGCAATACAGGCAGTAGGTAGGTAGCAATTTCACGACCCCGTCCACTATTCTCCCAAGCGTGCCCACCGCTGCTTCATCACCAAACTCTATTCTTCGAGCACCCAATTGCTCTCCCTGTTCTTGTTCATGTTTGCTTGCTAAGCCGTTACTGTAGGCGTTTACTTTGGGCCGTTGAGCCGATCATTTCAGGGATCCCCTGTCCGGGCAAACACAAACCTACTGTCGCGTACCTACCGCTACCCTACCTATCCATGAAAGTCAAATATTACATATTTACCTTTTCCCTTTCTATTCGTAGGTAAGCAAGTTCGTGGTTTTGACTTTACTTTGTTGTACTCTACTGTTGGTTGGCGAGTTGATTACCGTTCTTGGTCTGCCAGATCCTACCCGCCTGGTCTCACGGCGCAGGATTACGGGCACAAGTAAATACGATATCAAAGAAGTAAATATTAGAGTTTGAATCACGAACGGTGAAATAACGACTCGCATCCGCCCAACATGAATATCATATTACATAACCATACGTAATCAGTGCGGAGCAATACCCCTTGTGTCTTTGGTACATACTACAGACAGATGTACGGTACTGATCCGCGAATTGGCGCCAATACATAAAGATACGCAGGCAGCTGCTGTGTCTATCAAACCATAACATGATATGAAAAGAAACTCTCTGACGAGTTCTTCTCCACTTGATCGAACTAGAAGTCGCGGAACAGGAGCAATCCCAGTCAATTCTCCAGTTACTCGAAACAAACCATTCATCTCCAATTCTTATTTCCGCCCACTAACACCCACTTTGCTACTACTGCAAGGGGTTCTTGTCCTGGGGGACGGACTTGTCATGACGCCGACATTCACTTGTCTCGTCTTGCCTTGCCTTGTCTTGCCTGACTTAGACCGCACAATGATCAAAGGAAACTAAAGACCCCGAGACTAGGCCTCAGCTAGGATCTTTTTACTTTGGCGCCATCAACCGCTCCACTTCCTTCGAACGGGGTTCTTTCCAGTCTTTTCTAGATCGCCGAAATCATTTGTTTCGCCTCTTCGCTCTTTGTTCCTTCGCAGGCTTATCACTTGTCCAACGGTAGAACGGCCAGCCATGGCATGACACGCTGGCTGGAACCTATGTACATAGTACACATGTCGTGGGTCAAACATGAGTGAGACGACAAGCCAATCCGTAATCACCGCCTCTTCTAGAACTTCTAGCCTTCTTCTCCTCCGTCTTCTCCGGTTTCTTCAATAACTACTAAACTAGTAGCCTCTCTAACTATCTGTGAACGTTCTTTTCCCCTGTCACAGGAATTTCTTGGCGTTTCGAGGCTAGGTTGTTCCAGAGTCTCAGCCGCCAACCCAAACAAGAGATGCGCCACGAGAACCTCAAACAAGCCTCAATGGGTTCTGTAGAAGGGGGATATCGCACCCAAGGATCTATAGTTGCAACGCTGCAACGTTGTCAAAGGCGCCATGTTTTCATGTACGTGGAGCTCAGACAAAAGACGAAAGACAAACCTGCCAAGCCTTCCGCTAGGGCTATTACTATGTATTGAATTGCGGCTGGACCACGCGTGCCCATTCCCTATTGTGCACATGACTTGCGTCACTCCCATTTGTCACCATTGTTTTTGAGTTTGATGGCTTGTCCCATCTCGAGCCAGTACCTGAATGCACGTCCAGTATCGGTAACTGATCGCAGGCTCGGCGCACCCGGCCTCGCTCGATCTACCCGAATCCAAGATTTCAAATACTACAAGTCAGCCACAGACAACGATGACTGTGTGCACAGTAAATAAGTAAGTAGAAAATATGAGTACAGTACTATACAATCAACTCTATCGTGAAGCCCAACTCCGGCATCGACTGCTATGCGTAATTCTAATTATACAAAAAACATGGCTGAGTGGCTCTGACTAGAATCGAGACGTTTCATAAATGGATCGATTCTGTCTTCTGAGGCTTGGTCGGTTCTAAGTCTGGAACCGTCATGATACCATCTCATGGTACCTACGCCTTCTTCTTTCCGATATTCCAGCCCCAAGATCGGAGCACCTTGACAGCCTTGGGCGTTACGGCAGCCGTTAATGGCACTCGAATAAAGATGAAGCTCTTGTGAATGGCGTACGCCAACGCCAGCTGGGTTGCCAAGCCTGCCGTAGAAGATTGAGTCGTTAGCCTTTCTCACCAACTGGTCAAGCGGTCCCTCACCCCCACAAGAGGAGTGGAGGGGGAGCATTTTCTCCTTCTGCCCAAGGGGGAAGCTTGTGGTTGGAACTTACTAGCATCGACGCGATTACGCTCCTGAGCCTTCTCAACCCCCCAGGTGGCCATCTCCATCTTGTCACTAATTTCGTCATCGCCCAGTGCCTTGGCCTCAGCCTTTCGGAAAGACTGCCAGTAAGTGTGCCAAGCTTCCCGAACAGAATCGGGGATCATCTGCTTAACTGTTGACATCACACGATGCTCGACCTCACCTAACCCCGCCAGCGGCACACGTTAGCAATCCGTTTGGCAACGTTCAAGACCCACGCAGTCATATCGACGGATATGGGTGAGGCCGCGGCAGTATCTTACCAATTTTCTCAGGTCCGACCATCCTAACAAATAGGAAGCAGAAAGGAAAGTCCAGAACAGACAGCCCAAGGTAAACGCCAACGGTCACCCAGCCATACTCCTTTGTGAGTTTCCTAAGTCTGGCGCTGAGGCCCTTGGCTTTATCGGTTTCGCCAACGGTCGGCCCTTTGTTCGTCTTGCGCTTCGTTGTGAATCGGAATCCACGCCTCAACACACCCTGGAGCATGCTTGGTGTCGTTGTGGTTCCTGGTGTAAAGCGGGTGTTCCTTAGGCGGGCCATCACGCCTTCCCACGGAAGAGCCCCAGTCTTCCGTCTCCAAATCTGACGCCCAGTTTGGTTTCCTGACTGCGATGTGAAATGCCTTGCCCATGCGCCATTCCAGGCTGTCTGTCGAGCTGACTGGCCAAAAGCTCGTGCCGGCGCGTGCACGCCACGGACTGGCTGTTTTAACATGGCTTCAACTAGAAGAAAAAAGTTTGGCTTTGTTCACACAAAGTATCAATGCCTCGTGTTGCGATCAAACAGGGCGTCGTTGGAAAATCTCGTGATCGGTTTGGGTCGGGTCAGAGGCGATAATAACTCGCAACTGATCGGAGCTTTCGGACTTAGGGCAGTGTGTTTGTGTGATTGTAAATGTGCGGGAAACCGTCCAGATTCATAATCAAAGCATTGCGTCTCTGGGTACAGGCTTGCACACTGTAATTGCGTTCCCTTGTAGTTCTAGAAGAATTGGTTGTTTCGTTGAATTGGAATTTTTTGGATGTTCCGCAATCTCATGATGGAAAACCACGCCACGATGCAAACCGTCATTACGCCACGTATGCTATGTGGCTGTGTTCCACGTGCTTTTTGAATTCCCAACAAACTGCAGCGAAGCAACTGTGACCATTTCGTGAAGCAATTGTGATTGTCTCAAGAACAAGAATTTTCAACTCTCATGGCACATTTCGAGACAATGTCTCGGGTTGCTGTTACGGTTTGGCGATATTCAGAAAAAAGGAGGGAAAACCTTTGTTGGAAAAAGCTTGCTGTTTAAGAGCTCCCATTGCTGGTCTCGGGCCGCGTTTTCAACGCAAGTTTACCGAGTAGCACAAGTATAGAGATGTGGATTGTCTCAAGCTACAATTTCCACATTCTGAAGTTTACACTTGTATCGAGTATTGGTGCTTGAGGGGCTGGCTACATCTTTCTTGTACGCAGCAAGTCGCTTTGACGAACCCTAGGGTAGGCCTCACACTTAGACGCCATAAGGTCGAAGGCGATATAGCTGTTGGGAAAAGATACTTTGAGTGGTTCTATATTTAATAAAATAGTGAACTTGAAACACTGAGAATAATGGGTATAGAGTACAGTGATTGGCAAACCATGTTATTGTGTTCTTTGCCTGTTTGCGTGGACTGCCTATTGACTTTAGTCATGTATAATTCTCATCTAGATATCTTACATGCTGGCTCTTTGCAATCTTGACTGAATGAGAAGATCTGCTTCTAAACGTTTTACCACAGCCAGGTTGCTTCGATATAAGTCAGGGGAAGCGTGGTAGTTCAGTGACTACAGTAACGAATCGCATCTGGAACATAATCTGCAGTGAAACCTCTGGGGCGAATTTCATATTGGGATAGAAGTCACAAGAGAGCGAAGTGGCGCCTTTGGTGTTATAGCTCTGAAGGTAGGACGGTAATTGTGTGCTTGTGCTGCGTAGGTATAGTTGTAATGAAATTGAGGAGTTTGCTATTAACCACAGTTTCTTTCCCAGTTTTAACTCAGCTGCCGATGGCTATCACTTGATCTCGATTTGCGATTCACTGCATCTATCAGGTGCATAGTAGGCACTGTTACTTAAGTAGGCATCAGGCAAGCTTTTCTTTTCTATCATTATCGTTGCTGGCAGTGGCAGGCACTGATCGATGTTTCGTCCGTCCGATATCGCATTTCGATCATACTGGAAGTGCCTTCCTTAAATATCCATCACTGCCTATTTTACCTTCCTGGCCGCCAAGCTGATTCAACATCTATTCTCGCACATACTGGGGACCTTTGAGCACCTGCCTTCTCGTCCTACCCATGCTGAGCCTTCACGTTCAGCGGCCTGACAAAACATCTATCTACTGATACCATCCCTTCTCACACTTGGATCTAAAGGGTCCCTTTTTTGGTTGTGAATTTGAAAAGCTCTGGTGACCAAATACTGGACGCAAACCTCGATTTGTCGCCAGGTACTTGTTCTGAACGTCTTCGCCCTCGGCCGTCCACGGATTAGTTCTTCAATTTTGCGTCACCCCGATGAGGTGTACTAAATCGAATACAGTCACTCATTTACAAATCACCGTCGATTCTAATCACACATTCATCTCATCTGGAGTATTTCTATCCAGTATCATCCGAGGCGTCAAGGATGTCTAGGACTATCACGTACGGAAAAAGGAGAAACAGGAACATTTTGACGACGCTGGGATCACGGCCGCAGAAGAACGCAGCCAATACATCAAGGTCCAGACAATTGAGTATGTTTATTTCGAATCTATTTCTTGATCGCCCCTTGTTTTTCTAACTACTACATAGCGCCGGATCCAAGTTTTGATGATAATCCAAAGCGCACTTCACGAAAGAGAGCGATGGCGAACCCGCATACTGCAGAGGAAATGGCAAGTTGGTTGCTAGACGATTCCACCCTTGAGTGTCCAGAGAACGGCGACGAAGATGCTTCTCCCAAAAAGCGTCGTGCCAATACGCCAGAGATTCTGCATTCTCAAGCGGACGAGCCAGCAATTTCGCCTCTCAATCTCCCGTCGCCTCTCGAAACGCCGCCTAACCCATCTGGAAAGTACCCTCGCAGGTCGCGGGTGGATAAATTCTCACAGAGAAGTCCAGGAAAGGTTCCGAAACGGGCTGCCACTACTCGAATACGCAAGGACAGATCCCAAAGACGTACAAGCACAAACCTGAAGCGACAACTGTCTCTTGATCCATTAAAGTTCCATCCCACAAACAGCTACAAGGTGACAACACCCGTGGCGCTTACTGTTGTTGATGGAAATGTCAGAAATCGTGTCACAGAAGGGCCAAGTACGCCTTACACCGGGGAAGGATGTGCCAACGGCGAAGCTATCAACGGAAAACTCGTCGCCATGCTAGCCGCGACCGATGCTCTTAAGCCAACACCGCAGCGAACCAACTCTTCAAGCTTAAGACTTACCCGTATGGTACCATCAAAAGTACTTGCCAAAGTCTCCAATGCATGGGATAGATTCAATCCGAAGGCGCCATCTCAAGAGAAGGGGTCTCAGTACAAATCTGCCTTTGATGATGAAGAAGGCACAAGACTCGACACACATGGGGTTGGTCCCCCGCCTGTCTCGCCTGATAACATGTCTCCAATTAGTAACATTGAGATCCGCCTGAATGAAGGAGATAATCTCAACAAGCGAAAAGTGCAGCGAATTGTAGGAGGTCGGGTGAATCGAAAACCACTAGCTGATGATGGAAAATCTCTTAGAAGCGGAAAGCCTGTCGAAGATCCGTTCTCTGAACGTAATAGATGGCACACCCCAACAACCTTTGAGCATAGGTTGATGGCTGTCCCAGAAAAGGAGGAAGGAGGACTGCTCATCCTCTCGCGTAGCCCGTTCGAGTCCGAAAAGGAATTTGACAACAACATTGAAGATAGGTTCTTGAACAGTACGCCTGTTGGTTCCTCAACGCCTCGGATAATAGTTGAACGGGCCTCTGCCTCGAGCGACGAGTGTATCTCCGCGGCTGATAGCATGAGTCCTTCCCGAAGGCGACTTGTTACCAAGTTGAGCTATCCGCCGTTGAAGTTTGACAAAGAGACGCCGGTTCCAGACAACCGTTCCAGACCCGACGTCGGCAATCCAAGCGAGGGGGCCGTAGCCGACTTGATTAGCCAATCTCGGCGTGCTTGGGAGCAGTCAACGACGGGTTTTACTTCTTTCGGTATTAAGAGGACCAAGAAGCACCCATCGCCTAGCAAGGAGGTCCTGGAAGACCTGGAACGGGAACTACGGCAGTACGCTCATGACCGAGCCTCCGGAGCTGGTGGCGACTGTCCAGACGAAATAAATGTAGGCTACGTTGACGAGAGCCCTTCTTTGAGGCTGTGTGAGAGAAACAGTTTGAGTTTGACCCGTCTAGCTATCGCCAACATCGACGAGCTAGCAAACCCGGCATATGATGGAGGGCATCACCGGCGAGGTTCTTCAGCATCGATGATCAGATACTCGTCACAAAACAAAGTCAAGCTGCACAGGGATGTACGCTTTGCTCCATCTTACCGCCCGGCAGGATCTTCTCCCCATGATGTAGACGAGCTGCATTGACAAGTGAGGTCGTAGGGTTACTAAACGATGGCTGAGGCACCCAAGTCGACAACTATGTGTTTGGGGGAGAGAAGTTCTGGCTTCCAGTGGGCACACGCAGGCTGGAAAGTAATGGTGCTTGTCAAGTAGCGCCGTTTTTTGCACTGAATTGAGGTGGACAAACACATGATCGGGGATTCAGTGGTCAAACATAAGCACGAGGTTGTACTAGATAAGTCGCTGGCGACAGACGGCGGACAGAGCAAGTTATTTGTGATGGGTATAGTAAATTATACAATTCTTCTTTCGACTCTCAGTAGAGGGTATCAACGCTATCATAATCGTACATGTGTATATGTGGTCCAAGTCTAGAATATTCTGCATGTTCGCTACATATCATGTTGCCGTTCGGAATGTATTTAGTAGCGGTGGTGGCGAGCACCACGGCCATCAGTACCGTGCATGCGTCGAGTGCCAGCAGCCTGTAATGAAGTTAGTAACTATAGTAAAGAAGGCTGCGAGTGTGTATCATACCTTGACGCCAGGACGGCGAGTCAAGCTGCCCTTGAGCTTGAGGAGAGCACCGCTAACCTTGTCCTTCATAGAAGGTCGGCGCTGGTGGTGGTGAACAGGGGCAGTGCCATGTGTGCGTCGGGTAGTAGAACCGCCGCCGAACATTCCTCGACGGGGCTTCGAAGTAGTAGTGGTAGTGGTGACGGTGTGACGGTTGGAACGGGCTGGAGCACGACGGCGAGTGCTGAAGATGGAGCGACGAGGGGCAGCGTGACGGTGAGTTCGTGTAAGAGGCATGTTGGATGATTTGATTGATATAAGATTTATTGATTGTAAGTGTTTGTAGTTGGGAGTGTGAAGAAGAAGTTGTGTTTATCAGCAAGGACGTGTTTGTGTTGTGGTTGAGTGTTGTTGTTCTTTGGATGATGATTATGATATTGGTTCTTAGACTGGCCTCTACGGGACATTATATACAAATTTGGACATGTAAAGAATCATCCTGATCAAAATCATCATCTCAGCCAAGGACATTATTGCATCACCTATTACGATTGCTGATGAAATAAGAGCAAGGAAACTTGATCAGCAGTTTGACAATACTGTAGATGCGATCAATGGAACCCATGTTGGCTTTGGACCCTTGGAAAATAAGCATCATCATAATTTACTGCAGGTCAAGAGACCCTGAAATAAGTTGGAAGCAACAAAAACTTGGAAAATGCACATGAGATGAACTCTTTGGGGAGTCTGTAGTGGCGGGATTTGACGTTTCAGAGGTGCAATGGCACGTCACTAGGTGGTTTGGGGAGAAGTCTGATTGGCAAAGTGGGTGAGTGATCCTTGTAAAGATGCAGGGTCCTTGGGGGGCCTGGTTCTAAAAACAGGGGATCGTGGGGGTGATGTCATGGCGTGTGTCATAGGGCTGGAGATACATACCTACCTAGTTATCACCATTAATAGGTACTTAGTTTGAGACAACAAGTTGGAATGTTCAACTATCAAAAGAGTGATTTCTTTTGGCGATCACTTATTGTGAAGAATAATCAGGCACTGTCTAAAGATGAGTAGATTAAACAACCAAGGGCCAGATTGAGATGAAATGAATAATGACCAAGTCAGAAGACAAGACACTCGGTACAATAACAGTATTGACTCTTGAAAAGGACAGTCCAAAATCAACGAGATTTGCTTAGTACCTGTTCAAGGATCTAATGTTCCCACGTTGCCATGAGTTAGCATACAGATCGTTGTTCTGCGTAAAACAAAATGGCCAACTGCTGTCTCCAAAGCATTCTATCCTGGCCAAACATCCAAACCTACCCTCTCAGATTCTTCTTGATAGTTTCCAAGTCCCTTGTTGAGAATCCAAGACCCTTTACGTAGCCATCCCATCCTCCATACTCAGCATCAACCCCCTCGACGAAAGCCTTCCAAAAGGTCGGACGCAAACTAACCATGTTCCAAAAACCAGGCACTTCAGTATCATCCACGCCAATGGTTGCCTTGATAAACTGGGTCAGTCGCTCGCGTGCTGGCTCGATCCCGATACGCGACAACATGTAATCCAGTATGACGTCGGTCTGCTTTGTACCGGCAAGGGTTTGGAGGAGACCTGCCATGACACCTGTGCGGTCACGGCCAGCTATTGATGAGAGGATGAATTAGCATAAATCCCAAAACAGCATAGCATGATACTTTGCTCACCAGTGCAGTGAAACAGAAATGGCTCTTCCGGTTTGTCCCTGACATGCTGAAGAATTGCTCGGATGGTAGGCCTGTACGCTGCTACGACAGCCATCAGCTGTTCTCTCCAAGCGGTACTGCCATCGTCCACAGTGAAATCAGCCGGAATAGGTTGAGGATAAGCAGCAATGCGCTCACAGAATACAAATTTGACGCCAGGGACCTTTGGGCTCGGGTACGCAGCGCGCTCTTCTTCGCTGCGCAGGTCAAAGACCGTCTTGATGTTGGTTGCGAGCCGAGATATGGCTTCTGGGTCACCCGCTGCAGAATCGAGCGTACCCGAGCGGAAGATGCGCCCAGGGCATATAGCGCTACCGGGAACAGCGCCGAGGTCGCGAATGTTGAGGAGAGAGCGTGTGGGAATAAAGGGCTTGCTGCTGAGAGCGGCCGCGAGAGGCTTAAGAGGAATGGCATCTCGGGCGTCAGTGGCCGAAAGGGCCTCGAACTCGGCGCGTGAGAGAGACATTACGCGGTAGTCTGACTGTTTTTGTAGTTGTAAGTTATTGTCCGGAGTTTATTATTTTTATTGCTGTTGGGATGGAAAGGGGTGGCAGTTGGTTGACCCAAGATTGAGCTGGCACTGCCAGTTGCGACGGCAGTGGCAGGCATATGCAACGTTTATATGCTGCAGTTTCTGATAAGACAGAAAACTGAAAGAGATTCAGAGGCTATATTTTGAACTGCGTGAGGAGTCATATCACGGTTAATCGTTAGGTGCCAATGGATAAACTATATCACGGTCAATCATAACGTGTTAGTGGTTGAAACTATATTAAGGGAACAATCATCACGGAACTCAGTGATTGTAGAGGATAGTCAAGAGTCAGTGAAATTATTACCAATCAAGTGCCTGCTTCCACTTTTGAGAAGTGTATTCTAAACTGAGTGAATGAGGAGACGAAGGATGTGATATATATGAGTTCAGCAGCCAATCAAGGTCTTGTTGGTTGAGATATAGGTATGTTTTACGAGTGGGACTCAACACATACACCCAGAAATGGTATTACTACCAGTAAAGAAGATAATTACCAGAGAATGAGGACAGAAGTTCTGCTTTGGATCTTTATCATTGTATATCAGAACAAGAACCATCAAACCGCATGGACTCGGTATGAACCAGCAGCATACAAGTGTCTAATATCCTCGGAGGGTAGTGGGAACTGGGCTACATATTGTCACAGAGTCCTGACAACTCCAATGGAAGTACTGTGTCTCTTCCTGTATTAACTTTCTGAGTGTCTATTGACAGCATTCTATTTATAGTTATCTAAAATATTTCATCAAAATACTCACTCATAACAAATGTGATCTTTGCAGACCAATTCAAGTTCCATTTACAGCCTCTCACATTCTTATGTGATATATAAAAGCTCACAGTGCCAGCAGATACCTGCTTCACAGATCTCGCATTATAGACACAGAGTCCATTTCTATTGTCAACTCATAATTTAGTAGTTTTTATTAATTGTTATCATTCATCAATCGTCGAAGTATTCAGTTCAAGGTCACATGACCTCAGTGTTTCGGCTCCACTAATTCATCCGTAGAGCCCTAATTTTTTTCACACCCACTAGAATATTGCGCAGAAGCATCCACCAGCTTTCATTCCTTCTCTTTTCTCTCAAGCGCAGGATTAGACTTCTTTGCGACCAGAAACACCACAAGTCCCCCTCTCGACACCTCATAAATCCCAATCCATTCGCAATGGCTCCTCAGGCAGTACGTACATGACACCGCTTTGCTGTTAGGCGCCTCCTCATTAGAAGAGGTCGCCGAGACAAAAATGCAGTAGGCTAAAGTCATTTTTCAACAGAAGAAGTCGGGCAAGGCCCAGAAGCAGACCAAGAAGGTACGCTATCCGAAATGAAAGAATCGCAGTCAATCAAATCGACGACAAATAAACGAAACGATGCACTCGATGCGATTTCCCCCGAAACCGAACCACCACCGCCACGATTACTAACTAACGCCTTGCAGTACATCATTGATGCTTCTCAGCCTGCCAGCGACAAGATCTTCGACGTCGCTGCCTTCGAGAAGTTCCTCCAGGACCGCATCAAGGTCGAGGGCCGCACCAACAACCTCGGTGACAACGTCGTTGTCAAGCAGCAGGGTGAGGGCAAGATCGAGATCATTGCCCACAACGAGCTCTCTGGTCGTTACCTCAAGTACCTGTACGTTTTGTCTTGAGTTTTCGCTTGGCTCGTCCAAGTTGAAGAGTGCACATGTATGTATGAGAACAAAGTGCTGACCCTCGATCTACAGGACCAAGAAGTTCCTCAAGAAGCAGCAGCTCCGTGACTGGCTCCGCGTCGTCTCCACCTCTCGCGGTGTCTACGAGCTCAAGTTCTTCAACGTCGTCAACGACGAGGCTGACGAGGACGACGAGTAAACGAAACAAATTGCAATGCATTGCAACGGCGCAGGAATGGATTGGTGAATTGGGAAACGGGATCGAAAAAGTTTAAGGACTTGGCCAATAGACCCAGCCATTTGTGTGGCACTCTTTGTGGTGTTCATATTACTGTCTCTACAAATCTTGGTGAATGTGATGCCATGTAGAATTGTGAACCATATGTTTATACTTGTACGAGGTATTCTTCGTCAGGTTGTTCCATATGTTGCTGTATCTTGCAGGTCGCAATTGCTTTTCTTCCGATTATATAGCCGTTATCAAAACCTGACAAGTCATTCTGGCAATAAGCATTGATGTTGTTAACTCCTCTAATGAATTATATAATGTTGGTCAACTATCGGCTCATGAAGCATATCCAAGTCTAGTCATGGCCAAACATGCCTTTCCTTCATTATATATAATTTGACATTCATTCTCGTTCTTATCCATTCTCATGGTAAGGATCTCATAACGCCCTCAAAAGCAACCAACGCCATCGCATTCGCCGGGAACGCCCTCAAGAAACATGGCACAAAACCCCTCCAATAACCCTTCCAGCCGCGCTCCTTGTACACAGCAACTGCTGCATCCTTCCATCGAGGAAACTTCTGAACTCCGTCATTGAGCCCTCCGCCTAGAGGATCAGTCATGATGCGTTGCTTCACCACGTCGCTTGGATAACTCGTCAACCAGAACACTTGGGCACTGAGACCGCCTGCCCAGAAATTCACAGCCGGCATGCCGAGACTCGTTCTCTCGCGGAGCTGTCGTGATATGATATCGTAGCTGCCCCACCAGAAGAAGAAAAACGCTCTGAAGAGGAGCGTCGCTGACAGACCGTGGTAGACACCTGGAAGCCCGTGATGTCGGTATATCTTTCGTAAGCAATCGATCGGACCAGCGTACAATCTATCCGACTTTTGTGCCGCGTACTGAATCTGCAGTCGAGCTTTGATATGCTCAACCGGCGCAGCGATGAAGCTCACTGTTGCACCAGCCAATATGCCTGCGATGCCGTGGCCGAAACTCGGGAGTGCTGTGTGCATTTTTGGTGCTGTACCTGGCGAAGACGAAGTAACGTCTGTGCCTAAAGGCTGGACATGAAATACATGTTCTGAAAGAAGTCGACGATAGACGGTTAACGAGCCCAACATGACCGAATCCATAAACATCCATCCGACCAAAGGCGGCGTTGCGCCCTTGTAGAGCCCGCGAAAGCCCTCATTGCGAACAGTTTGCGTGACACATTGAAGAGGTCCTTTGAATCGACTTGGGTCTGTTGTTTGTAGACGGACTTTGATGGTGTCGAAAGGATGGCCGACTGTTGTAAAAAGATCAGTCTGGTTGACGTTCAGACTGGCGTCATGATGAGGATGGATATGATGTTTACTTACCAGATAGCTTAGCTATGCCGCTGAAGACTCCCGCAATAAACCCTTTGTAATCATTCGTCTTCTTTTTCGTTTGCCCTTTCTGTAATTCTAGGGATGCTGTCTCTTTCATGCTGTCCTTTGTTTGCACGTCTGCAGCCATTGTGTATCTGAACGACTCTTTTTGAGTCTACTCGTCACCACTGACTTTTGCAGAGCAGCCGACAATCGCACTGGCGATGAAAGAAATAAGAACGCAAGCTTAGCTCAATCTTGGAGGTGATGATGATGCCTCAGCGTAGTAGTAGGATGCAAGATATCTTGCAAAGAAAACAACACTCGAAATGAGAGGAATTCTCAAAAACTTCTCGATTCAGAGGTCGAGTGCTGACGATTACAATATTCTGGATATCGACTGCTCGTTATTCGCCGGGTCCGGGGAAGGTCCCTCACTAAATAAAATACAATGCCAATGGGTCTTGACACCGGTCGTCGGAGGCAGGGACCCAGGGCCTGGAGGCTCTAACCTCCTCTAAAAGATCTTGTGCGTTACAGCGTCCGGAGTCTCCTAGCTTCCCCGGCGAAAACCTGTCTCAGCAGTATCCATTTGTTAGTTGTCACCTGGGTTGGGGGCCGATCCTATGCGTTCACTCAAGCTAAAGATTTCCATCAACATTTATTCACGCTCACTGGCTTCACTTGAAATACGATAGATAAAACCTCGAAATATTTGGAGTTGATATCCAGTTCGGACCAGTTGTTTCTCATATGGTGGGTGGTATCTATCTCACAAAACTAATAACTAAACCTATCTAACTTCAAATATGTCCATGCACACTTAACGACTTGTGCTTGCTAGTTACCGTATGCCTGCCTGCCTGTCCTTCCCCTTGCCGCTCATAATGTCAAGTCCAAACAGAAAACAAATGTTGCCCGCAAACCAAACCATTTGACGTATCGCTCTGCAGTTGGAAAGCCATGTCGTGTCGTCGTCAAGAAATGAAGCAATAGCCTCTGATGCAAATATGTACCTTTTTCCTTCCTTTCGCTTTTTTTGATATTTTCCAAAACTCGAGGTCCTCGTTTTCTCTTCTTGGTTCGTCATTAAATCCTACAACGGATTGCCTGGCTGCTGTTTTGGCAAGCCACCCCTTCCCTTCACTCTATAGCTTCTTCATCTTCTTCCGATTGAAAAGTCTTTCAGTTGAAGGCCGTTTCATGTCCATAAAAGTTTCATACAGTTGACACATATTGAAAGCCTACATGTGGTAGGATGCAAAATTATGCCAGAAAAACCAAAAGCGCCTTGTCATTCTCTGATAAGAAATCAATATCCCGGTAACGGTCGAATGCCACGGTGAGCTCCTTTCTAAAAGGTCTCCGTATCATCCGTGTTGTGGGAGGTAACACTGCCGAACGTGTCTGCTTCTTAGGTTAGTCATTTGTTTTATCGCATAGTTCATATTCCAACTTACCTCGCTTGCGTCGGCGAGATTCGTCCTCGGGGCTCTTGGGAGTCATGGCCCGAGGACCACTGGGTCGGCGGGTAGGAACACCCAAAGCAGCGTTCAAGTTGCGGTTCTCAGGCTTGGGGCTGCTTGTGTAGTTGCTGAAATGGGTACCACTCATAGTGGCATATCCGCTCTCATCGCTTGGGTGTGGTGCAGGGCTGCCCTTTGCCAGCTTTGAGATGCGGCTACCTCTTTGCTGAGGAGACATAGCTGAAGGGCTGCCAGTAGGCTCAATGGGCTCCTTAGGAGGTCGAGGAGGGCCGGTTGGTGATGTCGTCCAGTAGGCTGGGTCCTGAGGAGCACCGGTAGATGACGCCTGGCTGTATCGGTTGGTGTTTTGGCCCATCTGGTTGAAGCTGGACACTGAACCACCCCAGTCCGCGGATCTGGGTGTCATTGGGACATTGTACTCTTGAGCGGAAAATTCCAAAGCGTTGCGGAAGCGCTCTGTCTGACCCTGCCTGGGCTGGGGGTGTTGAAGGTTCAAGGAGTTTCGGTGAACCTTGTACTTAGGAGCATCACCCGGGGTGCGTGAGATTTCACGTCGGACGGGTGCAGGCAGAGCAGCACTGGGTGCCGTGGGAAGCTCCTGCTGCTGGAATCCAGCGGGAAGCTGGTCGTCGTAGGGGCCATGGCTGTAATCACCATCGTTGTAAGAGCCCAGGCTAGAAGCAGAGCGCGAGGGAGGGTAGTCGTCGTACTTGACTTCCTCTTTGCCCTTGCCTTGGCTGGAAGCCGTCGTTCCAGACCATCTGGAGATCTTGGGGAACCAACCAGAAAGACCAGATTTGTGCTTCTTCTTCTTCTCTGTTGTGCGAGGAGTGTTTTCATTGCTCATTGGCTGAGGAACACCGGTGGGTTGGGGAGGAGTATCGAGGGGAACTGAGCTGCCGCGCTGGAAGCCTGGTCGTTCTGGCGTCAGCATGTTGGGGTTGCTGCGCTCCGCGGATGGGCTAGGATGGTCGTGCTCGTATTCATCCTCATGCTCAGCCACAGTGCTGATTCGATTGTCAGAGAACTTGCGCTCGCCAGCTAGACGAGATCTGGAGTTGGAAAGAGAGAAATGTCCCGATTGGCTGGGGGTGATTGTCGAGTTGCCTTCAGGCTCATAGCCTCGGTCTTGCTCAAAGTGGCCCTCAGGCTGCAAGTTGTCAAAAGAAGGACCGCGTCCACCGCTAGTGGAAGGAGCTTGAACAGTGCCCTGGACCTTGAGGTCATCAACCTCGCCGAGAATTTGCATAAGAATCTCCTCGATGCGCTTAAAGTCGCTAGTACCCTTGTTGCTGAGACCTTGGAATGCTCGCTTGAACAGGTTCTTCTTTGCGGCAGCCTCGTTGAAGGTGTCAATCTGGGAAATGCTCTGAACTGATCGGGCACCAGGGTAGGGGCGGGGGCCGTTGATAGCCTTCTGGAGCTTCTCGGTGTTCTCCGTGCCGGCAAAGATAACATCGTCGCTTGTGTCCTGGACGAGGTTCTTAAGTTCGTTCATGGAAGAACGCATCTCGATGGCTGAGTTCATAAGCAATGCCACGATCTCGGTGTCTCGAGCGGAGCGCTGAGCATCGCGAACCATGAGGTGCTGCATCAAAGACACGATGTCCTTGTTCTCAATACGATCGATTCCTTGGCCAGTGGCCGCATCGAAGAAGGGCGAGCCCATGCCTTGAGACATGCCACTCATGTGGCGGGCGTCCTTGGGGGCGTAGAAGGGATCCTGACCAGCAGCATTGGGAGATCCAGGTAGAGACATGTGCAGCGCCTTGGTGTTGGTCTGAAGGTCGGGAGTTCGGTTGTTGCCATTGGACATGTAGCCCTCATCATACTTCGGGTTGTAGCCAGGGCTTCCGGTATGGTAAGGAGCTCCGAAGCCGCGAGCTGCCATGATGTTGTCGTTCAGAGCTGGGTTAGCAACAGGGCTGGTGTCCTCGTATGGGTTAGTGATGAGGGTGTCTCTCTTGCGATCATCGGAGGTGCGCTGCCACTCGTCTTGGTCTTGGCTGGCAGCACTCTCAGCACGCTGTGCCGCGACGTTTCGAGGCGTAGGTGTAACCCGGCCCTCTGAAACATCATCATGGTGCTCACCATCCAGACGGTCTTGCACGATTGAAGGGTTGGTCTGAGCATCATCATCCATGTAGCCAAACTCAGGCATGGGGTTGTGAAAGTCGGGCAAACCATTCGCGCCCAGCTTAGGTGAATCATCGTAAGAAAGACGATCGATGCTGTGTGCGGGAGTGTTGCGAGGTTCGTGGCCTTCCAAGGTACGCTCCTTGAAGGACTTGTTTCGGAAGACGCCAGCGCCTTGGTATTCCTCGGGCTCCTCGGTAGCCGACTGCTTCTTACCCTGTGCAGCTTTGAGAGCTGCGACAGCGCCAGTCGCAATGGCTACTTCGGAGGCGGTGGGAGATCTTGCCCGAGCTACCTTGCGACCATGGTCGTCAAGGTCATATTCAGTGAATTCTTGAGACTTATTAGACCTGGCACCGGGTGTAGCATGCCTCTCGGGCTCCAACTCGCTGCCGTCCATATATTGCTTATCAGGGCTAGCGCCACGGCTGCTGTAGGTCCTTGACTGATCATCATAAGACAGTGCCGAGTCACGGTGAGCAGGGTAGTCGCTGTAAGCAGCACTCAACATGGAAGGATCAAGCATAGATCCGTCAACTAAGGAAGCAACTGCTGATTCTGGTCCCATAGGAGGGTGAACGACGTTGGGGTTGGCAGCGATGCCGCGCACAGCCTGTCCAGACGCAACCTTTTCCAGCTCGCTGTCATCGGTATAGGTAGAGTTGCGATAGTCCATGCCAGACTCTCGAGGAGACGCATGTTCAAGTTCCCTCTGCTGCAAGGAGTTGAGAGAGGGAGTTGATCGACTGTCGCGACGATCCCCGGATTGCTCATAGTAGGCGGGACTCGTAGAGTGCATACTCCTTGAATTGCGAGGATGGTACTCGCTGCCTCCCTCAGTATAGCCAGAGACGCTGGGAATGGGGCTGAGACCCCGAGCGCCAGCCTGGTAAGGAACATATTTCAGAGGAGGAGGAACATCTTGGGTAGCGAAGTATGAGTTGTCGTATCCACCCTCAGGGTAGTCATTATCGGAAATATCGTCTTCCTCATACTGACCCTGGCGTTCGAGAGGATGCTTCTGGCCGTACTCATCCGGTTCATACTCCTCCACGTAATCTTTTTGGCCACGAGGAAGAGCTCTCAGGTCACCTTGTGATACATTGGCGTGTGAGGTTGATAATCTGTTGTCGACATTTGATGGCGTCGCTGATGGGGTGGGAGTTGAGTTTCCAGACACAAACCCACCAGGGACGTTCTTGATCGGGGTAATTTCTTCACTGGCTGACTGGGGTCTGTCGGTGTCGGCGGATCGAATGGAAGTTCTGGTCATTTCCGAAGGGTTTATCTCACTCATGAGAGGCATTGGTGGTTGAGGGACCACGTGATCATCATCGTACTGGTCCGCATAAGGATCACGACTCATAGCACGGCTATGAGTGGATTCGGCTCTTCGGCGGCGTCGCTCTCTTGGCTTTCGGTCGCCTTGTGTGCTATCAGATAGAATAGATGAGGCGAAGCCGGCAGCGGCAGCACCAGCCGCTGCACCCTTGGCCATGTCACGCTTGGGAGCAACAGAATCATTCTCATATTGGCGATAATCATCCTCCACAGAATCTTGGCTTAAATCAGAGTTGGCTTCGAGGACATGACGAGCCTCTCTATTACGCCTATCCTTTGATTCATGTCGTTGACCTGACGACCGCCGGCGGTCGGGTGTCAACTCGTCTTTTGAAATTGATGTGCCGGATGATGTGAAGGAGTCCCGGCGACCCTCTCTCTTGCTGGTTTCCCGCTTAAGAGCATTGAGTTCGGGTAATATTAGTCGACGAATGGCGTCTTCGACGGTCTCGAGCAGCTTTGGATTGTTGATTGATGATTTGGAGACATCTGATCGTGAGGAATGTGCTGCGTGTGTGCGGTGGCTAGGGGCCAGGTGAGATGCTGAGACATTCGAGTCAAGACCTGACACATTGGATTCCAGTTGTTGGCTTCTACTGGAGCGACGGCGATGGGCTTTAATAGGCTCCTCTGTCCTCTCAGAAACGCTGCTGGTTCTGCTCTTTGGTCGACGTTTTCTATCAGATGTCGACTTGTCCCTCGACGAGTTTGTTGTGGAAACCTTTGACCTATCTCTGGTTCTGCTCTTGCGATTCCTGACCTCATCTGCTGCATCTCTTGCCAGCGCATGAGCACCAGCGGCTGTGGCCATATCCCGTGTTCCTGTTGGGCTTTCTGCCTTGGCGTCGGTGTTGTTGCCAGTACCGTCAAGAAAGCTGTCAGATGGGATGGCGGAGATATCTGAGGCGTTGACGTTATACGTTTCTGAGGGAATCAACGGGCTGGCTGGTCTTCTACGTCTGTGGCTGCGATCAATCTCAATGTCAATTGGATTTCTCGAGACGTTAGACTCTTCGGTGGCGGAGGCGTAAGAGTCCATGCTTTGGCCGTCGTCTGCGTCAAACTCAGAATCGCCCAAAGGTATCCGTCGAGTCACAGAGGTGTTACGGGCGCTCTCGGTGACTTGGATGTGATGATCAGACCGACCTCTCTTGGAAGGTGTGAGGCGGACACGGACGCTGGGACGGCGCTCGCCTGTTGATCCGACAGTGGACTTGCCTCCTTCGAAGTATTCGATGAGCAAGGAGGTCTGAGATTTGCTAGCCTTGTGTCCGCGGGTAGCAATGGTGACGGGAGTTCCGTCTTCGGGGATGGAGTATGAGGACTTTTCGTCGCCGGGATTCACCACATCCGCCGTTGATGTGAGGTCGGTGGGCGTGGTATTAGTCTCGGTTTCGGTGGGAGCGGGAAGTGGAAGAGATTTTCTGTCAGATACACCCATCGTAAATCTGGTGAGGCTCTTAAGTGGAGGTGTTTCGGGGCCCTTTCTTCCCAGGACTGCGATCCGGATCGGATGCAGAGAAACACCGGTGGGAGAGGAGGGGGTTGGTTGATTAACGGGTTGATATCAAGCAAGACATGCGGAAATCAAAGACGCAGCAAAGAGTGTCTGGGTATAGAGGTCAGTGTCCGCGATTCCAAGGTTTAACTGAGCTGAGAAATAACGGTGTAGGCCAATGGCATGGGGCTATGAATCGCCACCAGCGTCGTATCGACTCATGAAGCGGAGAAGGATGGAGTTGAGAGACTTACACACAAGCGACCCGATTAAAAATAAGGGAATAAAGTTGGAAGCGTTGACCGACTGACTGACTGACGGACCGAGTATGTATCCTTTCCTATCCTATCCTATCTTACCCAAAGGACAGAAAGACAGACAGATAGAGAGAGCCTCCTAGTGAAGTCACTATGGCTGACTCGATAGTGACCTCTCACCGCAGAAAGCCCTTTTGGTTTCCGTGGGAAATTCGAGAAGGAGGGAGATTTGGGGGAAGGGTTTAGGATGCGACGACGTGCGGCGTGGTCGATGGTAATGGTGTGAAGAGGTGTCTCCCAAGGCTCATGGGGATGTGGATCCGGTAAGGTAGAGAGGAGGAGGTCAGGTTCTGGCGGGGGGCTAGAAAAAAGACGGGGCTAACAAAGTTGCCCGCAGCAACGCCAAACAGGGATCCAGAGTGAAAGTGGAAGTGGAAGCGGAAGTATTACCTCTATGTACGGATAGGAACAGGGAATATGGGCAATATTCGATGTCAGATTTGGTGGAAAACAATGAAGATCCCAGAAACCCGGAGAGAAAAGAGAAGGAGGAAAGCAAAAATCTAGGTCTGATTGGGAAAGGGGAACAGGGCAATCAATTTAGGTGCACCGTATTCGAGGGGATACAAGGGACAAGAGGACAACAGAGGAGGCTGGGGATAGGATTTGGAGGCTGGGAAAAGAAGAAAAAAACGGGTTGATGACAGTAAGTACCAGAGTAAGCTGGGCTGGCCGTTTTAGCAACTTTTGGCAATGAGCAAACTCAATTGCTGTAGCCACTAAAACAGATTAAAGGTTTAAGTGATCGAGGTTTGATTGCTTTCGATGATGCATGAAATATGAAATACTTGGTGCGCAACTTATTAGTTCTACAGCAATTTAGAGAGCCAGCGTTGGTGGGACTAGAGGTTCATCATGTCCTTCCTCATCAACCTCATATCTTTTCTTGAACAATTATACTGTCCACTTTCTCTCACATCTACAACATCCAAACTATCCTTCACATTCAATCAATTCACACAAAAGAACTGCTGTCCAGTCCTAGATTGGCGGCTGGGCCCTTGAGATTTTCAAGCTAGTGTCTTGGGTGTGATGAGTTGTCTCTCTGCCGAAGGGGGGGCCTACCCAATAGCGCCGGCCCGCCGGGATCACACCTAGCTCAACACGCCATGCCCGTGGTTTCTCTGCCAATGGACGATCTCGTTTGGCCACGAGAGAAGACTGAGGGTATGCAGGAAACAGAGACTGCTGCAGGCCTAAAAGAAAAGCGAGGCCCGACCAGTTCGTCGTGATCCTGACCTGCCTTGCCTGCGTGTGATGTGATGCGATGTGACAACTCTCACCATCCATCACATTTCGTTACTACCGAATAATAAGCAATAATCATCTTCTGTGACTCAAAAACAGGTATTCACAACTAGCGGTCTCCAATTGCTGAGTTGCTTTGTTTTGCTCTGCTTTGCCACGACTGACCGACCACCAGCCTCTTTACACCTGTATCAAATGGCAAGCAAGACACAAGACGAACGGACCGTTGGGCTGCCACGATAATCTGATACAAGAACGACAAGGTATATCTGCAAGACGATTCATCTTTGGTTTCCCATTCGAATCAGGCCCCAGTAAAGGTAATCCATCATCGTGCTCCGTTTCCCCCAACCTCTCGCCTCTATCCTTCCCTCGTCTCTCGCTTAATCTGATCCACTCCGTCAATCATCAACCCAAACCCTGGTTCGCCAATTAATCTTCGACTCAACGCCACGGCTCAGAGTTGGCGGCTGGGGCGTCCGTGTCCTGAGAATCATTCGAGTGAGCCTCATTATTTGACCAAATCACGCATAAATCCACGTGAGATTATCCTATGTTACCATTAAGCGCCTCTCATGGGTAACTGTTTCTTTAAGAGATTTATAACAGCCAGTACCCGGTTACGTACTCGAGCTGATCAACTCGATACTCCACTCATTTTGATGAGTGGGCTGTAGGGCTGAAAGTCTCATAGATATTGAGCCGACATCTCAACCTGTAAAACATTGCATTCCTGATGACAGGTTTGATTCACAATTCGAGCTTTTCAAGTTAAAGATAGAGAGCAAACTATCGTTACTTCTAAACGGGGTGTTAGGTCATCTGTACCTTTCAACCACCAACCTAAACCAGCTCCATGCCCCTGACAATCACATCGAGAATTACCTTTCTCTTCCATTCTTAGTAACATTAGTGAAATGCCAAACAAACTATCCAAAGCCATTCTGAAATGGGACAGCTACGTTCGAGCACTTCCAACCTCCCCGTTCTCGTATATCCAGGGCAAACTTCCGGCTCCATATACTCGGTTACGCCCCCACTGCAAGCTTGTCCCAGTGCGATTCGTTGCACCGCAAACAAACATTTTATCAAGACGAGGCGAAATGCGCATTCAGATATCAGGTCCTAGGTCATCGTGCAAACTGCATCAGTGGGTCTCCCCCAGCGAAGACCCTTTCAATATGCAAGACGCATCAGAATGCATGGTATATCCTTGGAGTTCCAAGTCTAGGACGGCAATCGACTGTTTGTCTCGGTTTTTTCTTGATTTTACTTATTTCCTCAGATTTCTAGTTGAGGTAAGGCTGTTTTGCTAAGAATACCAAACGCAACTCTGTTAGTAGTCATGTACTCCTGATGTTTGCAGCCAGCCAAGCCAACGGCAAGCCATCAAAATTCCATTCCATCTTGATTGGTCCTACAAACAAAAAGTATCAAATACCATCAAATATAGAACGAGTGCCTGATTATGGTTCCTGGCTAACGATGTTCTGGCCATGGACCTAGTTAACATGCAACCAACGAGTTGAATTGCTATCACGTTACTCTGTACACGAGGACGCAATGAGTGTGGTCTTGATCGACTCCGTGAATCCTTGTGGAAGATCACCACGGCATCTCCAGTGGTACCGACCTCGAGCTCTGCAGCCAACCGGGTATCTTGAGGCCACTCGTGTAACTTGTGGGAGACTTCGTATAGGACTTGGTTCCGATGGCTCGTGAGATGCATATCCCATGCGCTCATACCGTCCGTTTCACAGTTCTTCACACTTTGGCAGATGTACTGTTGCCAAACCAAGATTATAGAACGGGCGAGCTTCAAATGTGGGTAAATATAGAAGCTGGAGAGTTCTGATCAATGACGATGAAAATGGTCCAACTATGATACAACACATGATGAGACACGATACTCGACCGATCAAGATATCTCTATCATCTGAGACATGTGACGTTTGTGTTCCATATGGCTGGCATGTCTGGTTCGGCAATCGGCCATACTGAATCATGGTTTACAGATATTCTAATACGTTCGAACCTGAGACAACGAGTTTAGTAGTATAACTCATTAATTTCAATTGTAGTAAGATTACCCAACTCCTAACTTCCTTGCCGCCGCGTACTAGAACACCCCCCAAGTCCAATTCATTCCTGATGATCCGTGAAACTCCATACATCTACTAGTCCTAGAAACATATCATAAAGAAATCACAATCAAGATCTCCGGCCGTCGGTCACGAGAGCGGGTGGTGGTTCAGAAGGATACTCTGGCGGACTGCCACCAGCCTCGAGATCCCTCAATTCCAACGGATCCTGCCTCTCCTTCTTTCCATCATACGGCGGCGGCGCCTGTCCAAGCTCATTCAGGCCTTCTTGGGACCTGGTGCCATTCCACAGCGCTCCACGATTTGATGTCCTGCCACCACGAAGTCCCGAAGATGCTGGCGCCTGGGGATTTGAACCGGGCCATTGGTTTCCACGGCGGCGGCGTCGACGTCTGATCTGGATGACGGTTGCTGTCAATCCAAGGACGAGGATGACGAATAAGGGGATGAGGGCCCAAGCGAATGGTTCTTGACCAAAGTTGAAGCCATCATCATTGGAGTTGTTGGAATCGTTTGAGTCCCCAGTTGCCATCGTAAGGATAAATTCGATGGTGATTTATGTAAGTGGCGGTAGATAGGCCTTTGAGTTGTCGTAGAGGCTGATGCCTGTATATGACTCCCAAGTATAAGTATGTATGGATGTTGATCGGTAAGAATAAGTAGTCTTAGCCTTATTCTTTCAATGGTATTAGATAGATATTTATTTGTGAAACCTGGAGAATCAAGAATTATATAACAAATAACTTGCAAAGTTGTGAGGTCAGAGACTTTGATAGGGTGTCGTCATCAAAGCAACCATCAGAGTGCGCAAACACAAGGGGGAGGACAACCCTTTGTATTTGTGCTCCCCTCGACCTCTTTTGCTTTTTTGTTTTTGCCTTTGATTCGCGTGCCTCATCCCAGATTTAGAAGCAGGCCGCGTAGCCGATCACTCCACGAAAGGTGACTTCATCATGGTGGCTTGTTAGCTTAGATTCAAAATCTACTGCGATTTGGTAGGCTGGATACTACCGCGGCTCGGCGACAACGGGATAAAATGCCCGTCACCTGCTACTGCTGCTGTTAATGCTACTACACATAGCCGGCATTTGATAAGCTAGATTATTCAACCAAGAAGTTCATCCAGGGTGGTTGTAAACTGTAAATCGAGACGTGACAGGTTTCTCCGATGGTTCCATGGACTAGATTCGGGCTATGCACTCACGGATCCGCGCAGCTTGGAAGAGAATACGATGATGCCTATACGCTGCCTGCCCTGCGTTTAGATAGAGTCGACTGATTTGCCACACCATAAACCTCGCATCAGTAGCTTCTAGATTGGTTCATACATCATGATTCCTCGACCCGACACATTCCCGCTGACTGTGGTTGTAATTCTTTTGCCAAAGAGTGGCTTTGCTGAGGCGCAGACTTACAAGATGAATAAACATTTATTTGGAATGCCTCTAATAGTCAAAGTGGGTCTATGCATCATGCAAAGCTCCCTTTCAACTCCACTAGACTTTCCGGGGGACCTTTCTTTATCCATAACTTGACTCTTCTAGTAACTTCATCATACCAAGCACACTTTTTAGAATATCCCATAGGACGACCCTCGTATAGCCAAGATGCCTCGCGCAATCAGAGGTTTGTTTATCTCACGATATGCCTTAATCTTTGTTCTTGTTCATCTAACCTCTTTATTACAGGCGTTCTTATCGAATGCGATCCATCCATCAAATCCATCATCGTTAGCATTGATAGTGCCAATCATGACTACATAATCGAAGATCTCGATGACGAACGCGTGGTTGTCAAAGAAAACATGGTCTCGATGCTCAAGGCCAAGCTCGAAGACGTGCGTATTCTTTTCAACTAATACACATCTCACGCGCATCCGCTCACACATATATAGCGACTAAAGGAAAACCTGCCTCCCGAGGAGGAATCTGGATCAGAGTAGCAATAGGAAAAGAATCTGCCCCGTCGGTTCCGTCTTCCTTCTTCTTCTTCTTCATGATAAGCACTACTATATTTCAATACCGATCACGCGCGACTGTCGAAATGCCTACAACTTCTCGAACCGAGGCTTCGTCTTCTTCAAGCCACTCGTCAATCCCACGGCAAAGTCCCTGCCCTGCACAGCCGCCGCGTTCCACACCTTTGTATACCTCAAGCCCTCCGCGACACTATGATCTCTGCTGTAGTTGAGCAGCTCCTTCGTTCCCTGTACTGCCACAGGGCTCTTCTCAGCAAGGGTCGTCGCCAACGCCACTGCGGCTTGTACAGACGCCTGTTTGTTCTCGTGGACCTGGCTCACAAAGCCCATCGACAGCGCCTCCTGCGCAGAAAAGTCTCGCGCTGTGAGGCACACATCCTTTACCCACGACGTCGAGCCAACGATCTTGGGCAGGCGAGAGAGCGTGCCGATGTCCGCTGCCATACCAATGTCAACTTCCTTGACGGCGAAGCGCACGGTGGAAGCGCAGATGCGGATATCAGCGCAGCATGCAATATCAATAGCAAGGCCAATAGCAATACCATGAAGAACGCAAATGACAGCTGTAGATGTTCAAATTCCATTTATGAGTAACCATTCTTGACCAAACTGTTGCAAGTGACACTTACGCTTCTCACATTTCTCCATCGCACTAATTGAATCTTGGAACTCCTCAATGTGATTCCTCAACACCTTGGCTTTCTTCGCGACATCACCTGCAGCGTCGGAGAGGATCCCATCTCCAGACGCAGCCTGCACGTCGAGGCCTGCTGTGAATGCGCGGTCGCCAGCGCCGCTGATTACAACAGCGCGTACGTCTGCATCATTGCTGAGTTGGTCGAAAACGTGGCCAAACTCAAGCCAAACTTCTTGTGAGAAAGCATTGAGCTTCTTGGGACGATTGATCTCGACATGGGCGACAAAGGGTCCTGGAGAGCTGACAAGCATCTGCTTATAAGAAGCGTAAGCGGGGAGAGGCGTGGCGGTAGACATTGTGAGTCGACAAGTGATTGTAGATTATTGTCAAGAGAAGAGTTGTAAATAGCAGGTCGAAAGCACAATTATAAGAGTCTCGGGAATTCAAACATTAACTACTAAGACAGCCAACCATGGAGAAGCTTGAGTGGCAACGTAGCCATGTCAATAGTAGGCTGCATAGATGGAGATGCCGAGGCTCATGTCAAGTCTAACCACGGCTAACATAAGCTCACGTGTGCTATTGCTTGACAACCACGAACAGCATATAAAACGACCTAATGATCACTGCGCATGCATGAGTAGCCATTGGCAAATATATGATCAAGTTTAAGGAAAGTCTATTGATTGTGTTTCCGCACCGAACTCTTTTTAACTCAAATGACAAAGGCGACAATCGCCCAGATAGTATTATAATCATTTGTCTGCCCTTCCAAGGCTAGACGCCAATGCTCCTGTTGAAAAAATACGAACCCGACATGCCCAGCGCAGCTAATCAAGCGCTCGTCACCAACATCTTATTGTGATTATCATGAACCCAACCGGGAGGCCTAAATCATAGCTTTGGCGGCAATCCCCACGCTAACAAAGCAAACAAGTCATGGCAAATTTGCTATTTACAGAAGAAGGGTTCCGAACAGGGTGAAGAAAGTGGCAGCGCCGGTGACATAAAGAGCACCAAAGCCGAGGGTAGTGGCACCGCTGTCATCGTCATCCTCAGAGTTGGATGAGGAAGAGTCGCCGGTGGATGTGGAGGTACCAACGGCAACACTGGCGGTAGCAGTACCGCTGTCAGTGTCGAAGTGAGAGCCGGCACCGTTGATACCAGGGCCCTTGCCAGCACCGTCCTTCATGTACTTCTCGGCCTGGGCAGGCATCTCGGGGAGGTAGCTGGGGTCGACTTGCCAGACAGACTCGGACTTGGGGCACTCGACGCCGTGAGAAGCCTTGGCGGCACCGCCGGCGCCAGTGGGAGCAGGGTACTTGGACAGAGCAGACTTGAAGAGGTCGAACTCGTCCTCAGTTTGAACGCTATTGCCCTTGATCTTGACGATACCGTAGTCGTTGTCCTCGAGAGAGTACTCGTACATGAGACCACCAGAGTAGACAGAGGACATGTCGGAGTCCATCATGGGCTTGATCTCCTCAAACTTACGGGGACGGCTCTCGATGCAACCGTACTCAGACAGGCTAGGGCGGGTTAGCGGCGAGCGAGTAAGCATGGTTAATTTTACTTACAAGATAGGAATACCGTAGTCGGTGAAGTTCTTGACCTTGACGTCCCAGCCGGAGGTCTTGAAGTCACTGTTGCACCAGGAGTAATCGTTGAAGGCGAAGAAGTCAGATCGGACCTCTTCAGAACCACAGTTCATGTAGTGAGCAGTCTGCATGCGATTGGAGGCAACATCGGCAGCAGAGTAACCGACGGGAATCTTGCGAAGCTTGCGGGCCTTGATGTAGTTTCGCATATCACGGGTGATGGCCTTGACATAAGGAGCGGACTTGTCGGTGTCCTTCTCGTCGTTCATGACCTCGTTACCAGAGAAGAAAGCGAGCGTGTTCTCGTACTGGGCGAACATCTCAACAGTAGCGAGTACACTCTGGATGTAGGCGGCATTGTATGAAGGGCCGGGGGTAGCACGGTTGATAGAGTACTTGGGGTTGTTGACATCGAGAACGAGGTAGATGCCAGCGTCGTCGAGCGCCTTCATGCACTCATCGTGATCAGCCTTGTTGTCTACGGCGTAAACGCGGATAACGTTGACACCGAGCTCCTTGAAGTACTTGATATCACGCTTGCAGACCTTGGGATCGGCCAGAGGATCCTCATTAGCGGAGGCGCCACCAGGCTGGTAGTCAATACCTCGGAGGTAGAAACGCTCGTCACCGGCCCAGAAAGCTACGAAAAGGTTAATATTGAAATGATATTATAAGGTCGGGAGACATTGAAGCACTCACCATTGCCTGAAGCAGTAACGGTAGGAAGAGATCCACGCTTGCTGGGGGGCTCCTTGAGGGTAGGAGTGGCAGAGGCGACAGCCGCCAAGACTGAGAGAAGAGCGACAGACTTCATTGTGAATTTTTTGGATCAATGTGATGGGTCGAAATTACTGGAGTTGAAGAATTGCTGTAGAAAAAATAGTCGAAAATCGGAACGGAAGCGTTGTGTTGTATAAATGAGAGTATCTGGTGAGTGGTTGTTGAATTACAGTCAAGCTAGAATAAACCCAATAGCGAGGGAGTTGGGATTGAGAAGTAAAGAAGGAGGAAGACCGGAACGAAAACGACAGAAGGCGTCAACCGGTTAAACTGGAGATTTGAAAGAATTAATAAATCAATGGGAGGGAGAAAAAGGAAAGGGAAGGCAAGTTTGAAGTAGAGGTTGGAATGGGGTTTTAAAAAAGAGAGGATGGGGGTGCAACTCAAATTGATAACCACGTCGTGGTGTGGTAGGTATCAAGGGATGGTTGACGATTATTGGATCCCTGAACTTGGCTGGACTGGTTTTCCTGTTCCAATACTCGGCACTACCTGGGAGGGAGGAGGGAGATGGGGGCGAGTGTATCCATTCACACAGACCTGGGGAACATAGCATAACATTTACTTACTGTAGTCGTCCAAGCGTCTACCTAACCGTTAATACACTACGTCGACAGTGGACTCACGCGAGTTTTTCTTCCTTGGATTGACTGCCATGCAATCCCAGAGGAAACCATGGATTGGGGATTAAACGTGGGGCACGTCTGATCCAGTAATTTCAGAGGCATCACAATCATGATTGATGGATGGGTTGACAACCATCACAGAGTCTTTATGGTTACACGTATAATCCCGCATGTCGTGGAACTATATTGTCAGATGAAACAAGCAACTTGAGTCGAGCTACCTGTGAACAATTGCTTCTCGACGGCTGCTGTTGATTGTTGATGAGCACCAACCTCTCTCTTGTCGTGTTGTAGGTAAACAAGGCGATTGTAACTTTGTACCAACGTATTTTGTATACGACGACTTGTTACTATAACGAGCTCAAGTCCCTCAAAATAGTGCGCATCATGCCGCCTCATCCAGGTAACTAAACTATGTTTGTCTTTTTCTTCGTTAGTGTTGCCCGTGGTGCCGCTTCACTCGTATAAACATCTCACCTCACATGTGCCTGGCCCAATTCATCATGACAAGAAATTCCCAAGAGTGCCCAGCCACAACAAATTCAATCCTCCTCGTTTCCATGACAGGTCCAAGACTGATAGTGCAATTGGCATCAACAATATCCTCGTCTCCAACTGGCTCCTTCGTTTTCTCCAACCTCGAATTCACTCAATTCTAACAGATCGACCCACTAAATTCGAGAGTCGTCGTAATGCTTTTTCGCGGCATCCTGCAGACTTACCTAGTACAGTGATGTACAGTGCAGTGCACGCCCCCTCATGGTTGAGCTAGTGGCTTCGCACCCCCTTTTTCGGCTGTGTCAAGCGCCATCTGATCAGCGATTGGCGCCTTGCTGAAACTCGCCTGTGGCCATCCACTACTAACGTACGTATACACAAACGGTCTTGAACTTGTAGCTGGCTGGGGTTGGCATTGAATGTCTTTGATTACTTGGGTGGTGGATATTTCTCCTCTTATCAGTAGTCAACTTTTGATGCTTTTTGTTCACTGTAATAGAGTACATTCACAGATAGTTCAATCGCGAATTAGTCTATCTGCTCAGTGAATGGATGGGCCGTTTCTGCTATTTTAGGACTTGGATCGTCAGGGGCCTGGTTGAATGGTTCGCCACTCCCGAGCCGCTAAACCTGACCTCAGTGGGACCCTTCTCTCTTCTTCAACGCTTCTTCCTTCAACTTTAAGCAACGCAATTCGATATGATGCCTTCATTTGGAATAGTTAACAAAGGAATTCTGTGTCTAACCTGATATGTTGGAACTTGATTCTCTATTCGGCATTATCGACAAGTGAATGGTTAGCCTTTTAGAGATGTAGGTGATGGGTCCTTTCTTTTCTTTTCTTAGCAAAGCAAGAAATCGCCCTCTCTGTGTCAAAGGAGCTTGGATTATTAGTTGTGGAGGACTGACCGCTGCAAATACAGAATGACGATGAGCAGCGCTTGGCATGGATTTTGCTTGATCCATATATCTCCAGTACACATGATACTCGGTGACTGGTGAGACGCCGGTCAAATTTCAATCTTCACGTCGATCACCATACCCATCATTTATCATCCTCAACCCTCAGTTCAGTTCAGTTCAGTTCAAATCAGCTCAATCACCAACAGACGCCCTGATACTTTCGCATCCTCGTCCAAGCGCCAGGCAACGTAGGCTCTCACCTGACCCAAATGCATAAGATTATTCCAAGATCTGGGCGTTCAATCAAGAATGAAGGCTCTGGTGAAACAGCGTCGCTTTTCATCTCATGCTTTCCAAAACGCTCAACGTAGTGGCCCTCTTTTCATCTGAAAAAGTGACTGGGGTACCCGTCACATCCCCTGTTCGTCTATGCACCACTAGACGGGTCGTCACTCACTCTATCTCAAAGCCAAGCTTTCTCTTGGCTTCCTAAACCTGTTCAATGAGCAATAGGAGGTTTCAAGTGACACTTTCGACTAACTTCGCGACATAAACTCATCTAATTATTATGGGCAAGAAGACATGATCGCTGTTGAAATTTCGTCATGGCCTTTCATGTATTCACTCCTACAACACAAGGGAGTCTATAACCCGCATTCTGTTTCATGCTAGGCAGTACCTCTCTTCATTCCAAGATAACCTCTTCTCTGACCAACCCAAAACGCCTGCTTCGCATTTTCTAATATTGCAGCATTTTGATAAAACCCAAATCCAATTGCACTTTCTATTTATTGTCATCAATCATTAAGAAATCTTAAAAAGCTCCTCAACCCCTTGCCAGTTTCCCTTTGCTCGCTCCTCCCAATAGCCATCCTTTCCTGTCTTGAGTTTCCACACTTCCTCGCCCTCCGGAGCGTTCTCGACCTTCACAAACCATCGAGGCTTATATGTCTCACCTCGCTCTTCTAGCTCTCGGCGTCGGCCACGCTGAGCTTCCTCTAGCTTTTGTTTCATATCCTCGGCATCGTCAATTGAGCCTTGCTCGTATGCGCGCTGGTCAGGTCGCAGACGGCAGTCTGTCGGTGGGAGCTTGCCCTTCTCGATCTCGGTAACTTCATTCAAGGTCGCAGCAAAAGTGGTGAGGCCGAAAGTGTTAGCAGCGTTGTCCACTAGGGGTCCAACCCGCCAAATCTCCTGGCCGCCCCCTTTTCCGGTTGTCTTCAGGCTGTTGGTCCATGTGCCGACCAAGCCGCTTCCTGTATTGGCTCCTTCAGGGTTGAAGATCTCTACACCGACATCCTCAATCCGTCCACCCCACATGCCCTTACTCTTGAACTCGACCGCAGCTTTGTGACCAGTGCTATCGTTGACAACATGCATTGTACCCACGGGCTCCACGTACTTCTCGCCCATCACCACATTACGCAGGAACATGGTAGCAATATTCCATGAGTAACGCTCTTCAGCGCCATTGGACAACCGCAAAACGATTCTCACACGGCCATCTGTAGTGATCTCGGCACTTTTACCCCAGAATTTCTGGCCGGGTGCAGGTGACTGAGAGAATGACCAGTTGGCTGAATCAGCCTGCATTGCCAAGAGAAGAGGTCGATGCTGGACCTTCTCAACCAAAAGCCTGAAGCCTCCGGGGACTTCTTTTTCACTTCGCACGAGCTCGAAGGTCTCGCCAAGAAGGGGAGTGAAGGGCTTCCGAATAGCACGCTCTTTAGCTCGCCCACTACTGAATTGTGACACTGCGAATGCGGCCACAAACAGAAGTCTGTCTGTGGGTGAAGATTGCTTTGCCGCTTGGTTCAGTAGCTGCGCATATTCCAGCTGTTCGGCCACCTTCTGACACATTGATGAAGGCTCGTTCGAGGTGACTGGCATACTGATTGTACTAAAATCTTTTCCAACGTTCTTCCGAAAGAATGCGATCAAACTTGGCGCTGCTGCCGCTGCGGGTGGTATAGTGGCCCTTCTCGCCACGGGTTGCTCTATGGGTAGAGGCGTGAGGCTCTTGGGTTTTACAGGGAACAGGTGAGACGCGTCGTCGAGGTTGGCTGCATCGTTTTCTCCAATAGATGACACAGAAGAATTGTCGCGAAAAGAATCCTCTTCTTCCTCGTCTTCTGCTTGTTCCGATCGTGAGGCCTCGTCTTCACTACCATCGATCTTGAGAACAGCCGAGTTGGCATCCTCGGCATCGAAGAACTCATCAGCAGTCGAGACAGTGTCTATACTCTTTCTTGATGCGCCGCCTGCGGATAGAGGTACCGGCAGTCGACGACGCTTGCTGTTATTAATGAGGGTTGTGAATTCGGATACAACTGAGTCAAGGTCTGTCAAGAGCGATTGGCAATGGTCCTGGAGCGTATTTTCTTCTCGATTTATGGCCTTGGATTGTCTTCGTGAGTGATTCGGCGTACTGGCCGAGATGGTCGTTGTAACTCCGCTAGGTGCGGGCACCGCCATGGCTGTTGCCGCACCAAGTGTCGCGGGAGACATCGCAGGGGTGTTCGACTTTCGTCTCCAAAACGAGCGCCTGTGTTCTGAAGGGGGTGTAAAATATGAATCGTTCTCGTCCACGGCACTGGTGCCTCCAGGTGTAGGTGAAAGATAATTAGGGGTGTTCACTGCTGGTGGCTTTGCCTGAGATGTGATCTCACGAGTCAAACGTCGAAGCGCATCACGAGTTCCTACAACGCGGCTAACCAGAGATTCGACTTGTTCCCATTCTCTGTCTTCTTGTGGCGAAGATTGGTGAATAGGTTGTAACTGGCGTGTGTTGAGTTTGAGTTCATTCTTCTTGGGAAGATCCAGGGTTTCCAGTCCTCTCGCAACACGGCTGGCCTTCTCTAGCGCATGTGCCCAATCCTGAAATTCCTTGTCGTTTGGAGCTCTCAGATGCCACACTTCAGCGCCTGAGTCAATACTGATTTCCCGTCGTCGTTCATCTGCAGCGACGGCAGCTAAGCTCAGAGGGATGGCACCTCTAAGAGCAGATGACTTGGGATTGTAATAGTACGACAACGTGCAGGTGGAGTAATCGAGAGAGAAGAACCGGCGCGCATAGCCTTGTCCTTTCTTACGCCGTCTCTTATGCAGAACGCCTGTATGGTAATTGCTCGAGCCAGCCTCGCTCCGACCGGAGACCGAAGGTGCGCCATTTCCTGCAGCATTATGACTGTGAAGACTATCCACTGAAGCAGAAGTGACCCCGTCAAGCTTAGGGCTGGTGTAACGTCCCAGGCTTGTTTGGCTCGCCCCGGCTTTCGGTGCTTGGAGATTTGGCAAGTGTGATGAAGTCTGTGGTGGTGCTCCAGTGGGATATGTCATAACCACAAAGGTCGCCGTTTTGGATGTCTGTTTTGAGAATGTGTTGTCAAAGACGAGGCCGTACATCCCACTCTGATCTTCCTTGACATCAAACGTGCCGATTGAAACCTTGTCCGCTTCGCATTTACCTATCCATTTAATCGGAATGAATCCTTTACTTTTCAGGAGTTCCTGCGCGTTGGTCTCTTTTTTTGCGAATCGACTTGCTTTGCCATCGGAGGTACCACCGGATTCTTCGGGTCCATTATTCAAGTCCTCGGTTGTTGAGGATGCAAAAGTGGTGGCACCACTGCCGGGATGTTTGACAAGACCGAAATTACTATTGCTGCGTTAGTACAGAGCTTCATTTCTGTGCCTGAATGGAACCAATATAGGGAGGCACGGGAAAGCGAGTGCGTACATGGACTTTTTGTGAGGCTGTACGCTCCATGATAGCGTGTTCCCTTCGTCAACTTTCACCCAACGAACGATATACGACTAGTCAGTATTAGCTGAGAGTTCAAATCGTTTTCTTTGTCCGTCGCTTGTCATAGCGTCCGTTATACGAACGAGGGTCGGTGACGTGCCTTGCTGTGAACTTCAAGCTGTTCAATGCCTGCCATTGTGTATGATATTGGGACACCGTGTCTCCGGCGTAGTCGTCGGAGGGTTTCGCGTCAGAGAGGTGTTGTACCGATCACTTCGAAGAGCTATGGGGGAGGTCGTGGATCAATTCGGCGACAGGATTTCGGTCTTTAGAGATTGACCATGCCGGGTCTTTCGGTACTTGGGCTGGGCTTTCGGAGCTTCGGAAACTGCGGCTGGATTGCGAGATGGTTCCTGCTGTTGATAAAGACAAGTTTCGAGAGTCGAGGTGAGATTTTGTGTGTGCAGGGGGTGGCTCCTCTTTACTATACGTCTGACTCTACTCACATGTGTAGAAGCCAAGAGTTTCGCCTCGAATCCAAGGGGAGCTCGGGAGTATCGGTATACGTGCGCTATACGTGGACAGCTCGAGCACGAGGCAGCTACCTAACTTAACGACCAAGCTAGTACTGTAGTGTTTGCGTAGGTTGTCGTGGTGCTGGGCTCTGTATTGGGTCGGACAGGGGTCCTGGGTCCTGCCTGGGTGGAGGGGTAGTTGACGGTAAAGCGAGGTTCGCCTTGTTGCTGACGTTGGAAACGTGTATTCACAGCCACCACAGCCACTTGAAGCCTCAAGACCAGTCCTTTTTGGGGCAATTCGGCGATGTACGCGAAACTATTGCGAGGATGTTGTCAGTTTCAAGTGGTCAATTTGAGGGTTGAGTGGTTGGGAATACCAACAAGGTGGGCGGAGGTTGGGAATAAGAGCCCTGTCAAAAAGGTGATGAAGGTGGCTGGAAGCCGGAATAATTAACGAGATTCTTTGCAAGTGGAGGATGATCAAATATCGATCAAAGGAATGTTATTAGAGGTGGAATTTAACTAACACGAGAAACAAAAGCCTATCCTACCTATTCTTGAAGTTTAGGTACCTTTTTAACGTGTGCCTCGTCTATGAATTGGCTTTGTATGCGAGTATAGCAAGCCTATTACGGCATGATATGACGTTGCTTTCCACTTTGAGTGATGTAACCATCAACGGTATACGCGAGTATACATACCAATGTGCGCAAACGACCATACAACCATGGATATGAAGGAACTCGTCTGCTGTCATCTACGGGCCTTTGTAATACCGATGATGATATGGCGAGTAACATTCTGTTGGCAGATTGTCCACTGTCGCGGGACTTCCCATGTCAACCCAGGACGATCCTAATGAATATAAATAAAACTTCGAACCCTACAATGGTCTGTCACCCCACGGATGATCCTCATTCCGTACGTTACCAATAGGTCCAGGTTACACTGAGTAAGGAATTGAAATGAATGCAGAAAAAATGTGAAGTCGTGGCTCAAAGGGGAGCTGCCTTGTGAGCTACCAGCTCTACGACTCATGGTTAAGTGCTGCTACTATGTAGACGTTGATGGCTAACAATAAGAACAACCGGGCATACCTGAACAACCATATATGTCGAGGTCAGGAATTGATAACGGAAACTCTGTAAGTTTAAGCTTGTAGGATATTGAACAAACGGTTGCGGGTAGAACATCTCATGTATGAAGCCACACGTCAATTTCAAGTTATGCAACCAAAGGTCTGGCCATGTGCCAACGGTCGAATGTGAAAATGTTTACTTCAGGGACTGAACATGAGATGCGTTATTTTGAGAAAGTACACAACATGTACCCTACAATGCACCATTACAGGGTCAAGTCTTGCAATACACAATGCAGGCAGCATTTGCAAACATCGAATTCGTTTATTTCCACATGTCCATTAAATAACCGAAAATCGCAGCTACAAACGAAAGCAATGGCGTACTATATGGATCTGCGACTCCCGCTAGATACCCTGGAGGCTCTGGACAATAAATCTCGGTCTTCACCTAAACCCTGTCTCACCCACGAGACCTGCCCCTGACGCCGTCGTCAAAATCCAACCAGCCAAGGCCATCAATTCGCTTTCAACCGGTGGATGGACCAGGCAAGTCCATGTCTAGAACAAGTTGGGATAGCCAAACGGAACATGACCTTACCTTAAGTGACTGGTGGATCTAAGCGGGCGGGCAACAAGATGGAACTCCACTGTGGCTTTAGGGGACGACAAATCGATCCCTAGGTAGGTGGGCTTTTCTAACTGCTAAGGCTCAGGCCAGGGGCTTTTTCCTGTACGAGATAATATTTTGGCTGGCTTTTAGTTAAACGTTTTCCAGCAAATTTCTTTACATTTGATTGTACGGATAGAAACTTGACAACCAACCCAAGCGAGTTCTTCAATCTCACATTTTCTACTCGTATAAGGCGGCTGATTGACTGTTGGTTTCTACGCCGTGTCAGAGCCTAAGAAGCCCGCGCTCTTCCCGCACCCGCATCCACTTGGACCTGAATCGCACGGCGCAACAAGTAGCACCTCCTTCATCCTCTTTCCTCCTTCTTTTCAGACCCATCAACATTGCATGGTATCTCATCGCATACCATTGCGTTACATATTATTCGCATCTGTTTCACATGCGTTGCCGCCATAATTGCTTTTCCCGGCCGTCCATTACATCAATCACGACAACTTGCTTCTTCCCGTTGACGATCACCCCCATTCCGGCCTCCAGTCTCTGTACAGAGAGCATTCTAGTTTCCGACCGCCGAACTTGTCTTACGCGAGCTCCTCGAACGACTCGAGACTGTCACATTGCAAGATATATCGCGTTGTTGCTGTATCTCTGTTCGAGGTTATCGAAATCTTTGTCTATTTGATCCGCCGCCAATGTCTGGCCTCATGAGCAAGCGCCAGCAGGCGCGGAACGAAAAGGCTCTGCAAGACCTTGTGCAGAATGTTCCGGGCAATAATATGTGTGCAGACTGCCACGCGCGCAATCCAGGTACGTCCCAGACATTCAATGAAGCTCATCATGGGGCCGCCATGCAGAACGGTCGGAATTTGCTAACGTGAACTGTCATCTTCAGCATGGGCATCATGGAGTGTAAGCATTTATACCGCGCACCAAAACCGACTCTGACTGACGTTGTTATTAGCTCGGCGTTTTCTTATGCATGAGATGTGCTGCAATCCACCGAAAGCTTGGTACTCACATATCCAAAGTCAAATCCTTGAGTATGGACAGCTGGACCAACGAGCAAGTCGATGTGAGTAACGAGAACAGTCCAAGTTAGTGTCCAGAGTAACTCCCAACTTACACAACCAACAGAACATGAGGAAGGTTGGAAATGTCACATCGAATAACTTATACAATCCCGAACATGGCAAGCCGTCTGTGCCCGTTGACGTTGACGAAGCCGATTCCGCGATGGAACGATTCATTAGACAGAAGTATATGAACAATACCGTTAATGGAACGGGAAAATCCAAGTCTTCGCATATGGGCGAGGGGACACCTCCGCCGTTGCCGCCTAAGAACTCGAAGTTCGGATTTCGATCTGCCTCATCCATCTTTCCCCTATCCTCCAAATCGAAGAAGGATGCCAAAACAATAGCGGCTGCTCAAGCTGGTCGCACCGAGTCTCCAAGACCGCCCAACAAGCCATCCAAAGTTTTTGGAGCAACACTGGATCTCGACCAACCAGATGAGTTGGACCAAAAGATGGCCAGGTTACAGGACATGGGTTTCCAGGATGCTAAGAGGAATGCCTTGGTGCTGAAAGGTGTCAATGGCAACCTCGAAAGGGCGATCGAGACTCTTGTGCGATTGGGCGAGGGAAGCAGCCGCCCCTCTCCCCTTCCTACACCTTCACCTAGAGAACAGACCCTGCGTACATCAAGGTCCTTGACGCCTCTTACACCGAATTCTGGAGGGCTGGGACTCGGCGCAGGGCTCAGCGTACCTTCCCGTTCAGCCACAGACCGTCCGACTACTCCATCGAGCGCTTCAACGAACCCATTCGATAACCTAGGCACAGCTCCGCCGCAGACAGCTCAATCGACAGGAAGCCTCCAAAACCGGAACCCCTACGGCCAGACGAACCCGTTTGGCGCACCCGTCGCCCAGGAGCAACAGCCGACCGATGCCTTCAGCCAGGCGTTTCAAAATATGTCACTCTCCCCACAGCAGCCTTTGTTTCCTCATCATACCGGAGGACCGGTCCCGCAACCTGTCCAGCAGCTCACAGGATACCAACAAGTGGCGCCTTCGGCACCCACGACTCCTGGTGGTTTCTCGAGCTTGGGCTTCAGCAACAGCATGACATACCCCCAGCCACTCCAAGCGCAGTCGACAGGATATAACCCCTTCTTCACGAACCAGACTGCTGCGGTTCAACAACAGCCGCAACAGTCAAATAATCCTTTCCCCCAAGTCAACACCAATCAAGCGTCTGCAGGATACAATCCATTCACCCGATCCCCAACTCGGATAGCATCGCCCAGCCTCGGCCAGATCCCAGAGCAAGCACAGAGCTCTTTCCAAAACCCGTCCGTATATCAGACCTCTGCAGTATATCAAAGCTCTGCCGTATATCAGAGTCCGGCACCTCTGAGTCCTCCCGAAACCGCTACGAATCCCTTCTTTGCGAATGCTGGCCAGTCCACAGCACAAACAGGACAGCAAGTCTTTGGCCAGCAGCCTGCTATGCAACCGGTGCAGAATCAGACACAAGCGAGCAATAATCCATTTGCCCAACAACAGACCGGGCAGCAGTTCTATGGGCAACAGCAGATGCCACACATGCAACAACAGCAGCAACAGCAGATGCCGCAGCAGCAGTGTTACCAACCTCAGAGGCCCGACAAAGCCTCGATTATGGCGCTCTTCAACAATTACCCGCAGAGTAATCCCCAGCAAGCAAATGCCGAGTCAACACAGTCTTCGTACCAGACAGCCCATGCCTACCAACCACAACAGCCAACCATATCCGAGAACCAACCTATGGCTCCCATGCAGCAGAACCACAGTGTCCCTCCGCCAATGTCATCTGGAACAAATCCTTTTATGACAAACGCATCTGCTGCCAACTCCATTGCGAGCCCAAACGCTACGACTACTTCGGACCCCTTTGCTGCCCGGAGCCGAGAGAGTATGAATCTTGGTATGGACCTCGCGTGGACAAATGGTCGACACAGCCCGGATGCATTTGCAAGCCTCAGTGCCCGTCACGGATAATGGTACCATAGCAAATGGTACCGTAGCAGGAGGTGCATTTGAATACAAATATGTCTAGGATAGTACATATATGACACAGGAGATGTGGGAACACTGTATGATAGTATAATAATGTCTCTTTAGCTAGTTGCGTTGAAGATCTTGGTTTACATTGCACCAGACTCATATTCTCGTGTAATTGAGTGGGACTATAGGATGTATCGATTAGATTGGACCTGACTAAATAATAGAGGGCCAGATGAATACAGCATAAGTAGAATTGACGCTGAATTGTAGTGAGTATGTTCTCGGCGGGGTGAAGTCGCGGATACACTCTTCCGATCAGGTACTTCTCTTAGCGAATTATTTGCTGATAAGAGAATATTACAAGACAGGTATTGGCCCCTTTACTGCGGTTTGTGTTGAATGCCTTATTCTGCCTTCAAATTATCTGTTATACTTTCGATATCGCAAGGGATTGGTTGACATTTGAAGTAATGCAATTGAGCTGGGTCGGTATGGCTTGGTCTAAACATGATTCTTATATGACAAGTGCGTGAGGCTAGCAAGCAGGGAAGGATGTGACTATCAGAGGCCAAGGTCGAACTGAGTATTTAGGTCGTTGATCATGCCTCTCTGGCTGCACCTCTGCTGCAGCCAGGATGGGTATCCTGATGGTCTCGGTCCGGATGCATTCCCGAAGAGAACCAAAACGCGGGGTTGGGCACGGCGCCATCACGTCGGGACCACAGCGTGTCCACCAATCAACTTACACGACGGGGGCATTTAGGCCGGAGATGGATAGACATTACTGTGAGTTGGGTTGGGTTGGGTTGGCCGAGAATGCCGCCTTTAATGGTAACCATTGCGTGCGTTCCCTGACATTGTTGCCAGGGAGGATCATGAAAATTGCATGAAACTGTCAATTCGGATCAAGTTATCAATCATGATAATTTTGATCATGTGATTAATCATTGTGGAGGACGCCCCAGATAATTGCAGTCTTTTTAGTGATACTAACACTGTGGAAGGCTTGTGTATCATGCAATTCTGGATGAGCCCTCCAGATTCCCATCACACGATGCGTTGGGAAAAGAAGTGGCACAGCACAGCACAGCACAGCGGTACGGAGAACTGAATACAGTAATTGCTGTACAATGCATCTATAGCGTGCAACCATGCTGTTCGCTGGTAGATACAGTATGTAAGCGGAAGAGCATCATCTTACACAGACGCTCGCAGAGAATTCTAGACCCTTCCGGACTGGATGGATAGCAATTGCGTGAGACAGTCTTAGAAATTGTGTTGCAACGGTGATGTGCAACCACAAAAACCTGTATGGACCGTCTGGCTGAGCTGATGGACTACCTACCCTTGATAGCAAGCCTGAGTTCGTTCGTGAAACACACTTTTGAACTCTGTATGATCCATCAAGTTAGACATCGTTACTTTGTTGCCAGCTGGCGATTAACATTCTCAGCCCTTGACCAGTAGACCCTACCATGTGCTGTGGAGGCGTTCGCGTTAGTGCGAAAGCGTGCGCTAGGTTTAGAAGAATGCTTGGCTAACAAGGAAGGTAGGCAGGTAGTATGATTCATTTTGATCAGAAATGAGTTGAATTTCCATAGGTAGTTAGGTAGTTAATCACTGGGAAACGAGGGTGTTGCGAATTACACGATGCTCATCAAGTTTGTGACGAGATGACGATATCTTGGCTGTGATCAACAACAACTCATCCAAGGATTTCTTTCCATTTCGCTCGGCTCAACTCACATCAGCGTTTGCCAAGATAAGGAAGCCGCACTGTACACCGCCTGTCCATCCACTGGAACTGTTACCCCGGCTCCAATAGATGCCATGCCTCCCAATGTAGGTGGGTGTGGCAAGCGCTACCTCCATTGTGGTGCACAAAATTCCAGAGCCTCAGGTGAGGGGTCCACACAAAACGCTGTTCCTCCTGCCCCGAGCGTCAGATTCCTGGGCTTCCGTCGCTCCCCTTCAAAGCCTGACACCCTCAATTCTCAGTATTTATCCTCGTCTTCGCCCTTCACACCGCTGCCATAATCTTGACTTCTGCTCTACCCCAGGTTGAAAGACATTCTCCACGAGTTTACCAAAACACGAAACTAAACGTCGCCGCACGTGTCCACACTTTCGCCTCCAAACAAACAACACAAATCTTTTTTTTAAAAAGGATTTCCAACCCGTTTATTTCGACTCAACTCAATCAAACGTTACCAGTCAACTCCCTCCGTCGATCAACAACCTCGGCCCTTTTTCAACTATCACCACTTTAGTCGATACCCAGGAAACATCATCAGCAATGGCGCCAATGAATAATCAGAATTTGAATTACAGTAGTAATTACGGCGAGGCCGCTGCCCAGAAGGTCAATGTCCTTGCCTCTTGCTACCTCGTCGACTCTGCCGCCAACCTCAAGGGCCTCCACTACTGCACTACCGGGGTTGCAGGTACGTTACCTCTGTAAAACACTACATCTGCGTTATGGTCCTAACTCTGTGCTCCAGGGGCCGAGTGGTATTCCTGAGGTCCCTTCCTCAGGATTACCCTCCCCTCCAACAAGTCCCCCCCTCGCCGCATTAACCTCGTCTAACGAGCTCGCTCTCTTGCCCAAGAACAAGAAGCGAGAAATCCCAGGCCGGCGCTTGGGCCGACGAGGGGGGGCAGCACTTTCGATCAGGGAAGAATGTGAGAGATTCTTTTGCGAGTCCATGAAGGCGACGTTCCACGGTGAGAGGAATTCGTCCATGAATGGCTCCGGCCTGTCTGGTGCTTTTTTACCAACGCCGCCGTCCGATGACCGGCTTCCCGAACACTTCAAGCCTGTTTCCGATGACAAGCTATCTGCCTACGACATTACCGCTTGGCTGGAGGTTTGGGACTATGCCGGCGGTGCGAGCTTCCGTGCCTTTGTTGCTGACGATGGAGAGGAGAAATCTCTCTTTGTCTTCTTCGACATTGAAGGTGTTCTCGGCCGAGACCTGAAAAAGGCGTATGTTGCTTACCTTTGACCCCAATCTGATACATCTTACTAATACGATCTTCTAGTCTCATGGCCCTTATTGAATTGGCCGACGGTCCTCTGGACTGTGCCCACATTGTTACCTGCATTGACCGACGTATCCCCGCGGATGACGTTCACTCTTTGTCAAAGAGCCTTCAGTGGGTTGGCTTCGACATGGCTACCCTGGATCACTGGGCCCATGATCTTGATGTTACGAGCAAGAAGTGGATGCTGATGGGTATGGAGCTATAGGCAACAAGTTTCTTCCTTCTTTATGGAGTTTGGGAGTGGCTGTGTCCTTTGTCTCTCTTATGTTATTTTACTTTCGTTAGTGTTTTCCGAAACTTAGTCTGGAGGCTCGCTCGGCGATTTACTCTGCTATCCTCGAAGTGAGTTTGGTAGCATTGGCGTTGAGTCGCAAGTTCAACGCCCAAGGCTTTTGGCGCATCTTTCCTGTCGGAGGATTTCTAAGGCGTTGGAGCGTATTGGTGAATCTGTTATACTGAAGCTCTTATGGTTATGACTCTTTTACCAGTACATGCCTTCTAGTTGAAATTATACCAAAGCGATATTTACCGAATTCAAGAAGTTGTCTATAATCTTATTTTTTGTTCTATTTCAAATTGACCTAAAAGCCCTCTTCGAACTGTCTCACCTTGAGACCCTTTTCTTGTAGGTAGTCCTTCACTTGCTTGACTGTGTACTCACCGCGGTGGAACATTCCAGCACCCAAAGCGGCATCTGTTGGAGTCTTTTGGAATACATCTTCAAAATGAGCCGGGTTGCCAGCACCACTTGAGGCAATGACGGGGATCTTGACAGCTCCCTTGACCTGGTTGATGAGCTCAAAGTCGAACCCACTGTTGGTACCGTCCTTGTCAATGCAGTTGAGGAGAATCTCTCCGGTTCCCATCGCTTCGACAGCTTGCACAAGCTCGACTACATCCATGTCCCGAGTTTCACGGCCACCCTTGATCGTGCAGGCGTACCAACAATACTCCTCACCCTTGGGACCGGGGAACTGTGTCTTGACGATATTGTGTCGGGTAGCATCTGGCTTAGGGACATAGACGCGCTTGGGATCAACGCTCACGACAACGGCCTGGTTACCATAGGCCCGTGAAATCTGCTCAATGGCGGTGTTGCCAAAAAGTTTACGGCCAAGAGAGTAGTACTCTTCGGCAGCAAGAACAGCATCAGACCCGATCGAGACCTTGTCGGCGCCAGACTTGAAGTACATGGTGGCAATCTCAAGCGCTGAAACCTTTGTGCCGTCAGTGTCCACGGTATCACGGATACCGCCACCAATGGTCAGGGGCACAAAGACAGTGCGAGACGTTTGACGAACGACCTCAAGCATTGGGAGATCGGCAACTGGGCAATCCCGGAAAGAAGTGATGTTAAGGAACGTGACCTCGTCCGCCCCAGATTCGTAGTATCGCTTAGCCATTTCGACAGGCTTGCCCAGGTTACGCACGTTGCGATCGTCGCCCTTCTCGCGGACATCATACTGGTCACCCTTGGTAACAACCAAATCGCCTTGGTCATTTGTGCGTACATCCAAACATGCGATGACTCGTCGTGTCAAGCTGTCCTCGAACTTGACGGGAGCATTGGCGACAGCTTCGTCGACTACATTGCCAAGCGTTTTCAGACCTTCACCTGTGAGAAAGGCACGGAGAGTCCTTAGACCGGCGGCGCCTGACTTCTCTGGGTGGAATTGGGTTGCGTAGATATTGCCCTTGGCGATGGCACCTACGAAAGTCTCGCTGCCGTAAGTGCCAGTTGCAACAGCCCAACCTTGCGACTCAAGTTCCCCTGGCTTGTAGGGGCACTTGTAAGAGTGAACATAGTAATACTTTGAGTCGGGCTGAAGGTCGTACATGGCCTTACCAGCAGTGAAGGCATTGTTCCAACCAATGTGAGGTACCGATTTACTTGAGTCGTCGAATCGATCCAGAGTAGCTGGCACGACTCCGAGACCGGGGATACCAGGATCTTCGACGGAACCCTGGAAGAGAGCTTGTAGGCCAACGCAAACACCGAAAAATGGCTTCCCATCAGCAATGTGCTTCTTGATAGGTTCTAGGTAACCGGCTTGAGAAAGCTGGGAAAGACAATGGCCGAAGTGGCCGACACCGGGGAGGATAAGTTTCTGAAGCGCATCAGTCATGATGGACACATAAAAGGGAAGAGTCTTGCCGAACCTCTGCGTTGGGAACTTCCTCGGGAGATCGAACCCATTCGACCTCGTAGCCACACTTTTCAATGGCATTTACCAGACTCCTGATGTTGCCGGCAACATAGTCTAATAGGTGCACAGTAGGCATCTTGCTGTGGAATAGATAGCACAGATATAAAGAAGATTGGAGGAGGGAGGCTAGAGATTCGTCTCTCAGTAAAAGGGAACGACTCCTGTTAAATACGATATACAAAGGTCAAAGAGAAGCGTCGGGTGACTCAAGGGCGTGTTTTTGAAATATCAAGATATGGCCAAGTTCAAAATCCAATAAGACTCATCAAATGTTGTAATCCAGCCTGATAGCGATAGCGGGGCAGGCATGGACCATAGAAGCTGCCCCGCCTGATCCCTGCAATTGTCAACTTTTCCTACAAAGTGCCATCTTTGACCGACTTTGAGACCCCAATTGGTAAGTACCTTCGCGACCTAAGCTTTAAGTTTCGCGACCACCAAACCTTTGCCTTTTGTCAACAAAAGTATTGTTGACTTTCGAACTTTCGTCACTTTCGGAGCCCTAAATGCGCTGATATAACTACGGCCCCTTTTATTAGCCGACATTCTACTGTGCGATTTATTATATATAATCCACTGCTAACATTGCTTGAGCGACTCAGCGCATACAGCATGGCCACACCAGACGAGGTGACGGCGGCCGAGACGGCGGCAGTCCTCAAGGTTGAAGAACAGTTAGAAAAGGATGATCAAGAAGAATGGGAATACGAATATTCGACCACTGAAACCGAGGCACTGATCAATTAAACTACACGCTCGCCATGCACAATCAGCTGACTGTTACTAGACCTATTATTTAACGCTCGATCTCTCATATCCCGAATTCAAAGACAGACAACCACGGACACCGCACCATAGTCGAGGCGGATATTACAAAACTTGGCTCGACCACAATCCTAGTTGGAGAGGCCTTCGCGCTGCAGAGGATAACGAGGATGATAACGACAACGACAACGAGCCCTTACCAGAGCCAGAGGCTGACGACGACGAACCCGAAATCGACCCGGCCCTGAGCAGCGACAAAGGCAAAGGGGTTGATCGTGGCGATGCAGCGGATGACACAAAGGAGAATGGAAACAAGACTCGTAACGAACCTGAAGATATTCAGATATTGGAATTGCATTCGCCGCATCCGATTATATCGTACAAAGGTCGAACTTTTGAGGGCTCATGGGCCGAGGTTGTTGGCACTGAAGCCATCTTTACATCACGCGATAACGAAAACCCTCTTCCTGCTCTACGTCATCTAGAAGGAAACGTTGACTTTCTGGGTGCTTGCGCCTCGAGGATTGCGACCAAGGAGACCATTGGCAAGCCGAACATTATTCGAGAGGATCCGCTAGCTGCCATCAGAGAGGAATGGAACATTCGAATTCCTGTCGGAAAAGATAGGTCAGGAGAGCGAGCTCAGCAGACGCGATTCTTGGAAAACTTAATGGCGCTCAAGAAGAGGAAGGGCGAAACGGATCAGGTCACTGTATGGGCAAAAGATGGTGAAGGACAAGATTTCAAGGACAATCGAGACCCTGAATACAAACCTAGGCGGAGAAGGAGACTGCTGAACGAAGATGGAGAGGAAGTCATTCCCAAACGAGAGAGGCGGCGTGCAAGTGGACGAAGGGGTGGACGGCCGAGACTCCGAGCCGTTCAGGGTCGTGGTCGCGGATCAGAGGCCGGTTCGACCTTGGCTCCATCTGCAACAAGAGATCTAGATGGTCCTTATCCCGAAGGCAACTTGTCGACTCCTACCCCGAGCAGATGGAATGATCTGCATGGAGGGGAATACGACGAGATAGACCAATATGAAGACCAGAGCGAGACTGATGATGATGAAGACGAAGACATGTTAATTGCAGACTGAGTATTCGCCATGCAGTTACGGATCGGAATGTTTTGGGATGTCTGAGTCTGGCAAAGTCGATTCTGCCAAGATGGAGACGATGTGTATGGAGGGAGGTATAGATTTATGATACCCGTGGTGCGCAATCGCCCACATTGAACGACAAGTTTTGCATTATGACTACTTCCACTATTACTTGCTATAATTTCGTCTCTTGGGAGGGTCATGAAGAACCTTCTTTCGATACGAGAAAGATCGTGAACATTTGCCTGTGACTGACTACTACTGGTCGACAGTTATGCGGTCAGTGTTGGACTTTAGCCTTTTAGGCTTAAAGTCGCTTCATATTCACCGATAAGGACATGTACTGCAGCTCGCAAGCACTGCATGGCGGTGATAGAAGTACCAAGGTCTTGGAACCATTTTGTTCTGATTGCGCCGGCTCTTTGTGATGGCCCAATTCGACCTGGAACAAGCCCGGCAAGGGATTTTGGACTGTAGGATAAGAGTTTTCTTGATCACTACTATAGCTTGTATGCAGCATTGTGATAACTTGGCCAGTATCAGACGGCCATAGTCAGTGATATAAGCTCGTGGGGAGGTCTCGTGAGCCGAGTAACTACCTACTACCTAGGATAGTACTATCCGCGTTTCTAGGTAGTGTCTTTAATTCCTCGATGAGACTGCAACCCAGGACCTATCTGGTATCAGTAATTCACTTACAGAGTAGTAAAGTGCGTCGTGACTCGCAGACACAGAATGATCATGTCACTCAGAACAATCCCCCCACCCTTCTGGTGTGTTTATCCATCCATCCTATTTCTACTACGGATCATTTGTTGGGGGGAGACTTACGGTGAACTAGTCCGATACAGCTGTATCTTTTCAAGGACTAGAAACATCGTACTCGGGACCGCAAGCTCAATATCATCAAACCCCTGCGACTTGCTCTTGGGTAGGGTTTAATACGGATTTACGTGTACTTCTGACACGATAGTCTAACCAGTCGGCCCATTCCAGGGTCGTAGCGCTGCTGGGGTTCTTGGATGGAGGCTCCAAGTAGGACAAGAGGGGAAACCTGCTAGGCATGTTGGTTTTTGAGAGGGGTCTCTAGATACGCTAAAACATTTTCCACAGGAAGCAAGCACATGGGCATGAGGTTGAGGTCTTTGGTTGTATCTGAAAAGGTACAGTGGTATGTATGTACCTGTCTATGCAATGCTGCTTGTAAAACTTGGAAAAGAACGTTTGCATCCGGAAGTGAGTTTGACCTGTGGCTTGCCACTATATGGACTCTGAGTAAGTCATCTGTCGGCACTTGGGGGTCATGCTCTAATTGAGCAAGGAACCTCCCCATGGAACGTCGTCCATGGATGTCATTACCCCAGGTTCAATGGGGAGGTTTCTACGTATTCGTACTCATACCTGTAAAGACTGACTCGATGCCTGGTGATGGGCGTCTAATAGGTAACAAAGAAACAAGAAATAGTCCTGTCAGGTACACATCTAAGACTTGTTCAGGGCTGCAAGTTTGCAGTTCCATTACCAAAAAGGTCAAGTACCTGCATTACTCACCCTTGCCTTGCCTCGCCTCTCCCTCCACTCACTATAGTACCTCCTGGGTACCTACGTTACGCCTCAACTAGTCACCACACACTCCGCCAATCTATCCGAACCCTTGCCGATCAACGGCCATGACCATTGCGCGCGCTTCTTTTCTTTTATCAACTTAGTCAAAGGCATTTTCTTCTTCTCTTTCATTCCTTTCTCTATCCATAACATCCAACGACATGCCACGAGCGGTATCAACTCTCCTTACTCCTCTTCGTTCGTGATGCCTGTATAGCCGACCTATCCTGTCTTGGACCCTTCTTTCTGGCTGTATGATCGATACTCCGACCGCTTCCGCTCTGTCGCTATCGAATACTCGATACCATCTCTTGCTCAATTCCTCCACACCCTGTGTCATATGACTTTATCGTCACAATAGCCATGATCTGGTTGCGCCGTTTCTCTATATTACTAGCTTTTGTGCTGCTTGTCTCGTTCGGCGCATGGCTACTCCCTCGAATACTAGACCCAACGGATAAAGGCCCAGAGAGGCGAGAACGAGACCGACGCTGGGTCAATAGCAGCCCATACTTTCTGGATCGTCAGGCTTGCCGCTGGATTAGCTTGTGCGGACTGCACCACTTGCGCAGTGACCCTGCTACTCGTGGGGGCAATGACGATGAGGAGCCCGAATGGGGAGATTTGAAGCGCCGTTCTTTAGCTTGGGAGCCAGAGGAGATTCCACGTCAAGATCATAAGCGCAACACAGATCAGCGTCGCCGGATTCTCCGCGACATCCCCGACTATGTCACCAAGCATGCGCCTTTGGTTCATCTGTATTCTGGGGAGGAGTTTTGGCCTTCGGATATCCGCCAGCACATCGAATACATGACCGCGTATGCGGGCGATGAGCTTATCAACTCGACTGAGAAATGGACCCTTCACAATTTGCACGAACTAAACAAATACTCCGGCAACATTACTCTTCGAAGCGACGACGACGTTGAGTCCCGGCCCAATTGGCTCCACAGTCATTACAACATTCCCAAACCGTTCCCAGATGATCATGACGGAGAGCAGGACACCAAAATACCGTTAGGAAACCCTCAAGGACAACCGGAGTCTCGAGAACCCAGCACTTGGTATGATGTCGGCAAGAACCGTCCTGTACACAAGATTTCGGATCCCAGAAATCGCAAATTCCAAAACGGCCGTCGCTCAGAATCTTATGGTCATAAGCCAGACGAAAATGGTTATTCGGCCGCTCCAGCCGTACTGGTAGTTGTTGATAAGGGATCTGGTATCGTCGACGCCTTCTGGTTCTTCTTTTATTCGTACAACCTTGGCCAGACCGTCTTAGGAATTCGTTTTGGCAACCATGTGGGTGACTGGGAGCATTGCATGGTGCGCTTCGAGCACGGCATCCCCCGAGGTGTGTTCTTTTCAGAACATGAGGGTGGGCAAGCATATGCCTTTGAGGCTGTTGAAAAGCGCGGAGAACGACCCGTTATCTATTCTGCCGTTGGATCGCATGCGATGTACGCTCTACCAGGGAAACATCCTTACATCCTCCCATTCAAACTCCTCAAGGATGTTACAGACAAGGGGCCTTTGTGGGATCCATCTCTTAACAACTACGCGTATCATTACGATTACACAAAGGAAGGCGGCCACGAACCAGAAGATACGGAGGAACCTCTGAGCCTCGTTCCCGCAGCCTCGAATCCCCACGCACCGACATCCTGGTTCCATTACCGCGGACATTGGGGCGACGAAGTATATTCCCTTGCTGATCCTCGTCAGTGGCGCTTCTTTGGTCAGTATCACTACGTCACTGGTCCTGACGGACCTGTGTTCAAGACGCTTGATCGTGGGAAGATGTGCCAGAAGCAGAGTTGCAAAATTCTCTACAACCTCGATCCCAAAAATACTTGGTATTAGATGAAATACTGCCAGCTCAATTTTGCGTTGCTTCATTAGCGTTGGTGCAAGGCTTTAGTTGAAGCCTTGATGATACCATTGATTTAGACGAATGCATCGTGATAGGGACCCAGCCATGCATCTAAAAGATGCCCTCCAGAGCGAGAAACACTATTGGGATAGAACGGTATGACTGCGGCGTTGAACTTTTAGGGGTTTCCATTTTTAGATTGAGTCTTTGCATCGAGCAAGCAAAACCAGAACTCTAACTGAGTTGGTGGGTTGGATGCTTTGATGATGGGCATTTGATACCCGGATACTAGTTGATTGTACCTCAACCTTAGACACGTTGCGACTCTTCCCTTATGATTACGAAGTATATAAATAAAACACTGATTGACTTTGTGTTTGTGATACTGAGCACTATTGCCTGCGGCGCAGACAAACCATGTGCTTATGCACTACACCTGTTAAGCACACTGACTGGTATATGAAATTCTCATCGCAGGACCCAACTGTCATACAAGATAGACATCAGTGAATCCGAGCCTTTAATGCACATGCCGCAACATGCGCGAAGCGACCATTAGCCGGTATCAATGCATGACACTGGGTCGGATGTTGCGGCTGATGATCAGGTCCCTGTCATTAAGCCATAAGGCTAACAATACGATACTAGTTTCAACCTGTTTCATGGATATTGCCATACGCATCTTCGCAAAGAAGCTTCTTTTCGGAAGCGGGAATCTTTCATGCAGGATCATCCCAATCGGGGCAGCCATGGTTTGATGAAGCGCTTCTGCAATTAACCAAGTCTAGAATTCCAATCATGTGCTAACTCATTAGCCGCTTTAAATGACAAGAGACGGCGATAGTTTCAGGATTTGACTAAACGGCACCAGACTTCTAAGGTTTCGTACTATCAAAACGTCAAGCTTAATGCGTGGGGAGCATTACAAGCCCTGACTATTCTAGAACATCGGGTTAGAAGTATATGATCGATCTGAGGGATATGTGTAGTAAGTAGTTGTGCAGAAACAACTCAAGCGACCAATACTTGAATTCGAATATAATAGCTTGGCTGGTATGCTCATGGGTTATTCCAATTGGACATATCTTTCGTTCTTCATCCCGCATGACAGACCTCTCTTTGTCCAGACTGGTATGTGATGACAAGAATCGTGTTTCATGATGATCTAACAGCCAATCAATAAAAACAATGGCACAACAAAACCAACAGCACTCAGCAACTCGTGTGTGTGTTTGCTACCTTGTTACAGTTTGCTAACCGTTGCTTGAACTCTATCTATACAAGAGCTCATGTAGGCTAGATACCGCCAGGTCAGGAATAGTATTAGACTGCGAGAGCTGAGCTTTCAGATGTTCAATCAGCGTAGATGATTTCATTATTGACGTCTAACAGTCGATATAGATGACCCTGGTCTAGTCAGTCAGCCACTGGGAGCGGGAGATCTGTCCTTGCTATTGATAACATCGTCGAATTATGCAGATCGAGGGCGGACGCTAGAGGCAACCTTTCCTATATTTCTCCGTAAATCGTATACTACCATAGTTCAGCTGAAAAAGGAACTCACTATGCAGGAGGCTTCAGCAATTGATTCATAAAGTTTGTATGCTTTTCGGGACGTCCTAGATCCGAGAGCAATCCTTGTTCGCGACTCTTTCTCCTATTAGAGATTAAACGACAAGTCAATTATTTACAGGGCAGAGAGTGCGTGCCCCTATTTTCCTGCCATCCACCCATAATATTCATCGATTGGTAGAAACGTTGCTGGTCTTTGTCGCAGTTTAAGAACTCCTATGTAACATGGACAGACGGGAGCTTTTCTCCCTTCCCGCTCGAGGCTCGTCTGCACCAAAGCCGGTGGTTTATAACCGATTTGAACGTCTGGTTTTCTCTTCACCTGAGAAAACATCCGTGCTAACACCCAAGCTGTTCTCAGGTGCAGTGGGCTTGGGACTATGCTAATCCCCCTTTGAACATTGTTTCCGAATTTCCATGTTTTAGTGTGATCAAAATCCCATGTTGAATCATCTGTGAGTTTGGGCACGCTAATGCAGTGCTTTGGTACTGTTGGTGGTGGTTGAGATGATGTATCGTAGTGAGTGGTTTGGGCTTAATGCTGAGGACACTCTCGGGATACCTTGACAAGTCACAAGCTAATAAACGCTCAGTCATTGCTTATTCTATGTACCTAGCTGAAGGTGGCCGTTTCTCTAGTAGAGTTTGAGGCCGCGAGAACAATACTCCAGGATGAACTTCGGATATGTGAATTGTTACAGAGCCAGTTCCCCTATCGTCATGCCGTGTTGTGTGGTATGATGTGATATGATGTTGAGTGGTCCCTGCAACCGTCAACGGAAATGAGTGGGTTAACCAGGATAAAAGAGAGGAACTCCTGGAGGTTGAGCAAGGGTCACCAGCCAGGTTTCCACGTTCTGGGAAGTGGAAGCCAATGAGAAGAATGACGCCGTGGTCGAGGCGGACGGGTGAGAGATGAGCACGAGCAGGCTCTGCGAGGGAATGCTGATGGCTCTTTGGTGTTTTTGTTTGAGACTCAGCTCCAATGGACATATACTGATAGTTCCCTTGGTACAATAGCGTATCTGGGACCCAGGTACCAAGCTGAGATACAGTCAATTTTTTCAACATCCAATGGACAAGACGACGGATGCAGCTTAGGTGGTTATAGAACTTATCGACGGCATTTGTTCACTGAACAGAACCCACCGTTTACCACAATTACCAGGCACCTGATCGAACTAATAAGTGGCTCTGTGGTGCGTGTCTGTGGAGGTTTCACCAGAGTTTCTCTCCGGGAATTTCGGGAGCAATTCGTCATCTTGCTTCGGTTTCTGCTTCTTGAACTTCTTCTTCTTCTTTAACCGTGCGTTTGTGTTGTTTGGACAAGTAAGAAATTAGGGGTCACCAAAATGAGCCCTTAGGTTACAAGCACGGCCATGTACGTAGCGACTAGTTAGGTACTATGTACAGCAGGAAGCGGCTTCATGTCAGGACTGACGCATGTCGATCACTGATTCTGCGAGGTTTTGCCAGCTCGATTCGAGTCAGTGGACGAGCGCCGTGCAGCCCATATCAGCCTAGCTAGGCAAGCTGCGTATCGTCAATGTCTGAGCCTGACATTAAGTGTCTAGAGCAGCCCGGCCTTGGACCACATGGCAATCGGAGCACGGACTATTGATGTATAGAAGTCTATTTGCAATCAAAGAGACGGAAGACAGCTGCCTTGGCTGGCAACCACCACCTAGGTACCATCAAGACGCGGATGAGCTGTCGAGGGAGTTGTGTCGTACTGCTTGTAGAGTACTGTATAATATCGATTAGTCGTAAGTTGTAACTACTGATGACAAGCCTCATCTCATGCACGGTACTTACTGTACCGCTCTTCAGGTTCACTGCTACGCTACAATTACCAGCATCGGCATCCGCAGCTAGCATCCACTCACACCTCGTGGTGTTAAATGGGGCCGGGGGCTTTGACTACTAACTGCAATCGTTAGCAATGTTTCTTCCGCAACATGTAACTGAGTGGAGGCCGTTTAAGCGCGGATGACCTTCCAGAGTCGCATTGCATCGAAGGATGGAGGCAGAAAAAGAAAAGAAAGAAGAAAAATGAAAAAGTAAAGAGAACCCTTGTGTAAGTGCTGAGCCACTAATTGACATGATTGACCCATTGACGGTTCCGAACAGCGAGTACATACGTTGCCTACCCGCCATTGACCCCCGAGGGGTTCGTGTTTCAAGGGGCTTTTAGGTAACTTTGTCCGCTGATGGAGACGGGGATAAACCTTGAAAGAAAATGCTTGAAAGGCATGGAGGACGAACTATCATGGTACATTAACTGTGAAGGTGTTCATTATATCTCCTGACACGATTTAATTCTATAGGTTAGTAGGTAGGTACAGTCTATTGCCTCGGCGCCTACCGAGGCAGTTACGAAGGGGACCCAAGATGGAAATTTTTTCTAATATCCGTGGGCAGGTAGGTATCGCCGGGAACGGACAGTATGCTTTAGGTAGGAACGCCACGGCCTGCAGTACTTCAATTGGTGCCGTAGCTTCCTTCCGCCTATAAAGAGATCCACTCTCACCTTAATGAGTTGAGCAGGTACCTACCTAGGCAGGTATGTACGCTCCAAGGGGCGGCTCCACTGCTATAAACCTTAGCTTGCAGGGTCATGTACAGGCCCAAGGGAAAAGAAAGAAAGCGTGGACACCTAGAGGAAACTATACGAAGAACAGAGCAGCTAATGCTGATGCTGGTGCTGTGAGAGAAGAAAAAACTTCAAGCTGCCATCTGCGCGTACATACATCTGTTGCACTGTGCCGTTGCCATGCTTGCCGTCCCTGTCTTAGGTACTGACCTACCTGATTTATGACGGGATGATGTGGAAAGTGAGGTAACTTCTCTATTTTCGCCTAGGCGGGCTAGTTTAGGATGTGATCCATGGATGCCGGATGGATGTCAATACACAATTAATAAATGACCCGTCTCTAGTTCCCTGTCTCAAACCCGCTTGGCTTGCTCGCTTTATCCTATCCTATCCCAAACTGTCCCGTCCAGTGTCGTCCTTGTCCTGCCATCGTTTCTTTTGCCCCCACACCCTCTCTATATTTACTTTACTTGAACCAACACGCCCGGCGATAGCAAGCTCCTCTTCCTCTTCTGTTCTTGTTTGCTGTTCAACGGGAATAGGAAACTTTTTGACCTCGTCTTGTATCACCTAACTAGACCTACTGGTTTTGTCGATCCGTCAAGACATTGTCTCAAACGCCATCTTAACCGAACCCTCGATCGAATACGTGACTCGACCGGGTATCCCACTGTTGTCGCGACCTCGTCTTGCAACTCCGTCCCCTAATTCTTCGATACCCAGCTTGAAGCATTAACTTTGATCAATCTTGATTTTTGCATTACGGCTTCAACTCTGCTACCATATATACATACATAACCTTACGCGCTTGCGACCCCGATCTGCGCTCCCGTTCAGTCGACACCATATTTTCTGCTGTCTCGCATTCGCTGCAGCTAGGTCAGCCGCTTCAACAACGCACAATGTGCTTCGGAAACCGAGACAAAGGCGATCGCGGCCTTGCAAGATCCCGCGAGATTGAGAAGCAACTCCGTCAGGATGAAAAGAGACTATCGAAGGAGGTTAAGCTCCTCCTATTAGGTAGGAACTGTCACATCGCGCTCTGAGACGAACCGAGACTGACACGCTGTGCGCGCTCAACAGGTGCTGGAGAATCTGGAAAGTCTACTGTGCTCAAGCAGATGAAGCTCATCTACTCCCAAGGTTTCACCAAAAACGAGAAGCTGGAATGGAAGCCTGTGATTTTCAACAACATTATCCAATCTTTCAAGGTTATTGCTGAGGCAATGGGCGAACATGACCTTCATTTCGATAGTCCTGACAACGAGGTAAGCCGATTCTGCTTGACTTTGGCCGTGATCATTGGATTACCAGCACTTTTGCTGGCGACTCAATCGGTCCGTTGGTATCCATAGAGACTGACAATTGCTACAGAAATACATGGCTCATATCCTTGTCGACTACGAGATCAGCCCACACGACCCAATGCCCGCTGATTACCTTGCGCCCGTCAAGGCATTATGGGTCGACAGTGGTGTCCGAGCGGCCATTGGAATGGGAAATGAATATGCGCTACACGACAACCTCACCTAGTACGTATTACACAACCACAGCTGAACTGAAACTTGTGTGACAATGCGCTGACATGCTCAAAAGCTTTATTGAGGATATTGACAGACTCTGGGGAGAAGACTATGTCCCAGATGATCAAGATCTCCTCCGATCTCGACTGCGTACAACTGGTATCACAGAGACCATCTTCGACCTCGGCCAGTTGACCTACCGTATGTTTGACGTTGGTGGTCAGCGATCAGAGCGAAAGAAGTGGATTCACTGTTTCGAGAATGTCAACTGCTTGCTGTTCTTGGTCGCAATTAGTGGTTACGACCAGTGCTTGGTTGAGGACAAAGATGGGGTCAGTACTTAACAAACTCGGGGATATCACGGATCACATGCTAACAGCTATGCAGAACCAAATGAACGAGGCGCTCATGCTTTGGGAATCGATTGCTAACTCCCATTGGTTTGCCCGGTCTGCGCTTATCCTGTTCCTCAACAAGATGGACCTCTTCAAGGAAAAGCTTCCCAAGAGCCCTATCTCAAATCACGGTTTCACCGATTACCACGGTCCCAAGGACGATTACAAGGCGGCCAGCAAATACTTCCTCGACAAGTTCAAAGCCCTGAACCGAAACACTGAAAAGGAAATCTATGGCCATTTCACCAACGCTACCGATACAAATCTGCTCAAAATCACCATGGCCTCTGTCCAGGACATGATTATCCAGCGTAATCTCAAGCAACTCATCTTATAATAACTAAACTCCGGTCTTCGGATCGCAGGTTTATGTGCACAAGCATTCGACATTTCTCAAAATATATACGGATATATGGCGTTTAGACATTTCTGGGACGATATCAGGTCACTTATACTTCCACAAGATAACAGCAGCACTCTGGTAAAGGTGGACCGGTATGATCGGTGCAGGCCTGTTCTACCGTCATCTATTCTGGATTATACTTACGTCAGCTCCATCTTGGGCTCGAGCCCGCCTGCAGGAGACATGTTTGCGTATACTGCGTATGGTCTTTCACAGCCGACTTGCGTATCTGTCCAAGTCGCTTAAACCCCTACTCGGTTGCTGCAAGACTGGGAGGTCGCCTGCAGGCGGGGCTGAGATCCTGTCGGGAAAGCTCCGCGGCCATCAGTGCACAAAAAGTATTCGTGACGAGTCATGGCTTCTAAAGTCACAAGGCGCATTGGAGCAGAAGTGGAACAAGAGAGGACCGAGCGGCAGAGTGATTTTTTTTTCAATGCATTGCATTGCATGATACCTAAGGCGTACCAGTGTGTTTTGGTTTCTTTTTAGTTACTTGCTAAAAAGAAGAAGAAAAAGGGAACAGCGGCTAGCCATTCGGTTTTCTTTTCTTTTTAGTGCTCATAATGAGACACGATGTAAAACAATGAGGAACTGGTTATGTAAATATATAGAGTAAGATACATAAATGGCACTCGGTATTGAATCATCTATGCATGCCATCATTGCACACGTAATAATGGTTATTGCGCATTATCAGCTAGCGGCCAAAGTGGAAAAAACAAGGTCCATGCCTCGCTTCGGTTCGCCTCCATTAGCCTCTCTTCCGCTGCTTTGACAATGGCTGCAGCCCAGTGGCCACATGGCTGCTTGGGCCATGTGTTGTGCGAGGACGGGATGGTAGGCATTGGGTTCGTTCGCTCGCTTGCAAGGTTAGTAGAAACCTTGTGCTTGTCTGATTAATGCATCATGAACATACAACGAAACTGCAAAAGTGTGTAGAGAGAGTTTAGAGGAGGCTGAACCACTGTCCACTACCAAGTTTTGATCTACAGAGCTTTGTTATCAGTCATCTCGACACTCGAAGCTGTTTCAAATATAGTAGTCCGGTTATCATAGTGGACGATCGACATGTGCTCATATCAAATTACTGTTTTCTTGGCAGGGCCGTGTTGATCAATGAGCGATAGTACAAGCTACTGGTGGATTGAACAATCGGTAACAGCTCGATCTCCTAGCTCTCAAGGAAGAGATGGACCATGCTAAGATACTCATTCTCTTGGAACCAACAAGGCTAGAGATTCGGTGCCTACCTATAGTGCGGTCTCCAATAACCAGTCATCGTCAACTATACCGGTAAGTCAAGTATAGGTTTTCGAGATCGAGCAACCAGGAAGGAATAATAGTAAACGTTATTAATGGCGTGAACTATATCCACCTACATCATCAGATCGGATAATATTAACACCAAATTTTTGGAGGCGGGTCTGGACTGTGTAATTCATCCACAATGATTGGCTCACCTTCGATCCAGTATATCAGGGTCTACATTTTGCTACAATACTCCTAGATTGCTAATACAAGCAGAAATATGGAATGAGATACATTGCCTAAAAGCAGCACACCAAGAAGCTTTTCGTATGCTTGATTGGTGCACATATTCCATATCAATTAGCTGTATATTTACTACCTCCAAGATGAGTCTGTTTATGCACCACAGATAAAACTATAACAAGAGAAGAAGCAATTCCGGATCTTGGATAGCAATCATTCCCAGTGTAAATCAACTGTACCGCTCACAGGAGGGAATTAAATACGAGGATTGATACCATCTTCTATGCACATTATTCGTGTTGCCCGCAGGCAGATTCAGTACAGTGCCATTATGTACCGCTTATTTTGTCCCCCCATTTTTACGCTTCCATCAACAACGACTTTTTATCTCCCCCCACATTAACTCTCCCTCTCTCTCATACAACCACAAGACGCTGAGTACATGTACCGTCGTCTCTTTGTCACAATGGCCGAATCAGCAGCAAAGCGCGTCAAGACCTCGGGCAATGGCCCCCTGATCGGAACTCACAGCGGCCACTTCCACGCTGATGAAGCCCTTGCCGTCCACATGCTTCGTCGTCTTCCTGCCTACCGCGACGCCGACCTCGTCCGTACCCGCGACCCTGCTGTCCTAGCTACCTGCCACACCGTCGTCGACGTCGGTGGAGAGTACGATGCTGAGAAGCGCCGCTTTGATCACCACCAGCGAGGCTTCACCACTACCTTCCCTGGCCGCCCAACAAAGCTTTCCAGTGCCGGTCTGGTCTTCCTGCACTTTGGCCGTGCCATCGTTGCCGAGCGCCTCGGACTATCTGAGGATTCTCCCGATGTCGAGTTGATCTACAAGAAGCTGTATGAGAACTTCGTTGAGGCCCTCGATGCCCACGACAATGGCATTTCCGTCTACGACCCCGCTGGCATTGCCGCTGCCGGCCTCGAGAAGCGTTTCAGTGAGGGCGCCTTCGGTCTCGGTGCTGTGGTTGGACGTCTGAACCCCAAGTGGAACGACCCTACCCCTTCTGACCCTGCTGAGGCTCAGGCTGCTGAAGATGCCAAGTTCAATGAGGCCAGCAGCCGCATTGGTGAGGAGTTCGACCGCGATCTCGACAACTACGCCGCTTCGTGGCTACCTGCCCGCACTATTGTCCAGGAGGCATTCAACAAGCGTACACAATACGATGAGCAGGGCCGCATCCTGGTTCTCGAAGGCCAGTCTGTCCCCTGGAAGGATCACTTGTACACTCTTGAGGACGGCACCCCCTCTGTTCTCTACGTTCTATACGCCGAGAAGCCTGAGCCTAGTGCCAAGTGGCGCATCCAATGCGTGCCCGAGAGCAAGGACTCCTTTATGAGCCGAAAGCCACTCCCCGAGTCTTGGAGAGGCTTCAGGGATGCTGAGCTCGATGGCATCAGCGGCATTCCTGGCTGCGTGTTCGTCCACGCGGCTGGTTTCATCGGTGGAAACAAGACCTTTGAGGGTGCCAAGGAGATGGCGACCAAGGCCCTTGAGGGTTAAATTACGAGCTATACAGTCCCAATGTTGTCTGCATATTTGACCACCCCTACAAGGCCATAAACGGATGATGGAAGTGTAGGAAATACTACATGTGAACATGAAGAAGAAAAAAAGGAAATAGAAAGGCTGCTTTGGAAAACGAAGCAGGTAGCTAAAATACCAAATGAACATGATGACTCTGCGCGGAGAGGGTGATGTTTCTCTCATCTCCCGCTATCAAATAACCTAGCCTATCTGATGGTTTCAGACTGAGATATGTTCCCTTCGTGCGTGCGAGCTAGATTGTCTGCCAATTCCCAAACGCCAACTGTGCGATCCTCGCAAATCGTCAAAACTGATATTGCAATCCACTGTAAGTCCACACACGAGACTTCGTACAAACCACCATTTCGTGTTGTGCATGATGAAAAATAAAAATGATGAAAAAAAGACCATGTCGTTGTTCCTATTGCAGCCGCATGTTTTTTCGCTTGTTATTACGAATGTCCTCTATCTTCGGATGGGGATACCCTCGCCGCCGGCGGCAACGGGCTCAGGAGCAGCAGCAGCAGCAGCGTCTGTGCCCTGGGTCTTGTCGGCATCGTCTCCCTGAGTCTCGTCGACGCTGGTCTCACTCTTGAGGAAGCTGCTCTCCTTGATAGGGCTGCCGGCCTGGATGCCGGGAACGGAGCCGTGGTGCTTGGGGACGTTGGTTCCGGAGCCGTTCACCGGAGAGGAGAGGTGGGGAATGTTCTCCGGGACGGGGTGCTGAGAGCCGACGGCACCAGCGTCAACGCCGTCACCCTTGCCGGCCTTGGACATGGCATAGTCACCAGAGTCGAAATACTTGCGGTCCTTAAGATGCTTGGCGAAGTGGTCGGATCGGGAGGGCAGCTTGCCGTAGAGACGGAAGAGACGCTGTTCCTCGGGAGTGAGTGACTATAACGCAAGGGAGTATCTCGTTAGCAAAAGAGTCGAAGAATGCTTATGGGTGATATCGGTGTAGAGGCTGTAGTGAGTGAGCGGCATTGACAGACGGATTTTGAGTGTAGGTTATCGCGGGCATTGAGTCATGAATAGAGGGGAGCTTGAATCTTCTGAGGTTACTTCCTTTCCTTAGGGCAGCTTACCTTGACGTCGACCTTGTTCTTCTGGTGAGGGTTCATGGCGAAGGTGATTTGTACTGGAACACTGACGTTGTAGTTGAAGGACAAGGAAATGCAGTGCTGCTCTCTTTTGTCGATATGGTGCAGTGCAGTGCAAAGCGGTACGGGTACGGTCAAGCGTCGTTTTGAAGGGATCAAGTCTGAGACTGGCGGGGGTTGTTGGAGGAGCCACAGGGTCGCAAGTCGTGGTAGGGGATCGTGCCTGATTGGGGGGCTGAAGAGCAGTTGGGTATGATGTATCTGAGAGCCTGAGAGGTCTACTCTGTAGTGGGGTTACATGGATATACCTTCCATAGCAGCTTAGGTGGTTGGCTGGCTACGGCTGGCCGCTGGCCGCTGGCAGATCCAGAGTTGGCTGCCCGCCGTATGAGGATAGCGGGGTTAGGCTTAGAGGAATAACACGTCATAAGTACATGGGCTGAAACTCAGGATGGCGTGGTGTCAGTTATGTATTATCTCTTTCCATACCTCCTTCGATATCCACTGGATGACAGCGAATTATATCTAAGCAGCAGTATGCCGTGCAGAGCCTCGTTGTCCAGTTATTACTGACTGACAAGTTTATGTTATCGCTTTCACGTGTGCATTGCATGTTGTGACCTGGTCTTACTGGACCTCAACGTCACTTATTCCAGCGCCCAGTATCAGCGTCTGATATGCTTCCACGGTGCGTCGTACATGAACTGTATGAATGACAACAATGCTGAATCATCGGCTTGAACCATACTGTGCCAAGCACCACGCGTCAGGGGGGAGCAATCGCAATTCAGGCACAATCGTCGCATAGATTATGTCTATCACCCGAGACATGTGCTGCTCTGTGCTGTGTTTTTATCCCAGCACCACAGAAATACCAAATCAGAGAATTTGGAAGCCGAGAACAGTCTGATCGTGAGACCCTGTTTATTTGCTTTACTAAAACATCATCCGTATAGTGTTCAACAAGATCGTCAGGGACTAATTCTGTCCCCTGATGGGATGCATTGAAGTTAACATCCATTGATACCCAGCGCATAGTCGTCAAGTACCGGGGTCCCTCGAGAGAGCCATAATTGGGCATCCGGACCCGAAATAGTGGCACTAGCAGGCCTGCCGCGCCCAGGAAGCTATATCTTATCCGTTGGTAGAGCATGACTATGCTGAGCAAGCTTGGATGATATCGAGGGTATCGGTGGAGCTTGCTGATGCCCTGGGTAAGAGGGTGTGTTGACTGAGTGAGCTTGATGGGATTCTGACGTTTGTCAGTGTGTCGTAGCTTTGCACACCTCTCTTGCCCTTACTTGTCTCTTTTCTCTTTATTGGCACTGGAACGACAACCAAAAGATTGTTGTAAGGGAGTGTGTGGTTGACTGGCTGGATTGGTTCGCCTCGATAAACACATGAAATGCGGCTTGAGCTGGGGGTACATCGCTCACATGGCATCCTCTCTAGTGCCATGGATCATCCCATCGAACTAGGAACGGAAGCCAACATACTGCAATACCACAGACACCATCGCCGGCATTCTATCTCCGGTCATGCTATACGATGTTGCGCTGTGTCTCCGTGTTGTTGCTGGGGTCTCTTTTCTGTGTCGCCCAGTCATGCCGTCATGCTGTATTCGGTCTCCCCAATGTTACAACTTTCCCCTGAGGTACGTACCGAGATATTGTGTCATGACGACTTGCCATTTTCTTGCTTCAGCCAGTACATACCATAATGTCGATCTGTCGATCGAAGGGGAAATCAATGAGGCACGCGGCACGCCTCTTGAATTCTGAGCTCTGAAATCCGGACGGATGCCAGCTAAAGATGGCCTTCTATGCAATAGAGTTCGGTTTGCTGGCTCGGCCGGAAGCTTGATGGCCCCCCGCAGCCGAAGCGGCTGCTAATGCAGAGATGCGGTACAGTCCTGTAAGAGTACAGCAAGCTCTCGGTGGCTTGTGGCAGACTTTCCTGACTGTGACTTGAAAGTTTGAGGGGCCTGCAATATCGGTGCCAGTGCATGATTTCGTCGGCAGTTGATAACAGCGACCTTGGAGTACCACATACCCGCCGAACTTGACGAGAAACCAGGCCGTCTCTGGTTCACCTTGAACGCTAATGGCAAAGTCTTGTGCCGACCACAAGTGATGTTTTGCAAGACTAGCTTTTAAGCAGGGGGGCTGGCTTTTACCAGCTATACCAGAGGACTGCGCTCCACTCCTTGACGTTGGTGCAGCAAGTCCTGAAGATGATGATTCCCATGATTTTCAAATATGAGAATCAGGAGATCGATGGTTTGGTAAGTCAGTCAACATGCTGAGATATGAGGTAAATCGAGGGTGTTGTGTGATATAGCACATTTGTTGCATGTTGCAGAATCGTACTGTCGAGTATGGTACCAATCAAACACACTGCACACGTTTTCCGCATACCAGTTGCACCTTGTTGGTTACATACATACAACTGGGTAGTGCCGCGTGACTCGTGAAATGGCTCTAGCCGGTTGGCTCTCTGGTACCACATCTCAAAGAGAGATCTAGACCTCAGTTGGAAGAAACGATCACCAATGAAATATTCTGGAGTTGTATGACCCGGGGTAAACTATTTCCCTGCACCGGACCTGCTGACCCAGCCGATTTTGTATGTAGTTACTGTTGATCTTGTGTGAGTTGAAACAAGCTCACATTGGATCTGCGGAATCGACCAAGTGCAACGGATCCAACACGACGGACATAACTCGGATATGTTTGTTCTGGAATGAAGCAATGGATGGATGACGGCATAGAATTGGAGTCCGGCAGTCCAATCAGCCACTGTAAGTGGGATGTGGCGACGGTAAGGTAGGGACTCTGGGGAAACGAGATGCATGTTTCATATGATTCTTCTTCTGTTCTGGAATATGCGATGGAATAACGACGGGGTCAACCCGGGCAAGTACAGTGTCGGCGGCGTGTTTAAGCTTCCTACGGGCTGTGTATCAATGCATTGGACGTTTCTGTGACCGGTTCCTTAAAGTTCCTGTATCTTTTGTTATATGCACAATTGTCTTGGTTGCTTGCGGCTGCAGAATTACCGACAATCTAATGTTATGGCCTGTGGGTTTGCGTACGATCAGCTGCATGTAGGAATCATTTGCTTAGCAATTCGGAGATGCTATTGTAAGCATAACGGCTTTCGGTTACACGGAGTTGTTTTGGCGTCGGATTAGAACAATTGGAAAGGCTGGCTTGTACCCAATGCCGACATGAGACCTGCAAGTTGATACTGCATAGTAAGTAATAAGCCAGGCGACGTCTCAGCAATGGGTTGGTTTAGTATAATCATTATAGTAGTACCTAATGGTGATGTGATACGCTGAAAAGGTGAACAAATCCCATTACATGCCTGATGGTCGTCCGTCTACCCTGGACCTTTAAACCGCTCAAGATTGCCGGCTTTGGTCCGGTCTCTCGTCCCCATTACAGTTAGCGCGTGATGGCATCATCTGGCCCTTGTCCGATTTGATATTTTTCAGTCGATTTCTAAGCAGAAAATGCGCTCCGCTCCGCTTGTGATGGGATGGGATGCGATAGAACAGCCATAACAAGTCAAGAGGAGAGAAAGAGTTTGACAGAGTAGAAAATGAAATCGGATGATAAGAACATAAACTAAAACTACTTGTCTCATTGTTTCCACTTGAAGGTCCACTGTCGACTTCCAAAGATAGGACGGACGATTGCTGGAACTGTTCTTCTTTGGCACTTTTCTTTACTTTGACAACGGACAACCCCGCGGAATTGGACTTGATCTCGATTCCGGCAAACACGAAAAGAATAATAGTACGATACAAGTGCAATACGTGGATGATTTATTAAGCTTCTCCTTCTTAAAGTAGGTACTCTTCTTCCTTTATTTTGCGGAGGCAGTCACACTTCCGTTGTCTCCTTCCCTGCCTACCTACTGATCGACACGGACCGTTACTCTTTTGCATTTGACATTTGACGTTAAAGGCTTTCTTTCCTTTCTTTTTTTGTCAACACCTTTCGGGTCGTCGCTCGACTTTTATTGTTACTATTATCCAACATTGATCGACCGGCCTTTGGTCTTTGGTCTTTGCCTATTTTTCTCTTATTTTATTCCGCGAGAAGAAGAACATTGGAATACCACTAACTGATAAGAATACTCCTCTCTGGTTATCTTAAAGTTCCCAATCAAAACAAAGAAAAAAGTTCTTGCTCTTTACAACAAACCCCGAGACTCCGACATCCATCGTGGGGAAAGGATATCTCTGCGCAGGAAAAAAAAAGACGACTTTTGTTTTACTACGCCTATTTGGCGCCCACCTGCCGATTTCGCTTTAACTAAAAGGATTAGTTATATACCTCGGAACCGAATTGTCATACATTATATCCATCGAGGCACAGTCTTTGACCTAGACCAAAGACTCTCATCGCTTTACCCGAGTCTCTCATCTTGTCTCATTAACCGGATTTCGTCATTTTGAGCAAATCTTTCCGAATACCTATCTACCGATTAAATCCAGGTCGCCGCGGTTAAGCGACTCTATAGGCTCTGGGCCCGAAAATTCCATCTTCATCCTTCTCGCAAACCTCACTCCTTCTCTCATTATGGGCCTCTTGTAAGTCTCGATGACATGTGTTGTAACACCACTTATGGGAGAATATATACACTGACATGACCTGACCTCAGAGCTTTGGGAACGGCCCTCGACTGGCCCGATGCCAAAAAGCTTGCCCCTCAAGTCAGAGAATGGGGTATCAAGGTAAGTCACTCGCTCACTCTCTTGAACTCTTAGACACTATGCGCGAATAGTTGTATAGGTAGCAATGAATAATGTCACAGATTGCTGACTTTCCCTTGTACATTTTAGCAACTGTTGGAAATATGGAACAAAGCCAAGGGTAAAGAGCGTGATGCTCTTCTCTGGGGTGATGAGGTTGGTCGTGACCGTCAATAATTTGAGACCAATTCACTGACAACTTTGACAGGTCGAGTATCTTGTCGTGGTTTACTCCGAGGACAACCAGCGAGTGCTGCTGTCTCTCCGCCAAGCACAGATTCTTGAAGCATTAGCCGCCGATAAAGACCTCGAGAAGCAAGGCGGTTGTGTCCCAGAACTTCAAGAGCCGATCACAACTGAAAAGAAGACGTAGGACGAGAACTGTCTCATGTTTAGGGTGTTCCCGCTGACCATTATCCAGGGAAAGAACCATTCCTGTTTTTCACCCTGAGTTTGGTCGCTTTATGTTGGAAGCCACTCCAGGTAAACCTTGGGGTATCGGCTTCAAGGAACTTCTCGATGTGGAGCCTGACATGAAGCTGCGGAGGAAGATTGCCAAGGAGCACATGCTCTCCACAGAGTATCCTATTACATTGACTACTTACCCCCAGATCGGCGTTCCTGGCCAGTTCACCGATCCTTATTTCCCGCCTTCGGGACCCCGTCTCCGCTCTCAGTTTGTCCCGGATGAAATCGCCAACCCCCATATCAGATTCCCAACTCTAGCAGCAAACATTCGTTCTCGGCGAGGCCGCAAGGTCCAGGTTAATGTTCCTATCTTTCATGACAAGAACACACCGAAACCCTGGAAGGATCCCACCGTGAACTTTGACAAGCATGACTGGCCCGAAGACGACGATGTGCGGAACGGAGCTGCCCCTGACGACTTCATCCACATGGACGCCATGGCTTTCGGAATGGGCAGCTGTTGTCTCCAGATCACCTTCCAGGCTAAGAACATCACCGAAGGACGAATGCTCTACGACCAACTGAGCCCTCTTGGTCCCATTATGCTGGCCTTGACTGCCGCGACACCCGTATATAAGGGCTTTCTTGCCAACACAGATGTGCGATGGAACCAGATTAGCCGCGCTGTTGACTGCAGAACGCCACAAGAGTTGGGAGAAGAGGTATGTGATTATCCTGCACTTGCAAACTTGAGGAACGTTACTCACACCGATATAGCCTCTTACGGAAGGTGTCAGGAGGATACCAAAGTCGCGATATGCATCCAACTCGACATATATCGCCATAGATCCACGATTGAGAAACGAGTACCTCGATCCCGATCTGGTATACGACTCGGACATCAAACGTCAACTCCTCGAGGGCGGCATGGACGATCGCCTGGCCACCCATTTCGCTCATCTCTTCATCCGTGATCCTATTGTCGTCTTCGAAGAGGATCTTCAAGAGTTGGATCTCAACAAGACGGACCATTTTGAAAACATCCAGTCAACTAACTGGCAGCATATGCGATTCAAGCCGCCACCCGCTGACAACAGCATCGGCTGGCGAGTCGAGTTCCGCTCTATGGAGATCCAGATCACAGACTTTGAGAACGCCGCCTTCTCGGTGTTTATGGTTCTAGTCACACGTGCAATTCTGTCGTTTGACCTGAACTTTTACATCCCCATCAAGAAGGTCGACGAGAACATGGAGCGCGCGCACGAAGTGGATGCCGTCTTGAAGGAGAAGTTTTACTTCCGACGTAATCCTTTCCCTAGCCGCCCCTCTAGAGCAAACACCACGTTTGGCGACGACAGCCGACCCGGATCAGCTCATCCTAGTCGACCGCCATCCCCTGGTGGTCCTGTGGAGCACGAGTTTGAGGAGATGACCGTTAACGATATCATCAACGGCTCAGAGTCGGGCGAGTTTCCTGGCCTAATCCCCATCGTCGAGAGCTACCTCGATAGCGTGAATGTCGATGTCTCGACCAGATGCCACCTGTCCACATACCTTGATCTGATTTCTAAACGAGCGAGCGGAGAACTTGACACCACAGCCCGATGGATTCGCAACTTTATCGATGTCCACCCTAAATACAGTCATGACAGTGTCGTCAATGATGAGATCAACCATGACCTTATCGGCGCCGTCATTGCCATCGGTGAGCGAGAGACGGCCGGCCGCAACTTTGCGGGGCTTGGCATCCACGGTCTCGAACGATTGCTTAACGGCTTCAGAGGGGGTTGCGGCGGCGGATCAAGCAACGGCTCAAACGGGAACTCACACGCGGCAGAGACAGAGGCTATCAACGGCTCCCTCAAACGAAAGAGTGAGTGGATCGATGGCCAAGAAGTGATGGCATCGTGAAACGAAACAAACCAAAACAAAACTGCACTAGGGTCGGAGTTTTTGGCCCCCCCTTTTTTGTTATATACTTTCTATCTTTGATCATAATGAATGCACTTAGAAGGAGATGGTGTGAAGCTAGAAGAACAGATTTCAGGTCATGTCAATGCTGTACTATCTTGGCTTTCTGGCGGGCTCGGTTGAGACACGGCACAGTTGTTGTTGTTGTTGTTGTTGTTGTTGTTGCTAAAGGCTACGATAGACGAGCATATCACACATCCAAAAAAAAAAAAAAAAAAAAAAGAATATATTTACTTGGATTCGATACACTAGTGTCAGTGTTGCTGTCTCAATCTCAGTAGCATGACTCGTCTGGATTGTTTGAGCATAGAATCAAGTTCACTCATATGAGTTGAAGCACTATCAGGCTCTGAACAGTCAACCGATATCTTACTGATAGTGCCTTCACAGTGAACTTGGATAGTAGTTCTCGGACTCGGGTCTCCTCCTAGTTAGCCTGGTGATAGTCGGAATCTCGATCAATTCATGCTGCACAACACAATCGAAAGTGGCTTGTCAGGGGTTTCAAGGGCAGGGACTTATCTCGATAAGTGTCAGTCAACATCTGTGCGCTCGGAGTTTTCCCCCATTTTCAAGTGAGCTATTGCTATGTAAGGACTCACGAATTCCATGCAGGAGTCAAAAGTAAAGATCAAACTAAACCCGAGCGTTGGGGCCTAGTAAAGTGCTCTAGTATTGAGTAAGTATGTGAGAGGAACTCAACTCAAACTCTTAGGAACTCTCAGCCGTGTTTGTCGTGCCGTGCCGCAGACTAAAAGCGAATCCCACAGCCCCTTCTAGAAACGAATGACATGGTTCTAGGTTTACTCGTTTCTTTGTTTGATAGAGACAGTCTTTCTTTGAGTTGTGGCTTTTCCGTTTTGCTTTTTTAGCTCTCTGCCCTTGTCCCTCGCTTTGCCTTGTCCAGTTACCCCCTTTTCAGCTGGAATTTTGATAGAGATTGAATAAACAGAGTTGGAAACCAAAATCAGGTCATGACTATTCGACATGTCCCATGAGAGTATGACAGTTCTGACAAGACAAGTGAAGGGTCCCCTGACCGGTCATGGCGAAAGGGTCTAGCGTGGACCGGTGAGATTAAATGTGCTCGCCCTACGTCTTGACATGATATTGAAAAAGAGACTTGTCATTATCGACAGAGGCTTAGCCTAGTCTCGGTTTTTGAGGCTGTTGCTGTCTTTGCTTTTCCCGCTTAACGACGCTAGGGGCGTTGATGATCTGTAATATGGTACGCACAGATGTTAATTATCAGAATTACTTTTCTTCATTTTCAGGTATGTGAGAATGTGTCATGCTGGGAAGAAGTTCAACAAGGGGTTGGTCTAGTTAGCCGCAGTAGCCAAAGATCTTCAGAGGCAGGGAAACAAGATTAGTCTGTCAAAACGGCGATATGATCATGTGAGTGGAAGCGCTAAAGGATAAGTAAGACATTTGTGATAGAAAGTCAGAGACGGACATGGGAGGAAGGAGAAGGACCGAGACATGGTGCAGTTTAACGACATTCGGTGGTCCTCCGATTACGATGCCGATCTGGAGCTAATCTCGGGGCCGACGCGGCTTGGATATGTTAAGACTCAAGCACCGGGTCCGGAAGTTCGGACGCTGGAGAACATGTAAGGTTCAGCATTCCAGTGATAGTATAGTGAAATACCCGACCTCTATTCATAAGAATATCAACTGATTCACCCATCCTTGGCCTCGTTTTGAGTTCCAACAGTGATAGCACTTGGAGATACGTGGGAAGTAGTAATAGGTGATATATTAGATGTGCTGTGATGTACTGATCTTGACTCAATATCCTTGGTCCCTGTCTCTAAACTAACGGGTGTGATCAACAACCGATGCTGGCCGGAATGATATTGGTTCATCTGCATTGTTCGGATACCTATTTTCCGTATTTGCTTACTGCGCTCTACCGCTATGGGGCGACATTCTAGACCCAAGGCTGGCTGAACTAGACTTTAGGAATCGGCGATATACCCGCATATCTTGACAGATCATGTAGATACAGCCGAGGTAACATCGCCTCTTTCTTTTACCCGTGGGAAAATGACATATTCTGCATAGAGTCAGTAGTTCCCGGGCATAACGATAGGGAAACCCAGGAGATATACTGTCCAATCACATAGGCGACTTCTGTCTCACAACTAGGACATAGTAAGCCCCAGCCCAGATTTTATAGACCGACATCTCACTTCTCTTGTTTCCCATCACACGCCCTTGGGTCTAACTGCTGTGCAATTGCCGAGGCGAGGCACACGCCGCCATTCCAAAGTGGGCATCAAGTCTCAGACATGGCGGTTCGATCTTCGAGTAGATCTTGTGGTGGCCTGATCGAAGAAACTGGGCGTCTAAACTAAACCTGGACTAACTCAAGCCATATTCACACAAGGAAAATAAGAAACGGTGCTGACCCAATGTAGCAAGGTCTCTTTTTCTTCCGTGAGCCGCTGTCCCAGTGTCCATCTTTTTGGTGTTGTGGATCGTATCAGTTAGTTAGTTTGTCTTTGACTAGCCACGGAGCATATCCGTTATTATTCTAGCTGACTAGTTATCCAGACCCTACATCGATCTCGATCAGGAACGGGTTGTTCCAGGTATGAATGACATGACTCTGTCATGTCAGTATGTGCCTGAATGAACACGGCACATAGCATGCATCCTCTACACGGCTTCAGTCTAGCTTTTAGCTGTCTTGTCTAAACTTGGCAGTTGTGTTTTGACTTTCAACAAAACGGGTTTTGAGAAAAGAAGGAGAAGAAGAACTACTACTGGGTATGACGTCTCCGGCAGAAGCAGCTCGGTAGTTTTGTTTATAGTTGGTATCCTCGTTGACTAACATTCCACGCACCATCAAGGTTTTATCAACTAATTACAATGCCGCAGTCTAAGAATGCACGTCAGTCAAAGCTCAATGCCTGAGACGAAGAAAAAGAAAAAGAAAACAAATAAAACCACATGTCCTAATTTCTTCTTCCGATTATATAAGACCTTGGGCTGAGTCAAACCCGCTGCCATGCAACGTCAAAATGCAGGAGGACAGCAACTCTATCCAACCAAGTGACTTTAAACTAGAACATGAACTTCTATAGCCGAGAAACTCTAGTACGCAGCCGCCACCTGAAAGGATCTCCTGTCAGAATACTACGGCGGGAAAAAAGGTAGTCGGCGATAACTACGTCAACCAGTCACATTCCTCAGGTAATCCATCCCTGTCTCGAACGACCCTTGACCTTTGGTCTCACCATTTTCTTACCTAGCAAATATCTCCTAAGCGGACGTCCGATTAATCTTCCCTTGCATTGTTCGTCTATCGCCCTCTTTCTCCATATGGTTCAGCACCTCGTGCTGCCCATGTCTAGTGACATCCTTTGAGCCAAATATACACACACTCTCCCTCTGGCCCGGGTCAAAAAGGGAGGATGGCTGAGGCAAAGACAGCCTAAAATAAAAACCAAGTTAGACCAAAAGACCCTTGCTCCTCGGGTGTAGGATACCACGTGGCTGTGAAGGGCCCGATCCCCTTGGCTTTTGGCTGGAATGACGGCTGTTGAAGGGTCCCTAGAATGAAACAAGGGTGACTGACAACGCCTGGGAAATAAACGGCTGAATTCCATACCGAGTCTGTCAACTAATGGTCCGGGGTGCAGTGCAGTAAGTCAAAGAGTGAGTGAGAGAGTGCCCTGGTAGTTGTTGATTTGTAGTTGCACAATTACGACATCTTTCATAGACGATGATCCCCAATTCAAGCCTGGGTCCTGAGAATCTAGACTTTATAGCCATTCGTTCTACTGCCATGTCTCAGTCAAAAGCAGGCCTTGAACTCTTTGTGGAGGGGGCTGTTTGGTTGAGGCCATCCATATACCCAGCCGAATATCCACCCATCACATTTAAGCCAGCCGATACATCGCAATACAAAAGTCAACCGTTTTATGAGTCTCACTGTAATGCACAATACACATGGTTCGAATGACGCCCCGTCAGTCTCACAAATTCCAAACACATACAAAAACAGCGAGCGGTTCTGGTTCTACCAGCCTGACTCTTAAACTAGCTTAGATCCCCATACAGGCAGACCAAGCCACATGGATGGATACATACATATAGACTCCGTACATGTAATGCCATGTAACGCAGCTGAGGAGAAACCAGCCAAGCACTTGCAGACACGCGGCACAGGAGCACCTTTATCTTGTTCTTGTTCTCGCTGAGTTTGTCTGTGTTACCGTTGCACACAGCAAGGGGGTGGTGTTGGGGGTTCATGCCATGAGGTGAGATGAGATGGTATGATCTGGTAGTTTATATACTCGCCTTTATGTGCTACGGTGCTACAGAAAAGAACCTCGTCTATCCATCACATCACATAGAAGGGGGGAGGACCAGGGAAGATCTTGGAAAGACGTGCAGATCGCGTGCTTGCAGCCATCTCTCTGATCAAGTGACACAAGAAACAACGCATACGAGCTCGTGTGCTCCTCTTCCATTGTTAATGGTGCGGGCTGGTATTTTGGGGGGTAGTTCAGGCATCAAGACATGTCTGTCCAGGTCTGGCGATGGCTTCACAATCACTCGTTGATCATTTCTGTCGTGCCTCCTTTGTGCATGCATGCATCGCAGCTCGCTCACCCAGTCACTCACTTACTTCTTCATATATCTGAAGTGTTTAAGCTGAGAGAATACTCATAGATAGATATATCTGATATATGCAACACATGATATTCGCACTAGCAACGCTCTCAAATAGGAATGTGAAAAGCATATCGACCAACAACAACCTGTGTACACCTCTTACAGCTAAGTATTTGTACTACAGTACTAAGTCTATCCAGAACAACACCAACACCACAACTCAACATAACCTCTGTACACATACACATGCACGCACGTTCCCGTGTTCGATGAGCTCAAGCAGGCTACCCGTCGTTAGATCTCCCACTCGTGCCTTGATTAGCCTCCTTTCCCGTCCTCGTCTCCCATGTGCGACCCTTTGGCTTCCGTCCAACTGTCTCTGTCGAACCATTGTATTTGATCTATTCGTCCTGTCTTGTTTTATAGGTCATCGCCCGTAGTCATGAGTTGGCACTCGCTACCTATTTTCTTCGTCACCGTTGTTATCTGAGGAACTGTTCCATGTCCTTGCACACTACATGTTTTACTTCATTTTCATCGATATAAATAAATTTACTTACTCTTAGGTTTGAGTAAATTGTTAAGGTAACATATAGATCGATATTATGTACGTATATCACATACACACATGTACACTGCGACTGTACTGTAGATCCTATCAGCCTACTTGCATGGTGAGGGTGTTGATTGACCTTGCATTTCTCAAGAGTGGCCAATCAACACTCCCTAATCTTTCAATAGTTTCTCTGTCGATGCCCAAGTGGCAAACATCTATACTAAATCCCAATCTCAATTTCAATCTCAATCTGTCACATCTGTGTTCGGACTCTTTGTCTCAGCAACCATCGTCTCGGCATCGGACCGCATGCCACACACACACTTGTCACTAGTTCTGCAGGGACGTTCAAGGGTGCATGTATGTACGGATGCATGTAGGCACGAGTGAGTCAGTGATTATCCAGTCTTGTCATGTTCACTTTGTGATTTCTTCAGCCACCACTAATCTCAAAAGTCGTTGTTGCTGAGTCCCCTGTCTTTGTCTGCATCGCTCTAAACGACACACAGGAACCACGGGCTCTTCAATTTGCTTCTCTTCGTGCCAAGACTATTCATCTTGGGTACATGCCATAAAACCTTTGTAGCGATTTTCTTCTCAATTGTCAGTCCCATGTAAAAAGCATTTCCTTCCAACGACCATAGCCAACACCTCAGTTTGGTAAATCTACCATGATTGCTCTGCGCTATACTCCTCCATGATCCAGATGACTTCTCCACCGTTTGTGTGGCCCAAGAAAACTCTTTTGTCTAGAAATTCAAATTTCATCTCTCTCTCTCTCTCTCTCTGTCTCCCCCCATAAAAAAACTTCCCAAAGCCACACCCACTAACATCGTTGGTTGGGGTGTGTATAATAAGACAAACGCCTGATATGCCGCGAATCCTTGCTGAGAAGCCCGAGGTATCCGAGTTGTAAAAACGTATATACAAAGAACGACGCAAAGTCGTCGCTCCAAAAGTTGGGTATTAATAAACGTGAATGTTGCGTATATGTATCTGTCGAGGGTGCGTGTATCTGCCATTGACTGGAGCAGTCCCATATACAAATCGAATTGTCTCTTGTCGATATCCCTAACATGTGAGGTGGCTCATTGTCGGTGGGCCTCTTCAGGTTTGGGGCGGATGGATCTTGCCTCGAGTTGTCGTTTTCTCTCAAGCTTGGCGTAATGAAGTCCGCACGCATTACACAGGGTCCTTGCGCCATCGGGCCCGCGTCGCCATTCCGGAGTATCGATTCGGTTGCAGCTGTGGCATCGTCCTGGGGGAGCAGCGCGCTGCATCTCGTCAGCTTCTATTCTATCACGCGTTAAATCATCCTGCCTGACTTACTCCTCGTCTCTTTTTCACTTCTGTAATGCCGTACTGTGGCTTCATTCCATCTCCATACATATTCACATCGTGTTCTTCCTCATAAGGACCCTTCATCTTGGCTCCTTCTCGAGCTCGTTCGTTCTGAATTGAAGTTTGTACGAGATCTCGCACTTGTTCCAAAGAACGTTTGACAAGCTCAATGTTGCTAAGCATATCGCTGACTTCGCGTTCTGTAGGTAATCGAGCTGGAATGGGGTGAGCGCCGTGCTGCTCCTGTGCGATTCTGCTGTACGCTTCGGCAAAATTGAAAATGGTACGAGACGACGAGCCGATCTAGATAATGTCAGTGACATCCAGCATTGGTGCAGAGTGGATAAGTACTTACTCGGCTCAGCGAGTCTTGATAGCTCCAGCTCTCAAAGTGCCTGTCAACCGTAACTTCATACCTGGCTCGGGCAGCATATTCAGACTCCTCAGCGTGTGGTGGAGGCGCCCGGGGGTCGTATGGCCCAGAGGTGGGTGGTGGCATTGCGTGTCTTGGGGAAATAGGATACGCAGGAAGAGGCATCTGCCCAGGAGGCAATTGACCGGGCTGGTATGCGACAGGAGCGGGAGGAGGCGGCGGCGGGTGCGAGTAGACACCATTAAGAGGGTGATGGGGTTCAGGATGCTTCTGCTCAGCGTGGTGATGCTGAGGAGGCAGATCAAGCTTGGCTGGAGGGCTCTGGCGACGGTCAGAGACGGGAGGAAGTGATGGGCGACTGCTGAAATGTGGGCGGGGCGAGTCCGAGAACGCAGGTAGGCCATCTTGTCGAGGAAAAGATGATGTCGGGTGAAGAGGCTGAGGAGAAGAACGCTTCTCAGTTTCAGGGAAAGATCGAGGTGCCGGTGCAAAGGGCGATGGCAGACTCGGGGCAGACTGGAGACCAGGCGCATGTGCGACAGGGTATGGTCCAGGCTTGGTGCCTTGAATGACTTCCGAGATGGACGGAAGCGATTGACGATTTGGCGGCTCTTGATCGTCTGCGTGTTTTCGAGGTTCAACGGAAGAAATCATGTTGGATATGCTGGCGGCACCCGAGTTCGATTGAGAATAGCTAGAGAAAGGCGGTTGTTGAGTTGGATAATGGGCGGACGGAGCGATGAGCGTTGCCGTTGCCATGGCGGGAGGTTCTCGATATGATGGCCTGTCGAGAATATCCCGCGAGTAGGAGTGATGACGACGATGATCTGAATATGGCTGATCGGGTTGAGGTGGATGGTGGAGTTGATGTTCTGAATTGGTAGCAGAGTGACGGCTGTAAGAGTAGAAAAGGTGTTAGTTGATATGGGAGGGGCAGACAGAAATATGAATATTGAAGTTGGGATTCAAACGGACCTTTGCCTGGCTCCAGAGTCAGCCGCTTCCATAGCGGATCTGGTAATTAGTAACAATGACTTGGGACAGTTTTAAGGCCGTAGATGCATCTGACCTGGCTAGATCCGGCTGGGGTGTGGTTTGATGGGCGAAAGAAAACAGTAGCACGGAATGACGGGGAGGGGGGTGGTAAAGAACCAGCTCCTGGTGCTAGGGGAAGTAAAAAAAAGAAAGCCAGGAATGGGGTCGACACGGGACTAGGATAAGAGATGTGACAATGGGCTCAGGTGAGGATTGGCAATGGGGTGTCAAAACGGGGAGGGGGGACCGATGAGGCGAAATGAACAGAAGCGAAGAAGAAAAGAAACAAATAATACCAGACCAGACCAGGTCAGGGGGGTGGGTAGATCTGGCGTGCGATGGACAAGCGACAAGGTCCCTCGTGGTGGCGCTGAGCGGGACAGTAGCAGGGGGTTGCGCCTACTTAGGTCCTGTCCTGGTCGGGATTGGATTTGTTCTGGCGGACACACAGGGGCCGCAAGACTGGGGCTTGCTTGGGTTGAGTTATTCGAAGGCTGGCTGCTGACAGAGCGCCAAATACCAAGAACTCTCGAGATGAATGAACCAGTTTGATTGATTGATTGATTGATCGATCGATCAGTTGTTGATGCTCGTCTTTTGGGACATAAGGCAAGTGTAAAAGTAGCGCAAACTCAACAGGCGAGCGACTCCCGCGGAATTGGTCCAATGCCCGGGGTCTGGGGACGTAGCACGTAGGTTAGCCCAAGACAGCTCAGAGCAGCCAACGAAAGAATCGGGCGGGTGGAGCTCAGAAATCACGGCACTGGATTGCACCTGTTGGCAACAAAGTCGAAGCTAAGAAATGTGACTGCTGGAAATCCTGAGATAGACGATGCCTTGGGTGGTGGAGGGATTTGCTCGACACGACGTGGACAACACCTGGCGCGCGCGGCGCGAAGCTAGGGGTCGGGACGTAGAAAGGTCGGTTGACCAGAACCTGTACCGACGATGACTCGAGTGCTGGCGTTGATATTGATTGACGATGTCGGTATTTCGAATTGACTTTTGGTGACCACCTCTCGGTTTCGTTTTTCTCCCCTTCTCTCTCTTTGTTCTTTCACAAGTTGCGCAAAATTCTGGTCGAGTGAGGACTAGACTGGGATGGTTTGACCAGCAAGGGATAGTGCAATAATAACGTATTGCACACAGACACGGAGCCGGGCAGCGCGGCCACTAGAATGGCGGGCAAGGACAAATCCTGCTGCTGCTGCGGACGGCGGTGTCTCTGCAGGCGCTTGAGTCAGCGCGGGGGGGCACTGAAAGGTAGCAAGTACGGGACAAGTCGACCAAAGGTGGATAAAAAGGTTGAAAGGTGAGAAAGAGAGATTCGAAGATCGAGGTCAGGGGAAAGCAGTCGGTTATCTCTTTCTTGCTGCGGAAATGTGGAGGTGCGAGAAAGACAGAAGGAGGGAGAGAACGGAGGAGATGGGCAGCGGAAAGAGGAAGGAATATTGCGCAGTTACAAGCTGCGAGGCAGGCCTGGTGGGCAAGGCAAAGCAAGGCGAGGCAAGGTATAGAACGGAAGGAACTGCGATGTGACAGAAGCAACCCAAGCAGTACAACCACCTAAAAATCACCAACTGAGTTACAGTGCATTGCGCTACGAGGAACCAGATGTGAGATGAACGCCTCGATTACCTAGTCGTCGTCTTACTATACTAATTGATATATGTACATGCGTACATGCTATCGAGATATTGTAGCAGGCAGACAAGCAAGCCATAACCTACAATCAGTATTTATTATCTGTGGTCATGCTGGTAAGTAAACGGTACTCTCCAACATCTTTTTATTCCAACACCTGTTGAATCAAAGCACACGCGCATGTTGGAAAAAGCGCAGCCTCCAGCGTGGACACTAATAAAAGGATCGTCCAGTACAAGCAGAACCAGCGACGCGGTTGTTTGTCAGTGATCCATCCAAATCAGCCAGTCTAATAACGCGACGAGTCAGCAATATCATATGAATTGATCGAGGCCTTTTTTACCGTCGAATACACAGAACCTTCCGATAAACAACTTCTTGAAGGATCGGATACCGGTAATCTTACCCCAAAAACGATAATCTTTACGAGACACACAATGTCACAGACAAGTCAATCAGCAAGCGCGACTTTTAGCAAGTATTCTTGATCCCGTCCGTACGGCGTTAGGTCGCGACGCCTGGGGGAAACGGTCACGGATAGAGATACCGCCCGTGCTACAAGGATTTCAAGGTTCGCTCCCACTGGCTAAGGGACACGACGACAGGACGGTATAGGTGGGGAAGGGGGACGATAGGGATCCGAAGAAAATCGATCATGGATGGGTGGGCCATCTGAGAGCAAACAAGGATGAGTGGCCTTGAAGTTGACCAGGGGAAAAAGACTGAAAACCCCATGTTGCTCTAGGGCTGTGGCATATCATCTCTGGCAAGCAAGATCTTAGGGGACGCGCATCTCTTCATGTTCGTCGTCAGTGTGAAAACGTACCTTGGAACTGGTACGTATCCGCAGTCCGTTACTAACATTCCTCCCTGGGGATCCTGATGCTAGAGTTAAGACTAGAGGAAGAGAAGCCGGAGAAAAAGCGAGACAATGATGCACTCTTCACTGCCGTTGCTTCAAAACACCGACCTTGTCATGTTCTGCACCAATGGCTGGGGCATGACGATGGTCTGGCTCAGTAGCGGCTAGGCTTTGGAGATCTCCAATCTCAACTTCTGCAAAATGGTACGACTTCTGGGGGGCCTGCTCCATGGGGTCAGCAGCGGTCTGGTTTGAGTGGTCAACAAGCAGTACGTACCGGAAGACACCCCTGAACCACCCCCCGATGCTTGACTTGTGAACTGGGCGGGTTTTTCTGACGCTGCCGCAAGGGCACGAGCCACCTCAACTCGGTTCCGTTGTTGTTGTTGTTGTTGTTGCTGGCAAGCACACAAGTGCATAGTGATACGCGGTGATAAGCGTAACACAGTGGATGAGTGGTTTGTGAGTGTCGATACTGACGTTGCAGTTAGGACTGGGTGGAATATGTGTCAATATCCTAATGAAAATATCGTTCGTTTGGGATGTTCATGTTGCAGCACTTCTCACTGGTGTTGGACATGAACAATTTGGGTAGCAAAATGGCCACTTATCGACAGGTCACATTTCGATTCGGTATAGGTCAGGTCCCCTGTCGACTATAGGTATCGAACAGTGCAGTTGCATCGCTTGTCTAGCTTGTCTAGCTTGTCCCCTGTAATTGAACAGAGGGCATGAGAGCCAGGAGGGCATGCTAGCTCAAGGCGAATAGGGGCAAAAAGACGGGAAACATTACTTATGACGACTCACATGGGAGATGAACGACGTTGACCTAAAAAGAGGTGGGAACAGAAGTTTTCAAGGCTCAAGTTTATGAAGCCCCAGAAATCAAGATTCGACACTTATTACGTCGAGGAAACCCACGGTCATCAAGATGAACATCTCGACCACAAATGGCCTGCCTGTTGTGAGCCACAACGACGAACAAAGAGTTTTAGGAAAGATGGGCTGCTTTCCAGATGCAGATTGGGTCGGTCCCGATGGATGGGCGGCACCGCAGCCAGGTACGTCAGTGGGCAAGGATCAGGCTACAAGCAGTTACAAGCCCACCTGGCTGCGAGGGCACAGGCAGGCATTTATCTTACCACAAAGTACTTAGCTTTCTGGAGCTGCCTGCCACTCGACACTTTATTTGAGCTTCAGCACGTGTGGCCCGCAGGTCCCTGTGTAAGAAACCCAATTCGAACGGTCCCCCGCGGCTCCCTTCCCGCAGGGATGGTTCATCCGCCACCACGCGAAATCGTCGACTGGCGCCGCGCTGGCGGGTTGTCCATTCACATCGCTAGCAGCGCAGAGATGACCCGCGGGCCTAATCTCTCGAGATCAGACATGCCCTTGCTTAGTGCGCCGCCATGGACGTGTGTGGTGCACAAGTTCGCCACTCTGCTCATACTGACGAGCCAAAAATGAGATGAGATGAGATGAAGATGCGTATGTAGATACTGTAAGATACGTAGCGTCTATACGGGTTCCAGTGGGTTATATGTTCTTCAGATGGCCCAATGTATGTTGAGCAAAGACAGTTGGTTGTTTGGCTACCTTGGTCTGGGTTGTTTTAGCCGATGGTCAATCGTAGATGGTTTTTGACCAGCCAAGGATGTTCCATGGCATGGATTCCTCACCGGCGAAACAAGCCAAGCCAAGCCGAAGCAGATGTTGATAGGCTATTGCTCGAGCTGTGAGCGAATGATCTGGTGATGACTTCCATCGACCTTTCTCCCGTGGAGTTTGACATGGCGAAAACCACTGAACAATAAAGCCGACCTCGTCGGCTCATGTATTGAAGGAAAGCATTACACGGTATGCTTATGACAGATGTCACTGTGCAAATACATACAATATGGTATTATTCAATTGATTTGAATCCCTAGCATCATCCTGGTGTGTAATCGCCCAATTTCCTTTGTAACAAGGTTTCCCATTACTTTCTAGCCTTCCAGAATGATGTATGTAAGAGGCGAGGGCCTGTACATCCTTAACTACTCTTTACATATTTCGTATTTCACTGCGATAGGCGACGATTCCTTTTCGACATGTTTCTCCTGTTCTGATATAGTTCATCTCGTAATTGGGACATTACCATAGCACGATCAGCATAAGGATGAGCGGTTCGCTGCGTCGCATTGTCCGTAAATTAATTACTACGTGCATGTCTCAGAACAACATGGATAGGGTGTCAAATAGCTCTTCGAGTTTTACGCTAGAAGCCCTGGCTGGTGCACTGGCATTTTCTAGACGTGAATAGGTTTTTCGATGTAATCTTCTTGTCCGCCAGGGTCTTGTTCTTTTTGGGGGATCGTATGCATGCGTCACATGGAAGAGCAGATGGTTCTCACCGTAGCATGGGTCTCCCTGGCAGTTAGCTGGGTCTCCTTCATCTGGCATTTTGTTTGAATCTCGTTTGAAGATATTAATTACTGTTTCCAGTCGCTTGGGAAATCCATCGGCTGTGCCGCCGTTGAGAGGGACATGTCAAGTCATGACATGAGCTTAGCTGACAAGGATCAGGGCTCCGTGTTGTTGATGAAGGTTTCTCCCTTCCTAGGCAGTTCTTGCCTTTCACCCTGGCGAAAACGGCCGTGCAGTGCAACTCGATGTTGTGTGACCATGCAGTGCCAGAGGAGTTTTCTTTGCTTTCGAACTGATTACCTATCGATATTGGCTAAGGGACTGGAAAGGTATCTTGTTGTCCCTATAGGCTCTCGGGTGTATCGTTGTTGAATATTTGGTGATATCGAAATCTATGGGTAACCCCGTATTTGGCTATGATTTCCTTTGTCTACCCACATTGCGCCTTGGTGAGGCAAGGACTGGACTGGACCGAATTAGGAGGTATTAGTTGAGATACTGTATCCCGTCCGTCTCCTTCTGGAGAAAGTAGTGACACACGACGTTACGTTGTTTAATTTCGGGGGCTGGCACAAGTCGGAGAATTCTGCCAATGCGATCATCCTTGTGCTTGTGCAAGTACGTAACAATCACGTTTCTACCCGATCAAAAGTTGACTTCCTTTCAGGGATAAGGAATATGGTAAATGGAGCACATAATAACAGAACAAAAATCTATCTTGGACTTGGACCGGGCTGACGGATGAATGGAAAGATTTAGCATGCTTCTAGTGTTCACAGGACCTGATCCAGTAGGGATAGGGCATCTAGTGACCTGAGTAAGTGCGTTCAGGTAAATTCCACTTATTTACCTTGCCGTACAGTACCGGTGGAAGCCCCAATTGCTTCCATTCTGACGGCAGCCAGGTCCTAAAATGTCCCATCTGGTTAGCTTCATGGCCCATCAACATTAAACACTCCGCAGCTATCGAGAGGCGCCATGTAAGCGAGGTTCCCTGCAGGAGGATCTGGCTTTTTTTCTTCTTCTTCTTTCTCTCCTTCTCTTCTCTTCTAGGTTTGCCAAGTTAGTTAGTTAGTTGCTTTTGCTGTGGTATCTCTGTACCTTGAGTCGGCATTTGCCCTCCAGATTCGGCAGATTTTCACATGTGCTGATGGAGGATGCAGGTCATACGTTTTCCAGCACCACGTCGTGAAGCCAGCTTGGTCTTTACCAGGATGCCAAAAAAGCAAATAGCAAAAGAACCTTGTCAAGCAGCGTCTGTACAGTTTCTCATCTGTCAAAAAGTGGCCTCTGGTGCAAGCACTGCTTGTTCACATGTTTGCTCTTCGCCTAATGTACGTACATATATCCCCGATACTAAACTCGCAATGCATGTATATAAGCCCCAGATACAGCGAATAGAGTAAGAGAAATTTCCTCGAAATCGGATTCGGGTCTGAGATGGGCGATCTAAATGACAGGCATCGGATCTTGACATTCGTTTTGCTTGCCAGCCGCATGAGTTTGACCTGATCTTGTGCGCAAACGAGAATTACTCGGCTTGATTGAGCTGTTGCACCGGTCCAAAACGACCGGTAAAGAGGAGACATGTATGTACATGGAGCTAGATATGAAGTATCCTCTCATGTGATGTAACGAATGATGACTTTGTACATACTTCCGCTATGCTGTGTTGTCTGTAGTGTACGAAGCTGTCATCAGCAGTCGTTTCCTTGTTTAAGCAGTTGCATAATCACCCCGCAGGATTTCCTTCGACATTGTTCTATGTATTTTCTTTTTTTACTCATCAATTTGATTTACCATGTCGTTTGGTTCTGCACCTCGCAAGTCCACGACTGATTCGGTTTGTTTTGTTCAAGTAACAAGGGCAAGACAATCGACGACCCCTGTTTAATATCGAGTCAGGTTCGGGAATAAATTGAAGATACGAGTGGAAACAGGGGACTTCTCGCCATCCAGCCCATCGATCCAGGCAGAAGAAACCCCTCTGTTGCCCTTTACTAAAGGACAGAACATTTGGACCTTGGGCATTTTCCAATAATTAGAAACCTGTCGACACAGCCTGGCCCAGCTCAAACCAGCTCAAACCATACCAAATGCAGTTACACAGCCCTCCTTCGCTTCGAAGTGAAAAAAGTTCCAACGGTCGGGATCTAACGTTGGAGATATTAAATCGTCGATTGAGCGCGCTAGGATTGAGAATGCTACAGTACAGTACATGATGGGGTGGTCAGCCAATTGCCAATGTTAAATGTCAAGCAACTGCCTGTTGTTTATTGGCGCAGGGCTTACTAGGCCCGATTACCGTACATGGACGCTGAAAAGGTGTTGTGACACAGACGGCAGAAACGTCCAATGTCGTCAGGGGTCAGATCTCGAACGCTGGAGGACAGAATCCCAGCGGACACGATCATGAGATCCCCACGATGCGGCGTAGCGCACGGCTGGAGCGAGAGACCAACCGGAACCATTGACAGTGAGCCCTCGCCCACCATCAGCTTCAAATCGTGTGCCTCTCGCCAGAGCTAAGCCTTCCCCGGGCAAGCCCATCACACACACTAGACCTGCGACCATCGGGTTAGGCTTTAATGGCCCGGACTGAACGATCTTAGGGTCAGGGCGTGCCAGACCAGAAACCTAGAACATCCTTTGATTGCAACGAGGGCTTGAGAAGTGGCCTGATATCGATCGCACTATGAAACTTATTATTACACGGTACTTGACTTACCGATAGTACAGTACCTGGGTAGCCAGGGGGTCAAGTTTGATCCTTGAAGCACTAACTACTGGATAGATCATAACGTACCAAGTCACTCAGCCTCCCCGACAACGCCTCCCGGCTCGTTGCCTCAGTCGTGCAATTGCTTGCGTCGGTCGCATCGTACTGAACTAGACTAGACTGGACTGGACTGTATCCGAACCGTATTGCATCGTCAGCATGTATGTAATGTAATGAATGTGTGAGGTGCACTGAGCCAAAGGAAAGGGGGTGCCCGACTGATCAAGTTGGGTGAGATATTTGCATATCAGCTTCACGGTTACACAGCCAACTCATCAGACATTCGTGGATCCCTACATATCCGTGATTCTAAGCTGTGGTGCAGTCGTCTCCCATCAGGGATTGGGGTTTCATCAGCGTCAACGACAAGAACGATAGCTTTGAGACTCGCAGTGTACAGTCCGCATCTTGCTCCAATGATGGTGGCATATGGAGTGAGAGACGGGCGGGTTTCCACACACTGCATCAGACAGATCAGATGCGCCCGTCTCAGCTGGCTTCTTCCCTACAGATTACACACATGTCGGTCATGGCCTGGGCCGCGCTGCAAGATCCAGGTACTTCGATCCACAATACCCCAAAGTACTATATCGTATCGACCGATGTTATCCTTTATCCCTACCGACCAGCATTGATCTATTTCCCGTCGTTTCCTGGTCCGCCCGCAAGTCTGACACCAAGAAAAAACTAGATCGAATGGATGACTCCAACCATGTTGCATCGTTCCCTGCAAGCTACCATTTAGGTTACCTATCGTACTGGAGCCATTGTGGTCTCTGTTCGGTTTGGAGGATTTCTGTTATTTTCCGGAGCGTTTTACCAGCCGCCGGTATCCAATGGCGATGCGTTTCACTTGTGATGTGGATATACACTGCCGTTCAATGGGGGGCCTCAGAGGACGAGCAAAGTTGAGTCAAATGCCTGGGCATATCCAAGAGCTACTAACCTACTAAGGTACCGACTGGACTGTACTGTACTGTACTAGGAATGGAACACGTGGTGAACATTGAATGCAGGGCGGACGAACTGCGCTTGAATCCTACTAACTGGCAATATCCCTTGACAAGAAAAGCATACAAAATGGAGATATCTAGTTTCCATCTTTCCAAAAAGAATATTCTGACGTAGTGAAGAAAGCATGGACATTCGAAATCGTATTACCTGGATGTGGATTCGAGCTAGCAAAAGACGGGACAAGCAAAGTCGATTAGAAGCAATGCACGAGATGATAAAAATGACACACGATACTACCTACTGCCGCCATTTTCTGTGCTGTATTGTGTCGTGCTGGCTGCGTAAAGTTGAGCCCTGTACATATGCTGATGCTTGGCCGTTGGCCAAATCAGTAAATTCCACTGTAACAAGGTTGCGCTCCTAAATAAACCCCTGGAAATACAGATCTACGAAATTTACTCTGCTCGTACGGATACTAATGAGCGCATTCTTACTCTCTCGGTGTAGTGCGTACCTCTAATTTACTGCTCTCCTGGGACTTCCAAAAGAGATCTGTTCAGCATTTTTCTCGGTCAACACGCCATTTCTACGCCTTGATGCTTCACGCTTGATGCAACAACAAATCCCAGACTGTTTGCCTTGGTACGTAAGTATGCAGCAGTTCTCTAGACTGGCAGATAAAGCGGTAGAGGCAGAGGTTGCTCTTGACCCTCATATTTTGGTGGATCTTGATTAGAAGACTGGGGCGGTCACAGGCTGGGGTTTCCATGTCTTTTTCGCTATTAGCACCCTGTCTGTCAGTTCGAACAGCTTCATCTTATCCGCCTCTGTCGACCTACCTAGGTATCCTCAATAATAAAAGTCTATGCCGCAAGAAGAAGTAAAATAGACAAAGAGAAAGGAAACTCCGAATTGAGCCAATTATCGACAGTGGGTCCTAAGCGAAGTGTTCGCGTGCCTACTACCTACCTACCTCTTACTACACATTGCCTGAAAGTGATGTCAGGGAAAAGACGGCCGACCTGGTCGGACCTCCTTCCATCACTTCTCAATAACCCTCCTCATACACCATTTCAAACCCCTTGGCGAATCGTGTTCGGAAAATTCCTACAAAACCAAACGCCTTTACGACGTGCAGATCATCGGATGATTTGCTAATATTGATGCCTGCCTGTTAAGATGCATACGGCAATCAATCACCCGTAGACTTGGACTTGGACTCGGACTCGGAGGCAACAGTTCCCTGCTTGGTCATAACATTCGAATAATATGACCCCCTGGTTGGCCTTACTTCTGCGCCAGCTCAACCGCCGCTGATCATCACGAATATCGGAAACCATAAAACTGGTTGCCGGCATGGCTACCCAAAATGTCATTTTGGAGATTCATCACCGATGGATCTCATGCAAGCGCTGTCACCCTGTTTGATGGTTTCAACCCCCGGCTTCACCAGCTTTGCCCCAGCCTTTGCCCGGCCTGCCAGCCTCCTTTGGATCTTCGCAAATCGATCTTTCATTCATCATGATTCCTCAACAAAAAAAAAACCCGCTAATGCGACAGCATCCCGGCCTGGGGAACATTGCGTCGTTGCCTGTCCACACTCTCCTACTGTCTGTTCCTACAGACACAGTACAGTACTTACTTCAACACAGTGATTGGTCCTCGTTCCGTGGTTGCTCTGGCAGATATCTTCAAGACAGGCTCTCGCGTAATATTTGCCGAGAGTCTACCCACATGCGCGCTCCGATGCATATCTTTCACAGTTTGTCACCAAGTGAGCCTAAAATGTAACGGGTGTTGTTGAGATCCAGTTGGCGGCCACCTATCCACCGTACATAATTAACGCAAAGATAGCCAATAACACCCACCAGTGCTTAGTTAACGGCACATCCCGACCGTGGATGTTGACCGCACACGCCCGACCCCATGGCCCAAATGTGTCCGCCCTGCAGCTTTTCGATTCAACGGTCTCGATGATGCACAACGCTCGAAAAAGCAACACATAAACAATGCTTGTCAAGACTCAGCTGGATGCAAGTTTATTATTCTCGACATCTCATTCGTCTTATTTATTTCTGCAGAGACCGACAAGCTTAGCGGCAGCAACAACACATGTCGAGTCATATGGTAATCGTTTCTTCTCCTGCACCATGTTGCAAACCCCAGACTCGATCTGAGATACCACGTCAAAGGGGGCTATTGGCCACATCCTTGTTTGGATAGGTACTCCGTGTTGGGAGCGAGAATATGAGGCCTTCATGGTTCAAGCGCACGATCCTCAGTGTGACAGTACATGCGAACAGGCGGACTTTTTGGCTCTTCGTCCCTTCGAGGGTCATCAACTGCCGAGATCTCGTCACAGGACAACATCCTTACAAATTGAAGCCTCACAGTAGCTGTGACCGCACATGCTGTCACAATTGGTAAGTGGGTTGTCAATTCGAACTCATGGTCGTTCTTATCGTCCCATTACGAGCACTTTTGAGCATAAGAAGACCCGCGCAGGAAGCAATACAGTAATACGGCCCCAAAGCAAGGTCAGCATTTCAGCCAACCCCAGCCGATCGGGGTCATGGTACAATGACGTGGCTATACCTCCTCGGATAACTTACGGAGTACTGTACGGTTAACATTAGATCGATTTGTCGTTCTTGAGTTCACTTTGTACGGCTTGGGCGATCCAATGACCAGGCCATAACCCCGGGGCACTACCAACGTACACACATGTCTACTGCACTGACAACTTCGACGTGCAAGTCCTATCGTAGGCAGTCTATGCATCTTCTCATGTCAAGGGTGGGTTGCGCCTGAAGCGATCGGTGAGGGCTTGCTCTTTGGAGTGCTAGGTCCCCGCTCGGTCAAGGCTCATCAACAACTCATCATATTGAACACTCAGTTGTCACAACACAATTCGTGACCAGTTTGCCACTAGTGAAAGGATGTGTATGTACATCGACACATCTTGCAGGCATGAACGTGTTTAGCCTGGGGGGGGAAAAACCCAGCGACTGAGCATCTGACATGAAGACAGGAAGACAGGAAGACCCAGGAGCAGCAACTCTTATTGAACAGGTCAGGAGAAGCAAGGACAAGGATCCATTTGTCCATCAACACCAGGACGGAATGGCGGGAACCCTGGGATCTGGCTAGATGTGGGGCAGGCTCGACAGCACGATCGTCTGATCCTAGGGCGCCGTGCACTAGTGAGATCCTGCCCGTCCCGCGAACACACCACACCGCTTTCAGCATTTCCATACACCCCTTTTTCACGTCTTGGTCGGGATGGAGTCGATAATAACGCCAATGCTCTTTTCACGAATACTACTACCACTTTGAGTCGACAACAACACGGGCACCTCCTGCATCCATTTCCTTCACCGACCCTATGCTTTGTGCCTTGATTCTGCTTTTGGGGGGATACAGTGAGCTAGTGAGCCAAATCTTGTATCGGGCCCACAGGCGGATGGATCGATCGAAGTGCTGCTGCAATTAGCTCAGCGTGCGTGTCAAACATGCAGCAAGACCCTTGGAATATATCGAGCTTCCTGTATTGGTAAAACGTCGAGCCTGCAACCAGACTAATAGTGTGTACCAACCTCACCCACCGCTGTGGCAAGTCTGCGTCCATTGCGCCTTAACCGCCAGCAATATTAGAACCAAATTTGGCCACAGGCACAAACAACTGCGCGGCTTCAATGTTTTACTGTAATTACCTCCGTCTATCTATGTGTGAACCACAGTTATGCTCTGCTGTGAAACTACAATGTTTGGGTAATAGGTAAGTTATCGGCTGTAGTGAATCGGTAATAACGGTGACAGCCTCGACATGGTTCGGCCAAACAGTCCGCCTCTTCTGATTGGTGAGAATCATACTAGGTCAGGTAACGACTCCATCACTACAGACGATTGTCTTCTTCAAACTTGGCACTACCGCGTCGCCTGATATGGGAGAATGTGTTATTGGCCGGTATAGTATTTACAGTAAGCTTTTTTTTTGTTCCTTCAGGCCCCCGAACCGGTAAATAATGAGGCCCTTGATCAATTTAGGCGTTAGCCTCGCTGGATCTGAGGCAACTGTGATAAGACTAATCGCAGAAATATGTCAATCAACATGAGTACTTATCCGTCACAATCGACGATTCTATCCCCTGTTCGTGGTCAACCCAAATGCCTATACGAAAGAAACCTCGAACAAACGCCACTTCAGTTCAATAACCTGAGGGCTTACCAACCGAGCTGGCAGTGACTTTTCAACCGAGTTCTTAGGGTGCGCCACTGAAGAAGACACCTGACAGCAGTCATCGCTTGGGCCTTCTGGCGGCTCTACATTTACGTTTGGCGTCAATGGCTTCGGACCAAATTCCGCACCAGAACTCTCGATGCTGTTGTTAGCGGCTTATTGTAATGTTCTTAGGCTAAGGACTGGCCTACTGATTTGGTCGATGACTACTGCTGCGGATGCGAGACGAGATATTCCATGTTATTCTTCTGGTACCGAGTCGTCGTCTCAGCCTTGCCAGCTTTGGTTAAGACGACAAGCTTAACCAAGCGCACGAATGACTTGCCCGTTTTGGGTCAATTGAGGCTTGTTTGCCCCTTCTTTGACCCAAACTGGCGTGATTCATCATACGATGTGATGGAAAGCTTGTTCGCTTGCTACGCGATCCTCTTAGTGCTTTCTGCACGGGTGGTGATGATGGATGGCCAGTCATGGTGATAGCGGACAACTATCGATTATGACTACGCAAGTCTGGGCAGCTACGTACTGAAAATCAGCATGGAGCCTCGGCGGGAATTATGAAGAAGCCGCTGCCGGTCGAATGAAAAGTCTTCAATTGTGTTTCGACTGTCCTCACAATGTATCTCATCTCATGTTATGGGCCAGCAGCACATCGAATCGAATCTTATCGCATCGCATCGCATCGTATCGTATCTCATCCCCCATACCAGGGCGTGGGTCCTGGAAGCCGTCGCTTTCCAGACCCCTGCTTCTGAACCAAAGCGCGACTCGTTAATCCACATGGCAAGCCTTGGTGCCGAAAGGTGAAGGTGAAGGTAATATACCTGTACTATGTACAGCCTTCTTACTAACTGGGTTGGCAAGTCATTTCTCTTCTGTTGCTAACATAGGCTTCCGCTTCGAAATAAGCACAGTCTTGATGCATCAACAAGGCAATCGCTACAGCATGAATGAGAAAGTCAGGAGGACGATACGTTGCACATCCATGCACAACCATTCTGCGAAAGTCATGCGAACTCACCTACCAAAACTAACACTGGACAGGGCTTTAGGGGTCTATCTACATTTTAAGCATGATCATGAGTCAAGTCAAACTACGCATTAAAGCCCCCACCAAATCAATCTTCGAGAAGGTGTCCAAGCGGCGATCTTGACAAGCTAGAAGCCTAGAACCCCCAATTTGTTCTCTCTATTTTTGTCACCCTCATCAACACGGCAGTTGTTCTTGACCGCTGTCGAATGTTTCACTCGGATGCTGGTAGAGTTGATTTCTAGTCGCGTTTTGATCAGCTCGTAGGCATCCTCTCGCACTCAAAGTTCCTCCACGTACCTTGTGTAGGTAAATCGTCTCGGATGTTGCACGAGTGTGCGGAGCTGAACGTGGTTTGGTCGTGGTTCACTCCTTTCTCTTATCCACTGGAGAGATGTGGTACGGTAAGTAGACCCTTTCTTTAATTTTTGCGCATGCCTGCCAAACTTGCGGTAGACCGATTCAAATGATAACTCGCCTTGCCAGCACTTCATCTCTGGCCTTTAGTCAACCGTGGAGGCTCTGGTAGGGGGTCGAAGAAGGTCAAGACGGGCCTCTCAAGGGTCCTCTGGGTCTTGCCTGACAACGCATTCAATGTCCGAGATCGTGGGCCATGTTGGACCCTGACTTGATCACTATTAACCGATATGGAGATGTAAGCGATTGTCTATCTGGCTATTACGGCATGTGACACCTGTGGAGTTGCCATAGTATATGCATGATCATTCTAGAGGATGGCATTGCAGCCATGCTGGATCTATATCTAGGGGGTGAAGCTGAAGTTTGCGTCTCAAGGGTTCGTGCCAGAATTGGGTTACGAACAGAATGCTCACTTCATGCAACTTGATCTCAGCCGGTACAGCTTCTGCCCTGTGCAAGAACCCTTAATGGGGCCCGTCTAATATGATGGCGCTGCGTTAGATACAAAGCACCTGGAGCTATTGACGATCCGGCTTACAAGCTGGGGTTTGGCACTGACCTGGCGGCAATAAGATCAAACCCCCAGGACCCTGAAATCAATTTTCTCGGGTAGTTGCGTCGATCATCAGGTCTGAAATACCGTGGTTGGTTAGTTCCAGCTCAACGACGAGTTCGGTCAGTGTCCAAGACTCATGCGCTATCTCACGTCCCCATCAGGTGGTTTAACGACAAGGGCTGGAGCATCTGTAGATGTTGCTCACCGCTGGCCTTACTGCCAGGAAATGGAGTAGTCGTAGCGCTAGAAGGCTCGTTAGCCGGACCAAGAAGAAATGATGTGGGAACATGAGACAGCGGCTCCGTGACCGATCCGGGGTCCTCTGGTTTAGTTAGCAGCCATGCCGGGTGAGTTCCTGAGTTCCTGACTCTGCTCCGAGAAGGAAGGTTGAAGCACGCCCCTATGGCCTGTCTGCCTCTGCCTGTGCAGCATCGGGGCTATCAAAGCGTATTGGGTCCAATGGCTTGGAGTTGATGTTAGGGCGAACGCCAGCCGCTTTATGGGGCAGCACTATACTATATCGGTGGTAGTTTGCGAGCTGAGTGCCATATCTGCCCTGCAATTAATTACGCAGATGTGTTCTTGGCTGCGAAACAAGTTGAGGCAAAGACAAACCCAGTGTGCATTTTATCACAAATTGACTGTTGGCTGCCAATTTTGGTTGCAGAAACTGACCATGGGGCTGTGGAATGCTTCCCCGTTGAGATTCTGCATCCTTGATCTGGCTTAACTAGGTAATCAATCACCTTGACGTGCGTCCAAGCGATCCTGGTGTTTTGTAATGCGAGTCATGATATAGTTCTCATGTCGCTACCAAACAGTCCGTTGTGTACTCGAGCACATCTCGAGCGTTACAGCACATGTTGGCTCTGCAAAGTTGGAAGGGCAAACTTTACAGGTTTGTTGGTGACACAAATAATGTCAGATCATATCATGTCATATCATATCTCGCTGGCATATTCTTTTCTTACTTTCCCTCCTTTCAGTCTAGCTCCACTTATTGAATCGCGATTGTCAAATCTGTCATCTTACAATGCTACTCTACTCTACAAGATAGAGATGGGCGTGAGATTTTCGCCTGTACCTCTGATCTTCTAGGCAGCATGAGAGGAATCTTGCGTGCGGCACAGCACAAGCCCCAGAAATCCCTTCCTCCCGTCTCTTCATGACTGGGCGTGTTGGTATACTTGGTCTTGAACATGACATGTTGGAGCCGGCTAAACATGATTCGTTGGCACAGATAATGGTATTAACAAGAGACAGTTGAATTGACATTGCAAGCCCCTTGTTTGTTCAGTTTATGTTTGTCTTTAATTCTATGCATGGGGTTTGGTTTGGTTCGGTTGGTTGAGCGTCGCCAGTTGATGCGATGCCATGATACAGGGTAAGTTGATCAGCCACGAGCGTGGGGTTACATACATACTCTATTTCATACTTCTGGTGACCGTACATTGTGAATTTGTTTCATGTATGTTGTACTGGGATTCGCATCGGTACCTAAGGCGGCTTCGTTACCTATAACTGTACTGTTAGACTATATAGGCAGGAGGGTGAGCATTGAGCTAGTATGGATTTCTTGGTATAATCCCTGGTAGCGACTACACAAGTTTCCTGGATACATGCAAACGGATGCTGTGATTGGAGTCGCTGACAGGGGCAAGCATCCTGTCACCTATCAAAGCACTGCTTCGTGTATGTATTGCATATGAAGTGAAAGTACCAGGTTGCAGTGCAGCCAGATCAGACATAAACAGAAGGTCATGGGTGGTTATGTTGAGAGACCTGGGGATTGTGTTTTGGTCCTTAGACTCTGACTTGATTAGGGATTAACTCAACATGTGATTGAAATATATCAAACAGTCTGGCTTAAGTACCCCCTGGTACATAGACCGAGCGTCCTTCAGCATGTGCTTCGGGAGAGTACATTTTAGGGAATCGGCTATCACTGTCCAGCGGCCAGGTATCCAAAAGAAAGCACAAAGTACAACACTGCAAACTCCCCAGCCTGTGCAAACAAGCAACCGTTAAGGCCCGGCAGTCACAAACCATCCAACGGGGAGGACTGTGTTTCATAAAATCGTGGGGGTGAGTTAGCTGGACCGAAAGAGACAAATCACTAGAGAATAATGGAGACAAGGGTGTTGCATCAAGATAGGATATCGTTCAATGCTTGTAGTTCGTTTCATTGATTATACGTAGGTATCATTAACCACCTCGAATCTCGCTCTCCGTTCCTCTCCTTTCCTTTCCATTCATTATCGTACAGACATCGCAGCACTTATTGCTGGTTCTTCTCAACACCCTCGCGGCCGACGTTGCTCAGGTCGACCTCCTCGCCCTTGGTGGCGGGCTCACGGAGACCAGACTGAGCGTGGGCATCAGTGCCGACAGAGCCCTCGACCTTGCCGGCGCCAACGTTAACGTTGCGGGCATCAGCGGACTGCCAGTCGGAGGCAGTGGGGGGCTGGTCGGGGAGAGGCAGGTTGGCCTGAGTCTCGGCAATCTTCTGCTCGTTGGATTGAGTCATCTTGATTGATTTGCTGGTTGATATGTTAGAATATTATATATTTTTCCAGGTGTAAATGCTGTTGTGACTTACTGGTTTGAAGGTTGTGGTTTTTGGTGGTATAAAGGTCTTATGATGATGTGGTTCAAGAGTTGAAGAGTTGATGATGATGATGAGCTGTGATGCTTCTCAAAGGCCTTTTTAATATTTCTTCTCAGCGCCCAGAAAAAGAATCTTCTCCATAATTCGCAATTCTTCTCCTCCAAACAAACACTGAAAATCGACATCGCGATGCGGTTTACTCTTGTGACGTCACTGACGTCACTTTAGCCTCATCCGCTCGTAAAGCTCCGGGTTATTCCCCACAAGTACCATCATCTCACGTTCCACGATGCTTCTGATAGATTCTGCACCGCAATTCCTCACTCGAATCACACTAAATCAGATCCCAGATCGCCCCGTTTGTCATTAAAGAGGAGTACTACAGGGATTTCTACCAAGGCTATCGTCAGGTACCAAGTCAGTGCCTTGGTTGAAGCTGACTCGAGGCGGGGAGCACGCGACTGGCGACATATCAACTTTGATCATCAAGGCAATCAAGCATTTGGTCGAATTGCAATCATTTGTAGGAGAAGAATTTGCCGTCCACTATGATAGATATCATAAGACCAACCATGTACATACCTGCAAAGCCGAACCAAAACCGAGCCCGGCGCCCAAAACGCCTCTACTCTAATACGCCTACAAGCAATGTCAACCAACATCCAACCCGCCGTGACGTCTCAACCCCCACTATCTCAAACGCAAGTCTCCAACCTCTCACCGTTACAGTTCCGTAGGTCCCCTTGCTCCTTATGCTACTCGTCGATCTGTCTCTATAGACGTAGGCTTCTCCCCTGCGTCTGGGTTGAGGTAATCTGCATCCTCAGCGGCCTCGTACTCGCCAATCAAGTCCGCAACCACTTGCCGTGCTTCGTCAAATTCGTTAAGGTTCTCAGAGAACGGTGCTGTCTTCTTGTATCCTTCCATAAAAGCATTGCGCTTGCGCATACCGTCGTATTGTCTGAGGATTCTCTTGAAAAGCTGTACATGCATGTGTTAGTACGTGAGTAACATGTTAATGTAAAGGAAAAAGGTGTTGCGTACCGTTGCGATGCTTGTGTGGTTGGCAAGCATGAGACCGCTTACACGATGACTCATGGGGATATATGGACTTCTCTTTGTCAAAGCGACCTGGATACTCGCAGGTCCCCAAGGAATGAACGTAGCCAGACGTCGCTCGCGAATACGAAGCAGACTCTTGTGAACATCTGTTGGGTCAACCTCACCCTGAATGACATTGAGAATAGAGATGTAACAGCTCTTCTTGCCGGGAACTGTCGAGACCATGCGGTTCTTAGGCTGAAGCAACCTTCGCATCACGTCAAGCACTGTCGTCTTGCGGACCGTCTTGGCTTGCTCAACCTGATCACCAGTAAATGGTGTATAGGCAGTCATGAGGAAATGACATCTGGGGGTTGGGATAAGAGATGCTAGGATGCTGACAAGATCGTTGTGCATGTAGCCAGGGTATCGTAGAGTTGTTGTACTGGCCGACATGACAGTAGCAACCTGGCAATTGTTAGTTATATCGTTTTCATTCACTTAGCTGTAGATATCTCTCCCTGCGATGGTTTGTTGAGAATCAAACAGGACTGTGGTTACTCACCAGTTGGTTTGTTTGTTGAAACGATGGCTCCTGGACATGCAATCTATCAGCAGCAATGTGAGATAGAGCACCGTTATCCAGAACGACGACTGAATCAGCATTTTGGACTAATCTGCGCATGGATAGGATACTGTTGTAAGGATGCACGACCACATCGCCTGCGTTCGTCGTGTCTGGGAAGACTGAGTATGTCTGTATGATCTTTTTGGGGAACCGATCATTGAGCCTCTCAAGGAGGAATGAACCAAGACCAGAACCTGTTCCACCAGCAATTGAGTGCAACATCATGAAGCCCTGGCATATCGAGAGTCAGTAAACGAGTACCGCCCAAATCGAAGATTACTTACCTCGAGAGAGTCACTACCATCAGCTTCCCGGTCAATCATCTCCATGATGTCCTCATACACCGCCTCACCACTCTGGTAACCGTCACCCCAGTTGTTGGCAGCACCCACACCATCTTTGCCAACATAGAAGTTCTCGGGGTTGTAAATGTTTTTGTAGGGCCCTGTTTGAATACCGTTGATGACCTGTAGAAGCTTCTTAGCACTCGGCCGCATTGCCACTATCGGAGGAGGCGCACCCTAGGTTCCAGATCTATGAGGATAGCTCGGGGAATGTACCGCGTGTCATCGCTCTGGTAGTAGAAGACATCTTTTCGATCGCCGCCCTCGGTCGCAAAGTCTTCGAGGTTTCCGTCTTGGCTGATGCCATGTTCCTGGCAAAGCTGCTGCCAGAATTGGCTTCCAACTGTGCACGTGAAGAGAGTTAGCCATAGCTACTACCCGTATGCATATTCGATCGAGAAGAGTGCGGGAAGTGAAGTTTGTGAAGGCATTGTAGAGGTTGACAGATGCGGTCTGTAGCTGATGAGCACGGTAGCGGGGGAGGGATGAACTGACTGCTGTTGCCGCACTGCCCGGCCTGGATCGTGATGATTTCCCTGTCGAGTACACGTGAGCATCGGAATTGAGTTTGTTTCCCGCGGAGAGAATTAAATTACCTGGGCATATTTTCAAGGGTCGATCAGGGACTGAGAAGTTGTTGTTTTAGAGCCAAATCTTTTTTGTTCATGCATCGTCTTGGGGAAACCTAACGCGACGCGTGCGGCACCTGCCCTGAGCTTCCCGGGCCTTACTGATCCCCGCCCCCGCGTTTCACATGAGGACTGGACTCCCATCTTGAACCTCAAGTGTTACCCTCCGCTTATAGCGAATTTGCATGAACGATTTACAGGAAGACAGGGGATCTACACAAATCACTCGCACTGAAGAGATACTGCAAAATAGATCGGGGTAGTTTTGTTATCTGTTTGGCTCTTACTTCTGCATATAGCTGCAGAACCTACCCAGGCATCCTAGAATCCTTCAATTCATCTAGGAATCTTACTCATGAGCTACCTACGAAAGAACATTGAACAAGCATATTTCAGTTTGTTGAATCCATTTTCTCCCAACCTACCTAGGTCACATATATACAAGTACATACTTCATGGCACAAGGACCAGCCGCAAATCCCATCAATGCTAACTCCAATTATCGCGACAAACACCGAAAACATCTTGCCAAAAAGCAACTTTTGTTGTATTCCTTGTGTACCTCGTCAAGTCAATCTTTGTCTGCTTGAGCTCCTCTCACAATGTTCTAAAAGATAAATCCACCCGGCGAAAAAGAAGAAAAAAGTATAAACCTCGAATGCTTGACAACGCCCGCAATGCTGCTCCTTGAACCTTACCTTTTCTACGTAAGCACGCTATAGTGTGCTTCTAATATACTATCCCCGTATTTCCTTCCGCATTACTTCTTATTATGGACCTTGTTCTTCTCCAATGCCTCTGCAAGCTCCTTAGCCATATCCGCAGTCTTGACCTGAATCATCCATGTCTCAAGCCCATCTCCCTTCTCATTCGATGTAGTCATCTTGACATACTTCTTGTCTGCCTTGTATGACATATCGGCTAGAACAGCTCGGTTCATGGCAATGTGTCCACGAGGCTCCGCTCGCAACAGAAGACGCACAACGTTGCTCTCCTTGTGCTTGAGCAATCGAAGAGCACCCACACCCTGAGTGGACCATGGACTCTGCGACTTGGGCTTCTTGTCGTCCGACTTCTCCCCAGCCGGTACAAACTTCAGCACCTTTGCTCGTACATCATGCATAACATCTTCGTCCTGCTCCAGGTTCTCGGCCAAGTTGATCTGCTCGTGCTTCTCGCCCTCGTCATCGCCTCCGGCGGTTCCTTCGGCCTGGGTGGATGGTTCCGGGGTCCCGGCAGCCGGAGTAGTGGCCAGGCTAGAGCCTCCCCCAAGACTAAGAGGTGTGTCTACACCCGTCGCTTTAGTGGGGCGATTTTCCGATGTGGAAAAGGAGACTTACTGGTCCCAGTGGTAGAACCACCAGCAGGCGGTTGAAGGTTGCCGTTGCCAAAGGCCGGAGCAGACTGGTTGGATCCAAATGTCGGTGTCGAGTTTTGTGCCGGTGAGGCTCCTGTGAAGCTGAATCCCGGTGCCCCAGACGATCCAGATGCGCCTCCAAAAGCGGGAGTGCTGTTGTTTGCTCCAAAGGCCGGCGCTGCTGTATTGCTTGGCCCGCCAAACTGGAAAGACGTGGCACCACCGGAAGGGGCAGAAGGTGTAGAAGAAGCTCCAAAATTGAACATGCCACCGCTCGATGACGGGGCGGCGCCCGAGTCACCACCGTTGTTACCGGACGCGAAAGGGTTGTTGAACGAAGAAGAAGCCGAGTTGCCACCAAACTGGAATCCAAAGCTTCCAGAGGCAGAGGAGTTGGAGCCGAAAGACGCGCCTACGTCATTAGCAGCAGGAGTCGTGGAGGCACCGCCAAACAAAGGTGTAGAGGTGCCTGAAGCACCACCCCCAAATGAGGGAGGGGCAGCAGCAGGGGTGGTTGAGCCGCCAAAACTGAAGATGGGTGCAGATGCGCCCGACGCAGTTCCTCCGTTAAAGGCCCTCTTAGCCGGCGATGGCTCATCCTGCTTCATGGGACTACCATCAAGCCCAGCTGCTCCAGACGACGGCTTAGGAGATTGGGGTGCACCAAACAGGGGCTTTGTAGCACCGTTTAGTTTATCAGCACCATTTGAAGCCGCACCAAAGCTGAACACGGGAGTTGCGGCAGGAGTATCCTTCTTTGCCGCAGTCGCATCGCTGGAACTAGGAGCACCGAACAAAGGCGTAGCAGCAGGTGTTGAAGTATTGCCGAACAGATTGCTGGCGGTAGTTGTGGGCTTTGCGCCAAACAAAGATGTAGCAGTAGTCGATTCGCCTCTTGCCGCCGAGGTACTGGGAGCACCAAAGAGCGAAGTCTTGGGCGCTTCAGTGGCAGCGGGCTTGTCATCACCAGAGGGCTTGGCTCCAAACAGTGTCGAAGATTGCATCACAGGCCCGCTCGATTCAGCAGGCTTGCTTATGGCACCAAAGAGGTTGGTAGTTGGCGCGGGAGCGCTTGCTTTATCATCAGGTTTGGCTCCAAACAAACTGGTGACAGGCTTGGCAGGCTCTGAAGCCTTGGCCGCCTCAGTAGCTGGCTTAGAGAACATGGAACCGAAACTTGGCTGGGCAGCGGAGGCCTTGGACTCAAACATGGACTTCTTGGGCGCTTCATCGTTCTCCTTGTCGGATTCATCGCCTCCAGTCTTGTCAGCTTGGTCCGAGGAGGGTGTTGACGCCTTCTCGACAGGCTTAGCAGCGCCAAACAGGTTGGAAGTAGTGGTGGGCTTGTTGGCGAACAAAGAGCTTGTAGGTGCCGAAGTGGCTTTTCCGAAGAGAGACGTAGCTTGGCCTGTAGAGGCAGGGGCAGATGGGGCAAATTTGATAGGGGTGGTGCTGGGGTTCCAGGTTTGGTCAGCAAGCTTGGGAACAGGCTTCTCAGCCGGTGCCTCAGCCTTATCCTCAAGACGCACAGGTTGTCCGTCAGTATCTTTGGTGACTCGGTCAAACAGACTTCGGCCGGGAGTGCTCTCCCTAGTACCAGGGGCACTGGATCCAGCGGCCAGGCCGCTGGAAGGAGCAATCTTTTGTCCAAACAAACCATTGCCAGCCTGAGAAGCAGTTTCGGCGCCACTAGCTGCCGCACTTGGCTCATCGCCCTGGCTGTCGTCCTCTGCATCAGAATCAGCCTCGCTCTCGGCATCAGCATCAACACCACTGTTCTTGGCTGAGCTGGCGTCAGACAGGTAACCGAAAATATTGCCACCAGAGGCGCCAGCAGCACTGGCGGGCTTCGGGTTTTGGAAAATGCTGCGAGCGAGAGAGCTACCGGATCCGTTGGTCTTGTTGAAAGCGAAGGGGTTGGGTTTGGCAGCAACATTATCGTCGGCAGGCTTGGCAGAAGACTTAAGGGGAGAGCTGACAGGAGTTGTAGATGACTTATTGGCGATCTTCTCGAAAAGAGATTTGGCAGCAGACGCTTGGCCCTTCTGCATCTTGGATGGTTGACTGTCAGCTTCATCACCGACAGACGACCTTCGCTTGTTCTTGCCCAGGGTAGATGCAGGGACAGGGACAGGAGTTGGCGCCGGCGCTTGTTGCTCCTGAACATCCTCCTCTCGCTCGGGAGCACGTCGCTTGCTGTTGGTGGAAGAGTCCTTCATATCGGTATCCTCATCATCCGCCTTGCGCTTCTTGACTGCTGTGACCTTGGTGGGAGTGGGCTCGTCATTGTCCTCCTCTGGTTCGGGAAGACCATGCTCACGGCGCCATCTCTTGAGAACATCTTTTGAGGGCTTGACGTTCTGGAACTCGTAGAGACCATATCGAAGAAGAATAATGCTCCTGCTCTTCTCAAACTCCTTTGCGAAGTTAATGACGTTGAGCTTCCAATCCTTCTTGGAAAAGATTTCGTTAGCTGCGTATTTCAGTCGTCGAAGATCGAGGATGCAGAAAAATTGCCGTCGCTGCTCGTCATCGAACTCGGGCGGGCATAGATGGGAGAGGAATTGGTCGGCATAGATAGAGCCCTTGTTATTCCAATCTTGGGGGATCTTCCTCGTAAGAACCTCTCCAGACAGCTCAGGATCGGGGTCTGCGATACGCATATGGAAGAGGTCTTTGGAAGTAGTCTTGGCTGCCATGCCCCGGGGGGTAGCCTGCGCGGTCGACTCTCGAAAGACACGGTTCGGCTCGGGGGTGGCGCCGGGAGCGAACACCTTCTTTGGGGTGTTTTGAGGGATACTCGGAGAGAAAGGAGTCATGGAGGGACTGTCGGTTGTGGAGGCCCGGAAAATATTCCTGGAGGTAGAGATCGTTGATCTATTGAGGCTGCTTGCTGGCTGTTCATCGCGAGTCATCAACATCCGCCGTGACGGCGCACTCTGAGGAACGCCGAGACGGCTGCTCTTTAATGGTGTTGAGACGTAGCCGCGCCTCGCAAAAGGCAGCGCAGGACGCGGTCGAGGCGTACTCTTGCCGGCCTCGGCGAGCTCGTTGTCGCCGGGGATAGAGAAGGTAACCATTTTACGTGATGATGGACGAAAGGATGTAGAGGTAAAAAAGTTTTGTAAGGGGAAGGAGTGATGATAAACCACGATCGGGGGCCAAGACCAGAAGGTCGCGTTTTTTATTATTAAAAACTCGACAGAGTGCGCGAGGTCAGGTAGGTGACGTGACCTGAAGACCAAAAAAAGGGGATATAACAAAGGGCAGATGGGAAGAATTGATGAGAAACAATCAAGATGCAGCTAGAGAAGCTGTTCTTGTCGATAAGCGATGCAGCGTTGATGACAGCGCAGTCGCATAGGTTATAAGCCCGGGGTCGCCCTGGGAAACCGTCACGAAAATATGAGAGGAGTTGTACAAATGGATGTTTTGACCGTGCGTTGAGCTGGGGGGACGACTGCTAAATGAGCTGCTGCTGACCCTCTTTCAAAAAAAAATTATGGGCCCACCCAACTCGACTGCTCACAGCAACCTATGGAAGCTACGAGGTAAGATACTTGTAGGTCTTGAAGGTCTTGCCTGGGCCACAAGGTACCTCACCATCGATTCTCAGGCACCAAAAAAAACCGGTTGCAACCACTTCAGCTCCCATTTTGACCAAACCAAAGACATCATGCTGCGTCTTTTCAGTGGAGGTCCGCGGCAAGTAGTCCCCGTGACTGGACTACATCATGGATTTCTTTCAAGGTACAAAGGGACCGTGAACTTAGTTTGGTCTACATGAAGAGTGATGAATGGCTTGTTTGCAAATGGACTCCCACCCTCGAGCTGTGATATTTTAGAATTACTAGTCGTTATCCCATTAACTTCCTCATTCCAGCAAGAGTACTTCACTCATTCTAGAAGCTGATTGCGCATCAGAGTCGGGCCTCAAACCTCGAACTGCGAACGCTGTGACTGCTCATGCACGCCTCGCATGTACTTTGCAAGAAATTCATCAGCACACCACACACAACTTCACTTCACTTCACAACACGAATAGAGATATTAAAATATCAAGTTCCATTGTTTCCTTCCTTGCTGACTACTGGCTACAAAAAAGAGCGTGGGTCTCTACGGACCAATTTCGAACGGCGGTAAATTCCTGGATGACTGGTTGTAATTCTTTCCCAGCCATACTGCGTGGTTTTTCGTAGATTTTGTCGTCATTGACGACAGATGGGGATAGGAAAGAAGAAATAGTACAGAGTAAAGAGGGGAAATCAACAAGCTTGACCGACGCGGAAGGAAAAAAAAAGCAAATCCGTAACCCCATATCCGTTCCCAATAAATCAGTTTCGCGCCTACTTGGTGGCAAGTCTCTTCTTTTGCTCCTCCAGATACTCTTCGTCGGAAGCATCCAGAATATCGTACTCCTCGTCCGTCATGAAACCCTCCTCAGAGTAGTCCCACTCATCATCGATGTTAACAGACTCCTTGGGCTCCTCAACAGGCACAGGCACAGCAGCTTCGTGAATGCTGGCCATGGGTGACTCCTTGTCCAGCTTGGGGAAGATCATTTGGCTGGAAGCTTGGCTCTCATCTTCTTGCTTGGTCTCCTCGACAGGTGTGATCTCCTCCTCCTTGACCTCGGGCTCGGGCTTGGCCTTAGGTTCCTCCTTGACAACACGGACGTTGACGTCGCACCACAGTCGGTGACCGAACTTCTCACCACTGGGGGTTGTCAGACGCCAGTAAGAGATGACCTTACCAGGGCGAGCTGGTGTTCGGAGCAGAACAGTGAAGGGAAACTCTTGGCCAGGACCGAGAGGAGCATAGCATACGGTAGATTCCGAAGCCGACATGAGCTCTGAGATGCCAGCAGGATGGTTGGAGTCTACATGCCCCATGTAATCACCACTGACAAACCTAACAGAGCAGCCAGCGGGCCAGTTTGCGTCACCCTCATTGCGAAGAGTCCATGTCTGCTGAAAGTTATGGTTGGGAGGCAGGATAGTGCCGTCGGGAACAGTCTCACGGACGAAAGCACCCTTGAGTTCAGCTGGGATGGGGGGAGCTTCCATCTTGATCTCGGGCTCGGGCTCGGTTGTCTTGACAGTCACCTTGGCAGGAGCAGGCTCAGAAGGCTTGACATCAACAATAGTGCGGACAGCGTTGATAGAGTTGCTGCGAACCGCGGGCATGGTCTCAGTAGCCTTGGAAATGGTCTGGCGATCACCCATTTCGGGCATGCGCATACCCTCGGGTGTCTCGCCAGTGCTCGTGACACTGACGGCACGGACAGGAGTCTTGAACTGAATCAAGGGGTGAGTCTTGTTGTGTTTGTTATCAGGGCTGGCCTCGCAGTTGGCGCAGAAATCCAGATCGTTACAGATCGCGCACTTGTATCGGGTGCCGCGAAGGTAGGAAGGATAAGCATTGCGTCCATTGCAAAGAGGTCCATCACAGCAGATGCCAATATGAACAGCCGCTGGGGCGCGGAAGCGAACATCCTTGAGAGACTCGTAGATCGGCGCAAATCGGTGGCCAGGGTGACTGGTCTTGACAGTCTTGATGCAGCTGGCACAGTAGTCCCAGTCAGGGCAATCAAGACACTTGTGGCGAACGCCAAAGATGTTCTTGTCACAGCCGTCACAAATAGCGTGGTGCATGTGGTTACGTCCAGGGCTCATCTTAACTTCGATGTGGCCAGGCATCTTGATTCCCTTAACAGCAGGAGCGAAACTGTGCTTGGGATGGTGGCCATGAGAGTCCCTGGCAAAGCATGACTGACAAAGATCAAAGTCCTCGCACACACAGCAGTGAAGGAACTCGGCCTCGGGGTGTTCTAGTATTCTGTTAGATTTGAACTGCTGGTTATGTTTATTCAGATACATACCTTGCACGCAGCAGTTGCATGTCCGCATAATGCCAGGTAGAGCGGAAGAAGCAGGAAGCGGCTCACAGAGAGCCTTGGGTAGCGGCACATGTTGAGCCTTTGGCTCAATCTTGGTCTCAATGGTAGTCTCGACCTTGACCTCGGGCTTAGGCTTGGGCGCGATCGTCTCAGTGGTGCTCTGAACCAGCTGCCCGTCAACGGTTGATCTCTTAATCAACCAGTGGTCTCGACCATGGCAGGTGATGCCTTGGTCAACGCAAGACTGGCAGAGATCAAAGTCTCCGTCGTCGCAGGTGGAGCAATGATAATGAACATTGGGAATGTTCTTCTCGCAGCTGTTACAGCATACGGCAAAGCTAGTGCCAGTTGCAGGGCATACGATGGGACACGGGAATGCTGGCGGCGCAGAAGACTTGGGTGGACAGCAGGGTTGTTGTTGCTCCTTGGCAAGGTTGAAGGTTGGGGGTGAATACTGTGACATTGATGATCGGTCCATCAAATTAGCAAGTCGGCTCTCAAACTCCTTGCGGAAGTCATGTCGTTCTCCGATATATCTTGCCGCGTCGTTAAGAAGAGCCGCGTTGTAAGTGCGGGACAAAGGGTTGATGCGAACGGGAAGAGTCGTCTCAGGCGGCGTGACATCTGATGCCGGAGTGGGCGCAGGGGCCTCGGTGGCGGGCGTGGGAGCTGGGCTAGCTTCCTCTGCGGTCTCCACGATCTCTCGGGGAGGCTCATCCAGACTGCCAGGAGCTGGGGCCGATGCGGAAGATTCGGGCTCATCCTCGACAGTGACAGGCTTGGGTACTGTAGTCTTGTGCTGCTCCTTAACAGTAACGCGGATCTTGAGCTTGGACTTCGCCTTGGCAGCGCGGTAGAGCTGCTTATAAATGGGAATATTTCCTAGCTCGAGAAGAACAAAGGAAGCCGCAGAGTCTGAGTATCGCTCAAATACGACCTCGGCATCTGCAAGAATATGCAAGAAAGTGCGGATCTGACACCATGTTAGTCGTTATCCAGAGAAGCAGATAACCGGCATCATTCTGCTGTAAAACAGAGTATGCTAGCGTATCGCTCGAAGGCGATGGGGGCAGTTTGTTGACGTACGTTAGCCTCAAGAGTTCCTGGGATCATATCTCGAAGGGGCATCTTGGTGCGGCGGGTGACGCCCTCGAACATCACCTTTACGGTGATGTTGTGGTCGAGACTCGAGGTATGCGCTGCGGACGCCATGTTCGCGATGATCCTGTGCGACTACTATAGGAGAAATAGTCAGAAGGAAATCCTCTTTGTGCCGCGATCCGCAATAGAAGAAAATGGTAAAAGGAAGAAATGACGATTGCGGATGGTGGATGGTGGATTCGGACTCTTACAGGCAATCTACAACTGAGTCTGGGGCGGTGACGACCTGAGATCCTGATGCTGTTATCGGTGGTCGAGATAAGCAATCAGCGGTGACGAAGCGACCGACAGCCGTCGTAAATGTCGCCGGTAGTAACACGCTCTGCAAAGAAAATGATGCAGAGAATTAATGGGGAAATGCTGTGAAAGTTAAAAGGAAATGACTTTTCGATGGCGGAAAGAAGAGTAATGTAGATGGAGGAGAAGGAAAGAGAAGGAGGATGAGGATGAGGCGGGAGAGGAACAAGTAGTAATACAATGGAAGCTTCCGCTGTACACAGGCCTGAGCTGCCTGTAGCCTAGGTGGGCTGGCTGGGACGCGCTGTGCTGCAAGTAACCTACCCCAGCAGTGATGCCCGGTATCTAAGGTTAGGTTGGAGAGCCCCGACTGCACTGTACTGTGAATCCGCCGGCTCCGTGTCACGTCAGGGAGAAAAAGGTACCTGGGGGCTACAACCTCAAGCCACACGTAGACATACAAGTGTCTGACGGAGCCAAGGTAGCGTGACAGTATATGCGGCGACTTGAATCAACACTCCAACTGTAACCTGTAGCGGCTGGAACAGAAATCTCCCTGCACCAGGTGACGGCCGGGGGGATGGTCCGGGCTGGGGGCTTGGCCTGGGCTGCCCTCGATACTGAGGGGGGTTGGTCGATCAGGGCACTTTTTCGGCCTTAGCGCGGTACTAGAATCACCTATCAAGGATGATGTGAGCTCCCGTATTGACAGACGAGCTTCATCAATGGACGGATGGCGATAAACGCAACCATGGGGCAAAAGGTAAAAAGATGCAGGCAATACTGATGATGACGAGTTCTGGTCTGGCTAGGTCGCACCACGGTACCTCTAGCATTGAGTTTTCTAGCGAGGTCCAGCTTCTCCAGCTTGTTCTATCTACCTAGTACCGACAAAGGCAGTGCGGAAGCTGGGCCGTTTCTTTCTACCTGATCATGGGGGCTCAATTTCGTCTCTTACTGTGCTACCACAAATATATGCACAATTGGATGATCTGGTAAACGATGGATTATTGCATAGAAAATAGAGGCAGGTAGGTAACCGTAAGTGACTTCTGCTTACAGTAAAAGTACCTGGTTATCCTGTGACCTGTGATCATGGTGGAGCTGGCTGATATGATCCAGAACATAAGGTTCTCTATTGGGTAGAAGGAAAAGAGCACGACTAATGTATCGAACAACAACGTTGTTCAACTGCCTACCTACTAAACTTTGACTCCTCATAGGGTTTCGCCGAGACATCAATTAATAGTGCAGTTGATACGAGTCTACTTGATCCGAGAAGAGTGTACTTAAGGTGTTTGTTTCTTACATGTGAGCTCACATGAAAGAACAGTTTGGTCATCATTCACCCACCGTCTGTAACGAATATTCCGTCAGGTCAAGCAAGTCTAATTTAGTCCACTTGGCTTGGCCTTTAAAACTCCCCCGGATTGAAAATAGTGGAGAATGGAACTAGATGCAACTGTGGAGTCGAGTGGTTTGAAAGCGAAGAAGCGGAGAACTACATCAACTCGACTTGACCTGCGATAGGACGAGAGCCTCTTCGATACCCTGTCGCGACCCCAGAAACTATCTGTGGTCAGGTACCACATGACGGCAAGCACCACGCAACGCGATGCCCGCCTTCACCTCACCGACGCCGCCCTCCATGGAGCTATTGGATGTTCAAAGGTCACAGACTCAGGCTCATGGACATGGTCACCATGGCCTCAGAGTCCTGGACTTTGGAGAGTAGGAAGGTCATCTTCCCCGCTTTCAAGCCAACTCTGTCTAGGTCTGGCCGCATAGAGCTTAACCTGAGGTTGTCGATCGGTCTTCTCTCGGCTTATGTGTCTATTCTTGTTTTGCTTTGTTTCAGTATCACAATGCGAGAACCATAAGAAAACCACAAGCCCGGGTCAGTCAATACACACTCCAACACTCGACAAGGGCTCACGTCGACTGTAGATCAGTGGCCAAATAAGACTTGGTCAGCTTGTCTTGTTTGTCAGGTTCGAGACCAAACATGTTATCAGAGCAGTGGCACATCGCTCCAATTCAATTGCTGTCCTAGGCAGAGAGGGTGCATCATTGTGTCTGGTTGGTCTCAGAGTAACAGTACGCGTGCTCCCTGTCGCCTAACGTGTTCTTCTCTCTCGCCGATGCCTGGAGAAGTGGCTGACTTGATGTCTGATATCTCTGTATTTGAAACTGCCAACGAATGAAACCCAGCTACTACCAAAAAAGACTGATAACATGAGAAAGATATCATCCGAGAATACAGCAGTATCCCTGACATCTGCAATTTGCTTATTTATACACTTGTATTTAGCCCACTTAAAGGACCAAGCATGTACTCTATCAAGGACTTTATATCACAAACTTTGATCAAGGTTTTTTTTTGTCTGTTTGACGCTCAGACCGGTTTCCGTTCAAGTTGCAAGATTTATTAGAAAGCTCCAGTTCCTTTTCTCTTGTCTCCCCCACCTATCCAGACAGCCATCTCACGCGGATCTCGGAGACCTGAGCCAAGTGAGCTCAAGCTTACCCGACGGCAGCAGGTAGGCGCTTTACATCGAATCCTGTGGGCCGAGTATACTACTACGCTCTGATTCCAGGTTGTACGTGAGATTTGTAGATGAATCGTCCGTATTGTGCCCAGGACCGGGTGGCCTTTTCGTCCATCGCAGCATGTCCAGGCTTGCCAAGTACTACTAATATCTACCAAGATGCAACGCAACAACAGGCTGCACTAGCTAGGTATGCACGTATTGTTCACCCGTGACTTCATTACTCCATCTTTGTCCCCGCGTCTTGTCAAACTTATTTCCACTTCATCCCCGCACACAATGCCCCAACATCAACTCACTTCCTCGGCTGCACCATACAAAAAGTACAGAATATACGATGAAGTGACTTCGATCAAAGGTTTACTCATTGTTCCTGATCGCCCAGACACACCCACAGTAGCATAACGCGTCTTTAGCCGTTAAACAATTATATCATTTCATCAGGACTACCCGCACATGGAAACAGGTATACTATATGCCCCGGACACCAAGCGCCATTGCCATGAAATCACAACAACACAAAAATTTAGAGGGTATAAAAGATGGATTGCTAAGGCAGAAATAATAACCCATAGCAATTCAACGCCCCCTCAACACTGGCTTCTCGTCAACCCCCTTCTCCGATAGTCCTAGCCAAGGAAAACACCGTCTCCCACCAATGATAAAAGATGCCAGTCAGGATACTCCATCCCGCTCAACTCCCATCTGTCAATCCATTCCAAGTAATGATGTCGAATCCGTAGTTATGAAAGATAAGAATGCGTCCACCTGACCAATCCAAGTGCATATCAGACCCCTTCATGAAAGGCATGAGTAGCCTAACCAAAGAATGGCTTCACATGAGACGGTAATTTCCCATCCTCCTCTTCCCTCGTGTTTGCCCACGTAGGGCTTTTATGTTAAAAGTAACAGGCGCTTTTGTGTTTTTTGTAGGTATGAAGTCGTAATTGTAGCTATTAAATCGAATACGAGTAGAAAGCATCGGCATAAGTGAAAGTGGGATAACCAGACATGTCCCAGTTCTACTGCGGATAGTAGACCATGCCAGATGCTTGTTGGGGATAATAGAAGCCGTCAGGGCTAGGCGTCACCATACCGCCCATGCCCATCACACTAGGCTGATAGCTTTGAGGCGCAGAGTATGTGGAATAGTTGTTGACCGGCGGCAGCTGAGACGCATCATAGTAGTAAACCATTCCATTCACCTCTTGTGCTACCAGATTGGACCCTGCTCCAGGGGGTGGTCCATTGCTGGGCATGACAGGCTGTTCCGGCTGGTTCTGAGGGGTGAAACTGCCGGGAGGTCCTGGCTGGCTAGGCACGAAAGCAGGTGCCGCATTTGATGGGCCCATCCCAGGATTGTTGTAGTTGGGCGGGTAGTAATAACCTTGCTGAGGCTGTGCCTGATAAGGCTGTTGATTATAGTATGACTGCTGGCCATATGTATTAGGCTGAAAAGGTGCAGCATGAATTGCTCTTTCCGGAATTTGAGAGAGTGGTGTGCCGGTGGAGTGGTGAGACGGGTAGGAAGGCTGACGGTTATGTGACTCTTGGGATAGGCCATTGGCCATTTGAATGGGCACTTGCTGGTGGAAAGCTTGCTGATAAGCCTGAGGACCTTGTGTCAAGGTTGGTGACTCAATATCAGCAACCGATATGTTCTTCTGCGGTCGGGGTTGATGCATGGGCAGCGCCGACGTAGGCCGGTTCTCCTGGAAAGTGGGCTTCTGGGGAAGGGCATATGTCTGAGGAGGCGGCAGGTCGTTTATCGATGCATCCGGGACGAGCGGTCTCTCGGCGGCATAAGCTGGGTCGAGTGGGCCATACGCGGGACCCTGGGGAGCAATAGGGGGAGCCATTGCATTCAAAGGCATATCCAGTCGAGGGGCAGGAGGTAGTCGAACAACAGGCCGAGCATTCTCAGCCGGAATCTGTGGCCGTGAGATGACAGAACCTGTGGGAGAGAACATATAGTCACGGTCCACGATGGAAGACCGCCTGCTCATAGCCACGCTAGGGGAGTAGACACTGCCGTAATAACTGCCACCAAACACACTTGTTCGTCTCGAGAATCCACCCATGGAGCCAAAGCCAGAGCGAGGTTTTCCTCGCATGCGCTGCTGGTTAGGCCGCATTGCCCTAGGGATGAAGATGAACGACCTATCGGCGGCGGGATAGATGTAACGAGGATTGTTGTTAGGGAGCGAGATGCGGACAGGCTTGTCGCGACGCAGAGGTGGTCGATGGTCGGGCAGCTTGGTGTACTGCTTCACGGCAAGACGTGGGATAATGACCGGTGCCTTCATGTCCGGAAGCGATACTCGGACCTGTGCGTTACCAATGTGTTTCTCGGTGGAAAGCGTCCGATTGATAGGTGTCGGGTTCGGGTCGCAAGTTGGAATAAACCCGTTTCCGTTGGCCGGGCCCTCTTCCTCTACCATGTGACGGGGACGTACTGGCGGCGGTGGCTCTACAACGGTCTCGTGCATGTCGTGTGTCCATGGGGAAGTAGTCGTAGGATCCCCTGGCTGGTGCAATTGACTAGAAAGATTAGCACATAGGAATAGAGAAAGCGAGGAATGTCGGCTTACTTGATGGGAGCAAACGGCCCCCCGATACCACCACGGCCGCCTCTACCTCTACCTCGTCCAAAGGGACGAAAGCCATTGGCTGCAGGCCCAGCATGCCGATGATCATGCATGAAAAAGGCACCTCGGTTGGGCACGAATGCCGGATCTTCGTCTCTCTTCTTCTTGTAGTCTTCGTGCTCTTGTCGACGTCGGTTCGCGGGGGCGGCGGGTGGTCTGGCAGAGGCGGAGCTAACAACGATGGGAGCTGCGGGGGATCTGCTAGGCGATGGAGCAACGACCTCATCAAATTGCATCTCTTGAACGGGAGGTGACTCGTCTGTAATGGACAGTCCGTGTAGCATCATGTCCGTATCCGTCACAGGCTTGCCGTTCTGGCCGGAGCCGGAGCCGGACCCCGACTTGTGGCCATGGCCGGCATGCTTAACAGTGCCATTGGTCTTCCTTCTCGCATTTGGGGATGTGGGGGAGGTCTCGTCGATGTTGCTAGTGTCGCTATCGTCGGCAGGGTCGTTGTCGTCGGTTAATGAGCCATCGGTGATTGAGTCGTCATCGTGGTCGAGACCCTCCAGGCCACCCTCGTCTTCGCCCTCGTCCTCGACACGGCGACGTTGACCGATAAGCTTTCTACGACGGGGAGCAGCAGAAGCCATGGTTACGTGGTTGTAAAAGATATGTAGGAAACGACAGGCAGAGCTTCGGAGATTCGATGGCTGAGATGCGACGGGGTTTGCGGATCATACGGCGGCGGAGACCGGAGAAGGAAAGCGATGGAATCGATGAGATGACGAAACGATGTGTGGACAGTTGGAGAGCCGATGAGAACCAGAACCGGCCGGCGGTAGAAGACGATAATCAACCAAAAGACAGATAATCAATGGAAATATATCGCAAAGCCAAAAGTACAACCAGCAAACAGTCGCTAGACGAGAAATTCGATCGAAGCAAGAGTGGGAAGAGGTAAGAGAGGAGATTCGTTGTCAGCTCTCAGCCCGCGAATAGATGCAGTTGGAAAAAAAACTACAGCACTGGACTGGTTGAGGAGCAAGGCGAAGGCAGGCGAGATAGACGAGGTGAGCGAAGAGGAAGAGGCGGATTGTGGAGGTGAGGGAGGGAGAAAGAAGAGGGAGAAGAAGAGGAGAAGTGGGAAGGGGAAATGGAAGTGGAAGTGGAATCTAGAAGATGGATAAGTAAGTAAGTAGAAGGTATGGATAACCTAAAGGTGGTTCGGTGGTGATGGTGTCGGGTCCTGTTCTCTCCAAGATGGAGAAGATTTGCTACCTGTGCTAGGTAAGCTTTGGTCTCCCCATAAATTTAGTTGCCTGCTCTGGTACTGCTGGTACTGCTGGGCTGGACTGGGCTGGACTGGGCTGTAAATCGGATCGCCAGAAAACTGCTGGGTCCCCGGCCGATGAGGCCCAGCCCCATGTGCATTGGACGCTATAGGATGTTATGTACTGAGCTTTGGGAGGACATGGACAAAGCCAAAGTACCACACAAGCATATATGTGGTGCGTGGTGACTTGTCAGACCAGGACCCGTTCCCATTAACCCCACCAACAGCTTGCAGACGAATAACAATAAGAGAAACATTGAGAGCTGATGCTGCGAACAACGAATCGTCCATCCAACGCTGATGAGATGAGCTTGATTCACATCAATCACCACAGCCTGGGCATCAGACCTTGGGGGTCATCTAAATGCAGCTTCTGCCCATTCCGACCTCCATCTCGACACCTGCTTTAGGTTGCGCTGCGCAACACACCACCTACCTGTAGGTAGTTGACTTTACAACACACTGACTTGACTGCTTGGCCCGCTTTATTAACGCGACTGGACGAGGCTCAACATATTGCGCGACTCACGACACGAACCTACTGATGCACCACAACAAACACGAATAACGTATGATGACAGTAAACATGCAGACATACCTTTTGGCCTCTGATAACCCAGTTCAACGCATTTCGGTTAGTTGCCTTATTTAACCTCGACTACCAATCCAGTCTTGCAGGCTACATACAGGTAGGTGAGTACTAGTTACTGGCCACATTGCCTCATGAGACATACATACATACAAACAATCCATCGCAGGTACCTATTGTGCCTACAGTAGGTATGTACTAAGACAGGTAGCTTGTAATCGCTGCCCCACGCTAGCTCTCGAGATGAGGCGAACACTCCCTTAGTTAGTAGCTTGGCTGTGTTAGTAGGTAGATGTAAGTCACAACTCTTCACCTTTAGTCATCAGAGCATAACAATCATGCGAACTGTCATCACACATATCAAAGCCAGCACGTTGACAACGTGATTGGAAGAACTTAGTATTCAAGAAGCTGTAAGTACATTTTACATCAAAGTTGAGTCCGTACATTTGCAACTTCATCCAAATGGAACTACTCCTTCTTCTCCTTCTCCTTCTCCTTCTCCTTCTCGAGTGTATGTAACCTCTTGCATTCAGTAATACAATTCCGGTGCTACAAATAGTCTGACCTGGCATAACTACTGGTTTGCTGTTTGCAGTTTGCAGTTAAAATGACATGTGAAATAGCTTGGACCCGAACGCGATGCTTACTTCAGGGTAGCTGGGTGGATGGACACATAAGGAGAACTTTTGACCGAGAGTCTCATATTAATCATTGTTTCTTCTGAACTGTATTGACTTCCAAAATATCATGCATGGCAGGTCTGTGGTACTAAACAATGTCAAGCTAGATCAGTTTATGCTTATACCTAGTACTGTAATGTGTTTCTTGATAAGAAAATCCCGGGAGTCATCAAGATACCCTATACTTGAGTTGGACATACACCTATCTACCTGCTACCTACCTACCTACCTAGTCGAATCTCAGTATTTAAAGATCACTGATGATTCAGGTTAGACCACCAGGAAAGGAAGAGTCTGGTGTATGCACTTACCAGAAGTTTTAGAAATTGTGGTTATGTCCTATGACACAGGTTTGAACTCTCGCTGCCCGCCAGTACTAGTGATATATTGCCTTTTCAAAGGGTCTCAAGATATTAGCACGGTATGGTGATCATCAGATATAGCCCTCTGCATGTTACCATCTATGTATGTCTTGTGTTTGTAATACATAATAACAAGATATGTAATAGGAAGCTAGATGCGTTAAATGCACCACATTGATTGAGCCAGTCTTTGGATCATAGGATGACTTTGTGTACTTTGTATTGCTTGTTGGGTTTAGAAATGATACCAGACTTGATAGAAATAAGCGATTATCTAACTGCTGGTAAACCCATTAGTATGTTATTGTGTCCAGAAACTGACGATTCCAGACAGCTCATACAAACCCGAGGATATGGTTTCGTCGAATCAACAACTCTCCATAGAAATATACTCTTGAGCTTCCCCCATTCATGGTACTACAGCTGCAATGCCTCAACCATAATATGGATTGCTGAGTTGATAGTAGGCTTCTGGAGGATATCTGTCGTGTTGATATGGGTTGACGCGCATGTAAAGTCAGACAATCAAATGGTGTACTGAATCAAGACACACCATCTACAAACCAACTCATTCTTCTCTTCATGAGTAGATATGCGTCAATTAAACCCCGACATATATATCATCTGGTCTCAATGGATAGGTAACTCCGGTTGTCTGCCATCTCGTTGACCGCTTCAATACATGTAAGCCGTTCAAGATACGAGGTTTTTCAACCACCAGCAAAATCAAACCCACAACAATGTCCATCCACACCTTATCAACATGTCTTTTTGTCGATAACAAGTTCAATCACGAAAAGTAGTATTTCAATCACGTAAGTGAGGCATATGTTGCTCCTCTTTAACAAACAACCCACAATGGGCCTGGCCCCCCTCTCCTTCGAAGGTCATCGAAAATCCATGCTAGGCATTGCAGCCAAGCAAACCGTCGTCAAATATCCTAGTAGTCAATACTGTACCCCACGATTTATCCAGCCCTCTTACTGCACTAATGACGACTCAACTTTGTGTAACAACATTCACACCTTCCTGCGGTACTTGGGTCTCGATCTGGGGAGAGAAGAGAGGAGAGAATGGAAGGCAATGGGGGAAGTCCAAAATAGTAGACCGCAACTTGTTGTTGAAAAAAAGTTAACAGAACGAACGAAGCCGCAATCTCAATTGGAAACTACCCACGCTATCTTCTCCCCGCAAAACCTGATATAGCTATTAGACTTAGTTAGTTTCCACCTATCTGAATCTGGTCTAGGTACTGCAATAGCTGGTGGAAAACGGCGGCTCAATCACTAGAGCTTCATGACCTCGGCCGTTTGATTGATTTCACTATCGCTGTCAGTGGGGAAAGTCAAAGGCGGGGGAAACGGCAAGTTCCTATGCAGTCTTTAACAAATTGCTGATACAATATCCGTTTAATGCTTTTCTTTTTATTAATAGCTTGCTCTTGGCTGATAACACTCTCAACATTGTACGTTGCCGACAAACCGCCGCAAAGGTCTGAGATTGCTAGGATTCCATGATAACCATGAGGGACTGACTGAACAGATATGATGGGACTTCTTATCATAACCCAACAAACTTTCCCCTCTTCGTAGGTAACAACTCTGGGTTTATCATATGGTGGAACCCACTGCAACATAAACACAGAAACAGCGCAAGGAGGGATAGAGGGAGTGACAGAGCCATGCTCCCAGCGGGGGTTCAACCTAACCAGCCAAGCCCCAAGCGAGGGCGCCAAAAAAGCTACCCTGTCTGTCGGTCCAGCCTGGGCGGTTGTTTCTGTCTCTGTCTCTGTCGCTGTCTCTCCAACACCAGATCATTCATCCATTCATCCATATCCGATCCATGACCTAATTCACAAAACCCCCCTCCTCCACTTACCTCCGCCATAATATTTCATTTTTATTTTCATTTTTTAACTGCGTTATAATCTCTTGTCAAACGGACACTCTTCAGCTCTGGCATAACCCTACAATCTTTACAGACATCATAGCCTTTCTTCCGGGGCTTTCTCCGTCTTCATCATGGCCAGTCTCCCCTCGCAACACCCCACCCTCTCCCTCCACCTCTCCGACGGCACCCTCACCCCGCTCATCACCTCGGCCTCGTCGCAATCGCATCTCGAATCCCTCACAGCCCTAACCTCCAGCGCACTATCCTCCCAGACTGCCGCTCAAAGACTTGGCCTTGGTCGCCCTCAGCGCCTTATGGTCGAGTACCCAGACCGTGGGCCCGTCGTGCTGTATTCATATCTTGATCCTCGCGACGCTGTCGACACAACCACCAACAACGCTGCGGCGACCACTTTAAGCCGTCCCGGTTCGGCGCCTGGCTCAAGTCATGGCATTGACCAAAGAGCACCTCGGTCTGAACCAGCGCCGGCGTCCTACAGCGACCCGCGCTCTGAAGATGCGGCTCCGCCGCTCGTAGGCGTCGTCGTGGCCGGTTCCGCAGATGAAGCAAGAGAGGCCCGCCGCGCATCCGCTAGACTAGAGCGCGTAGGAAGAGAGATTCAAAAGGAATGGGCTGCTGAGAGCAGTCAGGAGCGCGCAAACGAGAATGGACCAGAGTGATCAGACAAAGGGAACATTTGACATCCGAACAATGCTTGTCGTTTTCATGACATGACGAACTACGTTTACGAAGCGATGTAATACGAAGCGATACCACAAGAGGATTACGCAAAGACGACATGAAGTACACGAGGAAACTAGGATAAAAGCTTTGGTGTATTTCGTCATTTAGGCTTGTGCACCATCTGTAATGCGACAAATTGCAAGATGAAATGCGACAAGAGAAGAAAAATGACCAGCATTTGGATCCATGAGGAATTTACGTGTCTTCAGCTATGACACGTCGGAGGCGCACATATAAATTCTAGTCATTCCCTACCACATCTATATAGATCACAGAATCGTGTGCTAGACAGTTGCCACAACAAGACACAGCACGGCACGGCATATCAGTTATTTGTGTTCTAAAAGATTTGATTTCATCTCGTAGTACGTCTAAGTTGCTCGAAATCCACAAAACCTTGCGCTCCAAAATCCATCATAATAATCATTCTTTCCGGTCTCATTTTGTACCGGCATTTTTACTCTTTTCCTTCGTTTCTTTTTTACTCGTTATTATATCAGATCTAGATGATCTGCTGGAAGGCGCGGTTGATGGGAGATCGGACGTTGGGAACATCCTTCCAGAAGTCGATGGTGGCAACGGCACGCTTGGCGATACCCTCGGGGGTAAACTCGAACTTCTATAGTAGGGGTTAGCAACGTGTTCGATTGGGTTTAGAAAAATCGCGGGGGAACTTACCTTGTAGACGTCCTTGTAGGCACCAGAAGCACCGAATCGGTTGATACCGAACTGCTCGTGAGTGTAACGCTCCCAGCCCATGGTGCTCATGACCTCAATGGACAGAGAGGGGATGCCGTCGGGAAGGACAGACAGGCGGTACTCCTTGTCCTGGAGGTCGAAGGCCTCGAAGCAGGGCATGGAGACGATGCGAGCCTTGATGTTCTTCTGCTCCTCAAGGTACTTGGCGGCATCGACGGCAATGGAAACCTCGGAACCGGTGGAAACTAGGGTGATGTCGGCACCCTCAACTTCGCGCAGGACGTAACCACCCTTGGCGGCCTTCTCGATGGTAGATCCCTCGAGCTGAGGAAGGTTTTGACGAGACAGAGCAATGATGCTAGGGGTGTGCTTGGCAGTCAAGCAGACGTAGTAAGCACCGCTGGTCTCGTTACCGTCAGCAGGTCGCCAGACCATGGTGTTGGGGAGAGCGCGGAAGTGAGCAAGAGTCTCAATAGGCTGGTGAGTGGGACCATCCTCGCCGAGACCGATGGAGTCGTGAGTGGCGACCCAGATGGTGCGGATGCGAGAAAGAGCAGACAGACGGACGGATCCAGCAGCGTAAGAAACGAAGTTCAGGAAGGTACCAGAGTAGGGAAGGATGGTACCGTAAGCAGCCAGACCGTTGAGGATAGCGCCCATGCCGTGCTCACGGACACCGTATCGGACGTATCGGCCAGAGTAGTCACCGAGACCGGTGGACTTGGGCTGGAAGTCGACGGCTTCCTTCCAGCGGGTCAGGTTGGAGCCAGTCAAATCGGCGGAACCACCGAAGAGCTCGGGGATGACGCTCTCGACCTTGCTGAGGACGGTCTCGGACAGCTTTCGCGAGGCAATGGCGGGGTCGGAGGGGGTATAGACGGGGAGGCTCTTCTCCCAGCCCTCGGGAAGCTCGCCGGTCAATCGGCGGACGAGGTCGGCGTGCTCCTTGGGGTACTGCTCCTTGTACTTGGCGAGGAGTTGGTTCCACTCCTGCTCACGGGCGGCGCCCTCAGAGGATCGCTTGCCGTAGAAGTCGTAGACCTCCTGGGGAACAGCGAAGCTCTCGTCGGGGTTGAAACCCCACTTCTCCTTCAGCTGCTTGATGTCGTCAGCCTTGAGAGGAGAACCGTGGACACCGTGGGTGCCCTGGTTGAGGGAGCCGAAACCAATGGTGGTCTTGAGCTGGATGAGAGTAGGCTTGTCAGTGACGGACTTGGCCTCCTTGATGGCAGCCTCGATGGCAGCAAGGTCGTGGTCACCATCCTCGACCTTGATGACGTGCCAGCCGTAAGCCTCGTATCGCTTGGGGACGTTCTCGGTGAAGGCAACAGCGGTGTCACCGTCAATGGTGATCTGGTTGTCGTCCCAGATGGCAATGAGGTTGCCAAGCTGGAGGTGACCAGCCAGAGAGCAAGCCTCGCTGGCGACACCCTCCATCAAGCAACCATCGCCGAGGAAGGAGTAGGTGTAGTTGTTGACAAGCTCAAAACCGTCCTTGTTGAAGGTGGCGGCAGTGTGAGCCTGAGCCATGGCCAGACCAACAGCGTTGGAGATACCCTGGCCAAGAGGACCTGTGGTGACCTCAATTCCGGGAGTGTCGTGAGCCTCGGGGTGACCGGGAGTGCGGCTGTCAACGGACTGTGGAATTTATTAGCACACATGGGCGAAAACACGAGATTTAGACCACATACTCGGAAAGCCTTCAGGTCATCGATGCTGAGGTCGTAACCGAAGAGGTGGAGGATAGCATACTGAAGCATGCAGGCGTGTCCGTTGCTAAAGAGCAGAATGGTCAGTGGATGGGCGCAGTCCAACGACTTCAATCAACTTACGAGAGAACGAAACGGTCACGGTTCAACCAGTCGGGGTTCTTGGGGTTGAAGTTCATGAACTTGTTGAACAGAACGTGAGCAACTGGGGCCATTCCCCTGTAACAGCAATGTCAGTGTGTATTCTCATTGTTTAGACGTAAATTGGGTAGACTCACATGGGAGCACCAGGGTGTCCCGAGTTGCTGTGAGCGGTCGCATCGGCCTGTTGAGCTTGTTAGTTTTCATGGTTCTTTCTCGTAATTCATTCTCAAGGCCCCGCGGAGCTGTCGGATTCAAAGCAAATACGTCGCATAAACCCCGAGGTACCAGAAATCAAACTATTATGTTCTCTGCGATTGATACTCTCACCACAATGTTGCTCGTCGCCCATTCCTCATGGTAAGAAATGGCGGGGCAGCCGTGGCGGGGTAAAAACCAATTCAGTGAGCTCGAGGGGATGGACGACAGCAGAGCAGCAGGGAAGAAGAGAGGGGAATGGAGCTTACCGCGAGGACACGGATGGTGTTGATAGCCTTTTGATCGATTTCGCCGTAACCCATTTTGACTGATTTATGAGTATTTGGATATATGAAGAAGAAGAAGGGAAGAAGGGAAGAAGGAGGAAAGAAAAAGGAAAGAGGAGAGGAAGGAGAAGGGAGTGGAAGGTACTTGAGTGAAGGTAGAATGACGGGAAGATAAATCGGAGCACGTCTGACGTCTACCTGCCACCTACCAGGCCACCACGCTCCAACTACTAGGTAACAGCTCAAAACAAGGGTGGAGGGGTACAGGTCAGGTACAGTAGTGTCATGAAATGTTAGTGGTCTCCAGTTTTCCCAGTCTTGTAGAATAATTCGGCCGGGTGATATCCCGCTGCTATACACGTTGACATGGTGATACTTTGTATGCTACGTACGGCTCAACATGCCTAGGAAGAGACTTGGGCTGTAATGTGAGTGATGCTGTCCTCAATTCATTGTTTGGGGGCGCGTGAAGCTGTTGATGTTGATGTTGTTGTCTGTGGTTCCATCGTGCCGCCATGCCTTTGGGTTTCAAAGTATAAGAAGGCAGCCTTCTTCTTCTCGGCGAGTACAGTAAATCTACTTCTAATTACAGTAGGAATATGCATGTACCAGCCACCTCAATGAGGGTAGATCGACAGCTTCACTTGTCAAATCGAATTCTCACTCAAACTCAGATTTCAGTATAACATGTCCCTCAACCGCCGCCGTCGCCGCCGAACGAGGTCAAATCTGGCCGGCGACACGCCGAGTGGACCTTCCGGTGGGGGGGGGGACAGAATCAGAATAGATGGGGGGTATCATCAGTGACGCCAACCCATTGAAAGGTAAACAGGGTGCCCCTCCTCAACCTGGTACCTACTGTCTGTTTATCCTTTCTCATGACAACTGTTATTATTATTATTGAGGCTTGCCTGTTAATGCAGTGCATTCGGCTGAGTAAAAAGTATCCCCCCTAAATTCCAGTCACAAGCTACGGATTCGAAGCGTGCTCAAACAGACCCATTGATCTGGTTAGGCTCAGGGTCCTCTTTCGTCTTGGTCTTGTCTCGCCTTGCCAGAGAGGTACATACGGGACATCGACAGCTCGCCCAAGGATATGGACCCTCTTTAATCAGCATGAATATCCATGGATCTCCATAACGGCGGCACTTCTTGCAACAAATTCTCACTGCTGTGACGTCGAGTGGCCACTTCGTCATTGGATTGCATTGCTTGAGTCTCTGTTCTATCTCTACTCTATCCAGCATGCGAACCGTGCATAGCCAGATGCTTTGCTGGCGATTCTTGGCCTTGATAATGAAATTTTTCTTGGAGGAAGGTTGTGCAACACCAGATCCAGATATTACTAAACGCGCTTAGCCAGATAACTACTACCGTACCTTTCTTTTATTTCCCTCAATCGTAAAGCTGCGGCTGAGTATCGCCTACTGGTTAATAAATTTAACCGGCAATTAATAGGCAAAAATGTTTCAATGGGCCATCTAAAAACTCCAACGAGTTTTGAATTGGTACGCCTAAAGCATTGAAATGAGACCCCCAACGAGGGGTTCTCAGGGAGACAAGAGGGGCAACTGCCCAAGTCCGATTGCTCCTATTGAGTCGGATACAATGCCGTTTCCAAATTCTGCTTCTGCCAGAGGTGCGGCTAATGGTGTTCCAAATGTCACAGACGCAACTGGTTGAGTAAGCTAACGACTTTATCGACTTTTGAAATTTGATGGGGAGCGATACCGGTCCTGTCTCCGTAGGTAGTCGAGAAAGAAAAAAAAAGAACAGAGGCAACACGAGTAGACAAGCAGAGCAAGGCAGCCAAGAGGTTGAGGTGTGGTAGCTACATGCAGCACTTTTCACCCCAATACGGTAAAGGATAAACTATGTCAATGTTTATCAATGATGCCGTAACTGCTGATGAATGATATGACATTTCTATCTAAGAGCTTCGACTCTTCCAATCTCAAGGTTTCGCGGCCGCTCAGCACTCATGACAAACTTTTAACAAGAATCAAAATATGGTGTGATAATGCTCACGAGATTGATTGCTAACAATACGAATCTCTCCCATAACGAATCGCTAACTCACTTACACTCACGCTGTCTCTCACCGAAGAACCGCCAGCTCACTCATTACTCAGTCACTCACTGTCAAGGTAGGGCAGTCTTCGATCGAAGTGGGGGTTTTCGATTTCATCGGTCAAACATGTCCGGGATTTTCCCCCTCCAGTATCAAATTAACCAACAACCTCCGTGACGTTGCCGACGACAACCTCGAGTTTGTTTACTCGCCAATAGAATGCAGCCAATGAGCTAAAACTCCGAGATTTCAGAATAGAGAGGAAAAAAGAGAAATGGTCAAGAAAACTGGTCCTTCCAAGAAGGCCGCTTCCTCATCGAAGCAGAGCAGCAGCAAAAAGTCAACTGCCCCGCCAGAAACCTCTTCACTAGCTCTTCAGAGCGAAGAAGAGCAGCAGCGTCTTCTAGATATCTTTTCAAACGCTTTCAACAAGACGCTCACTTCGGATGACTTCACAACGACGCTCCAGGAGATAAAGCAGGCCTTGTTCAACAGGGAATTTGCTACAGCGTTTGGAAGAGAGGACTATCTTGAAGCCTATGCTGCTCGATGGAGCCCCACGCGAGCTCTTTGCTATGCTACGGTGCTGCTCGGCATCAAGCGTCACCTTAACAAGATTTTGATTCCCAACAAGGAGACACCGCGCGAGGAGTCCAACCTTGGACAAATTCAGGGCGAAACGACCAGTGATGAAAACGACGAGCCGGAGCAGGATGTCGCTGCTGGAATAGAATCTATCAAGCTTGACAGCACGTCTCCTTCACGGAATGCCTCTCTGCATATGCTCTCCGTCGGCGGTTGTGCGGCCGAGCATATTGCTTTTGCTTCCTACATCCAGACTACTTCTACATATGGCCACCTGACGCTCCTTGATTCAGGTCCATGGGCAAATGTCGTATCTCTCCTGGAATCAAGTACTATCAACCCCCCACCAATCTCAAAGTATGCTTCCGCAGCTCGTCAAGCAGCCAACCGTCCGATGCTAGGAAAAGATCAGCTTTCCCTCGCATTTGTCCAGAAAGATGTTCTGAACCTCGGCATTGATTCTCTTTCAGCCCAGTGTGCCGATGGCAAGACACCTGTCCTCTTGACCATGCTCTTCACGCTCAATGAACTATACACCACGGCAGGGATTGGGAAAACGACCAAGTTCCTCAAGAACCTAGGGCAAGCCCTTGCTCCGGACAGTCTCGTCCTTGTGGTTGATAGTCCAGGCAGCTACTCTGAAGCAGCCCTGGGTAAAGAAAAGAAGAAGTATCCTATGCAATGGCTGCTAGATCACACTCTTATCGAAACTGAAACTCCTGGATATTCATGGGAGAAGCTGCAGTCGGACGAGTCGATATGGTTTCGTCTTCCAGAAGACTTATCGTACCCGATAGCTTTGGAAGACATGCGTTATCAGATGCACTTGTACCGCCTACAAAAAACAATATAATCAAAAAATGTCATTCTGAGCAACACATCGGTATCATATCTTGTATTATCTATGCCATTATTACGTATGCCTCCATTCTTTACGTCGATTCTTAGACGATGGGGCCAATCAAGCCCACACCATCTTTTTGAGCGAGTGCCCCAGCTGCTCTAACAATCCCGTGTTCTTCTTCGCCTCCTCAAGAGAAATGATGGAACCCTTCTCTACGAGAGTTTCATGCTCATCGTCTGGTTGTCTTGGATGTCTTTCTAGTGCCAGCCGTTCGATGTCACCACATATTGTGGATATCTGTTGGGTTTCTGTTTGCTTTGGGCCATCGTCGCCTAAAACAGCGACGGAGGAGTCTACATTGGTTGCTTTGAAGACAAGACGTCGAATGCTTGGTGATGATGCTGACGCAGTTTTGTTGGTGAGCAAGTTCGCCAGACTGGCCGGTAAACTCGCATCCTTTTGCTCAGCTGGGCTGTCATTTCCTGCGATTGTACCGTGGCTTGATAAGGTTCGTGTATTGGTACGACGAATGTCACTCTTGCCGGGACTGTACGTCACCACGAAGCCGGCGTTCTTGGCCTCGTCGACGTGAGACAAAGATATTGTCGAGGTGATGTAAGTTCCGTACTTAATACTTGTGACACTGTCGAGCTCAACACGCTCGAAGGATGATACTTTGTCGGACTTCCAGTCGAACCGGCATGAATAGAGAGCCGCGTCTGTCAGCAGGAGAACTACTTCTTCCAGAGGCCAAGACTTAATGGCGTCGGGTGTGGTTGGGCTCAGGAGCACCCATCCGCCATGGAACTCCTCCTTCTCATCGGCTATCACTCGCTTCTGGCACAGTTCAACGGCCAGTTCTCTCATTTTGGTGACGGATACTGCTGGGTCCTTGGTCATCATATCGCTTTCAAACTCTTCAAAGATTTTCGCCGTTACGTTTCCGAGGAGGAAATCGATAGCTGCTTGGCTGAAGTAGTCATTGACCATGCTATTTTGGTTAGCAAGAAATCAAAGAATCAAGAGTTTATGGTTCATGGAACATACCCGCTGTAATATCGAGCAAGTCCGAGGCCCAAATCGTTCAAAGCCCCACGGTAATCCCTCTTTCGCGTTCTCGTATAGTCACCCTTCATCGCCGCTGTTGACGCATACTGTTTCGACACTGCATCGCCGTTGTCTGCCCAAAGAGTATTGAACCAAGCTGTCACCTGGTCAGTCTGCGCACTCATGTCAAATCCTTCCTCCTTGAGCTGAACTTCGAGCATATGCTTTGCGAACGAGCTTTGACAGACGTTGGTGCGATCAAGACAGTCCATACAGTTGGTTCGGAAGACGCCTTGCTGCCGGGACACTTGTTTACCATCCTTTTGTACGGTACTGCCAAAGCTCTCAATCTTATCTCTGAGTTGATCCAAAAGCATGCTGACGTTCTCAAATTTCATGCCTTTGCAAGCCGCGTGAAAGTCAAACCACTCGAAGGGTATCTTGTTATCTTGGCTTGCTTCCTTGTTAACTTCTTCTATTGCTTTCTCGTATGCACCACCGATAATTGATTCGACCCCATGCTTTTCCACAAGGTTGATTATTTGAAGTTGTCCGTAATTCCTAGACAGACTCTCGAAATGCCTACGGCAGGCAGCTTGGTTGGCTTCCTCAGAATGTTGCTGTATGGGCGTGGGCTTGAAAGCATACGGAGACTGTTTAAAGAAAAGAGGGATACTGCCTCTTACTTGCAAGAATGAGTAGACATTTGAAGACGGGTCCCACGTAGTCGTGGAGAGTAGCTGTTCGGTCTCTACCATGTTCGCAACGAAACCGTCTTGATCAATGCCACGACGCAGATATCGTAGACCAGCTCTTTTTGTGGAGCGGCGCGAAATCACTGTTATAAGATATTTTCTCTCCGAAGAACGAAGATCAATGGACGCTCTGGAGCTTCCAAATCCCGGAAACTCCGAGTGCTCTTTCGTAGGCGAAAGATCGGAAAGCTCGACGGAATCCTTCCCCTTATCGTCGCTTTGGGGAGGCTGGTTATCGACGATGAATGTCTTCTGTCCCACGAAACCCTGCATCAAAGGTAACGCTAGACAATCTTGCCCGCTGGATGTGAACGGCTGTAGAAGGTTGCGGTTCCAAAAGAACACCTCGTCGACTTGGTTGTGCAAAGGTGTCTCGGTATCCTGAGGCACGGATCTTTCATGAAGGGAACGGGTGAGATCAAAGTCATAAGAGAAGTAGAAACTTCGAGATGAGCCGAAGAGAACCTGGGCAGTTCGCAACAGCTTTGGCAATAATTCAGGCTCACTGGGCGCAACGTTGCCGAGGCTCTCTTGCGCCTCATCTGAGGAGGACTCAACTGCAGTAGAGGCAGTTTCCGGCACCTTAGGAGCATTGCTCAGTCCCATGTTTCTCTTCTGGTCCAAAGTCCAGCCACTTCGACTAAACCAGCGTTGCGCAAATCGACCATAGCTGCCTCTTCTGCGAATTACATCTTCAGCAACGCGACTCCTGGCAGAACCTGGCCTTGCATCGTCGTCATCGATGATAGCATCTTCAACTTCGTCTGATGCTCTAGAAGGAAACTCGACATCTTCTTCTTCGCTACTATCGCTCTCATTGCCGGAGTCTCTTGCTCGGCGTGAAAGATGGTCTGAGGTTCTCTTTATGGCCTCCTCGGCGCCTGTTTTCGATGTGCATGGTGTGATGGCGACTTCGGTAACGACGTAGATGGGATGGCCACAAATCTGTGCGACTTGCTGGCGCCGGGTAATAGTAACAAGATAGCTCAATTTGGACACAGTGATGAGACCTAGAATAATGAAGCTAATTAGTCTCGATCTTACATGACATAGGACAGTCTGATAAGCATGGGGCCACAAGATCTCGTACCAATCACTCCAAAAGCTTCAAAAGACGGATCTGGTTTTGAATCATCTGATCCATATTCGCGTGGGACACGAGAAACCGACGCGTCGCCGTATTTGATCCGCACCGGGTGGAAAGGTCGTTGACCCTTGGAAGAGAGAGGCTGTATTACAAGCCCATCTATCGCTGCACAGATGAGGAGCTTGCGAGCGATGGCTGGCATTGTGCGGGGCACGCAACTTTTTGTTGGCGGTGATGTATGGACATTCAGAAGCAACGACAGGGGAGTGATAACAGAGCGATTGACGATCAAGCAACAACAAAGAGATACAAAGTTGAGTTACAAGCCAGATGCAGAAAGAGCCAGGGAAAATTGCATTTCACTTAACAGAAATCAGATATGACCGCATCAGCTTAATCGATTTTTGGCAGTGGAGACGTCATAACTTGGCAGTGCTGTAACCACTGTACATAGCGCCAAAAAGCCGCCGACACCGCATTCGCATTAGAAAATAGTTCGACATATCCACTTTGGCTCGTTTTCGTATTGAGCTTTCGTCAAGACAGTTGATGATATTACTATTCTACCAAAAGGCCTAATTTCATATACCAATTATTGCACCATATGATTGAGCCCGAATCATCAAAGCTCGGCAACAGATCTAAGCAACAACAAACGGCCTTTCAGAGCCGGCTGCCCACAGACGAAAAAGGTTTCCATCTTTTGCTTTCCTCCTCGACTCGTTGGGTATCTTAGATGGCGAGGCGCTCGACCTTGTCGCGCATGGCTCGGATCTGGCCGGCAAGCTCGCTGGCGTCGTTGCTGGTGATACTTGCAGCAATGACAGCACGGCTGACACCACAGGCACGGCCGAGGTGCATCTTGCTGCTGACGTAAACGTAGGGAACTGGTGGGCAGAAGTTAGTAACATGCGAACATCTTGGTTTAATGATCGCGCTTACCGTTCTTGTCCTCGCAGAGAAGAGGGAGGTGGAGGAGAATGGCAAGAGGCTGAGTGTCGGCAGCGAGGACGACAAGCTCAGAAACACCACGGTTCAGGGTCTTGGTGGCCTCGTTCTACAGCGTTGTTAGTAAAAATCGATGAAAAGTTGCAAATTAGGCAACACTTACGGCACCCTTCTTCAGCTGGCGAGCATCTGTGTAATAGCAGGTTAGCGACAACCTCTCAAACAAACCATGCTAGAAAGAAACTTACGCTGAGAAGACTGAACAAGATCAAGAAGCTCCTGCTCGAGCTTCTGATCGGCAAGGGGCCAGGCTATTAAACAGGTTAGAATATCGTATATTGTAGTTTCCAGAGAGGGCAGATCGTACCAGCGCTTTCAGACATGTTGAAGATTAAACCGAGGTTTGTGTTTAGGAAAGATTCTGATGGCGGGCGGTCAGTAACTGATTCGGGACGTGGCGGTCGGGATTGATTGACCAGCGGTGGCTGTGATGAAACATACAAGATGGTGATTCAGGGTTCCTTGCGTTGGCTCGCCCTGAGGACTAAGATTAATTTGATGGAACGTGGTTGGCGATGTATCGACAGAATCAAGAGAGAAGGAAAAGAGAGAGGGAAAAAAAGTTGGAAGTATATGCGCCGAGGCGGAAAATTTCAGATGTGGCGGCGAGCCTTGTGTGGCTTAAGCATGCGAGGCTGTGACGGCGAGACCCACCTAGCTCCTCGATCCACCAGCCAGGGACTAGCGTGTCTGGTCTATCTTTAATCCGAAACAATGGGAACCCCCGTGGCGTCTTAGGTAATGCTCCCCCGTGCTCTCCCTCCTACCACAGTACAGCAAAACTTGCCGCCAACCAGACGCCAACCTGGAATGAGACCTTAACAAGCACACCTTACCTCGACATCTTCGTCTTAAGCAATCGACCGATCAACCAACGACTTCATCTTTCGACAATTCAGCTCGCCTGTCGTTCCCACCTACACTTCGTATCCTCCACCACGACCTTTTTCGATTGATATCTATCCCGTTTTCGCGTCACAATAGTCAAGATGGTCAGCGAACTTTGGTATGTGCTTGCGCGCCTCCTTGCCCCCATCATCATCAAGCTCCCTCTGCATCACAGAGAGCTTCAGGCATCATCGTTCAACGCGAAAATCTGTCGGAACGGCCTCGCATTACATTACCATTGATGATTGAAGCTAACATGCGCGCCTTTGCAGCCCCGTTTACTCGGTTAGTCCTCCACGTCATCCGTACCGTCGACGTCACCTCGCGACGCCCATCCTCCATCGTGAGGCGGTCGACGATATCGGTTTACCATCAAGATGCATGTAACTAATCTTTGCCTAGCCCTTCTTCGGTGCCATGGGCTGCACCTGCGCCATTGTCTTCACCTGTCTCGGTGCCTCTTACGGTACCGCCAAGTCTGGCGTTGGTATCGCCGCTATGGGTGTCCTTCGCCCTGACCTGATCGTCAAGAGTAAGCGGCCCTTCTGAAACGACGTTGGAGATTCGTCCAGTGCTAACTCGTGCAGACATTGTTCCCGTCATTATGGCTGGTATTATTGGTATCTACGGTCTCGTCGTCTCAGTCCTTATCTCCGATGGTCTCAAGCAGGACCTGCCCCTGTTTACTAGCTTCATTCAGTTCGGTGCTGGTCTTTCCGTCGGTCTTGCTGGTCTCGCTGCCGGTTTCGCCATTGGTATTGTTGGTGATGCTGGTGTCCGTGGAACTGCCCAACAGCCTCGTCTCTTCGTCGGAATGATTCTGATTCTCATTTTCGCCGAAGTCCTCGGTATGTTGCGCTGCGCTTGCTTGGAAGCTCCTAGTTATCTAACACTCTTTTCCAGGTCTTTACGGTCTTATTGTTGCTCTGCTCATGAACTCCAAGGCCACCGTCGACGCTGTCTGCTAAACGGCCAACACGACACGGCCTGCTCGGAACCTAGCTTGACAAGAACGTACTCAAACACACTAGCGGTTCTGGGCCATGGCACAGATGAATGAGATCATATATGGCGTTACAAATTTCCCTGCATTCTAGTCCGGACATGGATTCAGAGCAGGGGATTGGAGACGTGGGCGCATGGTCAGGTTCGACTTTGCATCTGCCCTTTTTGTGCATGGAAATGGGATAATGGATTCGAGCTCTTGTTATGTTTTTTACTAGTCGGAAGAGGGGGGGGTGCTGTCATGCAATGAGAGAATGGTTTCTGTAAAATACTGTCAATGCGCGTGTTTTTGTCTGGGTGGCTTCTCATCATAGACGGTGAAGGGAACTCGATTAACCAATGTATGCTATTGCTAATTGTTCCTTGCACTGAATCTAATTTGATTTATACAAGCTGCAACAAGCCAGTACAATATCCTGCGTGCAACTTGGGCGCTGGAGACCCACCAATACATCTTGTTCAGGCGGTTGTCACAAGGGCAACACTGTAGTGTATCATCGCCTTGGCAAGGCCTCTAAGCTTTAAGGTACAAAAGTAAATGAATTAAATATACAGTTTAAATAACATAAACTGACTTGATCGTTTTGTCATCTGCATGTCGAGCGGTTAAATCTTCTGATACCCCAAGCAACCGCGCGTTATTGAAAGAATATTTTTTTAAACCAAGAACTAATGGCGGCAAATAAATGCAAGCAAGTAGGTTAATTACAAAGTCTACGAATCTCCAAGAAATTCAATCATTCCGACAGTTATTCGAGGCTCGTGTCCAGCCTTCCTAGAAACCTCCTCATATTACGTCTCTTCGTCTCTTCATGCGCAAATTACTCCTTTGTTTATCATGTGGCGTCTAGGTAGTGCATGTTTTCATTGCATATACCTCCTTGAAAAAACACCCTCAATGGCAACTATAATCATTTGAGTAAGAAAGTTCTATAGTTCAGAAAGAACTCTAACAGCCCCAAAAAGGTTCTTTCCAATGGAAATCGTTTAGATGACGTACTGGTGAATGTTAGCGACAAGTCAACAATGTTATCTTTGTGAAAAGACTTACAGGAATAAAGAGGTAAGGAACACGTCGCTCATACTCGAGCCAGGCGTCGCCGTACTTGCGACGGCAGCGGTGGATGTCACGGGCGGCTCGGTGAGCGATCATGCAGCAGAAGAAAACAGGATAGAACCAGGGGAAGGGGCTCTCGAAACCGGTGATCAGGCCCCAAGAAACGGCAAACCACACATCGGCAGTGTAGTGAATCTTGCGAGCAAGGCCGTACCAACCGTCAACAAGGATAGTTCCTTGGGGAGAGACGATGGTCTTGGGGTTGTGGATGGTTTGCCAGGGGACCTGAGGGAAGGTGTTGCGCAGAACCAACTTGCCCTTCTCCATGGCGCGGAAGCGGTTCTTTTGGCTGTTGCAGCTGTCCCACACCCAGTACCAGAAGAGGTAGCCAACAAACATGGCGGCCAGGATACCCCGGTTCCAGCGGTACACATCAGGGTGGTGGTTGGCCAAGTAGATGGTGCAGTGGCAGTATGAAAGAGGAACGCCAGCCAGGTTCCAGAAGATGAGCATGAAACCCCACTTCTCGTAGTACATATCCCAGGTAGTGATGATGAGCTCCTCGCCCTTGGCGCAGGCGTTGGCGTAGAGGAAGTGAGCCATGACGAGGAACCAAACCTCGCCAGAGACGTAGCCGTACTGCTCATGCTGGCGAGCGGCGGTGCCAAGACTGAGGATGAGGAGGATGTACCAAGGCATGCGAACCTCAAAGAACATCTTGAAGTCGAGAATGCCAAACATGCGGGGATTCAGCTCGGCACCCATGAAGAAATCATAGATGGGGTAGCCAGTCATGCGGTGCTGCTTGCCGCGCCAGAGAGCAGAGAAGTAGGCAACAATGCTAACGAGGAAGCCGCTCAGAATGGCAACGGACAGAAGAGGGCCAAACTCATCGATGGCAGTGTACATAGGCCAGATGCCAGAGAAGTGTAGGCCAGCAAAGCAAGCAAGGGTGGTGTAGAGACTCCAGTAGGCATTGCAATAGTAGGGAAGCTGCTTGCCGCCCTCGTGAGGAAGAGGCTTACCGTAGCCCCAAACACCAGGGAGGAGGCAGTAGAAAGCACCCTCAACAATGAGATAAGACCAGTACCAAGCCCAGACCTGGAGACGGGGGAACGCGCCGGTATAGACAAGGTTGACGAGATGAGCGCCGAACTCGCTCCAAGACTGACCCTCTGTTCTATAGGGGAATTTCCCATTGTAGTAGGTAGCACCAATCCACATGTACCACATGAGAACGGGGAAGAGGGTCATCATGGCAGCAGTGCCAAAAGATCCACCAAACTCGACCTCTCCAGAGTAGTCGACCTTGGGGTCCTGGCCAGGTCTCCAGCCATCAACAACGTGCGGGTCATGAGAAACGCCCTCGGTCTTCTCCATGACAGTCTGGGTAGGAGCAGCTCCGTTTGATGTGGCATGGCCGTTGGACACGTCTCCATTGCCGTTGGCGTGACCATTGGTGTAACCATTGCCATTACCATTAGCATGGCCGTTGGTCTTGCCGTTGGCAGCTCTGTTAACAGCAGCCATGTTGTCAGAGTCTGTTTCGTCGTCGAGCTCCTCTGTGAATCTGGCGGTTCGTCGACGTGTAGGTTGAGGAAGGGCTTCAGCAGCAGAGTCGGTTTCGACGTCTGAAAGGGGTTGAGAAGTCTGGCGGCGTGCTGAACGTGAGCGGCGGATAGGGGTTTCTACCATGCCCTCGAAGAGTTCCTTCTTCCTGGAGGCGCAATGTTAGTAAGTGCGCGATGCCAGTGAGTAGAAGAAAGGCAAACAAACCTGGGAGTCTGGCGTAGAGAATATCTTGACGACATTTCGAACGGAGGGATCGAACGAAGCCTTATATAGATGTTGGAGAGGCCACCAAGAAAAGAGATCAAACGCTTCGAGCCCAATTGACAATCAGGCTTTGACGACAGACAGTGCTTGTCCTTGTCTCACAGTGCGTGCATGAAGCAGAGACAGAGAGAGGGTCTTGTCAATGCAAAGAGAAGCAATTGGGCGCCTCAATTGCACTTTGGTTGACGAAAGATGCAGACGTGGTACGTCGCTCGGAAACAAACAAAACCACAATAAATTAGTGGTAGTTGGGCTACAGGGGGGAGGGACCACAAAGAGGAGCGAGCGGTGACGGTAACCTCCAATCGAGGACTAGGGCATTGAAAGAAAGGTGCCTAAAGAGGAATCCAGTATCCGCTGATATATCAAGATGTTCTCTTCTGAAGGATCAGGGGAAGGATCGGATCAGTAAGAAGAAAGGGAAAGAAAGAAAAAAACAGTTAGAACTTGACTAGGTCATGGGGAAGGAAATTTAGTGGAGGGGCGTGTGGCCAACATGGAAGTTTTGCCCATGTTAAGAGGCAAAGACAAATAATTCTCGCGATGGGGAGAACAGCCTGAGAACAGAGACAGGACAGAACCCGAATAAGAGAAAAACGTGTTGTACTATTGGCGCGCTCGCTCCTTCTGCACTTCCGAGTCAATTTCCCTCAGGGGATCCAGCCAATCAATGCTTAGCCTTGACAGGCCCAGCAGTCGATCCATGCAGATGGAAATTGAGGTACCTCCAACTTTGGTGAGTTCTCATGAGATTATCAGGTACTTTCCCTCATTTGCCCCAGATAATCCTACGCACCAATCATGCATCTTGGCACTAATGCACGATTCGTATAGCGATTTGACAAGGATCATCTTGATGTTGACGACAAACATCCCCAGACGATGAGATCAATACATACTTTCATTTTTGAGCCTCATCGCTCGCTTGCATCCGCTTCCATCACTTACACTGACAAGGGTCTGCTATACGAATCGTGCATGAAGCTAAGCCTCGACTTTGTTAACTACATTCCATCCTTCCACCTTGAAACACCAACTTCCTCTACAAGTAGCATCTGTTTTTCGACTCGGCATCGTGATATCGCCCGTTTTCCCGACTTGATTTTCTTTATTGGCAGGATTATCTGGGCTTGGACACATTGTTCTATGCCCTAGTTGTCTTGTACTGTAGTATACCCGACCAAGTTTGAATTTTTGTGGTTCAAGTTCCTACATGCTAGACGAAACGTGCATCTTCCTGGTTGCAAATGTTATCACCGAAATTACCAAATATTTCATACAAGAACAGTTTATGATGGACAAAGTGTCAGTCACACTGTAAGAGTCTGGATTTGGCCCCATATGGACGAGTGTTGCTTTGATTCTTCCTCCTTCAACTTGACCCTGGCTACATCAAGTCTACCCACAAACCTGCTATCATCCCAAGCCGAAGTCTTCGAAAAGACGCAAATGCCGTTGAGAATTGCCGTATCATTTTCAAGGGTCGTTAAGCATTACTTGCTTGCTTATTCAAGGTTCGCCTCCCACTGCCTACTTCATTTGTCAGCTCTGGACTGACCCCCTCCATTTTGACCCCCATGATCATCCTTACGTGTGTCTCTTAATAGACGCAACTGTGGTTACTTGTGAGTTAAAACTAGGACCAGGCTATTTGCCTCCTTTACATGGTGACCATGCAGCCAGACGTGGTCGGGGTTAGTGCCAGCGTCCTTGTGTTCCCAGGTTCAATGAACTGTATTATTTCCGTAATTCAGTGCATACTACGGCATTCCCGCGTCTCTCCAATCGTTATCATATAGTCTCTGTCTTCCCTGCTCATCAGTGAGATCAAATCACGAATCACTTCGCCAACCTCAGTCTGGTTTCACTCAAGCTTGCAATGTGGCACTTCAGCCGACCGTGTGTTCCAGAAGCTAAAAGTCCTGCTCCGTAATACGAAAACAAAGATCAATGTAAATAGTTCTAGTGGCAGGCTCGATTTTAACTAATATGGGAGATTGATGATGTTCGGGTGCAGTTGGATGACGGCGTTGTTAGTAACACTGAGTTTATGCGTCTGAGCTTTTTTCTTCTTTAACCATTGCAGTATACCTGAGTAGAAGTAAAACGATATGCGAAGAACAACGCAACTGGATAGTGACTGCCAAGTCCGCTTAGTTGTGCTGATAGACAGCAGTGTGGTCAGGGGTAGATGCTGATGGTCAGTCACCATACTGGAAGACCGCGGTCCTGTACTAGTAGCAGCAGAGAAAGATGCAACAGCCTTGACATCCGAGTACAAGAGACCATAGCATCCATCCAACATCATGTGAACGGAAGGAGGCCATATTTCACTACCTGCATATATGGTTCAATGATACACAAGGACAAATAAATCATCAATTAAGTCTGCTCGATTAGACGTTATGAGAACGAGTGAACATGCGACTTGCTCAGCTACTCAACCTCTCAAATGTTAATCCAAAGCTGGAGCGCTCCTGAGAAAGCATTTGAGAGACAAGAAATAAAACAGTAAATCGGAACTCGGCTTTAAGACTGTGGGTTTGTGCTCACTTGCCTTTACAGCAGCTTGTCATGGTCTGCCGCCTTTACTTAAGACTATCTCGGACCTGAGATATGTCAAATCAATTGAAGCTTCCCCTAGGTATGCAACGGTCATATAATATCTGGGTCTTGCTGCAGTCGCAAGTTTTTAATTCATCTAATCTGCTCTGCTCAATTCCATGCCACACGTTTAACAGGTCTCAGCAAAGCTGTCGATTTTGCAAGAAGTGCCATCAGGGCCGCTAGACAGCTTGGTTGGCTCACTACCATCAGAGTTGCCTTCGAAGAGATCACAGTTCTTGCCTTCGTCCTGGCAAGCGTTGGAGATGGTGCATGTATCGCCATAGTTGGTGTTGACTGGAACAATTGTTAGCTGCAAGGTAAGAGAAGCACAAGAAGATGACTTACTGCCGCAGAGAACGCCACCGTTGACGGCAGCGATATTCTCAATAATAACGTTTCTGGGGCCGCCATTGTCCTTGCAGTTACCACAAGATCGAACAAGCTTGCCATAGTCCTCAACATAAAAGTCAGAAATCTCAACTGTGCCGCGGCCGTTGAACTGAACGACCTTGTCAGCAGCATGGAAAGCGCCGCCTCCACGGATGATAGAGGTGCCTGACTTTTGCTTCAAGGTGATGGCATCTTCGCAGACATCCTCGAACCAGACGTTCTCGAGGGTGCATGTGCCCTTGCAGTGAACACCCTCAGCCTGCCCAGGGCCAATGATGACGTTGCGAAGAGTGGCGCCGTCTTCGAGAATGAACATGGCATCAGCCTCGCCAGTCTCTTCCTGCTCCTTGCAGACAGCAGCTGGTTGATGTTAGCTGAATAGACATGAAGCCTTTGTATCGAGGGACTTACGGGATCGATCGTAGTAGGCCATGCCACCGTCAAGTTCACCAGAGACGGGAATAGCAGTGACAACGGCAATGGCACCGCTAGAAGCTGGAATAGTTCGTGTGATACCTCCAGAGCCAGAGCCAGAGCCAGAACCGGTCCCGACGGGCTCGTTGGTGGGAGCCGCAGTCGGGTTAGCGATAACAGTATCGACAGGCTCTTCGGTAGGAACAACGGGAGGAAATGGAGTTGAGACATTGTCACCGCCCTGGTTGTTATCGTCCTCAGTAGGAGGAGCTTGAGGAGGTGCGGGAAATCCTGGAAAGCCGAAGGCGGGAAAGTCGAAATCAGTCTTCTCGACCGAAGCAGCCTTCTTGGATGAGGAGTCAGGGATACATTGGCTGTACCACTTGCTGGCCTCGACACAAGTTGACCCAGAAGGACACTCCGTGTCTCCAGAATAGGCGCTGCCACCACACTGATTGTACACTTGCACTGCGGCAAACGCTGTGCCAAAGTTGGCAATAGTCAAAAAGATAGAGATTCGCATTTTGAAGGATGTCAGTTGAACAGGTGTATAAGAATTAAAAAATGTGAATTTCGGGCCTGCCCGTAACTACCAGAGAACGATACGAAACAAAGTACAAATGGTGTCGAGAGAAGCTGAATCGTGATGACCTCGAGTACCATGCTCCTTATATAAATGCGCCTGACATGTAATGTTAGTATCCCTCAGCCTCCAGATGCAAGCATACTGATCCTGGGCAAGAAGCTAATGACAGGAACCGAAGAAGCATCTAACAAAACCGCAGCATGTCTGTTGCTGAAACCTGGGTTTGGATGCTTCTGGCCGCATAAAGTGAAGCCTTGACCCAAGCCTATTCGAAGGGTCTGATAACCGAGATGCTTGGATTGGCGGGTTTTGTAAAAAAAATAAAAAAAATAAAAAAAAAAACCTATGGATGATAGATTGCTAGGGATGGTATATATCCCAGTTCACTTTGAGGCCAACTGCATAATGGAAACAAGTGACCGGGAGGTCGCTTGTAAGATGGAAGAAGGCGCAGAAGCCAAGCAAAAGTGTTGGTGGTTTCATCTGAAATGGGGAAACGGAGATGAGGATCAAGTAATCTCCTTTATGCGTGACTGGATCCCTGAGTGCACGTAATAGATTAGGATTGAAATCCTGCAGACTAAGACAGTAAAGGACTGGAGTTTGTTATAATGGCTTTGTTAATCTACGAAAATAGGTACTAGGTAGGTAGGTATTGTTAGCAAATGATTGCCTTAGTACCTACTACGTACAGAGTAGTTGGTAGTATATTCAGTGACCACCAATGAAAGCTAAGAATTGAAGCAAAGGCTCGCCCTTTCTGATAAAGAGATCAGGTCAGCATGGCAGGAATAAGGAGCCATGGCCTGAGACCTGAGATGTTTTGGACCTTGAAGGTGCAGAATTCAGCCGGAAGAGGTCATCAATCGCCAGGGTGAACGACGAAGAGCCAGTTCATCAAATCGAAATCGCAATTGCATACTCAAACTTGTATTCCTGGCTGCGATCTCAAGGGTTTGCTAATCTGGGGAAGACTTGAGTCTAAGCTTGGTAATGATGGATTATTACCTAGTGCAACGGTAAAAGCATCGACCAAGTCGAATAGGAGTCACAAAGACCTATACAAGTTGGGGTATTGGAGAAAATGCTGGAGATTTGTGCGCTTCGCCAACTGCTCGGAATCACATCAGAGTTGGCGATAGCATCAAGTATCCACTTTTTGAACAATCATCTTGTGAAGCTTATTTGAAGATCATTTAACTTGACATGTCTAGCATATCTTCTGTGAAGGCATTGAAACTTCCACGTGTAGCATCATGTGACTTGCAGCTCACAATTTCGAGGTTGCTTCCTTCCTTCCATGAGCTTCTCTTTCTCCTTCCCCTTTTCATGGAGCTGGAGCTCAACGAGACAGGACAGATGAAAGGGGGGGAGGGTTGCAACGATGACGCCACGGGTCTTTGAAAACTGGGGAAATCGAACATTTGAAGCCACGAATTCTGGCCAAAAAACCAACATTGAGATGGTCAAAATTCATGTCGAGCACAATTACCAAAAGACAAGCATCTCATCATCACGAGAGCAATTGCCCAATATACAGAAGTCTGATGGGTTACACTATCGATACGATGCGGCTGCGCTATTAACGCTTTTGAGATTGCTCTCCTTTTGGACACGAGAGAGTCGGACCACTTTTTTTTTTAATTTAGATTGTGTCTGTCATTTCGAGAAAAGGTTATTCGTGGCAGGCAACATAACTAAGGGGTTACTGTTACTGTATGGATACAGTCCAAATGATGCACAGCTAATGTAATGTAGGTAGTCTAGATAGATGGCTGTCCTATCTTTCTGGTTGACTGCATTTCGCTGCATTCCTTGTTTCTGACCTCTTATCAATCATCATATCTCGCCTCCCGATGACGGTATCCCCAACAAACCGTATCCCTCCTCCCGTATAAAAAAGCTACTTGCTCTACTCTGCCATGCTCTGCTGTAAGGCGAGCCAAGTTTTAGAACCCCCCAGATTTTTGCAGGGATCATTACCTCCCCAAACCCAATCAGCTCTGGCATAAGGTCCAGACTCAAATCCTAGACCCGGTTTTTTTCGCGTCAACGTACGTGGGACTACTTCGGTAGCCGTAACCGTTTCTCCAGGTTAATAAGTTGCTGTTCAAGACTCGACTGATTTCCGGTCCCCGTCTTGTTTCCCACCACCTAGATTACCTACCTGAGGACAGACCTAGACACACTGGGGCATCGCTTCTTATTAATAAAGGCCTCTCCTCCCTCCTTCTCTCCCACAACCCGACAGTCCCACCCCAACCAAGCCCGAAACCGCGTCATTTCCATTCATCTTCGTCAGCCGCAGCCATGTCATCGCCCTCCGGATCATCTCAAGGCGGCAAGCGCAAGAGAAACTCGCTTCGCGTCGAGTCCACAAACGACTTTGGTGAGAATGGCATCCAGACATCCTCGCGTGATGCTTCAGGCGAGGAGGGTGATACTACCGCCGCTGAGTCGGGACGCCTTCATGCCCGCGGCTCAGCAGCTCCAATTCCTAAGAGGCAGCGCTCCAGCTCGAATCGTGATCACACCGTTGACCCCGGTGAGCCCAGCGACACCACCGAGGCCAGCATCGACATTGCTGAGCGAGTTGGTCGCAAAGGACGTCAAGCTTTGAAGGAGCTCGATGAAGAGGAGCAACGTAGAATTGAGGCTATGCCTCCCCCTCCCATTGGCAACCTACAAGATCCTGCTGGTGGCTACAAGACCAACCCTCCCCCTGTTGGACGACCTGTCCGTGTCTACGCCGATGGTGTCTTCGATCTCTTCCACTTGGGGTATGTCTTTTCTTGCATCCTGCTCTACAGAGCGGTTTGAACTGCGCGATCGAAATGTGTGCGCTAACAGCTATCCAGTCACATGCGACAGCTCGAGCAGGCCAAGAAAGCTTTCCCCGACACAACGCTGGTCGTCGGAGTCACAGGCGACCACGAAACACACAAGCGCAAGGGTTTGACTGTCATGTCTGCCGCTGAGCGTGCCGAGACCCTCCGCCACTGCAAATGGGTCGATGAGGTTATCGAAGACTGCCCATGGGTCGTCACTCCTGAGTTCCTCGATGCCAACAAGCTAGATTACGTTGCCCACGACGATCTCCCCTACGGTGCCGACGAAGGCGATGACATTTACCAGCCCATCAAGGCCGCTGGCAAGTTCCTTGTTACCCAGCGTACAGAGGGCGTCAGCACAACTGGCCTCATCACAAGGTAAGACGGCGGTCCACCCTTGCTCGAATAATCATTCTGACGTTTGCAGAATCGTGCGCGATTACGAGAAGTACATTGCCAGACAGTTCAAGCGCGGTACATCCCGCCAGGAACTCAACGTCAGCTGGCTCAAGAAGAACGAACTGGACCTCAAGCGCCACGTCCAGGACCTACGAGAGAACATCACAAACAACTGGTCCACCACTGGCCAAGAACTTGGTCGCGAACTGAAGCAGTTCTGGCCTGTCAGCCGTCCCCAAAGCCCTGCCCGATTTAACAGCGCGGGTACCGCCGAGGGACTTCGTTCACCTACAACCCCAGGCACTTCTGGTACACCCAAGGAGTTCATTACTGGATACGCCCTCGGCCTTGTCGGTGGTGTTCGGGGATGGGTAAGTTGCGAGCAAAACGTGCCAGCTTTGATTCGGGCCGACTAACAATTGCATAGATGACCAAGAGCCGAACAAATGTCGCCGATAGCAGCCGACCTCCCAGCGACGATGAGTCTGAAGAGAGCGATGCTCACGCCAAGTCACCAAAGGAGTCGTCAGACACCCCGACTGCGGCCGCTCCCTCCAAACTATAAACGGAGCCGTGTACATTTAACTACAAATGTGAGAGAGACAGGATAAAAACATGTCCCGATAGTAAAGGAGGCAGGGCCACCGCAAAAGAGACGGCAGGTGTTTTGTGCAATGGGCTTTGGATTATCACTTTAATCAGTATTCGGCTATGCGCTTTAATAAAGGGCCGGTATACAAGGCGTTCCGGCTTCTGTTTATGTATCAAATGCTCTTGCGGCTATGGAGACGTGTTAGCACGCTGCTGAGCTAGAGTCCTCTGTCTAGTACTACGTGTGCAGCAGTGGACGAAATAATTGGAAGAGATTATGTCTTGTTTGAACTTCGTGATGCCTGTATTATATTTCATGTGCTGATGTACTGGGCCAGCTATATTCTGAAAGCCAACGATAAAAAAACATTCCGGCAAAACTCGACCTCGTAATGGAATTCACGTCTTGTCGCACGCTGACATAGCTGGACTGCATCAACCCTTTGTCGAAGCTCGAGGCTCTGAGTCCGAGCCCACTCCGAGTTAGATTTCTCCGGGGTAATCAAGTTTCCAAAAGGCGCAAGCGCGGCATGCCACGATATGGGGGCGATTGCGCTTAGTTGGCGTTTAACTGGGCGGTTATGTCACATGTATAAGCAGCAAGCAGCAAGAGTATTTGGTACAGAAGTGAAAGCTTATCTGAAGTAACGTTTCGTTGAAACAGCACCCCCCGTATATGGTAGCTATCGCGATTTGCAATACCGTGAGGGACATGCTAAATTTGGTGACCAAACAGTCAGCAAGAGAATGTGACAATGCATCGACAGCAAATATAGGAATCGCCGAGAGGGGTAAACATGCAAACCGCATGGACCATTGTATTCGTGGACTTTGATGTTTGAGTTGCGGGTTGTAAAACAGAACTGTCGCGGCAGGCTGAGATTTGAAGACACTACTACATTATATTCGTATAAATGTCCGAAAGAGGACGTAAACTCCGGTAGATCTAGTTGAACATAAACTCAAATTAAAACTAGAAATAGATGATTCGCTGGCAGAGTAAAGTTGCGGTGTATGAAAGAATTGCAATAATAAAAGGTGAGTGGTACGCAATGGTAGCCAAATTGTAAGCAACTCCCGGCGTGCAGATCTGCTACCTTTCCCAGGAAGGAACACATGCGAATCAGATCAGAGGTGCATCGAAGCTGAAAGGGTGGTCGTAAAAATGCCAATGCTAGTGACGATATGAGTTCACGTATGGGGACGGGATACTAGCGAAGAGCTTGGCATCTCGAACCAAGATAAACATTCATCCAAGATCTGAATTTGGGAAAGCCGCTTCTTGTTGATATCGCATTGGTCAATAAGAGCCTCCAACGACAAAAATAGTCGGATCCCAAGCGCCGGGGGCTTTCTGCTCTGGCACACGATATGTGGTTACAGTGCTTTCGCAGGTCGCGTGGAGGGCATGAAAGAAGAAATATTCTCCGTGCGGGCCGAGTCTCTCAGCACAACATGGTATTTTGGGTCTCATGAAGGTGAAGATGAGGAGGAGAATTATGATTTACTAGATCCGATGCGATGGACAACACATAGCGAATATGCATGCCTAATTTAGAAAGACTTGCACGCGTCTGTCGTGATGGTGTTGACCTTACATGCCATGTCCATTTCCAGCCAAAAGGCGGGGAGACAGTGGGGCCGGTCCGACCCGGCATATTTTGAACGGCTTCCAACATGAATTCTTTGGAGAAGCACTGACCTTTGTTGATACAGAAACTTAAACTTATCTACCAAAGGATCGTTCAACTTGAAACGCAAGGCATTATTGGGGTCGTATGACTAAGTCATGTATTGAAGAATGCCTCGTCTTAAATTAATTAATTCAGTAAGCTGTCGATCATTAAAAACTCTACTCTGTTTGCTTGCAGTGCAATAAGCCAGGGAACGGACGGTGTACAGGAGCTACGGACAAGGGGTTGACAGGCGCAGCTGCTGTATCCCATATAAAAATAGGTCACGTCAGGTCATCATGAAATATCAACCAATAAGCCTTCGCGTGGCTGAGTCCTGGTGTGTCCCATGGAGGATTTCTGCTTGGTCTCCCTAGCGCCCGACAGGGCTGGGCTAATATCACCCTTGTACAAACAACCTAGACAGGGATTCAAATTGGCGCTACCAGGAGAGCGGATCCAATATACATAGATTTCAATTTACTATGATCGATGAGGAAGAACGAAGCCAATTACCTGGGAATGCAGCATACTCTTTGACCTGCCATGGTTCACAGTTGGGATAATTCTCGGGCCAAGAAATCAACCCAGACCATCAGGCTTTATGGGTGGGTTAGAGCTAATTGTCCGTAACCCACTGGATAAGCACTTGTAAGATAGGACAAGGGAGCCTGGGCATAAACGTGGTTCAACAAGGAAGAAGAAAATCCAAAGTCACAATTAAACGAGACAACATTATACCAAAGTTGGTACCTATGTACCTAATATTTAGTTCAGTATCAATTCAGCTTAACAGCTTGAATACAAAGCATGACTTGCTTACCTTCGTACCAAGTTGGCAGGTTCTGTTCACCCATCGCTATTGATAGCAGGTACTGTCATAGGTGTCAGCCTCAGGGAAGATACAACATGGCAAGTACTGTGAGCTGGTACCTGTCAGCGATGCAAGTGCGGGCAAGCAGGCAAGGGGACAGCCCGCCCAGTCGGCCGCCGTTCCTGTACTCTACATAGTACTTAGGTACAATCCAAGTTTAATAGGTAGTACTCAGCCTCTTTTGGTATTGGATCTATTCCACTCCTCTATCAGCAATCCCTGTCGAGTAATGTGATGGGCCGTTGTCACGATCGCTTCTAAAACAGCCACCAACAGGCGCGTTGACGCCTTACCCGCACACGCCCACGCTGTCTCAGTGCCCCTTGCAACAAAACAAACCCGATCAAGCTCCAAAATCCTACTCTGTAGTACACACATACAGGACGAGAAATACATAGACACCCTGGCTCCGAGGTAAAGATGTTTCAGCAGCTACGCCCCTTGGTTGCTTCTCTGCTTACAAGGCTTGCTTAAGCTTTAGTTGCACCTTTGTTAATTACCAACACAACTCTTTCTTACTGATCGTCGCCGCCATTGCATCTTTCCTTACAAGACATTGGACAACTGTATAAGCGCGACCTGTCTGTCCGTAGGACATCGGATCGGTCGGGAATGTTTTAGCCAACATTGACAAACTGTGTCAGTCTCCCTACTCTCGTTCTCTACCGCACCGCACCGCACCGCACTGCACCAAGCCTGGACGCTAGTCGCTTGATCAGGTACCGTTCCTTGAAGGCTTAGATGGCGCTTGCGGCCCCGTCCCGCCACTTGTCGCATCACATCTCGACGAACAGGGAGCGGCAAGCATGCGACAAGGGTCAATGTGAAAGGGTGGCACATGGGCAGATAAACCAAACCAAACTTAACAATGGATGGACTGCATGGCCATTCGGGTTTGGTCTCGAGGCCATTCCATCCATGCTTGCTACAGCATTCCCAGACCCTCGAGTGCCTTGCATCATCCATCATTTACTTGATGACTTCACAGAACATCTAATCTTGTCCATCCATGCATCAAGGCCCCTGCGCCCCATGCTCAGCTCGCAGGGTTGTCCCCAATCTTGGGTCAATCACTTGAACCCTTCCCTGCAACTCCATCTCTATTCCTTTCTCAACTACGGATAACCATGCCCAGATTCAACTAGCAATGCCTCTCTTAGTCCCTATCTTAGTATCAGAGTAAATATCTCACTTACACTGAGCCCCGTCCTCGCATCCACATACATCCCTGCTCGTCACTCGAGGCTAGCATCGCCTACGCTGTGTCCCCAGCCTTAGCCGTCCATACCCTCCCTTCCTTCATCCACTGATCTTGGTGAAATTCTACGTCAACTCCCCCACTATCACTCCCACTTGCTGCTCTATACTCTCATCGCCCACCTTCATTACATGAGCCTAAAGCCTTCTGTCTGCCGGGAACTGCTCATCCGCATCTTGGGGGCTGTGTCTTACTAAGTTTGGCTTGACCTACAATAATTCTCCGGACTCATTGCCTTTTTTAATTCGTGCTTCTATTTATCAACTACGGGCCATGGCCAGTCTCAAGAATATCATGAATACTGAGGACGAGCCCGTCGATCCACGATCTGAGAGCCGTTCCACTGACCTGACTTCAAGGTCACCATCTGTCCACAGCTATGTTACATCCTTAAACTATCAAACACACTCCTCTTCTCATAACAACCCTCATGACCCATCAGGATCATCCAAGTCGTCTTCTGTTATTGATCACTCATCACCGACGACAACCGACCTCAACATGAATAACCGACGCCGCCGTAGCAACATGAGCATTGACTCTAATGAAACACCTTATGCTCCTGCCCAGCATGCTTCATCGTCAAGCACCCCCATGAGGCCCTTTACGGCCGCAGCGAGCGGCGAGTCGCATGTCAGGTTGACTCCAATAACCAGAAAGATTAGCAAGGCAAAGAAAGGCGTACAAGTTCATAATTGCGATCAGTGTCCCAAGGTAACTTCCTTTTCCCTATCTACAGCCACGGCTTTCTAACCAAGCCAGACGTTCTCCAGAGCAGAACACTTGAGGTTTGTTCCTCCTCCGAATTTGATAGACATCTCTAACAGTTGCGACCCAGACGGCATCAGCTCAGCCATTCACCTCCGGATTTGTATTGCCCTATCCGTGGCTGTAACAAGACCTTCCACCGCAGAGACCTTCTTGATCGACATGTTCAAAGACAGTAGGTTGAGCATATTGTATTAGAACTGCTTCAATACTAACAAGGAGCAGTGAACAAGATGCCTTGGATATTACTGAAACGGAACGTACTTCTGTCCAAGGCGGTTCGAAGACACATGCCCTATCCCCTGCGGAGACTCCACGATCAAAACGTATCGAAGCGTTCAACGACCCTCGAACATTGGCTCCTGTGAACAACAACAACTCTAATGTCACTCGAGCTTGGCCACCGATGGCTTCTCCATCCAACTTAAACCACAACTACGTGTTGGGCCCTGACCTACAAGCATATGATGGTTTTATGACAAATAATCCTAAGCCAAGAAGCATGCCTGATATGCCGATACTACCGACTCTAACGGATAATGCAACTCCAGAACTACACTGGCAAGATAGTTCCGCACCAACAAGCACCTTCTCAACTCCCCCAAATAACACAAGAACCCCACAGTTTTCTGTACCAGTTACGAACGGATCTTGGATGACCCCAGCATCAACTTTCCCGGGCGTTTCGAGCGATATATCAGGCACGAGTATGGACCATGCTGCATATTCTAGCTCATATGCGTACAGCAACACTCCACCACAGGTCTACACTCCTGTCTTTGACATGGGCCTCTCTTTGCCTGGATATTCGGAAGGCACTACTTTCAGTACTGTTGATCAACTTCCCACTTCTGCAGTTCGTAGCGTGTCCCCTTCATTGGCTGTTGCTCAATCTGAGACCTTGCTAGCTGTTCCATCGCTACCAACTCCAGGCGGGGCTTTCGATTTGGCCAGCTGCAGCTCTGGGACTTCAGGAGGAAACGGCTTGTTAAGTACCCAAGATCTGATGCCACTTTCCCTTTCGTCTGCTGCTAGCGAAGCAATTCCAAGGTATCTTGAGGTCTACTGGGACCAAGTTCACCCCAAAAAGCCCATCATTCATAAGCACACATTCCAAGACGTGTCTGAGGAAGAGACAGAGCATATACATGTACTACAATGTGCTATGGCCGCATTGGCGACACAATTCATTCCAAATGCAGACGACCGCATGAAGGGAGCGGAGCTTCATGCCTACGCCTGGCAAAAGTCCAAAGTGGTGAGTTGAGAACCAAGACTTGCCCAGGCAGCAATCGGCCGGTGCTGATACACTTAGTTTACGCACATTGAAGAGTGGTCTATGCCAGTCCAGCAAACAATTGCACTATGCGAGTACTACGCACGCTTCCGTGGTAGAAAGTCACATTCACACCAACCCTCAGCCCGGTTCACTTCACTCTATAACAGGGTTAGTTCTTCTTAAGTTTCTTCTTCTTCTTCTTCTTCTTCTTCTTCTTCTTCTTTATATCTTTCTTTCTATATCCTCTTATGATACCACTTTCTCTACTCTTCTTCACGTTTTTGTCCTTCTTTTGATAGATTTGTCTTCTTCATACTTTTCTCTTTCTTTCATTTCGACAGCCTACATGCGAACGCGTAGCTCAACTTCCGATAGGTCATTAGTGATCAACTCACTTCTACTTCTCGCCCCTACATCAGAGATGGGCATCAAGCTTGGAAAGCCTGGGTTGCCACAGAATCAAGACGACGATTATTGGCAGCCTGCTTCCTGCTCGATGTACATAGTTCATGGTATCACGAACGCCAGTACAGTTCTGTCGTCGGCTTAGATTACTCTTCTCCGAGGACTCTCCCAATCCCGCTTACAGCTACAACGACAAAGGCTTGGGAAGCTCGAGATCCTCTATCATGGTCAAAATTACGGACAAGAAGGGCTCCCAAAACCATTTCTAACACGAACCTGGGAACACTATCTGCTTCTGATATAGCATCTGGCCCAGCTTTTGATGCGGCAGTTTTGCTTGCTGTATATTCATTATTCCTTCCACGGCGCCAAAGTCCGTCGCAAATTAGTCTTGTGGAAGATGCTGCAAAGTTTCGGTTAAATATGTTCCCCATTTCAAAGATATTTCCCGAGTCAGCTATTGCCAGCACCTATCTGGCATTGCAACACACACCCCTATATTATCTGTTGTCCGTATCTGGCAAGAGCTGGGTTTTCAACAAAAAACTGACTGACTCTAACTTGTTTATGGAACACCAAAAGCTTCTAGAAACATGGAGAAGCTCAGGTACGGCTCCAATAGCAACAGTGTTTGCTGCGCGGGCTTTGAAGACCTTCCTTAACCTGCAGACCTCGTCCAACCAAACAGAATGCAACACAGGAGAGGGTTGCCAGACAAAGACAACACCCCTGTCCGAAATATCGGATTATTGGGGCATATATGTTTGCGCTTTAATATGTTGGGCTTTCGGTCTAGCAGAGGAGCAAGCTAAACCCAGAATCAGCGTAACAGAAGAAACTACGAAGGAATGGATTTTGAGGGTTGCATCTCAAGAGCCATCTGAGTTACAAATGCAGAGCGGCCGCAACGGGGCTCGAGGGGTTGTCGGTCTTGTAAGGCAAGTATTGTCGACCGAGTGTTTAGGGGGAGGAAACATTCTTTTTGCCGATGCCATGAACGTCCTGATACGACTAGAGGAGGAAATTACTGGGAAATGTTGAGCTGGCATACGAAAATGGGGTGTCTGCGGTCGGATTTGGCTGGGTTGGGCGCATTGCAGCATTGACGTGATTTAGACCGCATATCGATTGGAGTTTGGCGGTCAAAATAACAGGGAAATCAGAGCGGACGCACATGTCATGGAGTGAGGTGTTGATTCTGGAGGATTGTATCTTGCCTCGGTTGCAGACATCAGTCTGTCGGTAGCATAGCATTGCAAAGCGTTACAGACGTGAATGTATTGGTTGTTGTTTATGCTACTAGCACCCACATTTAGATAAGATCTTGTGTAGATGTGAAATAAAACTGTTGGGAATGTCTCAAAGAGAGACAAGATGAGACATGAGATTGCTGATGTCAAATCGAATTGTTAATCCAGCGACAATATGTTGTTACTATGGTCTCGGAAATCTCGGGTGTTTAATGCGAATCCAACTGGAGACGAGTATCTATCTGTTCTTGTTTCTGTTCAGTTTGTTCATGGACCAGACCAGACCAGACCATCAGTTTCTCTTGAGAATAAGAGCTCGGATGGGGAAATAGGGGATGGTAAAGAGCTAACGTTAAGTGGCTTGTGGCTTCGTCTCAGCTCGAGACAGGGTGGGAGGAAGAAGAGGAAAACAGAGACAAGGGTCCAATTAGTCTTTAATGAGGATTATGTTTGGGCGCATTCCAGTTACGTCGAAATGGGTTGTCATCGTTTCGTCAGTACAGCAAGCAGAATGCCGGTTAAAAGATCAATTTGATTTGGAGAAATGGATATACATACGTGTCAATTGCAAAGGGTAAAAGAGAGTAATAGAGTAAGCTACCTTGGTAGAGAATAATGTCAGTAGTAGGTTAGGCCTGAGTGAGTGCAGTGCAGGGTTCATAAGGATGTAGTCTTGATCACATGCAAAAGGTATGAATGAAATAGCCAAAAGAAGAAGCGGTGACAGAAAAACAACAGAAAAATTAGCTATCGGTCTATTAGCTGTTATAGACACCAGCCACCATGTCCTTGTCGCATGTCCGTGTTGGAACGGTGATGGAAGATCATGCCTCTATCGTTAGGTTAGTCTGACTTGAGAGTCAGAAGTACTATATTTGTACAGTACATTCATCATATGAGCCAAAGTTCCTTTTGCTAATCTTTCGTATTCTTTCACACTCGCTCTAACAAACTTCAATCTGAATCGACGATTCCAGCACTGGATGCCTCTCATCAGATAGTCCTAGATAGACAAATAATATATACCAAGACTTCCGATCTGGCAGGTTCCCGGACAATCGGCACCATGGGGGCCAAAAGAGACAGGGCCAAGAAGTCAAGGGCCAGGAGGAGTTGCCTGTTGTGGAGGGGACGATCCAATAGAGGGGAACAGACTTGAGTCCAGTGTAATACGATGAACTGGAAGACGAGGCATATATGTAGCCCTAGGGCGAGGTACTGGGGGAAAAAAGGGACTAGACTCAAAGCCAACAAATGCTTTATAGTCTAACGTACTATGAGGCTAAACAAGAACGGAAGAAGCGAATTCGGTTTCATTCGGTCAGGCTAAATAAAAGTAAAAAGCACGAGAGGTATTTTCTCCTTCTTCTGAATATGAGGACAAAGAAAGGAAGAAAGGAAGAAAGAGAGAAAGAAAGAAAGAAACGAAGGAAGGAAGGAAGGAAGGTACAGTACCTGTTGGAACGACTTTACGGCTTGTCCAGTTAGGTATAGCAGCCGTCTCTGTAGACGGACGGATCCATAGTCCAGAATACGTGTCCAGTGACAGTCAGTCCCCTAGTCAGTCACGGCCAAATCGGCACGGGAAGACACGCCCCAACAAGCTATTCACAGGCTCTAAGTTAGTCTGTTCTGGTCTGGTCTCGCCTGGGTTGGGCTGAAGGTAGAGGCAAAGCTGCAAAGGCAGAGGAAGAAGCAAGAAGGAACAAGAGCCATGTCCGAGATTGGGAGTAAGATTATTGTATCTCTGCGTATTGTACCTGCTCTGCCCTACCTACTTACCTGCCTACCTAATAATAAATGCTAACTTAGTGGTACTTACCTTATCAGTAAATAAAACAAGGGCGGTTTCCTTTTTGCTCCTGCCGTTCTGTCCTGTTTCCTTTTTTCTCCTGGGTTTCTCTCACTTATTATTAACCCAAGATATTATTATCATTGTTATTATGCAAGATATAAAGACGAGATTAACCCATTTGTTTACTCCATAGCCTGTTGCTCAAATTAGTATCATGGTTACTCCTGAGTCTCTAACCCCCCCATTTTTGTTTAATTCGACCTCTTGTCTCGTCTCGTCTCGCCTATAGCCGAGTTGGATTTAATTTGAATCGCAATTCTATTACTGCCTTCTTATATCTTTTCTATTCCTCTTACGAACGAGCTCGATCTTACCATTACCGATACCTGTCTACCTAGTCAATACCTCCCTCATCTTTGACTATCTAAGCGATCGACCATTATACTTTTGACGACAACTTGTGTCAGCTCCTTCGAGGAACTTTGCGAGTTCCTCGTCCCACACACACGCGTGCTGACATCGATAACGAGGCTTGGCCGTGGCTTGGCCTGTCGTCACTCGTCAAAGGAGCAAACCAATTTGGTATACGACTCGATTCGGTTCGATACGGGCAGTGCAATCACAATCTGTCATCGGGAAGGAAGGAAAACAAAAGTGCGAGCAAAAGTGCACGTCGCATTTCAATATTGAACCAAGGGACGGACCACGACGAGTACGACACGGCCACTTATACAGCCGCATTGAAAAAGGGGCCGAAAAGGAGTTTCATCCATGCGAACAATCCAGAGCTGAATTACGCTTTTCCTGGAACGAATAAGACGACGAGAATAATAATAAGCCCAGTTCGAACCAACACAAACACGGGCGACAAAAACTTTGAGCCTACTAGGTTTGTTACTAAGGGAATATTCTTGCATATTTCCCAAGATAGAAACTTTAACTGGACTCTCAGATATTATTTATTTGTTAATATCTGTACCTGGCCTGGTAGTTATTGAAAGCTACGTCACTTCCCACCAATCGACAGGTACCTACTTACCTCGGAGGGACGACATTTCTGCAACAGGTTACAGGGCACTTGGTGAACGTCATCACCTGGAAAGGTAATCAAATCAGCCTGAGCTGAGGCCGAGCCTGAGACACCACACCCACCCACCTGCAAGTCCGACGGGGGTTGCTTTCAGGGCCACCAGCGCAGTAACCCCGCTGTCGATCGATCTATTGCCTATAACCTGACGGGGGAGCTCCAGCTGTCTATCCACTACTGTACGCTGCAGGCCTAGCCAAGGCCTTTTCTGCCGTCATGGTGCGCATCATCCCAACAAGACTCAAATCCTCTTCTCGATCTTCTTCCTCCTCTTCCGCAACAATCTCCGTCACCAACGGAAACACCAAAAACAATCGCAGCAAAAGTCCCCCCATGAGATCAAAGAATGACAGTACGAGCCCTTCCAGGGATGCTGGAAATGGTCTGGCTTTGAGAGTTTGGATTATAAGAGTATGTAACTGTGCTTATGCCATGTCGCTGCCGCCGCAACACGCGAAACCCAACCCAAATAAATCTTGGTCCTTGTCTGGCTCCGTTGCATCACCACTTCACCGCCAGTCGAGACTCCCATACGCTGGCCAGGACACAAGACCGATTCCAGAACAAACTTAGGCTTTGAATAGTTACTAACTTTCCACCAGGGAAAAGACCTTGCGGCCAAAGATCGCAGCGGCACATCCGATCCTGTGAGCTCCCCCCCCCCCTCCTTCTACAACGTTCTCGCAAAATGTTTTACGGAATGCTGACAATAGCCTCCTCAGTACATCATTGTTTCTTCCGGCGAATCTCGAATCGTAACCAACGATGTCCCCAAAACACTTAATCCAGAATGGAACGTCTCCGAAGAAATCCCTCTCACCTCCGTTCAAAACCTTATCCTAAGTGTTATTTGCTGGGATAAGGATCGATTCGGAAAAGACTACATGGGCGAATTCGATCTCGCTCTCGAAGAGATCTTCAGCAACGGCAAGGTGGAACAAGAGCCGATCTGGTATCGCCTCAAGAGCAAGCGTCCCGGCAAAAAGACAAGTGTTGTCTCTGGAGAGGTCCAGCTACAGTTCTCCCTCTTCGACTCGACAAACCCATCGGCTACACCACAGGAAATCCTTGAAAAGTTCCAAACACTCGTCGGCGCCGCTCCCGCTGGTTCTCGCAATGTCACGCCCTCGATGACGCCTAACCTGGGCCCCAATGCGGCTCCTCAGGCCACCGCTAACGCCCAGGACAGTCCCAGCGACGACGACGACGAATTTGATGAGGATGATTCTGATTCGAGCGAGTCTGAATCGGGAGATGATCAAGACCAAGATCCCACCAAGCGCAAGCGCCGACTTCGAATTCGAGGGCTGAAGAAGAGGCGACGCAACAATCCTTACGCATTTGCCAGCAACGGTTTCGACACGGTCGGCGTCATCTACCTTGAAGTAGTTAAGATTACAGACCTGCCTCCCGAATCCAATCTTACACGTACAAGCTTCGACATGGATCCATTTGTTGTCGCGTCCCTCGGCAAGAAGACGTATCGAACCCGTCGCATTCGTCACAACCTCAACCCCGTCTTCAACGAGAAGATGTTGTTCCAAATTCAGAGCCATGAGCAGAAATACTCTTTCTCTTTCACCGTTATCGACCATGATAAGTACTCAGGAAACGACTTCATTGCTTCTTGCAATCTTCCGCTCCATGAATTACTGGAGCGATCCCCCAAAGCCAACCCTGAAACTGGACTGTACGACCTCAAGGTGCCTGCGCAGGCCGAAGCGCTTCCTTCTCGATCTCGATTCAAGAAGCTCGCCATGTCGCGCTCCAACTCTTCGTCAAGCATCAGCAAGATGATTCGCCCACCACTGAGCAAGCACGCATCCAGCAACAGCACAACAACCGCAGTTCCGGTCCCGGCACCCACGTCAAACCCTAACATGTTGGCGCCATCGGATGCCCTTGCAAACACAGGCGGTGATCCAGATTCAACCGCTCAGGATGGCGGAGATGTTGACTTTCACGAATACACAGTACCCCTCAAACTGAAGGATCTTGAAAAGTGGGAGAAGAAGCACAACCCTATCCTCTACCTTCGCGCCAAGTACATGCCATACGATGCTCTCCGACAACAATTCTGGCGGGCCATGCTTAGGCAATATGATGCCGACGAAAGCGGCCGAATCAGCAGAATTGAACTCACAACAATGCTTGAGGCTTTGGGTTCCACACTTACTGAGACTACTATCGATACCTTCTTTTCGAGATTCCCCCACCGGGATGCCGACAACGAGGAGAATTGGGAGCTTACTATGGACGAAGCTGTCATCTGTTTGGAAGACCAGTTGGAGGGCCGGAGACGATCTTCAGGCACTGCGGCAGACAAACTGAAGCATCTCGTACCGGACATGAAGAACCTCCTCCACGTGTCACGTCCAGGTAACAACAACAACAATGGCGGTTCAGAGAACCCTAGCGTTTTGGACCTGAGCACAACATCAGGAACCCAAACACCATCTTCCAACGTCCCCACGTTGAAGACACCTGCAGATGAGGAGGGTGATCCCCTCGACAAATCTGACAGTGGTGATGATCGTGGTGAGGAACATGTAATTGAGATCCGAGAATGCCCCATTTGCCATCAACCACGACTCAACAAACGCAAGGATGCTGACATCATCACTCATATCGCGACTTGCGCGAGCCAGGATTGGAGACAAGTCAACAGTGTCCTAGTGGGTGGATTCGTAACTGCCAGCCAAGCTCAGCGAAAGTGGTACAGCAAGGTTATTACCAAGATCTCTTATGGTGGATACAAGCTGGGTGCCAACTCGGCCAATATCCTTGTCCAAGACCGTCTCACAGGACAGATTAACGAGGAGAAGATGAGTGTCTATGTCAGATTAGGAATCCGTCTTCTCTACAAAGGTCTCAAGTCTCGAGATATGGAGAACAAGCGAAGTAAGTACACAGCGCTAAGCGTCGAAAGGCAACGAACGCTAACATAACCACCAGTCCGAAAGCTGCTTAAGAACCTCAGCGTCAAGCAGGGCAAGAAGTTTGATGACCCCGCATCCAAGGACGAGATTGAGAAGTTCATCGCTTTCCATGGTCTCGATATGTCAGAGGTTCTGCTGCCATTGGAAGAGTTCAACAACTTCAATGAGTTCTTCTACCGTGCTCTGAAGCCTGATGCTCGTCCTTGCTCAGCACCTCACAACCCCCATATCATTGTGTCACCAGCCGATTGCCGTAGTGTTGTCTTCAATTCCATCTCAACCGCGACCAAGATTTGGGTCAAGGGTCGCGAGTTCAACATGAAGAGGCTCTTAGGAGACGCCTATCCTGAAGATGTATCCCGGTTTGAAGGTGGAGCGCTGGGTATCTTCCGGCTGGCTCCTCAGGACTACCATCGCTTCCATATCCCCGTTGATGGTGTCATGGGCAAGCCTAAGACGATCGAGGGTGAGTACTACACAGTCAACCCTATGGCCATCAGATCAGCTCTCGATGTGTACGGAGAGAACGTGAGAGTTCTTGTGCCCATTGACAGCGAATGCCACGGCCGTGTCATGGTCATCTGCGTGGGTGCCATGATGGTGGGTAGCACTGTTATTACCCGCAACGAGGGCGATAAGGTTCAACGTGCAGAGGAGCTTGGATACTTCAAGTTCGGCGGCAGCACCATCTTGCTGCTGTTTGAGCCTGGAAGAATGGTCTTTGATGGTGATCTTGTGGACAATGGTCACGATGCACTTGAAACTCTGGTAAGTCATGAACATAATATGAGGCGAAGTAGTCAGTAACTAACTCATGAAACAGGTCCGAGTAGGCATGTCTGTTGGCCACACGCCTAGTGAGCCACAGTGGGCTCCCGACATGCGAAAGAACGCAGAGAACATCACGGAAGCCGAGAAGAGAACTGCCAAGCGACGTATCCAGGGCAACGTGGCGCTGCAAGATTCACCGGACGGCAGCGGAGAGGAAGAACAAGCGTCACGATTGGCCAAGCCGACCATCGATACTATGGCTGCGTCGGCGATGTAGAGATGTCGACCCAGTAAACGGGAGCGATGCAAGCGGCATAGCCGCCGTTGGAGGCGGAGGAGGCGGGTAGTATATTCAACATTACGGAGGGCATGTAGAAGATGGATAAATAGCCTTCGCAGACGCGTAGATATGGCCATTGAATTGGCTGTGGATGGATTTGTATGAGGGCAAAGGAGAGCATATTCACTGCTATTGGACAAAGACAACATGAGCAAAACTGGGAGGAACATAGGATTGTAACTTGGGCTGATGAGAAACGAAACGAGGAAATGAAAAAAGCGACATCGGGAGCGACTGGACAGTAACACATAACAATGGTTTTGTTTATATCTAGTAAATCTGTAGTGAGCAATTCATCACGATGCTGGCCGCAACATCCGTTCTTGTGATTTGACTTTTGAGACTGTGTACATAGTAAGTTGGCTGGAGTTTAGATACGTCAGTGCTATTAATAGACGCTGAGCGAGGCAAGGAAGCTGGCTGGCATGGCTGAGGTGTAGTGTAAGCTTCAATAGCTCGGTTCGGAAGAGGCTATGGTGCGTACGGTACGAGTTTAGAAAGCCGATCCGATCCGAGAAAAAGTGACATTTTTGCTTCCCTGTTTGACGTAACTCAGGGCTGAAGTGTAGGGTAAACCCGGATGCGTCTGGGGTAAACCATCATGTTTCTTATTGTGTTGTCCTTGGACGGGAACGAAGTCTATGAAGTAATATGTATCTAGGTATAACACTTACATAGTATATACTGTCTTGTAGTATCGCATCATGAGTTTGACTGAGTTCAAAGAACTCATAAGGACTTGAGAAGAGCTTCATGGGAATTACGATAGATTTTCAAAATTTCTGGAGGCTTATTGGCTCTCCCAAGAAGAGAAAGAACAACTAAAAGTCACTTCTTCCAAACCAGTCCTTGATCTTGATGTAAGTTTCACCAAGCCACAGTTGTCTCCATGTCAACACCCCGCAAAGTAAGGCAACTAGCGGCGGGCCCCGACTGCAGGGGATGTGTGGTGTGGGCAGATGGTCATGCCACTGTTTTCCATTTTGAGTCATGTGTTGTCAGGGGTCGAAGAATGAGATTGAAGGTCTTGACAAGGTAGATTCAATAAAAGAGGATGAGGTTCAAAGTATGGATTTCATTTCGGGTATCTATGTAAGAGAAAGGAGCTTGTTTCTTTCAACCACTGGACGATTAAGATAACAAATAAAAGGAACAAAGACAACATTTGCTTCTGAACAAAGCTTCGCCCTCGCCCGTCTGTAGCCGGAAATCTCGGCGCTTGGAAATCCAAAGAAAACAACAAAGCTGCATACCAGGGAAACCAAAAGTACAAGCCGTACAGTACTACGTAAGTACTTTGTACATAGATGTGCCCGTATTGTGCCATTCTGGCACGAAATGCCGTGATTGACACTTTGTGGTCCCGGAAGGCCACGAACGGGATCCACCCTTTCTGGGCTGTTTTTGTTGCATCTCGTCTGAGGACGGTCCTTTGGTGGTTTTTGTGTTGGGGCTTTGCAGGGTGCGAGATTTTGTTATTGGGAAAACGTCTTCGGAGGGTAGATGTCGGCGTCTTCAAGAAAGTTGCAGACCATGTATGTTGTAGTAAAAGGAGAACTCCGTCGGGTGTAAACAAGTTATATGCGCCAGATGCCGTGACCGCGCCCCAAATGCAATAAGTCGACTCATTTCATAAGTCGTGAGTAAGGAAACAATTGTTCGCAAGACGTCGTCTTGTTTAGTGACGTCTGTTTGGGGCCCAGTCCGAGTCTGAAGCATTCGATGGGCGTCGCTCAGAGCGTTGAGCGGGAGGTGAAGGAGATCGAGAGGCAGGGCGCATCAGAGATGAAGGAGTCTGGTTTGGGAGGGCCAGTTCGGGAGAAGGTTGTCGGGTCTGGCGCCATGAAGCGTAGAGTTGCTTGCAGAGATGAGCAGTCATTGTGTAAGTCATTTTGACGGTGTTGTAAGTCTGAATGCGAAGACTTGAGTGTAAGTATGAGCCGTGGTGTAGCTGAGCAATTGACCAGAGGTGTGAGTGTGGTTTGTAGGTGGATGAGTGAGCAAGTGGTGGGTGCGAGGGACAGGATGTTATTTATTGAATTGTGCAAAGTCAAGGTCAAAGAAAAGGGAAGGAAAGGTTGGTCAAAGGAGAAGAGCTTGTGTTTAAGTACTAATGAGGTTGGTTCAGTTCAAAAGGAGGTCCTTTCTGCCTTGACTTATTCGTTGGTACCTGGATTAAACCTGCCTTGTCTGCAATGCTCCAGCTCTGAGGCAAGTACCCTTGTGGGGACTCTTCAACAAAGGGGAGGTACGGAGTACCTGCTTGACCAACGTATGTGCGTGGGAGGGACACAGACACAGACGCACCTGCCCGCCAACTCAAAAGTGCTTTTCCGAACCGAAGCGACCTAAAAGCAGGCAGGGCAGGCAGGAGATCCCGAATGGGAAGGAAACATGCTGCCTGACCAATCATGAGTCACCTAATTGTAAGAAACGCCCGACCTTTGGGCTGATGTGGCACTGAATCGTATGACCAACGCATAGGAGACGAATTTTAGCTGCGACAACTGTGGCTTGTATCTCTGGAATTATCCCTGTCTAACCGAACCAATTTCTTCCAGCTTCTAGACTTTGATCCAACAAGGTCGAGAACAAAGAGGTTTTTGTTTTTGTTTCTTGTCAAAGTCAAGATGAATCTGGAGCATCTCCTTCCTTGATGTTTCTTGGCTATTAGCAAGGATTGGTAATATATTTCAATAGCCAACCATTACCAATAACTCATCATTCGCAAAGACTAGACTAGGAATGTGGGGTTAGCTCGAATCATCTGTTGCTGACACCATTCTACACCGTTTTTCCTCATCGCTTTCAAGTCAACCTCTAGGTATCCGTACTATAAATGATTCGTTTCGTGTTCGTTATTCAGCTTGATGAGCCCATGACCCATCTTTGATTATTTAGGTCGGCGATCGTCCGTCTCCAGTCCAGCGACTAATCATTTTATATCACGAGATCCCCGATATTGTGAACTAGGTAACGAAACCATCAACAGTTCTATTAGGCATTCTGGCGCTCTGCATGGGCCATGAGCCTCTTGGGCCAAACTGTATTCAATCACACCAACACAAAGAAGACAGAGTTCCAGCTCACAGGTAACAAAGAGCGACAAGTATTTCAGTGCTTTACTACTTGAACTTTTCTCATTAAAACTCCCCAATAGACAGACGCCAGGTATATCATCCATGTAGACATTAGCAACCGTATAATCCAACACCTACAAATCAAATTAACTCATGCATAAGATCTTCCGACCATGATATCTCCCACAGGACGTCCAGAAAAGGTTGCGTGTCCTGCATTCATTCCCACGCCTTCTCGCACCACGCCCCATTGAACCTCGAGCGTCTCAACGCCGTTCTCTCTCGGTACGCGATGGCACCGTGCGCTCAAGACTGCCGAGCATGTTCCGCCCACCAAAGTGAGTGGGTTGCCGGCCGGAGCTCCGCTCTCTACGGTACCCCGGGGATCCACCTTTCGGAGAGATAATGTGACAACTCCGGATGCCAGCACCAGAAGCAGCACAAGGAGTATGAGCAATGGTAGCGAGCTGAATCCAATACCTGTAGTCGAGCCTTCACTACCGTCCACAGACACGAGCAGGACACCCTGGCTTAGAAGAAAAGCCATGGCTGAAATCAGGAAGAAGAGCATCCAGGATATAGGTCGAGGCAGGGTAAGGTAAAGAGAAGTTGTCTGTGCACCCAGAGGTTCACCGGAAGATACGCGGAAAGACAACAGTTCCGATGAAAACTGCGAGAACTCGTGAGACAAGTAAAACAATGTCAGCAGCGCGTTGCTTGAGAGGTAGAGGAGACCCAAAAGAAGCTGAGGCAGCGCAGTAACAATGGCTAGGCCAGGCCGCGACATTCCTGTGGGTAGCTCGTATACCACTGTCGCTTTGCCAAACGTCGAAAACGCCTTCTTTGGGTCTTCCATAGCTCCCAGAGCTAGAGCAGCCGCCGTCAAGCCCACGGGCGTAATCCATGTCAAGATCCAAACAGCCCATCGGCTAGCAGAAGGGATATTGTACCAGCAGCTGGACTGTGAATACCAGTACTTGCCCTCTCGGTCACCCCACAATCCCTTCTTAATCTCCTTCTTGGTGATGAGGCACGAATCCTGAGTGCTGTAGTCGGGGTCCGCAAGGAATGAGGTAAGAGCATCGCCAAGCGTGACCAGCGGGTTGAAAGATTGCCGAGTAAGAGCCAGAGCGATGGCGATAGCGTAGGTGAAGATGAGAACAAGATTAACGAGTGTGATAGCAGCAAGCAGAGGCCCGTTGACATTGAGCGATGAGTTGGACTTGTCGGGCTGTTCGGTTGTAATAATTATGGCATTATATCTGAAAGTTGTCAGCGATGACTTTCGGGTTAGCCTGCATATGATTTCTTGCTTACATTACTTGGGAGACGAGGGCAAACGACATCATGATTCCGGATAGCGTAGCCCTGGTCGAAGAAATGAGTGACAGGTTTCGCAGCGAAGGAATTCCGATGTCGAGCCACTCGAAGTTCTGGTGGGCGTTATCCAACTCAGCGCGGGTCGGGCTGTTGAGAATTTGAACCACGTAGTTGGCTCCAGCAATAAGCACGATAGCGAGAATGTTGACGCCCGCCGTAATTCCCCGAGAGATACCCTCAACTGTGACCGAGTCACCTTGCATCAATGTCGACTCCCAGGTCGCCATATGTCCCTTGGCGGAGGCCAGGGCGAGGCAAGTCACAGAAGCCACAAGAACGAGAAAAGCTAGAAACATGTTCATAGAAACTCCAGCTCTCCATCCTGTCATGAGAGACCTATTCCGCACTGGTCGTTCGTCCACAAGCATCTTCTCATGCTCGGCCTTTGGAGTACCTGGTCTCGACACGTCCGGTAACAAACCGAGCTGAGATGGCTGGGTACGATGGAACTGGCCTGGCTCAGGACTGTCTGGAATACGGTGCCTCTGAGCGAGACTCTCGGGCGTCTCGCCCCGCATGAAGTTGATCACATAGTCGGGGATGATGTCGCTGCCGAGGAAGCTGGATACAGAACGGCTGATGCTGCCGGCAGCACGGCGAGGAAGTGACCCTGAGCTTTGCGGGATAGATCGTGAGTTGGAAGGGCGACGAGCGTAGTTGGGGATGGAGGATCGGGAATTGCTGAAACTGTGAAAGGGCCATCTGACGGTTTGTCGTCCTGAAGAAGAAGTGAAGCCTCGAGTCCGGCCAGTAGGGGGTCGTGTGTTGGTCGACGAGCCAGGCTCTTCCGAGATACTATATCGAATCAGTTCACTATATTCAATAGACATGACTGTCGTTGCTCAGTTTACCTTTCAAAATTCATAACCGAGCCTGGCTTTTCCCAAACCCATGGGAGAGTCGACCGAGTCGACGGAGGTCCTTCTATTGGACTCATGGCTTATAAGATGACGGAATATGATGTATGAATTGTTCAAAGGGCTGTCACACAATGTGGCGAAGTTGAGTCCAGGACGCGAACCAAGGCAGATCGAATGCAACACTCGTTGATTAATGATGGTCAAAGTGTATGAGATGCGTTGGTCACTGAGAACATTCGAGATTGAGTGAGTAATAGTCAAAAAGAATGAAAATGGCTACGGTGATGAGCGCAGCTCGCCTCGAGAAAGCAAAATATGAGAAGGAAACGACAGACTAAACGTTAAACGTAAATGAGTGTAAGAAGCGAATCGCCAAAGCCAGTCAACAGGCTGCACAAGGTGAAAAGAAAGACCGTGAAGAAGAGGGGAAAATACAAGCATGAGAAGTAAGTCGTGGACCAAAGAGATAAGAGAGGACAACCCGGATTCTCGTCACCAGATGTCGAGGGATCCTGGCTCATGAGCAAGGATCTCCCGTCTCCCCAGGGATCCCTGTACATGCTTTGCAAGCATTTGCATGAATTAAACGGACAGGCTAAAACCAATCAGGTCCACGGCATGGCAGCGGGAAACCCGCTGATGAGGGACGTGCTTCTGTTTCGACATCAGCTTTTATTACAAAAGAAAGTCCTTGTTAGAGTGCCCAGGCTCGTAAATAGAATCAGGAGCATGGGAGATGGAGCGAGCATCAACCATGAATCCACTCTTTAACGTGCACGCTTTAGGTCGTTTCGTTGCTTCGACACAGACCAGATGAAGAATTGCACGAATATTGATCAGCACAAGGTCTTGTAAGGTACAATCAATATGTATGTTCGGGGAAAGAATAGAATCGATCGGGTTCGGGCTGTTTGCTGTCCTCGCATTGCCAACTCAGCAACCTCTTCGTATCGGTCGGTATATAACTCTTGTGTTAAGATGCAGATCAAACAGCTCAATGACGATGACAGTTCTGGGCATCGACCCAACTGCGAGAAAAGGTGAAGCTTCTGGAATAAGCGCCGCATCTGACACGGCTCATCTTTCTGGCCTGAGTTGAGAGCGCATCATCATCATCATCATGACTCTTAATCCTTCCTTCCTCTCAACCTCAGCTTCCTCGTCTCCTCTTGTCAAATATGACCCAGAAAAGAAGCATCGAAATCAGACGGTGCGTCCGAGACGGGAATAAAAGGTGGATTTCATTTATCCTCTATCGAATAAGAAGACGCAATAGACTAGCTGTGAAACATTCAAAAAAGAAAGAAACGTGCACAGAGGTTAAAGATTAATTAAATCAGGTGAAGGAAGTCATAGCCCATAGTCACCCAAGTACAGAGTAGGGAAAGAGGCTTTCTGCACAAGGCTTAGAAAGAAGTCGCCGAGACCCCTTGTTACCCAATAAGGTATAGTTCGCGTTTCAGAGTCACATCAGTACGGGATCGCGCGTGTTGCAGGTCAGATTAAGGGCCACAAATCACGGACCAACCAAACATCGTGATTTTGAACCAAATAGACCAACTGGGAAGACCTTCTTTTTCCTTATTAATTAGAGAGAAGAAGAAAGTGAAAAAGAAACAAACATCAAAATTCCATCTCAGCTTCAGCTCATAATCACTGGGATCACACATCTCTTGAAACATCCAATGACTTGCATCGTCTTCTATGTCGTACTGCACTCATCCCGGCAATGCCGTACAACCCAACCCATACCCAGCTAGCACTGCCTGCCCAGGTAGTTATGTGCTACATTTCCTATCCACTTCTTAGGTTACATAGGTCCAAAGGAAATTCGAATGTCTACGGAGTATGAACGATCAAATTAACAAGCTCTGTGGTCCAGGTGTACGAGATTAATACTTCACAAGAAACCTCACTGGATAGTTATCGAGCCACCTAAGCAACCAATACCCCTGATCCAAAAAGCAACGTCTTATCGTCACAGAGATGCTTGCTACTGCTCGAAAATTCACTTGTTCATCATCTTACACGCAAAATTGGTAATGAGTAAAGCCAGTTCTCTCCTGGAAGAGATCGTACGTAGTATTCATAACTCCCCGCTCAAAGCAAAAAGGCAGAAAACAGAAAATGGGAATCAACCAGTGCGCTAGCTTCCATGCGCAAGTTATGTCCTTCCATCCACCTCAAACATGTATGTCTACTCTTAATGGCCAGCAAATCATGGCCGTGCAATTACCAGAAAAGCTTCTGCTACACAACCGCCCCAGCAGTGATACTACCCTTAATCAGCAACTGCACTCTCATCCGTTGCCTCCCCCTGCTTCGCTGCTGGTGGAATGCTAATGTTGGCACGAGACTTGTTCTGAGCATCGACAAATCGCTCCCAATGTTCTGGGTCGCTTGCAGCCATGCACCTGAGTGCGACATCTCTGTCTTCTTTGAAGGCCCTTACAGCACCCTTCGTCTTGACGAGTTCCAACAGCTCTCCGCCAATATCCTCAGCCATCTCGGTAAGCATTCCCACGTGCATAGGATCGGAACCGATGTCGTCGATTGTGCTGAGCAGATCAATCTGCTCCTGCTTGAAGAAACCGGCACGGAACCGATGACCAGCCCGAAGAATTCGGCCTTCCTCCTCGACGAGAATCTTGGCCATAGAGTTGGATCTTGATAGCGGCTTGCCTGCATGGATTTCGCCCTCGTCTTCGTTGTCTGACAGAGCCATTGCAGAATCCTCCAGAGGTAGGGTTGTAGGTAGTTCCTCGATGCCCTTGGTCCCAGCGCGTGGACGTCTTGGAGGTGTCGCATCCTCGCGCGTATCTGGATACTCATCCTCGAATCGTTTGATGATACCTTGCAGAGTGTCATCCAAGAACGTCAACCTACGCAGGTTGTGCTCATCGTCAGAATGTGCCCTTGCCTTGATCAGTGCTGGCTGAAGGCGAAGTCTAATCTTGCGGGCGCCCATCAACAAGTGTTTCGACATGTCCTTGGCCTTTCCTCCTGTTGACAGATTCGCCGATGGTGTGACTGCTGGACTTGTTGCCCCGTTCTCGATGTCACGGATGAACTCGCCAGACTGTCTCCTTGACTCATCGCCTCGGTTCTTCAAACAGCAAGCAAGCGCCTTGACCACGCCAGTACCTCCAATGACATAGTCTTCATCGGGCGCCGAGCTGTTATCATCATCGCTTTCGTCCTGGTCCAGCACGTCGTGTCCTACAAGATGTGCGAGGACGTCAGGATAAAGTGGCAGCTTAGAATCACCAGCCTCAAGATTATTCTCCGCAAGTGTCGACGCCATGACCGCGCCTGCATCGGTATCGGGAAGTCGCTCCATGTTACGCAAGCAGTAGGCAACAACTTGCTTGGCCATAGCTTTGACAATCTCACCTGAATGTTCACTGGGTACTTCGACATCCACACAGATGAGACTCTTAGACACGCGGGCTGCAGCAAGCAGAGAGGCGTAAAGGGCGCAAGCTTCCTCTTGCGCTTCTTCAGTTCTCGCATCGGCAAGCTTAACAATCTCTGCGTTGTTGGTGATGTTGATATGTGCTAGCGTTTGCACTTCGGGGAGCACTTCCACGATTGCAATCGCTTGTTCTGGTGTCATCGCAGCATCTTCCAGGTGCATGCGCTTCAAAACCTTCATTTTGGGTAGATATCTAAGTGCAATCAGTATATATGCGTCAACAATATTGGTAGAGTGAATCAAGGACATACCTCCTTAGCAAACCAACAGCACTGGGTGTTGACTGAAACAGAGCTGGGTTTTGTGACAGATCAAAAAACCGCAGGTTGGGTAGCTTGACCATCACAGGTAAGATCTTGCAAAGCGCTGAAGGTGTCAAGTTGCAGCCAGCCATGCCCAGACCCCACAAAGTTGTGTCATTGTTGATTGCTGTGGCAAGAGCTTCGGTGTGTTGGCTAAGATCATTGCCACCCAAATCCAGACCCTCGCAATGACCTTCGCTGAGGAACCTGACGACGTGTTTCATGCCATCTGCATCGATCTCGTTGTGCGACAAACCAAGTCGTTTTACACCACACTGTATTAGACCATCGACGACCGAACCGAGTTGCTCCATGGTCAAGCCCGCCTGGCCAAGGTTGACCAACTCGAGCGTTGATCCTCCCAGACGCTCGCCCAGGGCCTTGGAAAAGATGTTCGATATACTTCGGGGTACTTGCACTCCATTATTAGGTGATCCATTCGGCGGTGTTTGGGGCTGACGTGGGAACTGGATTTGGGAGAGGTCAAGAAATTTGAGTGACCGACATAGATAGATGAAAAGCGAAAGATACTTCCATCCGTCGGGGCCAATCTTATTGTTTTTCAAGACTAGACGCTCCACCACTCCTCCTTGCTCTTCTTCTTCGTCATGTTTGTGTTTCCGTCGTCTGACGGCAGGTCGCCTGGCTGCAAGGAGACCAGCTAAAATAACTCGCAGGCCCTCGTCACCCAGACCACTGTTTTCTAACAGTACCTCCCTGACGGGAACGATTGCCAGATAGTCGCCTAAGGTGACTAGATCAGGCAGTTGCAGCCAGTAATCAGTGAGGTCAAGCTTGTTGACTGTACCAGTCGAGGCTGTATAGTTGTTTGTATCAGTGAGTTGCTCGGTGATCTTCTTGAGAATCGGTGTTTCGCGTAGCTGACAACATCTGCGGTATACTCGAACCGGGTTTGTTGTAGGTGCTGTCTGAGGCTTGGCAGTCTGAGGAGCATTAGGAGCCTTTGTGGTATTAGGAGGCGTTCCTGTCGTGTCCGAATCATCGCTACTATCGTAATGAATTTCCATAGGGATAGATCCGTTTGCTTCCGCGAGTTTTCGTTTCTTCTCCTTTCTGGCCTTGCGTTCTTCCTCGCTCTTCTTCTTTTTATCCTTCTTCTTAGAATTTTCTTCCTTCTTCTCTGGAAGGGGAGTCGCGCTGCCGTTTGTCGTGTCTTCAATCTGCTGAGGAGCCTCGGTCCCTTCTTTGGGGGGTTCCTGGGGCAGCGTCTCCCCCGTCTTCTTTACTTCTCCGTTGGTTTCTTTCTGTTCTTCAACTGCCTTTGGGTTCTTGAGAGCCTCCCCCTCGCCCTTCTCGGCCAACTTCTTTTTCTGTGTCTTGTCGGCTGTTTTAGGCAATTGCGAGTCGCCTTCAGCGTATCTGGGTTGTGGCGCAATCTCAACATCTACACAGAACGCGACTCTTCTTAATTTCGCACAAGAGAGCTCTTGTATAGGACATCTTTCGCGATTCTGGTCAACATTCAAAACTACTCTGTCGACAAGTCCATGGCCCAGCTTTCCGCTTTGTGTGAGGGCACCACCGTTGGAAGACGAGAGCCGGCGGAACATGCCCAGGAAGCCGGGTTGACCACTCTTTGGTGGGGCAGGTATATAAGGGCCATCGCCCTCGGGCTTCGCGGCATGCGGCAGAACGGCGTTTTTCGTATGTGTCAGTTTTGGTGGGAGAGGATCTTGCATTGGTGCGGGGGACGATTCTGGAATGGGAGCTGGCGAAGGAGGACCGGCGGCTGGCGGTGTGCCGGAGGAAGAGAATTTGGCGGATATGTTGGAGAACCATGAATTGCGACGATGAGGTGAAGTACCAGGAGGGGTTTGTTTGTCTATAGAATTCGAGCGCGATATCCGTTTAGGAGCCGTAGAGCCGTTTGGTGTCGTGGCCTGGCCGTTGTGTGAGGTGTTTAAGTCTGCAGAAGCATTGTCTGTAGGGGCCGAAGCCGGTGACTTCGGTCTCGAGTTTGCGCCTGGAATTTGTCGTGGGAGAGCTGCTGAGGGAGTTTTGGTGGGAGGCGAATTTCTAGTTAATTTATCTGTATACCGTATTAGCTCTGGATCTTGTTCAGCCGCATCAAAACAATCGACGCGACGGGCATCTCATGGTGAAGCGATTAAGCGTGAGTGGCGATTAAGGAACATGCCTTTGGAAGCACCATGGGTCATCCAGCTGACATCAACGCCATGAACCTGCTCCATACTGGGCGGGGAGCCGCAACGGCAGGTAGAGACTCGAGCGATATAATGGTGATAGCGATATTGTTATTGTATACAGATTAAACAGTGTTGCAGCCGGTCAGAGGGGAAGGAGGAGAAGAGTAAAGAAAGAGGAGAGAAACAGCCAGAAAGATAATGATTAGTGAGGTGGTGTTGGGATGTGGATGACTAGCGAATCCTGGAGACGAGCTTGGTGGGCTGAATGAGGTATAGTCGGCAATAAGATAGAGAGCTAGACAAGGTTAAGGTACCTGGTAGCCGAATATGCGTAATACCGAGAACGGATTATAAAGTATAGGTACTTGAAGTGGGCTTGATCTGGACTATGTGCGAGCGGTCTCGGCCTGATATGGAACAATGACGATGGGAGATGAGAGGGTAAGAGGTACAGCAGTGAAGATATGGAATTGAGAGGATAGAATGGATTGCTTAGTTAGTGGATGGAGACAATCATGACATATTTACTGCCTACTATCCAATAGCGGGGTAGAGGTTTGTCACGAGCTGTTGAGTAAAGGCACAGTCGACCACATCAGAAATCCTACTCACCAACAAGGAGGATATTAAGGATTACAATTATTTGGAGCAAATGTGATTGATTAGGAGGCGAGAGTAGCCGACCAACTGGAAGGCAAGGCAAGGCAGGGCTTCTAATTACTGTGCTATACTGCTGACCAAGAACTAAAAGGCCAAACCTTGCCTGCTGATCAAGGATGACAGCCCTGACAAATAAGTCACTGTCGAATTCAGGGTCCGACAAAGATCTTGGACGTTACACATACTATGAGGTTCAGTGATATAGACCAAACAGGATTTCATCTTCCAAGACTTTCTCAAGACGAATCTCAGGTCTGATTCGCAATACAATAGTGAGACGAAGCAAGTTTGTATATGTCTGTAGTAACTACTGAACGGATAAAAGAGGCTTTCAGATCTGAGGGGAAGAAGCAGCCGCCCGTCGCGTAGCCGGTCGGATACGTCCCATTTCATGTACCTGTACTTGATTATGTACCGAACCGACTGGAGCTTGTCTAGCACCCCCGGTTTTGTCGGGGCCCGCCCGCCCTGGGACCCGGACACGGAACTTGAACCATCAAAATAAACGTCAGTGCAGAGACGGGACATAGTATTAAAACAGAAATCGCGAATATGCGCAAGCGAGAATGAGCATGGTTTTGATATCCGAGTTGAGAGATTCCCCTATTCTCTTTACTCCGTGGCATTGAAAGTCCATGGAGGCTGATACATGTCACGTCAGTATTAGCAGTGAACAGGTTCAATATGAATCGCATAAAGTATGTAGGGATCAACAATGGTCGGTGCAACCTCCGATGATGCAAATCCCCTCGGCTCAATCCACGATGAGCAAAGCACAAACAAACGACGTTACGTCACAGCCCTCTTACAAACTGACAGGTGAGTTACTCGAGGGTAAAATGATGCGCTTTGTTCCCGAGAAAAGGAGTCTAAAACTACTAAAGTAATCATTCACTGCAAATCTAAAAAGAGGGCCTTGAATGATATAATTCTTGGCAGACGATGTCATCGCACAATAAATATTTTTAGGGGACAGCAAGCACAAGCACAAGCACAGAGATCCATCGATGCCGAGATTGGCCCCTGTTCTGCGCCGAGACATACAATAAGAAACCCTTATTATTAACCAACGTGGGTCTTTTTTTCCCATTCATCAGTCTTCAACAAAGCAGGGTTCATCTTGTAGGATGTATCCGATCTTCATTTTACTCGATTGCATCATCCGCTCGCGCTCAAATACCCACCGGGTCCATCCGACTCGGAGAACAGCTAGCAGTTGGATGGTTCGATAACGTTAATCGGGTCCCTTTTCGCTTTTTGCGTGCGCCACCTGACTTTGTCCGAAATCATCACCAGCCGCATCATAATAAACTGACTAGGCCCTCGGCCGCGGGTTCGATACATTGTCCGGTGAGGTGAGGCGAGGCGAGCGACACTACAGTGCTAAAATTCTGAGTTCCGCGGAATCAACTGGCTACGGATTTTCTCGAAATACACATCAGTCCGCTGTTTTTTTCGTTTCCATCTTGACTCCGCCAGTCCTGCTTACTCCATTATATCACATCCACAGTATCACCATTTTCCGGAGAAAGGAATGTCTGATATCCGGACTACCGGATTTTCACCTCCGATCACGGTGAATAGTCAAAATGGTTCCTGCAATCAAGTTCATTCGACACCAGATACTGGTAGTTAGTAAATACCAGTATCTGAAATGCGCTGTACATGGTAGGATTGATGGATAGCTCGGAAGAAACCTATTGCGCTATTGTATGCAGACTTGCCGCCACACAAGCCTAACAGAAATTGACTTTCAACCGTTTCGACGATTCCAAAGCACGTTCTTAGTCTATCATCAACACGACTTGCTACTGGCATTGGGAGAGTTATCGTAGCACTTGCCAATAACTCACAGAACCCCCTAGACAGTAATTATAGTGTTGTATTGCTTGTCTAGGCCATGACGTTTGAAACGACTGTAAAATTCTAGATAACCTACCCTATACAAAACGCCGAGCCCAAATTTCAACCCCAAGGGTCGAAATTTGTCAAGTGTTACGCTAGGCCGTAATAGGCAAAGCCAACTTCTTTTCACGCACACACACAAATGGCTAGAAACATTGGAGTAATGAGATGCCCGTTTCACCAGAACTATGGAATTTGGCTGGAAGGTATCTTTTTGGTAATTCATTCATATGGTCCTTTTTATGGACCTTGCCTTTCCTCGAAACTCCAAACCCAATGCAAAGGTTAACAATCCTCAAATGCCCGTGACCCAATGAGATAAAGCAACTTTTTAATCCTGCTGCATGATCTCCTGGATGCGCTCCTGGATGCGCTGCTCCTTCTCCTCCTTTGTGAGCTTCTTGCTCTTGTACTTCTTGGAGATCTCCTTCCACTCCTCCTTGGTCTTCTTGGGAGCGTCGCTCTCGACCTTCTTGAAGGGGTCCTCACGGATGGCGGCGTGAGCCTCGGTGTAAAGGTCCTCAAGACCCTCAGCCTCAACATCGTCGTCGACGTACTTCTGGAACTGACTGCGGAAACGCTCCTCATCGTCATCGGCGAGGGTCTCCATGTACTCAGCGACGTGACCACCGAAGATGTAGTTTCGGAGGGTGTCGGCGTCGAGCTCCTTGGTCTCCATGTCGTAACCGGGGAATCGCTTCTCGGAGTGGGGGACGAGGATACCACCGTCAGAGGCACCCTTCATGGCACCGAAGACACGGGCACCGGTGGAGGTTCGCTTCAGACCAACATCAAGGAAGACCTTGAAGGGGCGGCGCTCACCATCGTCGGTCTCGGCGGCCTCGGTGAGCTTGTACTCACCATCGGCCTCCTCAACACCAGTGAAGTCCTCGTCGAGGCCGAGCTTCTTGAGGGCACGGCGGGCAACGAGAAGACCGGTAGCGTAAGCAGCGGCCCAGTTGGTGAGACCGTGCTCGATACCGTAAGCCTTGAGCTCGTGAGCGTAGGCAGAAACGAAGACCTTGTCGCCAGAGATCTCAGAGGTGACGATCTGGCAGATGATGTCCTTGTTGGTGAAGCGGACAACCAGGCGGTACTTGGGGGCGTTGTACTTGTTCTTGGCCTGGGTGATGAGGCGCTTTCGGGCGTAGTAATCGGTCTTGCCCTGCTGGCGGCGCTTGTACTTAGTCTGGTAGCGACTGGGAAATTGTTAGCATTCCTCCTCGAGATAGCCAAAGTGGGAAACAGTCAGAACTTACCTGTAGTACGCGCTGTTCTTGACCAACTTGTGGAAAGGCTGTCAAAAATCCCCGAGTCAGCAATTTGCGCTTCAGATTTGCTCTTCTTCCGAAGCATCTTGCGGTGACTCTTCCAAGAGCAATTGGCATTTCTGCCGTAGAATGGAAAACATCAAGGAAGCTCCCTTGTAAGGAAACTCCCTTGCGATAGGCCTCAACTTACCATCTTGACGGTATTGGCTCAACGACGACTTGGGTGTTGAAGTTTACGAGTTGATGCGAGAGGAATAATCCGTAAAAGTCTGGCTTTGGTGGGGGATTCATATAGCCCTAATCGCCTAAAAGGGTTTAGACTGTATTTTGGCCGCCACTGAGTGTCTGGACCTGGGTTGGGGACGAGGGACAGCATCATATCACGTGATTGCGCTTTATCTTATCTCTCACCCCAGAGTTAAGTCAAATGGGGGGATCTACCGAGGCTCGTCGGATGTCCCAGGCCTCGGTGGAGTCGCCTTGGATGTATGTATGTATGTTTCGAGGACATCTTGAGAGTGGTAGAATGGCTTAGCTTATACAATATTCAGTCTGAATCTATATCTGATTACTTACTTGTTTGATTCCTACTCTCAAACCGAATAAGATCATCATGTCTGAGAGCAAGCCAAAGGTTCTTTTGTTTGATATTGGTGGTGTTTGTGTAAGTGATTCAAGAGACTCGCGCCAACTTCAGCTCGTGCCTCTCGATTTTGGATTTTCTTACTTGTTGATGTTGCACATCGATTGAAACCTGCCGTATTGCTATCACTAACACCCCTAGGTTGTGTCACCTTTCCAAGCCATCCTAGATTATGAGTTGAGTCTGGGTATCCCTCCAGGATGGGTCAACTACTCGATATCTCGAACCGCCCCTAACGGCTTCTGGCACCGATTGGAGAAGGGTGAAATACCCATGGATGAATCCTTCTTCAGAGGGTTCAGTCAAGATCTTCATGACCCCGCTAGATGGGAAGCCTTCTACAAAAGAGAGCAGAGCAAAGACCCCAACCTTCCAAAGAAAACACCACCGGTCCCCATTATCGATGCAGAATGGCTGTTCAATGAGATGATGACTGTATCCAGCAGTCCAGACCCCTGGATGTACCCGGCACTGAAGAAGCTTAAGGAGAACGGCCAATTCATCCTAGCAGCTTTAAGCAACACTGTTATCTTCCCACCTGGTCACAAGCTTCACCTCGATCATTTCTTTGACGAGCCTGTACGACAAATGTTTGATGTTTTTGTTTCATCCGCTCATGTGGGAATCCGCAAACCTGATCCGGCTATGTATCAGCTTGCCCTTGCCAGAGTAGACGAGTTCGCCAAGACCAACGCACAGTCACCTCGTGGCAAGGATCGAGATTGGAACACTGGCGTTAAGCCGGATGAAGTTGCTTTTCTTGATGATATTGGAGAGAACCTGAAGGAAGCTCGCAAGCAGGGACTAAGAACGATCAAAGTTAACCTTGGGAGGGCGTTTGAGGCTGTTGATGAGCTTGAGCGAGTTACTGGACTGAAGCTCGCTGGTGATCACCCCAGGATACCTGTCGAGCCCAAAATTAGGAATGTCAAGGCCAAGATGTAAACCATATGGCAGGATCAAGTATACTGGTATTGGGCTGTGATACTACATCAAGCCTTTCTGGCAATATAAACGTAGACAGTATCAGAAACCTCAACCTTGCCGTCTACTGCAGCGTTGTTCCATTCTTCTCTGAAATACTCTCTGCCCTTGGATCTTAGTTCGTCCGTGACAATGGAAGCAGTAAGAGGCCCGTTGACGACAAAGTCAAACTGCTCATCAGCCTGATCTACACTGACAAACGTTGAGCCGAGGCCCACAATCTTCTCCAATTCTTGGGCTTTCTCGACTATGAATCCCTGGTTCTTGAGTATATCGCTGAATGAGTCTTTTGATTTGATCCAGCTTCGGTTCGAGGGGAATGCCATGCCCAACCGTCGAGCTACTTTCTCCAACAGAAGGCCTGCGCGGAGATTATACTCGTGGGTGATGTCGATGGCGACCCTCCCACCAGGCTTGAGGTATTTACGCCAATGCGCAGCAACCTTTTCGGGTTCGTCAAAGAGAACAAATGCACTTGAGCAGATGACAAGGTTGAATCTGCCCTCTGCTACATGCGGACATCCGGCCAGATCAGTGACGTTGTGCTGAACAAGTTTGATACGGCGAATCAGGCGCTCGTCCTGATTCAGCTTATTGCGTGCCACAGCAAGCATTGCCTCTGTGATATCGACGCCGACCACAAGCCCATCATCTCCAACTCGATCCGCTGCAATCACCGCTTCTAGACCAGTTCCACAGGCAAGATCGAGAATAATATCGCCTTGATGAACGGGAACAAGTTCCATGAAGCGTCTGCTATAGTCAGGATGCCACGAATCTTCATAGTCATTGGCGCGCTCAGTATACATGCGCTGAGCAGCGCCGGGTTGACTTTCAGCTGAAGAAGACATTATGACAAGGCGGTTGCGGCAGTACACCGTGATATTGAACAATAGGTGTTGAGATGCGATGTACTTAGTGAGTTGATTAATCCTTAATGAGCGAAATATGCCAATTGAACGCTATAGATTCTGTCACTCGGCTTGTTGTTCAGCTGAGGGCAGTTGATCGGCTGTCTCGTCTTCCTTGGTTGGCAGGAACATAATAGACGAAATAATTAGGTCAGTTTATGCTAGTTAGGTCAGACCTTTTAGGCTGCTTATCGCCTCATTCCCCCGTAGTACTTAGGTAGGTAGTCAAAGTCATCCACGACTGTTGACTCTGAATTGATGACTCTCTGCCACTTCCAAAAACATTAACGTTTTGGATTAGTTATCTCATGGAAAATGCAAGAGCCCTGCTGCCCTGCTTAATACCCCAGAAAAGGTGATGCCATCAAAGAGCATCCACTACTCGCGACAGCCCGCGAACGTGGCTGTGATGATGTGACATCTCCAGCGAACCTGCTGAAGACCAGGTCAGTGAACCTGCCAATGATAGCAAATGTCTGTTCTAGGCTGACTAAAGACTAAATAGGAAGCGCTTTCGGGTCCCTCATGATGCAAATGATGCGACCAAGAGGGGCGCAGAGGTTTCGAGACCGGGGTGTACCAACACATCTTGGGATGCCACACTAGCACGAGTCCAAAGTCCCATGTCCAGACGAGGCCTAATCCAGTCCCAACTGACTGTTAATACTCGAATTGAATGGAGCATCGGAAACGATTCTGCCATGTCTAAATCAGCATCATGTTTAGAAACGCAAGGAAATGGGAAGGACGGTATTCAGCACGGATTCATCAGACTATCAGAGACGGAAGGAACTATCTATATATTCTCGCACTCAACCATCTTGCCGTCTCTGAAATTGTCACATCACAACACCTCCTTCTGCATATACTCCACCCAGCTGAAGTCCTACGACCCTGTTCATGACCATAGCCTCCAAAACGGACATGTAGGAGGCCTTCCAAGACGACACTGCCTCTCCAGGCGCTTAATGGTACATCCATCTGGCTATATATCGTTCTGAACGACATCTCCAGCATCATGTTGGCATAGGAACCATCCACAATCTCTTTTCTCTACGACATATCGACATCTAGGCTCTCAAGATGATTCATACTGCTGCAACTACTACCCCCGAGACAGTTTGGCCAATTACTGTATCCGCCCTCCGGGAGTTGCTCAATATTGACAACGGAGACAATCTCAAATGCCACGGCCAGTCTAAAAGTACTAGCAAGCGATGCAGAAGCCCCATTAGCCAAAGCAACTCAAAGGAGATTGCCCGTTTACTAGATCAGATCATTGATCATGGGAACTTCTCTGCTTCTGAGTCTTCACTTGGTAGACTGGCCTCATTAACCATGTGCCGGAGATACCACCAAAGCCAAGCATCTCCACGTCTGCTATTATGGGAGACAATCCTGAAGTCACTTGAGACAGTGGCCTTCGAGAAGGAAGACGAAGATGATTCCCCTACAACTCATAGAGAGAACCTCTCACGGCCTTTAGATTCAGAGACCGTGGCAGTCAAGCATGAAGTTCTCGTCAAGAACCAAAAGTCGACATCGAAAATCACAGATCACCGCACATCTCAACCGATACCATCTACACCAACCAAGGCTTCTATCAGTTCCACTCCTTCCACCTCCTCCAAGCAGTCACCCCCCAAGGCATTCACCCTCAAACATGAGTTCGAAGACTTTGGATCTGCTTGGACCGTCATCGAGATAAACGAACACATAGAAAGACTTCTCCTTCGCCCCTTGTTAGATACCGAGAAACAGTCAGATGGGTTCATCTATGTTTACACCTTCCCTGAGACATATCACGATGCAAATCCTTACATCAAAATTGGATACGCCCACAATGTTGAAAAGCGTATGAAGGATTGGAAAGCCCAATGCGGATACGACTCCAAAGTCTTATGCCAGTTTACAGCTGAGCACTACGTCAAGGTCGAGAAGCTTGTGCACTACCAACTACAGAATCAGAGGAAGCGGGAGAAAGGGTGCCCAACTTGTCATGTTTGGCACAAAGAGTGGTTCAAAATCGATTCTCCAACTGCGTCCAAGAATATTATGATGTGGACAGGCTGGATGAGACAGAAGCCATACGATGACGATGGCAACCTTCAAGAGAAGTGGCGCAAGAGGATTGAGGGTCTTGACATGACCGATCCAAATTGCTGGGAGTTACTCACCAAGGGAGTCTTTGACGAAGACGTAGATGAGTCGGAGCTTGTTGAAGAAGGCGATAGCTTCGTCTGGTCGAATGACGATGAGCCCGAGTTTTCTGAGGATGACAGTCTTGAAGAATTAGACAACGATGTGTTTGAGGTTTCTCTCACTAATGATGGATGTGGCGGCAAGCAGTCGCTGGGATGATGAGATATACATGAAAAGGAAAGATGAAAGAAGCAAGGGCTTATATAGCCCAGCTAGACTTCCAGAAGGTTCCTTAGTTTGGCTGGTGCCTTATCCAAAGGCAGCTTGCCTCTAAGGAAACATAACAAACATCTAAATAACTAACAAGCTAGATAGGCAGCAGGTCTGTCCAACAGATATTGGGCAAGAGATGGCTTGAAGATTCTTTTGTTTTATGTGGCGATGTTTGGCGTTTTCATGGGCCGCTTTTGATAGTTTCTTTCTTTTGTTTGTTCTCGAGATTACATGATACCCTGCAATTGTACTTGATCGACTTGAACTGTTTCTTTTCATTGACGTTCTATGTTTTTGACATGAAAACTTCAAGATGTAAGATTCCATGGCATTTCCTCCAAGAGACCTACAGACCATCTCGGCTTCAATTCGTGTTGGTGTATATCTCGATTCAGCTCGACTGTCGATGCGCCCTCCATTTGACGCCCCTGAGTCTTGGCTTCGAACCAGGATTTCAACCACTGCACCTCTTTTGCGATCCTAGCGATACCACTGGCAACATCTTCGCCTTTTTCTTCGCGTACAGTGTCAACAAAATCCCTCAATCCCTTCTTACGCAATTCTTCAGCTTCTTCAAAACGTGCAATCACTCGATCCAGTACCGCATTGAAACCCAGTGTCTGTCGAGCAAACTCAACATCCCACTCAGGAGTTTCAATGAGAAGAAGTCGTGATGCTTGTAGCATGACATAGAAAGCTTGATCAATGGCAATTATCGAACAACGCATAACCATTTCGACCGGTAATCCCAGGAAAAGTTCGAAAAAGGATTGCATAGCTTCAAGGCAATTACGCAGACATATCAAAAGGTAATAAAACTGGGCTACACCCTCGTCTGGATGACATGCCACGATGATTGCAGGCTCATATAGCCGTACAAGGAGATACAAGCGATGCAGCTCAAATATCTGGCTATGGCTCGCGAGATTGGGATATGCAACTGATTCTGACAAGCGACTTAGATCAGAGTGGAAGCGTCTTCCAGTTCCTTCCAGAAGGAAAGCAAATGGTCTGGAGAGCGTGCGTTCATACGATTCACCAAACCCTTCTGAGAGTCTCTCGCTCATCTGGATGAGACGCACCATGTGTTCTGCTACAGAATCGGACGGTGAGGCTTGGGACTCGCTGAAGGGTTTGAGACAGCTATTTATATAAGGCGTTTGCAGAGGATTTGTACGCGATTGTCTCATCGAGAGACTGAACCACATTAGCTACGCATCCAGCAGTGATCGAGTCAAATACTTACACTGACAACACACAGTAGATGCCAAGAAGAGTGCGTTTCTTCTCCGTTGAATCCGCATCTTCTTTTGGGCCCATCACTGCTATCTCTGAATCTTTGTTATTGCCTTGATAACCAGAAGGCGGCGAAGTATCTTGTGTAATTCCCAGATTATGTGCATATCCCAGCCCAAGATACGCCAAGTTGACGGCTTGGCTGTTATCAATATGGCATTTATGCGCCCTAAGAATCATATCAGTCTTGGCTCGGTTACTATTAGACTCGAAAGTTACCAAGCAACAATCACTAGTAAACCTTGAAGTATATCCATAGTCTTGTCTTCTTCGACAAGTGTTCTATAGCCCAGGTAGGCAAGCACATTGCGCTTCATCTTGATGATTCTGGATTCTGATAGTGGCGCCGCAACTAACATGATAGCTCGAAACAGGAACGGGTTTCCTTCATAAAGAGATTCTGCTGCGTCATCACTGCGGATTAGCACAAAGGGAAATTGAGAGATGTACTCTTGACGAAAAAGATTTAGTATCTGGGTTGCTTGTGGCCATGAAAGCCCAACCGGAGACCGAAGAGTATCCGGCGTTTTTGAATTTGTGTCTTGAGTGTATTCAGTGATTTCACTGGGCTCTGACGTTTGTTTGTTGTTGTTGTTGTTGGGATCTGGTTAATATGAGTAAAGGTTTGTATCATCGATTTATATATAAGGGCTGTACCATCCGAAGTTGCCGCCACGTCTGATGGTTTCGCAACAAACCTACAGAGTCTTAAAGTCATTCAAACATAAGACGTGAAGCATTCAAAGTCTTACTCTCTACTCTGATGGATCCTTCGTGGTTTTCTCAGATTACTCGTTGTCTGTGGCAGACACTCTTTCTTCAAAGCCTCGCACCTTGGTCAAGTTAATGTCGTGCCCAGAGAAGGAACCCACCCTTAATTTGAGTGCTGCAGTACCTATCGCAAATGTGCGTTCTCTGGTTGTCTTGTCGGAAATGACACTTGGCTTTGACTCTGACGCAAGAAGCGCAAGCTCGTAAGCGACGCGGTGGGCTGGATTCTCTCCCTGTCATGTCAGCGGCAGCAGAACTTTGATCAGACGTAACGCCGAGACGACAAATTCATATCGATCAAATGCGCACACGGTTTATTGCTTGTTGGATATGTTGGAGTGAAGTCTCCAACGCGTCAGGCTGATACTACTAAATTACCCCGACATTAACCCTTGAAAAACCTGTTGGATGGATCTTGGAATTATTCATCATACACTCGAGTAATGCAACTTTTCAAAAATCAAGAAACACAGAGAGCGCTTGTTCTGACTAGGAAAAAGAAATTAGAACGGAACAAGTTCGTTATGTATTATGTTGACAGACCCAGCACATTAGGTATATACAGGTCTGTGCCGTAGCCTGGATTATATAAACACCATGCCCTCTTCCTTTCCTTTCCTTTTATTTGCCCTTCGCCTTGGAACGCAGAAGAAAAAAAAAATTCTCCCGTCTTCTGTGGACCATCCCATCCAAGGCACCTGCCCCGAAACGCCGGATGTTGTGTGAAATAAGTGGTATCTAATTGTAAAACGCATTCTTGCCAAGCTTGAGATAGCACTCCGTCTCCAAAACGCCTTGCGTAACCATAAAACACTAGAAAACTTTGTCCCTCGACAATAATAACGAAAAGGGCCTACACCAGAAACATTTCAGTCGTCGTCATCCAGGATCTCAATGACATCCGGTGCTGCTGTCACGGAGGAAGTTCTTGACTTCCCAGCATTGCCGTTAACTGTACTTCTGGGTCGTGGCGCAGGCGTGGAATCATCATCTGTGTCGTCCGCATCCAGCACCGGAGCCCATCTGCCATTGGCGGAAACAGTGATGCTCTTAGTCTGCATATCACCGCTGCCGACTAAAGATTGACGCACTCCTACGAAATACTCATCGATCCAGAGGCTGACAGGACGCGCATCAAGCGAGCATATCGGACATTTCCAAACATCCACCATCGAGGGTTCGCCTCCTTGTTGCTGCGGACCACCTCCCTTCTGTGATGGTTTCGGCGGTCGGGTCTGGAGCCATGTTTCCAAATCAAAACATTCGAGGTGTTTGCATTGGACGCCCCTAACAGGCTCCATAAACCTTGTCGCGCTGAAAGGGTCAGCCAAAGAAATTGTCAAGGTCTCGTCCTCGATAATGATGTCGTCCGAGTCTGATGGTCGTAAGCGACGCTGTATTTTTGCCATGGTTTTGTCTGCGGAGGAGCGCCGTATGGATTTGATCATGTTACGGACGGCATCATGGCTGATCGTCTCTACTATTTCGATGGCAATAAAATACTTGAAACCTGGTGTCATGTTCTGGCTGACCAGAGGATAACTGATCCTGAGAGAGTTCTCGCCCTCGAGCAAAAAGTCAGTCAATTCCAACGGCTGGTCCTTGTTGAAATGCTGTTTGCGACGCAGTTCTAAACGTTTCTTATTCACTTCAAAGAAGATGTGACTTGGCCAGGATGTCGCCGTTACCACCCAGTCGGATTCGGTAGGGGGTGATTGTGTCTCGGGCAGCATGCACATACGCAGTCGATAGCGGTAGGACCCTTCAGAATAGTAACAAAACGGAAGGCCAGTCCCCTCGATTTTCCTCGTGAGTTGTCGCATATAGTCTTCTGGCACAGTGAAAGATAAACAACGTAGGCCTACAGAAGGCTCCAAGTGTACAGGTTCGTACACAAGCTGTTTGACAAACTGGTAAAATCGACCTTTCCCTGAATGCGATGGGACGCGGCGAGGACTGCGCACCTCAACCTGATGAAGACCAACTTGGAGCGAACCATGCCCATACGGACTCGAGGGATATTCCGCCTCGGACATTTGTTGTACTGGCAGCATCTGGCGAGAGTTGTTACCTGTGACTGGCACTTGGTATGGTAGGATTGGGGGAGCCGTTATTGGCGCCGCGAAGTTGAGGTTCTGTGATGCAGATGCCCTACGCGGCGGACTCGTTGGTGGATAGACTGGCAGATGCTGCGGAGACTGTAATGGCTGGGTATAGTGAGGGTACGTCATCTGCGCCGGACCTCTGACTTGTTGAAATCCCGGTGAATGAGGATGTACTGACGGATTATGGGCGTTTGTATTATGAGCGCTGGGAAGCCCTGGAGATGGAAAAGTGGGGGGCGGAAAAGCGAAGGAGTTGGCTCGTCTTTGTGGCAGCAAGTTATTTGAAGGCAGAACGGGAGTTCGTACCTGGCCATTTAATTGGAATGCCCGGTTTTGTTGCAGCATCACTGGAGACCCAGCGCTTGACGACCTTGGTAGAGGAAGAAGTTGCGCGAGAGGAGACTGATTAGTAGGAGCCGAAAGAGGTTGAACCGCTCGGGTTTCCGTCTGAATATAGAGATGGTTTGGCCGTCGCGCGTCCTGAAGACCTCTGCTACCTTGCGGAAGGGCCTGGTTAATAGGCATCGGGCTTGTTGCCCCAGAGCCACCTGCAGAAACTCTAGCAGCCAGGACATCGAAGTTGGGTAAAGAAACAGGCGAAGCCGCCGTGTTTGCGACATGAGATGAAACATTTGTTGCAAGTGGTAACCGGACTACTGGCTGTTGCCTGTTTTGCTCGATCATGGGAGAATTTTGACCGACAACAGGAGACGATATCGTATCTGGTCACCACAGAGGTCAGTACACCATCAATGTGCAAGGAGCTAGTTGAATAACATACTGGACGAGACATCTAGCTGCGATGAAAGAACAACTTGTCTGTATCTCATTGCCACCGCGTCTCGATAAATCTTCAGAGCTTCATGGCGCTCGCCGCGCGCCTCATAGGTGATTTCATCAAGCCGGTCCTGTTCAAAGATTTCGTTCAACGCATGTACCGCAGGCCCTTCGAGCATGTTCAGGGTCCTGCGACTCACGGTAAACAGCATAGACTGTAGCCCGTAGGGACGACATTGTAGGATGTGTGTCATTTCATATGCAAGCAATGGGTACTCTCGGGTCTTGACACTTTGTAAGAGCGTATGCCAATTTGTTACCATCCGAATAAGAAAGGCAGATATGTCTCTGGCCGCAGTTGTATTTGGAAATACCCGAGAGAAATCAGCGATAGAAGTAGGGAAATTGGCAAACCACTGAAGATGAGTAGTCGACATGAGCTCGTTCCTCCTCACAACGGTTTGCATCAACTCGAAAGCAAGATCCAGGGTATTGGGGTCCGCTAAGCCGTTGAAGAGAACATGAACAGGCTCTTTGTTCAAGGTCCAAGCGCAAAGCGCCTGGTGAAAGGCAACGTAGAAGAAATCCTCCCTCTGACATGCTTCCTTCAAAATTCTATACCTAGGTTTTTCAACATTGCTGTTGTTGAACAGCCCAGCATGAGTGGCGTGCTCTACGCGACGCTCAATTTCGTTGGACCATTGCCGGCATATTCTTTGATTTGATGTTTCCTCTGGACTCGATCTTTCTTGTACACGAGGGCGCTTGTCCCTGTGCTCGTCGTCAACATATGGCCTTGAATGAACTCTCGGGCTTGATCCTGATGGCTCAGTTGAACTATACTGTATGTTTCCGGCGCCGAACGACACATTCGATCTTCTTCGACGAGGCTGCGCAGCCGTTGTCGGGTTGGTAACTGTAGGCGAAGTTGCTATTTCTGCGCCATGGACTTGTCGAGGGAAAGAGCTCTCGGCTCGCGCAAAGGTGGGGGGTGCATAGTTCAGTTGGTTGGTGTTGGTCGCGACGTGTGTTGAGTCGCCTTGTCTCATGTTACTACTAGAAACTGGCCACCCGGGCCCTACAGTCTCTACGTGAGCGCTTGAATCGGGATTGGTGTCGTCAACTTGATTCGAGCCATTCGGGCTCGGTGCATCGGTCAGGGCCGGAGAGGGAAGAACGGTCGGGGCTCTGTTTTGCAGAGTTAGTGACGTTGGTGAACGATGCGCAAGGTTGGTGGCAATGTTGCTTCAAGCTGGCAACGGAAGGCTACGGGTCGCGCAACCAACACTCTGTTGCCTGTTTCAAGACAAGTTACGTATCAAAAGAATAAGACGGGTAGAAATATCATTACGCACCTCGTGGTTTCCCTGGCACCTGGTGGTTGTTCTGATGATTGAACAGGTGGAACGTTGTCGCGTTCTATATCATTGTCGTTCTGGATCGGAGGAGCCGTGTCAGACGCCTTTCTCTTTTTGTTCCGCTTCCGGGAACTACTGGGCGCTACTGGAGCTGTTGGCCTAGGGTTGGTGACTACGGCTGACCCCCCGGTCATCCATGAACGAGTGTGACCACCAAGAAAGGTATTGAGAGTTGCGTTAGATGAAGCAATCTGAAGAGTATCAGGAGGCTGCACAGTCTTGGACTGATTCTGTTTTGAGCTTTTTGGCATTTCACAGGTCGATGACGTGTGTTCTGGTATGTGAGTTAGGGATCACGATATACAGGTAATGTCAAATCCTGGGTGCAGACCATTTGGATCATGTGTATCCTACCCAGGAACCATTCTTAACGTCGCCGCTTCCTGAAGTCAAGAGCTGCAAGTTTGAGCATGATTCAGCGAAGTAGATAAGCAGTGTAGAGAGGGCGAGTCGCTGTATCACTCACAGCTCATGTAGCTGATCAGTAAGTGAACGAACGAACGAACGAACGAACGAACGGGTTGTGCCAGAGGTGGGCGACGAGAGGCAGGAATCACCGTGCTACACAAGTCGAAGCATACGACGATATGATGGAATGAAGCAGTTTAGCTCGACGCAAGATTTGATGAGCCAGAAGATTGAGTTGGTGAATCAACACACGATGTAAGGTAGGTTGTGATGCGAGCGGAGAAACTCTGGAACAGTGATTCAGCCAGGTGGGCAAGTAGGAAGGAAGGTAGCCAAAACTCAAAAGTGCAGTTGGCCCTAGCTCAAGCGACAAAGATATCTTCGGCAAGTAAGGGCATCGCAGCAATGGAACAAAGAAGAAAAGAAAACACGAGCTGGCATCAATCAGCTCAAGGGCTTGCTTGCTTGCTCTGCAGTCAGCCGATAACTTGCAAAGTAGATTGGTGGCTTGTATGGATATTGGATATCTGATCTGTAGCTGTTGCTGTGCATTAGGATGTCTCAGTTGGTCGGCCCAGGTTAGTTACGCATTTCGTTTACTTATTTCACAGCATATATGTTCTAATGTTGCCCTGATAGACATAGAGCATGTCTTTAGGCATCAGGTATGAAGGGCAAGGAAAGAAGGGAATTGACAACCACTCAACAGACTGTTGTATCATAGGTATGTTTGTATCCATGTTTGCTCTCCACTATCACGGACAATCATTGCTGGCACTATACGTACTTTGTTTATTTTAATTTACTACAAGCTTCTGCTCGACATACTAATGTCTCGGGTCGACTTGGTTTTATAATTGGATAATTACAGATTCCACGTACTCGTAATCTATAGCTGATGGTGGGGGGGGGGCTGTGATGTTATTGCTTTTTGGCTTTTGCGTGGCTTCTGTATTTGTTGATATCGATAACAAGAGCGACCATATCATAATGTTCGAAGAACCGGACAAAGAATCTACCTGTCATTACTACTCGACATACCATAGCGTATACGATGCGTGCAGAGTGCCCAAGTAGTGTATTGTATGCGAGTCACCACCCCCTGCGTATAATTCAGTTGAGCATACAACTGATACAAGGTAAAGTATGCCGTGGGCCTGGAGAGTAGAGATTATAAGCATGCACTAATAAGAATCGGTCCGGCGAAATATTGCCAAGAGCCTAATTGCGGAGCAGTGGTAAGATAGGATCGGAGCCTCAATATCCGTATTAATTGTTTACTCTCTGTACCTAGGTACCTATCTCTTTTACAGGTTGTCTTGTGTGACTGCAGGTACTTATTAACCCACTAAAGTTGAGCGTTTATTCCATCTTGTCAGACGGTCGTTGCTACCTAGGTAGATATCGGTATCAATAAACACTCAGAAACGACAAGTACTAATCTCATTTATCCTGCCTGTCTCGTGATCTTGAGCAGTCAGTACTCGTAGATCTCTCAACGCCTTTGAATCAGCATCGTCGGACTCAACACTGACTGAGCAAGGATTGCTTGTCTTGTACGACATCATCTAGTTAGCCTTGGACTTTGCCTCGCATTATCATAGGCTTCCTACATCATTACCACCGCTTCTTGTTCGACCTATGAATGATTGGATCCTATGTCCATCTCAGTAACAATTTTCCGTATAAATGCATTAGGTGCTGCGTCCCAGTTATAGTACTATACTTCGTATCAATCGAATTTCTCACTCCATTAAGCCCACTGCGCTGGCATAACATCCTAAAATAGCATCTGCAAAGGGTTGACTGCACTGACTGACTTGACTGTCTGCCCAATCCCAGACATCCCTGGACTGGAGGGGGGCCAATGCACCACTTCTGGAGGAGCATGGTATACAATCAGACCTACAGGTATTAGGTATTAATGTACCATGCAAGATATTCATTTCATCAGCAAGCCCTACAACTACAGGACGTGCTTCACACTACCCACCTGATACTTCTGATCGTTCGGCAACAATACCTACCTAGACAAATCGTATATCGAAATGCGAATAGCACATTTGAACATTCTGCTGCTTGCTTCGAATTAATTAAGAGTACCTACCTACTAAGGTAAGCCAGCATATTGTGTACGACCGTCGATTAAAGCCATAAATGGTCCGGGTCACACCAATCACCAATCGCCATCTTCCACGCTAGGCATTTCACTTCTGTGCTGTCCAGGAACCACGCACTTCTCCCGCCTCCCCAACCGCAACCGCCGCTCCACCCCAGCAAAGCATTCGTACCTTAGCGCACCATTTGAACGCACTATCGTAGCGCACCACCACTGCCACGGGTCTCTTCAAGCTCAGTCTGCACTGCAGCAGCTTTGTACCCAACTTATACATCATTTCCAGCCCTCTCGCTGTAGAGTAGAGAGTTGAACCAACCGAGCCCAGCTCTGGCAATACGGCTACGGAGTATTGGTTCGGACGACGGCAGCTGGATCTGAAATTGAATCTGAATCGAACAACAAACATTCTGGCCTCTCTCGAGTCGACAGATTCCATTCTTCACTACCCGCTCGGTCCCGCGCCACCGTCAGGTTCCGCAGACTTTACGACTGCCCTTAAACTGCCGCTCCATTCCTCCCTCTACGATCCCAACCGTCAACTATCAACGCAATCGCATCAAATCATCGCCAGCGAATCGCTTCATCACACCATGGCCTCACGAGGCCCTAGCGAAGGGGTATCGAGGCCTGAAGTTGGCGACACCTTGGTCGTAATACGTGAGTCTGCTCTTGACTTGATCGCTCTTTGTCTGTAGCATTAGCTGATTCTCATGCTCTTCTGCCTGTCGCAGATGATTTTCAGGCCCGAAGCTCCGACGAACTCAGCCTTGCAAAGGGAGATCGAGTTGAACTAATAGAACGAGACGACGAGTTTGGCGACGGATGGTTTCTCGGTCGCCATCTCGCCAACAATAACAATGGTCTCTTTCCTGAAGGTCTGCTCCCCCATATTATATGCTCCGTTTCTAGAATCACCATTGACCTTTTTACAGTTTATACCAGACTGGCCCCTAGAAACGTCCCCACGAGCACTTTCAGCAACTCCAAACCCCAGGCCCCTCACCAAGAACAAACTCAAGATCCGACCACCGACACAAAAGAAGAACCGGCGCCGCAGCCCCAGACCCGGAGCCCTGTGACACTCCCTCTTAACAGTGTCAAATCCGAGCCCGCCTTGGTAGCAAGCGACCCTCCCGTCCTGCCTGGATTGAGCCAACTGACTACACAGAACCAAGACAGTCATGTCTTGCACGAAACACTTACTGTCATTGATGAACACATAACAGATTTGAGATCTCCAGCAAGTAATAGCGGGCTTCGAGCGGCAGCGAACGATTCCGGTAGCGAGTACAGCAGCATTCACCCCGGCCAACGAGCGTCGTACATCCAAGGCGAAGAGACAGACGAAGAAGAAGGGGATTTCCATACACGAGAAGAAGTCGAGGCGTGGTCACCTGATGATGTTGCCGAATACCTCTTCACTTCAGGAGTCGAGAAGCACCACTGTGAAGTCTTCCGAGACCAAGAAATCTCTGGTGAGGTCATTCTTGGTATGGATCAAAGTTCGCTGTTCATCAAAGCCTTCGACCTTGGCTCAGTTGGCCGGCGACTGAAGACTTGGCACAAGATCAAGGCCCTTCAGGATGAGGTGAACAATCAGGGATTGGAGACACGCCGGGCGACACAAACATACGGGAACGATAGCTCAGATGACATTCGGAGGCCGAGAAGTCGAGCAAACACTCTTACAAACCGGCCTACTTCTATTCAAACGAGACGGATGTCTTTATCGCAGAACACTCCCAAACCATCTCCGACATTCACAGCATCTCATACACAAGACAGCTCTAACCGCGCTAGCCATATCAAGAGGCCATCCGCGGCATCGATCAGGGAATTGAACCATTCACGCCGACATTCTTCATCGACAGACTTTCGCCAAGCTGGTCCAGCGGCAGTACCTGGACCTGCCCCTGTTCCCAAAATCTCAACACCGGGTACCCTCCCTGTAACCGAGGGCGTTCATAAGAAGCAGCCCTCATTTGACCGAAACTGGACCCTCGGCAACGCTTACTCGCAACCCCCGCCACGACCCCTTTCTTCAACAGGCCTTCACGACCTACTTAGCCCACCGGGGGCCGACGCCCAAGATTCTAATGTCGACGCTGATCGAGGCTATTTTTCTGGAACAGAAGTCGACGGAAGAAAGCGGAATTTGCTGCGAAAGCGCGACAGCACTGCCGAGTCGAGAAAATCCAGTTATGCAGACGAGCAGAGGGTACGAAGCGCCACAGCCATGGCACGACAGTCAAGATTTGGAAGCGTGGGATCGATGGCAGAGGGGGGCATTTCCTCAGCAGCTCAAAAGTACTACGGTATTCAATCTGGCGCTCATAGGAGAACTGCGTCAGCTGCTTCAGAGTCGACGATGAACGTGCCGGCGGCATCCAACAATGACGTTCCGTCGCCCACTGTCACCAAACTGGACACCACAGTTGGATCAGCTCGCTCGACAGCGTCCCCCGTCTCCACTCGGCACCAAGGCTTTAACTCAGACTGGCTATCGTCGATGGTGAATAAGCCGATCGCATTGGCTGGAAGCAAGGGCATGCGAGCCATATCTGATAACTTGAGCTTTGACCGATCCAAAGCGTCAACTCCGACCGATTCGTCGAACAAGGACTTCTTGGTGGACTCGCCCGCGCGAACTGGTTCGACGACACCCTCAGGGGGAGCGAGTTTCGATCTTGAATCTCCTGATACCGCCAAGAGTCCCGGTACCCCTGTGAATCAAGTTAGCAAGAAAGCTGGGAAGAAGGGCAAAAAGGAGACGAGCGCCTACACCCGAGGGCTACTCAAGATTTCTCCCAAGGAGGCAAGCAAAGATGCCGACTACAGTGGCTGGATGAGGAAGAAAAGTTCCAATCTCATGACAACATGGAAGCCTCGTTTCTTTGTTCTAAAGGGTCGAAGATTGGCGTACTACTATTCAGAAGACGATGAGCAGGAAAAAGGACTTATTGATATTTCATTCCACCGAGTCCTGCCTGCCGACAATGAAAAGCTCACAGGTCTCCATGCCACAATCACAAGTCTGGGAGGCCAATCAATGCCTGGAAGCCAAGCTGGCGCCGAGGATCTTGAGAAGGGAGACGATTCGATATTCATTTTCAAGCTGGTTCCTCCCCGGGCTGGTCTTTCAAGGGCTGTGAACTTTACAAAGCCAACTGTTCATTACTTTGCTGTCCCGAATTTGAAGCAAGGACGACTGTGGATGGCTGCTCTCATGAAAGCGACTATTGATCGAGACGATTCTAAGCCCATCACCACAACTTATCAGCAAAAGACGATATCCCTCACTAAGGCCAAGCAGATGCGTTCTCGTCCACCGGCTTTGATGAACCTTGAAGAGGGAGCCGAAGAAGAAACAGGCGCAGGCCGAAAGGAAGCTAATGGTTTGGGAATCTCGTACGATGAAGCCGACAGTGGCGTTTCTGGTGTCGACAAGTTGGCCAGTCAAAAGGCCGAAGAAGCCAAGTCAAGTCTCGACTCTGAGCAAGGGGCTCCGCACGCGTCTTGATAGAACGCATCTCCAACTTCACACAATCCCTTCACTGTTCCAACTGGTCTGGGGCGTTTCTGGTCATTGCCTGACGTTAATTTTTTTTCTCGTCTTTTTACTTTCTTCTCCAATAGAAGCTTAATCCTTTTTATTTTGATACCTAGGGCGCAGGGAAAAAACCGGAAATCTTGAAGATATGTTGATGAAATGGGCAGAACGAGGTTCAAAGGGTAGGAGGCGGAGGATACCATATCAGTTGCTGCGGAGATGATGCATCAACCGTAGCTTTCGAAAGAGACGAACAAGAATGTCATGTTAAAAAAGACAATGATGATGAGGTCAGCTTTTGTTGTTGGGTCTTTTCCGAACCTTGAAGCTTGAGTGACTTGGTGGGATTGGGAAAAGGGCGATTTCTTCATGAAGGGGTACATACTGGCGGCTCAAATCTTCTTTCTTGTGGTGATAATATCGAGAAGGGTTTGTTGCCTTGACGACACAGACCAATTCTAATCGTGCCAAACTTCCTGTTGAGCAGAGAATACTTTAGCATATGACGCACAAAGTGAGGGAGGCGAGACTCGTTAGATAGAACATTCAAAGTTATACGGGACGAATGCAAAGAATTTTTCATGACAAATATTTAATTGGATAAGACGATCGCTTGCTCTAGAGGTATATGAGACAAGTTGAAGTGGAAAAGGGGATCATGACCCCGACGAGAAACTCCATATCCCTTTTGATCAAGCCTTTTAACTTGATATGTACCCCTTCATGATAGATAAAAAAAAGCCTCCAAAGATATTGACTGTATGTACCTCGGAACGGCAACTTTGATATAACAGCATACCCAGCGCCCCCTAGGTCGTATCCGTCGTTAGACCCTCCAGAACGCCTTGTAAAGCATTGTACCCTTAATCTAATCGTCCCCTGGCTTTTAACCGTGCCGCTGAAATTGACCATCACTTCCACCAAAAGACGGATAGAGCAACCTGGTAAGCAACTGCGACCAAAGATGCAAAATCGACGCAAAATCAACCCCCCCCCCCCTACACCTTTTGATTCATCCCCGTCAGGAGTTGCCGTATGGACTTCATGAGATGCTGCTCAATGCCTTCAAAGTTTCCGACAGCTTCACCTTCTCCAGGCGGCGGAACAATGCTAGCGTCGGCTATGCCCAGTACCCGGTCAATGGCAGATAACGTGACAGCTTCCGCTTTGGCTTCACCAAGCTTAGGGCTGAGAGCTTTGACTGAGACATCCTTGAAGCCATTGAGGGATGCGAGGACTTTGGAGTCGAGAAAGAGTGGTGTCTCGGTAGCCGCCGGCGAAGCAGCAGAAGAAGCTGGACCAGGCGTGGGACTCTTGGACTTGAGAAGGAAACCGTCGATGAGCTGACGAATACCCTTCATACAGATCGCCTCCATCTTGTCGTTCTCTGTTGCCTCCTTCTTGAGACCAATGCAGCGATTCAGTGCTGACATGACGATTCCTGCAGCCTTGGGGTTTTTGGCTTTCTTGAGGTTTTCAATCAGGCCATTCTTGAGATTGACAACTGCAGTGAGCAGCTTGGGCTCGATAGCGGGTCGCGCTGGAGCGGAAGCTGCAGGTACTGAGGGAGTTCGGTTTACAGGAGTAGTAGCAGGTTGCTGCTGTACCGACGCGTGTCCAGTTCCAGGGACAGTCTTCCCGCCCAATGTTGGCGGGGGTGGCGGAGGAAGATGATGCTGCTGTTGCTGCTGGGCAACGTTTGCACTGGCGGACGTGACGGCATTGGCATGCCCTTCTTCACTCTTGACTACAGGATTTGCTGGAGGCGGCGGTCGTGGCGCATATGGCGAGCTGTATGTACCTTGTTGGGGGACACCGAGCTGCGGGTGAGCAGGGGCTGGTGGTGGGCCATAACCTTGAGGCAGTTGTGCTGGCGCTGGCGGCTGCGATGCGGCAGTCGTAGCGGCTGGCTGGCCCAGTGCTGGTGCTGGTGGTGATGCAGACGCTCCATATGGTTGCACTGGTCGTCCCGGTTGGCTTTGCTGTGCTGTATATGTTGGCATTTGATAGCCAGGAGGTGCCTGCCCAGCGGTATAACCGGGAGTACCAGCTGCCAAATGCTGGGTATTGTAGGCGTATGGGTATTGGCCATAGGCTTGAGCTGCTGCACGGTCTGGAGATGAAGCCTTCCTCTTCTTCCCAGCGTCGAGTTCGACACCCGGAACACGAGACCAAAGATTAGTCGTGTCGTCTTTTCTGAACGCGTCATTACCAATGAGGTTATGGCGTACACTACTTTCCCAGCCTTTAGTCTCTGTATGGAAGTGGAACCAAGGATATCTCAGGCAGATCCGTTTGTAAATCTGCTTGAGAGTAAGCCCGTCAGGTCCAGCGGCTGTGAGTGTCTCGTCGATGAGCACGCCGTAGTTCTTGTTTGGTTTCTGGAGCTGTTCTTCGGTATAATCTGCCATATTGAGTTCCAGGGGAGGAGATTTCGGCCGGGCTTTCTTCTCCTTCTTTTCTTTCGCACGCCTTTCTGCATCTGAGCCTTCAGCGCCATCTTCTCTAGGCTTGCGAGGTTTGTACTTGCGTTTCTCTGGCCGCTCTGAGGATCCCTCAGGAAGAGGATGTTTCCTAGGTCGTCCGACCTTACGTTTGATAGGGGGCTCCACCGGAGGTGCCTGTGGTAGAGTCTTCTTGGCCATCTCTTGTTGATGCTTCTTAAGCAACCGCTGCTCTCGTTTCGACATGAAGCCGTTCTTAGGTGGCCTACCGGGCCCTCGTTTTCTGGGCATCTGAAGCATTAGATGTTCCTGGTTCGGATCAAGCATACCCTCCTGCTTAAATCCTGACTCTCCTCCTGTCATAGACATGTCCATATCCGCGTCCATATCCATATCCATGTCCATGTCCATGTCCATGTCCGCGTCAGCCTCAGCTTCTGCATCAGCATCACCGTCAGCATCTGCTTCCGCCTCCATTTCTGCCTCTGCCTCTGCCTCCACCTCTCCCCCTGTCTCTGCTTCCGCTTCCGCTTCCGCTTCCACGGTTTCGACGGCCGCTGGCTCCTCAACCTTGGCGTCCTCGTCGTCGCTAAAATCAGGCGATTCGGGTGGACTTGCCACGTCGGATAGCTCATCGCTAGTGTCTTGTATCTCTGCATTACCATGTGCAGATTCAAAATCGAAGCTCATTTCCTTGCCACCCTGTGCATGCCGTTTCTTGAGAGCTGCCGTGGGCTCTTCTTCTACATATTCCTCAGCTCCCGTTCGTCCCCGCTCGACGCCATTTATATGAAATCGAAAGTCGATATCTTTAATTTGCAATCGATCGCCACTTCGCAACACAACCTTGTCGCTTTTGTAGTGCACATCTTCGCAAAAGAAACCGTTTTTATGCAGAGGTATGGCTTCAAACACGCCCAGTTCTTGATTGTACGCAATCTTGAGGTGCTCTCTGGAAATCGCCTTGGTTTTGGATGCAATATTGGGGCCTGGCGAATGGATACCGATGAAGGGAACATGGTATGGTGATGGGCGCAAGGAGGTCAAATCTACCGCGGCAGCACCAGGCGTGTGGGAAACATATTGTCGGTTAGAAATCATGTTCTCCTGCGCTTGTGCTGCCGCTTCATCATGATCATGTTGCGAAGACCCTTGTGTGCTGGTCTTGCGTCGCTTTGTCGGCCGAGAGTTTTCTCCAGTATCTGATTCAGGACCCAACATTCCTCCTTCTTCACTGACATAGGACTTGCTAAACTTGTTCCGATCGGGCTGGATTGGTGAGGGTGGCGGGATGCCCAGATGGGCATTTTCCTCGGCACGGCGGCGGTATTCTTCGAGGCGCTTCTCGTCACGGCGGGCTTGTTCCAGTGCGCGCTGATCGCGCCCAATAACAATAGCGTACGTGGTCATCTGAAAAAGACTGTCGGCAAATTCTACACGCGCAAAAGATTCAAGAGCCTTGTCGGTGTCTGGTTGGCGTGTTGAATTAGGTTGTGCAAGGTTTTGAAAAGAGTCATCTAGCGTATTGGGCAAGGTAACCTGGGCTGGTGCGACCGTTGGAGGGGGTGACATGGCTGAGGTAGCTCCCGACATTCTCGCCAAGGCCATAATCATATAGGCATGCTGGTTCATGGTGGGCATTGTAGTCGAAGTATATGGAGTAGAGGGCGCAAAAGGCTCCCCCAGATTGTCAGCCGGCATCTGCAATTGCAAAGGGGTGGATTGTTGAGCCTGATCAGCGCTCAGCGGCGCAGCCGCGTCGCTTGCAGTAGGAGCGTCAGGCATCATATGGTCACTGGATTCAGCTTTCACTAGAGTTGAAGCCTCATTATTCGAAGGCGCTTCAGATTGCTGATGCTCTACTGACATCTTAATATCAGCCTCGGGCGAAGGACCGCCCACGACGGTGTGAGACAGCGGCGGAGTTGATGGCGGAGGTTGAGAGGCTGAAGCTTTCGTCGGAGAAACTGAAGAAGCCAAATCTGCACTTGGATCTGAAGACTCTGGCAAGGTTGCGGTCGAAGTTGCCGCCTGCGACGAGTTGGAAGGTATTTTTGAAGTAGCTGCTGTTACTATTTCTGGCGCTGCAGCGATAGCAGCAGTGCCAGCGGTCGTAGTTGTGCTTGTAGAGGCAGGTGCAGTAGCTGATGTTGATATTGGCACTGACGAATCAGCAGGTGGAACCGCAGCCGATGATGATGAAGAAGGAGCATCAGCAGCATCAGCAGCATTTATGTTTGAGACAGAGTTTGGCTCAGGAACTGGAACTGAAATTGAACCCGTAGGTGAAGAAGGCGCTGGGGCCGGGGCCGAGACTGAGGCCGGGGTAGGGTCAGTAACTTTTTGATCGCGCTTATCGTCGTTGTCTACTGGCGATTTTGGCATCGCGTTTGGTGTCTGTGTCTGTGTCGCCGTCGCAGTCGCAGTTGACGCAGCTGTCGATATCGATGTCGCAGTCGCACTCGATGGTGTCGCAGCTGGAGGAGATGTTGCTGCCTTTGCTGTGGTTGTAGCTGTCGCTTTCCTGTTTGCGACGACTTGGTGCTCCCGGTCGGTTCCCAGGCTATCGGGCAGGCCATTGCGGCCAGCAATGGACGAAGTCATCGCTGTTCGTGCGACCAGCTCCTTCGTCACTCACCCTCGCCTCACGAGGGGTTGGCACAAACGACGAGGGGTCTCGGCGGAGGGCGCGCCGGGGGCCGGGTGTATATTTGAAGGAATGGCCGTTGGCAGTAAAGACGGGGAAAATAAAAGGTTCAAGACGGACGAGGCTTTCGCCTGGGTCCTCAAAGCCGCGATGTCTGAGAGGGTCAGAGGGGAAGGCTGCGCGCCTTGATTGGTCAACTGCTCCGAGTCTCCTCTCTCTTCGTGCTAAATTGGCCGGCGATGGTTCGCGCCGCTAGTACTCTTTGAGTAATAGTAAAGGATTGATCAACTGTAACAGACAGAAATGGTTGATCTTGCTTAATGAAATCGCTTACCCGGTAACAAAGGTTGACTGTGGAAGAGTAGAATCAAGTTGGAAATAAATCATACCTACTACCTACCAAACTCTGATCCATGGAAAACGCTGAGATAACTAAGTCGTGGTACAGACTTTCAGAAGTGGTACAAGGTCGCCCATGAGCTCCAAGTCGCGTTTTCCCCGCGCGTTGTCAGTCATTTGTTTATTTATCTCGTGGTTCGGGAACCAAACCCGCTGTGCAGTACATTTATTCAACGCCTCAAACATGGAGTGGTACAATCAAACGACTAAAGAATACATGCTCAGCCTTAAATGTTGTCGAATTAACCTGACACTGGGATCCAAACATGCCCCAAGTATTTCGCGATGTTTGCAAAATAACTCAAAATATGGATATTACAAGAGCAAAAAACTATCCATCTCCAGCCCCGCTAAATACTTCTGCCTACCTTTATAAGTGAGTCACAACTTCGGTGAAGAACAGACAAAGCCCAGGAATTTTGATGGGGTACGATGCAGCCCTATAACTGATCATATGAGCTCTATTAGCGTATCGGGTATCATTGCAAACTTCGTGCTTTTCTTTAGGTACCTAGCTACTTCATGATACTAGACCCACTAGATGTAATGTTTTGCGAGTATAATAGAACAAACACCAAAACCAACATTGCGGACAAGTTTTAATCATGCTCCGTGTAAGAGATATATTTCTATGCAATATCACATGCACGCAGACCGCACCCTAAATTGAAAAGCAGTACAAGCAAAGACAAAGCGTCGCGAACAATGCAAATGCTCGTAATTCAAGGCACACCGGAAGGATGGTGAACATCTAACGAAGTAGGGCCTCACGCTCGACCGGAGAAACACGGTATGAGTACCTCTCTGTCAGTCGTTCCGAGAGGCGATACGCTCCATGGCAAAGCATACCCGCAAAGAATCCTACGGCATCGTTTCTGAAAGCAAGAATACCAGCAGTTGTCATTAGCATAACCGTCCACCTCTCCAAACGCTCATCTTCCGAAAGATCACGTTGGCGACGAGGTCCCTGCCCAGAAGCTGTATGCCACAAGTCGGAAGCCCCTTGGTTGAGACTGTTCCCCACCTTGGCAAGTTCAAGACCAGCTGCTACAACCATGATACCAAGGAGACTCTTTGGGTAGTGCTTCAGGAGGTCCACGAGGGTCTCGCCAAAGAAAAGACCCAGAGTTAGCTTAAACATTCCCAGCATGATGACGCTGGAGCCGCTACGTGCCCCGAAGCGATATTGAGCAGCCAAGCCTCCAGCGCCGTGGCACACAGGCATGCTTCCAAACCAGGTACTGGTCAGGTTCATCATGGCCACACTGACCCCGATAGAGGTTACCGAAGGACTAGGAAGCTCAGGCAGGAGATCATGAGATAACGCAGTGACAGCTATAATAGAGTTGAGTGTTGTCAAAGGTAATTGTCCAATGGCCATCCAAAGAGCAGGCGAGTCGCCATTCCCAATCCAGTGCGGCATGCTGAAGCGAGGACGCCAAGCATAGAACCACGGAAGACTTTCGTGGGAAACGGTGACTTTGACAAAGGCTAGGATCAGAGCGAGAATGAAAAAGTGCAATGCGTATGGAAAGCGAGGTAGCTTCTGTGTGCCAACGAGGACAAGGAAAGCTACCAAGGCCCATATGCGGTTATCAAGAGCTGGGTGAGCCCAGTGTAGAGGCTGCAGCAGTGATGAACCTGCCCCAAGAATCAACGATAGACCAGCTCCAAGCTGAATGCCCTTTACTACTGGAAGAGGCACAATTCGAACGACCCAACGTAAGAGGCCGGTGACACTCATGATGAGTACAGCAGCGCCAACCCATTGACCAGCAGCCGTAACGACGCCCATAGAAGAGTGATTCTGGATAGCTGCTGATGCAATAGCCTATATGGAATGTCTGAGTCAGTTCCACTGTAAATTGATGATAATATGAGCTCTCACTGACCTTCATCGGCTGAACAGGTAGAGGAATTCCGTAGAAGGCACCAGTGAGAATGTTGAATACACCTGTAAAGACAAGAGTGCTCCCAAGATCGATAGACCCTTGTGCCGTAAGAGCGATCATGAGCGGCAGCAACGTGCCTAGATCACCCAGTGATCCGGAAAGTTCAGCCCATGGTGCTGCATGCAAAGTCGCCAAGTTATTTCGGTTGACACGACGGACATCATTTAGCCATGAGGGCGCCATGGTTTGTGCGCCTGATGGGAAATCTCGCGGGCCTCACTGCTTCGATGTTCAACTGACGTATATGCGCGTCGGCTGGAATCAAGCCTCGGCTTGTGGGAATAAGCAGTAGGAATCTATAGAGATACGAAAAGTTGGTAGCAGTCGAAGGAAGGCAGTGAAAAATAGATATTTAATGATAACGTTGTTTGAGAAGGTGCATTTCGCCCTTTGATGAGGAGAGAAAGTGACAAAAGAATCCCAGTCAGCACCTACTTCAATAGGTGGGGAGTTGAGATAGACGAGGGAAAAAAGGCCGCAGTAAGTGATAGGATTGTATCCTTAATATCATTTGCTCAGTGGTGCTCGATTTAATCATGTCCCCATCACGACGAGTTTGGAAATTCATATATAAAGTGATAAAGCAAAGTATTAGACAAGTTGAGAACTTCTTTGAGGTGCATTGTGGTCAGCTGCTTAGTCTCACGTTACAGTCGCCGCTTTTATTATCCGCAGTTGGACCAATAACTAAGATGAACTGTAGCGGCTGACTGAATTCTCTACTGCGTATACTCACTTTTTTGTTTGATTGCGGAGGATTTGAAGTAATCATATATATAAAACATTGCTACTGCTAAATGCTAAGCTGGGGCCGAGAAACAGCAATATCAGAGTTTCGGAAGGTCAACGGTTCTAAAGAGGGACTGTCCATATATACGCCCGGGGATCAGATCGTGGGGCACAGACAGACCGTAGCTACAGACTGGCATCACGGCGTGTCAAGAAATTGATCATGGTAATGCCAGCAGAAAAAGAGAGCAGTCCAGTAAGTGTAAGTAAGGGTTACGGTCTGTTTAACAAAAATCGATATCAACCGCAAAAAACATACAACAGCGGGGATTCGCTGGTCGTCACCGACCCAACTACTAATCCGCCCCTTACCAGCTTATCTATGGGAGAGCGGACGGGATCCCGAGTTCTCTGATAGGTATGGTCGTATGTGAAAGATAAACTCGAGATTGATGTATATATTCATTGTCTTGGAAACCACCTCGGCATAAGCTGTTGGTATTAAACGGGCCAATATGTGTTAGATCCTTACCTACCCGGCACCCCAAAACTGTGGTCACCATGGCCAAGCATTCTCCAGCTTTAAGAAGGTTGCAGTGGACACTAATCCGGGCCAAAGTATGAACTCAGTACTCATGGTCCATCCAGCCCAGAAGAAGAACCACCATGGTATAATTCATTGGGCCTTGTGTATGTGGGACGTGGTACCATAGTACGCTTCAACACTAAAGGATGTTGTCGATTCTCCACCAGCAGAGTAGACCGCCTCCAGAAGGTAGCCTGATAGCTTTATAGCCTGCCCCGAGTATCCTTGATCGTGGGGCCGTCCTTCAATAAACTTTGGCTGTCGTAAATAAGAGAGACGAAATTAGTAAGTCCTTTTAGGCCAATCTGAACCAGTGTCTCTCTCAGATCACTCGTTTTTATACACAGAACTCGGATGTAAACCTTTTTGTTACCCGTCAATCTGCAAGCCTCATTGTTGTGCCGTTGGGAATATCATGGTTTTATGATGCATGTACTTCTCCAGGAGCCGGTAGCCAAGCTTGCCAAGTACAGATCCAATTGCATGCCAGGTCACATGTTGTTGCTGCTTAAACGCGAGAGGTTGGTAACATCCGTGGGGTTTTCGGTTGGAGATATAAACTTCAAGTGACTGTTGCTAGGCAAGAACTGCACTTAATCACAAGCGCAGTCCTTTTTGACGAGGCTTTTCTTAGAGCCTTGCTAGTTGGAGCTTGGACAGTATGTGATCGCCGATGACCTCATAGTAGCCAGCGGCTGTAGCGTCGGTAGCTTAACCCCCGGCGACAAGTCTGTTACTAGGTAAAGCGAGAAACCTTGTAAACTACATGGCCGTTTTATCCCTCGTCTTCCGGTACTTCAAGGCGAGGTTTTCAGCGGGAATGGCTTGGAGTGTGAGCTTCTGAGTCAAGCTGTTGTTCAGCAGGGCATCTAAGTACATATGAAATACGGATAATGATAGAGAGCTGTGTTCATAATAAGGGAGGATATAACAAAGCCCTGTAGATAAATTGATGCATACAGACGTTTTCAGTAACCAGCGATGAGATGTCGACTCTCCACTCAATGTACCAACCTGGGAAGTTTTTTTCGGTTTTGCATTTATGGCCCATAGCTCTGGCCTCCCGAGCTTCCCCATGATAGTTGGATTCGTGTCGTATTATGGGCAGTCTATGTAATTATGCACACACCTAGATACAATACAGTGGGTATTAAGATAAACTCTTTCATAACATCTCCCTTATGAGAACTTTTCCGAAAACCGTTCCTGGTGTTTGCAAATATTGAGGTAGATAGTCGGCGATAGCCTGTGAGAAGCACCAGAGACAAAGGATGCAGGCTTCTTCCCGGCATTGAACTGGGTCGATAAGGCTTGATTCTGCTTAATCCTTGTCATGTCACGTCAAGCCTGCACAGTGCCATGCGCAACTGTGGAGATCGGGGAAAACATGTGGAGTCAGGCTGCTAAGGATTTTCCTTTCGGATGGAACCTACCAACGAATGGGAATAAGAGGTTGACGAGAGTAGCATATAGTAATTGCTGCGAAATGGGCGGCTTTCCCGAGGCTGCTATCCGTTCACCAGGTTCGATGTTGTCTCATACTACGAGAGCTACTATTCAAGTCAATGCGCAAGGCATTGTTTTTGATTGAGCTTGATGGTAACTGAAGTCAACGGACATTCTGATATAGGTAAGCAAACGGTCATGCACCTGCACCTAAGCTTTTGCGGGAGCTATTTGATTGGCGTTTCAAGGGCTGCCGAGACACCAATGTTGATCCAGGCCAGGTTGATCCAGAGACCTCATCTCCCATCACGAATGTGCAGTAATTTTAAAAAATGAGAATAAACTCACGATAGAAATAACAGACATAAAAGAGAGGGAAGAACTGGGGACCAACTATTCAGGAACAAAATTGTACGATGATGGAGACGTCCTCATTTCGGAGCTCTTGGGCAATCTCTCGTGCATTTTGATTTGTGTCCGTCATCCTACCAACGAGAGAGTATCCGTTATATCAACTCCGTCATAGCCGGACCCAATAATAGTACGGAGCTGTGAATCCAGAGGGAGGGAAATTCGCGCAGCTCATCTTGTCGGTCGCGAGGGCGAGCCTCTGCTGGGTGCTGAGAAGTGAAGCCGCAGGTACCGTACGGATATACCATCACACTGTAATGCATCTCTGTATCATGAGCTTTGCTGCTGCACGCATTTTCCTGTTGCTGGTACTCTCGTGGGCAGTGGAACCACTGATGGAAGTGGCATAGAGCTTCGGCGCCCCTCCACATGGATAATCTCACCGCACCGTTCTTCAGTTGCCGTGTTCCGAGTTACTGAACGCATTGATCAAGTAGACCCAGGCGGGAGCTCTTTTTTTCTTCGTACCATTTTTCCGCGGCATAATGTCGTCCGGGCGATTGTAACAGTAAGTATCTTTCGTGTATCTCCGCTCATGCCTTGCACTGGGACTAGCGCTCATGTACAAGCGGCCCGTTCGTGGAGCGCGGAATTGACCAAGCATGTAAACAGAATCAGATGGTATGGGTCTTGAGTCTTGGTAATTTGGTGACATTGAAGTTACCTTGGAGTTCAAATATCACGATGTCTGTTGCATCCATTCCAAAATGCGTATTCATTTTCGGTGAGCGATTATTGTGAGACGAGTTAGTGGTTCAGAGGTATCTTTGCAGTTGAACGAACAAAATCTTGATATGGTGCCTGTAACATCCCTATGTCGTTCTCCAGGCATGTCGAACCAGATAGAAGTTGCTGATCCGAATCCTCCCCTACAGTACCTGCCTGCACTATCACGGAGGTACCCCTTCCTCACACCAGCGAAGCTTCCCTTTCTTATTAGTTGTCTTACCTGTTTTTATTAGCACCTCATCCATCCTTTATCAACCCCAATCTACGATTTCTCAAGACCTCAAAGATTCCTTTTCCTAAGGACCTCTCAGACAAGTACATAACTGCCAAATTCCTATCAGCCAACCAATCCCTGTCAGCAGTGACAATCACTGTGTTTTTGTTTTGTTTCTGTGAGTTCCACTTTGTATCCCAGGCCTGCCAAGTCTTTTTCCTCCCTCGGTCTACGGACTGGAACATCATCATCGCTCTGGAAATCGGAAATCCACATCGTCCGGGGCATTCGGGCATCTTGTTTTTGGCTGTACAGTGCACAAAAAAAAACAACGCAGGATAGGCCTGACCTAGCGCTCAGTTATCCAGCCTCTCTGTCACACCACACACAGAGACATGGACACTCGCTCTCTCTCATCAGTCTCATGCATGCCCATACCCATGCTCACACCCCCAGAAGACCCAAGCAACCACTAAAAGAGACCCCGGCTTGCTCGCCCTGGCCTCTTCTTAGCTGCTGTTACCGGGCTTAGGACCCATTTTACCCAGAGAATCCTAGGCCTCGTTTGGTTCAAGACTGTTTGTCATCGGGTCGTGACGATGTTTTCCCCACTTTTCGTAACTCTTGGGTGATTCTTGGTGTCGGATAGCTGATCAACAAAACCACAGCAAAGCCCGCCTTCGCGACCAATTTCACTTGCTGCTTCTTCATCACCCTTCAAAGCTTGCAAAGGTAAGCAGTCCTCTTGCTGTTACGCTGCTCTTGGTACTCGTTTCGTCCGCCTCGACATCCGTTGTTTGTCGCCATGATCACAACAATTCTTCACCCATGACCATCGTCTCTCAATTCAGCTCTGGTCACGCATGCTGTCGCAATCCTGGTACAAGTGCCGGCCCCATCGCTTGGCAGACCCTCGTCCAGACCAGACCCTCTTAGGACAAATCTGTTTCGTCAATTCGTCACGACACGACTCAATTGAGCAACGAGATGGTCATGGCTATGATATTATTGCGACATCAGCGCTCAATGGACGCGAACGAGAACGTTTCACAACCTCAAATTTTCATGTCGCAAAGCGAGAATTGTTCAATCTTGTTCTAACATACCATTTAGTAATCTCCCCGTTCCCAACACAATGGCCGCTATCAAGTCTCTCATGACCCGCGACTCGGTCGCCCACCAGCTCGCCAAGCGCTCGAACTGGGCTTCCAGGGAGGCCGGTGTTATCGTCGTCTTCTGCATTGTTGGTGTTGGTATGTCAATCTTTTGTTATGAGAGTCCCTTATGATGCATGCTAACATTGTCAACAGTCGCCATTGGCCTTCTCGGCCTCTTCCTTTACAAGAAGGCTGCTGCTCGCAAGGCTAACAAGGCCTCCGCCGTCTAAGCCTAGTGTTCGGAGAAGACCGAGGTTAGGGGAGAATGGAGGGTGACCTGAGGCATAGTCATGAGCGTCTTTTGGACTACTCGCCTCAGGTAGACGTGGTGTTACGTCAAGGTGCCTCCTGCGACACTTCGGGTGACCGACAGTGACCCCGTATTCCAGTCAAACATCGGCTACGTCCCTCATCAATTTCTCGCTCGCCAGTTGCCAGTCAAATCCCCAACGACCAGCAGTCTCGGCTTGCATTTTATCGTACATACCTACATACCACCGGAACTCGTGGGACAAATGTGCTGGAGGACGGGTTCTCGTCGAGTGTTCGCGGCTAGGTGGCTGTGTTCTATATTCTAATGCTACTGATACCTACCTGTTTGAAGCAAACAATAATGATTCTTTACATGATTCTTTACAGCGCCCAAATCGCATAAGTGACTGAAGCAACTCCGTTTAAAACTGTGACTTTTCTTATCTAATTTTTATATCCCATTACATGTCTAGATACTCTGATGCTAGTGATACAATGATTACACACCATACGCAGGAGGCGCATGTCAAAACCCTTCCTTGGCTAACATGTCTGCTATGTCAAGGTAAAAGGCGATGGCGTTAAAATTCTTCTTGATCCCCATCCACTCCCGAACCGTCCACCCTACGCGATTAGACCAGTTGATAAGGTCCAAGTGGCTCACACCGAGCAGTGTGCCTTTATATGTACCCCAGGAACTACTCTCCACGCTCACAAGCCCATCGTTGGGTCCCTCCGCTTGCGTCATGACAGCGTGTGGGTGCCGGAATGGACTCAGCAGTGCCGGTCGCTCCACTGCTGCTCCGTAGGAAAAGTACCGTACGTCAGGCTGGTCCGGCGTACTCGGATTGAACTCCTCCGCCATGTACCGTCTCGTCAGCTGCGAAAAGGCCGCTGTGCCCAGACCCGCTCTCTCAAGGGTCTTGTATAGCTGGGGTAAGTAATGATGTACCGGTGAGACCTCCTCGTCAAGAAGATAGTCTGCAAAGGCGCTGCCTCGGTGCGGGGTGGCAACGGTGACGAGTGCTGCGACGCGAACGGGGAGAGGCTCAAGACGTGAAAGCATGTATCGGGCATCAAGACCGCCCATGCTGTGCGCGACGATGGTGACGGCCTCTGGGGCTGGAGCATGCGCTTCGAGGGCGGAGCGGAGGGCGGCGGCGCGATCGGCAATGGAAGACGATGGAGGAACGGTAGGAGTTATAACGGTGGCGCCCTGCACGGTAAGGGCATCACGAATACCATGCCAATACTCTATTGATGGGAAGTAAGGAGATAGGCTCAGTTCTGAGAAGCCAAACAGGCCATGTGCGAGGACGATGGGGTATTTTGGGGTATCTGTTGCGTAGCTGTCAGTGAGATATTTCTATGAAACAACCGAGATTTGGAGAATCTACCATATTTCTCTCGTATTAGAGCATAGTCATCGGATATCGCTCTACCCACGGCTTTTATCCTCGGGTCATAATCACGGGCAACGCAGCGACTATAAGTGAAGCTCCGACATTGAGTTATAAACGGTTGCTTGCGATACGAATATTTGACCAGAGTTGGAGCAGGCGCTTTGCGCCATATTGTAGATCTGTTCATGAATTTTCGGATCGCATGGGTAGAAGACACGATGGAGTGTTGTGGTGACATGGAATTGAAGGGTCGCAATGTGAGAAATATGAGCGTGAATCAGGTGACGTCACCGTTTGGTGTTGTGCGATTTTATGGCGGTTTGAAATATTACTGCTTAGGTCATGAAAAGCGATGATACAACTCTATTAACATTGATAATTATCCTAAATTGTAGAGGTACTTATGTTTTAATTGTGAGATAATATGAAGTCAGAACCAAGAGGAGTGAATTAATGGTCTGTCGAGTTTTGATAAATAAATATCTATGTGGTCATCACTCAAACAGAACGAAGGTTACATTGATTGGGGCGAAATGTTTTCTGTTACTAGGTAGTTAGTAGATACTGTTGATTGATTCGAGAGGAAGTGCAATCACCAAGTCATCATATTTAAGATCATGACATTCTTTGAGAGCAGGGGTTCCTACTATATCTTGTCATTGCCAAAGTGGTCGTCTTCTTAGCTAAACATACTCATTATGCAGACTTCTATCAGTACACAGAAAATCAGTTCATAATTCATACAGTCCAAGTAATAACGATTCTATGAATATACCCATTCGGTCTAGACCTTTTGCCCAGGGCGTATGCCTATGAACCTAGAGGCGCATCGAAGTCTGGGTCTACGATGGGATTTGCGCCAACTGTCGAATTATATCCTTTTCGCACGATTTGTAAGTAACCTATTACCCCGTTCTCCATCACAATTATATGTATTCCGATCAGAAACGAAACAAGCGTATCAAGTGGGTATGGTCGAATAGGGTATCTAACTGCAAACGTCGCTCCCTTCCCGCTCATATAACTGACTGCCTATTAAACTCTTCGTTGTCATAATCGTCGGCGCGTAAAACGTTCCTCTGCCACAAAAAGCGATTTGCACAATTTAGTTCTTCTCAGGAGGCAACTGGCTGGGCGCATTCTCGTTGGTAACGCCACTGTACGCTGGACGGGATTGCATCCCATCAAAGGGGCCGGCCAAGTTCTCGGCAACGGCCTCGTCGTAACTGGGCGGGGCATCGTCGTACGGAGGTGCTTCCTGACCTGGGGCCAACTGCGGTGGGTAAAGAGGATCGTGAGCTGGCTGGGCGGGAGCTTGGTTGAACGCCTGAGCAGGTCGTTGTTGCTGCTGTGGAGGTGATGCATGAACAGAATTCTGCCTGGGTGGTAGGCGAGGAGGAGTGCTGTTCGTAAAGGTTGCGCGCCCAGGCCGTGTTGACCTTGCAGTCTCAACAAGCTCGGCCGGAGGAGTGATACCGGAGTAGACCTCTATTTGCGCAAAGTGCAAAGGCAGAATGATGACTGGCGGGCTTTTGGTGGTCAGCCCCTTCTTGGGCTGACCCCACGCCAGACCAAGCTTGATTTCAAGCTCGTATTTTCTCGAAAGATTACATGTGGCGAACGACGGCGCCACGGTATTGGGTAGAGGTATGCTCTTCCATACATGATCTGGGATCACCAACTCCTTTCCAACCTCGTCGTCAGGGCCTGTGGTCAACGGGATATTGATAGTGGGGTTCGAAACAACGACCCATCGGTTGATCTTCTGGTTGTGAAGCTCAAGTGCGCGGACATCGGTGCGCCCAATTAGTTCCATCTGAAACGAAACCAAGTATACTTGTTCTGGATTGTTGTTGAGCTTCTTGGCGATAAGTCGCAGGGGAATTGGCTTATTGCAAGTCAAGATGCTGGGATGAGGTAGGCGAGCCGAGATCTCAATTGCAGGCGCTGGGGCAATATCTGAAGAAGGATCCGGGTTTGAGGCAGATTTGGAATCAGAACTGCTTCCAAAGTTGAAGAGAGAAGAGCGTTTCTTTTCTGGCTGAGGGGATTGTGGTCGGAACGTAAAAGGACGACGGGCGAAAGCTTCCTGAGTCGTCGGTTTTGGCCTGGGAGGCTCAATGGGCAAGAACTTCAACCCTATCTGGTACCGCCAGTTTTCCTTGAGCAGTCCTGGCCGTTGTATTGTCACCTTGATATAGTAGCGAATTTCTGCTTCTCCGGGATAACCTGTTAACGAGGGGGGTAACGTGCGAGTAACATGACGAAGGTAGAGTTGCTTGCTACCGTCCATGACTCTCACACCACCGATACCAAACATTCCTCCGCCTCCAAAACCCCCGACATTGGCCATGCCGCCGATTTTGGACATGGCCATTGGATCGCTGCATGCATTGTTGATGGGTAGTTTGAACTTGAAAGGGAACTCGTGCTCGCCAGCCTGGAGTGGATATGCGCCATATGGATTTGAGGAGCTGGCATAGTAGTCGTCTGGGAAGACCTGTTGTAACTTGTATAGGATCTTGTGGTTCTCTGTTGCCATGCTGCCAGGAGGTCGTTGGGGGCCAGTCTGAATCCTGCCCATGGTCTGGGGATCAAAGGCATTGGGAGCTTGTAAGGCAGTTCCGGATTCTCCTTCAAGCTTGACAACAATGCTGCCGATCTGTTCGTTGCGATTGATGCCAAGGATGACTCGACCTTGAATAAAATCGAGGTTGGTGTAGAACTCGGGCTGGTTGTCCAGCGCTATTCGGATAGACATGATGGGCAAAGATGAAGTGTCAGGGAAGGACGAATCTGTTGTGCGACACGGCCGTTATATCTTAGGCTTGTTTGGGCCTAATGGTCTAATGGTGTTATCGTGGTGGATGATGGATGGTTGGGCCGTTTGGGCGTAAGATGACTTCAAGCCTGCTGGATCTCGAGATGAGAACCGTTTATTGAATCAGTAGTTTATGAGTTGACGTATCCTTTCAAAAGGCTCCAACGAGCTGTCAAGTTTGCATTGCATGTATGGGAAACGATTGTAAATATTTCCATTGATTTAAGGTGACGGATGCGCGGGAATCTAGGTCGGTTGTACGTCACCAAGGCTGCTCAGCCTGAGCCAAGCCCCGCGATGGACCAAGGCCTCACCGCACCTGACATTACATGACGGAGGGGTGATTTGTGGCGGCCATCTCTGACTGTGGCGCTCGAGTTCGTGTGGCTGTGCATCGGTGCTCTTAGCGCCGGGAGACCGATCTAACAGTCGTTTCATAGATCTTGGAATTTTGTTGATCACCGATGAAGTGGTTCTTCAACCTTGTTCCTCTGCTGGTCCATCTGGCAGTCTGGCAAAAGTCCCTCAAGCAGGGGTAGCCGCTGTCGACGAAATCTTCACACGACCACATATCTCGCTGTGCCGCTTTGCGATGGGACTTGTTTGGTGGAGAAGGCTCTGGGATCCCCGGCACGAGTTGGTTAGACACAGACAAAACATCACATCCAAGCTCCAAGTGCTTCACGATGCAGAAGTTGCATGAAGTTTGTTGGTGACGACAAATTCTATGAGCATCACCTGCTTGTTCAAGCCCTGGAGCCTGTTGCATTCTCCACTGCACCCGTAGGGAAGATCACCAACACAATTAATTTCAACAAGAAAACCCATCACATATCAGTGGCTTTCATGTGGATGCGAACCTTATTACACCAATACGTGCCGGCAAATGGCTCTGCCAGGGGAGCAGAGACGGGCGATCGACAACACCCAAAACGTCCCCCGAGGTGTTTCGATGCCCACAATTATTTGGCATGAAATGTGCTGCATCTTGGACCAACTGCATATTCAGGGTCCCTCTATTCAGTACGACTCTCTCAAGCTGGTCCGAGGTCCACCAGGAATCGGCTGGAGCCAGGGTCTGTCTGCATTGTTCGCGCGGCCAGCGCTTCGTATGCAATCCCAGGAGCCCTAAGAATCCGGAATTACTCCGCGGCTCTGCAGATTAATTACTCAACTCTAATCTCGGATCATGCCATGACCCCAAACATTCACGTCCACCACGTATCTCGAGATGCCTGCGGACATCATTCAGTGCAGACAGTCAGAGTCAGTGCACAGGTCAACTCTTGATCACCGTTCGCGTTAGAACAGCTCGCGTAATGACATGATGCGGCCCATTTGCCGCCCAAGATCATGGCAGGCCCCATCTCGCGCTCGTCCACCAACCATGATCAAGGTTGGCCGCTTGGATGGCCTTGCACCGGTCGCCCGCTGCGTCTGTGCCGTGCGGGCTGCCGCCGTTTCCCCGCCTGATCCCTTGAATGATTGGCAAGCTTAGCCCCCATCTTAAGCCAGCACAACGACAAGAGATTGTCTCTTGCAGGCAGAGATTGCCATGATCCTGGATATGCAACCTTGTCAGGCTCCGGATAAGTTACACTTCTGCTTTAATCTGTCATGTTTTCGAGTTACATAGTCAATTACCTGCAGTTGTCCTAGTCATGTCAACCCATCACGCATGTTGTCAAACCAATTTACGAATGTCATCCTTGTCAAACACAACAAGGATGTAATATCCAGTGATCACACACTCTTTATGATTTGCAAAAAAACACTCTATGAACATCATGATCCCTGGTCTAGGACTACAAGGATGCAACGACCAACAGCCACATGTTCTTTCTCTAATGCTTCATGGCCTTCCGTTCAAGTCCCGCACTTCACGTACAGGCTGGGTGCTATGCAAGTTGGTGCCCTCGGCTGTCGATCATAACTAAGATGGTTGGTGTCGTTTGCTCGTCGACTGTCATGGTTCGAGCTTACGGCAGTTGTTCGTCCCTGCTATTGGACCAACCTAGAGATATCGGATAAAGGCTGAATACCCGTCTTACCCGTCAAGACCTTGTTTGGCCTGTCCCTATGTTGCACTGCATTCATGATCCTCCCAACAGCTCTCCCCTCTCTGCAGCGCCTCCAGGGTACAGAGCCTCACATGCAGGGCTCCGCCCAGGCCAGCAGGCAGATGCCAGAATCTGGTCTGCCTATATGTAGGGGGCCAAGCCATCCCGTCTTATTCTCCGAGTCTTTTACTTCTGACCCAGATGTCAGCCTGTCATGACCATTAGCCAAACTTGTTGGTCGACACTCGACAATGCCAGGCGATTGTGGATCGACCTGTCCGGCCTCTGATGGCTTCTACACTTATAGCCCGAGTGTAGGTGGTAACGCCGTGTTACTCACCGTCTTTGCTCTGCTTTCTCTTGCTGCACTATACTTCGGAATTCGATCCAAGACCTACCTCTTCTCCATCGTACTCACAACCGGACTCTTTCTCGAAGTGCTGGGATTTATCGGCCGAATCCTGCTTCACTCGAAACGGGATGACCAGGGACACTTCTTTCTCGTTCTGTTTGGGACAATTCTGGGCCCATCGCTAATGAGCCTTGCCATATTCATTGTCCTTCCTCACATCCTTAGCATATATGGAAAGCCAATTTGTCCATTTAGACCGCTGGTGGCTGGTCTAATCTTCTGGGGACTCGCTGTCGTCATTATCATATTCGAGCTTGTCGGCGTCATCTTCACTGCGTACGAGACGAAGAACTTTAGCGTATGTCACTCCAAGTATGGACACCCGTAACCTTCACTTACAGAATCCAACCAGCGTAAGCAGGGAGCAGCGATTGCTGCCACAGGCCTAGCTATACAAGCTTTATCGTTGATAGCATGCACCGGGCTGCACTTTTGGTTCACACTCAGCTTAAGTACTCGACGAGGAACTCTCGATGCCCGGCACTCTCAGATTTACTCATCATCGCAATTCAAGAAATTCCTCATGGGTAAAGAGGCCTTACCATACTGTCGTGTTCTTGACTAACATGGAACTAGCAATGGAAATGGCATCTGCTCTACTGATTGTCTATTCCTTCTACCGGCTTGTCGAGTTTGCGGACGGTGTTTCAGGAGATGTGTTCCAGAATCAAGCCGCCTTTATGGTTATTGGAGGAGTGCTGCCCTTCTTAGCCGCAGCTCTCTTGACTATCATTCATCCCGGGAACGCGTTCGCTGAGGCCTGGGACCCGACGTCACCCAAGAGTCTCAAACGCCAAAGCCGACCTGATCCCGTGCAGTCGCCTACTCCCAGCGGCCACCCTGTCCACCATCTATACGATCCCGACATTCGCAAGCAAGTCTCCCCGACCACCCCAAAACACCAACGGAACTCTGGCGGACCGCCCGAGCTGCCTGAGGGCTCCATGGGGCTCCCTGCGCACCCCAAGCCTGCACCAAAACCACCAAGCCCTCGACAACCTAGGGAACCCGGTGCCCCTCGCAAAGGACCACCACTACCTTTAAATCTTTCAGCTGTCCGAGCGTCACGAAATAGTTACCGAGCAGAACAGAGGGGTATAGTACCTAAGGATATGGTACCTGATGAAGAATTGTGGTGATGAGGTTATCTAAGAATTGGAGCTTCGAGGCGAAGAACTGTGGTTTCTTTACCGGGAGTAGTGTCTGCGGTCACAGTGAGTGCTGCTGGTTGGTCTACTCACTGTCATATATTATACCAAGGGGGGTGTTCGTTCATTTATTGTTGCGGAAGGGAAGATAGCACGTGGTTTATTTGGTACTGATACTGTCTGATATACTACGAGCAAGAGCTGGTTCTATATCGATATATATTTGGGGCTTGGGCCGATATTAATTGGGTGGTACTTTCAAATCGTTTGAATATGGCGCGTCTGTAGGCCTCAGTTCCGATTAATGTGAATCTATTAGCTAAGTAAGACCTGCCTTGTTCCATCTAAGCTTCGGGAAACCCCGTTCTACTCCCATGAAGGTTCTCGAACAAACTCGCGCCTAGACTCGGGCTCCGTGTTTCCGGTTTCTCTAGGTTCATTTTAATGTTGACTATCACAACTTTAGTTGTTTGGTTCTTGGGATGAAAGGTCCCTGAAGTTCTTGATTCGTGCCTTTCTTGACAACCTCCTGACACTTATGTCAATGCATCTGCCACAGAACCTTAATAGACAAGGTCGCAGCGAATCATGTTCTGAAAACTGCTGCTAAAGTCCGATTTGTCATGCCAAGATAGTCTACTTAACGGGTGGTTGTCATTGAATGGAATGCGAGAGGATCTATGCCATCCAATGCAAGGCACAAAAGCATTTATGGACGCTAGTTTAGCGTGTCGTCATCAGGAACGGGAAGAATACAAGGCCTAGGCTAGACTAAAGACTAGGAAGATCGACCGGATATGGCCTTGTCTTAGATCGTGTGTTTTGTCATTCAATGTGACAGATCACCCGTTGCTATTCCCAAAGCCGATGTGAGTCTCTCTATGAGGCGACTCAGTGCATCACCTCGACGTAAGTATGTAAGCTCGTGCACATAAGAATCGATTGAGATAATTAAATTGATTGTATTGTTAATGGGTTTATCACAGATTCGTACCTACTACCGCAAATTTCTGCCCCCAAAGATCTATGCCATCAGATTGGGAGTCGAATATGTCGACTTTTAGCACAAAGGATATTGCCGTGGATGATCAACCGAACATACCCTCCTACGTAGTCTGATCACATACTAAATCTGGTTTGCATTCAAATAAAGTCCTGTTGTATATTAACCACGCTTAGCCAGGTCCGGCCACACAAGGCCTCTAGGGCTTCCACCAACGTGCCTGGCTTCAAAGTTAGATCTGCTCTTGGCAATCACCTGGTTAGAAGACGATTGCCATAACCTATTGTGTTCCTGCTCGTACGTTGAGCAACGTAAGAAAGTCCAGATTCGTCTAAAATCCTACGCCATGGCTTGTCGTCTCCTCTAAAGAAAGGAGCAGGCCCCCCAGTACCAACGTCTCCCTCCTTGCCCTGTTCACTCGCTCCATGTATGAAAGACCCAACGACCCTCTTGTGTCAGAAACACTGTGACTCTCGAGACAGATCACCAATGTCTTGCGCATTTGCACGGATCTCGGATATTATCAACCGTAAGCTCGGAAGAGGCCGGTATTCCGAGTACGAAGACGACGAAAAGCCACGGGCTATATCTATCACTACCACTATCACTATCACGACGAATGCGACGGAATAGATAGCGTAGAGAAGGGAGAGAGAATGAAAGAGAAAGAGGGAATGGCGCTGTTGACAAGAGCAAAGGTCGACCCCAACGATAGTGACGGTCATGTCATTTCGGATCTCAACATCGCACTTTTAGTCATCACAAGCGTCTTGGTGATTGTGCGGCTATACATAAGAGGTATAGTCGTTAGGGGTCTTGGATGGGATGATTTATTTGCTATTATTGCTTGGGTGAGTTGAGTTGCTTGAATTCCAACTTGCAACACTGGTAATTGAATAGCTTGAACTGACAATGGCATGTTTCAGGGTAATGTCACCGCCTTGTCATGCGTAGAAGTCATTCTGGTGACGAAGGGTGTTGGAACTCATATGGACAAAGTGCCAAAAGAGGCATTGATTGAAATGTTTTCAGTATGTGCTTTACCATGGTATTGATTGACGGACAAATCAAACTACTGACACTTGGCGTCTACAGTTAATGCCTATTGACAAAATGCTTTTCATATCGTCGGGTTGTTTTGTCAGATTATCGATTGTGTTTTGTCTTCCTCGCATCTACAGAACTAGTAAGAAAGTTCCCTTACATCCCACCTTGACTTACTGACGAGAAACATGAACAGGGTCTTTCATGACATTCATTTATGGTGTTTCTATGGCCACTATCATCGTCGCCACGACTTCCTTTCTGTTCCTTATCTTCTCATGTAATCCTCCAGCGTGAGTTTCCTACATCTGATAAATACGTATCCCTACTGAACTTTTGACAGCGATGTCTTTGATGCCGGAAAACCAGACAGGCAATGTGTCTCCAACTTTACTCTGGGTCGTATGAGACAGGCACACTCTCTCGGGACCACGATCATCAACATTATCATACTGGGCCTTACGATCAAGGCCCTATCCACGACTCAAAAAACACGTGCCAAGACCATTCAACGCATCCTCATCCTTGTTCTCAGTGTATTCGTCATCGTTTCGACCTTTGTCAGAGTTGCGATGCTATTGACAACTGATTTGAGCACCGACACGTCAGTTCTCACACCTTCACTGACCCCCAAAGAGATGCTAACATGATTACAGAACCTACAAGATGCTTCGCACACAAGCTTGGTTTCCTGTAGAAGTCCACGTCGGGCTTTGGTGCAGTTGCTTGCTTACTCTGGAGCCATTGGTCGACCCAAGCAGCAACCCCAGGAACTACAACCACTACAGCATGAGAAAGCTTTCTAAAAGTAGCGCTTGGGATCCACAGGATGATGTGTGGCAACGGGATCTAATGACGGCGAATCCCAAGGTTTTGATTCAGGGCATACCAAGAGATCCCAAAGGGAAGAGAAAGGCATCAAACGCTGAGTCAGAGGTTGATATCGAGATGTTGGAAAACGAAAGGGGTATCAAATTAACTACTGAGTTTTCTGTACACGTGGAAAGCAGTGATCGTCCCAACAGGGAAGGGTTGGAGGAGAGAGTGGCTAGGACACCAGCATGGAGTGCCTTTTGAGGTGACACAATAAAGCAAATAGTGATTAATAATTTGAAGACTTGGAATCTATCGTGTCTCATCAACTGTGAAAATTGATGAACAACTTATAGCGCCATGGCTTTAACAAAGAAAGGTAATGATCCCTTGCTGAGAGGTAGATATGCCTTTCGAATCTGGCAATCTTTGTTACTGCAAACAAAGAAGTAGTTAGTACACCTTGATATCGAGTACACTCACCCTACTTTCTAATAATATCCCTCCAGTAAGAATAAGATTTCTTTGTCCCTTCACTTCCAATAAATGAGATGATATACGACACGGACCAGATCATGCGTTGGTTGTTTGCTTCCGTGGAGTTGCCGTAAGAGTGATAGACAAAGCACTCGACTTGAATTGATTCGGCCTCACAAGGTTCGACCGGTTATCAATGTAAACTCTGTAAAGAGGTACCGGTAAAATAGGCCGAGGATTGCTGAGATGGTGGTTCTATTTATCATTTGTGAAGGAAGTACTGAGAAGACGAGCAAGCAGTCTCAATATCAACTTCTGCCGGTTCAGTCATCTGCATACGTTATTCATTATTGTCCTTTTCGACAAGACTAATTGACACTTTCAATCAACTGAAGCAAACTGGAAGAAACGGTGACTTCATCCATGGCCCAGTCTCAAAGAACTGCAAAGTCTGGATTTACAATGGAGGGTGGTCTGTCCTTGAACTTGTGATTCTTTGTTCCTAGTAGCTGACTCGACTTGTGAGAATAACACAACATCCTGAAATACAAAGCCTTCCCATGCCCAGCTGTACTTCAGTCCAAGAAACACTTATTATTGTTTGGTTTCCCTAGGTTGTGCGGAATTTCCTCCAACACTCAGCATCCAGTAACTGGTCTCAATCCTTTCTTCCCTTACAGTTGATCAGTCAGACCTCGGGTTAAGAATTCAGGGAACGTAACATTCTGGCCAGAACAGAAGTCACAAGCCATGGAGGACTACAAAGCTAAAAGAGAAGCTCGTCTTGAGCATGACCAAGAATGGTGGGGGGAAAGTCACGTTGAACCTGATGAAGGAGACCCAGATCGCCAACACATATACGCTCACAACCCTCCAATCTCCGACCAAGAGTTCCGGGAGACAGCTCAGGCGTTCAAAGAATCGATCAAAATCCCAGAGAAAAAAAAGTATGATTCCCAAGCAGTCCACTTGCGATCCACCACTCCTCCCATGGAGAGAGCTAAGAGGGCCTTGCAAGGTCTGAAAGAGCAGGGTGTGCAAGTCACGCCAGAACTGGTCAAGGAGGTTACCAGCCATTACACAACAAACAGCGGGATAGTCGCTGCCTTGACAGAGTGGTGTGCAGGCGACCAACACGTCCCCGTTGAACACGCCAATGAAATGCAGAAACGTAGCGACCGATTGAAACTCGAAATGGCCACACAGCAACGCGACCTTCAAGATGAGCTGTACCAAACAAAGAAATCTCTCAAAGAGTCTATCAAAGAAGCCAATGACAGCCAACAGCAGATTGAGACTTTAAAGGCCGATCTGGAAAATGCCCAAAAACAAAATGAAGTTGCAAAAATTTGTATCGAAGGCAGTGAGAAGGAATACGAAAGTGCCAAAAAAGACGTCCAAAACTTTACAGCATTTCACGACAAAGCTTTCCGAACGGTGAAGAAGCACTCAGCAACGTGGATCGCTACCAAGAAAGCCTATGATGAGCTCTCACAGGATGATGAGAAAGCAGTCCCAGCAATTCGGACTCTTATCGACGAGATAACCGAGCACTGGAAGGAACTGGACCACATGTACGACATAGAATGGCCACCTATGGCAAAGGATCTGGAGCAGGGGGAAGCTGATGGTATGGGTCTACTGAGCTTACTTGAGCAGAGAAGGAAGGAATTGAAAGACAGTACGTGATATCGCTTCCCATGCAGGTGACGAAACTGTACTGACCCGTTCGACAGAAGAAAATGAGATCGAAAGACTCAACAAAGAGCTCGAAGAAAAGGACCAGGTCGTCGAGAAACTAAAGCTCAAGATCGACGAGACCTCTTCCCTGTCTTCCTCCGAGGTGTCTGGAAAGGATACCCCAGAGCATCGCCGAGTGTCTCCAATAACTTCAACGACACCGTCTTCCAATTCGAGTCAGGTGGAAGAAGAGATCAAGAGACTCAGACGGGAAAACTCGGACCTCCAACAAAAGTTGGCAGGCAATGGCGGAGACAAAAGCAATGCCAGCTCTTCAACAGACACTTCCCTACAGGATGGGAATGAACTCCAAGAAGCCCTTGGAGAGATTAGAAATCTCAAAGCTCAAGTTCAAATGCAGACGGGAAACATCAACCAGATCAACAACATATCCCGTGAAAAGGACAGAGAGTTCAAAAAGCTCAGACAAGAGGGCAATCTTCATCGGCATCGCCTAAAAAGATTCGAGGGTGTCCATTTCAAGACGACCAGCAGCTTGGTCGAGGCCATTGGAAAGTATGATACGGCCTCCTACATCGAGCAGACGTTGGGACTCAGGGATAGGATCAACTACCTCAACCTGGCTTGCTTCTTCCGTACCCGCAGCTACATCTTGATGGCTATCCGAGTGGGATCAAACAGAATGGCTAACATTCTCTTGAAAGATATTAAAGGCTGGGCTGAATTCTGTCGGCAGGATTTTGAAACGATGGACCCAAGCGTCAACATTCAAATCGAAACCTCGATTCGTATCCTTTACGCCATGAGGGGGGTCTTGACTACCGAAACAGAAAAAGGGGTAAAAGAGGCTCAAGAAAGTATCAGAACTGGACTCGATGTCTTGAAACAATATCCCGATGATTTGGCCTCTTCTCAGCTTGTGCGGATTGCTAATACAATCTTGAAACGTACCGAAGACGGACAAGGTACCGGGATGTATAAAGGGTGGCTGCGCATCGCTGATAGGAAATTCCACGTGGAGAAGATACTGAAAACTTCCTCCAAGAGTAAAATTAGGGACACTTCGGATATGACGACCGACAAATTTGCTCTTCCTGCATTTCACAATCCTGATTCCCCTAGCAAGCAAACGGAATAAGCATAAAGTTGGTGAGGATCTGGTGTTCGAGAAGGTATACCAGGATGAAGATCGGAAGAAAGGGCAGGATGAAGGTCAAATTTGACTTATACGTAGAATTTCTCGAGTCTCGTTCTCTTCTTTTTATTTCTCCCGCAACTCTAGTTATTTTGGTATCATATTTTTCTTTATTGCAATAGTATAGTTCGAGTTTTAATGTTAGCTAGGAAGTATATATGATCTTTGGGTTTCATTATTCTAATTAAGGAGCGCTGTAACCACCATCGATAACAAAATTGGCACCAGTGGCATATGTGGAAGCGTCCGATGCCAGGAATAGATATGCACCTTGAAGCTCATGAGGCTCGCCTTCGCGACTATCTTCTTGTCAGTACTGCGGACGACACAACAGAAATAATAAACCTACCCCACGGGGATCTTATCCTTCCACATGTCTTTGGTCTCCTGATCCACAAAGTTGGAGATCTCAGTGATGATATAGCCAGGAGAGATGGCGTTGGCACGGGCAAACCGAGCCCATTCAACAGCCAAACTCTTGATGAGATGAATCACACCTGCCTTGGCGGCATTGTAAGCAGCCTGGAGTTGGGGAATATTCACGATACCTCCACTCATGGAAGCGGTAGCAATGAAACTACCTGATGTGTAGTTGCTCAGAGTTTGGCCGTTGAGATCAGTACCCTCGAGCTTCTGACGACGCCAGTGCTTCGCTGCGGCCTTTGCACAGTAGTAGGTACCATCCAGATTGGTTTGAACGACATCGCGATAGTGATCAATGGGGCCATCTACCATAGGGCCTTTAGTCCAAGGAATACCGGCATTGGCAACGAAAATATCTAGCCGACCGTTGAGATCTTTGACTGATTGGTCGACGGCCTGCTCAACGGCTTGGGCGTCTCGCATATCAACCTGATACGTCTTGACTGAGAGATTAGTCAGTAAGAAAACAAACTACGACTTGATTCCGGAGGTATAGCTACCAGTAACATTGTACTTGTTAGCAAGCTCTTCAGCACGCTCCTGGGCCTTGTTACTGGTACGATACCAAATGGCAATGTTGGCACCAGTCTCGGCATATGCTTCAGCAATAGAGAAGCCAATACCGGCAGCAGCGCCAGTGATGATTGCGGTCTTTCCTGAGAGAGAGAAACGCTTGAGAATAGAACCACCATCGACTAAGCGGTTGTTATCGTGGACGAAGTTACCTCCGTTGAGAGGGTGAAGATCAGACATGGTGAATATTGTTTTGTCGGACTGAGAAAATCACAGCGAGAGAACCCAATGTCGAAGAATAAAAACAGAGAAGGACACACCCAAATGAATATGAGCACAAAATGACTCAATTTATAAGTTTTATACCCAGGATGAACAGACAGATGTCTCGTCAACTTCTCCCCACTAGCTCCGCCCCTGGAGCCCTTCACTCTCAATTGCTTATCTATATATTTGTGTTGATGAATGGCATGTTGGTACCGCGGTCCATTGATAGAGGACCCATCTTCCATTTTGGGGACTTCCGCTAGTAACGACACGACAGCCAGGCCTGCTTGTTCCGCGAGATGATCTGGCATGTCTCCATCGTGAAGTGGCCGGAATTACCTAAACGAGACAGCAGAAAGGGCAGAGTAGCGGTCGAAGCGTTGAACTGGAACAATGAGTAACTAAGCATGTAAGTTGTATGGAACGAGAAAGGTTGGGTGGAGAAACTTGTTCAGCTGTCTGGTGAGCAGCTTGTTAGTCCCGTTAGATTGAGTCTCTAATTGGTTAGGACCCTTGTCATGGGGATGGATATATGTAGAAGCTGGACCACTTCATAAGGTTCGACTGGATAACAACTCCTCAGCGTTTGAGGTTACCCCGCATCGATTCCCCGAGGGGTAAGTAAGGCAAGAACAAGAACAAGAGCTTCTCATGATGTTTTTGTTCAGGAAGGCTCGTCTGTTCAAATACTCACTTTGCTAAAGTGGCAGGAACTACTGGGTCGTGCCTAGAGTAGTTAGATATTCACGAAACACATCGGACCTGATTCAGCCTGTCAAGGAAGTTTACGTATTCGGGGAAGGGGCCTTTCTCTTCATAGCTGTAAGCTCGTTCGTACCTTCTGCTGGAACTGAGCGGTCGACGTCACCTGTCCCCACCATCACGATACAGCTCTAGGTCAGTTAGTGGGGTGCTCTCCCCCAAACGTAGCTTCCGCTGTGAAGTCAACATATCAAGCACCCTTCATCTCTCTCTGACAATTCCTTCATCAAATCAGACTGTAATACATCGAACCTTTCTATCATGGCTACTCATCGACCGTATGACTCAAAACTTGGAATAGTGACTGGAGGTTCACGAGGTTTGTAGTCCATCACTCCTACTTATCTACCTACCTGTACAACCCCTTGCATTCCATGTCCTTCTAACTGGGTTCAAGGCATTGGTGCAGCAGTTGTTGCAAGATTGGCTGCCAAAGGATGCAATCTTCTCCTCGTCTACACTTCTGAGTCATCCACGGAACCGACAAGGAAGCTATGCAATGAGCTTTCGTCTTCGCACAGCATTCAATGCTCTTCAGTACAGGCCGACTTGGGCAGTCCTTCCGAGGCTGTACCCAAGATTATCGACACTGCACGATCATTTCATGCTTCTTATAGCTCGAACAAGCCCTTCCAGGTCGATATTCTGATTAACAATGCTGGCGTCTCTTCTAATCAGCACATGAACGATACCAAGCAAGGGGCCATCGAGGAACTCGAGTTCCACCGCGTCTACAGCATCAACGTTTTGGCTCCCCTCCTTTTAACTCAAGCAGTTGCCCCGCATCTTCCCACCAACCGCAGCGGACGTATCGTAAACGTTTCAAGTGTTTCTTCGTCTATCGGGTACCAGGGCCAATCGGTCTATGCCGGAAGTAAAGCAGCTTTGGAAGCCATGACACGGACCTGGAGCCGCGAGCTGGCTACTCGTGCTACTGTCAACGCTGTCAACCCCGGACCGGCCTGGGGCGATATGTACGCAGCCGCCGGACAAACTTTCTGGGACATCAACCAGCCTTATGTTGATGCAGCCCCATTGGCTCAATATGACGGTGAACCAGAGATCTTAGCCAAAGCAGGATCCGACGCTGAGCGATTCGATCGGATAGTACGTGAGTCAATGGGTGGACGAAGGCCCGGGTTTACGTCTGAGATCGCTGGCACAATTGACATGCTATGTTCGGAAGAGAGTGGCTGGACGACTGGCAGCGTCATTTGTGCCAACGGTGGAATGAAAATGTCAATCTCGTAGAGATTCAGTCGTACGACAATAAAGACTTGGACAGGCAAACTGATCCAAAACTTCACTGCAGTTTCGATATACGAACGTCGCGCTTTATCTTGGAAGGCAGAGTATGGATATTAGGATTTTCGTCTTGTCAGGCAAATAAAGTCTGATATCACTGTGAGACGACTCGTACATATGAAAGAAACAGCACTCGAGTAAATACACATGCAGACAATTCGCACTAACTGTTAGTCAACTTTTCTATGCTCCTTCGCTGGAGTGAAATGTCAGTCACTGTGTCACTACGGGGAGCGTGACAGCTCGCGCTGCCAAAACAGACAAAACCTTGTGCAGACATTCTGGCAATTGCAACGTGATGGCCGTGATGGCCGTGATAGTTTGTGATCAGATTGCCACTTGTTATAATCTGCTCGTACAGCAATCTACACCTGCACAATGCCGACTATGCTGAAACGGGACACCTTACGATGGCTCACGCCATATTATATTCGAGAAGAGTTTCATGCCTAATGCCGTGTGGTAGCGTTTAAAAATGCGACATATTTGCCAGCTTGATAAAACATGTCTGTACAACCTGGTGTTATCGCATCTGGGGTAGAAGCCGATGGTACACAACAGCCATGTTACAAGACTAAAGCAAAGCATGTTCGGCGTCTTTGGTTGGTTAGTAAAGCGACGGGACAAACAACAGAATAAGGTGTACGAAAACAAACCGAGGGCAGAGATAGCACACTCTTTTCTCGAGTCCCTCGAGGCCAACACAGGACTGGAAGAAGTGCGAGCTTCGCATTAACTGCTGTTTGCTCCTTATCGTCTCTGATTCAGATGTTTCGTTGCGATTTGCGTCCGCCTCTGAAAAGCTTTCACCTCTGGGATTACCATCGAGTCTGTCCTTGCTTACATTCGGCTCTAACTGCTACTGAGGTGGCACAGCAGTTTAATCACAGAACTCTGTGGCTTGAATCTCGCAAACGCATGACAACGATGCCGCCGAGCAAGTGGATATCCTCAGCTCCAAGTCGCTCGGTTCATTTCAGAAAGCCAAGTTCTACCACGTTGTGGGCTCTGACAAAAGTGCTTTCAAGAGAATGAGAGAATAAACAAGGTTGAAACTTCCAAAACCTCACGTAGTGCCTTCGTGCATACATTCATGCACATGCAGCCACGGTACCTGCATCTCCCCTTGCCTGTTGTAACGGTCTGAGCACGCTCGATTAATTCGATTGTTCAGGGCATTTGCTTCGCCGAGACAGGAAACAAAACCTGGAAACACGATTCTTTACTCTCATATAAGCTCAACCAACCTGGTGCTGGGGATATGGTAGCTCCTATCACGATCAAAAGATTAGATCGGTATATCAGCAACTTCGCTCTCATCATATATCTTGAGATTTGCAAAAGTGCGTTCGTCTATTTTATGGTTATGAACTAAACTTTCATATCTCACTACAGCCAAGTGATCCTCAGGCAAAGGTTTTGGATGGAAGTACAGTCTCAGCCTCAAACACTTGAGCACCTCATATGCTGAGAGAGGACTAGGCCGTGAATGCCTCTTGAAGGTCGATAGTCTATTCATCTCTGTGGTTGTCTGCAGCGATTCACTTTAGTAATGTTGTGTCTCTATTCAGATGCTGTCAACCGATCTCAATCCGTTTGTTAAGTTACGATTCATGTTAGCTGCCGGTTTGTTCCAACACATGACAGCTCACATCACCTTTCACTATCATTACGCATACTTTGTTTCCGAATAAGACGTGTAAATCCTTTTAGCTGCATATATAGTATCCAGATGGATGTCTTCACACGCTTCGCTTACTTGTTCCAGAATGCTCGGAGGATATCTGCATTTTTGTTCTTGGCAACATTCATGAAGTTCTGAACTTTTGCACTCTGCGGCATGAAATCGTCGGTCCAGGATCTAGAAACGGCCTTAGACTATTGAAACAAGTAGGCAAAGAAACCACCGACCTTACTCTCTTCTCAAACATCTACCACACCACCAAATTCGGTCATTATCGTACTACTTCGGAAGTTGTTTCTCTGATACACCGATACACTCCTTGATATCTTTCTTCACACTCGTCTCTTCTTGTGCCACTTGGTACAGGATCAAGTCAACGGCAATTCTTTCAGCTTGACATACCCCCCACTCTCTTCTTTTCCATCATCGGAACGCCTTGCCTAGTTCATTTCTGAACTTCTCTCACATTGTAATCCCATCATGGTGAACCGTTCTTCCCATTCAGATCCGGCGTTTGTCGCCAAGCTTGCTCGTCGTCAGCAAATGAATTACGATGCTATGACTTTCTTTGCCGGGGCTATGATCAGCTTTTATCTTACCATCTGCGTATTCATCCTCCTTAGGAGACTTTGTGTTGAGTTAGGTGCCTCGCGCAAACCAGGCATTGTCACGGCGATATTTAGGTGAGACCTTACTCTATTTTCTGGTGGATCTTGAAAGATTAACAAATGGACAGACACATGAGAGCTCCTACTCTTGGAAATATCCCAGGATTGCCATCGGGAGGATATACTTTTGTTATTCTCGGATGCCTCATCATTAATGCCGTCGTCACTTTTACATACTTGGACAATGAGAATATGCCGTTCCTTTCCAATGTAGCTTCTCGAACTGGGTGGTGCGTAATCTGATTGTGTGCATTTATCTTGCGCTAACACTTCGATACAGGATGGCTATAGCCAACTTGCTCATTGTCATCGTCCTTTCTCTCAAGAATACGCCAATCATTATTCTAATAGCCCCGTCTTATGAGCGCTTGAACATCCTCCATCGCATTGCAGGTTATACCACCCTCATATTTGCGATGGTGCACGCAAGCACTTACACTGCCGTGTTCGGGTCCCAAAACTTTCTCAAACGCTTGCTCGTAAAGGAAGAAATACTTGGCATGGTTGCGCTGGGCTCTTTTATCACACTTTCGTTTGCGGGCGCTGTCCTTCGGGCCTGGTGGTACGAGTTATTCTACTACATCCATATCAGCTTTTGGATTCTCGCCATTATAATGACTGGTCTCCATCAGCCAGAGCCCGGAAAGAAGGTTCTATATATCGTCTGCGTTTCTGCTGGGATCTGGACTGCCGGGCGCATTGTTCGCTTTGGCCGCCTGGTCGCCAACAGCGTTAACAACACTGTCACCCTCACGCCTCTTCCCAATGGCGGGACTCGTGTGACACTCACAAAAGCTCCTTTGAGGTCTGCATCTGGAAAGCACGGCTTCCTTTGGGTTCCAGCCGTGCGCGCCCTCGAGACTCACCCATTCACCATGGTTGCAGTCGATCCCCTAGAATTTGTCGTCGCAGCATATGATGGGTTTACCCAAAGGTTGCATAGCTATGCGCTTGAAAATCCCGGAATCAAGCTAAAAGCATCAGTTGAAGGTCCTTACGGTACCCTACCCGATATCAAGGGGTACAACAAGATCATACTCATAGCTGGAGGCAGCGGCGCCAGCTTTACAGTTGGCGCGGCTCTAGATATGCTCAAGAAGCTGGACAGGAATACAGAGATCCTTATCGAGTTCATATGGATGATCAGGAACCAAGGTAGGTTTTGCATCAAGAAGTTGGGCGTACAATGATTCTGACATGGCTACAGCATACCTCTCTTGGTTTGCCCAACATCTCGACGCCCTACACAGAGATCACCGTGTCTCTACAAAAATCTATGTAACACGCGCTTCAGCAACCGAAATCGTCCCCCATAGACAACCTTCCACGTCTTCCAATGCGTTTTGTAGCAGCGCTTTCATCGACCCTGACCCAGAGAAGGAAGTAATCACTCAGACCAGTACCGTTACAGCTACTGGGTCATCGCCTGACCTCGAGAAAGATGGTATTTCATCGCCCACATCGATCACGGTCCATCCGTCCTCAGGTGACACTATTATTTTTTCCGGGAGGCCGGACATTGCTTCCCTGGTTAAGGAAAGTGTAGAAAGTACACCGTCGGACAAACGTGTGCTAGTCATGGGCTGCGGGCCGAAAACACTCATGTCGGCCGTTCAAAATGCTGCAGCTGATGCTATTATGGATAACGGAGCGGGTGTCGAGTTGCATCTGGAGAAATTTGGGTGGTGATGGGATTTTTTACTTGTTCCTTTTCTCTCTCGAAAAGCCCTTCTTATGTCGTTACAACGCTTTTATGGTCGCATTTTATGCATATTGTGACGAGACCGCCTGCAATTCACTCGACGACCAATGCATAGGAAAGTAGCCAATAGCTTCAGTAAAGATATTCCAAAACTTGTGCCATCGCGCTTCTGTGAAGCATCGACTACTATAACAGGATTTGTTATACAATATACTATCGAGAAAACTAAAACTATGTAAAAGTATGTACCAATGTCCCTCCGATATAAGGACGTGTTGGGTATATAGCATCCGAAAAACAATTCATTCGTCATTGATCCGACCCAACGCCTCCCTTTTTCGCTGTTTGAGACCAAAGGTCCCGAAACTTATCAACTATAAAAACAAACAGGGATGAAGTTATAAAAGTCATCAACATTAATTAAAGTGGTGCATCATCGCGACTGTCCTCGCATTGTTGTATCGACGGTTGTGAAGAGCGACGACGAGAGCTGAGAAACTTGGCACCTATGACTCTGGTGCTCTGAGACACTTTTCCCAAGATTCCTGGAGACTTGGCCCTGACCGTACTGTGTCGACGTGCTCGGTCTGCCACTACCGTCTCCATGGGCGACGGCATCTCTTCGTCAGGCTGTCCGAGAGCATCTCGTACTGCAGGGCAAGGATCTACCATTCGCTTCACGTCGCGTACGGACTGGAGGAAGATTGAATATGACATGGCAACGGCCTGAAGGACGATAACCACAATGAAAGCCATCTTAACGGTTCCTCCGTGCTTGATGATGCCGTACATGACAAAGGGGAAGAATCCTGGACCCGAGCTACCCATGGTGATAAAGGCAGCAGCACGCTTGGTGCGTCGACCCTGGCCGCGAAGACCAATAGCGAAAATAAGGGGATATATAGGTCCCTCGAAGAAGTAGAAGAGGACAATCGGGATAACAAGAAGGTTGGGGTTGGGTGGACGGACAACCACGGGAAGAAGGGCGAAGAGGAAACACCCAGCGATGCAGGCGGTGAGAATGGTGCGAGGCCGGGGGAAGCGGGAGCGGTATACAGAGAGATATGTGAGGCCTGCTGCCATAAAACGAGATACTGTAAAGGCGGTATGCGCAATAAGAAGGTAGTCGGGTATAGAGAGGCTGATGCCGGGTGGCTTGTCGGGATTGGGAATGTCACTAGCGCCTTGTGCAGCTTCCTCGCCGGTATTGGGTTGATTAGGAAGTATGGAGATCATGAGGCTGCGGAAATAAATGCTGAAACACTCTTGGGCAGCAACGTAAGTGTATTGCGCAAGGACAGCCAAAATCAGGCTCCAGGTGCGTAGCTGCAAACCGTTTCTCTTCTTCTGGGGATCCATGGGAAGATGCGTGGCGGATTGCTCTAGCTCGCGATCGCTGACTTCGGGAAGAGGCATGTAGTAAAAGAAGAGACCGAGGGCAACGCAAAGCAGGGTGATTCCCAGATAAGTCCATTGAACGTTGATGAGAGTCATACTGGTTGCGTTGTTCTGCTCAACGATGCCTTTGAAAAAGACTTTCTGAGCCAGGAGGCCACTGAGGACACTGCCAATACCTTGAATACCCTGGGCCATGAGTACGCGAGTTTCTCCATACTCGGGAGGTCCGCAGAGTATCAAAAACGCATTTGCGCCGACTTCTAGGATTGAGAGACCAAAACCAACGACAAAGTTGCTGAGCATGAATCCTGCATATGATTGGGTGACCGCTGAGGGCCAAAAGATGACGGTTCCGATGCCGTAGAAGCAAAGTCCGACGATAAAAGTAACTTTAAAGCCACCAACACTGTCGTGGCCGTTACCCTTGTGCCGTTTCGATCGGTTGTGCTCGTCACGCCGTAAGATCCATTCGCCCACTAGCAGGGGTCCGAAAAAGTAACCACCTCCAAAGTAGACGGACGTCATGCCAAGTGTTTCGGGGGTGGACATGTTGTCAACGGTTGCAATGACGTTGTTCAGCGTATTCAGCAGACCATAGGATATGCCCCATAGCAAAAACAAGATGGAGACAATCGTACAATACTTGAAAGACTCCTTCTTGTTGCATTTGAGCATACTCTTGGGTTTTGTCATGTTCACAAAGCCAAAGTAGACGCCCTCGACAGTTCCAGTAGAAGATGTCATGGTTGTCGATGTCTGATACGTCCCGTTACTCTGAGCTGCACGCTGCACGGGACGAGTTGGGCTTGGCTCATCGAACGGCGTTGTTAGAAATTCCATAGCGCTCATAGGAGCGTTGGCATTGAGCGGGAATTGCGCATTGGGTTGCGCGACGGGTGGTGGCTGTTGGATACTGGCGCGATGGCCCGTCGAAGGCGAGTCCGAGTCGTTGGGTCCCTTGGGTGTACTGGCTCTGGTTCCATCGGGGTCGTAGAGCATAGCTGGGAGAAGCTTGAGGACTAGAGGCTTCAGCGTCGGTACGCAAGCGCACATCATTCCGACGTTGACTTCGACGGCGCTCCACATGAGCGATCTTGACGCGTTCCATGCAAAATCAGTTTGTCCACCAAAGCGCGATTGAGGGTCGGAAGTCGTGCTGGTGGGTGCTGTGATGGCTTGTTGCAGGTAGTAAATTCTTACTACATCGACAACCGTAACAAAAATACCAACAGTAAAGGTCAGAACCAGAATCGTCTTTTGTCGAGAAGGTAGGCGCATGCCAGTGAGGACGGGTATAGGGAGAGCGAGAATGGCCAGATCCGTAACGATGTTAACGGGAGAGGAGCAAATAAACTCGGTCAGTAAAGGGATACATTTCGCACTCGGGCGATCGTCATATTTTACATCCCAGGCGGCTTGGGTCGGACGGCATTGAAACACATTCATAAAAGTGAGTATAACACCAGCAATATTGACAATAGCCAGGGTCAGCCAAGAAGCAAATCGAAGTACTCTTTGGGTGTGCTTAGCCAATCGCAGATAGAATATAAGCACAGAGGTCTTGGTGGCCATCAATGCGGGATTGTATAAGATGGAGAAGACATATTCGCAACGACGGAGGGCGGGTAATCGTTGAGGGTCGATATTTTCGTCGTGCCGTCCTAGGCCATTGTGAACGCCGAAGCAGATGGTGAAAGAGAGGAAGAAGGCGAATAGCCATGCGAGGATCATGACGCGGTCATCCCAGGTAACGTTTCTAACAATGAAAGTGCGCGAGACAATTCGTGCGACGACGAAGACGGTGGCGAGGACGAGAGTGGCCGTCGTGACCGCAAAGACGGCGGGACCACGATCGGGAATGCCTCCATCGTCGGTGGAGGCCGAGTCGGACATGTCGAGGTCGAAGCTTGAAGAGACATGGACTCGTCACTCGTCAGATGGAGAGTGAGGTGTTGGTTGGCTTGAGAAAGTTGGAGCCGTTGCTACCTTGACGAACGTGCCATGTCTTCGGGGGAATTGCGAATTTAGAATTTCGAATACTTGGTTCGACAAGTTGACGGTCAACGCAGGATGAGGCAATTGGAGAGGAAGATGGTCGAGCTGAGTCCTGGTGGGTATGGTCTGAGCGAGTTTGTTTGTTCTTGTCTCTCGTCAGATGGCGTATTGCGGTGGCGTAGTCCCGTCACTATACGAGAATTGTCGATTTCAAGATAGGTAGTAGGTTGACAGAGCAAGCTTAGGGAAAAAAAGAAAACAGAACCAGGAAAGGGTGAGGGAGAGATTTAGCGAGGTTCGGTTCCAGGATCAGCGGAACAAAAAAGCAAAATCAAGACAAGCAAAAGCCAAGCAAAAGCCTCCCGACCCGTTAGATTCGTCTTTGCCTTGTACGGGCAAAAAGTAAAGTAACAGTAAAACCCACCCGGATGGTCGTGGTGGTGGGAAAGGAATGCGGCGCAAAAAACGGGGAGAGGTTTTCTCTTAGCGGATTTAGCGGCAGTTTCTCAGCCACCGACCGTGAGTGTCCAGTCAGGCCCATCACTGCAGTTCAGTGCCCCGCCAGGATTCAGGCGGGAGACTAAATAAGAGAACGCCTAATGATTTAGCACCCCCAGTGATGTGGATGCGATGGGTACTTTACTGTCAAACGGCATTCCTCCGTGGCAGTTCAGTTCTAACGGTGAGAGAGAGCTGAGATGAAGATTTAGTAGAGTTTCGACTTTCAAGTATAATGGTTGGCATCTCTTCCCCAGTCACATGTCCCTTTTAGTTACTGTAGTGTTACATGATCGGTCTGGGCTACCAGGTTACTAGTGATAACCAGTTCATCGGTTGAGGGTCAGGTGACTCGAATTGAGTCAGTCAGGTACCTACTGCAAAGAATCCTGGGGTTATGAGCTTAGGTCTACCTTATTGATTTATGACCTAAACTCAACTAGGAACATGGCTAACAAAGTCCAACGATGATGAGGGGTTGCGTTTGTTATTCACTAATTGGGTCGGGACTGAGAGAAAAAAAACTCTTCAAAGATGATCTTTTGATAACCGACAGGGTCCTATGTGCCTACTCACTCTACTGACAGTACTGCACTGTTTGGGCAAACAGTTCAGCTCGGCTGAAGATTGGGTTCGGTCGCCCAAAGAGGGGAATGATGGGCTAGAGTCAATTGACGATACGCACTGAAATTGAGGGGAAAGATGCCACTGACGTGTGGTGAGTGGTTGATCGTCCACCTAGACTATGCACGTAACTTCTTTTATTGGGTGGGTTGAATCGTCATCATCATCGTCGTCCCTGTCTCTCTTTGTTTGTTGCAATTTAATCCATGGATAGATGCCATTCTCATTCATTCTTTACATCATAATAACCTCAGTTTCGGTCCTTCTGCTCTCAAGTTTAAACCCTCTCTGTTAAACTTACTACGTTACAGCCAATTCATAGACCAGACCATGCAATACAACACACAGTGACAAGAGCTTACTGCCCCCAATGGCAGAGTGGCAGCACCTACTAATTAAATAGCCTAACAATTTTGATAATAATCTCGGTGCCTATTTAGTTTCCCCATATTGATTGCCGCGGCTCCGCTGTCTCTTCATCTTGAATCACACCATTATCCCTCCAAGCCTCCAACCTATTTCTGAGTTGCTGTACTGACAAGTCATCAAATCTAAGCCACATGATCGATACTTGTTATTCCGCGCCGTCGTTCCGCCGCCCCTCAGCCTCTACTACGTTGTATGAGTGGTTTCTTGCATTTCGTCCACCTTGAATTCTCTTAGTTCATAGTTGCTACTGATAGTTTATCCTCATTTAGAACTCGTAAATGTTTGACCTCATACGTCATGTCTCACTTCTGGTCTTGACAGGGGGGTTGTTAAGCTTTCACCAAGCTCTGATCGCCGGTCCGCCCTCGACGAATGTCGCGTGTAAATTGGGAATTGATTTACTGCACATCAAAATTGCTTTTTCCCCCTCGACTATGGATGGTACTGCTAATAATCAAGCCAATGCGGCTTTTCACCGCAAAAAGAAAAGACAACGAATGGTCTAAATCACACAGCATCTGCAGCTAATATGCATGTCTGTCACGGCCCTAACCGATAATTCCCGTGTGGCACGGCCTAGACTCGTCTTTTTTACTTTTTCTTCCTTTGCAGGGTTGTTTCAACGCTGTCTTCGACAAGCGATATGGTATGCTATCTGTTGATAATGTTCATCTGTATACGAATAACCATAATTGATTGATCATATCTTTCTCGTCCACTAAAGAAAAATCTCCATCAGAAGCACATGATGCTATGTTAGCGGTCAATATTGCAGCTGCCACGTCGATGATCTGCTTAACACACAAACTTTAGATGGTCCACGGTCTGTGTATGGTCCATAATCCAGACTCCCCGACTTTTGTCTCCATCTCCTGCAGTGGCACGGGGCGCTTGTAGCCGAGACAGATGCAGGGTCTTTTCCACTAAAGATTGTTTGTACTGTACCTAGATAAACTCCAGCCTACCTAACAATAGGCTGCCTGAATGGATGCTTTGCCAGGGACACTTTCAATGAACATTGGATTCTCTTGGGGTGGCATTTCAAGGTTCATGGATGGTACCACAGAGACTCCCGTCATGCGGTGAACGACTCTGTAGTGTACCCAGCTTAATTATGCTATAGCATGTGTAACTATGCTGCTGTCAAAACTGACACTAATCCTTAACAGCACAATAACAAACATATAATGGATCTTGATCAAATACCTTTCCTTGCTGACCGCACTTTCAGCCCATGTTCTCAACAAAATCTCAGCTATTACGAGTTTTTAACAGATTTTTCATATCGGTGTAGGATGTTCTCTTTAGTGCAAGTTGTGGCATTAACCTTTTGATCTCGGCGCTGAAGCTACCGAAGTCGAACAGGCCTCGGTTCAGTTGTCGGCGTTGTAATGTAGTTGAGCCTCCGGAGCTTCGGATCTACACACTCCGGGCTTCTTATCATCCATGATAACCATCACCAACGTGATCGCGATTCATGGCAACAACATAGACCTAACACACGTCATTTCCACGACTCCCTAGACATCCACAGGCACCTAGACTGTTTTTGTTCCCCTTGTCTTATAATGCTATTAAGTTGATCTCTTTTGGTGTTAATTATCCCGCTCGTTTTGAGACACGATATCTTGATTAGATCATGGCTTCTGCGGTGCAACCACCCGGCCCCGGCTCCGGCAACGCCACGCCCGGTCCGTCCTCTAATGTCCGTAACGAACCGCCGACGACTACGGAAGAGACCCCTTTGCTCGGCAGGTCTAGCTCCAACCCGTCCATCAGGTCACACACGCAAAAGGATAGCAATTCTTGCCATGTTGAGGATGCTCAACCTAAAGTACAGATCCCGCTCGCTAGAGGAATCGCCATAGGCTTGAGCTTGTGGCTTCTCATCTTCCTGACAGGTACGAGGCCGCTGGTCTCAGATAGTCTCATCTAGTATCTCGTCATCATCGTACTAACACGTCTCAGCATGCAACATGTCTGGCATGACCTTGATTCAAGGCGCTATCGCGGCTCAATTTGACTCGCATGGTTCATCCGCTATGTGGTTCACTGGCGCCTATCTCATCCCAATGTCCTCTCTAGCACCTGTAACAGGTCGTCTTGCTACCATCTTCCCTCCAAGAACTCTCATTCTCCCTATTGCGGCTCTCATAGCAACAGGCGGTTTAGTCTGTACCGTCTCGACTTCCTTCGGGGCGTTTGTTGCTGGAAGAGTCATTGCAGGCACAGGTGCTGCTGGGGTCTTGTCCCTTGCTATTATAATCGCAATCGAGTTGGCGAGTGAGAGATCAAGAGGCCTTGTTCTGGGCTTGATAAACGCGGGATTCACTGCCGGGGTTTCCTTTGGGGCGATTGTGTTTGGAGGCCTGATGCCGGTCATCGGATGGGTAAGAAGCAACTTGGAGTTCTTCGTGAAGACACGAGATGTTAACCATTTATCTTAGAGACCATTGTTCTGGGGACAGATCCCCTTTGCCATCGTCACAGGCTTGGGAGTGTTTATAAGTATACCTGCCGCTGCGGAACCGCACGACGAGAAAACTCCTCTTAGACAGAAACTTGCGCAAATAGATTATCTAGGAGCTGCGCTCTTGGTAAGCTTTTCGCCCTCAACTTACACGATATAACACGAATCACTAACTCGCATGTCAAGACTACATCGATCGTCCTCTTCCTCTACGCAATTGCAGACGAAGTCCAGATCTTACCCCTTTGTCTTGCACCCGTCATCCTTTTGCTTTTCCTCGCAGTGGAGATCTACGTAGCCACAGATCCCATCATCCCTATCAAGGTACTCTCATCGCCAGGTATCCTCTTTTCATGTTTCGCTCAGCTAGGCCTCATGATCGCCCGCTGGAGCGTCCTCTTCTACGCGCCTATTTTCATGCTCGCAGTCCGTGGCTCGTCTCCTGCTGCTGCAGGCTCTATCTTGATACCAACAAACATAGGGTTCGGCCTAGGAGGCATCCTCGTCGGCTTGTTCCACGTTCGTCGCAATGGTGCATTCTGGCTACCATCCATCTCTGCTCTGGTCATCTTTACAATTAGCACGTATACACTGTCGGTCATCAGTACTACCAGCCTTCATCTGGCTCTATTCATCGTTGTTGTGCTGATCAACGGCCTTGCGACCGGCGGGGGAGTCAACTACACTCTTGCACATATTCTGCATCTGAGTTACGAAGATACCCGCTATATTGCTACCAGCCTACTGGGCACGTTCCGAGGTTCTGGGTCGAGCTTTGGCACAGCTGTCGCGGGTGGCATATTCTATCGTTTCCTCAGAGGCAGTCTAGAGGCCGGGTTCCTCCAGCTAGACGGCGGTGAACAGTTGAGCGGTGATCGACAACGTTTAGTCTCCAGTCTTGTCAACACCCCGGGACTGGTCCATGGCGGTGATTTAAGTCGCGCTGAGCAAGAGATAGCGATCGAAGGTTATGCCGGTGCCACCAGAGGCGTCTGGCAGGCTATGGCTGTGCTCGGTGTCATTGTCGTTCTGTTTCAAGCTTTGACAGGCAAGAAAGCGCCCGATGACAAGTGGGAGGCTGATCATGTCGATGAAGAATCGGCAAGGGTGGTGGTGACGGAAAACGAAGGTGTCGGCGAAGCATGAGAGCTGAGGCACCCAGGGTGTTTGAGGTAACATTTTAGAGTTTGACATGGTGTTTCTAGCGGTTTGAAGAATGGTCTATTCTGGGCAGCTCGGCTTTGTGTCTTGATCATGGACATGACTCGGCCGTAGACAAAGCATGGGCCTAGCACCATTTTAGAGTTTGAACCAGTAGATGTCGCAGGCGTAACTGACAATGATTCAAACATTGTTTTCAAACATTGTTTGCTGCACAGCACTGACCTTTTATATCATGATAGAGTCCGACTTTTTTTCTTCCTAGAAACATGCCGTGAGCGTAGTAAAACAATTCGTCCCAGAACTTGGGCCTGCTGCACCGGGCGATCCATCACCACCATGCACTGGTCAGATCAGAGTGTTGGATAGTAGTTATGCTATGAAACATAAGTGTAGCAAAAGTGTTAGGGTTGATTTATGCTATTTGGACCCGTGCATAGACAAAAACATAACTCAGGTACTGACTATGTCTAGGTACGTGAAAGTGCATAGTTTTGTGCATAAACGCGGTACAAGAACCCAGCCGACCCAATCACAGAGCCATAAGAAAGTACTATTCCAGTACCAGTTAGATAGACAACTTGGCCGAGGTAACACTCCCTGTCAAATCTCGCTTTCTGTTCCTTTCTGGGCGAACCCTTGATTCGCGACGCAGCGGGCCGTCAGCCCCAATATGAGCCAATGTCTAAGCTTATTTCATCCCTCACATGGCACTTTTCTTTTTCACACATACACTCGCACTAGCATCAGCATGCACAATCAATCATCCTAAGTTTAAGGCCCACACGTAAATCACTCCCAGATCCTGGCAATGCAACACCGTTAGACAGATCTCGCCTGTTCACGCTAGTAAGAGAGCTTCTCTCGGATTCGTCACCTTTTGTAACACTAACTTGACTTGGACATGGCAGCACGATCTATGTTGGATTCTCCGCTACCACCTGAGATGCTAGCACTGCTACGGCACCATTATCTGTGCCTTCTCGCTGCCCAATTTAGGTCATGATCTTCAGTAGCAAGCGCTCCAATGCTAACCCTGAAATCTTTCTTCAGAGTTTACCACGCCATCATCATCTTTAACGTCGACCGTTTCTAAAAATGTCCAAGAGCACACGACTTTGAGTTTGAGAAGAGTATTCGCGAGGTGAGGTGTTTTGTTTCCATTTTGTTTTGTATTCGTATTCCATCATGTCGGACCTAATATACAGTGGCTATGCTTTTCCCAAGTGTTTCATCAAGTGCTCGTTGTTTTCTCCTGGGGATCCCGCCCTCATGATACAATCCTTTGACTCGCCCATGCTTATGCGCCTGTAAATGCTGAAAATATCCATCCATTGCGCCCCAATGCTGAAAAAGGAACCCGCACAATGCTCATCTGGGCCATGCTAAATTTAAACCATTTCCCCCGACCTATCCATTCACAAACAACCCTCCCTGCATGTAGAAAAAAAGAAGGGAGGATAAAAGAAGAAGAAGAAGAAGAGAAAAAGTAGCTGAAGCATCTTTCGCAATCGAAACACAAACGTATTCCCCATCGCTCAACCGTGTGCTCAGACATTCGTACCAGAGTTTCCAAGGAAGAAATCAATATCACCTCCATGACCGTTTTGAGCTCGGTGCTCATTCTCGGCGAGCTGTTCCAGGAGGGCCAAGAACGGATCCTTCTCTTCCCCTTGGCCCGTTCCAGTGCTGCCGTTGTTGCTCCGGGCTCCGGGGCTCCCTGCTACCGCTCTAGTCTGCCCAAGGTGCATCTTGCTATGGCTGTCGTCGGCTTGCCAGACAGCAGGACTGCCAAAGGCATTCGTCGGCACTGTTCCAAACATTGCATCATAGCCCCCATTGGCCTCATTGATCATACCCGGGCCAGAATTGGTAATGCTCGATCCGGAGCCATAGCTATATGGTGGGCTAAAAGGTGCACCGCCGATCTGGTGCATGTGGTGAGATGAAACGGCATGTGACGTAGGCGACATGTTGAAGCCCGCGGCGGCGGCGGCGGCGGCGGCAACTGCAGCGTTGTTCGAAGTTGTATCGCTCATGTGTTCATGCATAGTATACATCTCATGGTTTTCATGGTGACTTGGAAGCGATGTGGGTGTTGCAAGGAGCCCAGGTGATGAATGGGGCATCCCTCCGGGTGCGTATGAAAACGACCGGCGGGCAGTGCCTGGCGTAGGAAGGCCCGTGGCAGAGGGCGCGAGGCTTGAGATCACCTTCACATCAGGCCGCCTGCGGTTGATAGGACCGGGCGGTGCTGTGTTCTTGCGTTTGAGGTTAGGACGCTGTGGCCTATCGACGCTCCGCAGCGTTCCCTCGGCCGCCAGTCCAGCACCCATGTCAACTCCGACGTCTGAAAGACGGAGGTTGGCTGCATCAAACCTGAAAGATGGACCACCAGGGCCCCCTATGTTTGAGTAACGATCAAAGAAGTCTTCGCTGTGGAATCCAGGTGTATATCGCATTGAGGTGCGCGCTAGCGCCTTCACCAATTCTCCGTGAGCGTGGCTGATGTCCCGTAGTGTTTCGCGTTGATGCTGTACTGTGGCCCAAGCGTATCGGAGCTCGTCAAGGAACTGCATCTCAGTTGAGAGGAACTCTGCTGCAGAGCTGAAGACATTGACCTCGCCTTGACTTCCTTGCTGGCTGTAGTGGGCGCCGTGAACATGAACCGTACCTGCTGTACAGACACAGTATCCCACAAATGCAGGCCAGTCAACGATTGCTGACTGCTTCCCAAGTTGGATCAACTCCATAATTGCATTGGCGTGAAGAAAACACATGTTGGTGGCTTCAATCTGCCATGATTGATGCTGTCCTGTTTCGGACAGCTCTGCTAGATCGATAGGAAGGAATGGTCTGTAGATCAGGCAGTGAATGAGATGGTAAATGAGCTTGCTGAGCAGTAGTATGGTCCCATCGGCCTGTCTGAACAGTGTGCCGAGGTTTGAGAATGCGTCTTCGGTTCCAGAAGCCCAAACATCAAGATCTTGGCGAATCTTGGAAATGGTAGACAACGTGTGCCATGGGAAGTGGGAGTCGGCTTTGACGCCACCAGCGGCCAAATACCGATTTGTGTTTCCGAGAACGCGCGTGATATCAATGAGCATACCCATGCTTCCTTGAGGCTTCTTATCGCTACCTTGGAAATACTGCAGGTTCGATCCAGTCTGGAAGAACTCCCCTTCGACAGCGAGGGAAGCCGAGTTTGGGGACCAGGATGGAAGGCGTAACATGATGGTGTTGTCACTGATCAGGCTCGGTCGCTTGGAGCCAGTTGCTTGGAATCGATCAAGTAGATAACAAGTCCAAAATAATCGGCGTCGCATCTCTCGTTCGACTGGCGTCATGCGCGCCTGACTGTCGGTTTCCTTGTGTATTTCGAGCGCCATGGCCATACCGGTGGCACTCGCTTGAACTCGTTAGTATACACCCTTAAACGCTTGAGATAGTATCAGTTCTTACTCATGAGCATATAAGCTTTCTTCCCTTTGCCTGTTGCCGTAAAGGCACTAACCAGCAACAAAAGTGCCTGTAATCCATCTATCGAAGGTTCGTCGGTATTAATTTCCCGCCTAGCCCGTGCTGCGAAGTCTTCACTTAGGTTAGCAGCTGCTTGATGTCCACTGGCGTCGGTAGTATGTCTAAGAAGAGTCAGTCTGGGGGTCCGTGCTATTGAGGGGAAACGTACCTCGCCGCCACCGCCGAAATAGCAAAAGACAAGAATCTCGGGAGTTGGTTGAGTTGATGTCTTTGTCGTATCGAAGATTCATCGACGATGTAATATGGTTTGCCATGAAATCTCGTGAAATAAGTGTCAAGAAGAACCTCGGCTTGGGCAGGAGGAGGTGATGGATCCCTAGAGTGAATTAGTTATGCGGCCGACGTGATGACATGAGAAACAAACCGAGCTACTGGAGAAAGCGAGCCAGCATCAACCGAAGAGGCGCGAGGGTCGACTGCGGTACGTTTCGCGACCGATTTTCCAGCCTCAATAGCTTGAGAACCAGATTCAGTAGTTTCCACATCCCCAACTTCAGGCAAATTTGGGGTCGCAAGCGACACATCGTCCTCGCCCTTTTCCCTCAACTTTGCCTCAAGCCCGTCTACCCTTTTCAAAAGTGCTTCCAAAACATCTGTCTTCGGTCCACGTTTCTTAGGCACAGCATCTGTGTCTGAATTAGCATACGTTGATGGACTAATAGACTCAACAGAGCAGTGGGAAGAACGCTATTCGCGACGGCATCGTGCTGGGATAATCTTACCATAAACGCAGGGACATTGGAAAACCTGGCAAGCCTCGCAAGATGGTCGAAGTCGATTGCACTTGATCTGTTGCATCACCAGTTAGAATCAGGACAGTTGGAATCTGATGGTGTGTCTTGCCTTGCGCTTTCGACATGACTTGCAGTTCATGGATTCCCGTGGTTCATTGCTCATGCGTCGAGTAGGAAGTCGTTCAATCCCAACCTGTGGTCTAGAAATAGCCACGGGGTGGACTCCAGTCATATGAGGAACGTTCATTGCGTCGTACATGGAAGTGGTCATGCCTGAGCTGACGAAAACGAGTGTGGTGGTCGAGGTAGTGATTTGACGGGCTGCGGGTGTAACTTGTTGCCGTTTAAATGAAATTCGCTGTCGTAGATAGAAAAGATTGAAAGTAAAAGACAAGGATATATTGAAATGTTGCGTGAAGTCAAGCGTCGTTGATCATTCCAAGCACCGTCACGTTCAAGTACTCTTCAGAGCGTGTGCCTGCAGAGCTCAGTTCGTTGGTACAGGTTGTTTGCGAGTTATCAACGATATTGAAGAAGGTGTAAACAAGGCGGTGTTCTGCCAAAATTCCCAGTGACATAAACAGAGATAAAGACGGAAATGGAAGGAGGAAATCGAGCCTTGAAGTAAGGTGAGTGAGTCGCTGTAGCAGATGGGCGCCAGCACGGTAGTATAATAACTTCGAAGACCCAGAATTGAACGACTGACCCGACCCGAACCCCAGTCGCCGGTCTCATTCTGGTCGTTGCCAATGTGGAGGTGGCTAGTGACAGGACTGGGGTGTGGGCATGAATGATGAGATGGTGGTGTCGATGTTGGGATTGAACAAGGTGGGGAAACGGAGGTCAAGATTGGAATCCCCTTGTGGACGCCGTTTTTCAATGCTGGCTCAACTACAGTAGCCCGACAGGCATGGATGGTTCCGGTGAATTTGTAGCCAGGACCAGTACAACCCTCTAAAAGGCAGAAAGCACGTTTTTCTACAGCATCGCTGCGCACCTAGACGACAAGCCGACAGTAGTGAAGAGAGCGTGGTCACCCCCAACAGATACAGCAGACTAATCACCCCCAAATAACAGTAACCTAAATACCCCCCCAAAGCACCAAACCGGGGAACTGCATGCCCTGACGCCGTTCATCTTCGACATTCTCGCAAGTGTAGCATTGGCCGGAGGTTTCTGTCGATCCTGTCTGCTTTCTCATGCATCTACTGTTTGATGCTGGACAGGTATGGGATACGCCGACTTGATCGAGCCATGGCCCCGTGCTCGGCCTCATTCCCAACGTTCGCTCAACGTCCCTCCTTTTTTTCCTTTTTCTTTTGTTCTCACGTAGCGGCCCTAGAGCCCTAGAAACCGGACTCCTTGTATGAATTGTGCCAGATTAGACGTCTGGTTGCCACCAGATTGACAAGGACCAGTGCTTACAACACGTACGTATGTACATAGTATTCATTTGTGCCAGGGACACATGGCCATGCGGGTCCAAAGGGAGTTCCATAACCAGAAACTCGGGCTTCCATTAGCGAAAGTAGCAGGGACAAGGCTGGCATCGATTGGAAGTGATTGGAAGCATTTCATCTCACGATTTGTGATAGCGGCTTGCCTGACTGCTGGATTCTGTAACAGCCAGAGCAACAGGGTGTCACTCCGTCTGAGATGTGCCCTATCGCGACTTTCGTCTTCTGGTTTCCGACGAAAAAGTATTGTTGCTTTTAGAGCATGAGCAACTCCTCCGTCTCTCTTTGTCGACTTCATAAGCTGAGGCTAAACAGGGGCTTTGATCAAAGGTTAAGGCCAATGCCGGACCCAAGCCAACGGGTCTCCGCGGAAGGCACGATGTATCGGTAGGGACCAAGCCCTTTGGGATAGTACGTGTGAACCATGGAGGTCAGGCGAGTCGTGAGAAAGCTTCGCTCTCTTGATGTTCCAATGTAGGTGGGTGGAGTTATTGGGAGCCTAGGCAATAATCCTTGATGGGATGTCAAGCGTCAAGGCGAAAAATGGAAGGGCACCTAGGGACGGTCCAAGCTTGTTCTTGCCTATGTTAGTTACTGCTTGTCATTTCGTGGCTGCCGTCCAAGCTTTTGCTTCTTTCTGCACATAGTGGCTTCCGCTGACACATGGCGGTTCTAATGAAGGAAAGAAGGGCCTGACAGCCGGTGTAAATGGGAAGATGCAATCTAGGGAGGGGGCGTTCTAGGTTGTTCCTGGTTTAGCGGGCACTTCGCTTAAGCATAGCGGGAACCGTGTTGTTTGGGGCTCCCATAACTGGGGCGGCAGGGGCATCTCTAACAGCTAAGGAAAGAACGGGGCCGAAGGAGCGGATGAGCTGGAAAGATGCGATAGGCAGGTTTAGATCTGTTCGTGCCTTTTCGGTGAGCCTGAAACTCCCGAGGCAGGATCTAAGAGAATCTGTCACAACCTAAAGTTGATATCATAGTCGACCGTCTTGAGCTTCGCGTCGTACCGCATTCATCGCATTGAGCTTTTCTACCCACCACAAGCTCGTACCTGCATACACTGTTTCAAACATGCAAGGCGAGTAGAAATAGAACAGAACAAAACAAACTCAATATGTCGTCACTCCTCTCGCGAGTAGAGAGGAAGATGTCTTATCCAGCAATCAAGATTCACCAGCATCCAATCCGGCTTCTTTCCCCTCGCCTCCGCTTACAACGACAGACCGCTCATCGAGATCCTGGTATCACGTCTCATCCTGACTTTTAACATCTGACGAGCAGATTCATCACTTGCGTGCATCATCCTGGGATCCCTATCAATAGTATGCTCTCCTAAGTTACAGTGCGTTTGTTCCCGTACGGGCTACTACCTCGACACTGTCAATCCTGGCTTGGCTACCTGGGTCATCGGTACCTTCCACCGACAGACTGGTTTTTCTATCGAGCCCTCACGCGGATATGCAAATCTCAACTACGTACTATTATCTCATTCGCCCTAGAGTGTATCGATACAGACGAGATCTTCCCACGTAGCTACGCCCCTGACTTTGGATCACCAACTCTCCTGTGCCCCTTGAGGCTGCTCATGCTGCGGGTCTTCAACGGGAACTACCTGGGTAGTGCACATTACTTCCGGAATTACGGGCGGCTTACACGATCTAAGCTTTTAAGAGTCGGTCGAAGGAATAGCGGGTCAATAACCATTGGTATTGCCTACCCCAAACGCCACGAGTTGTTCAAATACTCGATGGCCACTACCGCAACGGTTTTCTGCCAGAATCCCTTTTTTGGATACCGGGCTAATACAGGAAGGACAGTTCTGCGGTTCCTGGAGAACCCTTTTAGCGCTGTATACAAGGCATCGAGCTCCGAACGAGACGCGATAGCGCGAAGATGCTCCACCTGAGGAGATGCCCACAGGGTAGAGTGGCTCACCGGAGCCGAGAGGGGTTCCCAGCAGTTTGAACACAATTGAGCCCCTCCTACAGCGTAGAAAGCTATCGAATACCACATGTCATTATAGTCTGCGTTTGCAGTGTTATTCGTTTATACGTTGGGCTTCCCTATGTCTCACATATGGCACTGCTCAAGAATACTGTGACCTGATCAAGGCTGTACAATCGACTCTGAACAGACAAAGGCAAAATAACATTGAACATGGTAAGCAATCGGACCTGCATATGTGGGGCATCGACGGGCATATCTTGCGTACTCTGTACAGAGTAGGTGAGTAGGGTTGCATGACATGCACAAGTTCGTGACCCATCGATCTCCATCTTGCTCCTTATGATTGATTAGGTTGACAATCCCTAGCGTGAACCAGATCATTATCTACTGCTTCATTGCTATGCTGGCACTTTTGAGTGTGAGCTTGAAGTTATCATGAGGCTAACGACCTGGTTAGTATCGGCGCTTGGTATGTGCTTTCTTCATAGGCCTCAGTATCGGATTTCTTGCCCCGATTCGGTCTCCAGTCCGTTTCACGCCCCTGGAGTTGGTCATGGATCTGCCGGGGCCCTTGTCAATCCACGTTCAAGTGGCTTTAGCTGTCACACTAGGCCTCGCCTCGATTCCATACCCTGTTGTCTGTCGAGGTATTGTACAGTACAGAGTACAGAGTACCGCATATGATATTACGACGCCATGCAAACTAATATTCACAATTAAGGCTGGCCAATGCACCCAGCGTTGCATCTCCAATGCCGAGCCTACGTTTTATGTAGTCAAGATGGAATAATAGGCTAAGCCCAACAAGTTCCCGGCTTGCGAAGTGCCCACAGCTGTCAGTTTGGCGAATGACCAAGCTTGGCGCCATCGTCTTCCAGAAGTACAAGGCACAAATCTAGCAGGTACCCCAATGCCGGCCTCTGTCCTTCTTCGACTCCAATGGGCGTAGTCCTCTATTCCACCCCGGAAGCCGATTCCCACACGGTACGTATTATCGAACCACTTAGCTATTCTCACTCTGTGGCTACTGAATCTGGCGGAACATAAACTCATCGAGCTAGCAGCTTATACACTCGATGAAAATGTCAAGCGATTCACCTAAACATGAAACCTGTCGCCTCTGGCTCATCGTCTGAGATTCAAACACCCAGCCTATCAGCTTCACAAGAATTGATGACAGGAAGCTGACAGTCGGTTGTCCGTCGTATTCTTACTAGGCCATACATCTTGATGTTTGCCCTTGTTTGACTTGAAGAGCCAACTCCGATGGTAGTCCGAATTACGGTCAGCAACAAGTTTCGAGATACGAAAGGCAATCGGTGAAAGCATATGACGCCGGCCAGACAGCCAAAAAAGAAAGTGGTCGTATCATATCTTGCTCTTTTGTGTAATGTGTATAGGCTCTCGAACAGCGCCAACTCACATTCACCTAGCATTGTCCTTCCCTTTCTCGCCACGCTTCTACGAATCGCCCAATAACTGTTTATCCTGACTAGTGTATCCATATGGGCAAGACCACAAACAAAATGGGACGAAATATCCTGGCACATCGGATTCAGGATATTCCCTGTCAACAGCCGCCTTACGCTCACAGTTCATTTTTGCTCTATGTCAAGGCATTTGGATTAGCTTGGCACCGGCTCGGACGCATCTTCCGGATCCAGGTCAAGCTAATTACCCTTCTGTATTGACCTACATATGTAACGATGGGCATCGGTCCCAGGATGCATACAGGTCGAAAGCTCCTGGAGCTCATACTGAGTGGTCTCGTTCTCCACCAGCATGTGGAGGTTCTCCAGCTTACCTCTGACAAAGTTCAGGTACATACGATTGTCAGGATCTTTCAACACGGCAGTTGAAACTACATACGGCGGCTGGACTGTAACGAACATTGAATTCTGGAGAAAACGTTGAGAATGGACCCAGAAGGCGATCCTGCAACCTACCTGCCGTCCCAGGACCGTGGCCTCGCTTGGTTACCAAGCGGCATGGCTGCCTTTCTCTGTCGTCAGGTAATGATGCGCGCCTGCATTTGGCCGGTGAAGTCATCTGCAGTGCTATACAATGAACTGCGATTGAGGCAGGTCGATCATATTCCGCTCCGGAACCTATAGGGTCAAGTGTAGCTCTTGGCCTGAACTACGTTTCTGATCCGGATGCCCCATGTGGACGTATATTACATTTCTCATGACCAGTTCGAATCGAAAGCCAAGAAAAACTGACGAGTCGAAGCCATACATGCTCGTGTGGAATTGTGGACATAAACAGCGGCGTTTGCATACATCTCCCAAGCTCCCCATCGTTATTGAGAAGGCGCTTATGCTTGTTTTTGCGCCTTTATGTGTACTGTATCGCTATCATCACATCCCCACTCCCCCCTTGAACCACCTTAATTTGATCTCTTGACCTTGAGTCCTTGACGTATTGATTCGCCTACTGGTTTCCGTTACGGTGACCTTTGCAGCAAAACGGGTCTTGTGCCTTTGAATTCGGCCTGATACATTTCGACATTAGGCCTTTCTTCAAACGTATCGCTTACTTGAGTAGTTCTATGGCGGAGATGTTTACTTCTGCAAGCAAGCCCACATACGTCCGGCGTTCTTGCCTTGCAGCGTTAGAACGCCTCCCCGTTCCAAGAGAGCTGCAGAGTGGCTCACGTCGAGAGAGAAAGTCTTTACCCGCAATCTACTGTGGCGAACAATCAGGTGCTGGCCACGCGTGAGGTGTTATGACTTGAAGTGTGCCCCCAGGGGTGTTGAGACGCACGCGAGGGAGGGTCCTCTCGCAATCATCTGAACTTTCTAAACCTGGGGGAGCATGGTATTGTTTCGTTCATCCCATCTCCCATTACTCCTACATACCTAGAAATACAGACGTAGTGCTTTGTACATACAGTCACATAATGACATCTACGTGAACCCTCTCCGCGACCAAATCCTGTTCAGGTTGTACTGCGATTACCACAACTACATCTTTTCCCCTCTCAGGCAGGATAAAAAGTGCCTCCGTATGCATACTGATCTTGGCTGCTTGGCTGCTACTATTAAGTATTCGGCCTTTCTGCGTAATCTGCAAATCAGTTGATATATGAGAAGACCATTTCTTGTCTTCGCTGTCGAGTTCTACTCAAGCTCTATGGTTTACAGGGTGTCTCGAAACGAGAAAAAAGTAATTCGGTTGACCCCTGGTCACGAGTAGGCGTCCTGTTATCTCTCCAACGTCAGACATGTTGTGCGAACTTGGCAGCGTTTACCCTTTAATTCGATATACTGTCTCATGTAAGGCACCTTCAAACTCGGCTGTTGCTCTGCCCCCCTAATACAGTGACCGATTCCCGTCTCTTACCGCAAAAAGAAGAAAAGCTGTTCATGTCTTAGATAATCGGGGAAGTTGGAGACTTAACATATCCCGATGTTTACGAATGCCGACGACGCTGGCGGCTACAGTCATTGACCGGGGTGAAGACATCCCAACCAAGCGCCCTGATCCTCACACAGCGACTAACCCTATCTCATCGAGGGTCCAGACATTCTCTGCAGAGGGGTGCCGTGGCTGTTTACAAGGGTTTGTGGGAATCTTACGCAGCTGCTGCTCTGAGCCCTGCTGCGATTAAATGATGGCAACGCAATGACACTGTTGAGTGAACCCACACTGAACTAACAAGGCGCTGGAGTCACAAAAAAAAGAAAGAGAGTTTGAATATCATCATCAATTCAAGCTTCGGTTGAAGTTACCAGAAGCGTCTAAGTAATATCCCACTGTCATATAGGGGACTTCCAGTCCACTGGTTCTCGTATACATCCGTAATGATCATATCAAAGTAAATCGTACAAGGGCCTGTCTATACTTAGATGTGTATAGCCCACAGTAAGATAGGAACCACAGATCTGGCAGGTCCATAACGGAAAAATGAAACTACTACAAGCTTCTGCCTGTGGGTGCCAACGGGGCTAAATTGGTGGTGACGAGGCGTCACGCCGTAACTGTTGCAATAACTAGCCCACTCTGTGTCGACCCTGTGCCTGTTCACCAGGGTCTTCTGTGCACCAGATCGACGTACGTCTGGATGTCACCGTGACCTTCGGTCAGAATGATCGCCTTAGTTGGCTCGGTTCACTTCGAGTCCCCTCTTACTGGAGCGCAAGCCGCAATGAGCCTGGCATCGCCAAGACTCTCCGTGTTGGAAAACTGCCACAAGGGTTTTCAAGTGGCCTCGGTGATAGTTGGCACTTGGCACCAGGGTAACTTGTCGTGGGTATGCCGGGGAATGTTCCTTGTTTCTCAGCCGGCTGGTTCAGGGTTTCGTGGATATCATTGCCCCTTAGACTCGGGGCGAGTCGGGTGTCGAGCCTGTTCTCGTAGATGCTCCTATTTTGAGAACACCGACGGCAGATGGGCCAGTTTCGTGCTTGCGAGTTGTTCTCTGTGGCAAAGAAAGGGTGCAATGCCTTGTCGGTGGTCGTTATGTTGCCCAACCTGATTCAAGCTCCATATCGGTGACTTCCACTTGCCAGTCTAACAAAACTGTAAGGCACGTTTTGCCCAACGAGTAACCGTAGACTTTCAACGGTTGTGAAAGCAGCAACATCGTCAGCCCCATAAGCAGCGAAACCATTCTTCTCAGCAACCAGTCCTGGATCCGAGCTCTTCCTTCCAGCTCCATCAGCCATATCAAGAAAAACCTTTTTGGTATTTGAGATTCCCTTGGGCCCAACCCCTCCGAATGCTCGCAGTAACATGCCTACAAGGTGGCTCTTATCCGAACCAAGCGCCGACACGATGACGAAGGGAGCGCTGTCGTTCTCCACGGATCGGGCGCGTTGGAGACTCTCGAGACTGATAAATGGTTCGATCGGAGGTGCGTTTCGGGCGAGACTAATTGGTGTGCGGAAACCGACCGTATAGATCTTGGATATCTTTAGTGCTCTCATGGCGAAGAAAACAGGGGCTGCGTCATCCGAAGACGAAGCCATAACAACAGCTGAGCGGCCGAAATACGCAGACGGTGCCAAATCGCGTGTCAGTGTACTTAGTATACCCTTCCAGCCAGCGTTATCGAATACAAGAGAGGTTGCTGATCCCAGGCCAGACTGGCTACTGAATTCAACCGAGTCGCTCTGTCGGTGACGCGGACTTGATGGCATGGAACCGGGTGAAGATGATCTGGACGATGTTCCGGACTGAACCACAATGGTATCTACAACTCCGATAACACGAGCAGCCTCAGTCAGTACTGGACCATTACCTCCGTTCAGACCAGCGAAGAAGGGGCTAGTCTTGGTCAATGTATGATGTGGCAGGCCAGGGTTGAGATATGCGCCTCCGAAGTGCTTCTGGTTGCACCACGCTTCAATGCTCTTTGGGTTGTTGGGGTGCCTTTCGACAACAGCAAATTGGTGCGGGAGGCCTAATTCGTTGATACACTTCTCATAGAAAGGGGCTTGCGGCGTAGCGCTTCGAGACAATGCACTGGTGATTCCATAGATACGCTTTCTTGGCAGCTGGCCGAGTAGAGATAGCGCTGCATTGATTTCGGCGGCGCTCAACTGACCAGGAGCCGCTATGAGAGGAAGCAGTGGGTGAGTAATAGGCGTGAAGACAGGGTTCAGAGTCCTCGAGAACTGGCCGACCTCACCCATGTTGACGGCAGAAAAGGGCGGTGCGTTGGGATACTCAGCACGCATTTTGGAGCGGAAATACTCAAGTTCGAAATTCTCATTGTGTTCATTGATGATAGCAATCATTTTGATGATATCAGCATAAGGTATAGACCTCTCAAACACCTCCTGGGCGTACGGCAATGGCCATCGGAAGGATCCTGAGAAGTCATGGAATGCCGACATGATGCGAGAGCTGCCTCGTTGGTCATATAACTTCTTGCGTATTTCTTCCGGGAGCCACAGCTCTACGTCGATGTACTCTACACCCCACTGTATCGCGCGGTATAGGTATTCGTAGTATAGTTCGGGCCTATCCATGGGAAACCTTCCGTTCTCTCTAACACATCGGGTGGTGAAGATAATGGGAAGTTCTGTTCGCTGACGAAGCAGCATGAGTTGTTCACCAACGTAGCTAAGGCTAGGAACTTCTGAGAAACCGCCCTCGCTAAGCGGTTCTCTTAATAGGTCGACACGGATCTCAACCGCGTCTGCGCCTACAGTCAGAATATCGATATTAGGCAGGGCGGCGCGGACGTCTGGGAAGGTTGTAGAAATGAAGTATGTTCTTGGCTTTGCCATAAGAGCTTCATGGCAGTTGATCTGACCCAGCGTAAAAGAGATAAACCTAGCCAGGTCGCGACGCAGGTAGGATGATTCGGTGTAGAGGAATTCGTAGTCGCAATTGGCAGAGAGTTGGATGTCGGGGGGCATCCCTAGATTCACACAGTGAGTATTTATGGCAACGACGAGGTCTTGATTCCTTGCAGCGACATCTCCTTTTGCTTCGCCTGCTGCGACTCCCACGACGAAGCCAGAATCGTCGGCCGAGACTTGGTCAAAGCCATTCCGTATCCGACATGGCGTTCCAAGCACTTCTGCAAATACCGAAACAATCTTGTCCTGGCCTGGTCCAAACACAATAACGACAATCCTGCTATCTCCCCTTGTTGGCGTGCATCCAAAGGTGCTATCACTAATCGTGGCCGGGCTCGAACTGGGTTCGTCGATTTGCATGGCGGTGGGATCGGTAGAGCCGTTCAAGGCAATCGTGGGTGTTGGTGCGGGAAGCGATTCCGCTATCATCGATTGGACGGCGGCCATTTTATGTGGTTTCTTTTCTGTGCGACTGTCGTATTCCTTGCTGTCGGTTGGTCGCTAATTCAACTGCACTACCATTTAGAGCAGGCGCCTTCGATGCGCTAATGGATTTCGATTTCGACTAGAGCCTCTGTATCGTTTTGCAGCATGTAGCCGAGCTTGTCGTTGGCCAATGCGATTTTATATCTGGCGCAAATAGATTCAGTCCGTCGTTGCGTGAGATGCGAATATCAGTTGCGTGATCGTGGTAAATTAGAATATTTCCAGTGTTATCTTCAGCTCCGAGAAGGAAGAGCAGTGGTGGTTTCTAGATTAATGTTAGGGTCGAATTATATAACAAATCGAATGTTAATGTTGTAGTCGATGGCAATAATGCGAAGTGAAGTGCGCGCATGTATTGTTGCGGACCCTGTGGGGATGTTCCGAAGTATGGGGTAAAGTCGATGTTGGATAAGAGAAGGAGAAAGATAGTATGTAGGTGGGTGAGGGTCTTTTTGGGGGATGTATGAGAATGTCTGCCCAGGTGAGGCAGATCAAGCAAGTACCGACCTATGAATGGAAAGAGAAAAAAGTAGGTAGGAGGTAGGTACATACACCCCGTGCCTCCCGTATTGAGACGAGGCGCAGCGCAGCGGAAGGAATGGCTCATAAAAGAATTTATCGAGGAAAGAAGAGCAGAACAAAACAGAGCAAAAGACCAGGAAACTGCCAAGTGATGAATATTTGATCAGATGGGATAACTACCTAAGTAACTATTGTCTGAGCAGACCAGACCAGACCCGCCTCAGGTCAGAGCGAAACAAGGGACGAGATCCCTGACGATACCCGATGGGGCTGATGGAGCTGACGAACTGGCCTATACCAGGAAGATCAATGAGACTAGCTGCGACCAGGATACGGAAAGAGGGAGGCTCTTGTCGTTGGTGGAAGGGGGAGAATCAAGGCGGACGGCAGAAGCTAGGGAATAATTCCACCACCAAATGGACGAGGAGAATTCGGGTCTGTTAATCCTCTAGGAAGATAGATTGGTAGGTAGGCAGCTTGGGGAAGAGCAGGTGACATATCTTATCTCGGCATGTTACATGTAGTGTTGTATCGATCAGATATAGTTGTATACAGTGATCAGCAAACAAAGAGATTGCGTTAAAGAAACTTTTTTACGGTGTTATAGCATCTCCTATCATATTGACCGCAGCTAATACCAGGATGGTGGGTTATCTTTGGATTGGATGTTTATCGTGGGGGTTGTCTTAGTGTCTGGGGTCAACGTCAACCACCAACGGTCGACCACGAGCCGGTAACATAGTTGTTTTACCTTGCATGATATCCGTACAGATACCGGATCAGGCTCTACTAAACTAAAACTTCCTGAGTATGTAGTAGGTAGTAGCTATCCCTTTCTTTCTTTCTTTCTTTCTTTCTTTCGTCTGTACTTACTGTTTGGATTAATCCCAAGTTAAGGCGTACGTGTCTATCATTCTGTAACAGATTGTCACGTCTTGAGTCGTTCCACGGCTATCAATTATCATGATGATACTCTGTATTCTCAGCTCTGAAAGCGGCCGACCCACGCAAGTACCCGAAAAGACACTACTGTAGCAAACAAACGGGTATCCACGAGTAGGTATACAGTGGACGGATGATTTGATTTGGTTTGATTTGGGGGCACAGGAGATCCCATTCATGAGCGGGCGTCCCCATCTTCTTTCTTTTAGCGATCCTTCTATTAGTCAGTTGGTGACAGTTGCACACAAACATGCTCACTCAGTCCCTCACTTACAAGAAGAAACGCCACGCCGAATGCAGGTTGGGTTTGGTCGAATGGGGGTGGGGGGGAAGAGGATCTCAAGGGTCCAAGTTCCGTCCTAGTTCCGGACTTATGAAACTCCACGGTCTCTTATAGAAGGAAATGAGACGTTCCCATTTATCCTCCAATCATGAATTCTCATCAAAGCCCCCCCGCATGCATGCTTTAACTTTGGTGAATTCGGCTCGCGGTTGTTTCGAGTCCATCCTAAATATTCCCTGTCCATGTTGTTCTTATGTTTCAAGGCCATGCCCGTGGAAACTCCAACATGATTGATACCTACCGAACCAGGCTTGGCTGCTTGGAAAACTGCATTTGCACTTGCACTTGCAATTACAGTGACAGTTGCACCCGAAGCAGTCTTTATCTAATCGAGCTTAGGTCTCGGAGGACTAAATACAAGGCGAGCATCAACATGAACCATTTGCCCACCTTGCTTATTCCGCTCGCGTGCCACACATCACCTGGTCAAAGGTTCCCAGTATCCTGGAATCTTCATCAGGTTTATTAACATGCAAGCATTCTTGGGAACGACAAGCAACAGTCAGTGTATTATCCCTATTCGTTCGTTCCGGTCCTCTCTGTGGATAACCTCTACTTCAAATCGATACATGACTTGCGAAGTCCCTTCGTGTCGTGATATGTTACGTATTCGTCTCATACGTAATCTCCGCAATCTGTCACTTCCCGCGGGTTATGTTTGATCTTCCCAGCCTTCCGCGTACATAGCATGATACATAGGTATGTTTGTTTTATTTTACCGCATTTCTCTCATTTGTCGAGTAGGTTTCTCAAATGTCGCTTCGTACTGCTCAAAGCGGCAATTTCCCAATCTGGCCAATGTTCCGTAGTATTGGGACAACTACATAGTAAGTGTGTAGGTAGATACGTTGTATCGCCAACAAACTAGCCATTCAAACAATTGCCGATTGCATCTTCCGTGGTCAGAATCTTGTTCACATCAATGCCGTCATCTTAGCAGTCAGTGATTTATGTCCCAGTGTCGTATTGTATCTGTTGCTACTTGGTAGGTCTCCAGCTGTAACAAGATACCTGGTGTCAAAACATTCTCCAACGTTGTTGATCGATCCTCGATCTCAGTTCAGTATCGGAAGTCAAAGTACCCGGGGAAATTTGTTACAGATAAATTACTTGACATGATTTTCCATGCTCCATCGTGTTTCGTCATTCGGAAAGCTTTGCGAACCCCATATCTTATAGCATGGTCCCCTTGAGCGAATTGCTTGTCAACCAGTTAGTCCACGAATGAGCTATCACCAAAATTAAAATCCTACACGTCTGGGCAAAACTCGGTCCTCTGCAGAACAGACCTTATTACGGTTCGCCTGCTAATTGGCGTCTTATACGAGCTTCCCGTCGAGTGTCAACCCAATTCCATCCAATGGTTGACTGGGGAGTGACAGAACAAGCAAGACTTGGCTTTTTGCTATGTGTAACATGATGATGGTCAGCGACAAAAAGTTTCGCCGAAGAAGCATTTAGATTGTTTCCTGTGCGATGGAATTTTTCCACCGTTCGGATGTTAAAAGTAAGATTCCATGTCATTGTTGCTGTAAGGTCGACTTTGGATGTGCTCTGAGTGTAAAGAACGGACGGAGTTGGCATAATGATCCCCCTCCATCGTGATGGCATCCTCCATCTCGATCTAACTAACAACAACCATTCAATGTGCCAGAGACAGGTCGTATCACCTTCGGTATCAACGACCCGAGCCAAACACACGTTACCACCTTGGCCAATTCCTGTCTTGGGACTTGGTCTGCTGTCAGATCCTATTCGGTTCTTACGGTTTTCTTATCTCGTGGTAAGAAAACCTCAAGAACCGAACGACGCATACTTACACGGCAATCTTACCACCAATCGCATTGTCTCTTTCCATGGTCTCTCAGCAGTTCATGACACAGAGAGTTGGCAGAAGAGGCAGTGCAGCTGGCTGAGCAGGGTTATGTTTGATAACATGACACTTCGTTCTGTTCGAATAAGGCTCCGTGTAGACTCTTTCCTTTTTTGAATAAGCGCAAACTTTTGACACAACCGTTGGAGATCTTCTGAGGTTCCGAAGCTGGTTCTTATCCAAAGAGCCCAGTTTACACAACAGAATTTCTTGGCTCCAAATACATTGCGGACTGGCACCCAGAACCAACATATCTACCTGGCCAAGAGCTTCCTTATAAGAGGACAGCTAGAGCATTCTGCTAATCTTGACCTTTGATAGTACCTGAGTGAGTTCTTCGTACATGATGCAGTTTCGTGTTCTTGGATATGTGGCAGCAACATACTGAATCGCTTCCAGTGTCTTCTTATACTGCAAGTTTCTCTCTTCCCTTTCACGAGCTGCCGAGCCCTTTCCATTTATACTTGACGTTCCATTCCTCTAACATATCGAATTTTCTTTTGACTTTATTGCCTATACTACGTGGCTTGATCTAATTGCATTTCGTTGGAGGTTTTTGTTGCCTTAAGACGACTTGCTGAGAAGCCAAGAATTGCTAGTAGCGAAGTTCAAGGCACATGACTTCGCGCTCAACTCGTGCCAGGACTCACGATGCCACGCGCCCAGTCAATTAGGCGCGGGCGTCGTTAGCCTCAAGCGGTACTTGAAGGCTGAGGCTGGACAGAGTATGCGACAGCTCAGTTGATCGTTCGTGTTGATACATTCTGATTTCTGTTCTGATTTCATTGTCTCGTTCGTACTACGTCTGTTCTCGAATTTTAACATTTTGTAAGTAGCCTGATGTGTGACATTTTATCACTGCAACAGTTGTGTGGAGACTGAGAACAACCAAGGGCGCATTCACATAACGATACTCACAAAGTCAATTTTATAACGGGAACTAACACTATTTTTCTGTTTCTTAGTAGGAAAAGTATATCGAGTCCATACTGTTTAAAAGGCTGGAGAAGTTGACCAAATACAAACTTCTAAACGGCCGTCTATAGGGTAACTTTGGCTGAACCACTAAACCTAACGTTAGCGGTCCCACCCCCTGCATAATGTGCCCCCAAGCTTGGAGCTTGGAGCTTTCTGCTCACTGGAACGAACTGCCTGACGCCACCAATAGCCAATCAAACGCGTCAGCATAACCCCGTCCCTCAGCAGCTTGGCGCGTCATACCTTGGCTTGATATCATCAGGTCGTCGTCGTTGCTGGGTCGCCCGTCTTGTCTTTTGACTGTCGCAAACTCTCCACCCGAGATCGCATCCTTTTTTCTCTACGACAGCCATCAATCTCATCTCATATTCATCAATTTCGTAACCTCCCATCAAATTTGCTCGCCTTATTCGCCCGCTCACTCACTCGATCAATTTACTTTAATTGAGCCGCAATGTCCGACGTTACAGAGCAGACTGTGCCTGTCGTGGACAAGACCGCTGCCACATCCAACGATTCGCTCGCACCTCCTACTGACGATGTCGCCAACGTTACTGAAAAAGTAGAGTCTGCTACTATCACACCTGCTATCGGCACTCCCAGCGTCGGCACCCCCAACACCGACTTCCTCATTGCGAACGACCAAGACCCAAACAGTAAGAGGGTTACTCTTGCCGACCTGTCCGCAAAGGGCGCTGCCTTGTACGCCCACAGGAACTACGAAGAGGCCGCTGAGGTATTCTCCAGAGCCAGCATCCTCCAAGCTGAGCTCAATGGTGAGACGTCACCAGAAAATGCCGAGATCCTCTTTCACTATGGTCGCAGCTTGTTCAAGGTCGGTCAAAGTAAAAGCGATGTTCTCGGAGGTACTGCCGTCCCCGAGAAGAAGAAGAAGAGTACCGAGACCAAGGCCAAGAAGTCTGCCCCGACCGAAGCCGAGAAGGTGACACAAGAAGGTGTTGGTATTGTCGCTGGGCAAAAGGAAGGAGAGAAGAAGTCAGAAGACATCAAGGGAGATAAGAAGGCCCTGTTCCAGTTCACTGGTGACGAGAACTTTGATGAGTCCGACGAGGAAGAGGTACGCGCCAAGCATTGAACACTTATCTCCTTCGGTTATGCTGACTATTTTCCCAAGAATGCCGAGGATGAGGAGGATGAGGAAGAAGATGACGACCTAGCTACCGCTTTTGAAATTCTTGACCTTGCTCGGGTGTGCTACCTCAAGCGACTTGAAGCACTCGAGAAAGAGGAGCAGGAGGAGAGCGGCAAAGGTAAGGAGGCTGCAGAGGACGATTCGCCTGTCATGCGACATGTGAAGGAGCGCCTCGCTGACACTCATGATGCCCTCTCCGAGATCTCCCTCGAGAATGAACGGTACGCGCAAACCCTGATATAAATTCAGCCCGGCTCTTACTCTAACACTACAATAGCTACCCCAATGCCATCGAAGACGGCCGAACATCACTCAAGTACAAGCTTGAGTTGTACCCTGAGGAGTCTGAGATTATCGCTGAAGCTCACTTCAAGCTTTCCTTGGCTCTGGAATTCGCTTCAGTAACCACGCCCGGCGACGATGGTGCGAACGCTAAACGCGAGGAGATGGACCAAGGTTTACGCGACGAAGCCGTTAAGGAGATGGAACTTGCCATCAAGAGTTCCAAGCTCAAGCTCCAGAACAAGGAGGTAGAGCTAGCTACCATGGCTTCTCCCGAGGACAACGAATTGGCGCGAAAGTCTATTCAGGAAATGAAGGAAGTTATTGGCGATATGGAGCAACGTGTGAGTAAAACTCGGTCTCCCTGGACCTATCAAAGTCCATCTGCTAACCCCGAACAGCTTGTCGACCTGCGCAACGACCCTGTCGATACCAAGGACATTCTTGGCGCTGATGTATCCATCGGTGGTATTCTCGGTGCTGCCATTGGCGAGTCCGCCGATGAGACCAAGGCCCGGGTCGAGGAGGCCAAGAAGACTGCTACCGATCTCAGTGGATTGGTCCGCAAGAAGAACAAGGAGGAGACTGCCACAGAAGCTGCCCCCGAGCCCGCACCAGAAGCGGAGGCTAACGGTAAGCGGAAGGCCGAGGAGCCGGCTGAAGATGCTGAGGCGAAGAAGACCAAAGTGGAAGCATAGACACAGCAGCGAACTGCACTGCTGAGCTGTCGATTCGGAGGGAAAAATCATGAGCGGAGTTTGGGTTGATAGCATTCCCCTTTGGTGAATGAGGGACAGGAAGAACATGCGTGTACAATAGCCAAAAAGGATGTATCGGTAATAATGGGTTATATATGTTTTGTGATACGAGGGACAGGTCCTCGCAACTTGACGGTGGACTTTTTATGCTTTGCAGTGCATCCGAGTCTTTTATTCATTTACATACAAAAACAGACGTAAAAAAGTCAGGGGTTGATTGCAATGGTCCGAGGTTCATATTACCCTGTTTTGTAACCAACTGCCACATTCGACATCTATCAAGGTCTAGAGCAACGTAACATGTTTCTTACAGAGAACATCGTGCTGTTTAGAACAGGAAGGCTTCCAGAACGAATTGTTTTTGTTTGTATATATAAGGGAAGAAGGTTGCCCAGATAAAACACAGCATTTAACTGTTTGTTCGAAAGAAACTTCTCCATAATATGTATCATCACAAAATTGAGATCTGAAAGAAAGAAAAGGCCTCTCAGTTATCACGAAGGAAAATAGTAAAGATAGATATATCGACATGCGTCAAACATGAAAGTGCGTTTCTATTATGAATCGCTCGCAAGCCATGCAAACACCCCTTCGTTACTTTTGACACCTTATCCCTTACCCAAACAGAAAAAAGAAACAACTTCTCTCTTTCACAGCTGCTACTATAGCTTGTAGTTTCCACCTGAAGCAAGCTTGACGTTCTTCGCCTTGTTGCCATCCACGTCGGTAATCTCTCCCTTGCGGTTGATAACCTTGACACCACCCTTCTTGAGGTCGGCGACAGCGTCGCGCTGCATCTTGGCCCGCTTGCTGACGACCTTGCCGCCATCGATACCACCGGCCTTGCGCACGCGCTCCTTCTCGGCGCGGCGACGGCGAGCCTTGTCTTCGCGTGACATCTCTTGGCGCGCCACAGGTAGACCGGCCTTGGTAACGACTTCGCCGTTGGCTGCCTTCTCGGTGGAACCAGCCTTGTAGACTTCCTGGGGAGCCATGCGGCTGCTCTCGCCAGTGACACCCTGTGCCGTTGTGGGCTGAGCGTCCTCCATGGCGATGGTCGCGACATCGGTGACGACTGATAGCGAGGGAGCTGTGGGTTTGGGCTTGTAGTGCCATGAGCTAAGCGAGTCAAGACGAGCGCAGACATCCTTCCACATTGCCTCGACCTCCTTCTCTTCTCTCTGTAGCTTCTCGTCCGACTGGTTGACGTAGCTATCAGGGTTTTCGTTCTTAACGTGCTCTTCTTCGTAAATCTCTGCTAGACCCTTTGTAGCCTTGTTATCGTCAAGCTCAACAAGACCGCGGCGTGTGCCTGCAGCTGCACCCTCCGTATCGGGTCGTCGACGGATAACCTCGTCAAACTCCTGTGCTAGAATACGGCGCTTAATGAGGTCCTCAATACTCTCGCTGACCTCGGGAGTAATGACGGGGATAGGCTTGCCAACATGCTCAAAGTCGAGATCCTCTTCGAGCAGCGAGTTTACAGGACGGTCAACAGCAGCGGCTTCACCAGAGAGTGCCCACTCTCGCTTAGCAACAGAGGCAGCCTCAAGCTTGCGAATCTCCTCAGCGAGCTTGGCTTGTCTGCGCTCGTGAGCCGAGCGTCGTGACTTGGGGTCTCCAGCGGAGACATCAGAGAGTGCATCATCAGAATCCTCCTGTTCTGACTCGTCGTCGAAGAGATCCCTTCGAACATCGGCCATAGCCCTCTCAACATCGGCGTCATCAGGCTTCTCGTTTTGGAACTTGACGGACTTTCTAGGTTTGCCACCCTGATGCTTTCTGCGCGGTGGTGCAAAGAAGTCCTTGTAGTAGACCTCGTTGGCGTTCATATCGTTTTCCTCATTGTCCACATCATCCATGTCCATACCCTCGTCCTCACTTTCGCCTTCTGGGGCATTGAGGTCCATATTACCAAACGTGGGACCACCCTCGTCGTCACTGTCCTCTTCATCTTCGGCTGGTTGAGCTTTCTTAGACTTTGAGTCAGGCTTGGAGGCAGATAGAGGATCAGCATCCCAGTTGATTTCCTCATCGTCGCTTGCCTGATCCGTGTAAGGATCTCCCTTGGCATCCTGCTCCTCGAAGTATTGTGATTGTCGGTTGAAGTCGTCGAGAGAGAAGAAGCCATCGTTAAGACCATCAGGATCTGCCTCATACTCCTCCGCTTGTTCATCGTCCTCCTCCTCATCGTCCTCTTGATAATCATCTTTTCCTTCCTCAAAATCCACCTCTTCGTCGTCTTCCCAATCGTTCTCTTCACCGTCCTCGAGTGCTTCGTCTCCCGATATTTGTTCTTCGTCCTCTTCTCCGGACACTTCTTCGTCGCTCTCATCCTCGTCATCGGAGCCCACCTCAAAGCCGTCCTCTCCAAATTCAATCGTCTTGGAGTCAGCGCCGTTAACGGCAATCTCTTTGCGCTCCTCCAGCTCAGCAAGGGCTTCCTCAGAGTACTTTAGGACTCCTCCAATGATCCTCTTGGCCTGTTGCCAAACCTGACCTGTTTCGAAGCCATCGACATAAATCTTGCGCATCTTGAGAACATCTTCGCTTCCAACAGCGCCTCTCTTGCGCTTGCGATTCTCCTTTAGCCTTTCCTGCTGCTCATCGCCAACTTGCGAAGCAAATCCTTCGAGGGTTTGTTTGACGAGGCTAAGAGAATCGTTCGGGATAGAAGCACTGGGCTGGAGGAAGTTGTGTCGCTTGCCATCGGCTAGAGTTTCGAGAAGCGCCAGAACATGGCTGTTTGTGAGGGAATCGGGAGCGGCCATGGTGAGCGGCGCGGCAGTCAATGTGTGTGAGGTAGAAGTGAGCGATGGCGACGTCTGAGCGGCCATGCTCTAGTGTGAGTGGGTTGAGCAGAGCTGACTTGCACTGCTTCGAAGTTGTAAAAGCCTATGTCAAAAGAAAGGCGTCGTGCGATTTTGCTGTGATGACTTCGGTTGAGTTGAAGCTGAAGACGAGACAAGATAATTGATAGCAGGAAAAAATTTGGGAGACTCGACCAGGCCCCGCGACGAGTAAAGTTTTGGCGCTGTGATTGGTCAATTATCCTCTGCTAAGATAACTGATAAGAGATAAGAAACGAACCCTTTGCGCTTGACACTCCTTCCTTGTTTAAGAGATGTTGAACTTGAATGAATGTTTTTGAAAAGAGAAAATGAGTTTATTTATTTATCAAAACTCTATAACACTTGGTATTCTTGAATACATAAGAGTGCAAAACTATCTTATGCTCATTGATAATTCGACAAGATTATTGGGGGTTGAACATTCGAGCACTCTTGGGCTTCTGGTTTGGAAATAGGCACTCTTAGTATTTACCAAGGTACCACTGCTTTCACCGTCTTGATTGCAATTTCTGAACTTTATTAACATTCTCATTTATGCTTAAACTGTATATCTATCTCTATCCATTACATCCCAAAAGTTATGCCTGTAGCTTATAGACCCTGTACGAAGATCAGGTCCATGAGAGCCCAGAACTAGTAGACCCATCTTGACAAAACGACTATTGCTTGGGTAGGAGCACATTATGCCATTTCGAGGCTATATAAATACACTATTGACAACCCAGCCGAGACTCTTTCAATCTCCCCTGAAGCCAGTCATACAAAAGTAGTATAAATCCGTTCTGTAGATCAACTAGCTGAAAGATCAAACCTAAGAAGAATTATTTACCAGTTTCTCATTCGCTCCAAGAATGATACAAAAGCACTAGTAATATCTGTGCAGTGCTTTATTTGTAGAAGGAACTTCAATACTTTGGTTAAAAGGGATCCAGCTCCCTCATAGCCATGATGAAATGTCTGCATATCTTGTCAACTCACTTTATTATGATATTCTTGAAATTGTTTACTGCTGTGGTAACGGACGGCGTGAAGCCTGTGGGCTGTTGATGCTGGGAAGTGCAAACCACATACATCGTTTTTGACCTTGACATCAGGGGTCTCAACTGCCACCTTTTCCTCGCCCAGCTACTCTACTTCACCTGATGATGGCGTAAAAGTCTCATCCTCAACTGAGTATTCGACCTCTACATATCTCGTCGAGAGCATACCCTCTGCTATGAGCGATTCTTCAGCGACAACTTTGGACCAAACAACACCCCCAGGCTCGAGCCACTCAGATCTTACAACTACAATCGACTCGACAGTTTCTTCTGATGCTATTGTGGTCGATATCTCGACCTTCTCGGGCAGCTTTACTACTGAGATCTTGGACGAGATTACAACATTTGGAGAATCAACCATTACAACTGACACTATTACGATTCCTGCTGACACATCTACGTCGACTGATGCTTCCGTATCGACTGATGCTTCCGTATCGACTGATGCTTCCGTATCGACTGATGCTTCCGTATCGACTGATGCTTCCGTATCGACTGATGCTTCCGTATCGACTGATACTACTGTACCGGCCGATACTACTGGAATCACTGTGTCAACTGTTAGTGATGCTCTCTACGAAACCATGATCTCTACTGAACTTAGCAAGTCCATTGAGCAGACAACAACCGCTGATACAGTTATATATACCCAGTCAACTTCTGCTGAGATTGCCGATACTACCGAGACAACTGCGATAACTGAAACTAGCACCTCGATGGACGTCACTACAACAGAGTTCACCACAGTTTCTGCAGTCGAGACTGCGAGTACAGAAAGCCTCTGGACTTCCACCACCGCAGTCTTATGTCCCGTCTATTCAAATGTCGTTGATGATTCCAGCTTTGAGGGAGAAAACAACTCTCCCAATAAATGGGAATTAGGGGGTCAGTAGGCCGGCACAGCCGTGACCTACCAAAAGTACAGTAGTACCTCTCAAGAAGTGCCGAGGGCTCATAGTGGTGATCAATTTGTGTAAGTAGAGCAGATATCCGCCTCGGCTGCAACACCTAGCTAACGTCTTGCAAGGCTCCTCGGTACGGATGTTGGAACTGACATGCGGAGAGTCGTGTCTCTGGACAGCAAACAGTATCAACTCTGGATTACGTATGCTGCCATCTTTGATCCTGACGAAGATTGGTCTTTCAATCTTGTTGTCGCCACAAGTTCCGGCCACGCGATGTTGCAAGCGATCAATGTTCCGAAAGGCTCCCCTTTTGTGTATAGGCAGGAAAGTACAATATTCCGAGGCCGGAAAGATGACTCCATTTCTGTTTCGGTGAGGCCCTTTGCGGGTTCAAAACCTCGCTTGGTTGCTATTGACGACATTTACGTGGCCGAGTATATGCCCTCTTGTGTTACGCCAACAGTTAAAACAGAACTGTGCGACGGCATCCAAGGTGTTCCCGGCAATGCCGGGCAGCCGTATCGAACTGTCAATCTTAATCAAGGAAACGAGGAAATATGCGCACAGTTGTGCACCAAGGATGAGAGCTGTGTGACATTCGGCTGGCAGGTGGAGCAGTATTTCAAAGCCTGTAAGCTTTTCAAATATACCAAAGACAAACTAGGAATTGCTATAAAGCAGAGCGGAGGAATGGTGTTCTTCGACCGGTCTTGTTGGCAATGCACCGGGCTTGACTGCTCGCCGTCTTGATATGACCGGAAACCTGTTTATGTATCCGAATTGTGTATTTGTTGTTGAAGTGACGCGAAATTTATACATAGCATCATGTAGGAGAGCTCAGACCAAACTCAGCGATGAAATGAATCCTTCAACAGTATTAGTTTTGGAAGTTGACTTGGGCCTAGATCCAAGTTGCAGGAAACTGAAATCATGAACTTGCATTATCGTGTCAAAGCAAAGACCAGGCTGCCTAGCCCACCTTATTCCCTACCCGTCATATACGTCGTCACCATAAGAGTCGTCCTATCCGAGTTTCCCATGGCTTCAGCGCCGACCAGACTCTCACATCGTTCCCAACCGAAACGCTAACCCGAAAAAGCATTTATATACCGGGGCATAGCTATATCAGGCAATAGTCCAAGCAAGCATAGCAGTATGGTCAAACCCGATACAAAGGATATTGATAAACATGATACGAAAGAAAGGGGGAAAAAAAGAAGGAAAAAAAGAAGAAAAAAACGCCCAATAAAGGTCACTAACGCGTGCCTTTATCGCCAGGAAAAAGGCAGACCGAAATGCGATCCCCGGAAACGCCTCATGTCGCGGATCTCACCCGCTCTCACCGACCAGAAGCCTACCCGGCCCCCACGCTTTCGTTATGAACAAACCGACGTGCTGAAAGGAGAAAGCATAAAGCAAGAGCGTCCATAACAAGAATATATAAGGAAAAGTGGTTTGTTGCTTAGCCTCTTTCGTCTCGATTTGTTGCGACCGAGTAACCCGATTTGAGGTGAGGACAGTGTTGAATGTTGAAAAAGTGTAACGGAAGCAATCCCGAAGGAACGTGATAACAGTTAGTTTCGACAACAAGGAATATTTCGACAAGCCCTCTCATGAGTGATTGTTTTTATAAGACCACTTCAGATCTCCATACGACCTGCAATGTCTTCACTCATGAATCTATCGGGACTTCTGTCGAGCATATCCATATCGTCGATATCATCTTCGAACTCGTCATCCGAGTAGGCGACGAGATCTCCGTTCTCCCCACGGTTCCAGAAGAGGCCATCGTCGTTAAGATACTCGTCGTCTTCACTATAAGGCACCAACTCCGCATTTTGGTCACCAAGCCAATAATTGGCGCGTTTTTGGGCACCAGCTGACTCGAGTTGTTGATTGCTGTGGTTTCTTGCAAGATTGGCGGGCCGCAGGGTTGGGCTATGAGATGAGATGACTGGCACAACACGAACATATAGGTAGGCGACTCGCTTCAACGCACGGTTGAAAAAGAAGTAGTGCGAAGCCCAAATCGCACTCTCGTCTTCCTCGAAAGGGTCACTATCGGGGTTGTAGCTGAAAATGGTGCACTCGTTAAGGTGCATCTCCTTATCGATCAGCGACCAACATTGGGGTCCCCAGATTGAAGTTGCCTCGGTACCCAAGGAGGATCCCAAGGATTTAGGCTCGAAATTCGGCCTTACGTTCTGGAGGATGGAATCGAGATTGATCATAACGCGGCGCAAGTTCCGCTCACGCTTAAAGTCGTTGGGTCGAAGCACATGGGAAAAGTCGTAGTGTGGGTGGCTTGCATTGAGCGTTGCAATAAGGTATGCAAACGTCTTGCGACTTGAGAGCTCGGACAGTGGACCAAAAGCGCTTGAGTGTGAAAACATCTGCATGCTCGGTGATGTGGCTAGCATGTGAGCGCGTTCAGGTGGTGAGAGGCTGGCGCCAAGCTTGAGGAGAGCTTCATGTTGCGAGTTTAGGTCATTGTCGATATTTTTATACAGTTTCTTGTCGGAGCCTGATGCTTTCGTTGTGTACAGATCGCATCCGCCGGTAACGTTGCAGTCGGGTGTGTTGAAGTTGAGCGTGCTCGTCACCGCTTCGAAGTCTTGCACTGGTAGATACTGCGAGCGCGTGAGCAACAATAGAAACATGTTGTTATAGTGGACTCAAAAGTCAATTACCTTCATCTTGAAGGCCAGCAAAGCAACAGGTCTGGTTGTTCACGATAAAGCGCCGTGGTGGTGATGCGCTGAGTAAATGCGTGATGCGACAGCTGGTTGACTGAGTAGTCAAGGGAACAGATTGCGTCAGCGTGGAGTCTCGGTGGGCCGTAGTCGGCAGGTGACAGTTGTCGCGACACGGAGAGTAATGCGACAGTTCGGGTAGGTGTCCAAATGGTACAAAGGTATTAAAGTTGGTCGCGATAGTTTGGAAAGGCAACAATGCTGGGAATCTGATGATGAGGGGAAGGGGAAGGGGGGTTGAGGATGGGCGATTGGGTTTGGACGGATGGAAGTCGGTGGTTGAAGATCGCCGGAGCCTGGAGCCGTTTTGGAGAGGGGCGCAATCAGTAACTTAGAACACGACGGCAATGAAAGAGACAATGCAGTCGGCAGAACCCTGTGCCCTAAGATAAAAAAATATGTTGGATGCTGATGATGATGATGACCTAGTCTAGTAGGTATGTACTATGTACGCAGGGACTGATCAAGATTGGGCGGGAGATTGCCGAGTGTACCTGGTCGGTAAGCGTATGGAACCGTTGATGAAAAGGGGAAGTAATGGTTGTTGAGATAAGCAAGTAACGGCTGGAAGATGATGATTTCACTTGGATGAAATCGTAAGCAGAACCAAGGCCAACAAAGAAACACAAGAACAAGAAAAGGAAATGATGACTGATAAGGTGAGGGGCCAAAATCGAATGAATTGATTGACTGATTGAGAGGATGGATGGAAGTGACCGGCTTCGGGATACGGTGGAATGGGGATGGGCCGGGATGGAGGGGATGATGGTCAGCGGATGATGATGGGCTGCAACTTTGTCTTGCATTTGCGTTTGCGTGGCATCGGTAGTATGTAATAGCGCAGCGCAGCGTTGTGCTGTTCTGTTCTGTGTCGCTTCTTGTACAACAACGACGTGGAAACCCACTCAAACCTGATGTGATTAATGCTGCGGCAGGCCACGGGATCCTGATACTAAGCTCATGATGCGAGTTGAACTGAGCTGAGCTTAACCCGGTCTCGGCCATTGTTGGGAATTCCGGGGGGGCAGATTGCGCCAGCTGGTTTTGGCACTGCCAGGGCCAGGGTCAATCCAGTGGAGGCTACTATAAGGCGAATCCAGGGTCCTCTCCCCTGTCATGACACCTCATGCTTCATCTTCTGGCTCTCACGAGACAAACTCGAACTCCCTAATTGATAGGTGATTTCTTTGCTGCCAACTTACAATCCAATCGATCCGCCCATGTTCTCCATGGTAATCTCGTGGTTCTGATGAAGATCTGAATGCGTAGGTTTGTGGCACTGCAATAGGGGGCCCCACGAGTGACCAGTGTTGGCGAATAGGACTCTGTCCCGTAACCACGCGCTTCATCGCATGGTGCATCGTCTTTGGAACAATGAAACGGATCCATTACTCAAGCCATGATCTAATGTCAGTTCAACAATGGAAAAGGAAACGGAAAACAGGAAAATAACGTCAATCGCTTTCTGTTGATTCTGGTTCTGGGTGGGGGTGTTGCGACGGAGCAATGCGGCTGAAAACGGAGTTCGTTGAGCACACAGAGGAGACAAACGTGTCAGGATCGAGCATTCTCAATGGCATAGAGCATCTGACGATGGCCATTGTAGCAGTTCTTCCGCTTTACGCTCAAGACTCGGTATCCTTCCAGTGTTTCATCAACGCTCGACGCGAATGGCCTGAGCGCATCTGTACCGATCGCCGCAAGCTGTTGCAACCGCCACCCACCCAGAGGCCTCATCTCTTGATATGAAAGAAGGTGGTTTTCCACCGTCAAAGATCTACAAAACAAGGCCTTCTTGGCCTGACTCCCAAACACCACCTGCGCCGGTTCCCACGATGTAAACATGCGTGTCCTCTCTTCCCATCGAAGAGAAGCTCAGCCGCCTGAGGCTTTCACATTACAGAACTCCCGTCTCCTTGAGCGACACTATTATTTGTTCGTCGACCTGTTGATCCAAAGTCAATCCTTAGCCAGTGATAATGCTGTAGCTCGTATGAAAGCGTTTGTTATGAAATTGGGCGGGTCGATCTGACGTTTCGTGAGGCGAGGTCGAACTAGTGCCGGACAGCAATTACAAGATCGTCGAGGAATGTTTACATGATCTTTGTAACTTCGTCCTCGACCTTGTAGAAAATGTTGGCGTCAGCTGGCTTGCGACGATGTTGGGTAGATTGGGTGTAGGTTGCCGGGCTATCACGAAACTTCACAGTTTATCAAGCTGGTCGTCACTCACCTCCATATCTTCAAGGGAATCTTGCTGACCGATGCAGCGAAGAATGTTCTTTTTGCTCGTCTCCTGCAGCTCGCCCGCGAGAAGGATTTCGTCGAGAATGTAGTACGCCTTTGTGAAGGAGAAGATAATATCGAGCTCGCACACATTGCCGTAGTATTTATCCATCTGTTCGACATATCGGTGAATAATTTCGAGGGTGATCAGCTCATTGTCGTCGGAGGAGCAGCCGGCAATGAAGAAGAGCGAAGCATATCGGCGGTAGACGATCTTAGTATCTGTTCAGAGGTTAGCCTGAGCTCACCCAAACAAATAACAAAAGGGGCGGAGGAAAGCTGACCCTTGTATTCGAGGAAGTTGCACATGCGCGTTCTACGAGCGAGCACAAGCTGAGATACATCCTTGACAATCTTGGCCTTATCCTTGGGTGAGAGGGTTGAAAACCATTTGGCAAGGCGCTGTTGTGACTAGTAGTCAGTGATCATGTTAAGTGGTGCATGTGAGCGACTGTACGCACCACTTTGCCTTGGCGAGACAGGAGAATGAGGTAGCTGTCAAATTAACTCTTGATTAGCGGGCGGGAGAAATTGATCAGCTGTGGAAAATCATACTGGATCGCCATGATGATTTATAAAGCCTGCGTCGAGGCGGCAGGTCAAAGTCAGGGACAGGTTTCGAAAGATGACGGAGGATACAATTCTGGCTTTGAGGTGGACACGGAAGCAATTCAGGCGGGTTGGTGACGAGCTGGGCAGAGGTCCAATGATGAAGTGGCCCAGGCTCCAGCTAATCCACCAAGGCCCAGGCCCTCCAACACTGCTTGCCTGAATCGACAACTCAGGCAACGAGACATGTATCCCAGTGGCTGCAGGTACAAACAAAACTGAGTTAAGCTTCTAAAATAAACCATTTAATAAAAATTTATAATATCTGGACTAAACTACCTCTTCTAAAGTCACTGACTGATAGATGATTTCTATATCCGTACCCAGGATTATCCTGTAGATCCTGCTAAAGAGCCTCCAATCTCGATGTGAAAGATATTACCAAAGTATCCAATAATAGTGATGCTTTCTTATGAAATGGACCATCTCTAATAAGGTAAGATAGGTATCATTAAGCACGCGACTGCGCTATTGTCGATGTCAGAATTACTCTAGTTCTACACAGTGTCTCGGGATGGCAGAGTAGGTGGCTGAGTGTAAAGCCATCCATCCATCCATTCATTCATTCATCCATTCATCCTTCCACTCGTTCAGTCTCTTCTGACCTTCGTTCAGAATAGTTCGATATGCTGTACTCCTATGGGTACAAACCTCAAATATCGGCCGTGATTTCAAATCGTTCTGTCTTTAACAAATAGACATTACTAAGCTATCCGCTTTACCCCACGTATTCGATAGCACTGGCACGCCTTTGGATACACCAATTTGGTCGGTCTGTAGCTTGACTGACCTTCTCCGAATTTACGCCTCGAAGACCCCGACGGGAAAAATTTCCCTCTTATTTTAGTAGTCAAGTCCCGACTCACACTATTTCTCACTTCCTTTTTCCAGTCTCATACTTTCAAAGTGGGCTTCCATTGCCTTGTTACAAGACTTCCATCATGACGAGACTTATTCTATCCACGGCGTAAGTTATATCTGACTTCTGTGCGGTTTTGTGCTTACAAAACCCCTCTCGATAGCAATGTCATGTTGGCAGGCCCCTCCATTATTCGCAAGCCCGGCAACGCAAGGTCCAACCTTGAACTCGTCAATTCTCTGCGAGATAACATCGCTGAGGCTCAGCGCGACTATGCGACCGATACAGAAGGAACCAACGGCTTCACGAACGGCAATGCGCTCAACAGCAACCACACGGCTGTAGAGCTATGGACCGAGCAGCAGAACGATGCGTTATATGTTCCTCGCATTAATTGGAATGCCGCAGGCCTACGAGAAGAACCCAGTCAGTACGAGATCACTGTCAAGTTTTTTGTCCTCCCGGGTATGTCCGATAATGCTCGGGAGCAACACGTGAAGGAAGCTCTGGATTTGGTCCGGAGAGAACTCGGCATCACCACAATCGATTTACTAATTGTGTCCTTCCCCGGAATTTCATTCGAGGGTAGCTGCGAATGGGAAGCAGATAAGACTAATGCCCACCAAGGAAACCTTGAGGAGGAGCTCACAACTTGGAAGGTATTTGAGAGTCTACACAAGCAGGGCCTCGTTAAGCGTCTCGCTGTGGCCGAATTTGGTAGCGAGAAACTCAGCGCCTTCATCCAGCGTACGACTGTCCGACCCGTTATTGACCAAATCAACCTGCGCAACTGCTGCGATGTCCCACCTCCGCTGAAGAAGATTGCGGAAGATGAGGGCGTTGAACTACATGTCCACAACGACTGTACCGACATCCTCCCTCACGGCACTCTACGAGAGCTCCTCAGCCACGGCCCAAAGGGTGCGGGCTTGCTGGCCGACACAAGCAACAATGGCGCTGGCTTGACGGGAGAGCTTGTTCCTGAATGGGTCGTGCGATACACAGCTTTCGTACAGGATCGAGGCGTCATAGAGAACAAGGGGTATTTTGCAGGCGCGGAGCTGGTGAGATCATAGCTGAGCATTGCCGCAACGGTCGAGAACGAAGAAGATTGAACAGCGAGGTTTCTTGGTATGTTTGGATCTGGAACCGCATATGGTGAAATATGGTGGCATCATTCGTCCATTTGTTCTTTTTTTTTTGTTTTGCAAAACAGCGAGCATCAGATACACGGAGTTTAGACACTATGGTAGGGAAATTGGCTGCAAGACGGCTTTTCTGTTTTTGTTTCATCCGAGCATGCTTCGTTTGCGGCCTCTCATCCGCACATCTTCCAACTTTTTGAGTACAACCTTGGCTTGCTTAAATGTTTGACCATAAGCATCGAGCACCTCTGAGAAGACACATTCCGCCCGAGGATGTGTACTGCCAAAAGCTCTCTCCAAAACATAGAGATCTACCGCACGGTCCTCGTCTGATATACTTCCACTCGCAAGACCCAGGTCAATGATAACCAACTCTCCGTGCAAAGGATTGTCGTCCTGTGAGTTGGCCAGAGGCTCCAACATCATATTGCTTGTAGTCAAGTCGCCGTGAACAATGCCGACTTTGTGCATGTTACCAATAGCGGTACCGATTCTGCGCATGAGATCCTTCAACTCTGTGTCGTTCTCGATACCTTCTGTCCTGTTTCCCAGTCTCTCGTTGATACTCTTACGAACAGGCCCTCCAGATATCCATTCCAGCATCAGCCAACCGGCGGCTTCATCTACAGCGTAGACCGCTGGTACGCGGACACCATCGCGGCGGCACTTTGCAAGAATGCGAGCCTCTGAAAGGATGCGGTGTTTCGTAAGGCGCTGATCGAGAATCGGGTGTCGCCAGGGCTTAGGAGGGCGATACTTTAGAGCGCAGGGAATATCCGGTAACAGATAAGTGCTTTTGTAGAGACGACCCTCGGCACCTTGTGTGATGAGGATTGGCGGGGTTGACGCGGGGTACTCGAGGATTTTGGGGAGGGGAAACTGGTGCGTCTGCGCCGCGGGGTCGGCGGTCGCCGGAGCCGTAGCCGTAGCCGTGGCTGTCGTCATGAGATAAGTATTGATTTGATTATTGTTGAGGAAGAATGAGAGGGGTTGATACTGGCAAGGGGGAAATGCTTAGACGATGACAGTGGAGCTTGCGATATCCGATGATTCTGACAAGCTGCAAGACTGGCGCAGGTACAAGGAGGGTGGATGGCATCGATGAAGTCAGTGGAATGCGAGGAGGGGGAGCAGAATTGGCACCACCTCACGCGCCTTCCCTTCAACGGCCCGCGAGGTTTTGACTGGGTGCCAACTGACGGCGGCGTTTTTTTAACTTGACTACAGCACCTCTGCAGCGCTTTAGTACCTAAACGAATCAAGTTTGCCTTCCATACTTGTATTCCAAGAAATCCTTGGCTTTTGACGCAGCCAACTTCTTTTCTCTTTACTCCTCGACTCCGATCAAGGTGCACGGTTACATTATACAGGCTATTCCTAAGTTATGTAAACTGTTTCTCAACTTTGCTCTCAACAAAATCAATGTCTAAGACTTCCTTTCGAGCCCTAGAACCGATCCACTGGCATTTCTGGTAACCCTAACTCCAGACCTTTGAACCCATGCATTGATGGACGGGCTTTGGAGCCCTGGCACTACTGAAAATAAGCCTAGTGATAGCGTCCTGCAAGAATTGGTCACATCCAACCGATGGCGATACTCAGCCTGCAGATAAACCCACATGGAATTTCATGTGGAAACCCACCGTATGGTTCGGCAGCGCAGCACAGCATTAGTTAGTTCTTGGGAGACTGCCAATCTTGAGCAGGCTTGTGGTGCATCCTCTTAAACTATGACAGCAACGACTCGTGATGATTACCTACCTGCCTACTACGCAGGTGTAGGTACTTACATGAGGACAGAGATACTGTTCAGCGTGTATTGGTTTGACACGGGTGAGGCGTTTTTTTGTGTGTAAACCACCATCATCAGTCAGCATCATCAGATAATCAATCATCTTGGCCGTTTCCTCCACCCGGCACTTCCGCGCTCATAGTCTATCTTACGGCGAATTCGCCGCTTACCCGGTTTAAGGGACCATGCACAGTACCAGTCAGACAATTGCAACGCCGTCAAGTCGTGCGTCCCAACTGACCATGTGATGACTCTTCTGCCCTGCCTTGGCTCGTTTCGACCGTCATTAGCTACGGTTCATCTGCAGCTGCAGGGGGCTTCTTTTATCCCCAGCCATCTGCACCAAGTGGTCTAGCACCATCACTTGTTGAGCACGAATCTGGAAGCCGGGCTTGTATGAGTCTAGAAACTAGGTGCTTAATTGGAGCGCACACAAACGCGGGTTGTGTTTGTAGTAATTGGTTGTTGGTTGCGCTTGCGCTTGTTCCCTCGTCATTGCTCCCGTCTCTTTGCTTGCATCTTGTGTGCCTCTCTCCCCCCATCTCTCCCTTTCCCTCTCACAAACACTTAGCCCCAAGGACCATGCGTGATAGCTTCACCCACCATCTCGACTTGCCATCCAGACGCTCTGCTCAACCATGGCCGAGTTCAATCTGCTCCAGTGGACCATCATCCTCATTCTGATTGCCGTTGTCCTGTCCCTCATTGTCCTTGTCCAGATCATTTCCCACTATACGGCCGCGTACCAAGCGGCGCCGCTCGAGATCACAACCTTTGTTGATACTGCCGACTTTTCCGTTCAGGAGAATGAGAGCTATGATCGTGATGTCGCAAAAGTGCAGCGTCTTGATGACAAGATTCGTTTGACGCGCCTTTTAAGGGAGATACAAAAGACAGGCGATGATTTGCGCGAGGACATCAATGGCATGGTGCTTGAGGAAGATACCACCAAATTGAAGACTACCGCCAGGCTGCTATGGGCATCGAAGCGAGCGAGGTTGGAGGATCGTGTCCGTAGGCTTGACATGCTACGCATGCGCTTTCTTGTCGTTTACATGGGCGTTGTCGCATCGCATACAAACACCACAAACACCACAAACACCACTATACATGAGAAACCTTCTTCAAGAGCGCCACCACCGCCGCCCCTTCCTACATCAAGAGATCTAGAAAAGTCGCCTGTTTTCAAGACCCCTACACGCCCTGCGCTTCCCAGAGGCTTGTCGGAGAGTATTGTCAACCGTCCTCCATTGCGCAGGTTGACCACACAGGCTCTAATTAATCATCCTGAGCCCGTTCCCAAACCCAGTCGCAAGGGCTGGGCGGGAGTCGTTCATGAGCTGCAGACATCACCCAAGATGCAACAACGTCATGCCTCAATTGAGCGTGCAATGTCGAAACCATACTCACGGTCACCATGATGTTCGAATTTCCATCTGGTTTTCTTGACACTTTGGATTACAGTTATAGCAAAAAGACATCACCATTACATATTGTATAACGCAACTATATCGACTGGCATTACACATTACACGTTACATATTACACACGGCACATTGCACGGCGTTCTTGGTGTGGCCAGGTGGTCAGCAAAACATTAACGATAAAGCATAGTCCGGTATGACTACGGGCATTTCACCAATCACAGGAGGCATGGTTGAATGAGCGATGATTAACGATGGGTTTATTTGGTAATGACAGAGGTTGGAGGAGTTTGGTTCACTGATTTTATTTCACTTCCATAGATGGGATGATACCCTTTTCCCGTGGTCTCAAGACACGATGTTTCCCTTGTTTGTTTGTTAGTTATCTTATCTCTATATCTATATTTAAATCTGTTGCCATAGTTTTATCATATTTGGCAGGTTCTGATGAGTTACAGTACTGATATTGATGAGTATGGAGGGTACAGTTCTCGATCAATGGCCAGTCACTGCGTCAGGGCCGGTACCGTTCCTCTCTCCAACTGTAAGATTGTTAGTTTGCAGGGCTTATGGGATTGATCCTGCTGGCTTACCATCGAGCGCCACCAAGAAGCGGCTTACACAGTTGTAACACGCGACCTATTGCTGGTGTTAGGTCAAGTTTGGAAACTACTGAAGGAGTTTGGCTTACTGTCGCCGTGATTTCTACAATTTCCTGCTCATTGAAGAACTCTCGCAGACGGTCGAAAGTCTCATCCTTGACTTGAACGTTCCTCGTCATCTCGTCCGTGAAGAGAATCACAGCCCATTGCTTCTCCGACAGCTCAGTAGGTCGCTCGCCGAGGGTGTCTTGCTTAATAGCCTCAAGACCAGCCTCGGAAACACCACCCTTGACGGCCAGTGGCGCATGGTGCTTCCATTCGTACCATGCCTTATTGCACACAGCAACCCGGGAGATGGCAAGCTCCCGCAAGTCATCGCTTAGAGACGTTTTGGTGCGGACTGCGCCGAGGAATGAGTTCCAACCATCAGCGACATGCGGGGAGTGAAGAAGAGCCAAATCCAAGGATTGGAGAGGCCGGGGAGCACGACGCTCCTCTATGCGCTTCACAATAGCGGCATGTTCCTCGGTCTTGGTCTCAGGAGGGTTGGATACGTAGGGGATTCTCATGATGGCGGTTTGTTCAGGATACTCGCCTAGTGTAAGTGATATGCTCTGTGGGCTTGGCTCGGATACTGTGGATTTGGAGGGATAAGAATGGAGGATGAGCTATTGGGTAAGTGAGGCTTTGAAATCGAAGAGGAAATAAGGCATATTAAAGTGATGCGGTTCTCGCATTTGGTTATATATTCACCCGGCATAGCGCGGGGTCGGCTTTCAACAGCCAACTCCCGACTCCACTTCCCGAGAATCGGCGCCGAGAGACGGAGCTTGACTACGGCAATAAGATAATAGTACCCGACAAGACAATATCAACCAAGAGGTACGGATATGGTCACCATAACTACAACAGTCATATCTCGAGTACTAGTATATGACTTGGATAACTCGAGCCAGCTACTTACTTAGTCAACTATGTGATGTTGAAATCTTAAAATGAAAAAAGTATCATCAGCCCAGCTGGCGAGCAACAACTAAACCTTGGTACATGGCTGTGCTGCCCAACTCCAGAATAACCTTTAACCTTTGAAAGAGTGATAGAGCCCGAGACGATGAGCGCATATGCGCTCGAATAACATATTTGCATGATAAAACTCAATCATCGAGTGCACCCGCGTGAGCTAAATCTATATATCTATAAATCCTGTCGAGATTGGATCGACTTGGTTGCTCCACCAACTCCAACTACGGCTTTGTCCACATACATTTTTCGCCCTCCAAGATTTACATTTTTAATCTTCTTCACACAGCTTCTGTACAAACGCAAGAAGAATAAACCAAGACGAAACAAAAGGGAAGAACCAAAAAAAAAAGAGAAAAAAGCATCAAACGACTCATAGGTCATGGTCTAGATTGTCAATATCTTTTTTTCCATGATACCCACTACCTACAGCTTGACTTGAGCTTGGATCACCACCCAAAAAACGCGCTGCGTACGATCACGTGACAGGGAGCTTCCACTTGGATCATTAACGCGACCTCACTTTTTCTCGCGTCGTCGCAACCTCCTGTCATCAGTTCCTCGTTACTTTCGCCTCTTTCGTCACTCTAGATCGCGCATCCATCAACCACGATGGCCGAGATCAAGATTGACAGCAAACTCTTCCAGGAGCGCATTTCGCACTTCGCCACGGCCTGGAAGAATGACTTGCGCTCCAAGGATGGCCTGTTCAACGGCGCCCAGTCTCTGGTGGTGATGATGGGCAAGGTTGAGGAGGTCCCCGAATTTCACAAGAACAATGCGATTCACGTATGCGACCACGAAACGACACCAAACTTTGGACGCGATCAATATACTGACATGACACTATAGTTCTGGCTTCTTGGATACGAATTTCCAACAACCCTGATGTTGTTTACGCTCGACACTCTATACATTCTTACGACAGCAAAGAAAGGTTAGACACCTTCGACTTTTCACTGCATTGCCTTGTACTGACCGCAACTCAGCCAAACATCTCGAACAGCTCAAAGGCGGCCGATTCCCGATCGAAGTACTCGTGCGAGGCAAGGACGCTGCGGAGAACGAGAAGCTCTTTGTCAAGCTTACCGACAAGATTAAGGAGGCAGGAGTAAGTCGGTCGCCATTTCGAGATTGAATATTTCTAACGATAGTGTTTGTAGAACAAGGTTGGCACAATCGCCAAAGACACATCCCGAGGACCCTTCGTCGACGAGTGGAAGAAGGTGTTCGCCGAACACTGCAAAGAGGTTTCCCAGGTCGACATCTCTGCAGCCCTTTCCACCTATGCCTTTGCCGTCAAGGATGAGAATGAACTCCGAGCGATGCGAACTGCCTCCAAGGCCTGCGTTGCCTTGATGACCCCCTACTTCCTCGACGAGATGTCCAACATTCTTGACGCCGAAAAGAAAGTCAAGCATTCCGTGTTGGCCGACAAGGTCGACAAGAAGCTGGATGACACCCAATTTTGGAAGACTGTGCAGCTTCCTAGCAAGGGCAAGCTTCCTCCTGACATGGATCCTGCTCAGCTGGACTGGATTCTGGGACCAGCGATCCAGAGTGGTGGCAAGTACGATCTTAGGTTCGCAGGCGAGTCCAACGACGACAACCTCCACGCAGGCATCATCATCGCCGCTATGGGTCTCCGATATAAGTCTTACTGCTCAACCATTGCACGAACGTACCTGGTCGACCCCAACAAAGCTCAAGAGAGCAGTTATAAACTCCTCACCCTGATTCACAACACCATCATCAAGGAGATTCGTGATGGCATGACGGCAAAGGAGGTGTACGGAAGGGCCGTCGGTATCATCAAGAGCAAGAAGCCAGAAATGGAGAAGCATTTCCTCAAGAATGTCGGTTGGGGTGTCGGTTTAGAGAACAAGGACCCTACCCTCGTTCTCAATGCGAAGAACCAGAGAGTTCTGAAGGACGGCATGACTCTTATCATCAACACAGGTTTCCAAGACATCGAGAACCCTCATCCTCAGGACAAGAACAGCAAAGTGTACGCAATGGTCCTGACTGATACCATCAGAGTTACTTCATCAGATCCTGTGGTTTTCACTTCCGAGGCACCTACAACTGCTGATGCCAACTCTTTCTTCTTTAAGGACGACGAGGAAGCTGAGCCTGCCCCCAAGAAAGAGAAGAAGGACTCACGCGTTGGTGCCGTTGCTACCAAGAACATTACAACCACGAGACTTCGCTCAGAGCGCACAACTCAAGTCGCTAATGACGATATCGAGAAGAAGCGACGCGAGCATCAAAAAGAACTGGCAGCTAAGAAGCAAAGGGAAGGTCTCGCGAGATTCTCCGAATCCACAAATGACCAAAACGGAGGCGAGGTCAAGAAGTTCAAGCGCTTCGAGTCCTACAAGAGAGACAATCAGTTCCCCGCCAAGATCAAGAACCTCGAGGTTGTTGTTGACAGCAAGAACAGCACAGTCGTTTTGCCTATCATGGGACGTCCTGTGCCTTTCCACATCAACACCATCAAGAACGCCAGTAAGAGCGACGAAGGTGAATGGTCTTTCCTGCGTATCAACTTCCTGTCCCCTGGTCAGGGTGTAGGTAGGAAGGACGACCAGCCTTTTGAGGATGCCTCGGCGCACTTCGTCCGAAGTTTGACCTTCCGATCGTCCGATGGTGAGAGATACAACGAAATAGCAACTCAAATCTCCAACATGAAGCGCGATGTGGTCAAGAAGGAGCAGGAGAAGAAGGATATGGAGGACGTCGTTGAGCAGGATAAGCTTGTCGAGATAAGGAGTGAGTCAACCTTGAAATATTTGTGATGAGACGATGCTAACTGATATCTAGACCGACGACCCGCTGTTTTGGACAACGTCTATATTCGTCCTGCTATGGAGGGCAAGCGAGTTCCAGGAAAGGTTGAGATCCATCAGAATGGTATCCGATACATCTCGCCCCTGAACGCTCAGCACAGAGTAGATGTGCTGTTCTCAAACGTCAAGCACCTTTTCTTCCAGCCGTGTCAACATGAGTTGATTGTCATTATTCACATTCACCTCAAGGATCCTATCATTGTCGGTAACAAGAAGAAGACAAAGGACGTCCAATTCTACCGAGAAGCAACAGACATCCAGTTTGATGAAACGGGTAACCGTAAGCGAAAGTACCGATATGGCGACGAGGACGAGTTCGAGGCAGAGCAGGAGGAACGCCGCCGGAGAGCTGAGTTGGACCGCCTGTTCCAGGGCTTCGCGCAAAAGATCGCCGAGGCTGGCCGAAACGAAGGAATTGAGGTTGACATGCCTATCCGCGAACTTGGATTCCACGGTGTGCCATTCCGAAGCAATGTCTTTGTTCAGCCTACCACGGACTGTCTTATTCAGGTTGTCGAACCTCCCTTCATGGTTATCACTATTGAGGAAGTTGAAATTGCCCATCTGGAACGTGTCCAGTTCGGGTTGAAGAACTTTGATATGGTCTTTGTCTTCAAGGACTTTACGCGACCTCCTTACCATGTCAACACTATTCCTGTTGAGTTCCTCGACCAAGTCAAGGACTACCTTGACTCTTCAGATATCGCCTACACAGAAGGTCCTCTTAACCTCAACTGGCCGACCATCATGAAGACCGTGACAGCAGACACCCACCAGTTCTTTGCCGACGGTGGTTGGTCCTTTTTACAGGCTGATTCAGATGATGACGGAGGTGACCCGTCTGACGAGGAGTCTGCTTTCGAGATGGACGAGGACGAGTTCGATGAGGAGTCCGAATCTAGCGACGAGGGCTCTGACTTTGGCAGCAATGCCAGTGACGACGAAGACGAGGACGCCGAGCTCGACAGTGAGGATGAGGGTGAAGACTGGGATGAGCTAGAGCGCAAGGCCAAGAAGCGAGACCGTGAAAGCGCTATGGAAGAGGAAGACCGCGGTGCTAATAAGAAGAAGCAGCGAAAGCGCTAAGCAGCAAAGTGGCGTGAACTTGGAACTGCGACGTTCTGATTGATTTGCTTCCCCATTTGTACTAAAACATGCAATCTTTCTTTTGGGTTTTACTTTATGTGTGGGCTCTCGCAGTCTTTTTGATGGGACGATATGGATAGCGGAGCAACATACCTAAAATAGCTATTGTTGGTGAGAGGATGGTGCTCTTCCCAGTGTATTTCGAGATGACCAGGATCGGTCAAGGACAGTTGTATCAGGCAGATTAAGATAAGCTAATTTTATGATTTTGAGCATTTAGACAAACTCCTGCAAGTTGCTTTTTCCCTAGTACGTGATGGATGATATTATGTGGCTGTCAGTATTCCAAGCGTTGTGGTTATCTACACATCATTTTCAAGACAGCATTCGTAAACAGTTCAATTCATTCTATCCATGATTCCGAATCGCAGCGCGCCAAACTCCCTACCCATGTAAACACGTACGAAGCATACAATCCACGCTCTTTCTACGTCCCATTTTTCTCAAGCTTTTTGAGAGCATGGATAGGCAAGACGCCGCTATACCACGAGGGAACATTGTTGGAGCCGGGCCCTTGCTACCCTTCCAATGCCTAAAAAAGAAAACAGAAGAGTCGGAGGCTGCAATAATGACTAGTCGCACAGAAAAGGGAAAAGATAAAGAGCCACATGAGCGATGAAAACAATAGGCGATATCCAAACTAATAAAAAACCAAAACATGGTTCAGAGCACCATCTCTTGGTACCCAGCAGTCAACGCCAAGTGCTCGGTTCATCTACCTGACTACACGCCTGACCTGTATGAGGATGACATAGGCAGGAGAATCCTACCTGTTGTGCTAGGCGGGGACTTGCGAGATGCAGAGGCTGGACTTGAAGGATCTTCGAGAAGAGCGCGAGAGTCGTCGCGAGCTGACTAGGCCTCGCCAGGACGGAGTTCGCGACCAGAAGCGACGGCTGTACTAGGGCCGGACTTGGCGCCAGGGGCGTTGTTCCACGAGAGGTAGGTGTGATCACCCAATTTTCTATTACCGGGTTAGTAAGAAGAATATCCAGGGCCATGTAGAAGACAAACCTGGGTCGGATAAGGTGAGTGACTGTGAAGACAGTACCGAGAAGGATACAAACACCACCGACGACAACGTAAGCGATGCCAAGGAATGGATTGCGTCCTCCGACAACGGTTCGGGTAGAAATGATGATGGACTTGGTGCCCTTGTACTCTCGAGTCGGGAAATCTGATCTGGGGTTAGATGAAATGTCCTAGCAATGTCCGGGAATCAACTTACGATCATCGATGATAAGGTCATAGGTTCCTGGCCACATAGCCTGTGTGTTGTTGCGCTGGTAAAGCTTGCTGAAGGTGGGAAGACCGGCAGTTCGCATCCAGACCTGGAAAGCCTCCCACTCCTTGAGGTTGGGAGGAGGAGTGTCTTTGGTGTATCCATCAGGGTAGCGCTTCTGCCAGTTGGGAGGCGGCACAATCTCATCGTAGCTATACTCAGTCTCTTTGTAAAGGTCCTTGTCACTATCCCATGAAATACCCGAGTTGTTGCTCATAAGGTAGGTCCATGTCTCGTTGCCACTGCCCCCAGGGGGGTTTGTAAGCTTGGGGCTAGTGAAGGTGTCGTTGAACATGGAGTTGGCGATGAGACCGCAGGGGTAGTAGGGCTTGTTTCCCTCTCCATACAAAGGGGTACAATCGGAGTTACGAATGTCGCTGATGGATCGCTTCGAGCCCTTGAGCTGGTCTGAGTCGAAGGAAAGAACGTATCGACGATGGTTCTGGTAGAAGTTGGTGAGGCGGTAGTAGAAGAGAACTGGAGGTCCCATCTCCTCTGGGATGGTGAACTTGAGATGGCATCGAGGGTTGAAAGTTTTAACACCGTTGTCAAGCGTGGTGCTGACGTTGACCTCGCGCGCCCATTGAGCATTCACGGAACTGTTAGAACTCTTGAATGCAGTGCTGACGGCGCTGCTAGGCATTCCTGTAAAGTTGCTTCCACCTCTGCTACGGATAGGAGCATCGACAATACAGTTAGTGTAGTCGAGTCGAATCTCTTGGACCTAGGTTTGCGCATTAGAATGGAGTGGTAGTGGTTTGGGGTTTCAGGGAAATTGTACCTGAGAGCTCGCGTACAACAACAGACCGCCGATGGGAGCGAATATAATTCCAATGGCGAAGAAGAGAGGCAGGACAGTCTTTGGTGTTAGGATAGGCCTGTCGCATCGTATCAGCATCGAAGGGGTGATTGAGCAGATGGGATAAGGGTAGCAATGACATACTGCCAGGCCTTTAGACGCTGCTGTCGAAAGGCAGTATCTAAGATGCATCAATTAGCACTTGTTGGTTTCCTTGTGTGCATTCATTCGCGTATTATTTCTTCGTATGGAGCGCATTGTTTTGAGGCGCACTCACTCGCAGGGCGGCGACTCTTCTTCTTGTCCGGCTGCTTCGGGCCATCATTAGAGTCGATGGAATCAGTGTGGTCGATGCCACGGGGTTGTTCGTCGGCCATTGTATCGTCGTCAGAATCGATATGTCGGTCTCGTTCCGTGTGCGCGATGTAAGTGCAGTGTAATATCGTTGATAAAAAGGACTCGGGGTTGCGAGGGGAGGAAAAATATGCGACCCTCTTGTGAAGCTGACGGGGATAGAATGGAACGGTCGCGCTGTGGCTCGTGAAGCCTTACGTGTGTATTGAAGGAGTACGTACCCTTCCTCTATCCTCATGCAAATGTACCTGTCTGGTAAAAGGCAGGTGGAGTAGGCTGTGCCCCCCTTGAAGGAGTCCCAGGAGTCCAGCGGTTGGCGGGGAGCAACTAACGCGCCCCAGTAAAAAAGTCCCCTGAAACATACCCTGCCGTTGGAAAATTATACACTGTAGATTAGCTTTAACAACGGAAATTCCATGGTTTATTTGCTATACATGCTTAAAATCACTGACTTGATGGAAGATATAAGTCCTTGATGCTGGAGTATATTCCTGATACTTGATTGATCGCATATTCAATCAAGTTAGAACAGGGCTATACTTGATATCAACAATGCATTACTCGATCAATTTTAAATCAGTAGCAGTTGCACAAACCAATCAGCAGAAAGAGACCGAGTGCGATACAACCACAAAAAGATAACACCGACGCAGGCCTGATTCGAACAGACGCCTCCGAAGAGAATAGATTTCTAGTCTATCGCATTAGACCACTCTGCCACTGCGCCTTCTGGTGTGAAAGCTTCAAGTGTCTCGTGGATCATGAAGCCAGCTCTTTGATAGAAGTCTGACCAAGAATGCTAACAAAGCTCACACCAACATGCCAATCCTGGAATCACGAGTACTGTGGTATCAACTGATTTGATATAATATCCCTTGAAGAGCTTCTTATAAGTCATAAATGGATACCCAGGCTAACCTCATGTATGCAATGCGTCCGAGTGACGAGTTTCTGTTCTTCCTTCATCACCATATTATGCGCATATATATAATTACATGAGTATATATATACGCCTGTCCTCCTTCTCCTTCTCTCGCTCTCCATCGATTCCTCTTCTCTCTATCTCCTCTTTGAATGCTATAGCCAAGCCGCCCCCCTTTCCATGCGGACTCTTTCCAGTAGCAGCGAATGGCTCAATACCCGGGGGAATAAAAACTAATAAAAATAGGTCAAAACGTGTACGCCTATATGTATGTACGGGCTTGTCGACTGTAATGCGATGGCCGAAAGAAAAAGAAAAAGAGAAAGCATCCAAACTAGAAAGTAAAGAGATAACAATAGTTGTGGACGCGGATAACAAGAACCCCAAGAGAAGAAGTATCAGGCAGTCATTTTCCTGACCCACCTCCTGCAGTTGAATGAACAAGGAAAATGCTAAACTCCAAAAAATAGATGTCCTCCCGCTAAACTTTTGCAACTTGAAAACAAATAAAGGGTGTGCTTGAAACAGGGTAGTGTTGTGCGATGGGTATGTCGTTAGGTGTGCGATGCGTCGCTTTGCTGATGTTCCCAATAAGGGTCTCAGCATGAATATCGATCACGGGCATCATCCGTGTTTCTCCTTTGGTGCACCGTTCTCTCCCTCCTTATGCGGCTGAACGGCATGTCCATTTACTCTCGGTTTTGGCTTGAGCGAAGACGAGCGCTTCTCGTTCTCTGGCTCCTCAGGGATTGTCGCAAACTTCTTGAGAACTTGCTTGAGAGCCGGCCGTCGGATAGGTTTAGCAAGAAACTCATCCATACCAGAGTCAATGCATTCCTTGACGTTACTCTCTTCGGAGAAGGCTGTCAGGGCAACGATGGGAGACTTGTAGCCCATCTCTCGAATAAGTCGTGTACTTTGTAGTCCGTCAACATTCGGCATTTGGACATCCATAAAGATCACGTCAAAGGATTGGTTTTTCTCCATTGTCGCCTTGACGAGATCGTATGCTTCCTGGCCATCTTTTGCAATGGTCACATCGTAAACGTCCTCAAGTTTCAGCATGCGACTGACAACTTCAATGTTGGTCGAGTTATCATCTGCAACCAAAACACGTACTCTTTGACCACTCTTGTTCGCCATGGCACGGTCAATCTCGGCCATTTTTTGCTGAGTACTCTTGACGGCTGGAGGGTCGGCAGCAAAGTAAGGTTGGCTTAGGCCGACCAATCGAGGTTGAGGGTTGAGAGCCCCCGCCGACTTCGTCTCGGCGGCAGGCTTAGGAGTGTTGGGGGCGGTGCGCTGCAGTTCCAAATCGCCGGCATCTACACTTGTTGGGCGGGATTTAACACTGCTTGAAGCAGTGCTCGAAGTCCTAGATCTAAACATTAGTACATATGTGCGCACCATTGACGATAAGAACTTACCGGTCTTTCACGTATTTCAGTGGAATCTGCATAGTGAAGGTTGTGCCCACGCCCACAGAACTCCGTAAACTGATAGAACCTCCCATAAGACCTGCCAGCTGGTGGCAGATACTCAAGCCAAGACCAGTACCACCAAACTTCTTGCTCAAACCAAGATCTCCTTGGACGAAAGGCTCAAACACCTTTTGCTGCATGTGCTCGGGAATACCCGGGCCAGTATCTTGAACCTCGAACTCGAAGATGTATGACTTGGCACCCGGAGGAGGCGGCGTAGGCGATCGCTCGCGGACTTGCACATGAGGCGTCGCCTTCGGGTCCCTGGGATTGATGGAGAGTGCGGTTCCTGTGCTGCCGAATTTCTGTGCCGAGTTTCGAGCTGAGGTTCCTGAATTAGCTGAGCTAGCGCTCCCACGTTGCCGAGGGCGTCCTGTCCGCGAATTGTTTCGTGAGTTCTTGGAGATTGACGATGCCCGACTATCATTCTCGGCAAGTACTTCTGCTTCTCCAAGACACTTGATTCGTACCGAAACACTTCCGTTATGAGGTGTAAACTTCAGACTGTTGCTCACCAAGTTGATGATGACCTGGAGTATTCGATGCTGATCACCCCACAGGCACATGTCCTTGAGTCTTCCAGTTCCGTGGGGACCCAGTGCTGGTAATCTTGTCTCGCCGTTTGTTCGATCGGGACTTGTACTAAAGTCGACGTTGTCTGAGCTAATGAAATCTACCGAGAAATTGATCTTTCCTTCTCGAACCTGTTTGTCAAAAATGGTCAAGATTTGTGATCGGATATCAGCCAGGCGAAACTCTCTCAACTCGAGGCTGAGCTGCTGGCCGATCTGATTCTTGGAAAAGCTCAACAAATCCTCCAAAAGATGAAGTAGTAGGTCACCCGATTTGTAAAGAGTCTTCAACGACTGCTTGATCCTCACAATGTCATTCTCCTCCATGCACACGGCGCACATGCCAAGAATGCCATTCAAAGGGGTCTTGAGCTCATGAGAAATGTTGGCGATGAACAGTGTTTTGCTTTCATTGGCTGCCTCTGCAGCCTTCTTGCTTTCTTCCAATTCTCTTGTACGCTCGGCGACCTTGACTTCGAGAGACAGGTATTGCTTCACTAATTCGTCGCTCATGTCGTTAAAGGTTCGCGTCAATTCCGTGAGCTCATCTGTGACAAAGTGTCTTCGGTCATTGACCTTTGCGGGGATCTTGAACATCCGACGAGCCACATCTCGATTCGAGCTAGGTCCACTCGATTTGCCTTGAAGTCGTCGGATGAATTTGGCTATAGGTCCCTTCTTTTTCGATCGTCGTGATTGGCCTCCGGAGCTTGGAATCTCGTCCCCAAAATCCGAGTCCGAGTCGATAAACGAGTCTTCGTATCCTGGGGGATTAACCGACTTTTCCGTGGCAGCCTTGAGCTTTCGAATGGGCAAAACACTGACGTGAGCGCAGGGAATGATAATCAATGCTATCAACCCCACAGTGCCAAAGACGGTACCAAGAAGGATATTCCTCAAAGTGTTTATTGGCTTATAAGCCTCCCATTTGGCTTTCTCAACGATGACTGTCCAGTTTGCCAGGGGGGTCTGAGTTCGAGCAAAGCCAACGGCAACACGGGCGTTTTGTTCGTTGTGAGTGTTTATTAAAGAGCTGGCGTTGCTGACCGTATCGTAATGCTTGGTGAATGAATCGAATGCAGCTGGATAATTCTTTACCGGAAAGGCCCGGTTGTCATATTCGCTGACAAACTGATGAATGTCATGAAGATCCTTGTGTCCCTCTGGACTCTTTGGAGGAAGGACGAATTTGACCAGGACATTGCCAAATTCATCACGGTTGGGGGTGTATGTTGCATTGCTTGCTGGCTGTGTCTTGTTGAAGCGGTTGGATCTGTCCGTTGGGCCTATAAGCAGGACTGAACCTGTCTCGCCCAGTCCTTCACGAGAATTCTGGACCGCCGTGAGGGATTGAGCAAGAGTGACAACACTCATATAGCCTAGAATAAAAGTATCGTTGTTATCTCGAACAGGAATGGTCACGGACAAAAGAGAGGCAGACTCGTTGAGAACGAGGGGGCCGAGCAATAAACCGCCGTCGCGAGCAATTCGAACATCGTCGAAGGCCTCGGCTGCGTATGCGGTAGTGTTGTTCCGTACACTGTTCGGTCTTCCGAGGTCGATGTATGTGAGATTAGGGAATAGGCTTGGGGGGTAACCCAGATCAGTGTCTCCAAGAAAAACATTAGATCCTTCAGAATCCTTGTAGGGGAGTTCAATCTCTGGTAGCGAAAGAGATGTCACATTGAGCAAAACGCCGCCTTTGGTTTTTGTGTTGTTTCTCGAGAATAGTCTTATTTGCAGCAAGCCCGATGATGTGCTGACAGAAAGTGCGCTTTCAAGGTCCTCACGAGCATCTGTCCACTCATTCTCGCCAGTGTCGTAGTAGTTAGTGAGTGCATTCTGGACAAGAATTCGGGAGGAAATGGTCATGGCGATGGTCTCAATAAGGTCCAGCTCCGCCGAAATCCGTGACGCCTTGAGAGAAGCTGTAAGTTGCAGGCCATCGCGCTCGATATCGACGACAAAGCGGTTGACGTAGATCCATGTTGGGATAGAGACGACGGCGAGGGAGACGAGTACGGCGAGAAGGACGAGGGCCGCAAGCTGCTCACGAATGGCGATGCGCATGGTAGGCAGGCTTAAAAGAAAGGATGCGAGGGTCGAGCGCGACGACGCGGCATCGTCAACTTTGTTGGAAAGCAGTCAGTTCAAGGCACAGACGATGGGATAAGGGTCGAGGAAGTCGTGTTCGAAAGGTCTGATGAAGCCTGACAGTAGTCGTATGGAGCAAAGATGAGGCTCGTCTCGGCGCCTGCGATCTTGGATAGAATTGGGTGGATGCCAGGTTTCAACTTGGTCCCCTCTTGTCGTCGCTATCGCCGTCGTCCAGAATAACTCAAACTACCCGTCGCAAAGAGAGGTTGTGGTTGTGGTTGTGGACCGATGATCGACAGCACAGCCAAGGGAGGCGAAAGCTTTCTGAGCGTGGGTGTGCTGACTCGGTGTTTCCGGAGATGGCAACCGTTTCAACAGCGACCGAAAGAAGCTGTAGAGTACCTATACCGGGACAGAGAATGCGCGTATCACCCTTGTTGCCGTTGCTGTGCCCGTGAGTATTGGACTCGATATTGTGCGGGTTTGTTCTAAAGGAGCGAGTCGTGCGAAGTCGCAACTGCAGCTGATGGGACACAAAAGACTGTCCGGGATTTGGGATGTAAGAGCTGGGGGAAGAAGGATGGGGATTGGGGAGGAGAGTGCTGTGATCAGCGGAGGCTTTTTTGGGGGGTGTGCGGTTTGGTTGGACGGCAGGTACTGTAGCAGTAGAGCAACAAAGCTTGGCCTTTTAGAGAAGCTACCCGACGCGTGGAGGTTCAGGCAAGTAGTGTAGGTGTTGAAGTATCAGTCAGTTTCTATCATTGATCGTACAATGTGCCAAGGTAAATTGATCCTTTTGCTGGAACGTTTTGCAGTCAACAAACTCTGACCGACAAAGACAAATGGGTATTCGTTTTCAAATGGAAATGGGACATGTCAGAAATACCGTCCCCGTCGTTACCGGACTTAGCCCAGTTACTGACAGTCATGAAGCGGATTGCGCGGATATGGATATGGCCAATTGAGTCTGGCGCCACGGGGCGGGGAGTTAGAAAGGTAAGCTGCAGGTGGACTATAGTGGACTGTACTGGTTACAGTAGGCACCTATGGAGAAGTGGCCCGTTGAGTAGCGGGTTTGTGGCTTGACATGACACGAATTGAATGACCGAGACTTATTTAACAGATATTTATCCAATTCTTGCCATCGAAATCTGGTCTTTGAATGAAAGCAGCAATTCAATTCTCGATAATGTAACTAGGTAGTGCTTATTCTTATTCAACATTGAAAGAAAACAAACTCCAGACTAGATTGAGATCGGCTACGGGTGATTGACATTGATGCAAGGATGAAAAGGGCAACGATCGTCCCATAGCCTGGCCGATCGCGTGCATCGATTAATACAAACGAGAGCGAGAGCCTTGTGAGGAAAGAAGTAGACAGAGAATAAAAAAAAGAAGAGAGCAACGCACAGACAAGATACAAAGACAGACGGTGCGGTATTAAGCGGATCTGGATGAATGCAACACTCTTTTCTCCGCTGTTGAGCCAAGATTAAATATTCAAGACCAGAAGAGCTGAAAGACGGATTAGGCCACTACATAAAGTCTAAATGTATCCCTGGGTAGCAGAGTACATACATAACAGTTCTGCTTAATGTATTACCCCGACAAAGCTGGCCGGTGTAGTATTTCTTTCATCAGTCTCTTCTAGACAGTTGGATCTTTCTATGGCTGCACGGATGCTCATCAGATTTATTATTAACAATGCGGATAGCTACTGTTTGAAACGTTGGTTCGATCCACCTCATTTCCAGTGGCAAAAGTCGTTGAACTGTCAAATGTGCCTGGACTGTTGTACAAGAGGACCCTTAGACTATGCCTTAGACTGGTTCTCTAGTCAGGGCACTTTTCCGTGGAGGGAATTAGTTGTTTGGTAGGTAAAACTTTGATGATGATGAGCTGATGAGGGGTATTTTACTCGGACTGTTTGAACGTTGATGATGTTCAATAAACTTTATATTATTTTACATATTTTAACTAGGTACTCTTCGTATACTGATGTCCATGGAATAAATATTGATTGGTTTGCGGACATTACGCCCAGGGTAGGTGTTTTGCTCCGTTTATTTTAATTTCCCCGACCAAGCAAAAAGCCAAAAAGCAAGCACCTTGACACCCCCCCGGGTAAAGGGCGACAAATTAGCGAGGTTTTTGGTCCCCCGCCAAGCCTTTTCTATCTCTTGATCTGACTTTCATCAACAGATCGACAACGACTTTACTTTGGAGGATCCACCTTGAAAGACACCTTTAAATAACATGATACGATCCTTGACGAGCGATGTTCTAGACTCTCCAGTAAAAACCACCACAACCTATCAAAGCTCTAGACAACTAATGCATTCAAAAGCCTGTCTACAGCTATTCTCACAGTGAAGAGGTCTCAGTCTCGACAGTCATCAGGGTATCAGAAAAATTGGCCTGGGAGCATAAGAGACGAAATAAATAGGTCAGTTTATGCTACTTAGGCCAGACCTGTTAGGCTGTTTATTTTTGTATCCTAAACATCATAAGCTAACTTTTCTGGAACCCAGTAGACAGTTAAAAGTGAAGTGATTGTCTCTGGATATATGCATGCATTCCAGCTATATGCTGTATGGAATGAGGCAAAAGGAATCACCCCCCATGTTAACAAAGCTCAAATTTCCATTTCCCGCTATTCTGTTCCATTCCAACCAAGAGACCCCCTCTCTCTCTTCATGGCCAACTAAGCCAGCGGTCAGTTCCGTCTATTCATCACATCTCCAATTATCATCATGCACCACCAATCATCCTTGCTTCTCCAGTTCTGCGGATCTCGCGAAAGCCCTGTCCATGTAAATAGGTAGTAGCTTCGCTTCATTCGCCTCTGGTCACGAATCACCACATAAATTCTGGATACATAAACGGTGCTTTGTTTCAGCTGACAGGGAACATGACATTTGCAAATTCTCGTTCAAGATGCCAAGTTTTCGTTTCGATTCTTCTCCCACTAAATTAACTCCCGACTACATGGAGAGTACAGATCAAAGTACCCGCAGTAGATAGACGAGATCATCACTACTACCACATAAATCAACCTCAGTATCGCTCCACAATCCACTGCCATCGCTCATCAACACTCATCTCTTCCAGGACAGCCGTCTCAGCCTTCTTCATCTCGGTATATCTTTGCACCACTTCTGCCCCAAGCAAACCAACCAACTCTCTGTCTTGCTGCAGAGCCTCGAGCGCCTCTTGTATGCTCTTGGGTAGCCTCGCACTTATCTTGAGCTCTTCTCTTTCAGACGAGGACAGTAATGCGGGATCCTTTGTGCAATCTCCCAAGACGAGCGCCTCGTTGTCAGCGAGTCCCTGCACGCCTGCTAGTATGATCGCTGCCAGCGACAGGTAAGAGTTGGCGATCCCGTCGATACACTTGATCTCCCAGTGACTGCCCTCAATCTTGCGCAGCGGCACTTCGCGGTTCTGAGTGCCCCAGGCGACCCAAGTACCACCGGCCCAGCAGCCGTCCACAGCTCTGTCATAACTGGCCTTGCTACTATACGTAAATGCAGCGATGGCTCGAAGATGCTTCAGAATACCGGCGTAGAAGGGTTCGTAAACTTCCTTCTCTGATCCAATGGGCGTCGAGATGGACATATGCATGTGCGCTGCTGTCCCACACGACGTCGCATACGGCTTGGGGTGGAGCGTCATGCGGAACCCCTTTGCTGTAGCACATCCACTGATAACATCTCTTGTGAAGAGAAGGTTGTCTACGGCCTCCAACGCCGGTGCTTTGGGCATCACGAATTCATATTGTCCGTTGGCGCTTTCGGGATGCATCATCTCGATGTATATCCCGGCGGCATCAAGCTTCTCGATGGCGTCTTCAAGGACTTCAGTCACCGCTTCATGGTCCATCGCTCGGGCCACAGACCACGCGTGTCCATCCGTTTCGAGAGACTCGTACTTGGCCGCCCCACAGCGTCGGAAGAGGACCATTTCAATCTCGAAACCGAGCGTGAACTCAAGTCCTTGCTTAGCTGCTTGGTCAAGTGTCCTCTTCAGCAGAGTGCGTGTGCAGAGAGACGCAGCAGATCCGTCCTTCTCCTTAAAGTCACCCATGACTGTGATATATCCCTTTCGAGGCCCAAGGCGAAGAGTGCTTAGATCTGGATGCAGCTTGTACTCTCCTGTCGGGGTAACGTTAGGTACTGGGTGGTCTCTCTGATCAATGCCAAGGCCAGCTTTGGTTACGCCAAAAGTGAAATCCTCTCCGCTTCGCAGTAAAGACCATACGCGACGCATGGGAATTGCTCGCATCCGCGTCATGGCGGTGAAGTCGGTCCAAGTCACCTGCAAGAACCTTGGTTCTTCCTTATTCTTAAGAAACCGGGAGAGCGTTGCGATATTATTCTGCTCTGAGCATTCAAGCCCGTGACTAGAGTTTGTAAGGAGCGGCTTAAAATCCAGGCCGAGGTCGTAGAGCTTGTTTGCATTGTTGAAGAGCATGTCCCGGGTCATCTGGGCTGCTTGTGTCCAAGAAAAGTCTCCCTTGTTGACATAATCAACCAGGACAGTCTGTAACACTTCTCGAAGCTGATCCACAGCCACGATGTAAGTCTCTGGGAAGAAATGCCCGTCGGTGCTCCAGAGGATCTTTGATGTCGGACAAAGCTCCAGAATGTGTCGGACAACCCCTTCTTGCCCCTCACGACTGATGAAGGGGAACACTTCTCCGATATCAGCATAAACGTTGGCGTAAACGGTAGCTAGGTACCCCAGCTCACGGGTGAATGGATAACTGGCGTGGAGTAAAACTATCGGGACGTCTGGGTATGTCTTGATAAACTCCTGTAGATGAGCGGGCGATGACTTTGATAAGGTAATGTCGTTATCACCAAGGCCAGTGTGGAACTGGATCGGCTTTTTGTGCTCATCCTCGCTGTTTTGAATCAAGCCTGCCAGGATATGAAGGAAGTAGTCGTTGAGAGGCTCATGATCAAGCCTCTCGAATGTCTGAGCACCGTCCTCTTTTCTAGCGTCAAAGATGAGCTGGAACTTTTGCATAATGATCTCAAGGTCGGTGACTTGAGTGACGGCAAGGCCTGTCCGGTAGCAGATGACCGACTTGAAACCAACAATTTCCGGGTCGTCAAGAGCATCGTATATGGCATTCATAAAGTTCTCGACGGATCCAGAGAATGCCTCGGAAGGGTGCGAGAATTGTCCGCAGGCCTTTTCAATACAAGCTGCCGCGACTTCCTCGATGCGAAGGATACGCTTGTTAGGGCTCCTCGTGTAGGCATTAAGCGTATGATAGGGCTCTACATCCGCTGGATCGCCCAAGAGATCATCGACCAATATGTTTTCAATTCCCGAGAGGCATGTCTTTATCCACTCATCGTAGTTGCCCTTCTGCTTCCTTGTAACAGCAGCTTCGACGGCATCCCAGGTCGGCTCAGTGCCGAGATGACGAGAGAGGAGTTTCACGACGCGGAGATGAGCCAAACTGGTCTTTGAGTCCCCGATAGCATCTCCGTTGGCCTCGGTAGCGATGGATAGAAGAGGGTGTTTCCTTATCGCGCTGAGTTTGAGGAGAGGATGGGCGTGATGATCAATTATGGGTGTAGTATGGATGACCCGACGGAGGGCCTCTTCTGTGTTGATCGTAGGAGCTGTCATCTCTGCCGTGTCTTGATCGAGACCTTTCAGATGCTGTCATGAACCACCGTCTTTGAGTGAGAGACTGTCGATGTCCCTAAATTGCTCAACACAAGAGAGTGGACTGATTGGGCCCCTGGTGAAATGACGTGATGATGGATTGTTGCTTTTTAGAGGCTGGGTTTCGCTGATTAGAAATACCTAAATCAAGATATAATGAGTATTTGGACGAGACAAGTCGACATGGAAGAGATGCCACAGTAAACAACTTTATAGTTGCATCAGGTTGGGTGTTGCTGCACAGCTACCCTGGGTAGTATTTGGGCCAAGATATTTTATTTTGTACCCTGGCTTCTCCTCGTTTCACTCATCTTTCGATTTCGATAACGGCATCTTCAACTGAGACAAACGTGGCGGGATCGAGTCAATTAGGCTTTGACAAAAGTTCACCGTGATGGGTCTCACGTAAACCGGATGTATATTGACGAAAAGAAGCCGAGACTTGCAGTTGTTAGAGCCATTGACTATTCTATTACTGGTCCATCTTGCATCGGCATTGGGACGATCAAGTGATGCTAATGCAGCGCGTACAAGGTAAGGTTGGTCTTTAGTCTCTGTTGTTATTCACTCATAGTAAGCACCAATTTGAACCTATAATCTTTACGTGATACCATATTTTAGTCCACGTTAGTTTGTAGCAAAGGGTCTGATCGTTCTGAATAGTCAGATACCTCTCTACATATCAGCAACATAACAACTGCAGAACAAACATTTTGCAATCGAGACTACGACGCAGGCCAACCAACACTTCATATTAAAATACACCAAATATCTCAGAAACTCACTCGCATTACGAACTGCTGTCCTGAAGACACAGCCACAGAGCAAGACGCGCGTGAATGTCGGTGTGAGATGCTCTAGGGTAACCAACTACATGTGCAGTGTTGGGAAATCTTGTGGCTTTTGAAGTCATTCTTGTACAGATATGAATGAGCAAGATAACGCTTTATGTCATACATACCTGTGCATCGTCAGCAGTCAGCAAACTCATCGGGGCTAACAAAGCTGTCAGAGCTATCAAGAAAGCCACGGCTGTTGCCAGACAAAACGGCATCCCGATCCACGATCTCAAGCCAACCCCAAACAGCGCCCCCATGCTTGTCTCAAAAATGAGGAACCCCAAGATCTCTCCAACTGCCAGCATCCCAAACAGAGTCCCAGCACGGCCTTTGTCCACCATCCCAACTAGCATTGCGCGGCACAGCGTAGGTAGACCCGAACCGAGAGCGGCGATGGTCAGACCGGCGATAACAAAAGATTCATCCGTGACCATCATCATGCAGAGACAACCGGCAAAAAACAGAAGGGAGCTCGAACGAGCTAGAATGGAGTATCGGAAGTGAGCTGACGAGCGAGAGAACTTGGTCCATGTGTATGTGATGACAGGTAGTAATATGCACAGGGTAAGCAGCGTGACGAGGCTTTGTAGAGACAAGATAAGTATCGAACGGTGGAGAGGCCAGTCGAACTGTATCGGCATCAAGCGGATGATGATTTCGGTCTGCGTGGTTGCCAGTGGTATCGTCATGATGGCACCAGGTAGAAGCCAGATAAGAGGCCTAGAAAACATCGACTTGACCGTGGCCAGTGCTGATGCTTTCTTGGGCAACTCGAAGTTGAGGTTGTCCAACTCGAGACCGTAGGTATACGGATCAATGTTTGCGGTAAAATCTTCCTGAGGCTGCACTTGTTTCAAAATCCCCGGTGTTAAGGTGACGAGAATAAGACCACCGACAGATATCAAGCTCAAGGATAAGAAGAGCGGCATCCATATGGAGGAGTGGGCGAACTTTCCTGATATCACAGGTCCAACAAGCTGCGCGCCTAGAACAGATGCGACAACCCATTGAAGCCAAGTTGATCTGATCAGAGTGGTCAGCAAATAGTACTCGTCTTCCCAAGAACAAGTGTGACTTACCGCTTGTCCTCAGGTACAATATCCGCGATGACAGCAAACACCATGGCTTCAGCAACACTCCTACCCCCGCCAAATAGCAAGGGAACACCAATACCCCAAATGGCTTCAAGTGGGATCTTGTCTGATTGCCAGCACACGAACATGGCGTAGCCTTGGGAGAGAAGCATGCTGGAGATGCTTGCACCGAGTACAGGAAAACGACCGATTCGATCTGCGAGAAGTCCCAACGGGAAAGCGACCAGAGTGGCTGCGCAGAGGTCAGCACAGAGATTCTAGAAGAGTACCGTGAATGAATGTTTATACCAGAAATAGTGCCGGCGATTTGCATTCCTGTAAGGATAAAGTTGAGTCTGTACTGCACTAGCTCGTCTCGACAAGATTCTTCAGGGAGGAGCTCCGGGCTATCGATTTGATGAACCTGTCTGCATACAATATCCTGCATAAGCTTGACAGATGGAAGGTCGCTTATTGAGAGGCCAAGTTGTATAGCAAAGAGGCATATTGATAGAAACGGGAGCAGGTAAGCTTGTGGTATGGTGAATGAACGAGTCCACATCATGACATTCGTGATGCTTTGATGTAGAATTTTGCTTGTGCATTTCAAGAGAAAGGATTAAAAGAAACAGAGGGAGATTTGCTGCCAGCAAAAATGCTATGTGGATCACATTTCTTATTGTTTGACTGAACATGTTGCTTTCAATATAAACAATAAAAGCTGCCTAGGAAGAAGTGCAAACGCAGTAGCACATCTTGACACTGGCAGGCAACGACAAGCCAACCTCAGTAACTACCTACACTTGACGTTCTAACCAAAAACGATGAAAACCATTTGATAAAACAAGTCGCCGTGATTGATGGCTAATAGATTGAATTAGTTAGTATTTGACTTGGTGAACCACCTACCTAAAGCTACAATTCCTCAAGCTGGAATCATCCGACGACTCAAACATATCTCAGTAAAGTGCACGCAGATACACACCAAGAACCTCCGGGACTAAGCTTTAGTGCTGCTTTATTTCTAATTATGGTGTTCGAGGCGGACGAAACCTTGGTTGTTGTTCTTATGAACAAAGAAGTTGGGCGAGGGCAATAAAGCAAGCTCACCAACAAAACAAATACAGCTAGCGACTGAAACAAGATCAAAATAGCAACTTGGAACAATGCAGGCAGAACAAGTATTTAGAATTTGATGATGTTCTTGGTGGTATATTAATTAACACGCTATCCCGCTGTATTCTTGTGCCCCGAACACACAATCTGTTTTCATCTTTCCATTCTTCACAGAGCAGGCCTCAGTACTACGAACAGCATTCATATCTAGAACGCTGGTTGTTCACAAGGTGAATTCTACAGAACAGCAAAACTCGAATAAGCTCATGTCACCTCTGGAAGGGACACGCATTCATTCAATCATTCTTTCTTACTATATATTAATCGTCTTGATCACATCTCTTGCCTGGTAGCAAGACTCATCCCACGTCTCTATTCTATGATCGCCGCAGGTCTACACTCACCACTACGGCCATTCTACCATCTATCCAGTAAGTCAATCAATACCTCGCACTACAAGAGAGATACTGACCCCTTTTTCAACAGGTATGTGTCGAGGCGAGAGCGTCCAGTGTAAGGAGTGCTCACGACTGAGCACCCGCATCGTCCAACTCTGCATCCGCGGTGAGTTGATGGTGAACTGTCCCGAAGTCATCATCGAGGGTGTCAGCCTGGAGAAGGAAGAATGCCGTCTGTGTAGATATGGGAGTGCCAAAGGTAAGATCATCATGCCGTCGTCAGTGCTTGCGAATGCTAACAACTATGACAGGAAAGCTTGGAGGGCTTCCAAGGAGCAGCCCATGCCAAGGCCAGTTCGTCGGCCTCAAGGCCTGAAGTCTTGAGACAGTTCTGGTAGCTGTTTGAGCAACGATAACGAGAGCGAAAAATCGTCTTGCCTGCCGTCTCCTGAAGAACCTCAGCTACGCCGCAGTGTTTCGAGGATGCAACTCCCCAGAGTTCCAGGGTTAAATCAGAATCATTCGGACAAGGCATCATGGGATAGGACGTTATGCTATTGAGAAGCCCGCAAAAGAGTTGCTGTTGTGGTTCCGGTATAGGGGGATGAGCCAGTCCGGCATACCGTACCGCCTGGAGATGGGGATATCATCGGCCACATGGTTAAGCCACTCAACAAGACTATCGAGAAGTAGCATGTAGCGATTAAAAAACTATTCAATTTCTTGTAACTCCGTTCCTACGGGAACATGTGCGCCGTGTCAATGTGTAAGCCACTGCTAAATATATGTATCGAGACCACCACAATATTAGCCACTCTCGAGCTTCTCAACACTATCACCTGTGAATATGTAATTCCCACAGCAGACCCTTATCATCCGTTTTTGCCACATAGTCCAAGGTAGTTTGCATAAGAGGCGCCATGCCTTGTTGTTGCTGCTCTTATCATCTAATAATAGGCTGAATGTTCGAGCAAATATTGATGCAAGGGCCTGTCCCGAGGGTAGGGTAGGTCATTGGATATACGATAAACGCCATTAGGCATGATTAAACGTTGGGCCGAGCCAGATTTATATGTCCTACGAGTCCTCACTCAGCCAGGGCTTAGATGGCATCGTATATGGCGTTTACAGAAGGTGACGCATCAATCAATATTGATCATCTCTGACAGCCTCAGCCCCAGCCCGAGCCCGTATTTCTTTTTTACCTGCATATGCACGCAATGTCCAAGGCACACCAATTAGCAATCTGGACGGTCATCCCCACCATCCTGACACTTGAGATGATGCAGGCTACAGCCACGTTATGCCAGAAATGGTTGGTTGAAAGGATTGGACTGAGCTGAGCTGACAGGGGATGAGACTAAAGCTAGTGCAGAATTGAGAGGGAGATCTCATCAGTGACGACGACACTTGACGATATAAATATTGGGTGAGTCCCGTGGGCGAGAAAAGCTGGGACTCGAGATAACGATGTCTCAGACAGTTCCGAGACACAGCAGCCACTAATAAGTTTTTTCTTTGTGTCGATCCCCTTTTTCTTTGTCGTACCTCGATCCTGACTTGCTTGTGATCTTGGGGGCCTGACGTTGAGCCTGATCCTGTCCCATGGGACTGGGTGCTATTAAACCGTCCAACACTGGAGAGAAAATGCCCGGTTGTGACGTGATAAGATACTGCTTGCCACTACATATAGCCGCGAGGTTTTCGACTCCGTCTTTGTGTTTACTGTAGGATTGAAAATGGAGTAAAATAGGAATAGTAGTGCCTGCTGAGGGGCGCAAAACCCCGTCAACTAACACATGTTGGTTGGTTTATTAGTTTATGAGTCGGGTCCGTTTTTGAGTTTCCACGCGCAGCCACATAAGGCCTAGAAAGTGAGCAAGCTTCTAGTTCATTTATGGAACCTAGGGAGGCATTGTTTCTGTCGAAGTACTGCAGGTTGCCGGTCGATACACGGTGTTGGTGTAACATGAAGAAGGATAGGGAATGAGCATGATAACCTCCTTGCCGTTCATTCGTGTTGCTATAGGCACCTACTGATAATTGATATCCGGGTCATTATCAATTATGCCATGTTTTTGTAAGGATCGTTGGTAGTTTAATTATTCTCCATTGTTTGGTGAACCCTGGTTATAGGTTTGGAGAGATAAACGGGAGCAAAGGCCCGAACAGTCACTAATGCATCACCCTGATGCTACCTGCTGTAATTACAGTGCACGCAACACGTGGAAAGCTCAGACTGCTGATCATTGTACCCGTAAAGTGTCGGGCTACTAACAGGCAATCCGTAGGTACTAATGTGCGTATAAACGCGCGTATTGCCGCTATGGAGACGGGTCCGACTGTATTCACTGCGCGTTTGTCAGTGAAACGGGGATTGGGATCGTCACTATTTGGCATCATTTCCAAATACCTTTTGAGATTCGGGTCCCATATTCCAGGTTCCTCCATCGTGACACCCACCACTTGTACATACGAAATACTAGGAGCAGCCAACATTCCATTTGATCCACGTGGCTTGTGGAGCAGCTCAGTTGAGTTCAGTCGAGAGTGTACCTAAGGTAGAGTTCAGTTTTGGATGAAGGGGGCTAGATGGGCTATTGTAGCGTGAGCATTGACCTGCGGTGGCTGGCAGCTACGCCCTGGGCCATGTTGTAGAATGTCCGTCGAGCGTAAAGACCGGTATCTGATACTGGACGGTGCGGAACCGTAAACCTGTTTAAGCTAATGAGCTTGAGCAGCATTGTGAGCCCTGTGGACTGTCTGTGCGAGAACTGTATTTATTGACAGAGCGTAGTACTAACCAAGTAACTGGTAGATCAACTTTATGAATTGTACAGCAGACAAGGAAATACCTAGTTGTGGTGCGAAACAGGAGAATATCTGAGACAATAGAGAATGATACGTTTTAACTCCAAAAGAGAAACCACGTTTCACAACGAGGAAGGAACAACTTAAAATTCTACCCGGCGATCAACCCAAAGTGCACAAGACCAAAAACATCTCCGCACAGGCCTATTGATGTTCATGTCAAGATACGGATCCTAGGTGCCTAGGTACTGATGTATGTACACTGCCCAACCACAACATGGAATTTGCATGCGCAATGACTTGCAATAACTTGTCCTAGGAGGTACTCATTGTCGTTAGTCACGGACGATGGGAGCCACAGGGACGGTCTTGCCGATGAAGCTATAAGGAGGCTTGAAGACTAACTCGGTAGCGAACATGACGGAGTAACTGTCCGACTAGGCTAGATGGGACAAACTAAGAAGTCGATTAATTTGCCGTGTATTTACTGCAGAATCTAGGCGAGACTGTAATAGCCACAAGAGGTATTTGGCATGTAGGTGGTATCCATGGACTGCACTTGCACTGTATGTACCTGCTGGGTACCGTATATGCTCGAATTACAGAAGCGAAAAGGCTTTGTCTTTCATCCTTTGACGCAACGTTAATCAAGTAGATGCACAACAGCGACACCACCAAAACTCCTGAATACTGGAGTTCACCCCCTTATTACTCCAATTAAGAAACCAAAGAGTCCCTGACTCAAACCCTGCGATACTGCCCGGCCCTTGTCCAGGAACGGTGGGCGCTGTGGATCTGCTTCAGATCATGAGCCCAATCACTGCATCGTCTATCATCGCATCTTGTCCCCAGCTGGGTTCGTGGAAACATCGAATCCATCCACCATCATCTCCATCCCTGTCCCCAGCCTAGACCTCTTCTAGGCCTCGTCGCAAATCCCATCACCTAACAGCGTCTTCAGTGGGTGATGCGCTGATAGTGCCCGCGTTGTGGTGTCGATTCTGTCCTCCATTAGGCCATGTACCGACCTGTACCTCATGGCCCTCAGACAGGGATGTACCCCTCCCCGGACAGACAGAACAGAACACTTTTAGTCTTAGCTTAGTCTCGTCTGGTCCAGGGGCTTGCATACATACGATCCGCCGCCCGAACGAGACCCTTAGCAGCAACCGAGCCCGCGAGCTTGGACAAACAAGGAGACCTGATCGACAACGCTCACGCCTCTTCCTCAAACTGCTATACTCTTCTGCCTTTATTCGTACCTCGACCTCGACCTCTTTCTTTTCCCCCTCCTCAACTTTTTGTCCTTATCACAGGTTGACTGTTTATTCTATTCTTGTTTACCTATCTATCGCCTTTGCTTTTGCGACGCCGCAACAATTTACCTATTTGGTGTCCTTGATCGCCTTTTGTTGCTCCAAGGTACGTCTAGTCCAGTATTACTTCTTTTCTCTCCCCATCTCCTTCATTTCCTTTGCTTTACCACCACCAAGCAACAAACACGATCAACGCATGTTGCCAAACTGCTTCTGCTGCTGACCTGCCGTCGCATTGGTGCCGTCGGCTTGCAGCGTTTGGCGCTTCCATGTCCGTCAGCTATTGTCTCGCACAATGGTTGACTTGTCGTACATCTGGGACTTGTGGTTACGCAAAAGCAACTCTCCGTTCCCTGCGCTCCACTCTACTCCTGTGCTTCAGACTACGTCTCATGCGACTCTCGACTAACAGGAATTAGCATTGACCCGTCGGCCAATATCGTTGCCGTTTAGCCACGGTGAATCACGCTCATTCCCCCCAGCATTTCGCAAACCGGCAGGATAAGAGCTGGGACCCCAATTCTAATTCTGCGCCTGTCCGATCCCGATTGCGCCTCACCTCGCACAAGGCAATCGAAAGCCTACAGCGACCAGACCCTGTTCCCGACCCTATTTTCTTCTTCTTTCTAGGGTGACCTGTGCAGGTCTGCCCACCAACAAATATAGACTGCAGTCATGGCGACCTCAAATGGCGACCCGAATGTGTCGCGGCCAACCTCTGGTATCATCTCTCCTCGCGACGTGAGATCTAGGACACAAAGTTTCTCCAGCGACCGACCTTCCACCATCGCCCACAGTCTCATGTTGTCGCCGTTGTCTGTATCACCTACAGCGGCCTTCATTGCCGCGTCGGCCGCTTCCCAAATAATTACAAACGACCATGATAGCCACGCCGACACTTGGTATGATCAGCATGGTATTGAGCCGGCCAGTGAACCTGCGCTTGTCACGATAGAGGCACTTCAACTTGTCAACAACTTCCTCGATCAATTACTTTTCAACTTTCTACTCAAGTCGCATGCTACCACACTCGCCAACCTGCGACCGGCCGTTTCTGAGGTACTGAAACCCAAACTAGCGAAAGACGCTGTCAACAACGCTGATGAGGAGTTGCGTGAATACCTTGGGGAAGGCGACGAGGAGGACTATGTTACGCCTCAAGGCGACAAAGCGCGCGACTGGGACCTGGAGTTGGTTTGGAAACGCACCCGTCTTCGATGCATGGTCTACTCTTCTCTGGGCGATATGGAGGAGGAAGATGAAGACCTCTACATGGAACAGGAAAACCTTGAGCTTGGTGCCAACGAGCAGGCTAGCGAGGTTATCTCGCCCGCTGTCGCAATTTTCCTCACCTCTGTTCTTGAGTACATGGGTGAACTGACCCTCACTGTTGCGGGTCAAGCCGCATACCACAGACTGCGGACGAAATGCCAGAAAGAGATCAGCGAAGGAACCCGAAACCCTTCCGATGTTGCTGACCGTATTGTTGTGGAAGAGCAAGACATGGAGAGAGTAGCGCTTGACCGAACACTAGGGCGATTGTGGAGGGGTTGGAAGAAGCGGATACGATCGCCTGTCATTGACCTAAACGGCCGCCCCTTTTCAAGGGCATCTGACGGACACCCGAGACAAGACAGCGTAATCAGTGACTCTCCTGCCCTCAGTGGGGCTGCCACCCGCGATGTTGAAGAAGAACCCAAAGCTGAAGTTGAGCCATCTCAGATTGCGCTTCCAATGGGAGACAAGGATGTCGATGAAATCGAAGTTCCGGGCCTGACATATTACAGTGATGAGGACGAAGAAGAGGAGGAGGATGCTGCAGAAGAAGCCAACGGTGGTCGACCAAAGAGTTTGTTCATTATGCCACTAGGAATTTTCCAAGGCCTTCCTACGCCAACTCTGTCTCAGCCCAACACACCCGACTTTACTGGTCGAAAACGGTCGAACTCACTTCCAACGCCCGGCGCCTCTCCATACCGTGCTGCCGTAACACGCCCAAAGGAAGGTGTTCCAACTTTGAAGAGCACTGATGAAGATACGAAAAACCTGTCTGAGAATGACAAGGCTGAGCAGGGCAGTACTGATTTGGCAAAGGAGACTGAAGAGGACAAGTCAAAAAATGAGCTGGTCCCAGAGCCTGCGGTAAAGAAGAACCAACGACTGTCAAAGATTATCACAAGCCGCATCCAGTCGCGACAGGAAACTGCAGAGGAAGACCCAACGTACGAGAAAGCGGAGATATTGACTTCGGCTCGGGTGTCAGTGGCTGGAAGCTCCTCACCAGCACTCTCTGATACTGGCGGCCCTTTCCCGCTCAAGAGGTCCTCAAGTGTGCACTCGGCTCGCCTTATTGATGTGGCCGGTCCCAAGAGCCCTAGCGGATCTCGTTCACCTTCGGCCGATGCGGCAGATCGCATCCGCCGTGCAAGTCTGACGATTCCTTCAAGTGGCAGCCTCACCAATGTTGCCAGTGCAGCTGATGCGCAGGCGCAGAACACTCTTACGGCTATACCGCGTCCAGTTGTTACAGTTCCCAAGAGCCGCTCCCCTGTCGATGCTATGCGAGGCTCAGTGCCCAGTGCCGCAACCATTTCCGAGTCGGACGAGGAGGGTGACCGAAATCGAATTCGGGAACAGAGGCCTCACAAGTATCTGGCCTACCAGCCATCTACCCCAACTGTTCCTGAAGCCGCTTCACCCACTGAGAGTAAACGGCCTCAGGGCATTGTTGGAGCACCACAATCACCGGTCCTTCCGCAATCATCTTCCTCCCAATCGAATCGTCAGGCTCCACGAAATGAAAAGGTTCCTACCTCCCCTACGCACAGTATTGGTATGGTCTCGGTAGAGCGCTCAAAGACAAGGGATTCGGACGAAGAAGGTGGAAGTGCGCAGACACCACGACCAACTCACACTTCCGGCTCATCAGCTTCATCCGCTATCAGTCGTCTGAAGGCCGTTAGAACCTCCGAAGACAACGGTAGCCGTTCCAATGTGGCTCGTAATTTTGAGGAACTGATACAGAGTAACCAAACCATCACCTATACGTTGACACCCGAGAACATGCGAAATATGGATGTAAGTAAAGCGGTAGTGTTCAAAGAAGCATTGGACTAACAAGCATGACAGCAGAACCAGCCTCTTGATACCTCGACTTTCAAGGGGTCAAGGAAAGGCGAGGACAGTCTTTCGCACCACCGATCCAAGTCGTCATCGGCCACAAATGACATAAAGCGGTCATCTCCACACACCCGGCTTGCGGAGGACAGGCCAAAGCCTTTCCCAGCCCCTAACACAGGAAGACCGCGTATGTCGGCTGCGCCCAGGGACGCTCGAGTGCCCAGCGAATCTACCGCAGATTTTGCAGATTTTATCAAATCTACTGGTCCTGCGGGAGACAGCCGCCCAACCCAACGAAATGTGAGCAACCCAAATACCCTTGGCAAGTCCAGCCTCGATAGTCGCCGAGTTTCGTCGGCAAGCAATCGGAATCGCTATACACCGCGTGAGGCTGTGACGCAGTCTCGTAGTGGAAGTTCGGATCTAATCGACTTTATCCGACAGGGACCCCCAGGCGCAAACAGCAACCGTATTCCTCAGAACATCGCACCTTGGGACACGACCGGTGCCGCAGAACCATCAGGCGGCAAGGCCGTTGATGCCAGCATCCCCGATATTCGATACAGCCAAGCCTCGACCCACGGTACGGAGTCATCGATGCCTTCTATTCACTCATCTATCAACTCCAACACAGCTCTTCTGAAAAACAAGGGTCAACCTGCTCCCACTAACAAGATGTTTGATGATGATGACATGATGCCGAAACGTAAAACTCGACGTGTCAAAGACCCTTATGCCATCGACTTTAGTGACGAGGACGAGGAGGACGATGAGGTTTTGCTCGCGACGCCCAAACCTCCTGTTAAGAAGGAGGAGAGTTTGGCAGAGTTCCTCATGAACTGCGAACCTCCGCCAGAGCCAGTCTCAGTCCCCATCTCCGAAAAGATGCCAAAGAAGAAGGCTAGTGCGCCGAGCCTCATGGGAAGGTTCACTCGCAAGGAAAGTAGTCATTCAAATACCGCCCCTGCTTCACCTAAAGCCAACGACACCCGATCACTCAGCAGTCGTGCTGGCCTCAGGAATTACATCCCTATCCAAGTCAACGTCCCATCCGGATATGACAAATATGGAATGCCCATAGGCGAGAACCAATCTCGACCACCGCCTGTTTCTTCGGCCCCCTCTGGACGACGTGTTCCCATGAAGAAGTTTGAGCCCCGAGACGCAACCTCCAACGTTTCCCGTACATCGGATCTAGCAGCGTTCCTTCGAACCTCGGAACCGCCGCCTGAGCCCATAGCTGCCCCTTCTCCTCCCGTCAAAGAAGAGAGCGGTAGCAGCCTATCCAAGATGTTTGGTCGTCGAAGAAAATAGTCAGCAATTAAACCTGCTGTTTCAATGCTTTGATTATATTGGTTGCCGGAGAAAAATGTTTGAGGCGAATATTTATATGCTCACGAGCTCATGTACTTTTTAATTTCTATTACTGGATGTCGGCCTGTGTTTTAAGGGACCTCAGGACCTGGATTGAAATACTGTACTGTCGATGCCGCCACCGGGCGAAGTCTACTGTTTGGCTTATCTGTCTTTCTAACCAAGGAGATACTGGCAACTAGACAGTCTTGTTGCACTTCTGGGTATCTCGAAGAGCGTGTTTTTATCATGTTTTGTCATGTGTGCGACATTACATAGCGTGGGTCATGGAGGGGGAAAGACGGATATTTGAAATGGACATAAGCATCAAAAACAAATGTGTTCTTCCTTGCACTTATGAATAAATGGTTCATGTCTGCTCACAGAATCTTCCATTTTCATTTTGAAGTACTATAGGTATATCATTTCCCTGTCTTGGAAATCCTTTGGGCACTGAAAATACTTGTGTAAGTTTGCTTATTGAGTGTGTCACCAATTGCTTCCCACTTACTCCCAAAGTTGCATTTTTCTGTGCTTTATGCTTTGAATCGGCTTTGAGCCTGTAAGATGCGTTGTTAAACCTGGTTTATAGCTTTGAGCGGGCGTTGCTGTTGCTACTAGCCCAATGGCAACAGCATTTGCACATGTGACACATCATTGGAATTTGAATTCACAATGAATCCATGTCCTGCATATAGTCGGCTTCCCTTGCCCTGAGCACGACTACCCCACAAGGACTAGGCATTGCCCGCATTTGTTCTTCGATATTGCGTGACGTAGCCTGACTTGACACCAGGTGAGATCGAATGTGTAGAAGCTCTCATGTCACTTGCATATTTGTGAAATCATCATCGAGCACCACATGTAGCTAAGGGTACGTAGTGAAAGGAACATTCAGGTCCCATTCAATCGCAATATTGATCTATTATTATCTATATTTCTAGCATGTGCAGTTCGAGGATGAGGAGTAGAACACTGCCCCCTTCAACCTTAGTATAGAAGGCCTCGTTGTTACTTAAAATCGAGGCCAGTCACATCACGGAATTTGACGCCGGGGGGTGGAATATGACATGTTGAAGCCATGTGCATTCCCGGTACCCATGTTCATCGTTCGGTAAAGCGAAGGCCGCACTTCGATGAAGTTAGAAGCAGGCTTCTGATACTCTCCACTCGCCGACGAACCTTCGTCAACTCCTTGACTTGACGGCGACAGCATTTCATTTGGTGGACCAATAGTAGTCTCTTGCACATGAGGGGGGTCATTGGGCTGGTATTCCATCTCCCTACTGCGACATTGATAGTTTGGAAAGCCTGGAAGAACGAAGCCTGGATCAAACGATATGAGGACAATGGGCCTCAGTTGTCCAGAAGCCATATGGGTTGGTGAATAAACCAGTATCCGCTCATCCATACTCCATTCGACTCCCCTAATCGGCTGTATTGGGCTGACAACACCATGCAGCTGAGCTAGTACATCATCGTGGTGGTACGGATGCTGATCTCGTGGCCAAAGTTTGACTAATGATCCCTGTTCCTTGGGTTGTATTCTGAGTTGCAGTGGTGAGTCTTGATTGTAGGCTTCAGAGACAAGATCAATGAATGAGTTGCACGATGGATTGTATGAACGGACAAAGCACTCTTGAAGGGTGTATGTTTTAGTATCCTTCGGACCATCGCCGACATGAAGATCCTTACATGCCCGTTCTTCGATGTAAACCTTGATGTCCGATTCCTCTTCGGCAGGACTTCCTTCCACAGAGCCTGGCGGCGTTGGAAGAAGAGATTCTGTTGACTTATCGGCTTTTTGTTGGCCAAACTGAAGCTCTCTCCTATAGCACGTCCTCTGGCTGCCTGCATTTCCCAGACACCACTCCTTACGTATCTCAACGACAGATACTTTGCCAGTTTTCTCGCTTTTACTGAGTTGCAGAGATGTCCAGCGTTCATCTACCAGGCCCTCGGAATCATGGCGGCGCCAGAGATTGCGCATCAGAGGCTTCTCGCACCTTGCTTGCACTGCGTCTTGCACAGGAAATCGTACAACCTGGTAAAAATTGTTGCATGTGCCATTCTCGGCCCGCGTTTTCAACGTATTCGAAACGCAGTAGAACTGGCCATCGATAATCTCAAAGCAGATATCCGACCCTATACTTGCCCCATTAAAGTCCCATAAGATGAGTTGTGAATCTGACCATTTGCGCGTCTGAAGATTGAGACAATGAAGGCCCCATCGGTAAGAGCCTTCGAGTGTGGAATGTGATCTGGAGCCCCAGAATAGATAGTTCTTGTCGTTGCGTACAAAGATGGGATGCATTGAGCACGGCCGTTGTACAACAACCCAGCTGGGGTTCTGTTTCAGCTCAAATATGATGAGCCAGCTGCACGTGGTCGAATCTTCGAGTACCTGAGTGGCGAGGCATGACAAAACTCCCTCAGCGAAGTAGAGAGGTTCAATTGTATGCGGTCTGAGATGATCATAATCACGGACTGCAAGCTTGAGAAGCAGCGACACGTCAACCGTCAGTTCAGTCGTGGGTGTCTGTTGTAAGGTATTGAGAACACGCAGATGCTTGTTTTCAATGGTGTAGCACAAGTGACCATTGGTATATATGAAGCGATCTGCCATGGCCACTATAGCGACCATCCATGGCTCAGCGGCGCGGACGGACATTCGCCGCTTAGCCAGCCTACGGAACGCCTTTGGACAATCGTCGCTTGACTGTGCCTGCTGAGCCTCCGGGGAGTATGGGGCTTTCTGAGCTCTCGTCAGCGAACTAGCTCGGAGAGTAAGACAAGATATGGATCATAATGTGACGAACCATGAGTGCAAGCCGGCACATCCGTCTGTCATAGAGAATACAGCTGAGGAACCGGCAGCTCAATGCCATATTGAAGACATCGTCAACGTCGAGCAGCTCAACGAGGAGGGAGATGATTTCAACAGGCAGTTTCAAAAGGCTCATGGCGATACTGCAAGGGGAAAGAGAGACGAGATCTGGTAGAGTAATACAAGGTCATGTTCACCAAAGCGCTGGTTGCTGGCTCATGTACAGATATGATGCTATTCCAAATGGTCAAGGGAGCTCTTAAGTCTCTTCAAGAGGGAGCAGAGCCTCAAGAGGAAGCAGAGCCTTGTTTTTTTTTTAATGGCACCCCGTTGGAGCACGCCATCAAAGGCCACCCCATGTCTCTGTCCGGGTTAAACCGGCTGAGATAACGGCAATCAAAGTTTGGAAACTAGAATTGCTAATTTGTTAGGTAGGCATCAGGGTTCAATGAGGCTCTTTGGTCGATGGGAAAGATCACACGGATCTTGGTAGCGTATACACTTGTGTGTAAGACAGGCATTGAGAGCAGGGCCATTATTCTCATAGGCCTGTGCTTGTTGTGCAGAATCTCCCGATTATGGATGAGTAGCTAGGTCGAGTTGATGTAGGGGTTACGCAAGTTACACATGCCTATTTACGTTGTTGGATCGGTTGCAAGAAGGGTGGTTTGGTGGTTCTTTTTTTTGTGTAGCCAATATGGGAAACCTTCGCGGATACCTGGGTATTGTGGTTATAAGCAACCTGGCAATGACCTCCCTAACCCTATCATCAACAAGCTGTTTCGTGTGGTCGGCCAATACGTCTTTCTGTATTAGGGCGGTACCTGCTGATATCCCTTTCCTCTAAAACAAATTGATCAATTGACCAATGCGAATTCAGGAGCTTGCAGTTAGGTAGGTTACCGTACTGGGAGGAGGTGGTGGTCATGCAGATCCCCGCATTTGAGCCTCAAGTTCCATGTCTCCAAGGTTTAAGACGCCCGTTTTTGGAATCAGGCTCGGAGCCTGATTTCTTCACTAATGTTAGCTCTATTGATGAATGTGTGCACGTGTTGAGAACCTCGTATTTCTCATAGTGATCAAACTTGTTCTCAAAACAGCAACAAGATTTCCCATGACGACCGAAATCACCAACGTCTTGTCTTGACCAACAAAAGTCGGGTTGAAATGTAATACTAATTGTGTTATCTGCTTCTACAGACAAACAAGAACCCTATCCATAACGCCAGAAATGCCCCATCTTCTTGGCCACGTAAGCTGCTTGTATCTCCAGAATTGGAAGAATCTAGGTTCTCGTTTCCAGGACCTCGAGCAAGCATAAAGACCTGCTGCTCCGTCTACTCCACTTGGGTTCCTGTGCTTCGCTTCACATGATGCGCCATAACCCCCTTAAGATCCATCCCCAGTGATGCTACCATCCGAAATTATGAGCGTCTACTGCGAGCGGGTTGTAATGAGATGGTTCGCTTCATGTCATAGTATCGAGGCGGTGAAAGTGTTATCGCGATTTCAATGATAATCCTTTCAACTGTTGAGTTGAACATAATTGCCTGGCACGCATTAGTTCAGCGACAAAAATCTTTAGACACTCAAACACATACCTGGGAACTGGCCCTCTTTGCCTTGCAATCGTCCAATCCACCACTCGTTTTCGTTCTGCGTTCTTGTAACAATCTCAATAACGTCGCCAGTTCGGAAGCTTAGATCTCCCTCGGCTTGCGCAGCGTAGTCGTAGAGAGCCGTGACGGTCTCCACCCCGGGAGCTGTCAAGCGCATGGGCTTAGGCTTAGGCTTGGGAGGTGGGGGCTTCTTCTTGCCAGCAGCGAGGGCTGCTAGGCCTGCATTGGCTCCTGTTGGGGGTGTGTAAGGAGGAGGAGCCGCCGAGTCGTTTGCAGTCGAGGCTGGACGCTGCCAGCCACCAATCTTCGGGCTGGTGACTGTACTGCTTGAAGGCTTGGAGTCTTCGCCTCCTTGTGTGAGGAGTGCGGGCTGCTTAGGACCCTCGAGGGCAGGCTTTGCTCCGTACCGGACAGGTCGTGGGCGGCCAGTTGTTTTGAACCGACAGATGGACAAAGCCTCTGTTTGTTCTTGAATATCGCCACGCTTCTCGTGGAAAGCGTCCTCGATATCGAGTGTCAGATCGAAGTACCCAATATCGCAATTCTGCATCTTCTCGTGCAGAGTGTAGAAGATATTGAGCTGCATGTAGTAGAACGACTGAAACAGAGGCTGGATGAACTCGCGCTCGAGCTGGAACAGCTTTGGAAGCTCATCCTTGAGAAGGTCGTTGAAGTAGTTAAACTCCTGCGTAGCTAGCTCAACATCTCCTTCGGCCTTCCACATTGCCTTTTCATCCTTGGCAGTGCGTTCCTTCTTGTCCTGCAGCTTCTTGAGGGTGGTGCGATGTCGGTCATAGTCAAGTCGCTTATGTTCACGCTTCAAGGCGCTCTTGCGTATCACCTTGATGACGTCGAGCAACTCGTTGGCGGGACGGATAATCCTAGATTCTATCATTTCCAACTCTGGGGCCAACGTTTCTTGCAAGTCCTTGACAACGGCTTCGTATTCTTCGCAGGCACGGATGCCTTCAGGGTTTCCTTCAACCTTGATCGAGTCGGGGTCCGACATGCGACCTGAGATTGGCTTGTAGACTTCGGTCATGGCCTGACTGAACTCGATCTGGTGGGAGAGCATGCCATTGATGGATTCGAAGTACTTTTTGGATTCATCGTGGAGTTTCTTGGTTTCGGTTTCGAGTTCCTGGAAGCGTCGTTCGGCATCGATATAAACAGCATCTTTAGTATGCTCCCCGATGTTGAACTTTTGCTTGAATTGTTGCGGAGCCTGTGAGGGGGAAGAGGTGTCAGTATGTCTGCTTCTTCTCCTTCTTACTCGGCGTTGGTCGATAGTCCTGACGTGTCTCGGCTATCCAGTCGCGCGCAAGTATGCCATTTCGCGCGCGCCAGACGAGTTGGAACCCCGAGGACAAACAAATGAGGGGCAAGGCTTACCCGGGTGAGGCTCTTTTGGAAGCCTTTGAAGCTCATGATGAGAGCAAGGCAATGGTTGTTGTACTATGGATGTAGGACTAAGAGCGGAGCTGGTGGAAGAGGAGTCAAGATCACGAAAAACCTCAGTCGCGAGGCCGCCAAAGTTGGACAAGAAGGTAACTTATCCAGCACAATTAAAGACAATGACTTGAGTTGAGTCGTGGAACGGACGGTGACGTCCACTTGTGTGGCTGTGTTTTAGCTCCAAGGTCGTCCTTTTTTTTGCTGCCCAGCCTGTCCTGTAGCCTACGCCTTGTTGCCAAGCCTGTATTGTGGCTATTAGGTTGTTGAACAAATAATTAAAACACCTAAGCAAGCTCTGGGAGAGGGAAAGACGCCTGAAGCTTTAAGAATGTGGGTATGAATTAGGGGTTAGGTTCTATTAATTGGAAATTAGTTAACTATAAAGTGCCTATGTAAGTGTGTTCATATTGCCCATCTTTGACTGCAGACTGAAATCCGAGATGATTGTTGCAATGGAAGTTTCCATTTGACTGATGCCTTGAGGTTATGGAGGTTAGGCCACCCAAGCTAGGGGTATATTCTGCAAAGGTAATATTAATGTACGGTAGCCAGCCACAACTGCGTCATGGTAGGTTAGGTGGTCGGGTTGCGTCACTGAACGGCTTTCAGGGATCATTCTCACTCAGGCGCTTCACTCACTGCCGCCATGGACATCTACTACTCATCGCTTCGGAGAATGCGGACGGGCATCTTGTGCTCATAAAACCCGAGATATAAAGCACCGAGATTACAGTTCGAGGGAGGTACGTAAAATAAAGTCAATAATCGCTGCGTTTCCCATGCAAGTGAGGTTTCAAGCCCTGATGAGACTTTCTGAAGCTTAACATGTTTTCTGGTTACTGGGTATGCCCACAGGGCTCGATAAAACAATGCAAAGACATTAACAAACTCCATCTCTCAATTTGAGTATCTAATCAAGCAATTGCTCGCCACGACCGAATTGATGACATTTCCATCTCTTTCTCCTCACGGCGTGGTTTGCCGTCCGCCACAACCTAAGGGCCTAAAAAGAGCGCTCCCCGGCTTTTTAGGCCAATCACCGTGCCGGAATCATCGGAATCTTATCACCGAGTGCCCGAGCCGACCAAGCTAATGACAAATTCTCGACATGGAGCTCAACGTCTCCACTGGAATTCGCTTCTTCTCTTCTTCTCCCACTGGCTTCGCTTGACGTTTTTTTCTTCGTCCTTGCAACTGCTAGGAATCAAATTCCATCCATTATGTCTTCCAGAATCGCATCCTGCGCCCTGCGCTCGGCAGGCCGAGTCAGCTTGAGCACAGGCTCTCGCGCTACTGTGGCCCCTCTCAGAGGCATGGCTCGCGCAGCTGCTGTGGCGAGGCAAACATCACGAAGAGGATATGTTACCGAGACCAAGAGGGATAATGCCCAGGTCGAGACGGCTATCAAGCTCGATAAGACAGCTTTTTCAGACATCCCTCCCCCTGGCACTCCTTCCAACGCCAAGGTTAGCCCAATGGCTGGTATGTGCATAATCTCAGCTGTCGCAGTAAAGCGACATTTCTCGAGGTTGAGGCTAATTTTTTCCATCAAGAGGTCTTGAAGTCAGCAGCAGTCATGGAAGAGGGCCAGCGTCCTATTTACCTCGATATGCAGGCTACCACACCTGTCGATCCTCGAGTCCTCGATGCAATGATGCCCTTCTACGTCGGCGTTTATGGTAATCCTCATTCGCGGACACATGCCTACGGCTGGGAAAGCGAGAAGGCCGTGGAGGATGCGCGTGAGCACGTTGCCAAGCTTATCGGAGCTGATCCCAAGGAGATCATTTTTACCAGCGGTGCTACTGAGAGTAACAACATGAGCATCAAGGGTGTCGCCCGCTTCTTTGGCCGTTCCGGCAAGAAGAAGCACATTATCACAACGCAGACTGAGCACAAGTGTGTACTTGACAGCTGTCGTCACCTTCAGGATGAGGGTTTCGAGGTCACCTATCTGCCTGTTCAGAATGATGGACTCATCAAGATGGAAGATCTTGAGGCTGCTATCCGACCCGAGACTGCTCTTGTCAGTGTCATGACTGTCAACAACGAGATTGGTGTCATCCAGCCTATCGAACAGATCGGCAAGCTGTGCCGATCAAAGAAGATCTTCTTTCACACTGATGCTGCTCAGGCTGTGGGCAAGATCCCTCTCGACGTCAATGCCATGAACATTGACTTGATGTCGATTTCGTCACATAAGATTTACGGCCCCAAGGGTATTGGTGCCTGTTATGTTCGAAGACGTCCTCGAGTTAGATTGGATCCTCTCATCACCGGTGGTGGCCAGGAGAGAGGCCTTCGAAGCGGAACTCTTGCTCCGTCACTCATTGCTGGCTTTGGCGAGGCTTGTAGAATCGCCAAGGTGGAAATGCCTGTGAGTACTACCTACCCCGTTTCTTTTATCTGTTCCCCTGTTTTAAGTGATGAGTTGCTCTACACATGCATGGCTTTCTGAATGGCCCGTGACAAGGCCGGCCGTGTTGATCGAAGCTTCTGTCTGATTTACAATGATTCTTCATTCTTTGTTTTCGTCGATATATCCGTATGCAAGACACTGACCGATCATAGTATGACACAAACCGTATCAAGTACCTCTCAGACCGCCTGCTTAACGGCCTTTTGAGCATGGAGCACACAACACAGAATGGTGCCCATAATTCATTTTATCCCGGCTGCGTCAACGTCTCGTTTGCTTACGTCGAGGGAGAGTCGCTCCTGATGGCTTTGAAGGATATTGCCTTGTCTTCAGGCAGTGCTTGTACTTCTGCCTCACTGGAGCCCAGCTACGTCTTGCGTGCCCTTGGCAATAGTGACGAAAGCGCTCATAGCAGTATTCGATTTGGTATCGGTCGCTTCACCACTGAAGCCGAGATCGATTACGTCCTCAAGGCAGTTCAAGAGCGTGTTAGTTTCTTGCGCGAGTTGAGTCCCCTGTGGGAGCTCGTCCAGGAAGGTATCGACCTCGACACTATTCAGTGGAGCCAACATTAGGCTGTCCTGTAATGAAGATGACGACTATCATGCTTACTCCGACTTCTCTGACCAGTGTCAGGAGTGGGGTGTATATCAAAGACGTTAATGACGAAATGGCCGGCTGGAGCGAGGCGCAGCCGTGTCTGTATAGCATACTGTAATATCAGAGATACCTCTTTCTTTAAATTCTGGGGATGAAAATAAGGAGTCATTGGTTTAAGGAGCTTGCAATTATTAGGGTATCAGGTCCATAGGCGAACAAACAGGCGCCTCTTTTAAATGTCGCAAGGGTTAGGAATAGTCCTTACCTATTGGAAACGAATGATCCGAGTTAAGATCAAAGGCCATAGTCGCACAAAATGAGACACGACCATTCACTATGGTACAAATTCGACCACGTTCTATGTTCTGAAAATGGTGCCATGCCTGACGCAAGATTCGGTGCCTCTTCCACCTTTAGTTAGTGGTGTAACCATCCATGTTTAGCTGTCATAAATGTCTCACGCATCCTACGAGGATCACATGCATTGAAAACCTTTGGAAATTGTCGATGGGATTTGCCTCCAATCTCGATCTTCCCGTCAGGTGTCCTGCAATGTTGATCCGATACCATTACGTTGCTCATCCACTTTAACAATGCCCAAGCATACCTTAGTATCCAAGAATTATTCTGCAGTCAGTTGGTTATACATGGTGTAATGAAGAGACTCTCGACCAGGGACTTCTATTTTGTATACGTTCTATCAAGCTTTCGAAATATGACCTTTTCTCGGTAGCTTGTAAGTAGAGAGATTGGTGAGATTAATACTTCCTCCTGTCGACTTTGGTTTATCAATAAAAGCTGCATGGTACTAGATACAATATTTTAATGGAAACCCGGGCTCTAACACGAACGCGGCTTCCGGCGCTTGTTTCGTGGCACTGGTACATACAGGTCGTTTGTTTGGTATGAGTGACGTTGACGTCATCCACAATTGCCCACCTTCTCGCGTCACTGAGGGTGCTGGAGATTATGACATCACTTACATGCATCGCGACTACCTGGGAGCTGCCTTGTAAGTGAAGCCTTCCTTCCTGTCGTGATGGACTTCCATACGATCATTATAAAGCCTCCTTACTTCCCCCTCCACTGCCCATCTTCATTCTTCCATCAACAATCATCCTCGTACTAGAACACCAAAGCACCATCAACATTCTCCAACCTACACACAAACCAACAACACAAAACACCATCAAAATGTCTGACCAGCCCCAACCTTCCACTCTCAAGTCCGTCGTCGACTCCACCACTGGTGCTGTACAGAACGCTATTGGCAGCCTGACTGGCAACACAAGTGACCAGGCTGCTGGCGACCTCAAGAAGCAGAAGGCCGAGGCCGAGCACGATGCTTCTCACGCTACCGCTAAGCTCCCCGGTGCCACCATCTCTGGCTCTGGTGCTGCTGCCAAGGACGACCCCAACCGCACTGAGGGTTCTTGGAACCAGACTGCTGGATCCGCCAAGGAGACCATTGGAGGCCTTATCGGCAACGAGGTAAGTCAATGATGACTATTTTACGTCTGATCATTGCTAACATTCACCAGTCCTTGAAGCAGCAAGGCCGCGAGCAGAACCTCGAGGGACGTAACCAAGAGGCCAAGGGTCAGCTCAGCGACCTTGGATCTGGTATCGGCGACCGTGTTCAGGGTGCTGTCGGAGGCGCCGTCTCCAACCTCACCGGTGACAAGGAGAAGGAGGCTCACTACGACGAGCTTCGTGCCGAGGGCAAGACCCGCCAGCGTGGTGTCGAGCACGATGTCCAGAAGCAGGCTGAGGCTGAGCGCCGTGGTTAAAGCATGACATGCCGCTGCGATGAACATCAGGCTAGGACAAACATGAGAGACGATGAAACATGATACCCATAGTTGACCTGGAAGGATTTAGGAGATCCTATTGATAATAGTCCTAATAAACACTATAAATACTTACCTGTCTGTCCCACCACTGCTGGTTTTTCTGACATGAAGTCCATTGCAAGAAAGTACAGTATAGAATTGATTCCATCAATATGAGCTGGAGTGACATTCTCCTACAGAAGAGGGATCGTGTCCATACCGAGATATCTGGACACCGAACGAAGCATACTTTCCAGTGTGAAATTCGTAGAAGTGTGACGTTCGCCCAACTTTCTCAGAACGTTGCTTCTGTTGAGTGAATGACATTGCCGTCGTGGTCCGGAAGTAATCGTACATGTTTGGTACACACAACTTCTAAGCTACTTGACACACATCAGCCTAGGCCTGACTAGATCTTAATACAAAACACGCTGGTAACGACTCTTGCGAGCCATGGGAGGTCGCATCGTATAACGGCTCAGGGGAAGGAAGCTCATCCACTATCGTATACTTTTGGATTGTCAAACTTCTTATGTCGCCTCTTGATACCGTTGATATACTACATTTTGTTTACACGTCAGGGACACCCAAACATGTGTATATTTGTCGTAGCTTTCCGAACTCAAGAAGATAACAACTGCTGGAGGCTTCAACAGCAACACAACACCACACCACAGACGCACTCGTTACGCCTGGAGATGTCCTTACGGAATGCGATCATTCGCAGCTGGGAGAAGTGATGGTTTGTCTCTAGGTACCTTTCGTCATGTTGACATTTCGTCATGACGGCTGCTCCCTTCTCCGACTTTCCATTACTGGCCTCTCTCCAGCTTAGGCATCTACTCAAAGGCAACTCAACAACAGCGGAAATCTTCCAACTCCAGGTCGTAAGAAAGCATGGGTACACAACTAAAATTCTGTATTTGACATCATGGAGAGAATGGGCGAGGCTGTGGAGCCTCTCTATGAAGTCAAGCCTGAGTATCTGCTCCTAGAATTCAATACTTCAACTCCGCCAGATGACAGCAAGGGACTTTGTGTCAGCCTCGGAACGCGGCATAGTCGCACTCATAGTGCCCCGAATGCCATTATATCTGAATTTCGCAGTTGCCTCAATGAACAGGGTGGTTCTCTGTTTCGTCTGCTCAAACTTGGATCATCGAGAACCTTGCCATGTCTACCACGGGCAATGTCATGTTTCCTCAGCAATTTATTCACGTCTATATAGGAAAGAACGCTCCCCTCCATTCACTAATTCCTTCTTCGAGGCTGAATGTACGTTCTAATTTAACTTACAAGGTCACTCACTGTTCAGGTGCCCAGGGGCAGTAAGGAAACATGACCTCTAAGAACTACCTACATTATAAAGAATGATTAGTGTAGAAGAGGTGCATGACTTCATTCGGGACAGTTGCTCCAGATAGATACCTACGTAGTGTATCATCATCCAACAGATTAAACAATTCTAGAACAAATAAGTTTATAGTCCGCGAGATGTGTGGAAAGCAAGTGGTAATTAATTATATTGAAGCATAGACTATACGACTATCTATCTATACATCTTTGGTAGAATAGGCCTACCACATCTCACCTGAACTACGCAACGTTAGTCCTGGTCTTCTGTTGCTAAACTGCAAGGCGACTCGTAGCATAATACTCAATAGTAGGGACGTAGATTCCATAGACACGCTGATGCTGATAACAGCTCCCAATCCTAACAGTGTCCAGATGATCTTCAAGTTCTTCCCATAGGAGTCGATAGCACTACGAGAGCAAATTCAGTAGAATTTTCTTCCATCACACACATTAACATAGTGTCACGAATTAGTAGCCTCCAAGTGTTCGCCAAAGCTTTGAACAGAAACAATGCTGGAGAACATCCAATATCAAAAATCATGTCACATGAGGAGAATTTGTTTTAAATAGATAATATTTCATTAATATTCATTAAAGAGATGCTGCTATACATATCCATTAACAGTCATTAATTCCATTTCCCTCCATTTACAGGCCACGGTGGTGTTCCTGGTTAACGCTGCTGTGTCGGCGGCTATGGTCCGACTCAGGGTTGTCGTGAGCAATCTCAGTAGGAACATGCTTCTGCATGATTGAAGGGGGGACTTGAGTAGCGTCGGTAGGGTCACGGCCGGCAAAGTTGGGTTCGCTGTAAAAGTACCGATGGTGAGAAACAGATAACGTCGAGGTTGTCGAGGGAGACTTACGAAGTCTCAAAGGTCTTCTCCTTTCCGAGGGTCTTGCTGCCGTCAAGGTTGGAATCGACGCGAGGGTCGGCCTTGTTCAGCATGTCTGACTTGTGAGGACCAGCAGTCTTGGGGGCAGGTCCGGGGTTGGTGCTGTCATAAGCGGTGTTGCCGCCCATGTGAGAACCAGAGTGAGCACCGCTCAAGCCAGTGCTGTGGGTGCCGGTGTGAGCACCAGTGTGAGTGCCGGTAGGACCGTGAGCACCGGTACCATGGCTAGAGAAGCCAGAAGTACCAGTGGTGGTCTGGTCGTAGGTGCTGCCACCAAGACCTGCAGAACGGCGAGAGCTGTCGAGGTCGGAGTCAACACGGGGGTCAGCAGCGTTGGCAGCACGGCTGCTGTGGGGGCCGACACTGCCCTCAGGCAGGCCAGAAGAGTGGCCGGTAGAGCCGAATCCGGAAGAGTGACCGGGCATGTTCTCGGTGTGGCGGCCAGTGCCGGTCATACCAGTGCCAGTCATGCCAGTTCCGGTCATACCGGTGTTGCCAGTCATGCCAGTGGTACGTCCGGGCATGTTCTCGGAGTGAGATCCCAGGCCGCCAGCGGTGTGGCCAGCTCCGGTGCGTCGGGTGCTGTCCAAGTCGGAGTCGACACGGGGGTCAGCAGCGTTGGCAGCACGGCTGCTGTGAGGGCCGACACTGCCCTCGGGAAGACCAGAAGAGCGGCCCATACCACCGGTGGTGGAGTGGCCAGGCATGTTCTCGGAGTGAGATCCAAATCCACCGGTGGTGTGGCCGGTGGTGTGGCCGGTAGTGTGGCCAGCAGTACCGGTAGTAGAGCCTAGGCCGCCAGTGGTGTGGCCAGCTCCGGTGTGTCGGGAGCTGTCCAGGTCAGAGTCGACGCGGGGGTCGGCGGCATTGGCAGCACGGCTGCTGTGGGGACCAGTAGTTCCCTCGGGAAGACCAGAAGAGTGGGTGTTGTGAGTGTTGTGGGTGCCGGTGGTGGTAGAGTCGTGCTTCTTGTCCTTGTCGGAGTGGATAGCGTCCTTAACCTTGTTGATGAGACCAGACATGATGATTGTTGTTCGTGGTGTAGTTGTTTAAAAGTGTTTAGGTATTTGGTAGATGAGTTGAGGTGATTGAGCTGAAGTTTAGATGCTTTGGGTATCTTGAGAGTTGTTGTTGTTTATGATGAGGAGGAAAAGATAGTTATGAGGAGGGATGTCCTGATTCTTATATAGTTGGGAACTGGCATCCTGGCAGCTTGCATCTCGATGGCTTCATCAGCAACAAGTTACAAACTGGGCAGAGAACCTGACACACAAAGCCAAAGCACAAACTCTTGCGATTCTCACCTTCCTAGCAACCTCAGTTTGCGTCATAGCATTTACCCCGATCGTTGGAGAACTCCATACTCTCTGGCTTCAAGCTTCTGAGCATGGACTGCGATTGGTGGCGGAAGATGGCATATCAGCCAGGGACAATCTAGCGTCATGCCACGCGAGAAATGACGTTGACGACTTGTAGGGCAGAAAGTATCAAAGTAGACGAGGAGCAGGCACTGGCAGACTGGGAAGGGGAATTCTTGCTGTTCCAATAACGCCAAGATGCTGTTGTGGAGCAGGAGACGGGAATTGTAAGAGAGATGACGAGGAGGCTCCGTGGCTGAAAGAGAGATCAACAGGTTGGAGTGTGCATGCTGTAAGTTAGCGGAGTCAAAGTTGTGGCGAGTGACGGACCGTTGGTTATTGTGGCAAACGTGGCGTCAGCTACCCCGAAAGTGGACCAAAAAATGCAAGATTCAGAGCCTCTTTAGCGCCGATTATAGTGAGACCTGAGCCCCCAAGGTCCATGTTTTCTGTCATTACAGGGCTATCCCCCGCTAATTTCTGTTTTTGAAACCAAGCTACCCCGCGGTTGAAGAGACCAGACTACAAAGTTGGCAGCGGCGTGTCGTGTCCTAGGTCCACCAGCCACTTGAGAATAAACCAAGGCAGGTGGCCAGATAGGCGCAGCACAGTGGAAATGACGCCAGGATAGTGGCCGTTTTTCCGAACCTCATCTAAACCTGATGGAGAACCAAGACAGTACCTAGCAGCTTATGACAGCATGCCTCATTACATCCGGCGGGCCAAGACCTGTTGAGACGGTTCTAGATTCTTGTAGTACGGGATAAAAGCAGGGTTACAAGGTATTACAGAGGGGGAAAAACAGAGGCTCGGGCGGAAAATATCGTACTGCCCCCTGTAAAAGATGCGCAAGCTTAGTAGCTTAGTACTAAGGCACTGACTGGCTTCCGTTCCTGTTTGCCAGGTGCTCCAGCTAATTACCTGCCTCCCAACAGTAACGCGTAAGACTGCCCCTGCGCCGGCAAACGGAACAAAGATTGCTTTGGTCGTAGATCTCGATGATCATGGAAACAAGACGGAAAGTCTTTGTTGGAGTGGAGGCTGATCAGACCGAATCAGGCCAGGTTCGAGAAAGCTCGTGATCAAAATGTCAGGCATGTTAGTTTGTACCTACGAATGTACTCTATTTTGCTTCATCATTAGCACGACATGCAATTCCTGTTTATCAGGTTCTAGCGAATAGTTAGTATGAAAAGATGGGCATTTGAAAAGACCGGATCAGATTTCGGTTCCATTTGTCTGCTAATTGCAGATCATGACACTGAGCCCCGTTGTTTCATGTTTGAAATATGCTTTGAATTCGTAGATATGACGTCGCAAAGATAACAAAGCAAGATGAGACGAGACATGACATGACATGACAAGACAAGGCAAGACAGCATTGCAAGACACGAAGCATAGAACACGGAAGTACCCACGTTGATCGATTGGCGAGATAAATATAGTATCCAGTGAGTAAGAATAATAGGTACATTACATTGCATCGATTAATTAATGAGGCAAAAGGCTAACAAGTCATATCCATTATTCGTAACAATCCAACCAACCCTTGGCACAGTATCCGCATATCCTAATCCGCGTTATACAACGCCAAGTTCCAATTGAAGAAAGAAAAGAGACATCAAAAACAAGGAAATCATCCATCATATTATGCATTAGTTCCCACACAGGCACGGTAACTCGGAATGTTTCACGCAATCCAATCAGCGCCAAGACCAACAGTCAGTTGGTCAACTCAGATCACCGCCTAGCTCTTTTAGAAAAGTCTTCAGCAGACACGGAAAGCTTCAGGCTAATTATTGCTGCAGACATGCATGAGTTTAGACTCAAACTCTGCTGCGGAACCAAGGGCCTCGGCGACGGTTGTGGTGGGCGTCCTCGGCTCTTCGTGCAGTACGCTCTCTCTTCCTGACCCAGAAGAAGCCGACGAGAGCAGATACGAGCCACAGGAGAGCTGAAAGGAAGCTAAAGGCGATGACAGCCTTGGTCTTTCCACACTGGTCTCCATGCACCGGGTGGACGTTGTCCCAGTCAAATACACGACCGCAAGAGGTGCCGACAAGCTGTTGGATGCCGTTAGTGCATGTTCCCACTGCCGAGAGTACTGTGTGTGACTTACATCGACGAGAAGACCAAATACAATCCACCAGTTGATGGACATGAAAATGTCCAGAGGCCAGTGGACAAAAGTGCTCGAGAACGGGATCAGAAGAAGTAGAGAGAAGAGTATGCCCAGCGCGGCAACTACTTCGGTGTAGATGAAACGTCCGAGTTGCCATGAGCTTGCGCCACGAGCATTGTGAAGGTATTCGCCGTTGACACCAGCAACGATGGCTGCAAAGACAAGCTCTGCCGCCCGCAGGACCAAGCTGACAACACGATCGAGAGCCATGGCTAGCGATGCAGCTTATGATTTGCTGTGATGGAGTAGAGTTACGGTGTGCTTCTTTTGGCTGAGGTTTCTGAAGATACTATGTTGTTGTTTTTCACTTCAATTTCCAGGGACTACGCTGGTTATTTATCTGAGCAACTCTTCAATACAACTCGTACCTCTCCTCTCCCGGCCACATGATAATGAATGACGACCTCCCTCAACAAACTCCTAAATTGAAGCCGGTTCGAGACAGTGTCTTGGCTCTGAAGCTCTGACACGTCTGCCGTGGCTCATGCCAGGTCATCAGTGCAATAAATTGCCAGATGAGGTCATGCGGACCAGGCCTGGGTGAGAGGTGTGGTGAGTAGAAACAACTACCATTCGGCAGATTCACAATGCATTGCCGTCCGTCCTAGACAACAACCCTTTGTCTCTGGGCTGAAACACAAATTATGTCGCAAGCCAAGAACCATGGTTCAAACGACTGGACAATTCATGCCTCTTTTTGTTTTCTCCTCCTTGCTGTCCAGATAATCATGCTTGCCGATGCCGTGATACCGATGCCGATGCCACGCGCTTTTGCCAAGTAGGCTACCCTTGAGCCTCTTACATCGTCCAAGGCGCTTGATTTACAGCACATATCTTGGAAAAAACCAGAACTTTGACGTATTCTAATTTACTAGAATCATTCCAACGTCCTAGGCTGACGAAATGATCATGGTTATCAGAAAGTTTGCAGTCGATCGGTTAATAAAGCTGCCAGCGCATAGTCTTTCACACTGCCATCAGCTATATTGTGAATGATGTAACAGTCTGCTGAGTTGACAGAAAGCCTGCTTCTTCTTGCATACCTGAATCGTTTCTATTTTCATGATGATGGTACAAGAGATGGAAGGTTTCTTTTTCCTGTCTGATTGGATGTTGTTGTCACAGCCTTGAGTGTGAGCGCAACTCTTGGATATGACACTGACTGAATGCGCGAAACATTTACTACGTATTTGGAGGCCTCTATTAGGAGATCAGATCAATGAGTTTCCATATGAAAACATCGCTGTGTCTCAGTGGTACAGATTGCCTGACCAGTTGTGTATTAGCTGCTTCGCTATCCGCATTGCTATAATGGCAGTGAATATACTCAGGTTTCACACTATACATCGTAGAAACGCCAACCTTAAGACTATGAAAACACAATTTCAGAAATTAAATATTTTTTAACTTTATTTCTATTACTCACATCCTTCACCATAGTAAATAGTATGGACAAAGTCTATGCTATAAGCATATGCATACAACGCTTATTAATCACCTGAACAAATCCTACCCTAAACACTCCAGACTGAAGATTGCAGCCTTACAAGGTATCACGCCTCGCCTCACTCAGTCGACATCTCTGACAATTCGCAACGGCCAACTCACAACCTCCACCATGCCCTCGTAATAATGTCTTCACCCATCCCGCAGGCTCTTTGGAGCGCCCAAATTCCGCTGCATATCACACATCCTGCCTCACCGACAACGCCTTTCATCACTAGTATTCCACGCTTCAGCTACCTGGCTCTTCTCATACCCAGACTATCGACTTTTTTCAACTCTCCTTGCTCGAGCTTTCACTTTGAAGATGTTCAACTAAGGAACCTGGCAGTGGGTTTGCTGGTTGACCTGTATCAACCCGGTCTGCCATGGAGATTGACTGTGAATGATGGAGTGGGCTGGGACATCGCGGATACGTTTCTCAACTGTGTAAAAGAAGTAAGTAGAGGCCTGTCGAAATTTTCCGAATAGGGGTGTGGGTTTCAGTTTATATTGACGACCTGATGGACTTGATATATACGTCGCACAAGAGGCTAACTCACCCAGGCGGACTTCATTCGAAATGGCAACGCAAACCAAATCATGAAGATGTCGAAAGAAAACACCACTCAGCTATGGAACGCAGTCATAGACAATGATCACAGTTCCTTCAACCGTATCAACAGTCGTCTTCTCAACGCGCCTACAGCACTTAAACACGTCCCTATCCGCATTTATGTACCCACCAGCGGACCAGACTCATCAGCAACACATCCAGAGCACGCCACATTCAAAGTCATCCAATCTCTCATGGCCGCGACAGGCCCCGACAGGCGCCCCAAGCTTCTAGGGCAAGCGCTAAAGGAGGTACTGCCGGGTTTGTTCCCAAGCAGTCGCGATCCCATCCTCGCAAAGGTGGTGATGCACGGCGCCGGCGTGCCGTTTAATGCACCTATGGAAGAACTGATGCGTGAAGCTGCGTACCCTGACGGCTGGCTATGCATAGTCGTTATTGTTTTGTGATCAAACCGGGCTCGTTATATGGCAGGGCGTGTATGGCGTTTGGACGGAGTTTTGTCACTTGATCAACGACGTATAGACTACTGGTGATGCGGAATCGTTTTTGCCGCATTATACCATAAATTTGAAGCCACTTGGCGATGAGAATCTTATCATTTATTGGCTCGGCAATGTTCGAGAATAAAGTACATGCTCTATGCTACGTAAATGTGATCTTTTTGCCCATGAGACTCTTGTATGCGTCGTCGACGGCCTTTCTCTTCCGCTGTTTCACTTCTTCGTCCTCTTGTATTTCCTCCTCCTCATCGACATCTTCGGGACCTGGCACTTGGGGCGCCCATGCCCGGATCTGCCCGTCCATATGAGAACTGTACACAGCCCCGATAGAGTTCCCACCCCCCATAACAGGTCCAGTAGAACGTCCCGACCCGCCGGATGAACGCCAGGCTATGCCCGTTATTCTATTTCGCCCCATCTCACTACCTCGTGGCCCTACTGGGTTTGTCACGCCCGGGCTTCGTAGCCGTTTTACAACATTGCCATCATGAAGATCAAGGATGAGAATCTCCTGATCATTTGGCCAAAACAGAAAGTTGTTCCCTGTCGAGAGATGGTACGGAGTTACCAAGATACTTGCTGTCTTTGCGTGTTGGTTCTGAATCAAGGAGCCAAAGCTTGCAAGAGTGTTGGCACCTGTAGCGGCATCCCATACGCGAATGCGGCGGTCAAGGCCCGCTGATATAATGTACTTTCCATCATCTGTCCACTGTAGACCATTTACTGCGTCGTCATGCGCCTGGGCAGAGGCACGAAAGTGAGGGATCTGACACGAGTCTACGCCCGCCGCACTCAGATGCTGCATCTTATGAACAATGCCCAACGAATCCTCTTGGTCCAACAATGCGACGACGCCACCAGCACGTCGGATGTCCCATATTCGAGCTTTCCCATCTGCATGTCCACTCACAAGGATGTGCTCATGGCGTGGACTCCATGCTGTTGACAGTACAGGACCGCCGTGGGCTACAAGAGCCTGTATCGCAGACCCAGACTTCAAGTCTACCAATCGGACTGCCGAGTTCTGCGTGGCGCATGCGACAATCAGATGGTCTGCGATGGGACTTGTTGAGTGTGAGTATATTGTTGCATTAAGGTCGAATGATGCCGATAGAGTGCAGCGCTGCGTGGCCCATAGCTTCAGCTTCTTGTCATAGGAACTCGAGAGGAAAGCATCCGGATCGAAAGGGTAGAATGCGACATGGGTGATGCCATGACTATGCCCTGGAGAATTCCCTTCCCTTGTAGACCTCGCTATACTGCTCACAGGGCGAAAAGTGTGCACCTTGTGAGGATTTCCACTAGCTTCGAGATCCCATACCTTGATGCCTCCCTCGGCACCACCCGATAGAAGAATCCGACCGTCGAATTTCTCTACAGCGATGCTGTTGACGCCCGCTCCGTGAGCTTTGATGTTGTGAGCGCGTTCATCTACGCCTGCGGGATCACGCTTTGCTGTTCTCTCGCCATTAAAGCGATGCTGAGGCGCTGGCGCAAACGAACGAAGTAGTTCAGAAGTTATGGAGCGGCTGAAGTCTTGAGGGACAAAATCGCCCACTTCACGAGCGAGGAGATTGGACTGCATTCATTTGGGTTGTACAAGAAAGAAATATGTAGTTTAGTAGTTAGATGGTTACTTAGTACTCAGCTAGCACCCAAAGTTAGTATAGTCTTAATGACTGCCTGTTGGAGGTTGACTTGACGATGCGAGCTGATGATGTCAGCTGGAAGGAGGGTCCCATTTCTCAAGGGACGGACCACTTACTTTACTACTCACTGATGACTCCACAATTGACAACCTAAACTCTGCTTCTTCAAAAGCCTTAACTCAACAACGTCAATAAAATTAAAACCATAATTGGTCATCTACGTCTTCCTATCAGATGTTTTGTCCTTGCGATTTGTACTGGAACTATATACTCGCAGCAGGATTGTCACACAAACAATGCGCATCCGTGGACATAATGAGTACTTGAAAACCGCAATCTTTTCTTCATCTTAAAACAAACACTGGCCCGCGAAACAGCCTGGCATTGCATTACCTTCACTATGGATATCTCCAAGAACCGCACGCGGATAGCACCGGTATATGAAAGAGAACTATCCTCCGAAAGAGGTAGCACAACCGCCGAAGGATATCTCAGCAGAGGAACGAAACGCAGACATGCAACCGTATTCGACGCTGTAGCAGGTAATCTCTGTGGTCCTATGCCTATAGAATGAAGCTCACATAAAGCAGGTAAAGTTTCATACGATCAAGGCCCCAGCCCGGAGGCAGAGGAAGCTCAGTACACACCTCGCCACCCAAAATCTATCAGATACTCCACAAAGGACGTCCCTTTAGCCCCCGATGAGGTTCTCTTCAGACGAAAAGACGCACCCGAGCGTTACCTAGAACATGACATATACTACTCTCATGAGCGCGATCTTCCCCACGGTGGCCAGGGTGTTCTACCAGAGAGTGATCTTCTGAAAGCTATCCATGCATATGCCAGCTCATTCTACAGCGCAAGAAGCCGCGGGCGTCAGGTCACAGATGACAGGAACGTTACTGACCGAAGTATGGATGAAACGGCCCTTTTAGCGTTTGGTATCCTGCTTGAGGAGGCTGGGAAAGAGGTCCTCGGGCGGCGAGGTGACCTTGTCTTTACCGAGGGCGCAGACGACGCTCCTGGCGATGGATACGAGCCAACCCGTGATACCACCGAATTTGTTGGACACCATGACATCTCTCTGCGAGGAGGACGACCGAAACGGAGAAAAGTTGCCGATAATGATATGGAGTGATACAGGTCGTTACTTCGGTTGGATGGCCTTTCCAACTTCCGTCATCTTGACTACGGACCTCTCCAAACTCTTTTAATGGAAGGTGGTTGAACTCCAAAAAAACCCTGCTTGGCGGTTGAAACAGCCGGCTACGACCGATAATATGGCATATATCATTGGGCTTTATAAGTCAGAGCTTGAGGTTTGGCTCATTTTGAAACACTATGATGTGAGGGCGAAGCCTTGTAAAAGCACTGACTCGAATTGGTCTTGCTTAGTGGTGGAATATCATCCGCTGGCATTGATTTGCCTACTGTTAATCCAAGGTACGAAACATGTGACCAGATCCGCGGTGTGGCTTCTGAAGGTTGTTTCCCAGGGTGTACCTACCTGCCTGCTCTGTGCAACTTATTAGCCCCCCCGGGCCTATATCAAGACAGTGGCGTTGCAGACGGCTTGGTTACACAAATAAGAACGTCAGCAGTCCCTTTTCGGCAGCAGATTATCAAAGTCGGATCGCTTGTCGCGCCGGATTACCGTACGGTGCCACTGCAGAGACTTCGGCAAAGAGTTTTGAGGACTTATATGGAATATCAACCAAGTGATACAGGGTACCTTTGTTTACATGCTCACTCTGGGAAGGGATTGGTTAACTACCGAAATGCTAAATAATATCATACGAATCGATTCCGTGTGTTAAATGTCCCACTTTCGGAATGGACTACAAAAAAACCCTGAGATTGACAATTCTGCCTACCCTGGCGCCTGGTTCTTACGAAGAAGGATCATGACCGTGACATCCCAGCCCGACTGAGCGTGGGTGGCCAGGTTGGACCCGACGTTTGGGTAACGCAAACATACCTTCAGGGTTCCTGACTTGCTGCTTATTCTCAGAAGCTGCCTCTTTGATGAAAGATCCTCAGGATCTTACAAGCTATCGGTCCATTCTCAGGGCATCCAGTTCAGCCTGAAGCCGGAAGAAACAGCTTGGCATCCATCATGATGGGGAAATCGGAGTCTCGTTTCACAAATGGAAGTCGGTCAATCTCCATCAGGGCATGTTGTCGATCGGTCCGTGAAAATTTAATCTTCTTCAGCCAAGTATCCTTGTCCTCGGGTCTGATGTACGCACCACATAACTACCCCAAGTCTTTTCATCTCATCACATCCTTTGCCATCATTTCCTTAAGCCCAGGAACATCGACATAGGTGTGGCGAAGCATACAAAGTTTGGACAACTGTTTGTGACGTATAATGTACTTTGACTCACATCCAAAGACCGTTACCTCTGGCTGTCTAAGCACAGGCATTCACTACAAGACCAAGAAACTAAGAAACAGGCCACTTTGAGGTATTGAACCTTGTCTCATCTACGGAAGAAGTAATGAATGTGCTTTTCATTCAATGCCAAACGGTATATGGAACCAATGTACCAATCACGTAATATCGTGTCTACACCTCGGCAGGCTCAGCTTTTGAATCTCACGGCACGGACCTCTCCTCAATTACAATGGCGTAGGATCGACCTCTGAGCATATTGTGCGTATTAGTACCGCAAGGCTGTCGAGTTCGCAGGCACATCTCTGAGGTTTTGCGTGAGGCTGCAACGAAACCAGCCCTTGCTCTTTTAGAGCCAACGTTGACTCATGAACAGAAGTTGCCCCGTATCCAAAAAGCCGTTACAGAGCCTTTTGCACCTTTGTACATGCATACACATCACATCACATTGCCTCCAGCAATTGATTGACACAATACTTGCCCGTTCTAGGCATAGGATGCAGCGTTCAGCCTCAATCCTACTGTATCAGCGATGAAAACAACAATCCTTTATACTGGAGCAGTCTTACTATTGCGCTCTGGCTTCAAGAACGGAGCATGTTATATGTATACAATACATAATTGGGCATCACATCATCACGGTTGTAGTAGTACTCCAGCAATTTCGGTTCATGGTACTAAAAAGATCAGCAAACTGGAGCCGTGGATTCAGAAATGGGGAAACGTCCGCTTTGAACGCGTCGCGCGACTCAACCCCAAGATCCTGGACCATGCTATGAACAAAACTCAAGAAACCATGACAACGTTCGGACACATTGGCAAAGCGTCATCATGTCGTGAGTTTGTCGTATGCTGGTAACGAGACTAATGAACAAAGGTAGCAAACAAAGTCAGCCAAGCAAGATGGTGCACTACACAACCATCATGGGATCGGTTTCTTCAACTGCATTGCATTGCATTGCATTATACTCGATTAGCTGCCGATTAAGCTGGAGAAACTCAGACTTTGTCGGCCACGTACTCGTTGCATTCGGGACTTTGATTTATTATCTCTTTGCCGCAGTAGAGCTTCCGCTCAGGCCGAGTGAGGTGAAATGATATCAACAAATCATATCATATCATGGCGTGGCGTTTCTAATGTAATATCGGTTGCACGTGTTGGACATAGTTTCCAGGTCATGTGGTTGTGTTGATCAATCAGACAACTAGACAAGCACAAACTTTGTATCGCAATCCCCGCTCGCAATGGTATTCGGTGACTTGTGCCAATAACATTTCATTGTTCCCCGCATCGGTGTGCAAATTGTCTCTCGTGACTCGAGTGGCACAGTCATGATGACAATAGCAACAGATGCTTGTTGTCAACCGTGGGGTTTCGTAATTGATACGATCAAGATCTGAATTCAAGTCTAAACCTGATGAGTCTCATCAGTATCAGTGTCAGTTAGCCCGGCTTCTCTCGTACGTATGGCTTCGGGTACCTGGGCTGATATTGTGCCGAGAGCACACGCACCTGTATGCTAACAGCAAGGTTTGTCTTATTGGAACTGAGACATGGTACTGTTAGTGCTGTCGCGTTGAATTTCAGGTTGCGGACAGAGGACATGACTCTGTCAATCAGATCAATCAGAGGCAGGGAATTTCCATACGTGCCATTCGGTTTAAGACGGCGATCTGACAGCACGGTACGGTAGTCGCCCCTTGAATTTAGCCTGAGGGGTCATCATATATCCATAATTCAACCACAACGGTAAGCGTGATGCCTGTCTTGCTGTCTTGGCTGATGCATATCTCTCTATACGTGGTAACTTTATTGTCAAGTTTGACAATCCATCGAATCCACAATCCATCTCAGAGATTGGGGCTTCGGTCTGAGCAGGGTTATGTCTCTTGTGGACGAGTTTCAGGATCCATGGAGTGTTGTAGATATCGCACCTATCTACAGAGAATACCCTATACCTCCCTGATGGTCTGCTAGGTGTCTTATCAAGCTGGCGAATTCTATCACTTTTATCATCTAATATGCGATGGAACAAAATTAGAGAATGGAGTAGACCGACTTTTGCATGGTGTATGAATAAGTATAGATCGGGACAGATCTTATATCATTCGAACCCGATTTCGATACCATATTGAAGCAGAGAGTTAGAGGACAAGAAAAGTTATAGATGGCTCTTATCTTCTAGAACGACGTCCTAAGCACACATGGGTGCCATGCATGAGACAATATTTGCAACGGTTGGGTGTTCTCGCGTACTTGATAGAATGCGCATAGGTGGCTACCCCGATTCGAATATGTTTGTTTACTCGCTTAAAAGAGAGACCAGCTGTGGTTTGCTGCAATGTGTCATGCCCATCCCGGCGCTCGAGCAAGGAAAGACTATGACATGCTGAAGCGATGACTTACTGTCATCAACAGCATGGACGTGGTACCTCCAATGTCTCAGCTCCCAGACCAGTATTGATTCATGCAGATATGTACAAAACGCCGCAGTGCATTGCGCATTGAGTATATCAGCAAGTTGTCAGTAAAAGTAGGTGTCTATATCCAGCCAGCAGCTTGGCGATTTGTTACCGACTGTTGAAGTAAACTTCTTTTTTTTGGTCTTTTCTCAAACATTGTCGGCATGCGTTGGTACACGATATAGAAGTCGACCGTAAATCGCTTTTATTCATTCACCTCGACGGGGTTCCGGTGTGCCGCTTAGTCACGACGATGATTTGACTCATTCAGCTAATAACGGACATACAATGGGTAATGTGATAAGTTTCTGACCAAAGATCGTACCGTACCATACAGTAGCGTACGGAACTCAAAGAAACCGATTCCGGGTTCGCACCGGCCCGCAGGCGGCTCCCTTCTGTTGGGTCTTGAGGATCCTTTTGCTAGACAATCAAGACTCTCACTTGTCCTTGTGTACATCTCTAGCCAGAACTGGAACTGACTCGTTGCTGTGGTTTTGCTTTTCCCTGCAGTTGTTTCCCTCCCCCCCTTGCTTCTGCTGCAATGCCTGCGAGTCGGGCTCGACTCTGAGAGGTCAATTTGACCCAGTTCCACGTCGTCGGTGCCCCTCGTGTTTCTGTCGGTGTGTGGCTTGCTTATTCCAGCTACTGTTATTGTACATTGCATTGCAGTACAGCATTGCACTGTAATGAATGTACAGCACAAGCCACCCAAGTGGAAATCATGCCTAACATTCAATATTTTTTTCTGGTCAGAGTTCCCCCCCCTGCTTCGCGTACGCATGACGTCGCATTCAACGACGCCAACCTCCCAGACTTCATTTTAGCGGCGTCCCAGAGATCTGGAAAGCTCAAAAGAGAGGCGCTCACCGTTCTCAGCCAGGGTCTAATACCGGACTTCCCGTCAAGGGCTTGAACAAAGTAAATGAACAGCAGCAGATTGATGACATGTCTCTACGAATCTCACACCTTGGTGGACTGTTGTTCTGAGTGTTCGCACGCCTCTGACGTGACGATGTCCCGGCTCATGGGCTGTGATCCCAGGATGCGAGACGCGCTAGAAGGATGATCCAGGCCAGAAAGAATCATCTCGACCAATGATTTTAACAGGACCCGATGTGTTATTCTCTGAGAATACGGGCTATCTCACGACAGCATCTGGGCACTAGGCGGATGAGATACCAAAGTTATGTGAGGAGCCGGCGTGACATTTCGAGAATATTAATAATGCCAGGGCAGATATGGTACGGGCATCATTATGTTTCTGATACTGATGGAGCTTCCTGCCTCTGGTTTTATCAAGGACATGGTAATAACGCACAGTGTACCACGGCTGCCTTCTCCTGCTTAGCAAAACGTTGAGATTATAATTGACAACCCTGTCCAGAGGCAAAAGTTGGGCACGAACACCAGTTCGTACCAACGGGTTGAAGAAGTACACACACGCACACACCTGCTGTATAATGTAGTCTCATGAATGCCAGCAAGTGACGTTACGATAAGGCCCCTTGGATACGGGATCGATCATGCCAGGTACAGGTACACTGATACTTCTAGGGGCGATTTTCTTCAACTGGGCGGTGCGGTGCCTAGGTGCGTGCACGCTCCTCTCGGCCGATTCGATAGCCAAGCTGAGGCTATTAAGTAGCCTGGGTACCTGGGGCTGCTCGGCGAGTCAGATTGAGCGCGTCTTTGAGCCCCGCGGTTTTTTTTGCCCGTCGGCAGGACTATCTTTTTCTCTCTATCTCTCGTGATGTCTTGGACTAAAGTGCCTATGCGCGGTGTATAATCGCCAGAGAGATCCCAAAAAAGGTATCCTGATGGATCTCCAAGCGACGATTTCATGCACTCCCCATGCAAGAAATGTATGCTGTGACAAAATGACTCCCAGTCCCAGTAAACTCAAACCGACGGCACGGTGTCTAAAATGATCTGTATCCATAAATCCAAGACACCGACCGGGTCTAAGAGTAGCAGATGAGGCCATGTCACGTTCCAGAAGCCTTTCTGAGCAAGGGCACCGTTGTTGGTAACTTGGCGAACCGATATGAGCATGGCCGGGATCCCCGCCTTCCAGACGTTTGAGAGGAACGTTAAGAACGTTGGAAAACAGGAAGCTACCCTAGCACACATATGATTCCAAAAGAGACCTGCAGCAAATGGTGCATAAGTTGATATCATCCTCCATGCGGTGAATCAACGAGATCCACCGGCTGAGAACTGTTGTTGGAGATTCACCGTCTCTGCTTGTAAAGAGATCAAGGAGCGGTGACGACCATTGCCTCATCGTAACTTGCTGGCAACTCAATGTAGGTGGTGAGTAGTCAACTCTTGCTAGTTGCGCATTAGCCAGCAACTTAGGTGATGCCGGGTCTGCTATATCACTTTGTCGGTCAGAGTGAGAACATAAAGAGCTAGGAGTTGTGCTATGCCTTCCGTTCGTGGTTTGGTTTCCTAGTAGAAGACTTTAGTTAAGTACTGAAAATCTCATCGGATGAACGCTGAGACAGGTCAAAGCGTTGGCTGGAACCAGGTTATTCAGATAATCTTTGAGCCGGGGTTTTCTCTATGATTGTGAGCAATCCCGCTGGCTTTTTACACGGCATAGATAGATTTTCTACTCACCGTTAATATCGATGAGCAAATGTACAAGCCCTCTCATGGCAGCCATCTCTCTCTCTGCAAGCATTGAGGGAGAGAGCCTGAAGATCACTGAAAGACACAGTTCCATGGTGATCAAATTAGAGTGGGGCATGCCCCCCAGCTCAATAGCGTTTTTTTGTCGATGCGTCGTCGAATATTGGAAGGATGCATGGAAGAAGAAAAGGTAGGCCAAGTCCAAGTCCGCCTAGCCCGTTCAGCTCGTCTGAGTTTTGGCAATTGTACAGACATGTGTGGTATTACGCGATCCACAAGCTGCAAATCCGTCAAGCATCTTGCTGTTTTGACTATGTAGAACCAAGAAGAGACTATAGTCTATCAGGGTACTGCGTGCAAGAAGGGTTGGTCAGAAAATCTGGGGAGGAGGATATCGACTAAAATCCAGTGCTGAACGAACCATAAGCGATCATCACATTATGAAACAAGAGCAAACAGAACGAACCACTATCCCTCATCCATCAAGCTGTTGAGTCAGGAGGGGCTGCAGTAACCGAGTTTTGACCTGAATTGCTGCATGTATGTATGTACTCGTGCTCAACGCTCGAGCAAGTCAAGGTGGTGGTAATATCCACTGATCCATGGGTGATCGACCAGGTCTTTCCAGGGGGCGGTTACTGGACAGTTGCTGTTGGCTCAGAAGTCCCATCTGTATGGATACTCTGTGCCCCAGAAGTGAGCTATTGTCCTGCTTGTCCCTGTAGATTTGCTCATAAAAACTCGGCAAGTGATTTCTGCATGACACAAAGTGCAGCAGCGCTTTTGGATAACTGCACTCCAATAACTAGACGTTGCAATATCTTGAGACGATGGTGGTGGTGCTTAGGTGGATAGTAGGTACTGAAGTGCACCGGGCCGCCGCAGGCAGACCCGAAGCTAACAATTCAGAGCTTCCCATTCATCGTGTTTGTTGATTGCAAATTATAATGTACATTATGTAGGTAGTAGGTAGTCATGACGTCTCTGCTAAATTAAGAAGTGAGGTTGGGAAAGCACAGCTCAAGTAATGGCCATTGCTTTGAAACGCGAATGATTTCCATTCGACCCCAAGTTGATTGTTGATGACGATAATCAATCTGTTGGATATGTCCTTCGTGCCTGCCGAGACACCAACTAAAATAATGCCAAGATAATCTGCGAGATACTTGAGGTAGGTAGGCAGTAGGTACCTACCTCTAGGGAAGGCCAAGAGCGGAACCCGGCCGCATGGAAGGAAGGAGCAATCTGGTGCAAGTTCACACCGACGACAAGATCAAGAGAAAAAAAAAAGAACAACAGCAACTGCCTTAGTATCTCACCAACAATGGTGTAGTTAGATGCTGACTCCCGCTTCAAGAGTCACCTGCAACATTTCACGTGGTCCCGTTTCGGAGAAACTGCAGCGCACCGCATTGCATTGCAGAACAGCGCTGCAATGCACCGCACAGGTGCTGGGACTGGGCAAGGAATTGCCGAGCCAGGGAGAGACAGACCTTTTGTCAATGATTGATTGTGATTGTGCACCCACCGTGATGATCAGTGTCTGTGCTATCGAGTACAGGGCAAATTGAGGCAGTCGGGGATGCTCCATGTCGGTACTGAACGAACTCGAGAACTAATTACAGAAGCGATCTCATGAGGGGGGAGAATGTGAGACCTGTCGGATCTGAATGTACCGAGAATATGGATGCACCATGCTCAAGGAAGGGTTTTTGGGAGCGATACGATACGTTAGTGGCTTGGACCCCTCACATCTACGTATTTTACGTATTGCACGGATATGTACAGTACATTGGATAACGCTGACAGTAAGAGTTATTGTATGGATAAAGCATGGCAAAGTAACTCTCTCATGCATTCACTTACACAGCAGCGCTGGTCGACGTTGGGTATCAAGATTCCCGTTATCTTTCACCTCTTTTCAACGGCCCGTATTGGCCCGGTAAACCTTCTTCTCCATGATCTGCAACTCCAATGTCCGTAGTGGTGATAGATGTATACATACAAAGCTTTTAGACTGGACATGAGAGGAGTGTATTATGTGTCTCTCCGTCTCCTTCTCGCGCTCCGAGTTTCACCAAACTTTACTGATGGATGGACTTCAAGCTCACCCCACGAATAAGCAATCCAAACTCTCGTCTGGCCTACCGTAACGTTGGACACTCTTGTTACTGTACCCGAGTGAGTCGGTCCATGAGCAAGTAGGTACTAAGGTATGATAGGTACTCTGTAGTATTGCTGTTTTTATCACAGTGTAGCGAGTAGATTGCACAGAGATGAATTCGAGTTACGTACAGCATAATTTGCGCTTGTTGCATCATATCGCGTGCCATAAGCTACCTAATAAGTACAGGTAGGTAGTACAGGTAGGTAGTAATTTTCTACCACCCAAGTTTGCCTACCTATTGCTACTATTGAGATATCCACTGCAGTTTCAGGAAGAACCTAAGGAAAAAAAACTCTGCGAGATAACTACACTAGGCCTGAGAGACATATCCATTGCGCGCTACACGACGCCTTCCAGGAGTTGGGCTCCACGCCGCGACCACGAGGCCTCCACTGTAACTCAGCGCACCACCATAATCTCCCTCGTTTACCACTTTACCTTTACTGACCTCCACCCAGCCATCATCTCCCGTCTGGAGCTTGTACCTTTTGGTTCGAACGGTCCGTCGCATGGCCGCTCGTGAGCATCCATCCATCCATCCATCCATCCATTTCGAAGTTGCGGTGTTGACAAGTTCCATCGCATGTCGCGCTTGATTGCATTTACATACGCATGCAAAGCACTATCTGTCCAGGTTGGTAGTGGGCTTTCGCTTGCTTACATGCTTATCTGCTTACCTGCTCTAGTACAGTCAGTCTTTTGCCGTTCTTCTTCTTATTATGTACTTTGTCCATCCTGCGACCGCGACGTTTCTACCCGCTTCGTTGACCGTATGCGGCAATCGTCGACCGACCTAAACCCCAATTATTCGCTCAGCTACAGACTACGGTACCGTACTGTACAGTACATACTGGCCTAAAGCAAAAGGTGTAGTTTACGCAAGGGCAGCAGAAGAAAACACTAGACCACACCAGCGGGTAGCGACGTCTGTCTGTCTACCTACTACAGCGATTAGAAAAGCTGCAGGCCACTGTGTTGTACAGCTCGCGGTTCCAGGTACAGTGACTTTCATCTCCCTGCTGGAAACTCTTCCTCCACTTGGTTTGCGGTGCATGGGGTGGCAGAAAAAAACGGGCAGCAGGGGTCCGCCAAAGGAAAAAAAAAAAAAAGAGTCTTCGCCGACATCATCCCCCAGTCACAGCCAGGCATCTAGGTTCCTTGACCCCCTGGTCTTGTTTAGCCTCCTCCGACTGTCAACTCGGCAGGGTCGGTTCGTCAACTGGCTCCAAATCTACCTGCGTCTGGCCCGCCCAAGCCCGCCCACCCCCGGCAGACCGTCTTTTGTGCCTTGGGGTTTGAGGCTGTCGGTCCCAGATTTGCGCTCGACTTGAAGTCGACATCATACTTGCCCAAGAATCGATCCGTTCGCTCACCAAATTTGCGCCTTTCTTCCCTCAATCCCCAGCTCTCCCACAGTCCCGAGCGCGTACCTTTGCATCGCTCACGCTGCCCTTGCTTTTCACTGTGCAATACAATTCGTTTCGCTACCAGCGTCGCGTCTGTGCTCCCCCACCGCTGTCCGTCTCCCAGGTACCGAAAGAGCTTGTCGAATCTCCATCTCGTCTCTGCCCAACTGCTGATCCTACCGCGTCACCGGGGCCCGGGCTGGCTGGAAGAGTCTACTCGACATCTCGTTTCTCTCTTCCTGTCTCTCTACCTCTCTCAAACCTCACTCACTTCTCGCTGAAGGGTACGGTACTTCGTACACATACATGTCATCATACCCAGTCGTTTCAGACACGCCCACCCCCATGCTTTCCTGGTCTCTCAACCTCTCTTGCTAAAGGGCCCAATTATCACCCGCCCCTCCAGCTTCCAAAGCAATTGGAAGCTTCACTTCACTCCCCGGGGCTTTCTTTTTGTTTCGCCTCTGCCATTATCCTCTCGTACCTATCCATGGCCACCGCCTCTACGTGGTCCCTGCTTCTCTCTTCGCCTTGTTCCTGATTATGTGTGCAAGTACTACAATACATATATAGTACTCAAGCATGGATCCAGCACCTCCCGATAGTAAACGTCCGCGCCTCTCTTCGTGGCCTGTCGGTACACCTCAACAAGGAGTATCACTACCACATCCTCACGCTCATCAACTTCCACCGCCGCCGCCTCCGCCTCCGCCCGGCGCTCTACATCACCCTCATCCTCCCCCGAGCCCGTATCAGCATTATCCTCCGCGACCTATCGAGCATTCTTCAGCTCCACCGACGCCTTCTCACGCTGCGCCTGCGCAACCACACGAACCCGATCGTCGCCATCATGAGCCAGAGCCCTATCCTCCTGTTCAAGAATACCACCGACAGCAACACCCACATCAACACCCGCAGCAACACCCACCGCAACACCCACACCAGCATCCGCAGCAGCACCAGCAACACCAGCAACAGCACCCGTCTCTGCCTCCGTCGCCGGCGCATCCAGCGCATCACCCGTACCCGCCTTACGGCCCAAGAGATCCTCCGATAAAACGAGACCCTGCCGAGGATCAACGCCGACCTAATTCGACGGGCCATGCGCCCGAGGGGATGTCGTCTACACCACATCTCCCACCGACTTCGCTTCCACCACCACCGCCTCCTGGCGCATACTCGGATAACTCGCGACACATGAATTACGACAGCGCGCCTTCCATGCCCCCAACTCCGGGTGGCTACCGTGCGCCCAGCTATCCTCCGCCCACCCCTGTACCTCACCAAGCATCTTACGAGCAACATGGAGGATACCCCTCAGGCCACGAGCCATTTTATAGTGTCTATTCGTCGTCTGTTCCCGCCAAGAAGAAGAACACGCGAGCTTCCCAGGTACTATCCCCTCTAGGATCTAACTCGCTTACATGCTAATAAGAAGTAGGCGTGTGATAGCTGCCGGCAATTGAAGGCCAAGTGCGACGAGACAAAGCCATGCAAAACTTGCAAAGAAAAGGGCGTAGAGTGCAAATACCGTGACCCTGTTCCTAAAGCGTAAGTTTGGTAATTTCTTTTCTCGAGGATCTCGTAACTAAATACAGTAAACAGGACGGATAAGGCCCAAGCCGACATTTTAGATGGTCTCAGCACCGTCCAGACCACACTCAATTCGATCATTTCGCATTTGGGACGGGTCGATCAAAGGATGATCAAGATTGAGTCGGTTCTGCCAAAGCATCTTCTAGCATCAACGCTCAAAACCGAACCATCCGTTGATGAAGAGTACAAACGAGCGCCAGCGTCGCCTTTTGTGGCCAACGGCACTTCTGCCGACCCTTACTACGCCGATCCTCACCGCGATCACCCCTCATCGGAATCTATGCCGCTTCGCATGATGGCTGAAGATGAAATGGAGGTTGAGCCCGGTCCACCCGTGCCTCCCGGAGAGCCTGCTATCCCTATTAATCACACGACATTGGCCGGACTGCTTTTGGAATGGCCGTCTGTTCGTGAGCTGACAAAGCATCACATCGAGCGAGAGGGTATTCGATATATCAGCGAGTATCCCATTAGCCAGGAGCAAAACCGAGGAGTCTTGATTGTTTATGGGCGAGGTGAAGATTCTCACCCTTCGCGACACGTTCGGGAACCGACCGATCATGGCAACCTGGATATGGCTGACGATTCATCTGATATGGCATCTCCTTCGCCAGCGGCCGATTGGGGCCAACTAGGCGGACTCAGTCCTCCGGATCAAGTAGAATATAAGGGCGGTGTCTTGGCATTTGATGGAAACCCTGACTTCTCAGAGTCGAAGGTGTGGTCGTATGTTGAGAGTTTCAAAGAAAACATCCTGAATATGCACCCTATCATACAGCCCAAGCTATTGGACTATTGGGTCAGACACTTCCTTGATAATCTCCCAGCCTCGCACCCACGATCCGCGAAACCCCAAGCATCCAAGCCTACATTTGCTGTTGGAGGAGGTTCACAGACGCCAGAAGCTGCAGGCTCAAAAAGGAAACGATCGCCAGGGCCGGATGGTTCCGAGCCACCCACACCCGCGCCACAACGTGCTGGCCGACCAGATCGGTCTATCCATAGCGCTCTTGTCCTCACTGTTCTGGCTTTGGGTAAGGTCTGCCTTCACCGCGATAATGTACCTGATGTTGTTCACCCTACCGAACAGCTTCCCCATGGAAGCCCGGCTATTCGGAATGGAGCCATCCCACCTTCGCCCAACCAAGGCTCTCCTCCGGGATACTCATCCCACTCGCACTCTTCGGGCCTGCCATCCCCCAAGGAGCAAGAAAGGAACGTACATAGCCGCCGATCTTCCATTCATGGTGTAGGCGGTTTCCGCTCCGGCTATAGCTTGAAGAAGAACTACGAGGTGATACCCGGCTTGGAGTATTTCGCATATGCCACAGACATTCTTGGAAACCATCTTGGCGCGTATAACAATATGAAGAATGTTTACGCCAACATCTTCGCTGGTTTATATCACGGTCAGCTAGGCAGACCAATGGAAAGTTTTGCTTTCATTCACAAAGCCAGCCATAAGCTGCAGGTTATCATGAGACCGTAAGTTTTTGAAACCCCGATTAAAAAGCTATCGACGGCGGCTAACTATATTGCAGGAGCTTGGATAAGATGAGAAGAATTAAGCGGAATAGCGAATTCATCCAGGAGACCAAGTATAACCAGCTTGCTCTGACATTCTGGACTTGTCTGCAGCTTGAGAGTGATCTCATTGCTGAAATGCAACTTCCTCCATCCGGACTGCTATCTTATGAAGATGACATGCCGCACCCTAATATGAGTCTGCTCGAAGGCTTCAACCAACGCATTCTGGACAGTTACCCAGGCCAATTATATCTGAGAACTCACTTAAACAGCATACACCGGATGTTCTACGCACCTGAAGATCCTGCCAAAGCAGGCAAGGATAAGTTCAGAAACGTGGGTGTCGTATCTGACGCTGTTTCCGGCATGCACTGGGTCGCACCAAGCTTCGCATTTCGAGAGGATGACCCGCCAGCCGACGATATCTTGGCCGCAAGATTGCGGGCGAAGTACTGGGGTGCTCAGGTTATCACTTACCGCCCCTTTATCCGACAGATTCTCCAGTTCTCGCACTCGATCAAAAACCATGCTTCGAGTCCTAACTTCCCCAGTGTCAGCTCGGAATTCCGACAAGACGTCACTGCGCCTGTCATTCACCCCAAGGCCAGGACGATTGGAGACATTGATCCCCAAGTGGTTGAGCTGGCTAAGAAAGGCATCAAGGCGCTTATCGAGAGTACCCGGGCCTTCCATGGTCTAGGAGACAAGAGGCCGATTATCACCAATATCTTCGGCACTGCCCATGCGTGAGTCCCCCTCTTTTAAACTGTTTATAACCAACCATGCTGACTAATTCCAGTCAATGGGGCAACCTCTTGGTCCTTTCAGCTGCTTTCCGCGACCCTGTGCTCCACAGTTATGTGGACGAGGAATTACTGCGAACTTTGTTCCATAAAACAATCCAGTTCCTGCGACAGTCGGCAACAGCAACAAGTGCACTTCGAACGGATATGCACATTCTTGAGGGCCTTCAGAGAGATCTGTTTAGCTATGATCCCCGAACCAACTCGAGCTTCTCGAGCGGCACAAGCGCGCCTGGCTATCACACTCCAAGACCCGTTGCCATGGCTGCACCTCCCCAGATGCCTCATTCGATGAGTGATCAAGGACACCCACGTTCCATGCCTCATCATCTTCAGATGACATCGCACGGGCAGTAGTGTTGGATCAATGTAGTTCTCGCATTCAACCCCACACTGATGACTTTCTTATCAACTTTTCATCATGAAATGGCGTTTTGGAAACTGATTCAAACGCGCCGCAAGAGATCATGGAAGCGTGCCAGACAGAGTATGGTAGTGCGTTTCAAGACGCCTCGCCAACCAAGATGTACTTGACGGATAACGCAACAATACCCCTTTGCGCACGGATTGCGCACATTCGGATATGACCAGGATGGATGGATGGCGCATCGCACCGCACCGCACCATTATGTCGAGTACAGGTATCTCGAGGTTGGTTTTAGCCTACCCAGTGCCTTGTCGACTTGTTACAATGTACTATCAGCAGTGACGTACAGCAAAAGAATACCCCCTTGGGGTGCAAACCCCAATTCGAGCACACGCGGTTGTATATACATTGATGTATGTATTTTCTCATTGGCTTTGCCAGTCATTTGCTTGATTTCGCTTATAGAGGCACATCTGTCATTTTGTTTTGATTTATTTACAAGAATTGCATTGCATGGCTACTTGGTATGGCAAATGGTTTTCTGAACATCATGGATCTCGATTTTCCTTTTTGACGTGGAGGGATTCGGAGGAGATACCACTCATGGTTGCTGAGCATTATATATACCTAGTACATACACATATTGGATAAGGGAGAGGAGGAAAATACTTGCAAGCTTACTGTCGTTTTGTTTTTCTGGATATTTAGAGGCAACTCGATTTTGAAAAGAGACCAAAATTATACATAGCCAACGAAGCAAATACTCAAACCTTGATTGATGAACTGTGAACAAAAAAAAAAGTAAAGAAAGGCCCGTGTTTCTCTGTACGTTCAATGACGCCACTGAGGCCCTCGTCCTTTAATCCTGGCACTCTTCCTGCATCCCATTCATTGCATGCAGCATCTCGATAGTGGCTAGCAAAGGCCAACACAACCCAGACCCAGACCAGGCAGGCAGGCAGTCCCCCTGCCCCTGAAGATGCATAACACTAACAGTGCGTAAAATGCGTGGGGGAGGCACCGTTCCATTGCTTTTAGCATAAAGGTACGTACATACTGCCCTGCCTGCCCCACCAAAAGAAAAGGTCTTCTTCCAGAAGGTTTTGTGGCCTTCTTCGGCGTTTCCGTTCGTACTTCTAGAACGTCAGGGACGCGAGGGGGAACTAGAAAAAGGGGCAGCACATTAGCATGTCTAGGTACATATGTCGCAACTTGACTCAGTTGGAATGATGAATCAATTTATCTTCACACACCGACTCCCAGATTCGTTACCTTTTATGGTCTCGAACGAGTCATACTAACAATCAGCTTTGGGTGGAAATCACAGGGATTCAGGTTTGGCGCCGACAAGGAAAAAACAATTCGTTCTACCTGTCATTAAGATTCACAGCAGGGGTAGCGAAACACGAGAATCAGATAAGTAGGCATTGGCAACCCTCAAGTATTGGGGAGCCACTCTGTACGTAAGATATCAATGTATTTGCAGCAGTCACTACATAGTAACAGCAAGGCGGTCAATCAAGTATACGCCGAGGGTACCGCTGTCTCTCCCAAGTCGCCTTGCTGCCGAGACTGTATGTATGTAACCGTGGCATTTGCAAAACCTGTTCAGTATTGGTACCCAGTACAGGACTGGCGATGGAGATGCAAGTCTATGGATATTGTTAGGCAGTCTTAACGGCCATGAATCAATGCATATGTCCCACAACGACTAGTGATGCTGTGTCTAGGCCCCAATCTTGTAGAACTTCTGTCCGAACTCTTCCTCCAACAACTTGAATGCCTTCAGCACCAAGATTAACCCACCCTTTCTGTTCACACTCGACTGTGACGTCCCTGGAGTATTGGCAGCATATGACTCAGTGTTATCGGGCTCCGACTCTTCGCTGTCGTCATCCCAGCTGTCCGCAACCGGCTTACCCTTTTTTGGAAGTTTGGCAGTCTCCTTGGTAACCTCGGCTGGTTTTTGTGTCTGAATCTCGTCCAGAAGTACTTCTGGTTCCTCCATGTAGGTGTCGTCGTCGTCAAGATCGTCCGGATCATAGTCTCCTTCAGCACTCATGACACCCTTTAGACTAGTCACAATGGTCTTGAGCACGAGTGAAAAGTCTTTTAGGTGAAACCAGACATCTCCTTGTTTGACATGGTTGTCACGTACGAGTACTTTCATACTGCCATGTTTGAAAAAGTCGTAGATGTAAGCGTTGAATTCAGTGTCGGTGTCATGAGGCCAGATGGGGATACACGATATGGCAGACTCCTCCAAAAAGACATCACCTCTCACACCTGAGCACAACTCATTGATGGTCGTGAAATCATCACCAAATCCAGACAGGGCCACGAACGGTGACCGAATGACCGTTTGGTTTCCACCCATAAACGAAGACTCGCAAGATTTTCTGGGCCCAACCAACACCTTGGTTAAGGGTAGTTCTCGGTCTGGTTTATCACCGAGGTGCTGGTTGATGTATGAGTTGACATAGTCTTTGAAAATTGATAACACATCCTGATTGTGGCTAATAAGGAGCTTCTCTGCAGGCTCTGGTAGTCGCCTCAAAAAGATTTCCGATGAAGACCGGGCTGCTATAGCAGCAAGCTTTGGTGTTCGCTTGATGGGAATGCGGCTGAAAAGATGACTGAGCACCAGCATCAACTCACGAAGAACCCGTTCCTGAGCATTCTCAATATCCTCACACAATGCGCGAAAATAGCCACCACGAAGCAAAGAGTGAAAGGCAAAAACGGCATTCTCAGTGAAATACAAGTGGCCAACTAACCCGGCAAAGTTTATAGGTGCTCCCTTTGCCGACAAAAGATTCTGTCGTCGCAAGTACTCGATCGAGAACCGTAGATGATGTTTGACGGATATTTCGGCATCTGGCCCTCCGAGGTACAATCGGGTTTGAGACAAAAGTGCATTGACTGCATTGACTGCAAAATCACAGTTGCCTGTGCCATCAAGAAGGACAAGCAATCGGAGGATTAGAGTAGTCGAAGCAGGAAACTGGCCTCTCAGGGCCGGTAGGCGTGAGGACATGATTTCATGAACTCGCTCTTGGGCAATGCCATTGATAACAATATTGCCCAAAAGGTCAAAGCCTCTTCGTCCAGCACGACCAGAGGCCTGTCGATAGTTCTGAGGTGATAAGAAAACAGAATCTCCACTGAATACAACGGTTTTGCAGGGCATATTGATACCAAGTGCGAGCGTCCCAGTGGCGACAACAACCCTGAGGTAGCCCCGACGAAATAGCGTTTCCACACTGGACTCTGTTAGCTGGAGTAGTATGGCATGAGCTGTGAGGGAGTCACAAAAGGTACCGAGTGGCTTGGAGCATGCCTTGAAAGGAGAGCACCTACATCTGACGATAGCGCCGGTTCATACCAGCGTGGTGAACGCCCAACCCACGGCGTAGAGCGTCGATCAACCATGAGGCAACCCTGCCCCTATTCAGACTGCGCACCATGCCGTCGAAATCACTTTGTTGCATACTTGCCATGCCTGCAAAGCTGAATTGATCCAAAGGGGCCTCCGGGTTGAAGCTTTCCCATCTGCTGACCTCTTCGCTCGCTTCTTCACGAGCCAGGTCCAGCTTAGAACTATTATCATCTTCTGTAGCCTTAGGTCTATTGGGAACACGACCACTGTCATTTTGTTTCTTCCATTGATCAAAACCTTGGACCCTTTGCCGCCATGCCTGGTCTTTTTCTTTGAAGTTGCGCTCTGCAGTTGTGAGTTCGAGGAGAACGTGTTTGACGCATTGTTCGCTTTCTGAGCGGTCGTAGTTGAACACGAGAGCCGGTAGAGCATCTAGTTTGTGGGGATCACAGACAAAAGGGAAGAGTTTCTTAAAATGTCGCTCAAAAGCAACAGGTCGGTCTGGAGACTCCATTTTCTCAAGGCTCTCCTGTAAGTCTGGAAATGGCGAATTCTCCATTTTCATGGCTCTCCTGAGCACAGCCTTGAGGTCCTTCTCCCATTCAATAACATGTTGCTTTTCGATCCATTCAGTTAAGACATTCGTGGGATCTAATTTAGCTATCTCGGGCAAAAGTGTCGCAGGGAATGTCTTTCTCATGTGCTTCCACAGCCTGAGACAATCTCGTGCCTCCAGGTTCACGTCGTCCAACACAGATCTGTTTCTATACGATATCAGTAACACCCGTCAAATGTGACAAAACAATCACCTATCGATCTTTCAGCGCAACCACTGGATGCACAAATCTGAAGTTTTGAATGATGCTGCCGCCTTCATCCAAACCAGGGACAGGAAGCTGCGCCGAGTTCGAGAGACCCTCGAAGGCAAAATCCTTCGGCGGCTCATATGTGAACTTACGGAGATCTGAATATCTTGCCCCATGAACTACCATCTTCATGTCATAGCCCTTTTGTGCTTGTGATGTTGCCAGCCAGTCTCTGAGCTCGTTAGGGTTGCCTACCGTGGCCGAAAGGGCAATGATAGGACAGGGTGCAAGTAGTAGCAGCTGTTCCCATACAACACCATCATCCGCCTGCCCTATGCAATGGACCTCGTCGAAGATTATCCTCTTCACTCGGCGAGACCACGAATTGGTACTGACTGCATTCGTTGGAGATAGTAACATGATTTGCAGCATATGGGGCACAGTGACCAAGATCTGGCACTGAGACGGATTGTTGATACGGTAGTCTCGAGTGTGGACTGCCCATATCGATTTGCCTGTTTGCTTCCGGTATGACTTGGAGAATCGTGCTTCTATCTCAGCAGCGATCTGGTTTACCAAGGCTTTCGTCGGCGCTACGTAGACCGAAACCCCATCGTCACTCTCCTCAAGTACTTTCTTCATTGCGTAGAAGGAGATAAATGTTTTGCCGGCAGATGTTGGCGCTACTACCAAGATGCTTTCGTTCGCATCGATACAATCGAGAACATCACGTTGCAAGGCATCAGGCTCAAACTGCACTCTGGCATCCGGCTGAGAGTCGAACCGTCTGTCCATGTAGGGGCCGCCATGTTCAAGTTGCAGAAGTCGAGTATTTTTCACGAGCTCGGGAACATTTCTTAAGACCGTTGGTCTGATGGAGAACGGGAGTGCTCGAGGAGTCTCGAGAGTGTTAATAGGTAACAGAGTTGCCGCTAGTGCCTTGAGAATCTCCTGAACAGCATTGGCAATGTTGGGTGTACAATTAGCCGACTTAGATATTTTCCCAAGCCAGCTCCAGATCATTGAAACTAGATACAGCCCTGACACTGTTAGAAACATATCAATAACAGAACGAGATTGCCACTTACCTTCGAGCGAATCCATACGAGTTCGCTTACGCGCCTGGTTCCATATCCCCATCAAGACATGACACAAATACAACTGTATCTCTGGCTTTATGGTATCATGATTACCGCTAGACCCTTGGGATTGGAAATCCAGAGCCTTGAGGTAGCGATCGATTGGGCTGTCAACCTTCTCAAATTCGTTGCATTTATCGCGCCAGTGGTTCAGGATGTCTATTAGCTTGGCCTGTACTTTCTGGTCATTATGTTTTTGTGCCTCCAGCATGGCATTCTGTCTGCCCCTTTTCCAGGTTTCTGTTTGTGGTACTTGGGCTGAGCAATCTTGCCGGCAGTACTAATGCTCTGTTTCGGTTGAGAGCCGACCACGATGGTTTCTCGGTTGAAAGTCTTGCCAGCTGAACTAGTAAGACTTGCCGCATAGGAAACGACGTCAGCCATTCGCAGCTGCATTCTCTTCTGTCGATTCTTTTCGACCCAAATAGGATACCTCTCACGGCCCTTGAGTTGATTGACATGTTTGTTGGCATGCCAATGTCTAAGATCTTCGAACACAAGTTCTGCACTAGGATCTTGAATCTCTTCTGACTCTCCAATCCTGACATCTTTCAGAAAGTCTTCCAGTACGGGATGACTAAAAGGCAGTGCAGTCAAGTTCTTTTCAGCTTTTGGTGTGGGCCGCGAGCCCTTGAACGACTTGAGTGTAGCAAAGGGCTGCTTGACTTCTGGGTCCCGTCCTCTGAAAGTCTCGTTATAGAGAGCATGGGCATGCTCTAGAATTCCAGAGGGAACATCTCCTTCGCTTCTGATCGCCCGAAGGAAATAGAAAAATACCCGTCCATCGACAATGTCAAAAAGTTCCCACCCTTCCTGTTCATTGAATTTGCATGGCATCTCTATCAAACCTTGAGTTGCTGCACAGAACATGTAGCGAAATTCGTGGTCCTGGCTTTAGATGATTCCATCCTCCTTGCAAACTTCCACGCAAGTTCTCTCCTGAAGAGAGCAATACTTGAGGGTTGCAATCTGAAGTAGGAAAACTCCCACTCGATGCCTATCAGCTCCGGTAATTTCATTTGCAGAAGTGCAATGCTCAATGTAGGCACGACAGAAAGCCACGGCATGTTTGTCTCTGGGGGAGAGGTCCGTATCGCCGAGTGGATGCTGAGTTGTTTGTAGAAGCACTGCTTTCGTGAGCGACAAAGGCTCCTTCGCCTCAAGCTCCGGCAACTTGAGAGATGAGCCACGCACATCTTTCTTTCCACTCAACAATGACATAAAAACCTATATGGATTAGTAACTTCGACATGGTAACTTAGAAAGAACCTGACCTTTGAACTTTTCCAAGTGATAGAATTGATGTTAGCGACGTGTCTTCCACTGGTCAAGACTTTATATATCAGGTGTTGCAGGTGAGTAGCCTGGTCGATGCTGCTGGCTCTGCCATCATCACATAGCACAAAATGCACACCGTGGCCGGACAAGTAGTTCTTGTATTCATTGCTTTCGAAGGAGGCGAATTCAAGAATCCTAAAATCAAGGTTCGATTTGATGAAGTGTTGAATGAGAATTCGACGAGTTAGGCGATACTTGGCGCCTCTGATCGAACTAACTGCCTGTTGAGGTACGCAAAGATTCTCGTGATCCCTGAAGAAGAGAATGTCGAAATTGCAATCCCGTCGCTTCAACTCGCTGAGTAACTTCTCTACAGAATGCATAGCGTGCAGAAGCTGAAAGTCTTCTGTAGATATAGAGTCAGATGGATTTTGTTGATAAGCAGCCAGACAAGAAACTTACCACCAAGATCGACTTTGGCTTCTGTCAAGCAGTAGCGAATGAGTGATTCGCCATGAATCGCAAACAACTCGTGGCCAGCAAAATCTCCCACAATGTCCACTGTAAGCGGACTCTGGCCTTGATACCAGTCCCGAAGTGTCTTGATTGTATCGTCAGGACGCATGATGAGAACTTTGTCGCCTGGACGGTTTCATGAGAACGATGGAACAGTGTCAAAGGGAATCCGAGAAGGGAAAACGAGAATGGCCCTGAAGGTAAAAAAGTGAAGAAGGCAAGTAAGATTCCTAGAGAGAAAGCAGGCGCATAGATACCTAGGTACTACGAAGGTAGAGAAAAAGCAGGTGCTTTATCAAGATCGAAGGAGCACTTGCTTGCCAGCACCTACCACCTGCCGCTTCACCAGAGTGTCACAAGCAGCAAGCTACCATGAATCAACGCAAGGTCCCCTACCTTTGTAGGTAGAGTAGGTTTGCAAACAAAGCAGTTGTACAGAAGACGAAAGTATTCATCTGAAAACAACATAGGTCGGGTCACGGATTGCTGGCAAGGCAAAGCCTGGCAGCCTGGTACTGTTGGTCCATGTTTAGAACAACAATAACACAGCTTCTCACCCAGAGGGACAATCTGACTTCTAGCTTTTCAAGCATACTCGCAGATTTACATGGAACTTAGACAATCACTGTATAAGGCAATCATGCAAGAGACCCAGAATATAAAGAGGACGTTAAATATCTAGACAATCTGCACCAAGATCTCGAATGACACCGCCTTAGCAGTCGTACAACTACCCGCCTCACTCCTCCATTTCTCTGACTTCTAGGTGCGTACAAGCCTTATACAAAGTCGGTATTCCAATACTCCCATTTTAGTCCGCCGTAACGCCACGCGCAATGCAAATTGAGCTTAACAACATCGGGATATATACCTAACCACGCTTATCGTGACAGTTTATTAGAGGACCCCGGCCATCAAGCTCTCTAGCATACCTCCTGTTTGGCATGCTGATTGGGCTCTTTCCACCTCGGCCTTAACTCGGCGGTATAAAGTCCTGAATCCCTCTTGCAGTTCTGCCGAGCCACCTGCAAACTCGGCGTAGAGCTCTATAAGGTGAAGGCCGACCTCGACACATACGCTCACGTAACGGGGGTCACAAATATGGCCGCAAACCCACTTAAGGATGGGCTGGACTGTGTGTTCATCCCGGGACTCCAGGGCATCTCGAAGGGCGCTTCGGTGGCGGAGGGCAAGGAGAAGGGTGAGGACGTTGAGAGGAGAGTGGTCAGGAGAGTGCTTGTCAAGGACCAGGTCCAAAGCACGCGCATATCGGGCGTGTCGTAGATCGCTTTGCCAGGAGCGCTCCTTCTTCTTGTGCGCGCGAGGCTCGTTTGCGATGACAACATCAGCCCCTTCACCGATCATGTCCAGCTTCTTAGCGGCAGTGACCCGACGCTTGCGCTTCTTTCGCTTAGCATCATGAGCGTCTATTGTACCAGCGACAAGGGCAGCCATTTCCTTCTCGCGCTCGGCTTCCCTGTTTGCTTCGGGTGCAGTAAGGCGGGTTCGCACACTGAGGACACCCGACTGCATACCAACAGCGAGGTGGCGATCGCTTGAATCGGAATCGTCGCCAGAGGAAATGACCTTGACTGACAGGACGGGAGATTGGTACTTGGTGCTTGAGACGACGTTCCATCCGGTCGTTTCAAAGACCTTGACGTGACCCTCAAGACCACCACTGACCAGTCGTCGGCCATTGGATGCCAAACTGAGAGATGTGACAGTCTTTTGGTGGTTGGTGATCATGTGTAGAGGGCGCGCAGCGACCAGGTCGAGAACGCTGATCGATTCGCCAGCGGCAGCAAGAATGGTGGTTCCGGTTGGCATGGACAGGACGTCCTCAATGGGTGCCGCATGCTTGAAAGTCATAACAGCGCTGTTGCTTCCTGTTCGGGGATCCCAAAGCTTGACGGTCGAATCGTAACTTCCAGAGACGATCATGTTGGACATGGTGCCAGGCATGAAGTTGGCGCATCGAACGTAATCGGAGTGGCCAACGAAAGTAGTGGTAGGGTCGTTGCTAGGAAGATCCCAAAGTCGAACGGTCTTGTCGTCGCTTGCACTCAAAAGAGTGGTCAACTCGGTCGGCGAGAACTTGGTGGTCCAGACGGGCTGCTTGTGATGCGTCCATGTCTTGAGGATGGCCCTAGAGCTGATATCAAAGACCTGAATCTTTCCAGTGTCATCACCTGCAGTCAGGACCCTCCCATCCCTTCTAATTTCACCACTGCGCGCAACATCTCCGAAACGAGTGACGGTTTTAAGAAGCTTGCGCGTTCTGTTCGAGAATATTTGTATGCGCGTGCCTGTCGTGATTGCGAAAGAATCGCTGTTGGATGAGATGTGGACGATGGGATAATTCGTAGGCGAAGGAATCAGAATCTGATTCTTAAAGGTCTTCCAGTATCGCTGCTCTGCGGTGATGGGCGTAGGGCCCGAAGGCAGTTTGAGCTGCGGGAGAGGTCCCACCTGAGCTGCCATTGTGTCGATTCGCGATGACGGACTTTTGTTGTGGTGGTAGAAGTTAAGCTGCTGTACTGCTTCTTGTTGCTTCGAAACCGTGGTTTTTTTTCTGCGATAAAGATAAGATATGAAATTTAGATGGCTGAGAGAACTTAGCGGGGCGTATGTGTACACTAACTATCTTGGGTTAGATCATGATTTCTCTGCAATCTACTATCAACCTTCGCAGCTTAGTTAGCATAAGGACGACTACTTCCTCAGTATAACATTTAAAAAGTCGACAGCACAAATGAATAGGCAATGGGACTAAAACAGTGGATTGGTCACTTAATACACAGACAGTCCTTTATTATACAACTCTACAAGTATTCCTGTGTTGTTGCAATCAAGTGTCGTTGCATCTGGTTAAGTCGAGTAAGCTTTCTCGAACAGTAAGTAGAATAGGTATTCCCTGCGCTCACAAGAACAAAGGATAATGCGGCACATCTGAGTTGTTATAGTATAAGTGTATGTTTATTTTGTCCAATCCTGCCAGCTGGGCATCTAAAAGAAAACTCCAACATTGCCCTCCGTGTCCTTCCGAATCTTGCTTAACTCAACGCCAAAATCATTACCTCAGTGACTATAATAGTATACATTTCCTCTAGGTCTCGTTTCCTTGTCCAACTAATATCCTCCCCTTCTTCGGGACCTGCCTGTCCCAATATCTATGCGTTGCATCTCTTGCACCAGTGCCAACTCTTGACCGGTGCCGTTTGCCCCGCTCATTGTTGCCATAGGAATCTTAGCTGGAATCGGTGGACCGCCATACACACCGCGGTTCTCATCCTCAAAGTCCCACGTGCCCGCACGAGGCATTCCGCGGAGCGAAGCGTTACCATACGGCGATCTCTCTTGGTAATTGTCCTTAGAAATTGGTGCCAGTGGGCTTGAGGCCGCTGGAGAGTTGTCCGCTGATACTCGGTTCGTTCGCTTCTGGAGGCGAGTGCGACCAGCTTGGGGCGGTGTACGAGCTTCGTCGCCGAACGAATATGATGTGTTTACAGCAGACATCGAGTGACGCCCGTTGCGCGGGGCCCGTCGGTTACTGGGAGGCATTGGCTTAACTCCCGACAGCTGAGGTCTTGAACGTGTTTCACTACCAGGTGCTGGCTTCTTTGTCTCTGGTTCGGGTGCCCACGTCTCCATAGGAAGATGATCGGAGGGGTCAATCTCCCGTCCATCATATGTGATAATCTTCTTTGGCTCTTCGTCCATAAAGTCCGGCGAGGGGCTTGCTCCATTTTTAGATGAGACAAGACTGGGGTTGAGAGCGTCATATGAATCAGGTCCAAAAGGAATATCTGACTTCCTCCTCTGGTCTTCAAGGGGAGGGGGCGCAGGGCTCACTGACTTGCGCTTGATTCTGTGGTGCGGGTTCGGGCTTGTGCGTGGGTCAGGGGAGACGCCTCGGTGCTTCACAATTTGTTGTTCCGGTGGATTGTAAGTAATAGCCCGTCGGTTGTAAGGCTGGACAGCATACGCATGGTCAGGTGGTGGCTGGTTATATCCTTGAAAGGACTCATTCCTAGGACGTCCTCGAGGAGGTGTGGGCATGCTGGACATGCTCTGAGAGTGTTGCCTTCGGTCGTGCCGACGGTCCTCGTAGATGAGGTTTGTCAGTTCTTGAGATTGGCTTGCGTCCAATCCTGGCACAAGAGCCGCTGGCAGAGCTGGGGGCGCATGATTGTGCTGACTTTGCATATGCGAAGCGTTCATATTAGCTGGATGGTCTGCATAGTTGCCTTGACCATTGTGAGAGTAATATCCATTATCGACAGGGCTTCTGGAGTAGCTTCGACCGTGAGACGATGACAAAGCAACTTGCCAGTCCTCAGGATTCTGGTATCCTCTAGGGGAATGAGTTGGTGAGTAATCTTCTCGGTATTGAGCTGGGGCAGGGGACCTTCGCAAGACCAGAGGCGCAGGGCTTGGGTTTTCGTCAAAACAAAGTTCGTCAGAACGTTGGAACTGCGAGCCATTCTGCGTATACTTTTGCGCTAACGGACTGGAAGCATCAGGTACATCCTCAACTGTGGGCTGCATAGATCGATAGTGAGGATCATAACTCGCATCATAAGAGCTGTGTCTCGGCATGTTGTCATAGGCGTTTGAGTTGGGAGAAGAGACTTGGTTAGCAGCGGGGGCTGAATCGTACCCCCGGAAAGCTGGGCGCCCAGGGTATGGCACCATCTGTTGCCTCTGGGCCTCGTGCCTCAGGACGTCATGTCTCATCTGTGGAAGCTTATTTGGCGACGTCTCCATGCTTCTTCTCGGCACAAGCTCTTGGCCTGAACTATTCCCTCTCATCCGATGCGCAGGCGGTGGTGGAGGACGCTCATTCTCTACGGGAGAGTACTGCCTGGGGTCATCTAATAATGCCGGCGGTTGCTCATAGAAATCTTGCTGAGGGGTGTAGTGACCACGAGGATCCATCTGCTCCTGTTGAGGAGCGTATCTGGGGCTGTACTCTCGGTCATCGTACTGTCGAGGTTCCTCATAAGCGATCATCGACCTTCGAGACGGACGAGACGCATCTCCACGGGTTGCAGATGTATAATCCTGCGGCATATGCGCATGTGGGGATGTGGAATACTGTTCCGTTTGACGACGGGATGAGTGTGAAGGCGGGGTGTTGTACTCGACAACTTGAAGAGGTGATTGACTTGGTACAAAATTGCCCGAGTGAGAAATCTGTTTGGCATGTGTTCGTGGAGGTGTGCGGTGGTCAGGACCGGCTGGCATTTCTGAGGGTGCTGCTGCTGGTACTGGCAACGGCGCAGATGCCATCGCTGGAGCTGGGGCTGAAGCTGGGGGCGACACAGATGGAGCTTCACCAGTGACAGGATCCGATGGTAAAGGACGCCTTTTCACGGGAGTTCTTTGTTTAACAGATCCTTGGTCTGGTTCAGCTGCTGCGATCTGCTTTGGCTTCGCTACCGGCTTATCGGGCTTGGGTCGAGAGTCGTAGAAGGTGATTTCAACTCTGATTTCGCCAGCATATTTGCCTTTGCAGGTCAATGTTTGCCAAAAGTCGTTTTGTCCACCGCCAGGAACAATAATTGCCCTCAAATCGATCCATGACTCGCCAATCAAGTCTGTACGTTTATCGTCTGTGAAAATAGAGAGCTTGAGTTGATAGTAATCCGGACAGTCATGAACTGTGAATCGTAGCTCTTGATCCCTAATATTTGAGTTAGTGTCAGCTGATCCTCAACAATCCCTTGAGATTGGAAGTCTTACCACTTTGGTGTTTGTCCACCACGGACATCAGTTGTTGTCTTCCTGGCTTCCTTTCCCAACCTGGCTGCGCAGTAGGGATCTTGCTTTCCAATTGTCTTGCGATTCGGCAGATTTTTGGCTCGATCGACGATAGCGACCAGGGTTCCGATTTCTGGACCGTCTACTGCAATATCGGCAAAGATGCCTGCAGTGTGCGCCGCACTCATGAGGTTCTTGACCTTGGCTGCCATTGCAGCTTTGCGCGCAAAGGCTGAAGCGACAGTGTAGTGTGGAAGATGAAGTGAGTGAGGGGGTTCGATAATCAGTGCGATCGGTTTGTTTACATGAACAATGGTTGCTGTTTGACTAAAGATAGCTCGGTTTTGGTAGATCCAAAGTCGGACTGGTGTTAGGAACGATAATACGGCTAGCGCGAAAGCAAAGACGACGCCTGACAAGAAGAAGTCAAATCCAGAATAACGAAATAGCCGAAAAATGAAAGCCCGGAGAATGAACAGTCAAAAGGTAAAGTTTAAAACGAACCAGCTGGGCGTTGAATGACAGTACCGGGCTAAGAGGAATTTGGGTATAAAGTGGAATTAAGCTTTTGATAGAGCGAACGTTCCAGAGTGCTTGGATTGAAAGGACAGAAAGTAATCGGTCGGTTCGGGGTTAACGAGAACAAGCTGAATGAGTTGAATAGGTAAGAGTAGGTAGAGAGCGCGATGACGGAATGACTGGCACAGCTTGCAATGAGGAAGCAAAGCGAAACGAAGCGGGCGGACGGGCGGGCGTGGTAGATAACGCACAGATGAGTAGGCTTCAAATTAGTAGACCAGCCGCGAAGGATAAACTATACTCTCTGAGTATTGAACAAGAGAGGGTGAGTTGTCAAGTGAAAGAGAGCATTCGATCGCTCTCTGTTACAAATGAATCGATGCGATGGAGCAGGATATCGAGGCGTTGTATACGGCTGGGCTTGCGTGTGGTTGGGGGCTGAAAGCGGTAATCGGGTGGGTCTCAGTGGAACACCAGCAGTGGAGCCTCTGACGGGAGGCTGGGCTTGGGCGGGCTGGAAACAAGGAGGCTGGTGCACCTACTGCAGGGGCTGAAGCAACCCCTAGAGCCGCCTATTCGTCAACTAGTTCTGGGGGATTTACAGGGAATACTTGCCCAGATTCAACAGGGGGAAGCTGAGAAGCTCTAACTTAGCACCTAAAGTTTGTGTGCGTCCAGGGAATGTGGACTGGGGCCTTGGCAGCATCGAAAATTACCTCGATAGAAATGGTCAGTTGCAGTAAAGTCGCGTCACATTCGCACGAATGGACAGATTCAATAAGACAAACCATGTGAAAGATCAAAAGGCCTTGTTTCTTCCGACCTCCCGCTCTCATCCGAATCAGGGGATCATTCAGGGACAGGAAATGGAATCCACCTCAGCCTGGTTCGGCATTTCAGGAACGAAGAAAGACAGACCCCATCAGTGGATGGATGGACGGTTTCATCCAGATCATGGCTTTAATTCCGAGGCGAAAGAAGGACCTGAGAGCGAGATACGTACTTTAACCCATTGCACCAGTCATGACTCTCCATTACCCGCACTGCCATACTCCTACATCACACCATATTCGGGAATAGAAAAAGGTACTGTTTGTAGACTTATTGTACGCGCGTGTTTGGCGAAGTTGTGCTCACAGCCACACAGCCATTGCGTACATGCTCAGACGCAGATTCGGACTCGCGATTGCCAAGCTACTGGCTGACGTTGACAGTTCCACCTCGAGCGATTCATTATTCTCAACTTGGAATCATGACTTTTTCTTGAATTTGGACCTTGAATCGTATCAATATCCGTTCACGAGATCAATCGTGGTCAGTGCTGGCTATACCATGTCAAAAGTGTCTTTACCGCCTTGGATGGCTGGAGTTATACTGAAGTTGGGCAATGGCGGGAAGCGAAAAGCACCAATCTCCAAGCCTGACAACGTGATCGTGCACTCGAGGGCCCATCTAGATTGTGGAACTTACTCTAACGCAAATCGCTGAGGCGCTCTCCAAACCCAAAAGCAGAGCCGGGATAACGGGCCCTGGGCGTTGAGAGACCCCTGCTTTGAATGTCACTTATCATCAGTTGGCCCGTCTTTTGGAGCAATAACGGCTCTCAGCCTTTCCGAGTCTAATTGGGAGATGTCCTGTCCTCAGTCGAGATCCCCAATTCCACGACCCACTGACTGGATCGTTCCCTGGCTGGCTGAACGCCAGGAACAACCTTCTTCAAAACATTCATCATCGTGATACCGAATCCGGTTTGATGTCACAACATGTCATGTTTGCGGCGGTAAAGGGCACTCGGGTTGCCATGGGAAACAACGAAACAGCGTCAGGCCCCTCTATTCTCTAGACTAGGTAGACTCTAGAACATGAACTCTCGAGCTATTGACTCCCCCTCTCGGCTTACGTCCATTACGGTATAAGCCGGTTTCACACAACGGCCGTACATATCCTCATTGCTAATATGACAGTCTATACCGCTCCAGGATTGTGGGTTTCATCACCAAAAAGTCGTTTTTGATATAAGTGGGTATAAGAAAGCAAACGGAAGTCAACAAGGGACGTGCAGTGTTGTTCGATGTCAACAAGATCCAATGTTTTCACAAATCTCGACGGCATCGATACTATGACGGCATAATTCCCATGACCAGGCCAACGCAGAGTATTCGATCTCAAGCGCATTAAGGAAAGAGATTTGCAAAAGTTTGCTCAGAGGAATGCTGGTAATCCTTGTTGGTCATATTGTGTCATTGCACATGCTATCCAACTACCAGTCACAGCTCGTGGCGAGCAGAGCCGCAAGCTGCTCCAGATGTGCCTTGTCGACCTCATCGAAGCCGTTCAGCTCAGCACAATCGATGTCAATAATAGCCACCAACGTCTTGGAACCGTCGTCCTGAGCAACGAGGATAGGCACAACGATCTCGCTCTTGCTGTCTCCATCACAGGCGATGTGTCCAGGGAACTCCTCCACATCTCGAACCAGTTGTGTCTCATGAGTTGCTGCCGCTGTACCACAGACGCCTTTGCCGAACTTGATGGTCTGGCAAGCCACCTTGCCCTGAAATGGGCCGAGGATAAGTTGCGGGTCTTTGGATGACTTGTCGAGGACATAGAACCCTTCAGTTGGAGACAGTGTCATTATTGGTTGTCATGTGAGTTTGAGACGGTTGTGACCTACCAGCCCAGTTCACGTCCTTACTTGGTGAACCCAAGGACTTGTATGCGTGCCATAGTAGAGAGGCGGCGTTTGAAAGATTGCTGCAGAATTGTCAGACATATATGCATATAAGGGATCTTGAGTTGCTTACCAAACCTAAAAATGGCAATGGGTTAAAAGGTGAGTCAAGTGCATCCAATACACAAGGTAATTTGACGAACCCAGTTACGCTGGTCTGTGACTAGGCCCTCGGCCTGCCAGAGCACTTGCTCGTAGGCATCCTCTTTGGTGACGCCCTCGGCAAAGTTTGACGCATCAGCATGAACCTATAGACGGAGTTAAGTAAGTCATTTCCAGATGTGTAGGGTCTGGGTGTAGAGTGGAAAGGGATGAAAGTAGGACGGACATACCATCTTGATTTGTTTAGGGGGGTTATAGAGCTTTTCAGTGATGTTCAAAGTTGCACTGACAGAATCGACGATATGGTTTAATCCGTTCTAGAAGAAATTTCGAAGTCGGTAACGAGAGACCTGGTGGAGTTGACGTGACTTGATCGTCGGTACAGCACATATGAATTTGCTACCTCCCCGCAAAAAAAGTGCGCCTACTACTAAACCGTCTAATTGATGTCATTTTAGTGCCAGTGAGAAATGTCTGTACTGGATGTAGAAATATGGTACCTATCCAATACAATCTCAATTGCAGTGGCTCATGTATTTATACATATTCTCTATAGAAATATGCCCCAATATTGATCAATAATTGCTTCCCTATTCTGTATGTAGTATTTCAACACGAGCTGCATATCAACAGTGGCCCACCCTAGGGTTTGACATCAAGTTGCCAAGAGGACCTCAGCTGAGATCCATCAAGACAGCGATTGACGACCCCATGAAATTGACCGCTACTGTAACTAACATGCAGATCTCGGGTGGTAACCGTCTCCATTCAGAACCTAACCTAATAAGCAGCCTAACACTTTGTTTACTGGAGGTTGGTAAAGGATGAGGCTGGATTTGGTGACCCAATGGCAGGTGAAGAAATCCCCGAGATACCTTAATGCAAGGCACTTGCCGATCTTTTCTTTCACCGAGAAACGATCCCCTGAAGCTTTGCCTGAGTTGTACCAGGGGCCATGCTCGCCAAGTACGGATACTTGCATTATCAGTTGTCTTTCAACACAAGGTGGCCTCTTGCATTCTAGGGTAACTCGAATTTTACGTTGATAGAAATGTTTGTTGTATTTTTTATACGCCAACACGATGAATTAAGAGCCATTATATTAGAAGTAGATTTATCACAATATTCTTGTACTAATAACGACAATTCGTGCTGTAACTTTGTCTCTCGCAGTAAGCTGGACTATCTTGACCAAGCATACTCTATGAAATAGTACTAACATACACATTGAGTAACACGTGCCTCGGCCAAACAAAAGCAAGAAAAGACTAGCGAATATTCACAAACTTCCATTTCTAGAATTATATCCAATAGCAGTATATCATGGCTGAAACGTTTAATTGACGTTTTTGTGACGGTACCTGAAGATCGGCGCATCCAAAAAGTTCGCCGACGTCAACGAATGAACAGCCTGGCCAATGACGCATCGAGTTTTGGGATTTCGAACTCTTGGTCTCCAAAGCTCACCTCCAAAACTTAGACATAACCTCACCTGGAGCTCACTTTATGACCATGAGCTTTCGAATTCCAGGGCCGCTCTACCAGAGTAGTCGGACTTTACACCATTGGCCACTTCTCACAACGACTTCATTGTCACGGTCTCCAATCCCGCTACGAATAGCATCCCGTTCCATCCATAATGACGGTCCAAAGAGCTTGAACCCGCTCATCAACCCTCCCGACGTCACTCGACCGCCACCACTCACGCTCCCTCGACGAAGAGATTTCGAATCGGCGCCAAAATACTACTTTGAGCTAGGAAAAGGTTACCTCAAGTTCTACAAACAGGGCCTCAAGAACGTATGGACAAGTCGACGTCTCCTTCGCGAAAAGCTCCAGCGGACGCCTGCCGACGACCGACCCTCGATATTCAAGCCGCATTATGTACCCAAAACGTTTTCCAGAGCGGACTGGGTCCTCCTGTGGCGAGTGCGACATGATATGATACGATTGCCTCTGTTTGGGCTTATGTTGATTGTCATTGGGGAATTCACAGTTTTGGTCGTTGCCTACGTCGACAGCGTAGTACCGTATCCGTGCAGGATACCAACGCAAATATTCGCAGCTCTGGAAAAGGCAGAGCAACGTCGCAAGGCTTCCTTTGATGAACTAGAAGCCAGATATCCCCACGGCGTCCTCAGCCCGCGTGTTACCCAATCTGTCGCTCGCGCCCATGTTCTCAAGACTCTACATCTGAGTGGTGCAATCTGGGACCGCCTAGGCTTTCTCCCGCCCGGCATGTGGCAAGCCAAGGGACGGTTTCGCATGGCGTACCTGGAGGGCGATGACAGAAACATCGTTGAGGACGGTGGTCCTATGGGACTCCACTACGAAGAACTACGGATTGCGTGCGCTGAACGAGGTATCGATACACTCGGCAAGAGTGAGACTGAGCTGAGAGGATGGCTCGGCGACTGGCTGCGCTTGACGGCCTCTGAGGATATTGACGAGCGGAGACGGCGTATGGCCGTTTTGTTTCTAACCAGGTATGCTATGTGCTTTGAATTTGTGTTACTTGTTTGACATTGCTAATTCCCGATGAAACAGACCGGAAAACTGGCCCCAGCAACGAGATTTCGCTGTGCCTGAATGGCAGCTTTAGGATGTTGGGTATGGCATATGAGAAGCCGGATACCTAGGCAGTGAAAAAAAGATAGACACATAATGATCAGCAAAGTCGGCATTCTCACGTGCAAATTGCTAGTTAGCTTCGCATGATCCATCGCCGGGGAGTTGATGGAAACAAACACTAACTACTTGGTCGTTGGCTGGATGATCTGTAAGCTGACTAGAGCTTTGAACTGATGGAATGGAATTGCCGGCACTTGCCAGTGGCTCTGATGGCTTGGGAATGGCAAAAAGCACGTGGTCACAATATTTGCGTGCCCGAGTCAGAGTCAGTCTTCCTTTTCACAGGTACATGGTAGTAAAAGGAATCTTCCCCCGCGTGGTCGTAGTCTTTTACCCGGTTTATGATGCATTTTGTGGGGGAGAAAACATGTGGTATGAATGGATGATCTCATCCCTCATCCCCGTCCCGTCCCCCAGATCCGCCGAGGTTCGCATCACATGCAATCAATAAAGACCCCCGAATTGAGAAGCCCCCAGGTTCTATGAAACCTCAAAGATCAACGACTGTCCGTCACATTTAAAAACCTCGGTCGTTTCTCCCCACGTTTTCTTAACCTTTTCCATAACTGTATACTCTTGACTTGATTGCACCCATTAATCTCAATTCATATCATCTGACTAGCAGCCATGTCTCTCAAGAACGGTATGTCGCAAGAAACTATCTATGTCCATGATTGTCCTCTGTGACATGGAATACTGTCTCTGCTGACTGAAGACCATCTGAGACTGACTCATATTAATAGACAAGTTCCCCGCCTCGGCCGCCTTCGACGCCATTCAAGAGGCTATCAACGCCAGCGATGCCGATCGCAAGGACGCCATCAAGCAGGGCAACGGCGTCTACGCCTTTACCCTCAAGAACGCGAGTGGCGATGAGGCCAGCTGGCATATCGATCTCAAGGAGACCGGAAAGGTTGCGACTGGCACCGGCGAAAAGCCTGATGGTATGACGCGACTCCGATACACGCGCGCTTGCTTGGCGCAATTCTAACTAACATGTCCGTTTTCTAGTCACCCTCGTCCTCTCCGAGGAGAACTTTGGCAAGCTCGTCGCTGGCAAGGCCAATGCTCAGCGTCTCTTCATGGGCGGCAAGCTCAAGATCAAGGGCAACGTCATGAAGGCGACCAAGCTTGACCCTGTGCTGAAGAAGGCCCAAACCAAGGCCAAGCTGTAGTCGAGGCGTGTTTTTTATATGGCTTTTCGGATAGCATCGTGCATTATTTTGTTGTTTCTTTCTGTATGATATCCACCTGCTGGTTGTCAATCGCTCCATACTTCCTGGATGCGAATGCATATAGGAGTATACGCGTCAATATCAATTTGATACCTTTTCAACATGATAGAAGAGAAAGATCAATTACAACGCCCAGTGGGGATATTGGTGGTCGTGTCTCGACTACCGATTCATGTGCTGTATGTGTAACTATGTCTTGCCTAGCACAACACACGATTGGTCGGTCTGTATTTATCGTCGAGCCCGTGTCTATTTTATGCAACTGCCAAACGACAGGATTGCTTGCTGTCTTCTTGAACTTGGTCCGCAAGTCCCGGTACAACGGCCAAGTGCTCTTCAGTGCTTTGCTAAAGAGAGATCTATGTACTGATTTATCGAATGTGACAGCCATCAGTCCTCACGATCTGTATCGCATCTTAAACCAAACCAGCTGCTCTTTGTATCTCACGTTTGGCCTCCTCGCGAACCTCGCGAACAATTTCGCCTGCAGGCTGTACTTTGTTAATAAGCCCAACACCGGTTCCACTGTTCATGTTAGTATGTGTGTATATACCAGAGACAGTAACGGTACTCACGCCCAAGTATTGATGATATAGCGAGCTTCTTCCTCGTCGTAGTCTTCCTTGAGACTTCGCTGGCATTCTTCCAGGCTTGCTCCTGCAATAAATTTCTCATGGATAGGACCGACGATGGCACGTCCGTCGTAAAGAGGTCCCCAGAGCGGACTGTTAGTTATCCTGTCGTTAAAGGTAGACCTGTATCATATAAGTATTGAGTCTTCATGTAATGGGGGAAGGGATGTACTTGAACGTGGATACGCCTCCGTCTACAGCCTCGAGGACTTTTTGCTTTCGAATCTCCGGATAGTTTGACTCGGGCGCGATAGTGAACTATATCTCGTGCTTTAGCAAGTTATCATGAATCGAGTCTTGGTCGCCACTCACCTTAGTTCCCATCACGACTCCCTCGGCGCCTAGACATTGTTAGTCCCTCGTGCGACAAACGTCCTTGGTTTGTACACTTACCCAGAACCAAGGCACCAGCGACGCCTCTCCCATCAGCAATACCTCCCGCAGCCACAATACTTATTCCTCTGTCCGGAAACTCCCTGTTTAGCATGTCCCTCACTTCCGGGACCAAGCTCACGATACCCGAGCCTTGACGAAATTGATGGCCACCAGCATCAACACCCTGCGTTACCAGTACATCTGCGCCGTCTTCCACTGCCTCTCGGGCTACGGCCACGTTTCCGACCTGAACAAACACAGCAGGAGGATGCTCGAGTCTTTTGAGGCTAGGGATGATCTTGCTGTGAGGCTTGAGATCACCATCTGGAGCAAAGAGCCATACCGCTGCTGGTCGGTTCTTGGCTATGAGCGGCAGCGCCGTCTCCTCAAAGTAGCTTATCGAACTATGGCTGGTTATGAAGCTTGCACCCACTGGGAGTGTGCCATCAGATGAGTGATCCGCCCCGAGAAGGGCCCGCACTTCGTCAAAGTGATCCGCAAGCCTGTTGACATGCTCCGAGTCGGGTTCAATGTAGGCTACACAGGGGAGAAAACCTGATGTGGAATGTCAGATAGCTCGGAAATATCTTGCAAGCTAAGTTATCAAAGTGAGTGTTACCGAGACCACCAGCCTTGGTGACTTCGGCAGTCATGCGAGGCGTGGCTATTCCGAGCATTGGTGCATTGCTGATGAGGGGGCTCTTCGCCCAAGGAAACCGACTAAGTAACTGCGAAGGGCTCATTCTGATAGAAGATAAATACGATTATGATATTGACCTAGGGATGAGTTGGATTTTGCTTGATATTTAACATTTAACTACTTGATTGAAGTGGAGATGCGATATAAGCTGACCTTGCTGAGATTTGTCATATCTCAAAATTGATCCATTAACGGGATATCTATCGTGCCGCGATCTTCAACGTCCCTCCGTGATTATGTCAATCCTTCCAGATTTAAATGCGCCTTCAAAATTGATACTGCCCTGAGATAACTTTACTATAAATTTGCTTCACTTCAAGGCTCGAAACTGTTATCAGCGTGTGGTCACAAATCCCATAAACTCTACCACGTTCGTCAGAGTTACAATCCATCAAGGTCTTGTCACACGGCCATATAATGAGCGGTGCTCCTAGAGCTAAGGTTTTAACTCTTGGTGAGAACATTCAGCTTGACACTGAGTTTCTTTGCAATAGATTCCAACTGCCTGGCATATTCAAGACTGGGATGTATGTGTCTTCCCCATGCATTTCTAAGAATATACGAAGCTACTAAACAGCGATAAGTGGACTTGGTCGTTCTACTGTGTTGCAATCGCATGTAATAACGTTTCAATTGGTAAGCGGAAACGCAGTCAGACCCAGCTCACGATACAAGTGGGAACCTTTGTTGTTGTTGAATTCAGTCTATTGGATAGGTCATAAGCCGGATGCCCGATGCCTGTATCTATCAGACCAGGCTTGTCAATGTGTTTCTGTGGCTATCTATCCTCGCATAGATCTCACATTGAATCTATCATATGGAACACCTGCCGAGTTAGTCTCCAAGTTTCGAATCAGTCAAAGGCTTGAGTAACGGTTGGTCGAAGTGTAATTGATTTGCAGCTCTCTATAGGTCCGATGAATTGAGGCAAAGTATACAAAAGAACCATTTCGGTTGACCGAAAATTCCGGTGTCGTTTCTCGGTATTTGCGGGCAGCTTCGCTTCAAGTTAGTATTTCTGTGGTGAAATGGACTTACTTACTCCATCCCTGAAGTATTAGCCAAATGCATAAATATTTTCTTTCGTGAGAGGTTGACGATCAGGTCGGTGAGTGTATATGAGATCGGTATAATGGAAGTCTAAACTCTTGAAGGTAACGTCGATCCGCTCAACAATATGGACCCTTATTTATGTTGATCAGGCCACCACCGGGCGCCTCTCAACAATTAACCTTTGTTGTATAGACTACATCTTGAAACGTGATACTTAACATTGGTAAGGTAAGGGCATTGTTTCGTTTCGAATGTGCTCTCGAGACTTTTTCCGTAACATATTGAATCTAACGACGGAAATTACTTAGCGGAATGGAACGGAACCCCATAGTCAAGTGTTCTTCAGCTTGAAACGCAATAAGATGTACTATCTTGTTGATTCAACGTTGTGTCTTTAACACGATTTTAAGCATGCAACACATGACCAAACAACCGAAGAAGCTATGTAACTAGCAAACAGAACTTTGAAGTATCAAGTTGGTGTAACTTGGTATCGATTCATGCTTGTTCTATAAAGACAATTTGGTTCACGTACTGCCTCTCAGTACAGCTACCCTGTACGATCATATAGCATATCCGTCTATCTGCCAGTAACTCACTAGAACTTATACTATATTATGTATGTTCTGCAGCTGCAAGAGGGAGCTAATCTCTTCAAGTTACTTTATTATATCAGACCGTCAAATTTAACCCATCCACCATGGCACTGATTTCTTTCTCGCCTAATCGTGACAGGGGAACTTTCATTCGTTCATCAAGATTGTGTTAACCATCCGAAATACAATGAGATTGCCCCTAGATCTCATTCGGACATCCGATGTTCTGGAAGGGATTGACGAATTGTAAGGAGTAGGTATGTTCTTAAACCAGGGGATTGACTATGCCAGTCGCCTGCAAGCCTCATGACATGAAACCATGCTCTTACACAACGGCTTAAGAGTTCGAGACCATACTCATTGTAGCTTAATACTCATGGGTATTAAACGGTAGAAAACGGAACGAAAGACAGCCGGTACACATCATTTGCCCTTTGTCATGGTTTATTAACTCGGCAAGGCTTGATACCGAGGCTGACCATGTCATGCCATGACAACGGTAATGAAGGGTCCAAGTTCAGATGAAGCCAAACATTGAATGATGAGGAAGCACGTAATAATCTTCATACGATTAATATCATATATCGTAGCGTCTCAATGTCAATCACAAACGATCGATCGCAATTGCAATTGGTCGATCCCAAGTTGAAAAGCTAAAATGAGCTTTGACATGCAGAATGTAATTGGCCTACGTATTGCAAGTTAATGCAATAAATGTCTGATCTGACCGACTGAGCGCTAGAGATTAGTATTTCGGAAATTTCAACACGGAAGAAGAATGTCAAATCTCCGAGAGTGACGTGCACTTGAGTGTTTTCCTTCCCTAAGGAACATCAGCAACCAGTACATAGGTATCCACGTATGTGCTGTGTAGCATATTGTTAGAAACAGGGAAAGCAAATAAGGAATCTGCGATGACGAGGATTAGTAGAGTACCTACGTACGGGTCTTACACAAACGGGTACGTATTGTATCGGACTCAGGCTTGCTCCAACCTTGGCCCGACAACGAATGAGGAACGGCACTCAGTCTCAAAGTACGTAGCACAAGTATATGGTTTATGCGAAGCATTGCTCTGATCGTAGATGTGAAGAGGCTTAGTGGAATGGATGAGATAATACGTAGGGTCATAGTATGAGAGTGAGATGAAACATGACAAGAGTGAGGGAGGCTCATCACTCTACTCGTAAGCTTGAACCAAAAAAAGCTACAATTGAACATGATTGATTGGTGTGGCAAGTGCATGTACGTGTACAAAGGCCATGTGTTGGCAATTGTGGCGAGTAACTGACAAGAAAGCAATTGTTTGTTGTACGAATGACTGTAGGACTTCAGAGTAAGGGACCTGCATCTGCAGGGTCTAGGCCTACATCTGATTAACCTACCAGTCAGTACATATGTAGGTACATACATACATATCTGAACCTAATAATAAGGAGACACGCGATAAAGCCAAAAAAAAAGGGAGGTGGAAGTTGATGTGATGAGAATCGAGTTAAACAAGGGCCAGCCGAGACTGAGAGCCGCTTCAGGCGGGGGACCCCCTGGTCAAGATTGTCTCTTCTGGGTCAGTTGCTGCTGTTGGGCCCGGGGAAGCTTCAGCAAAAAGATCTGGAGAGCGGATCGTTTGGTGGTGAGCTAAATTGTTGGATAATTTCACGATCAAGACACATGATGAACGCGATGGGTTCATGAGAGCGAAGACACGAATCACAAGTCACGAATAATAATAATTTTGAGTATGAACGAGAAGATGATACGCAGGAATTTGGATTGTATGAATGGGCAACGGGAATATTTCCACCGTGGCCAAGACACGAGGTGATACATATGTACATTACTGCACTGTAGACGGGCGCTAGCAACGTCTTGTTTCTTTTGGTGTGGTGCCGCGACTTTATGGATGCATCCAATACGTTGATCAAGGTACCTTATTCACACTAAAACCATTCGAGTCTGGAGAAATAGAGTGAATGAATGAATCGCTAGCAGACCCAACGGCAATAGGGAGAGAAAAGAACCCGATATCCACCGCGGTATAGGTAGTAGGCATTTGTTTGTTGTTGGATCATGTTGCGGTCAAGACAGGAGGAGGAGGATCACGACAAGAAGCGAGGCATTTTAGTGAAGCGAGGTAGATCGTCTGCACTGCAGACTGTTCTGCTCTGTCATGTAGTACACTAAGTGACTACTTACATGTCAGTCAGTAAGTAGGTAGACGAAGTAATAGTGCCAAGCGAATGCTCAACAAGCTCAAGCTTCAACAAGCTCCCCCTGCACTCACAGCACAGCTCGTAGATCCGTCACTCACTCTCCCCCCAATGGATGAGAGGCCAGTTTCGAAATTGGACATTTTGTGTGTGTGGTGTGTGTGGTGTGTGTTCTGACCGGCTGCAGGCCCAAGGATCGGTCTCACTCTTCCGTGCCAGAGTAGAGAGTAGAGAGCCAGAAACAGATTCTCGCCGACAAGAACCTTGAATCTCAACCGTCTGACCCATGTCGATAGCATCACAGACCAGATGACAGACGGTGAATATTAAGGTACGGGGCCCAGTACCGGTACCTGACGAGAGGCTGGGAAATTGCGCGTTGGCCAAGGTAGAGTTTTGTACCCCGGCTCTGCCGTTGGGGCCATGGATTGTTCTGTATCCATACGAATACATTCTACCTACGTTAGGGTACTCCACTGAATTAGCGGACAGCGCCGAGTCAAGTCCAGTCGTTCATTCAATCCATTGGGGAAATGCTGCGAGGGCACAGACGGAGTTTGTAGGTATGCGGATCAACCAGTGACCAGTTTGACGAGAAAGATGAATATCGAGACGATATCCGTCATGCGGGAAATTCATCTGTCAGAGATTCTGCAAGAGTTACTCTGATTTGGGCTCACCGATGAGTTTAGATACGTCAATGGCTATGTGCTGCATGTGTCAAGTGTTTTTCGCATTGTCCAGGTGATGGCACCGAGGCAATAAACTTTTTTATACATCACGTCTCTCTTGACCCACGACTCGATAGTAACTGGGATGGGACACGATAATTGTCGTTACTTTTTCATAAAAATCAAAGAAAGGATAAAACGTCCGGGACTCACAGGGGGCTCAAGGGGGAAAAAGAGAAACTATCAGACCTAAAGTTACGAGAGAGATTCATGGGATACGGATATCCGTACAGATACACGATACTCTCTGCTCAAGTAGACATGGACTACATAGAGTCTAAACTATGCACAGTGTCTCGAGGGTCTTGGCACAACTTTATCACTCTTTGCGCCTTGACAGATGACAGGTGCTTCACCAAACGCTGTACAGTACATAACTCGAAAAGTGGCTGAACTGGTTTACGGATACTCCTATTCGAGGTACCTTGCTAGCCTCAGGTGCATGTACCTCCTACTGCATCCGGCTGGTCATCTCCCTAGAAGCGGACTGGCCTAGACCCTCTGGAAGCCCAGGTCGAATGTCGGTTGCTGGTTGGCGTACGGGCATTGTTAGTGCTAGGCCCTGGCCCCCTTGGGGCGCCCAGGGTAGGTTCGCTTGTTCCATTCTGTAGCGCTCTCATCCTTGCTTAGCACCTTGGAGGTAGGTTGCCCGCCCGCCTTGTGGCCGGGGACCGGGGCTGTTCCCTAGCAGTCCAGTGGAGTTGGGACCGCTGATTTGATTTCTGAGGTGCCTGGCCTGGCATGGCTGGGTGTGCTATGTTGTGCTAATGCCGTGTTGTGCTGTGTTGTGCTGTGCGTAGGTAGGTTGCTTTGGCTGTGCTGAGAACTGAGGTGAGGTGCAGCAAGCCCATGGCATGGAGCAGTGCCTGCAGGTGAAGTGGGCTCTCTCTCCAGTCTCTCCCACTCCCACTCCCGTCTCGGTCGGGTCTTCTCTTCCACTGCTTCTCTTTCCCCTTTCCAAACTTGATCTCCCCATCAACGTTACCGACATCGTCTTGCTTGCTCTCGCTCTCTCTCTTGGGGCGTCCCCCTTCGATCGACTCTCCCTCCGAATCGACTCGACTTTAATCGATAGCCTTATGAGCTGCCTTTCCTCTATTGTTTTTTTGGCATCTCTTCTGTTAATTCTGGTGAGTGAAATTGGCTTTTTTGCGTTTACTCGACCCGGTTTCGTCCACGGCACTGTGTAGTGGTGGTCTGTTCAGCTGTGTTGTGGTTCGGTCGTCTCCCCGACAAGAAGGGGAGCTCCCCAAGCGTGGATATCCAACAACCTGATCTGATGTGATGTGATCTGATCTACTCCGGATTCCTGCTCTTGATCAATACATCCGGATCTTCTCAACTCTGCGAATCCTACCGGCGACAACACCACGTTCGACTGCTGGATTGACTCGTTACGACGCGTGAAATCGACCTATTCGCCTTCTCCAACAGGGGGCTGCCCATACTGAAGCTGCGGCTGGCGGCTGCGTCCTTGGGTTGGAACTGTCTTTTTTGCCGCGCCTCCAATCAAGATCCCAGCACCTAGGAAAGCGACCCAACTTGGCCAACCTGTCCGTCGCCTCATCTTCTGGTCCTGTCCAACCGCGAGCAGTGCCACTACTTTTATTTCTCATCTACCTAATTTCTTGCTTTTTATGCCTGCAGTACCAAACATTTCATCAAGTTTCGTCAATACTGACCGTCGCTTTGTGCACGCTTACAGGCATCGATTTCTTGAAACCGTTTCGATTCCAAACACGATTTACGCCCTCATCGCGACGACCAGACTTCCCGTATTCGTCTAAACATTTTGTAACGGTGGTCCCCAGACCGCCTACGCCGCCGAAATGGCTTCATCATCATCCAACGTCGTAGGCGTTCACTACCGAGTCGGTAAGAAGATCGGAGAGGGTTCTTTTGGTGTCATCTTCGAGGGTACCAATCTACTCAACAATCAGCAAGTTGCTATCAAATTCGTTAGTTTCCGAATTACCCGGCATTTCTCTAGCTGTTTGACTGGACATACTGACATCCGACCAGGAACCTCGCAAGAGTGATGCTCCCCAATTGCGCGACGAGTACCGAACATACAAGATCCTTGTCGGCTGCCGTAAGACATCTTTATCCAGAAACCGTGTGCGGCTGTGTACTAACAAGCAATTTAGCTGGTATTCCCAATGTTTACTACTTTGGCCAAGAAGGACTCCACAACATCCTGGTGATCGACCTCCTCGGACCCTCACTCGAGGATCTTTTCGACCACTGTGGCAGAAGATTTTCCATCAAGACAGTTGTCATGGTCGCCAAGCAGATGCTCTCAAGGGTCCAGACCATCCACGAGAAGAATCTCATCTACCGCGACATCAAGCCCGATAACTTTTTGATCGGCCGTCCCGGCACCAAGGCCTCCAGCGTGATCCATGTTGTCGACTTCGGCATGGCCAAGCAGTATCGTGACCCGAAGACGAAGCAACATATTCCTTACCGCGAGCGGAAATCCCTTTCTGGAACCGCCCGATACATGAGTATCAACACTCACTTGGGCCGTGAGCAGTCCCGCCGAGACGATCTTGAAGCTCTCGGTCACGTTTTCTTGTATTTCCTTCGCGGTGGCCTCCCCTGGCAGGGCCTGAAGGCTGCCACGAACAAGCAGAAATATGAGAAGATCGGCGAGAAGAAGCAGACTACTATCATCAAGGACCTCTGCGAGGGCTTCCCTGAGGAGTTCTCCAAGTACCTGACTTACGTCCGAAACCTGGGCTTCGAGGACACTCCCGACTACGACTACCTTCGCGAGCTTTTCACACAGGCACTCAAGAACACCGGCGAGGTCGAGGATGGCGAGTACGACTGGATGAAGATTTCCAAGGATTCGGGAAAGGGATGGGACTCGAAGAACCACAGCAACGCCTACCTCCACAACCCCAATGCTCGCCCTGGGCCATCCCAGATGGAGCTGCACAGCGGCCATCGTCCCGGGAATACCACCTCTCACCAACAAGCACAAAACCTTACTGTCGGCCGTTTAAACGCCGCGCAACCCCCTCCTCCCTCTCCGATCAAGCAGATGGGCAAGCAGAGAGATCGGCCAAACGCCCCCGGCGCATTGTCAGCACAGAGGGGGAGCGGGGTTGGGGGTCTCCGGGACATGGCCACGCCCACTGGCTCGACTCAGGCCCAGTTCCAGAACAGTGCCCAGAACCTGCCCCAGCAGCCGAGGACCTCCCAGCAAGGCCCGGCGACCCAGCCTACCCAAGCTAGCGGTCAACAGGCTAACCCTCAGCCTAGTGGTTTCCAGAAGCTGATGAAGACCCTGTGCTGTGGTTAAATCCATCTCGACCAATGGCTAAGACTTTTCTTTGTTTCTTCATTGCTGCGGCGTTGTGCTTCAGGATCTGTATACGACGACAGACCAAGTTTGAGGAGGGTCGCCCCTATTTGTTCAAAACGGGAGATGGATGGGGATTGGAACGCCCAGCGGATGCTTAGGCTGTGTTGCAAACATATATGTTTGCGGATAGCTGGGTATAAGCCAACCTCGGCAGAGTTTTTCGGGTTACAAGCTTGCTCCCGAGCTGCTCGCCCAAGCGTTGTTGCTCACCGGGAAAAAAAAAGACAACCATGTTCGAACTCGATCCCCATCATCTCGGTACTTTAGAACCCTTCCGCCACCTAGTCACCCCTTTACCAGTCGAAATTTTTGCATGACCGCCCGAGAGGGGAAGCAGATATTGGTTTGGGATTACGGCAAAGGGCTTTCCTTTCTCATGTCTGACAACCATCACGAAATTATACTAAAGCCTCGTTTAATCTTCACCGCAGCGCAGCACGGCGCAAGGAGACGGTGTAGGGCAGCATTTTGGGTCTGGTTGGGTGTTTCTTTTTTTCTATTTCTTATGACGCTGTCCATAATATCCATGTAATCACTGAGCGAGACCAAAGCTACTATTGGGCTACCTGAAAATGCACAGTCTTGCCTGGTGTTGATGGAGCGAGCAGTTAGCGTGGGGATGAAGTTTGCAAGTTTGGTGATTTGTTGTGAATGAAGATAGAGCACTATAGGGAGTTCTCGTTTTGGCAATTTTTTAATGGGAAAAGAAAACGGCGTTGCCATTTTTATCATAGTCCCCCTGTTCCATCCTTGCATGCATATATATAGTTTCATCGATATGAAATAAACATCATCATGTATTTGTAACATTACACGGCTCCTAATCAACGACAGAGTGACTGTCGGTCGTAAATCTACTGCCAAACAAATCCCTTTTTACTCTTTTCTGGAACACAATCCCATCAACACCCGGCTCAATGGACAACTTCATGGCTGTACTTGAATCGTCAAAGTATAATGTCCAACTCGCAAACAAACGATTGATTCATGGATTATTTAGGTCAGCTTCTGCTTGATGAAGAATGATCGGAGATGCGAAAGTTGCCAGGTGCAAGTGATGCCAAGCACAATGAGCTGAATAACGATCCATCGAATGACACGGGCGTTGGTAGACTCGGACTGATCTCGGAACTCAGCCTCTCGCTCCTACACATCTTGTGATCAGTTCAAAGTTCTTTTTAGTATCGCCGGAAGACGTCTAGCACTTACACGCTGGAAAACTTGCTCCCTTCGGATATCAGCCAGACGGGCGTTGAGGTCCTTAACACGCGAAGTAATATCCTGAATCTTGCCCTTGTCGCTGCTCTCAATCTGGTTGGTCTCGCCGATTACGAGGTCGAGCGTGAGCTTGATGCCACCGTTGGGGTTCTTGGCAGAGAGCCATGAGGTGCGGCCGGAGCTGGATGACGGGGTGAAGCAGATCTTGTGGTCGCCAGCATCGGCAGCGGAGAAGGTGAAGCGACCGGAGGATAGACCGCGCTGAGAGACAACACGGTGGTCATTGTCGAAGATTTCCTGCTACTTGTTAGTGAAGAATTCACATGTGGACAGCTGTTCAGGACAAACATACGTCGACGTTGATGTAGATGCTGATCCCGTCGTGCTTGACCCAGGCTGATACTCGATCGTCCCACTCCTCAGCAGTGTAGTGTCCGACAACAAGTGTGTCCTTGGGAAGCTCCTCGTAGAAACACTTGGGAGTTGTGCCGTCAATGAAGAAGTGCAGTGCATTGACAGCAGCGCTGAGCGACAGAATGGGCAGGAGGAATTTCATGATGGCGACTGCTTTTGCGCAAATCGAATTGGCGCAATTGAACGATTCGGTTTATATTCGAAGGGGAGAAACCTTTGTCGTTGCATAAAAACAAAGTCGTATATGTGTAGTCAATGGTAGCTGTCCCCCTTTGGCTCTGGCTCTGGCGTTGGCGCCCGCGAAGCTGCCACGTTCAAAGATCGGCTTGTCAGGGGGGTTCAGAAGTGTCACGTGGAGATAACGATTTCCAAATCCTGGAGAAGCGGCGCATCTTTAGACTACCTAACTAATAGTTACTTCATCCAAAACCATCCCCCAAAATTTAACGCGTCACATCCACCGGTTCGAATACGACGACAAAGAAGGATAAGCGAAATAATTCCTGGCCGAATACAACTAGAGCAGCAAGCGCCCCGTATTGATGGGCTTGGTGATGAAATCTCGAATTTAAAGGTTCCTTGGACCAAACAACCTCACCTCTGTTTACCCACCTCGCCAACGACATACATCAACCATGACTTCTTCCGACGTTCGCGATGTTCTCAACTTGGGGGATGGATCTGTTGGCCCCCGACCAAGCAAGAAGCAAAAGCTTGCCGCGCCTAGACCAAACTTGAAGGGTCTGGCGCGTGAAGTACAAAATCTTGGCGGCGACAACCCCATTGCCATAGTCCCCGAAGTCACACATTTCAAGAAGCGACGATTTACGAGCCGGAAACCTGCTGCGAAATGGGAGATGCGATCTTTCAAAAACTCGGCGCGTGCCGACTCGAATTTCACTTTGCGACACTGGAGGAGAAAGGATGAGAAGCAAGAGGGAAACAACGAATCACAAGAACAAACGAGTCAAGGAGACCGACCACAACCACCAAAGGACGAGCTCGAGGATTCTGCTTTTGCAAAATACAATGTGCAAGTTTCGGTACCCCAGTATAGCGAGGGACAGTATCAGCAGTCACTACAACACGTTGACTGGACCAAGGAGGAGACAGATTACTTGTTGGAGCTAGCACAAGATTTCGACCTTCGGTGGCCATTGATATGGGATCGCTACGAGTGGAACCCTCCAGCCACCAACGGGGAGGCTGATGATGACGGCGACGAGAGTAAGGCTATCGTGCCCGCAACAAGGTCGCGGACCCTGGAAGATCTCAAAGCACGGTATTATGAGGTTGCATCCAAGATGATGGCAGCGCAGAAGCCTGTGCAATACATGACGCAACCGGAATTCTCTCTCCACGAGCTCATGGCACACTTCAACCCTCAGCAGGAGAAGTTGAGAAAGGAGTTTGCACTAAACGCCTTGACACGATCGCGCGAGGAAGCACGTGAAGAAGAGTCACTGTTGCTGGAGATTAAGCGTATCCTAGCACGTAGTGAACGATTCAACGACGAGCGTCGTGAGCTGTACAACCGCCTTGATTATCCTCGATCGGACACGGACATCAATGCCTTCAAATCCTCTGCTGGTCTACAGAATCTCTTGCAGAATCTGATGACCGCCGACAAGACCAAGAAGCGCAAATCGCTCATGCCTGGCGATGGCAACAGCCCTGCTGGTACGGTGCCCCCGCAAACTGCAGCCGCTGCTTCTGCTGCTGCTACAGCCGCCGCCGCCGCTCAAGAAGCTGGAAGACGCGAAAGCACAGCTGCATCTACTGGACCCCGTGAATCTACCGGACCTGCTCCCACGCCGGCAGCTGCCAACAACAAGAAGGGCCAGCAACAGCAACAAGAGCGACGCAAACTTACAACTCAAGAAGAGTTGTTATATGGTGTCACCCATCACGAACGACTGGGATCTGGGCCGACTTTCCGAACTGAGAAAATCAACAAGCTATTCTCGCACAAGTCAAACCAGCAGCAGATGCGCATCACGAATGTTCTCAACGAACTGGACGTACCTAATAAGCTCATCATGCCTACCGCGGCGACTACGCATCAATATGAACAGCTTCTTGCCGCAGTTAACAGTTTGCTTGATGCCCGAAAGGTCTCGGACAAGCTTGATCACGAGATCAAGACAGAACAAGCAAAGAAGGCCGAGCGACAGAAAGCCATGGCTCCTCCCGAATCCGAGTCGACAGCAGAAAACGACAAGGCCAGCCAAGAGAAGAAGGACGGAGGTGACGCCGAAGCTCCTGCCGCGGCCGCCACCGTTGACACGAGTAAGGAGGAAACAAACGGTGACGCCACATCTGCAGCCGAAGATGCGAGCAAGGATGCTTCAGAAACAGCAGCCCTCACCTCTGAGGCCCCGGAGGCCCCGACCAAGGAAACCGAACAGAACACTGCCGACAAAGACGAACGCCCCGGTAGCAGCGGTGCACCGCACAAGCGAAGTGCCAGTGTTCTAAGTAGTGTCAGTGACAAAAGCAACAAACGACAGAAGAAGTGAGATTTTTTGAAGGTACCGTCCAAGTACCACAGTACATCACTCTACGCGCCAGTGACTTGCTGCACGTAACCAATTTTAGCAACGTTCCTGCAGGAGCACAGGGATCTTTGAACCGGCACGGTAACGAGATCTACCAGACCCGGTAGTTGTTGGTTCAAGATCTGTTATACGCATGGGCCGGGCTTTGACGAGACGGGGTGTCACATGAGCTTGGTGTGTGGGCAAGATCTATATATGGCTGTTAAGAATGGGAGACCATACAGACAACATCTTCTGAAACATATCATAACGTGTTGGAGCGCCGTTAGTGGGGACTTATCTGTGTGACTGCTCGAAGCTTTGCATTAGCAGCAGCAAAGACTAACACCCCAGGAGTAGGGTGTTGAAGGAAGGACATGGGCGTTTCGAACCCGCGGGGCAAAGGAAAGGGGGGATATCCTCATCTTTGAGCTTGCAGCGAAGTGATCAATGAGTGAGCGCCGTTGATGCAAACAGGGATGCCGGCGAACAGATCACTCAATGAAGGATGCAGTGGGCGCTAGGAACCGTCTTGTATGCTAGGGATGACGTTGTGTTAAAGAACCTGCAGCTCATCAGCGGCTGCAGCGAGGCTATCTCTTAATATAGCAACATGTTCCTAAATTTATAAACGAGTGCCCCCTGAAGACGATCCATACCCCCTGGTTCATGAAGACCCTTAGATGCCAACGTTGCTGAGAACAGTCAAGGGGTGTAGGTCATCCAGCACCTCGGGCCCGTTCGACTTACATCCAACGTGCTTGCTACCAACCCTCGAATTGCCTAAACGGACCCAGGGGCGCCAATCGAGTGGTTCGAACCGGTCGAGATAGCGCTGCCACTCCTTCGGAACTTGCATCTTTGGCGCCTGAAAGCTTCAGGACGGGGCGTGGCTCTTGTAATGGAGAGTGCGCATGGTGTATAGATCACAGGAAGCTCAGCGAGAACCGGCGCTTCGGGAAGTGAAGTCATATTGAAGTCTGTTCCAAGCGAGACGCCGCGTTGCTGCACGATGACAAGTGAAGGCTATGGATGCATGTAGTAGTCGGCGTCTATGAGTTAACAATAGAACAAACCCGCTGCTCTCCAACCTGCAAGAAAGATGATATGCATCAAGATATCTGACCCAAGATAGGGATTCACCCTTGTTAGGCGCCAAGATCATGATCATTCTGGAATAGCTGTGCGATGAGGATATGCGATGCACGGCCGGCGCTTAGCTGGCGGCTAGATATGAACGTCTGAAGCATCATTGGACATAGGGCCTATGAATCCAGCATCAGCATCTTTGATGTATTTTTAGATGAAACAGCAGTCGTATATTTAGAAACATGTTTTTCAAAATATATTATATCGTCCCCACGATAGATATCCTTGTAGTGTTGAGGCTCTTTGATGTGACGTTCGTTGCATCTGGTAGAGCGCCTTATGATTGGCTGACCTCTTTGCCAACTCGCGACTTCGCGAATCGACCATATCAATACCATGCTTTGATGATGGGATCTCTGTTAAATAGCAGGAGCCCTCCGAATACGAGCTTATAGTTGAGGTATATTATAGGTCTAATATTGCGTTCACAGTTGTGGTTGTACCCATGCATGATCGGACATGAAGTCAAGATTCGACACATACGCCGCAAAGATACCAGTAACAGTCGAACAGCATTGAGCTGACCAGTACGAAATGACGAGACTGGATCCAGCATCACCTAAAATGTTGTCTCTTCTCTCTGTCCGGGTTTCACAGGGAAAGAATTGATGCTTTCGGGTATGAGGCGACAACAACAGTGTGCACCCTCTCGCCACGCCAGCAACCAACGCAATGTATCTTGTTTCACATGCGCCGCCGCGGCGTACAATATGAGGACGACAATAGCGACGGGTATCTGATGCATGATCCTGACAGGGTGGGGAGCAACAAGCAAGGAGTTAATACGAAGGAGCACAACTCGACCAACAACTGACCACCAACAACCCATTTGAGGCTGTTTACAACCATGCCACTGCAATACTACTTGCCAGGTTCGGTTTCGATGGTTTCTTGGACCCTCAGAATATGACACAAGCTATCGGCGGTCGCCATGCGACGTTTGGCATAGCCATATCCTTTGATGACACTTGTCGTTGCAGACGCTGATGGTATTCTGGAAATATTTGCCCCAGAACAACAAAGGGATCCGAATTTATGGCCGATGCTTGCTACGACCAACAGGGTCAAGCTGCGTAGAAGTTGACTCGAAGGAACCTTTGGACACACTAGAGCTTGGCGAACCAGGATACAACTCGGCAGTATCATCGACTTCGACAAACTTTAACAGGTACTGTCATGACAAGCACAAACTTACACAGTACCGTTGCTCGTCATGCTTCGTACCAGTGAGCGTGAGAGACGCGACCGCCATACAGTACAATGTGCAATGATCGCCAGCCATGCTATTTTTGCAGTCACAGGTTGAGTGCTTTATCTATGGGGGTAGTATTCGGACCCGCAACGCGGAATAATTCTTCCAATCCAAAGTTCGTTTCTAATTTATCGTGCTGATCCGTCACCGATTGGGTCATTGAAAAGAAGTGCCTCGACAGGTTTGGATCTTGCGCGTGCTTGCGACTTCTGTTGCTCATGAAGAGGATTTGCACAATACGACCTAGAACTGCACCCTTGTCGAGTTTGACAAAACCCCTAGTCCGTGGAATGAGGTGAGTGATATCCACCATTTGAATTGACGCTCCGCTTCCCCGCGCTCTTGCGTGCGTTAGAAGTCAAAGCTATTATCGAGAGGTTGTAGCCGATGCAGCGGTGTGCCTTTGGGCCAGGAAGTGCAGCAATATAGACCTGACTATTACCTGTGCGGCCATGGATTTGCGAATAGAGGCGCTGGAGCCATATCAGTATGGTCTTAGGTTCTCAACTATCTGATGTGATGGCTTTGAATCACGGCGAACGAAGCCCCCTGTCCCAGCAAATAGCCAATCACAGTTGTCAACTCGACAGCCCTCATCACAACTTGACAAAGACCGCTAACAGCGGTGTCTGAGAAAAAGACAGCACGCTCGAAAGCTGAGACGCACAACGGACCAGGCGATGAAAGTAGCAAGTCGAAGAATGTCGAGGACGGCTCAAGTCTAACTTGGAAGCGATGAGCTTGTAACAAGCAGAGACAAGGAATGTTTTTAATAAGATTGTCCAATAATGTTCCACTAGAGGAGTCGAAGGACGAAAATAGGAACATCAGCAATGAATCAGCCAATGGTTCCTATTAGGACTTGGATGTCATGACCGTTGCTGTAAAAATAAATATTAAAAAAAGCCAAAGTCTCTTAAGTGGACTGGAGGAGCCCCTTATTACGAAGACTAGGCTGTTTCGTCATTGAACCTGTGGGTGTTCTGTGCTTGAATGCACGTTGGGGAGGATCTTCCGCACGTAAGTTATTTTGAGTAGAGCTGCATAGCCACTCACCCTCGGTAAAAGCTAGATTTGGAGGATCAAGCTGAACAACTTGAAATGCCCCTCATGATGAGTCTCTTCCCGAGTAAGGCTATAGAGTGTTGAATGAGGCCGCCAATTCAGGGATGTTTTAGGCCTCCCCACACGAGCGCAACACAAGGGATTCGAGCGAGACGCGCGCCAGCCTCAAGTCTTATGCCAGTAATAACCAGGGATATTGAGTTCGGCAGTCCATGACTGTCACGTATACTATTACTCGACTTGGTCTATTGCGTGTCTCACTCGATAACTCTTTCAAGTTCTGATATTTGACCAAGCGCCACGATGTTCTAAACGCCTCAAGCGGACGGAAAGTATCTGAACTCTGGTCATAGTTCAACATTGGGCTCTGAGTCCAGACACAGCCGCGGACAACGGGCGAGTAACACGAGACAGTGGCCTTAGCGTGTTAGACGCGGCGTCAATGGATTCTCTCTCGCCTGAGGTGCCTGAACATCCACACCCTGGTGGAGGTCCTGATCCGGTTCAGAAGTACAGATTTTGATTGGTTGTTGGGGCGAGAGGGCGCACAGTCCCGACACCACATCCGCCGACATGCGGTGGACGGTAGATTGACGGCCTGTGGTTGGCTGCTGAAGCACCGTTCGCTTTTTGGAGCCGGTGTTGTTCAGAGGTACCGTCCCGTAACGTGATATGATGAGCAGTCCAGGGCATTTTTTTATTTGGAGAAGCCGAAAGTCGACAGGTCTAAGACTTAATGTAGTACGCTTGGAGTGAGAACCTAGGACAAGACATGGACGGTGATGAGCTGATGGTCATGGTTTAGAGTTGAAAAGCGGGTACCGAGATATAACAGAACAGCAAGTCCATGAATTTCCATTGTGGCTTAATCTCAATTTGGAAAGGTGCATTGGTGGAGCGCCGCGGCAAGAGCGAGCGGGGCGCCGATATTCTCCACCCAACCGTACCGCAGGGAAGGGGCCGACGAAGACTCAGAGCTAACTTTGAAAGTACTAGTGCAATTTCCAAGTTAGGTTGGCAGTTCGTCGTTGTTTGAGACAGTACTGCACAAGAGAAGCAGGTGCGAACGCTCCAAGTAACTCATATTACAAGTATCATCGATTGTTAGAAGATGGGGTGGAAGTTTGAAATGCTTAGATGGGTGGAATAAAGTTGTTATTACTCAGCCTTATGTAATAGATCCAGGCAAAGTAAACGAGAGAAACGCTTTCGATGAGCCAACTGGCTTCCAACCACAATGGAAAAGGGCCATACGGATAGTCTGCAGTATCTCTTGTAATCTGCGGTATAGCGATGTTATGGAAACGACAATCGTATTGATCATTTATTTTGTAGCTTCTGAGTGGAAAAGTGTACATACAGTATCACGCCGTAGCGAGTTTTAGATGTACTTCGCTGACACAAAGACATCATTTTGACGCAACAAATAGACCTTGGTTTCAACGAAATTTAACAGTCGACTAGATTAGATTGTCATCAACAGAGATTGCGCCCCTAAAGAAGAAATGAGATGCGCCAAGCTGATTGATTGAACGACAGCTGTTGTGTCCTATGAAGGATTCAGACGAAGGATTAGCAGCCTTCGGTTAAGGTTGTTTAGAGAGTCGCGCGACTAGGTAGATAGGCGTCAGTTACAGGTGGTCAACACGGAGACGGAAGTTCGTCCTACGCCTGTCTCTCTTTTCTGATACATACTGATCCATTGTGAAGACATGCAAGGATCACTCATTGGTTCCTGGATTGTTGGCTCCAAGGACGATCATGCTGCGGGTACTGTACACGTTGGAGCTTACAGGTTATTACCGCGCGAGGACGAGGATGTATGGTCATGTGTCATGAATCGTACGTATGTGAGGTTAGGTCAAGTCAAGTGCTGTCGGTGATTAACCGGCTGCAGCTGTCGTTCCTTGATTCAAACAATACCGATAAATTTTGGTGGCATGAACGGCGATGATGACGATGAAGTAGAAGGGAAAGCTTGTGAAAGATACACCTTCAGTGTTGCGCCAAGAGGTGGATATACATAGAGTACTCTGTAACTACTAAGGTACCTCCTAGGGGGTTACTTTCGCGGCACAGCTTTCCAAATGTCATTTTCGCGCGTGAGATAGACGAGATGACTCAGACAATTGAAACGACAACTACATAGAGGCTGACAAGGCATGTTTAAATTACTTTGTTATACGTGTTGTTCAGATCGCAACGTTAAAGTCAATTGCATAACGTTGAAGCAGAGTCAGTTTGTTTCTGTCAGATGCTCATACCTTGGATCTTACATGAAGAGGCTCCAGCAATAGGTAGCCATCAATAGATACTGTACTGACTGTTACTTGAGCTCCAGCCTGAAGACCGCGGCAGAGCAGCGGTCCGTGATCCGCACAGCACTTAGAGAGAAGGCTGGTTAAAGTGACACCCTCACCTTTTAGCGACCCTCCCCCTGTCAGTTCTCGACTCGAGAGTCCCGTCCCTCATTCTAGACGTCGGAAGAGGTACCATTGTCAAACTACCTAGGGACTGCTCTTCATGGGCCGCGCGACTGGCTGCAAGCAGAGGCGCCCAGTGAGGGTTGGCCGCGCCAGCGCGACCAAGAATGTGGTAGAGCGCAAGGCAGCGCCAGAGCAGAGACTTTTAATGAGGGGGGAGACTCCTAAGCGAAACGCCAGCGCCAGCGCCAGAGCCAGTTACAGTAAAGAATCAAGGGCATTAAGGTAGTAGCGGACAGATTCCGTCCTTTTTTCAATACCTGGGTACCAATTTTTAGCAGTTGCTTTATGGGTCTACTCCAGTTATTAATTACGGTATAGCTGGAGACGTTCTATCCATTGATGGGATCCGTTGCAGAATATTCATCTTGACCGCACTTTACAACGGGCCCCGATCACTCACTGTCTATGTGATTTATCTATCTGGATGTGCGCTCACAGTCGGGTAATGACGTGATATGACCGGCCATAGGTGGCGATAGTCGTCTAACCGTATCACAGACTTGGTAGTCTTCAAAGAGTCAGGCATTGTAACGCAGTTGAGGTTGACGAGAGTTTGTACAATCCCGTGAGGACAAGGACAGGGTATGCACTTTTATAGTACTTGGACTGTAATTCGGGCGCAGGTACCTTGGAGTTGCGCAAAGGTACTTGTCGGCTCGGGGGTACCGCACTTCGTAGCCGAGTGACGCCGTGTGAAGCGCCACGCCGCCGCGACTTTGGAGGACTGAGAGTAGGTAAGTTGAGACCTGGCGTAGGTCGGCAGAAAGGTATGCGGATTGTAAACATTTAGAGTTGTTGTCATCGGAGGTGTCATTGGTTCATGGCCATTTCGCAAGAGCACTATTGATCATCCAGATAGCTTGTCTTCATTTCTCCGTTCGTTTTCCACTACTGCATCATCTGGAACTTCCTAGATGCGAAAATATTTGCGTATCACGAAAACATATGGATTTGGAGTTATAACACTGGCCCACTCCGTCATCTCACGCGCATGGCGATGAAAAAGCTACATACCTAGCTTAGCTTCATTTTCAAGGCGCTTTCGGGATTGGGATCATGGCTATACGACCGCCATGGCCATGGATGATGGATGGATGGATGTCTATCATCACAACTTGCAGGGACACACCAGAAACAGAAACGGAACCAACAACACCAACCGCGCGCCCCGTCCGCTCGCCTTCACCTGCAGTACAGCACCCACCCACATTTCTTGGATCAGTTTCCAAGTTCAAGGGTCCCCTGGCCCCCAAGCTCTTGATCAATACATCTACCCCTCAGCAAATATGCGGGTGAGGATGGATTACCTTACAGTACAACGCTGTTCTGTTTCGAAGTCTCTGAGACTCATATCAAATTGCTTTGCCTGCTGCACTGTATCCGTCGTCTGTACCTCGCTCACATCATTCCCTTGATGAATGGATCGGACTCGTGCAACTCTGCTTGACTGTTGAACTGATTTGGGTAGTCGACACGAGCTGAAACAACTCGAGCGCTTCTGGTGTTACCAAATCGTCTACCTGACGGGTAGAGATAGTATAGTAGGGAAGTGCTTGTTAGCTTGTACTCGTCCAGTACCTTAGCTTATCTGGGTGTTTCTAGCTGTTCTTCCTCCCATGTCATTCACTGCCGCCGCTGTCTCTCTATTAGCTCTCTCTTAGCTTGTTGTTGACCTGGTCTCACTTGAGCCTTGATGAGCCTCGAGGGTTCCTTCCTCGTAGAGTACCTCTGGACCCTTACTCTCTACTGGGGCTCTCTTTCATATCCATCCATCCTATCCTTCCTCGGGCTCTTCTCTCCCGTTCCTTTCCTGCATTGCATATTGTTCCTTCCCGACACACCCTCACTTCATCTTGGATCTCGCTCTAATCTCGATCCTTGGTTTTCTTCCTTCTTCCTCTCCATCTTCTTCCTACCCAGGCAAACTCCAGTCTCTCTACCCTCCCACCAGGAAGGGCCCCCTCCCTCTCTCCCTGTCCAGTCAGGCCTGATTGATCTGAGCTCCCCGCCACGAACACCCCCAGCCAATATTTTTTTCTCGCCCATTACAGACGCACTTTGACTTAATCGCGCGTCAAAACCTACCGACGCCCCAAGCGCGGCGACTCTCATCATTTCCAAACCACAACCACCCGACTTTTCGCTACTCGGTGGGCAATCGCGCTCCCAATTGAACTCCCTTACCTTGGTCTTTTATATGCGAGCTCGCACCTCATAGAGGCTTTCAGGCTATTTGTTTAGTTGATTTACATTCGTTTTTTTACCTTGGCTACAGGTGCCAAGTGAGATTCTAGTCTCATTCACTCCAATTCTAAGAAACGGATCGCGAGAGACATCACAGTCTCGTTGCTGTCTCACATTCTCAAAGCGAGCATCGTATCACCTCATCTCATCTCGTTGCATCGGAACTCACGTCCTTTGGCTTGAATCTCATCATCATTCAATCTCATCCCAAAACCTTCCGCCACTGACGCCTTGTATCATTGGTTCGATCATAGCAATACGCACCAACTTTCGTTGATTATCTAGTATCGTGGACGTCAATTTGGCCGTGCTCTGCTCATTTTCATTGCGTCGCTTATTCTACGTTCACTGCGCCGCAGAGTCTTGCTGGCTGGATAGGGCTTGATAATTCTTACGGTCTCACTCTTACGGGTATCATCAGTTCGAATTTAGAGCATTTTGTTCAGTGATTCACACGCATCTACTCAGTCGCAGACCTCTAATCGCGCATCACGACTGTTCGCGGAACATCCGGAGTGGGCTCGACTGTGCTTCGCTTGAGCCACTTTGGGAGTTGCTCTGAGCTCGCCAGCTTCAAGGCTTGACTGCGTGGTTCCTTGGCAGTTCCCCAGATTCATCCATCTCTCATCCCGTGCGCCACCAGTCGCCATCCCAGCCAGGTTACCATGTCAACTTTCACGGCCCTTAACGGGGGCTCACCTCGGACTTCAGATCCGCCTACTGTGACCATCGAGAAAGCCTCGGCGATAGACGAACGCGCACACAGCACAACTGCGTCTCAACCTCCGCCCACACCAGAAGTGCCGTCAAACCAGATTCCAGTACAAAGTACGGATCGGCCATCTTTTCAGTCACCTGGTTATCCCGACGTAGAAGGCTCTCATAAGAGAAAGCGATCTGATTCCGTCGAGATACGGCGGGAACATGTCATACACGTTCATACACCGGAATCCGCCCACCCACACCATGATTCGCGCGAGGCTTATGGAACACCCTCGAGAGATTACCGCTCATACGGCGATGAGCACCGGGACAAGGAAGCTTGGTATTCGCATCGCGAAGAACGTAGCTACGACTCCCAGCAGAATTCTGCAACTACCCCGCATGGTCAAACAGAAGAGCAGATTGGCGATGCACTTCGTAGGGCCACTGGCCAGATGGACCATGGGGACTACTCTAACGCTAGTCCTGATGGCGATGACCATTCTATTATATATGGTGGCCAGTACTCATCTGATCAGAGGCGCGACGGTCTTATGCAACATGATCCTAAGAAACGAAAGAGAAATTTTAGCAACCGGACCAAGACAGGATGCCTCACTTGCCGCAAGCGCAAGAAGAAATGCGATGAGCAGAAGCCAGAGTGTAAGTTATCTTCAGATTATGCCCATTGTCTACGCATGTCACTAATATTTCCCTAGGTGGAAACTGTCTTCGTGGCAGCTTTGTCTGCGCAGGCTATCCACCGCAACGTGGACCAGGATGGCAGAAGCCCGACAACAAAGCTGCAGCGGTTCCTCTCGAATCCAAGGACCCGACATATGTTCCACCAGGAGCTTACGGGATGCCTCAGCAAAGCCCTTATGGTAGCCAACCGGTGAAGCGCGAACCCCTGCCGCCTTATCGCGGCCAGGCCCTTCGAATTGACCCCCCACAAGGCCGCCCTTTGGTGACCGATGATGACCGACCAACCGCATCAACAATACCCAGCGCGTCTGTTGCGAGCCCCGAGAATAAACTCTCTGCTTTACCTTACACTCCAGCAAACGTGTTTCCAACACCTGTCAGCGCAAATCCTCAACCGCCACCACCACCATTTGGAGAAAGAATGGCCAAGGAATATCAGCGCGTGCCCCCGCTGCACGACCTTAGCAGGACAGAGCCCGATTCCACTCACCTTGGGAACCAGCTCCCGCAGATCAACATTCTACATCCGACAAGAACCAACAGTCCTGCTCCTCCTCCACCTGCGCCGACATCCAACGCTCAAGTAGCCGCCCAGTTGGCCTTGTCTCATTCGCAGTTCCCCCAGAGACGGACACAAAAGGAGGAGATGCTTTCAGGGCGTCACTTCTATCCTTTTGATAAGGAGCTTTGTCTGGAGCGTGAGCGATGCTCTGCTGCTTGCTGGAGGTTCAACAACCTCAACGGTATATCTCCTGAAGAACGTGCTCGTTTGTTTCTTGAAATCTTGCAGCCTCGTGACCCCGTTCGAGTTTCTCCTACCGAAGCCTCTCCGATCACCAATGTCGGCCGTGTGGGTAGAAGTGTCGCTGTGGAAACACCCTTTGCTTGCGATTACGGCTATAACATCACGATCGGTCACCATGTTGCTATCGGGCGCAACTGTACAATCAATGATGTGTGCGAGGTAAAGGTTGGCGATAACTGCGTGATTGGGCCAAACGTCAGTATCTTCACAGCAGGGCTACCTGTCGATCCTAAGAAACGCCAGGGTAGTCAGGGTCCCCAAGCAGGCAAGCCTGTTATCATTGAACAAGATTGCTGGATTGGTGGGGGTGCCATCATTCTTCCAGGAAGAACAATTGGCAAGGGCAGTACTGTCGGCGCTGGATCGATTGTTACCAAGGTATTTTGCATGATAATCTTGTTGGAGAACCTTTACTAATTCATGGCTCAGGATGTTCCTCCTTTTACGATTGTAGCAGGAAATCCTGCAAGGGTTTTGCGCGGTATTGCCTCTTAATACTGCTACATGGCCTTGCTTTTTTCCCCCTTGTCTCCTTAACAAAATACTCTGGCATATTAATGTGTTTAAGTCGGCACTGTTGAATGGCTACTCGGCCACACGAGTTCACAAAAAATGCACAACGATTATGAACGGAGCTAAGCGTTACGAAAGCCTCAGCGATGCATCTTGTCGATTGACTTGATTTGATTTTGATTCTGGTTTGTTTGATTTGATTATACGGCTAGTTTTATACCGAGCGGGTTACCATTGGCATTGGATAAGGGGGCAGTGAAAAGCAATTCTAATGGGAGGCGCTAGAAGATTTATTGTACGGGTTTACCGGCCGTTTTGGGAGGTAGAAAGCCTCATGGGACATGAACTGACAGGTGAATATGACGAACTGGGATGGTGGTGTTGTTTGTTATTGTTGCTGTTGTTGTCTTGTGTTGCATGCGCTACGACTTATGAGAGATAAACAAAGCCGGGTCGAGACCTGCAGGAAAGATATCCATTCATGTTATCAATTATCATTAGCCTGTCACATATTATTCAAGATTTTGTATTTTTTGATACCCATCTGTTCGTTTTGCGGTAATTTTTGGTGCATGGAATCCTTTTCTACTTGCGGTGATGATGCGACCCCTTCCACGACCAGTCGCGTCGACAACAAATACACAATCTGCAGTCATCCTTAGCTTAGGTGCCCGGTTGCTAGAGTAATGTTAAGGATGTCCGCATCTGCGGCCTTGTATGCAGCCCTAGAGTTGACCGATTGACATCTTACTGCGTGTTAGCGGGTTGTTAAAGAAACGGGCCTACACCGATAAAAACTGACCCAGTCGATGCCCTCGGTCGGGCCAAAGATAGTATTCAGGGGAAGAAAGTCCTCATAATCTCCAGAATAATTCATATCTGGCATAGTGAAGTCTGTAATCTCACCGCATATAGTCGGTTCGGTGTAGGGATATGCCGTATCGACTAGGCCCTGAGCTGCCGAGCTGGACATCACACTCGGTGACATAGCAACTCGGTCGAGTGTCGCGCAAATAATCCTTGATCCATATCGTGCGTCCTTGGAGTGAACTCCACGCTTTTCCCAGACCTTCTGAGCATGCTCAAGTATCTGGGCATGTTGAAGATGTACCTGCGGGCTAGAAGGCTTTAGTAATACTCGTAAAAAGCACTGCAGTGAAGCCTACGTTATATCGGTCGACCCTAATAGATCAAGGCACAGGATCATGGCTGCAACTAAAAAGTCATGCAGTGTAAGGCTCGAGAGTAAAAAGCGATCCTCGTGCATGCGGCCACCGTATCGACTCTCATGTTCGAACTCGAGGTGGAGTTCAACAACTCTAAAAGCCGTGGCGCGGCAGAGTTCTCGGGATGCTCGATAACGTTCCTGGTTCTTCTCGGAGCGGAGATAGGGACGATGGAGCACACAAATAGTCTTGAGGTATGATACCTCTATGATGAGTCGATGCATGATAGTGTAGCCTGGGACATCCAATGGAGTGGAGGCAATGGGGCGGATGCAGAAGCATTCAGGCACGGTGTTGTGGTATGACTCCAACTCAGCCTGAAGTGCCATCGTCTCTTCATACGGCGGCGACTCGACCCGGAGAACGTGCCGTAGGGCACGACGTAGAAGACGGCAGAGATGGGATTTGGTCTGCCAGGCCAGCATGGGAGTAGGCTCTGTGGGAGGACGAGACTCAGGCACCTCAGTGTCTTCGTCAAAGTCATCATCTGATAAGTTTCTAGGATGTCCGGCATCACAAACTTCTTGATACACCATAGGGGGCATTCCCAGCTGAAATGAGAAAAGCAAGTCAGAAGTCTGAACCATGAACCACGTCCGTCGGCGCATCTCAGCCTCAAACTGTGTGATGGTAGGTGACACTCTGGCCGCGTCGAGATGATAGCCTCTGCGCTGTGCCAGACGGACTGCGAGTGAGTACAGAGACCATATTGTGGCATCTGAATCTTCTTTGGTAACATTGCGCGAATGGGCATACATCATGAGTGCCTCGACAGAATACTGTTTTGCTTTGAGGTATTCCCCTGTTACAAGACATTGGGCTGAGCGTTGTATGTAAAACTTTGGTTCCCGTACAGAGTCTGGACAAGGAGTTTGGACTTTTGAGATCATAGCGCCGAGCCCCAACACGGAGAACATGATACTTAGCCATAGGAAATTAGGATCGTGAGAACCGGACCACAGAAGCTCGTATCGTCTCCAAAAATGTCTCTCGTGGATGAAAGGAATAGCGATGAATTTGGAGTCGAAATACACCCTGACAAGAACATCGGCATCTTGTCGAGGGGGCAAGCTATTGCGAACGTCGGTGATCGTAATGGGCGATATTCCTCCAATTACGATATCTGGAGCAGGGGGTAGAACCTCCGACTCGTCACCGTGGTCAGACTCAAATTGAGTATGAAGAATACTCTGGATATCATGGATGCCCTTGAAGACGGCCTCCCAGGAAGTCTCTCCATGATACTCAGCATCTGACCCTTCTTCTATTCGTTGAGGAGAGGGTCTACTTGTGCTCGTTCCTGTACTAAGACTGGCCAGAGCACTTGAAGCTTCTGATGCTGATGCGAGGCGCATCACGATCTCCTCGAGCTTGGCCACTTTGAGCTGCATTTCTTGCTTTCCTCCAGAAACGCCCACATCACCGTAGACACAAGCGTCCGAGTCGCCTCGCTTATGGCAGGCGCTGCAAGAGGGTTTTGCCCGATCACATTTCGATTTGCGCTTTTGGCATATCGTGCAAGAGACAGGCTTTCGATTGCGGGTAACTTTGTGAGTGTCACTGGCTCGGAAGACACCAGTAAGATGCTTCATGCCAGGACCGGGCATGATCCATTGATCGATTGACGCAGCGATTGTTCGAGGGGTAGAGTTAGAGACTTGAAAGCTGTTGAACTGTCGATGATTGTTAATGGCGACAGTGATAAGCTGCTGATTTCTGTTTTGTTGAGTTTAGTCGATAAACGAGGTAAGTTTCCCGAAGCGGTATTGATCTATCCTGAGAGAATAAGATGAAAGAGAAACTAAAAGTGAATGAGTTTATCTCAATTTTTCATGAGATGATCGAGCGAGTGTAGGTTCTCATGGGAATGTTAGGTTGGCCGAAGATAACTCTCAACTTCATGTGATGTCACATATGATCCTTGTTGGGCACGCCTGTTCCTTACGTATGAAAAAAGACTGAGTGTGAGCCCGAAAAGTCCGACGACGCGGGGTGGTGAGGCCGGATTTTGGGGACCTTAGAGCCAGTTCATTTAACCATGAAGCTTTATATTAGGCCTCTTGCGTATAAAAATATTCATGTATGAATGAGTCAAATGATTTATAGTATATAAGCGATTTCCTAACTCCTCATTCGCTGTCATGCATGGCCCATCTTCGTGTCTACCCAAAACCCCAGACACAATATCCAATTCTATATGATATGTCGTTGATGATACATGCAGCGGTCGTTTCCGCTGCCAAAGTCCATACTTATCTTGTCCGTCGTACCTATCGTGTTATGCATTTACTGGGACTGCTGCTCTTCCAGCCTCTTCCTGTTTTCATCAATGATCTTTTCCATCATTTCCAATGCCCTGGTCTGATCTTTGAGCTTGGCGAACGCCTTGAATGTATGCATGTCTGGCTTGTATCCAGCCGCCTCAAGGTCCTGCAGTGTGCCAACTGTCTGAGACAGGTCCTGCATCGAGGCGTAGCCCTTAACAAGTGTGTTCCAGGTGACAATGTTGGGTTCCAGGTTGTGCTCTCGCAAAGCTTGCCTAACTTGCTCTGCCAGTATTACCTCCCTTCGCATGAGAAGCCCGTGAAGGAGAATGCTGAAAGTGAATAAAGTCGGTGACGGGTGGACAGGAAAGTTTTCACCCAGGACTTCCTCCTGTGTACCGTCTTCTGGCGTCTTGACGATTAACGAATCCCGGAGCATATCTCCAAATACTTGTAGCGCTGGGCGGAGGAGAACCTTTCGTTCTAGCATGACCAGAATTAGTGTATCATGAATGATGCTTCCCTGTTCCTTGACCAGCTGTTGAGCCAAATTCCTCTCAGCCCCGCGCTCCTCTAAGCGTGATTTGAACCAAGTGTAGAAAGACATCAGGTCGTAAGGCCGGTGCAGGGTCTTGATGTATCCTCGCATCATGATTGCCAGCGTCTGCATATTGGGTTTCCGTAGAGGGCCATCATTGCCGTCAAAGAATTCATTCGCAATGGGGAGGATGGTGCTCCTGAACTCCCATTCTCTGTATGGGCCGGACATGAATTTTTCATTGCCGTCCATGTTTTCTTGACTGAGGAGTAGGGGTAAAGTGTCAGGTAGAAGCCATTGCAGAGGCTCCAGATCAAATTTCTTAGCATAAATACGAAGTAAGGGTCCAAAGATGGGGACAACATATGGTGCTGGGAACCTCTTATCGCGGCTTTCCATCTCTGCAAAGTAGAAGATGGAATGTAACGTGTTATTGAGTACGTCCACGTGTGGTACTTTTGCAGCTCGAGCAACATCCAGAGCTCGCCGTACATTAGACGCTTTGAGGCTGCTTTTGGCCCCTCTGAACACAGTGGTATAGCATCGGCTGTCAAGCTCAGCGCCGTTCTCTGCCAGCAACAATGGAAGCCGAACAGCTTCCTCAATATCGCCTTGCAGACAGAGCGACGAGATTAGAGCTGTGAAACTGACCAAGTTCGGAGAAAATCCGTGTTCAAGGAAATACTCCATAGCACGTTGAGGTAAAAAAGCACCCTCTGAGTCGGACCATGAGTGTGCTGTTGGTTGAGTGTGTAACAAGGTAGTGATAACACTCGCAATGGATGGCGAGTTTAAGTCATGGCCTTCGTCTGCAATATTGCGTAGAATCTGGAAAGCTTGTTCTTTGTGCTCATGGCTACGGGCAAGCTTGTCGGCAAACTTCAAAAGCGTATTCCGATGCAACCTGATTCCCGATCGCTGCAAGATTTGGAACATCTCTGCTGTTTGCTCAGTCGGCAACTTTGCAGCAAAAAGGCCTAGGGTGCTTTGACGAAATGGCACATGGCCAGACGGGATGTCCTCAATCAGTTTGGCAAAGAGTTCTAGCACCTCGTCGGCTTTTGTAACACGATCGCGCATTACTTTGATATCTTTGAGATCCAGAGCCGAGATGCAGAATTGAGCGACGCCAGCCATTGCGTAACCAGGTGGCAGAGGATCCAAGGTGGCCTCGAGAACTTGAATCGCCTTATCCTGGCGTGAGTAGAGTGTCGACAGCATTACACCCGGCCATCTCTTCTCCCGAGATTCAACGTCAAGTTCGCGCCAGACATTCTCCATATCCGATGAGCTTTCCAGTTCGAAAAGAAATTTCCCATCATCCAGCCATGACGATGATTTTGGTTTAGTCCGAGCTACAATCGAATCCAGGTTTGCATGCCAGAAGTTGAATTGCTTTTTTACAACGACCAGTTCATCGCTGGAGTATTGGTGACGCAGATAACCCCATTGGTCGTATCTTTCCCTTCGTTTCTTTTCTCTTTCTTTTGCCTTTTGACGATACTCTGCAGCTTTTCGAAGTGATTCTGGATCGCGGGGTGGTCTGTTCTGATAGAAGTGTGCGCCTGGTGAGGCCTTAGAGGGGCTTTTGTTTCTTGTCCTTGCTTCCTTTTTATGACTGTGTCCATGGGAGCTGGGTTCGTCTTGTTCATGCCTTCGTTGCGAGCCAGACCATGTCCGAGAACCCTGGGTATCTTCGACTGTGGTGGTATCGGAGGGGTTCGGAGCTGCTTTACGAAGTCGCAATTGTGATAATATCTGAGTGCCTTCTTCTGGATACGACGAGTGTGCTTCGAGATGATATGTTCGGGTGAATATCGATCGGTTCCTCGTCGTATTCTGTCGTAATGCGACAAATGCTGCTCTTCGTGTCCATGCCTGCGCCGTCACAGAGGACTCGAGCCTCGTGCAGGCTCGGAGCATGAGAGCCGCTGGCATATCCTCCGGGTCGGCGTTAAGTCGAGGTCAGCCACCTGCATAATGATCGCTAAATGAATAGCGGTCTCGTCGCCGTTTCTCGTTGGAGTTGGAAGTTAGTGAATGTAAAATTTCCAAATCTCCATTTGCCGAAGTCGCTCATGTCGCCTCTATAATTTTAGCCCACCTCAATTCTTGCGCTTAAGACAGGCTCTAACTTCACTACAGCCTGACCCCTGCCGGCGGGTAGGTTGTTTTTAGTGGCGCTCCATCCATTAGGTGTGCCTGCCTGTACATCGGAGGTGACGCGCTAGCTTCTTGAAATCCATCTCGAATTTACATTTTACACCCCTCCAGTCTTGAAGCTTCATCACATTGCAATTGATTCAATTCTGTACCGACTTCACGCTCTTTACGCGCTTGTATACTACTTTTAATAATCCCCCATCATGTCTTCATCGCACGCTAGCCTCAGCGCTGCTTCAGACGACCGAAAAGCCAGGCTCGCAAAGCTCAAGAACCTCAAGCGCAAACAGCCAGCAGATGAAATCGTTGCGCCTGAATCAGAGCGAGCTGCATCACCTCCCACAGAACCAGATGTATCACGATTACATTTGTCTGGCCGTAACTACGATCCCGAGACAAGAGGTCCCAAATTGGGCTTCGAACAAGACCCAAGCCTCAGTCTTGAAACCCCGACCCTTGAAGAGCAGGCTGCCGAAGTCGAGGCCGAGATAAAGCAAAAGGCAGCAGAGGAAGCTCAAGACGATAAGGGCGTTGATCTATTCAAGCTGCAACCGAAAAAGCCAAACTGGGATTTGAAGAGGGAACTCGATACGAAGATGGAAGTCCTAAACGTCCGAACAGACAACGCCATTGCGCGCTTGGTACGCGATCGCATTACTGGTGCGCAAAAAGCGGCCAAAAAGGACAAGGAAGTCAACGACGCTCAAGGCACTGGTGAAGCGACTGGCATGGATGGTGTGGCACTGGTGGAAGGCTTAAGAGTCAGGGAAAAGGAGGATGAGGATGAAGAGCGTCGCGAAAGGGAGGAGGAAGCTGCACTCGGCGCATAAAACAGTCCAGTCTTTTTGCTGTACGTTGAATATTTTTTCCATCGTCCTATGTATTACGTTTTCGGGATTTCGGCGCCCCGGGCTGTCATGATAACTATTACAATTATACCCAATAATCATCTCCCACCCTGTTTCATAGCGTTGGTCATGGCTAATCGTTGGCTGAAAGGGCTCAAACTTCGCTCTCGTGCATTCTCTTGATGGCGGCCTCCGTGTGCATTTTTCTTTCCATCAAATCCTCCCCGAGTTGCTGGTCTCTCGCGGCCATGTCGAGTATCAGATGGACCAGGCCTCTCGCCGTGTCTTCCTCTGGGCCCTGGTGACCTTGAACCTTGGGGACGCTGGCCCCTGTATCCACCTGGACTCCGTGACCCTGACGAGCCCCTTCTCGACTGCTTCGTAGACGTAGTTTCTCGACCTGGAGGTAGAGGATCGCGAGATCGATACTGATCGCGGCGATCATAGCCTTCTGGAGAACGATCATTGCCAGACATAGATCCTCTGCGTTTAGGCTCGACACGAGGGCTTCGGCTGCGGTCCGAGCTGAAACTGCGACTCCGGCTTCGAATGTCATCTCGGCCTCGTGAGTTGTCAGAATAAGGACTTCTTCCTCGAGCACGAGGTGATTCAGCTCTATCTTTACCAGGTGACGGAGACCTCGAAGCACCAGTAGAAATGGTAGACACAGAGTGGGAGGAGACAGATCTGTGCCGCTTCGCAGTTGACTTGATCAGCTCGTCATCTCTCTCCTCGCGCTCGCGCTTGCGTGCGCGTTCAGCATCTACTTTAGCCAGCTCCGCATCAGCAACACCTTCCCTAAAGCAACATTAGCAAAAGCAAATCATCGATCTCGTTTCAACGTACTTCTTTTCCAGAGGGTTCAGAGTCTCATTTGTAAGCTTGGGTACAAGCTTGGGGTTTCGCAACTGCTGAGATCGTGATGGACGCGACACATACGGACGCTCCTGGGCCGTTGCTTTACACTCATAAGAGTAGTGACGTGCTGAGAAGGTCAGTATAAGCGCGACTGGAAGAAAAGATGGAAAACATATCTCTTTTTAGGCATTTCTGACATTGGACATTGGTAGGCGTTGAACGCGATGGACCGCCACGGCCTCTGTAATTGAACATCGAGAATTGAAGGAGCCTATCTGTTCGCGCTCGATTCTAATTTATTCGTAATGAAGATGTGAAGGTAGAGAGACTATTTGGCCCGGCTTGATGATCGAGCAGAGTTTGGATAAGATTATCGTTATAATCTTTTGATAATACCTGAAGGCATCTACCTTAGTAGTCTCAAGAGTTACAGGATGATTCTCAACTTTTGTCTGCTCACGTGACCGTAAGATAACCTACAGCTGGACAGAGCACGTACAGCATCTGGTCCAAATGGGGCTTTCCTATTTGGTTGACTACTTGGGCCGTATATATTTCAATCTAGAAATACTGCTAAGAGAAGAAACGGTGGGATTTTCGGGTTGAAACATACATATAGCAGACACATATGGTCAAAGTTATGACAAGCCAAATGTCGATGCTTGGTACAACAGAGACCCTGTCTGGGTCGCCGACAAGATGAAGGTAACCTTTCCACGTATACAATCTGACAACTGTCACTTGAAATCAGCAATGCAGTTTAATGCATTGAGTAGACTTAAACCGATCAATACAGAGCTGAAGAACAAGGATAGTAACGATCAAATCTCGGCTATGTTTGAATGCCTCAATAAAGGAAAGGGGGAAACAACACAGACACCAGACTTGTTCTTGCAGCTATTTCATTTGTATATAATAGCTAAAGTTGAGATTGAAATTAACCCTGTAAACGTCTTAGCCACTTTCAAACACTGCTCAGTACTATGCAGCACCCTGTTTTCTGTCAGTAACCAGTTGAAACACGGTGTGACTGGATCATCAAATAAAAAGTACCCAGGTAAAGATAGAAATAGATCGTGGTGAGAAATTCTTCCATGCCACAGACTGCTTTGGCCACCTTTTTTTTGTCTTATGCTTTTAGAACGGTCTTTCTCCGTACAGGCAAGGCAGTAAGCAATGATATTTCGCTACATGATACGCAAAAGCATACACATACGCAACGGCTTCTAATGATGGTCCCATTTCTAGAGGTAGGTCCCTTAATGTAGTGCTCCAATTTGAGTCCCTATCCATACCTCTTTCGCTTCAAGGTGACCGGGCCGTTTTTTCTTCATGATCTTCTTGATTTTAGATAGGCCCCTAGCCGCCTGCAATTTTAGTGGCTCGGGCGACTCCTCCCACTGTGTGCCCTTGCCGTGCCGCTCGCTCCACAGGGTCCAAGTAAAGTATCGGACAGTAAAGTGAAGTGATAACCCAGGGCAGGCGGGTAGACAAAGTGATGGTGCACGTCCTTATGACAACCTCCTCCTGGTTCCCCTCCAAAACCTTGACTAACCAACTACATCCAATTGATCCCACCCATCAGCAACATTACATCGCATCGCCTTGCTCTTTGCTTTGCTTTGCTGAGCTGTGCGCCTTGGGTCGTCTTTTTGTCAGGAATCAGCTGCTGTTGTTTCCTCTTGTCTTCCACTCTCCGCACATACGCCCGACCTCCGACTTGGGCGTTCCTGAGGTTCACTCTCAACTTCCATCCCCGATTTCGACTCCGTCTCACTTCGACGAAAAAAAAAGAGGCCGCCTCTCAGTTGGAGATTGGGTAGCAACAGGACCTTGGACAATTCGATCAGAACCAACTGGTAAACAATGTATCTTACGACACGACGATGAGCACCGAGACTCCGTTTTCCTTCTGCTGGTCCGCTTCCATCGAATTCGCTTCTTGATTTTCCTCGATACTGTCCTTTCTGTTCCCGCCATCACAGCTGCAGCCTCAGCCGCAGCCTCAATTCTAGCTTGAAGCTGCAGCCTCATACCGTACTGGTCAACCGTCGCCCTCACCCTCCTGCCTCAAACATCATTAAAATACCCACCGCTTACGGTATTGTATTGGCTTTGTAGCCTTAATCGAAATCCATCATGGCTCCTGCCCAGGTGTCTCCTGATCTTCCTAAACCCTCGTTCGCCAAGGTAAAATTTACCCCGTATTCATCCCCTCTATAAGTGGTTCTTTGTCGAAGGAACCATGTCCATTTATTGACTGGCGTTAACTTATGCTGTTCGACAGGTTGCTGCCTCTGTTTCCAAGGATTCTGCACCACCTGCAAATCGACAGATAGCCACCCCGTCCGAAGAAGTATCCATGAGCTCGACAACACCTATATCCACGGGCCCTGTAATTGCGAATGGGCGATCTGGCAAAGCACCGGCTATAAACACACCTTCGCCGCAACTTGGAACCACTGCCAGTCCGGCCGAGCACAGAAGCGGTGTAGACGATTTTGCAGGATCCCTGAATGGTTTGAGCCTCCGAGAGAAAACACCTAGTCTCGTCGTCAATGGCAGCGGACCCTTGGCGCCCGAGAGACCTGCGGTCATCGTTGGTAGAGATAGCGGGTCTGACGATTCTCAGAGAGCTGATTCAAGCTCCGAACTCGGCACCAAACCTCCCAGTCTGGATGGAAAGAGCATTACATCAGGCACAACATTTGCGCTTGATGAGAAGGAATCGCTGAGACCTGACGATAGCGCGAGTGTTAAAGCTGCCGCAGAAGATGATGATGCCTTCTCTATTCGTGGTTCACTTGTTGCTGGCTCTCGCATCGGGTCTGAAGTAGCTGCTCGCGCCCGAGGCATTCCTCTGGGCGATATTCCGGAGCGCAGGTTGCCACAGCAAGCTCCAGGTGTTGTGGCACAAGGAGTTCTAACTCCGCAAAGCTCTTCGTCCGAACAACCCGCAGGTGCCCCTTTGGGTGTTGCCGGTTCCTCAGATGCGCTTGGCGTCATTTATAGGCAAGCGCCAGATGAAAAGCTCCTTGAGGCCATGGCATCGCCCAAAGACAGGCTATTTCTTCTCAGACTTGAGAAACAAGTCATTGATTTTGTCCAGGACTCAAAGTATGCATATCTGCTCTGTTAGCTACCACTTATACTAACCATCTCTTAGGGAACCGTATATGGACCTCCCACCGTCCAACTCATTCTGTAGGATGCTCACGCATAAGCTGGCTGATTACTACCATATGACACACTCCTTCGAGCCTCATGTAGGATCTGTACGCATTTTCAGGACACCTTTTTGTCGAGTCCCTACCTCGCTGGCACTCATCAACCCGAGCCCCAGTGTACCGAGCAGCAGCACCCCTCCTCCCGCCGTTCTTCCCAAGAAGATCATGCGACGTGGCCAAGATAGTGAGGGGGGCCCAAGTGCAAGTCCCTCTAAAGCAGCCTCCGAGACTGGCAGCGACGCCAAGGATAAACCCGCAGCCAACCAGAAGTATGTCTATCTTCACAAACTGCTGTCAATTTGCCGTACTGACCATCATAAGGTTGACTAGAGAAGAACGGGAGGAGCTTTACAAGCTAGCTCGAGAGCGCATTTTCGGTAGCTCAGAGGAGAATGTCGCAGGTATGTAACTACAAGACCAGAACCTTTAAATCTATCTGACAAGGGTTGTAGAAGATGGCGATAATGGAATCTCGAGAGCCAGTTCGGTGTCAGCCAAGGATAAATCCAATCTTGGAAAGAGGGGCAAAACTGGCAAGCAGCGACGTGATGATTCCGATAGCTTTGATTCACGACACCACTACACCCCATACTGGGGACCTCAGCAGCAGACTTGGGTGCCTCAACCGCAGTATATGCCACCCCCAAACCCTCAATATGGTGCTCAAGCGCCACCAGGCGCAGCATATCAGGGCCAGATGGGCCCAGTATATACCCAACAAGGCCCTGGCTATCCTGCAATGCCTGGGGTGCCTCCAAACCAGCCATATCCTCAGTACTCCGTGCCTCCGGTATGTTTCATCTAATGGTAACTTGTTGACTATTGCTGACTTGCAACGCTAGTACCCCGCTCAAGCCAGCCAGCAGCGATACCCATCCGGTGGAAGTCCTATGACAAACTATGGTGCCCCAGTACCTCCAGCAGGATCGCATCAACCGGCATGGCAACCAGGCTTTGCCCCTCCTGCTCAATTGCAGCAGAGAGGAGGCACCCCGACGGGCCCTCAAGGGCACATGGGTATTCCTTACGCTTTTGGACAGCTCCCAGCAAACATTAATCCCCATGACCCTAAGAGTCAACACCCAATTCCTGGGAGCTACAATCGCAACCACGCCTTCAACCCTAAGACGCAGTCGTTCGTGCCTGGTGGCGGTATGGCTCCCGTCCCGCCGCCCCAGCCGCCATTCACTGCCCCTGGATCGCATCACGGTAGCCCTCAGGTTGGGTCACCGCACCTAGCTTACCCAGGCGCGTACCAACAGCCGATACCTCAGCCTTATGGGGGTGGGTACGGTATGGCGAGGCAGGGGTCCAGCAGCTCTATGCCTGCGTATCACTCTCCTCGTGTTGCTCACGTTGCGCCACCTGTGATGCCACAAAACCCCCAACACATGGCTCCTCAAGCTCACCCTCATCATCCCCCAGCTTACAATATCCCTAACCGACCTAACATCCCACAAGGGCCTAGCCAACCTTACTCGCATCTGCCAACATATGGCAACCCGGCAACTTTACCCCAGAAGCCGGATACTGGAATTTAACGTTAAAAAGGGGGAAGCATGATATGGTGTTTACAGACTGGGAGACCCATTAAGGCGTACGCGGCATGTTTAACATCTTGGCGTTATCGGTGGATAGGATGGACGACATGAATTTGTAGGCCACGGCCCAATTTACTAGACGAGTTCAATACCACTTTGACATAATTCTTCTTGGCAGGAGTATATCAGGCCAGGGGTTAGGAGAGAAAAGAGACAAAGAAGATAGTTTATGACGATTGAATTCAATTCTATGGCCGGGAGTGCCGGAATTTTCATGCCTACCACAACGCCATGTTTTTATTGAAACAATAACCCATGCTTCATCTCACATGCATGCCAGGGGGAATATCCTAGACTTTCTTGTCGGGACGTGACCTTCTTGTAACCTGGACTCCAATATCTAGTTCTCAGCTCTTATTTTCATCCGACTTCCTTACTCAGTGGGCTCGCGAGGTTCCCTGGGCTCACGAGGCTCACGAGGCTCACGCTGTTGACCACCACCTCGGCCGCCGCCTCGTCCACCACGTTTGCCTCCCTGTCGGCCACCCTTCTCCTCTGACTTGCCCTCACCCTCCTTCTCGTTGCCAGCCAAGTTGGCTGTCGCCAATCGCTGGGATAGATCGATCTGGGTGCGGATAGTGTTGGCCAAGTAGCTGACCATGAGGACGTCCTGGATGTGGTTGTTGAAGTCGTGCTCGATTTGTGAGGGGTCAACCTTGGGAGCCAAGGACAGAGCGTTGAGAAGGTATTGGCCGACAACGTTGTTAGGCTCCTCGTCTTCGTCAAGAACACCGTTGATCCACTCGCTTGCTCGGTCAAGAAGGCCGATAGTTTGCTCGATAGATCGTCCAAGGCCCTCAATATCAGAGACGAGAGGGGCTGTTCGGGACTCGGAATCCTTTGCGCTGGCGATGGCCTCGAGAGCGCTTCGGTCGGCGTCACCATAGAGGATCTTGTGAGGGACTTGAATGAAGAGGCAGCTGTCGGCAGCACGCTCAGCGTTGACAGCAACGGGAGCGCTGATGTAGCATCGAGACTGAATATCCTCGCCAGGCTCGGTAGAGATGGTCATGTGAATGGCGGGGTGGGGGAAAGTGCCGGTGTCAGGGCTACCGAAGAAGTTCTGGATAAGGGCGCTGAAGCTGTTGAGCTCGTGAGAGGTGGTGTACCAGCCGAGGAGGGACTCGCCGCGGTTGGCCTTGAGAGTCAAGGCAAGCATGTTCTTCTGGTACTCGACATCGACCTCGACCTGGTCCTCCTCCTCGGTGTGGGGGATGGCAAAGCATGAGCGAACCTCAACTTCGGTGCCATCTTCAGATCGGGTGCCAACAAGAGCGCCGATGACTCGGGTGGACTGGGTATCTCGGATGTCTCGTCGGACGGCGTGGTCGAGGATGGAAAGGACAGCCTATGGGGAAGAACAGAAAAAGGTTAGTCAAAAAAGTTTCTTTGACGAGGCCCTCGAATATCAAAACACCATGACAGTCGAGGTGAGAGGGGTCTCGCAATCGAATCGTACCTGAGGCTGGATGTTGACAGTGAGCGGGGCAAGGTTAGTCTGGAGGCCGACGGTATTGGGCGCCAAAGGCCTCGCCAGGTGGATGAAGCTCTCAGAAGCAGCAGCGGCCATACTGGGCAACTTGGAGCTGGATATATTAGAGAAAGATGTAGATGATGTATGCGGAGAAATGGGTGAGGCCGGGCCGGGTCTTCTGATCTTTCTCGCGAAGCCGTCCTAAATTTCGCCGATTTTGAAGAATTGCAGGTTTGGCGGGACGGCTGGGGTTGTGCGCGCTAAGATTAGAGAGATAAGACTCCATTATGTGGCGCAGGGGTGGGATACCCCACCAAGGTGTGGCGTTTCGGCGCAAGGCTGAAGGTAGCCTTATAACTTTTTTTTTACAACTTTGTTTGGCCGCGAGAACCATTTTTTAAAACACCCAATACCACATATTTGTTGTGGATCAACTATACGCTATATTTTTCTATTTGGATTGAAACAATGCCCCCACGTGGAAGAGGAGGGAATTTCAGAGGTCGAGGTGGTCGTGGTAGGGGAAGAGGCGGCCGAGGAGGCAAAGCGACAAGCCGATTTGGACCCAATAGACGATTTGACGGCGCTCGACTTGCAGAGAACGATGGGTAAGCTCAAAGGCTACATCAGCTGTTGAAGCGGTGTGAGCAGTTTGTTGACTATGTATTATCTAGGTCAGAAAGCTCTGGATCAGAATCAGAATCTGCACCTGAAGACACAGTGATGGAGGATATTGAATCTGAGGACGAAGACGACGACGAGCAGACAGCGTCTTCAAAGCCATACATGGCTTTGTTACAAAGTTTCAACAACGAAAGCAGCGCTCCCAATTCCAAGCGACGAAAGTTGGATCACAAAGAATCGGCCCAATCTCAACATGACGAAGACTCCTCTTCTGAAGAGGAAGGCGAAGAAGGCCAGGACGACGCAGAAAAGGACATTGACCGCGCCGAAGATGAACCTGAGGACCAAGCTGAGGAGCAAGTCGATGACGATGATGATTCAGAGGACGAGGAAAACCCAACCGACCCCTTTGATGTGCACTTCGCGCACCCAGACGACGACATTGTCGCAAAGAGAGTCAAGTCAGTACAAGAAGGCGACTGGGCAACAAAGCGAGCGCTATTACAAACCTTGAGAGCGACTGTCACATACCCAGCTTCCGATGCAGGATCTGAAGTGCCAAAACCCGTTGCTGGGCTCGATAGCCTGCAGCTCAAGCAGAAGCTCAAGGAGACTTCTTCGCGCAAGATCGGCGAGTTCAGCACAGTTCAGCGCAACCTGAGCCCGCTTCTCTTTAACTATAACGATGTTTTGTTCTGTGATCGTACAGTACGGAACTCGGATTCGTTGCGGGAATTGACGTGCCTCCATGCGCTCAACCACGTCTTCAAGTGAGTTCCGTACCCATTCTTCGGCTATTGTGAACCACCTGCTAATCAGAAACAAGGACTCGAGATCGCGTTATCAAGAACAATTACAAGCTGGCTAAAGAAGGGCAAGATACCGATTTGGAACTTCGAGACCAAGGTTTTACTCGGCCAAAGGTTCTCTTCCTCTTGCCTACACGCAACTCTTGTCTTCGTATGGTCAACATGATCCGTGATCTGTGTGAACCAGATCAGCAAGAGAACCGCAAGCGATTTGACGATGGGTACGTGGATAAGGATGCCAGGTTTGGCGCAGACAGACCGGCCGACTTCAAGGACCTCTTTGAAGGAAGCGATGATGACATGTTCCGTCTTGGTATGAAGTTTACTCGCAAGACGATCAAGTACTTTTCGCAATTTTACAACTCAGATATCCTCTTCGCCAGTCCTCTAGGCCTGCGAATGGCCATTGGTTCCGAGGAGGACAAGAAGCTTGACTTTGACTTCCTGAGCTCAATCGAGATGGTTGTTGTAGATCAGGCTGATGCTCTTCTCATGCAAAATTGGGAACACGTCGAGTTTATCTTTGAGCACCTGAACCTCCAGCCTAAGGATGCTCACGGCTGTGATTTCAGTCGCGTGCGAAACTGGTATCTGGAAGATTGGGCAAAGTTCTTCAGACAAACAATCATTTTGTCTGCCTTTAACACTCCCGAGTTGTCTGAGCTGCTTCGGTTACATTGTCACAACTGGGCTGGAAAGGTTCGGCTGCAGCCTGAGTATCCTGGCGCACTGTCACAACTTGGTATCAAGGCAAAGCAGACCTTTTCACGGTTCCAGTCCAAGTCGGTTGACAAAGACCCTGATGCTAGGTTTGAGTACTTCACTTCTGCTATTATTCCTTCACTCGCCAAGCGAGCAAAGGATGCCACAGGTACTCTCATTTTCGTCCCCTCGTATCTCGACTTTGTTCGCGTACGCAACTACTTTGCAACATCTAGTGCTGTGGAAAACGTCACCTTTGGTGCGATCTCCGAGTATACAGATGTCCCAGAAGCATCTCGAGCGCGATCACATTTCCTTAGCGGCCGTCACCGGGTGCTACTCTATACAGAGCGAGCACACCACTTCCGGCGATACCAATTCCGCGGTGTGCAGCGGGTCGTTTTCTACGGGTTACCCGACAATCCTATCTTTTATACTGAGATTGCAGGCGGGTATCTGAGCAAGAGCGAGCAGGATCTAAGACTCGAACCTGGTCAGGGAACTGCTAAGGTCGTGTTTTCTAAGTACGATGTGATGAAGTTGGAGCGAATCGTGGGCTCCAAGAGAGTCGGCAAGATGATTCAGGACCGCGGTGATACCTTTGAGTTTATTTAGATGTGTCTTGCTTTAGGAGTATATCGGAAAAGTTGGTATATAGCTTGAGCAAAAGGTTCAAGATTTATTTAATTCAAGGATCAAAAAATTAGATGAAACCCATCATGTCATGATATAGTAATTGATACAGTTTTGTGCAGAGCTTCGCCCGCCTCATAATATGGTACATCTCGCTTGGACGACGAGTTCTTTTTATTGCGACGTCTTCTTCACTGACTCTGGCACGATTCCTGAGGCCATCTCTCTCGCCCGCTCAGCGTTCTTGTCGGCCGTCTGCTCAGCCTCGACCTCAGCCAAACTGCTCTCGTCCTTTTGTGGTACGGTCTCGTCGTTGGCCTTGAGAACCATAAACCTTCGCACCATCTCCTCGAAGGGCTCCTCGCCGCGGAACTTGGTGACCTTCTTGATGTTCGTTCTTGTGACGGGTGTGTGGTCCATTCCGAGCATGCGGTCACGGGCAACGGTCTTGGCTGTCATCATGAAGCGCGAGTCCTTAGGGCCGTCAACGAATTCGAGGATGGCGCTCTCGCCCTGGTCGTAGGTGTTCTTAGACTCGGTGCGGACGACACGAGTGTAGCCGCCCTCTCGGTCCAAGTATCGTGTTCTTAGCTCGCCTAGTAGCTTGGGTAGAAGTGTGTGCGGTGTCTGCCAGTAACTATTAATACAATGGTCTTGATGAGTTGTCGATTCGACGTACGTATAGGATACCCTGTGCTGATCTTCGTGCAGGCTCATTGTCCCTCTTGGCCAATGTGATGAGCTTCTCTGCCATGCGCTGAGCTTCCTTTGCCTTGGCATAGGTTGTGTGTATTTGTTCGTATTGGACGAGCTGAGTTACGAGACCGCGCAGCAGCGCCATACGGGCTGCTGAGTTACGGCTCAGATGCCGGTATTTGACAGTACCACCAGCCATTATATCGGAGTTTTATGATCTCGTATGAATTGTGGGAGCGATATACAGGATGCGAGGGTAGTAGTCGGTTTGGTAAGGGCGATTCTGTTTGTATTTCCTGTCGTTGTCGTGCACGTGGGCGCCTCCGATCCGCAAGTCTGCTGTCTTGATCGGACAATTTTTGGTGGAGGGAAATTTTTGGCTGGAGTTTTCGGAGCCGGCTTGTCTTGTCTGCCGAGAGAGCCTCTGCGCTACGTCAACCCACCACCGACAGAACCTCTTCAACAGCTTCCCGAAGGGCAAACGATACGCGACACCGGGGCAATTGAGCTCGCGCACGCTATGATACGTTGTATTTAAGCTTCAATCGACCGTCACTCTCAATTTGGTCGTGTCCCCAAACGTAAAGAACCCGGCAAATTACCGCACCCATATCGGCGAACTGGGCAAAGCTCTAACAGCATTAAATCATGGGCTTTACCACCGGCTTTGTACGCAACTCTACGAGCAAAAGGAATCTCTCTTGCATGAATTGACGTGCTAACTGGCTTGTCAGACCGGCGGTGTCACGCTCACCCTCTCCCTCGCCTATCTCTCAGTGCTCGCTCACCAGCGCACTCGTGAGCAACAAGGCTCAGCGCTTCGCGCCCAAGCTCTTGCTCTCCAGGGCTTGATCGACCCTCTGCCACCGCTGCCACCACCTACGCGGTCCGAAGTTGCTGCAGCTCAAAGGGCCAAGACTGTCGAGATTGCCAAGGACCGATGGAACACTGAGGTCGAAAACGCAGCACGATGGGTGCAGCATACCGATTGGGTCCAAGTACGTGAAGGCCTCGAGGAGACTGCATCACGACTCTGGGCTCGAGCCGTTGGTGCTAGCCCTTCAGAAGTTGCCGACCAGGCTGGACAAAAAGCAAAGGAGGCTGAACGACGAGCGAAGCCTTTCGTGAAGGAGGAGGCTGCCAAGCTCGGTGATGCCAGTGGAAAGGTTGCAGCAGCGGCCAAGAGCGCTTATAAAAAGGCGAAGGCTGAGACTAAGGAGTTTGCCAGTGTTATCCTGGATCACAGCAAGGACAAGGAGAATGTCGATATTGCTCAGGAAGATGGAGCTCTTTCCGTGTTGACTCCCGTGGAGCGAGCCCTCCAGCAACGATTTAACAAGCCCGAGGACAAGGTGAACAAGACGGTAGAGGACGCACTGAACGAGAGATACAAGCCTATGGACTCCAGGGATAACACACAACTGAGGGGAGTCTAAGGGTGTCGAACAAAAAAAAAGATGGGATGATAGGCGATGCGTGAATGGAGGGATGTGAGTTATTTGCTGTACACTGCTACTGTACCACTAGTTCTTTGAGCCATTCAAATAGAAACCAAGCTTGGGAATGCTTGATATGATCAATTGAGTTGCTGTTTTATGTGAGTTCATATGATAATGGGGGGGCCGATAATCACTCTTAAAAATGAGTATATATATATGATAGTTTGACTCTGCCTTGGAATTGTTTTTCTTCTCTATTACTCATATTCCGAATTCTAGTATACCTCGATATATCAGCCAAACGCCAGTATTACCTAGATAGCCATGACCACCATGTCTGGCGAAGGCTCCAAGTCGAGGAGCAGTAAGCACCACAAAAGTGGGCATGGCAAGAGTCGACACAGCAAAAGTCATCACAGCAAGAGTCATAGCAATAAAAGTAGGAAGAGCCGCCATAGTGGTAGTAGTGACAGATATCGTCCTTCCAATCCACCTCTTCTGGTTACTCTCTTTTGCTGCGCTGATTCCTGGATGCCCTGGAACACTCGTCCCAGGAAGAAGTCCACTGGAAAGTCGAGATCACATGGGCATAAGCATAAGCATAAGAGTTCAAAGAAGAGTTCCCATGGAATAACTGAATCACAGGTGGGTCATTGGGTTGAGGCAGTACCAACTGGTGCACCACCAGTGGATGAGGCACCAGTTGAGCAGTTACCAGCTGAAGCATCGCCAGCTGAACAGTCACTAGCTGAACAATCGCTAGCTGAAGAACCAGCTCAACCTGCAGAAGAAAGGTCTCCATCGCCTGCAAAGTCAACTCCACCTAGATCTCATCAAAATGAATAACTTAATTCTTCAAACAAACAATGTTTGTACTTAGATAGTCTAGGTAAATAATTGGATAGTGAATCTTACACCAGTGGAAGGCATCCATGAATGTGTAGTAATGTGAATTTGCACCCCTGAAATAAAAAACCAAAGCACTTTTGAATGCTTCAACAGACTAGCTGGCAATATATTGATGCACAAGCTTCAGCGGGACGTCGAAAGTGGCTGCCTGAACTACCTGTGTGCATACAACTTACATCTCCTCCCCCTCGACCATTCAGGCTTCGCTTTATTATCATTCATCCCGGCATGTTTTCTGGCAAGCAAAAAAACTGGATTCGAATCTTTGCTCGATCGGCGCAGAACTGAACTGGGGTAATTACCTTTATCTCGAGAACAATGCCGTAACTATCACATGTGCCAATGATCGAAGATTGAAGATATACGACAGTCCTGCCATGGAAATTGGGCATTTCAGTATCCTCGGGGCCAAGACGGTTGGTTGGTTCAGTGCTGTGCCGGAGGATATTAATATTCTTGTCATTCACGGACCGCCTTTTGGACATCTCGCTCTGATGACACTTGGCTGCCTCCATTTGCTGAATCAATTATGGTGCATACGCCCTTCGCTGCATGTCTTTGGGTGTATATATGAAGGGTTAGGCCAGGAATGGGTAGTCTTTGATAAATTACAGGCGGCATATAAACGGACTTTATCGGATGGAAGGTAGGGTGGTGAATTTGCTGGTGGTCTTGAAGGAAATGCTAGTTAGTCTCGCTTTGCAGGGTTGAGAGTGAGAGGATGGTGGGTTCACGACTTGTCAATGCTTCAATAGTGGGAGGGCTACGAGACGACGAGAGAAGGCGAGAGGACCTGTGACTGTGGTTATATGACATGTGATATTTCTCATTCGGGTATGTTTTAATGGTTAGTCCTCGGCGTTAGTATGAATGATTGTTTATTATCTACATATCCCGTGTCCTGAATTGAGGTGCCAAGTCCTCTGCCGTCCCCAAAGTGTTTCATAGTTGAAATATGGCGGCCGAAAGGTTGAGCCGATTCACTTTGTCTTGTGAGCTGTCTTGCGAATACGACGAGAACGTAAATACAAGTTTAATTATAACTGAGCAAAGGAGGGGACATGAACCATCCCGAGGAGATGCCAAGTCCAATATGGAAGGCCTTAACTCGGTCGAACAAGTCTTTACCGTGGCTTTGGTTCTACAGCTGCTTCTCCGGCGACCTTGCCCCCCCCCACTTTGTCCGTCTTCCGGGGCTGGGGACCGGTAGTGGCCGGAAAGGCGATGGAAATAATGGGAGGTGAACGAGTAATTAGCAAAGCCGGAGCCGTTATTGGCTTGCAGGGTTGACAGTCTTCCGAGGCTTCTAGTCCGCGGATTGCGAAGCCAATTGGATATAAAAGTGAACACAAGTTTCAGCGATGTTTACGAAAATTATGCTCAATCCGCCATTGTGCTCAGTACCCTGAGGTTTATTTGTTCTGAGGGTCTTTAAGGGTCGTTTAGACCTGGTTCGATGGATTCATTTGCGAGACCGCTAGTCGCCGGCACAGGCGTAGACCTAGGTACTATAGCACCTTTCTAGGTGCAGAGTTACATACGGATACGACTAAGACCTTTGAGGAAATTTTCCAGTGGCGAGCGAAAGCGATTGGCAGTTTCGATGGAGTCGGTAGGCGATTGGGCTTATTGGATTGGTTGAGCCACGGACTCTCCGAACATGACCGATTAGGCCGTCTGCACATGAGCGGAAAGGAAGTCGCTGACCGGCTCGGGTAGAATATAGCGGCACTCTCATTGGCAATTGCCATTACTACACTCGATCAAACACCAAATATTTATCATCTTTTGTCCTCCCATTCTTATTCTCCCATTTTCTCCATCTCCATTCTCCTTCCTCCCAACTCACCTGATACCCCCGTTCATTGACTTGTTGGGTTGTGTTTTTGTCTTGTTTCATCTTCCGCTTCCAAAACGCTCGCCATTCATCCGACTCATCCCGCTATCGCAAGGGCCGCCCCCAGTTGAGTTTTTGGCCACCTTGATACCCGCCATCTTCGTCGCGCCTTGAAACCTTCGTTTCTTGATTTTTCAAAACAAACATTTACACCTCCGAAACGACTGCAAACACATCTACCATCATGTCTTTCTCTAGCCTTGTCCAGGACTTGAGCCTCCGCGATGCCAATGGTGCTCGCCGCCCTCCGATTTCCGGTCCCCGCTCGTCAGCTTCCACTATTGACGACAGAGCCTCGCACGTCTCGAGGGCCATGTCCTACGCCAGTACCGCTGCCACCAGCGTCAGTATCTCTGGCGATATTTCGAGTCAGCTCCATGGCGGATACTTCCACCCTCTGGCCCGCTCATGGCAGGCTGAGCGTCAGCTCACCAAGGTATGCGATGCAATTGAACATGGGAACCATTGCCTCTGACAATATGGATCTAGTCTATGCTTATCTACCCCCTCTTTGTCACCGACGGCGAGGGCGATATGATCCTCGTCCCTTCTCTCCCTGGTCAGCACCAGCTCAGCTGCGATAAGCTGATCCCTTTCCTCGAGCCTCTCGTTCACAAGGGTCTCCGTTCCGTTATGCTCTTTGGTGTTCCCATGCAAGCCGGCACCAAGGATGCTCTTGGCACTGCCGCCGACGATCCCGAAGGTCCCGTCATCCGAGCCATTCAAATCATCCGCCGCCGATTCCCTCAACTTTTCATTTGCTGCGACGTCTGTCTTTGCGAGTACACCTCACACGGCCACTGCGGTATCCTCCGCGACGATGGCAGTCTCAACAACCAGCTGTCCGTTGACCGTATCTCCGATGTTGCCATCGCTTACGCCAAGGCCGGTGCTCAATGTGTTGCTCCCTCAGATATGAACGATGGCCGTATTCGCGCTATCAAGCTGAAGCTGATCGAAGAGGGAATTGCCCACAAGACCGTTCTCATGTCTTACTCCGCCAAGTTCTCTGGTTGTCTGTACGGCCCCTTCCGAGATGCTGCTGGCTCAGCACCTTCATTTGGTGATCGCAAGTGCTACCAGCTTCCTCCTGGTGGCCGTGGTCTTGCCCGACGTGCCATTGTTCGAGATATCAACGAGGGAGCCGATATCATCATGGTGAAGCCTGCCAGCCAGTACCTCGACATTATCAGTGACGCTAAGGATTTGGGCAAGGATCTACCCGTGGCCGCATACCAGGTCAGCGGTGAGTACGCCATGATCCACGCCGGAGCCAAGGCTGGTGTCTTTGACCTAAAGGCAATGGCCTTTGAGTCGACAGAGGGTATCCTTCGGGCTGGTGCTACCATCGTAGTCAGCTACTTCACCCCTGACTTCCTTGACTGGCTCGAGAACTAAACTTGATAAGGATTACGTATATAAAATGATTGATATTAGAGGCGTTTTGGGTGTTTAGGTCAAAAGGGGCGTTTCTATGTAACCAAGAGGCAGGACAATTGATTACGTTTATTGATTTAATGGGAGGCATTATACAGATGATTATAAAGTTGCTTGCTGACGGGCGGAAGCTCTTTAAGGAAAAAGAAACATCAATATACATACAAACACACTCAACTCAACAGTGATTACAGGCCGATTGATACTCAGTGCGATTTTGATAAGTGCAAGCGTTTTGCAATAGACCTTTGCCAGATACTGAAGTCACATTCCCTTACTTGATGTGGCAGGATGAACATGAACTTTGGACGGTAATTTGATAAATCAACCATAACGTTGCCACGAACTTATAACAAGAAAATGGTTGGAAATTTCTCGGGGCAATGTGTGTCCTAAATGTGTTCTCAGGGCGGTGCATCAAGTCGAAATGATTCTTCTCGGTGGCATGATTCGCGTTCTTATAGATCGTAGTCGAAACTGGACAAATGCAGGGCAACGCCGACAATGACAAGAGTACGTGTGTAGATCAACAAAACACAGCAAATGTGTGTATACATGTGAAGTTTACTTAGAATGAAAACGCGGTGAATGTGCGAGTCGCGACATGGGGCTGGGCCAATTTATACTATAGCATGGCATAGTGTACTTACTGTACCGAAACATGTATTATCTATGTTTAGAAACACTGTATATGATTCAACCCACCTGGAAACTTCAGGCCTTGTTTATGTATTGTTATCAGCCATGAACTTGTGACGCGCCGTGTTATCATGCATATATGTGGAGATGACCGTGCTCCCGAGGTGATCTGTGAAGACGCAGTTGAAGAAAACCACAGATGAGAAGATGGACAAAGCTTGCTAGTTGTTTTGTGTTGATAAAGAACACAGATAGATCGGTTCTCGAGGTCGGAGTTCGGATGACGAAGCTACAGATACTCCAAGTTTTGTTCAACTACCGTATGCGAATATGTATTTCAAGGTTTGTTGAGGGCTCTGGATTAAGTTTCAATTCACCGTGCCTCAACATGCGGCTTGTATACATAAGCAGACATGATTCGTAGACAGCTGAGAACCTACAGCATTTCCTCTGCCCGAGTTGGTTACGCTTCACCGGGAGGTTTGTCGCGCTTGTAACTCCGGGAATACTACCTTAAAAGTCCTGCCGAGTAGCCGTGTTCTACATACAGATGGATATGGTAATGGGCGCCCGAGGTGTAACCACCAGGGCCATGTTCCCGCCGCGTGTAACTGAAGCTGTTTCCCAATGGCGTCGCCGTAAGGATAATACTAGCCGCTTAGCCGGTCCAAAATGTGATCGACCGTCTTGAAGCTATACTACTGTACAGCACTGTATGGGGTGACTGCCCCTAATATGTACATGTTTGGAGAGTCTGAGTGCTCTGTACGCGCGTTTTCAAGCTATTATCCTAGTATTGGCACCCTCGGTTTGGGAATAATTGGGCCTGGTGGCATCGATTCGAGGACTTGGACTGTGGGGTGGGTCAGTGTGTGAAAATCGACGTCAGGAGAAGATGTGTATGAGAGTGTCATTGATTTTGGACAAGTGTAGGTGGCTGTTTGAAGACAATTCATTGCCTGATAATGTACATAGAATGCCCAATAGCGACAATAATGATGTTGTTATTGTTGTTGGAAGTTCATATAAAGTACGAAGGTACGGATAGGTACATACCTAGGTAGTTGAATGGAAATAACCAAAGACCACAAGCTAGCAGCTCGATCTGTATTGGACAGGGGTAAGCACCTTAGCTTCTCTTGGCCAAGGCTTGTTTCTTGTTCTCCCCCCTGGTACCTGAGACCCCTGTTTTAGGTTGGTTAGAGTCTTGGGATTGGATGCACAAAACAAGGACTACTATATGTAGGTATTTATAGCAGGTTGAGTGAGTTGCCTCTACCGTAATTCATGCTTGGCGTTTAACTTTTTATCTCTAGAACCCCTTCATTGATTGCCTACAGATCAGATAGAAACATGGATCAGTAGTGTCTCTGTTTTGCTCAATGCTTCTTGTGCAAAAGTTAGTCGGTTATCTGCATGATCATCATCTCAAGCTTCGCCAAGTGACGACTACTTTCGTTTCTTTGATGGCAGAAGCTGCAGATCGCTATCCATTATCCTAGCCCGCGACCAACTCTACTACGACTGAAATGATAAAGATCGGTAGGTGGGTGGGTAACAGTGGTGTTCGTATATGCTTGAAATGGGGCGTCTTAGAGCAAAGCAAAGCAAGCCATCGGGTGCATTGAAACGCAGCACGTCTCCAGTGATTGTCGTTTTAACTTATGAGACGGCGTGAGCTCATAGGTCGCTTACGCCATCCCCCAATTCATGCTACTACAATTATGCCTACATGTATCTATTGTACAGTGCAGTGCAGTGCAATATCTTTGTTGAATGTATGTAATCGGAAGCCCGTCGGCAACCCTTGCTTGTCCACTTCCATGGCGGTGGCCAACGCTGACACTGTATAACCTTGACTGTCTGTCAATCCATATGTATACTGGAGCTTCTCTCCATGTTTCCTCTTTTCTTTCATTCCCTGGTTCTCAGGATCTACGTTTGTGTTTCCCAAGCATCAAAAGCAGCAGATATTCCCTGGTGGTTATCTCTCTTGGCACCTCGGCGTTTCTCTTCATTTCAGTATTCTCCTCTCCGCAGACCATATCTCGACAACGGTCCCTTGACTCGTCTCCAAGATTCTACTTTGCACAATTCTTGATTGTTTTCTTTTGCTTGGTCCGTGTATTGAATACCTGACAAATTTGTGACGATCGTTGCCTTCCTTTTGTTCCCTGTTTTCACTTTGGTTCGCTCTTTCCCCAGTGCCTCTCCCGTTGAGCTCCTTCCTCAGTACAGACCTACCAGACGGACTCACTCTTGCCAATCATTTTTACTCTCTTTCCTCCCGCGACGCCTTCACTGGCCTCGTCTCATCCAAGCATGAGTCGTCGTTCTCCTAGCATATACTCCTTCTCTGAAGAAGAGAAGATGGGCTTGCTCGACAACAGATCCGTCTCCGACGCTGACAGCGACAGCGGTAGAGATGATCAAGATCATCGACCTCACTACGACAAATGGGCCGGTCCCATTCTCGCCCCTGTCGACTACATTCGTTCAACTCCTTGGAGGGTTTGTCTCATTCGCTTCGCCTGGTTCTTTGTTCCCAGCTATCTTCAGGGACGACATGCCCGAGATCAGATTCGACCAGCCAAGCTCGCTCCTACTGCTTACCTCGACGGCATGCGAGGCGTTGCCGCCTTGGTTGTCTTGTTCTGCCATTTCTTCTACCAGGCCTTCGTCATTGCTAAAGGTTGGGGTTGTGATGATGCCCACTACAACATTCTGAAGCTGCCAATCCTCCGGCTTTGGTATCAGGGGCCTCCAGCTGTCTGTCTCTTCTTCGTCATCTCCGGATATGCCCTCTCCTATCGACCACTCAAGCTTATCCGGAGTCACAACATCCAGGACTTTTCGACCACCATGAGTTCTCTCGTGTTTCGTCGGGGTGTTCGTCTCTATCTGCCAACTGCCATCTCAACCTTGATGATAGTTTGCTTCATTCGCACGGGCGTTTACGAGAAAACTCGAGATTTTGCCATGGACACCACTTATATGAGGAATGTCAGAGAGCCTCATCCATCGCGGCTTGCAACAAACTATGCCCAATTCGCCGACTGGGCTAAGGATATGTTCAAGTTTGTTCATGTTTTCAGCTGGAAAACCCACGGTGGAAGTACCAGTAAGTCTAACAGCCTTTGCAGACGAACGTAACTAACCATTCATAAAGACTACGACCAGCACCTATGGACTATCCCCGTCGAGTTCCGATGCTCTTTGTACCTGTTCCTCACTCTGATGGCCACTGCTCGCCTTCGCACCCAGTACCGATTGATTACTGTCTTCAGCGTCATGCTGTTCACCTACCGAAACTCACGTTGGGAGTTTCTCATGTTCCTCTGCGGGATGATGCTCGCCGAGATTGATCTCATTCGTGGTGCTCATGTCTCATCTCCTGCCCTGCCGATTGAAGAGAAGGCCTCGCCTGCCCATCCCCGTTGGTATCAAAAGATTTTCTGGGCGATTGTCAGTATCTTGGGCCTATACCTCATGAGTCAACCCGACCAGGGCGGCGAGAGAACACCTGGATGGGTTTACCTCACATCGTTGATTCCTAAGTGGTGGGACGCTGAGAAGTATCGATACTGGCAATGCGCGGGTTCCGTTGTGTTTGTCCTTGCAGTCAGTCGCTCGGCTAACTGGCAGCGCGTGTTCAACTCGGCTTTCGTACAATACCTGGGTAAAATCTCCTACGCCCTCTACCTTATGCATGGACCCATCATCCACGCATTCGGATACCATTTCGAGAAATGGGCCTACAGCGTGACGGGCACCGAAGGACATCGTTTCACTGCGGGATTCATCTTGAGTTCACTCCTTGTGATCCCGACTGTCTTCTGGTGGGCTGACGTCTTCTGGCGAGCTGTTGATATTCCCACGGTCAAGTTCGCCAAGTGGTGGGAGAATAAGCTCATAAGCAAGATGGATTAGATTCTAGAAGACACAACAGAGTTATCATGATATTTGGCGTTCTCGAGGTTGAGTCCTCTACCGAGGTCGTTTTTCGCAACCAAGTTCCATTGCATGGCGTTCAGGCGGTTGATTTTCATCATACAGATGGTGACACAGTTAGACGAAATAGAGATTTCATCTTGTTTCTGGGACGTTGCAAGGTTTTCGAATCTTGGTGACCGGAATTCTAACTTGATGCTGAATTTTAAAACAGCTAAGTTACAAGAAAAACTGCTACGCCATTCTTGCGGTTTGATTCGTGGTCATAGCTAGCTAGCTAGCTAGTCAAGCTTGAAACTGGTAGATATTTAAATTGTAGCCAATAGTGCTGAGAAGAGTACACAAACCAATCGCATCTTTTTTGTCTAGTACCACCCTATATACCTCTGCATGGTACAGTGAACTCCTTGCTGCCGTTTATACTAAAGATGGCTCCGTTCAGTCGTCGTCAGATCGGATGTACACTCTCTTTCCAGCTACCCAAGTCTCTTTCACTCTCAGTGTCCGTAGCTCCTCAATTTCATAAGATTCTACGGGTTTATCGAGAACAACCCAATCAGCCAAAGCACCCTCACGAATCACACCAGCACGGCCATCAAGAAAGGCACCATAAGCAGGAGCTCCAGTGAACCCCCACATGGCTTCATCCAAGCTCAACGCTTCGTCCATGTGCCAGCCATCAGGACTGTCGTCGGTTCCACGACCAGTATGGGGACTACGACGTGCTACGGCGGCATATATGCCTTGGAATGGATTTGGGGGTTCGACAGGGAAATCACTGCCTAGGACAGGGCGGGCAGGGAGAAGAGAACGCATGCGGTAGGCGGAGGATGAGGTACGGTCTTTGCCCAGACGAGATTGCGCGTACTTCATGTCCGATGTTGCATGCGTGGGTTGGATAGAGGGAATTATTCCAAGGGATAGAATACGTTGTTGGTCATCTGGATGGATGATCTGTGCATGCTCGATACGGAAACGATACCGGGACTGGCAAGCTGCACGAGCTTCGATCTGATCCTGAGGATCATGTGGAGATTGACCAGGTGTCGAAGGGGAAGCGCCTTGGGCAGTGGCCTCATTGAGACACTGTTGTACAAGAGCTGCCTCGAGAGCGTCTACGGCGTTGCGGTTTGCAAGATCGCCGATGGCATGGATGTTGACCTGGTAGCCATCCGCGGCCCAGCGCTGAGTCACGTCGGTGAGAGCAGAGGCATTGATGAGAAGCGAACCTGATGTCCAAGGATGATCCGAGTACGGGTCGAGAAGTGCACTTCCCCAGCTACCCAGCGCCCCATCTTCTCAAGTTAGCTGTTTTGTCGACTCCGTTGTCAAAATTACGCACCTGCAAACAGTTTGACGCTTTGAACGGCAAAACGGTCGTCATCCCGGGCAAACTTGACAGCCTCGTCTGGACAGTATGAGTTACGCTGGGGGCATTCCAGCATGGCGTACACACGAAGAGTCCAGTCATCACTCGACGATAGTTCGTTATACATATTCAAAGTTTCGGGTGTTGATCCAGCGTCGTGCATGCCCACGAGGCCAACCTCGTTGAGCTTTTTCATAGCGGTTCTAATCGTGCGAGCTTTGAAGTCCCGACCCGGTTGGGGCCAGATAGAAGTCACTAAGTCCATGGCATTGTCACAAAAGACGCCAAGCCCAGGTTCTCGGATGATTTCGCCGCCTGGGATCACCTCTGGGAGATCTGCTGGTAGGAGGTCCAGGATGGGCTGCGAGACCCAGGTGCAGTGGACGTCAATACGGTCGAGCATGATGTAGACGTTGCTGAGCTCTGGGTCTTGAGTGATATCGGCCTGCAGTAACTGTTCAGCGGGGATTTAAAGATGTTTTTCGTACCGCTTACAGCAGTTGGCATCCGATTAAAGAATGTCTGGTCCCATCCCACGCCACGAACCCAATTATCCTTAGAACCAGCTCCTGGGTTTTCGGAGATATAGCTCTTGATCCTAGTTCGGACTTCCTCCAGAGATTGAGCCCCAAACAAGTCAACAGAATGCAGAAACTCTCCGTACTGAAGTAAGTGGCCATGCCCATCCCAAAGCCCTGGAATCACATGGCCATCCACCGTTGTGTGATCAGCATCACCTGGGCCGACAGCGGCAAAGACTCCATCAGTAACAGTGAAACATTGAGCTTCGGCCTGCTCAGGATCTTGAGTTCGGATAGACTTGTAGCAGTATGTGACTGAGTTTTCGTTTTCTGAAGCTGTGAGTGGCTGTTGAAGGCGGTATGCGACTGCAAAGGCGACGACTATGAGGGGGAGGATGAGACCCCATCTGATGAAGGAGCTTGCAGCAGCCATTGTTGACGATTTTGCCCGTTAATGGACACCAAATTTTGGTATTAGTCCAGTATCAGGTGGGTGCAATGTTTTATATCACCAAAGGTCTAAAGAAGACAAAGAAATTGGTGAGTCATGAGACAGTGACAATTATTTGATGCAGTCCATGATAACGACAATGAGGTGCATGTTATCGATAAGACTTTGACATTATGGTGGGGGAAAGTCACTCTCAACAACAAAGCTACCTTAGTAGGTATCAACGGCTACCACCATCACCAAGCTTTTTTACCATACAGATCAGTACAAATATCTCGTACATATCTCACATCTTTCAACTTTCCTAGGGATCCCTGGCGATAAAAACAAAATTCACTCCTCATTACGGTCCTATTGGGCCACTTCAGACTTCCAAAGAAGCCTACCTACTTAACCCAGACATTGAGTTAATAGGCAGATAACTACAAACTATTAATACGACCAGAGGATAGGATCAAGCTTGTCTTGCCACTTGGGAACAAGCATGTAGCGGTAGTCCATGTAGAGTCTGCTCAGCCTCTGTCGCTGCTCCTTCTCGTTACCCTCCCTGTACTGCGCCGCCATCTCCTTGTCTTCCTTGTACTTGGAGTTTCTGAGAATAGGGTCGAGATCTCTTCGGATGGGCTCGACGATCATGCTTCGGTATTGCATGTAGAGAGCTGAGATGCGCTCATACTGTTTCTTTTCGTCTCCACCAGCGAGTAGGGGACTTCCCGAGTCAGCTTGTTCCTTCACTTCTTCCTTCTTCTCCTCCTCCACCTTCTCCTCCTTCTTCTTTTCAGGCCCCTCCTCCTTTTCAGGCTCCTCTATCTCAAAGAACGAAGTTGTTGTTTGCTCCCCTGATTTGTTATTTTCAATTTTGTCCTTGACATTCTTCTCGAAATCCTCCTTGTAATACTCCTTTGCTTCAGACAAACTGTCCTTATACTTCTTCATGTGCTCGTAGTTGTTGCTCCACTCGCCATCATGTCCAAGACCGTCAACCTGGTGGACATTATAGAGTTCGCATCCCTTGGGTTTCAGGCATTTGTATACCTTGAATTGCTTGGTGATCAGGTAGACGGCCTTGTGATCATTCGAATCAGCCTGCTCGTCCTTCTGATCAAGACTCAGCTCCAGTTGCTTCCCGATACCAGCATATAGCTCATACTCTTGCTTCTCGTGCTCGAGATCTTGATCTACCCGGTCTTGGCGCTTCTCGTTCTTGTTTCCACATCCGCAGCCATTGATTTTATCGCGCTTGTCAACCTTGTTCGATTTCTCCTCCTCCTTATTCTCCTCGCCCTCTGTCTTTTCTTTCTCATCCTCGTCTTCAAGCGCCTCGGTATCTGCCTGGACCTCATGGGCAAAATCAACGGCAGCCCTGACTCTGCGTTTCACTTCGGCCTCGGCCTTTCCCCACTTGAGTACAGCGATGTTGAACAGCTCCTGTAGTTCGTACGCCTCCTTAAGCTTAAGGGTTGCCTGCTGGATTCTTGTTTCCAGGGTTTCATCCCCGTCGGTCTGTTCTTCGGGCTTATCGGTATTTCCATCGCGACGGTCCAGGCTCGAATCTTCCTCTGTATCATCTTTGCCGGAAGTAGTGGTTATTGATGTAGTACCAGAGGCCAAAATAGCACCAGAGGCCAAAGAAGCATCAGAGGCCGAAGCAGTATCAGAGGCCGAAGTAGCATCGACGACAGTGGGGGTTATGGTGATGGTTGTGGTAGTCCTCGTCACCGATACATCCTCGGTCGAGGAAGCACTGGAATCAGACGTGCTATCCCCAGAAGCAACGGAAGGGGATGCTAAAGTTGTAGAAGAATCCGATGCCTCAGTTGATGATACCTCATCAAGGCCAACAGTGGCTGACGAGGTCCCAGCAGCCTTGTTTCCAGCGCCAGTGGTAGTGGCAGTGGCTTTGGCAGCGGCGGCTGCAGCACTAGGGGGGGCTGTTAATCCGCCAGGATACATGGTCGGCATCCCAGAGAGAACACTGTCCAGTCTGGTAGAAGCCGAGATCCACGAGGAGCGACTGTCAATCATCCACTTGGGTGGGCAGGGGGTGGCAGCGGCATGCCCAGCAAGGGCAGCCACAAGAACAAAACTACAATGCATCATAGTGATAAAGATGAACTGGGGAAACCGACTCGAAGAACTGAAGACTAGTCTCACGGATGAGAAGATCAGGAAGACGTGGCCAGAATTATATACAACAAGGGGTGGCAAGATCTCGAGTCCTCGAGTGATGCCATCTGTCCCATAGGCAGAGTATCTAGGTATAATACACCAATAATATCATACCAGTCGATACCATCATGGCAATCTTTTGGCTCATAATGCTGGGTGGCTAACTAAGTTCAAATAGGGGCTCTTCTGATTAGATGAAGTCTATCACCATCCATGAGATGTTGGGTAAATGGCATCATTTAAAGGTCGGATGATTGCAATGTCCAATCTCTGCGCATGATATCAAAAACCCAGGAGCAAATCAAGGAGGCAGATTATTCATACAAGCCTTGGAAGCTTCAAATAGACAAACCCGAAACAAAAAGTATGTTCATCGGAAGAAATCGTAAATTGTCATCAATCTATATGGCAAATTGTGGCGTAGAACAACATGTCGGTCGTAATTTCGGAATAAAATCCATCATGTCAACAAATCCAAAGTAAAGCCAAATCCCCTCCTCATCATTACAAATACGCATATTAGCAAGTCTTATCAATATACAAAACCAATCAAGGGCAATTTATCCTCCCGTTCTTCCCCTCACATTCAAGACTTGCTGAAAAGTTTCTTGAACGCACCCTTGATACCCGAGGGCTTCCTGTCGTCCTCCTTTGTTTGAGCTCTGCGTCGCTCTTCATGTCGCGCTTTGCGGCGGGTGTCCTCCGTGTCCATTCTGACGTGCTTGACAGGCCGGGGCTCTTTCTCTCCATCTCTTGTCCTCTCCTTGTCTCTTGTCCTTTCTCGGTCCCTGTCCTTCTCCCGTGGTGGTTCAGGGGCAGGTTCCTCACGTGTACGGCGTGATGATCGAGGACGTGGCTCGTCGGCGGAAGGATGAGTACTACGTCTATGTCGTGTCGATGACCGTTTGGGCGAATCCTCTGGCGGGACATCTCTTGTGCGTTCTCTGACTGGCTCTGCAAAGGGGGCCTCCTCGCGAGGTGGGGGAGTAGCATCCAAGACACGTTCAGAGTTCTTAGCGGTAAATAACTTCTTATCGGGCGAAGCTGACTCTTCTCGTGGACGCTCCCTGTGCTCTTCGTGCCGAGGCCTGCCGGAATGGCTTTGTCGACGTGACCGGCGGTGCCGTTCCACCTCGGGCTCTGGCTGCGACTCTAGCTCTGGGAATGGCTCACGCTCGGGTTCTGGCTCACGCGCGGGCTCTTTGCCCTTGCTTCGCCTTTCCCTCTCCCTCTCTTTATCCCTCTCTTCTTGTCTTGACTCGCGGTAGCGTGAAGGCTCGCGTCTTCGGTCACTTTCCTCCCGTGTTCGTCGTTCTGACTTTTCTGCTTTGCGTCGATCGTGGGCGGCCTGTTCATCTGCCGTGCGACGTTTGCGGCCAGAACTTCCCGAACTGTTATCGGCGGAGAAACCACTGTCTCGTCTGGGTGTTCTGGGAGATGTGTCGGGCGGACCTGACTCAGCCGTGTCGGCTCGATGGCGACGATGAGTATGAGAAGATCGCCTTCTGCGTTCTCGGCCCTCGTCTTCGTGAGGGAGGCTGCGTGAAGCAGGCTCTTCAACCTTGCGGGATTCCCGTGGTCGCAAGTCTTCGTCGCGGCGGTAGCCCTTGATCTTTGATTCTTCAGATCCACGAGAACTTCTAGATTTGGCATCAGCCTCACCGCGCGAGTCACGAGGTGGCATTTCTTCTTCGTCACGGTGACGACGATACCGGGATTCATCGTCGCGATAAGATTGTCGGCGACGGCGGGTCTCATCGTCATCTCGAGATCGATGAGCTCGCCTCTCTTCATCGGTGCGATGTCTTCGCTCTCGGTCTTCTTCACCACGACTGCCGTCAGAACGTTGTGACGCATGCGAGTGTCGGCGCCTGCGGTGTCTATCTCTATCGCTGCGCGACGAGTCAGATTCTCTGCTCCTGTCGTCTGCAAACAAGTCAGCATTAGACTTGTGAAACTCATCGAGTTCATCCTCAAAGCTTCCCCGTGGTGTGGAAACGACTGGGAAGTTATAGTCATTAGGTTCTGCATTCATCTGATGTTCCAGATTAGGTATATCTCTGTCCCTGAAGTGATCGAAAGGCGATGGGCTGCCAGGAGGACTCAGCGCCTCAGCGGTGGCATAAATGACTACAGCTGCAGCCAGTGTATCCTCAGCCTGCTGGATCGACTTCTTTCGGGTTCGCCTCAAGGTGCGAGATCGCTGTAGATCAATCATCTCTGCATCAGGAATCACGATGCCGGGACTAGGTGGTCTTTGGACTTCAGACTCTGCACTTGAATCAGCGGAGATGGGCGCTCGGAATGCCGCATCTCGAAGTCCCTCGTCAACAGTGACCGTCGGGTGCCTGAGGTCGTGTTTCAAGGGAGCTCTCGATGACTCGCCGTCAGCCTGGAAAGAACGGGGCCTGGCAATGACCTCTGTCTGCGCTGCCGTTCTTGAGGATTCACCCTGTGTCTCCAAAGAAGGGCGACCGAGCGGAGGACGCACTGGAACTCTGACTGGCTCGCTTTCAGCACGCGGCGGCTGAGGTCGTTGTATGGGTTTTGCGTCGGCGGGCCGACTCACAGCAGGGACGAAGATGAGGTCTTTGGTATAGACTTCTGTCACAGGACGAACTCTCAATGATCTTCGTGGTCGTTGCTGTTGAGTCAAGAACGTCCGGGGAGGCTCATTGCGGGACGACGAACGTGATGAACGTGATCTAGAACCAGATCGCTTTGGGGTCTCTGGCATGGTAGCAACCGCCTTGCCTTTATCACGCGAAGGGATATCGACAACCTTGACAGCCACATGTTCAGGCCGGCTAAGCCCCACAGACTTCACCTCGGCCGCTTGAGCAGGCTTTGTCTCTGAGAGCTGAGTGTCATCCGTGTCTGGAGTCTTGACCTCATAGAGCCTATTATCGGGCGCTTCCTGCTGGGGCTGCCATTCATCAACGGCATGCGCCTCGTTCCCAACTGCTTTGGTTTCATCGGCGAGCGCGTCGGAAATTTGAAGGCCTGACAGTCTTTCGTCCTTTTCTTCGTGTACTGTTTGGTTTTTTCCAGAGGGGTCCTCGATCGACCTCGGGACTTGAGTGGTTTGCTCAAGGCTGCGCGGTGCACCTATCCTGTCAATACCAATAGGAGAGATATCCCTAGAAACATGGGTATCGTCGTCGCTATCGTTGTCGGTTACAGTTTCTTCTAGGTGTTTCTGGTCCATATCATCTTTGCTGACGATATGTTCGCTCTCTGCATCCACCTCAGAGTCGGGCACTTCTGGATCTTGGTCTTCCAACTCGTTTCGCAGTGGTTCATCGCCATCTGAGGCTGCAAGGTTTCGAGCTGCACCAGGAGACCTTGTCAGTCTTTCAGAGGAAAGTTTGGCATCAGTTGCCAGAATTTCCGGCAGCACAGAAGAGGTTGGTTCGTCGTGTTCAGACTCGTCATCAGCCTCAGAATCCGAATCGTTTTCTTCGTTGAGGACAACCGAATGTGAGGAGGGATCCCGCGCCTGGGGTGCGCTCTCCTCGTCTTCGCTCTCGTCTTCGCTGTCTGCCTCGGAGAGCTCGTGCAATGCATCGGGAACTGGAAGCTCGCTGGACTGTTTCTCAACTACTGACTCGGGTGACGGAGATCTGGATATAGCAGCAGACACATCGGGTTTCGCAGTGGCTTCATCTTGGGTAGGAGCTGATGGTTCTAGGAGGATAGCCTCGGGTGTAGAGTGTAGAATATCGGGGTTTGGAGAATGCGAGCGAGATTGGTGATCTGAAGCCTCTTTCTCTATTGTGTCTGGTTCCGTGGACACCGAGGAAGTAGAGTCAGAAAGGTCGGTCTCCTCAGCTTCGACTGCGACATCATCCAACAATCCTGAGGGCTCTGTTTTATTTGCGGCCGGTAAAGCTGGTGCGGGAGGCTCAAGTGGAGCCTCATCGCCTGACTGAGATTGATGTTCGGCGACAGTTGAATTTGAAATGAGAGTTGGTTCCGGTGCGGGCGAATTACCTCTACTAATGACTTGATTTCTTTGGTCTGCATCGGACTCATTGTCACCGTCGTTATCATCTCCATCAAGATTTGCCTCGATTGTTACAACTTGTGGGCCATCCAAAGCCATGTCAGTGTCCAGGCGCCCGGGACCGGGTGGAGCATGTTCGGGATCTTCATCATCATCTTCTTCATCTGACGTAGAATCATCATCTTCTTTGACAGCGGACGATACAGCATCTACTGATGGAACATGGTCGACAACTAGAACAGGTTTGTTCAACTCTGAGCTGGAGCCACGTTCTCCGATAGAATCCCTTGATTGCTCAAGTCCGTGGCTAACTTCAGATTTCTCGGCTTCAGAGGATTCAGAGCCATCGTCAGAATCATCATCAGAGTCGGTGTCGTTGTCGTTATCGTTGTCTTTGAACGCCAAAGTCTCTCCAACAGTTTCACCTTGCCCCAAAGCTGGCTCGCGTAGTTCGGAAGAAACGTCGTCGCCCTGAACCTCGAGGTCCTGCTTGGAAACGAGGTCAGATGGTCGATCAATTGAGGAGCGTCGAGAAGTCGCGCTTTGTCGGCCAACATTGCTGACGTTATCGTTTGTATCGTCATCTGAGTCGACATCTTGGTGAAAATCCTTGCGATGAACATCGACGGGACCGACGGGCGCAGGAGAGGATCGTCCATCGATAGACCTGGAAGCTTCATGGTCGTCTTCAGACTCATCTATTGAGCTGGCATTGGAGGCAGCATCAATCTCCTGTCTTTCAGCGGCTGTTTGTGATCTTGAACCAAGGCCGTCATGTTCGGGGCCATCTTGTGGGACTGTGTCGTCTTCTCGAGTTTCAGCTGGCTCAGTCACCTGTGGCTGCTCCGGAATTTGGCTATGGGTTGTGAGTGGCTCCTCTAGCTCTGACTTGTCATCCGCGATGGATTCATCCTCTGATAAATCAGAGTCTGAATCTTGCTCATCGGGTCCTGCAAAGCTCGCCTCAGGCTCCTGGGGCAGTTCTCGGGATGTCTGCAGTACATGGCCGAAGTCGGTTTCCAGAATTTTGGATTGGTGAGTAGCATCCAGTGTATTAGTAGGCTGCAATAGCCCTGACGGTGAGTTGTTCACATCTGGTTCGGCCTGGCCGATATTGTCTTTGCTGTCGAGAGGATGTATTTGAGACTTTTCGGCTGCTGTGCGCGAAGAGGCGGAAATTTCTGAATCGTCATCAGAAACTACCGAAGCTGATGCTGATGATGCACTGCGAGCAATTGTGACCGGAAAATATGAATCCATTCTCCCAGGCTTCTCATTGCCATCATATGTATTGTAAGATGGCTCTGAGTCTGGTTCCCCAGTAAGTGTCTCAGTCGTCTCGAGCTGCAGAGGCTGGGGAGTCGCGGTAGCAATTGACTCGACATTTACAGGGTCAATTTCCTTGACAGTGTCTTCCGATTGGTCTGAAATACCCTGCTCGTGTGGAGTGCTAGGTGTGGGCTCTCTAGCGTTGCTGGTGGCTGGGTGGCTCTCAACCAGATCGCCATCCTGGAGATCAAGATCCAGAGTCTTATTCAAGACTCGATCTTGTGGGTCCTCGTCCACCACTGAAAGAGTTTCTCGTAGTCCTGGCATCGTGATTCCTGTGGCAGTCTGGTTATTCTGGTCGCCCGGCGCTTCAGTCATCGATGACCGGCTCTTGAGTTCTGAGTTCTCATAGTGTTGCCTTTCTGGAAGTCGCTGGGTATCGTCTGAAAGCAACTCTAAAGCGCCATGGTCCATCTCTTCATCCAACTCCGTAGAAATTTCATAGTTTTGTGCAAAATCAAAAGGGGTTTGTAATGAACCATTTTCCTCACCTTTCTTGATCGGCCTCTTGGTCCTTGGAATTGGTCCGAGAGTGTCTTTGCTCTCTTCATCTTCTTTCGCCCTCGTATCTTCCTTGGTGGTGGCCTTTACTGGCTCGTCTTGCTTCTTTTCTGCTTCGGCAGGAGGTACATCAGCAGACTCATCAATATGTTTGGCGGTGGCTTCCTCGGGCTCCGGAGCTGGTGTTTCTTCTGCAGGTTTTGCTTCACCCTCTCCTTCTGTTGAAGAAGGTTCCTGCACTGCTGATGTCGCTACTTCCTCGGCGTTCTTGGAATCATCGACTGCTTTATCGTCGGCAGAGACTGCGTCGCCGGCCGGAGGGTCTTCCGAAGCAAATATGGGCTCTGCTGACGGGGTCGTTTCCATAACTTCATCAGCCGCAGTGATCTCCTTGGATCCTTCCTGGGCAGCGGTGGGCGGTGGCTGGTTGAGCTCGTCTTCAGCTACAGGTGCGGATGCAGGTGGTTCTTCTGCCGGTTTGACATCTTCGCCTGCCTTATCGTCAGAGGTTGCAGGAGCTTCGATATGCTCATCTTCGGCAGGTTTGTCTTCTTCCTCTGGTGTATTGTCAGCTGGTGCGGAGCCTTCTTGTGACTCTTCTTGAGCTGGAGTCATTTGCTCTTCCTCAGCCAGTTTCTGTACAGACACTGATTCATATTCGATGGGTTCGACCTCTGCCTCTGCTTCTGGCTTTGTGTCTTCCGCGGGAACCTCCACAACTGGCTCAGCTTCAGAAACCCCCACTTCTTTTGAATCATCACCAGCTACAGTAGGCTCCTCTGCTGGTGCAACCTCAATAGTATCCGCTTCCTTTGGCTCGTCACTAGATGCTTGGGTTGTTTCCTCTGGCTTCTCATCAGTCGCTAGTGACTCTGCAGTTGATTCCTGTTCAGCAGTCTTGTCCGTGTACTTGATTTCGTCATCTTCAGGTGCAGGAGCGGTGGTATCTGGTTCCTTATCAGAAAGATTGGTCACTGTTTGTTCTGGCACGCCGTCAGACTGAATTATGCCTTCGGGTTTTTCGTCAACTTCAGCCGCATCACCGGGTGCAGCACCTGGTGCTTCGCTTTCTCCTGACTCAACACCCACTGCAGGTATTGGAGGTATTTCCTCTGGTTTCGCCTCTGGTGTTGTCGGCTTCTCATCGGAAGTTTCAGCTGCATCCTGTACGCTTTCGGTATCCGAAGGTGTTTCGACAACTGGCCTCTCCTCCAAGGTCGCGTCTTCTACTTCTTCTGGCTTGCTCGGTACAGAATCGTCCGGTGTCTCCTGCTTGTCTTCGGGTACGGTGGCTACATCTGCGGGGTCCTTGCCAGAAAGTCCAGTGTCATTGGCTGTCTGCTGCGCAGGCTGTGTTGTGTCCAGGTCCTTGTCGTCTGAGGTAGGCTCATCGTCAACCGGCTTGCAGTCCAAAGGCGGTGATTCGGTCTCAGGCTTCTCATCCTGTCCTGTCGCCTCGTCAATTGGCTGCTTGGCTTCCTCTTCAGTGACAGATTCGTCTAGCGCTGCCATTTCTTTGGTAGAAACAATAGTACTTTCCTCCGGTTTGTTGTCATCTGCTTCAGAAGCTACTGGTTCTTGAGTTTCCTCAGCATCGGTATGGGGTGAAAGTCCATCGTTGCTTTCAGGCTCCCCGGACGCTTCGTTGTCGAGCACAGGTTTATCTTGTACAGCCTCATCGAGTGGTTCCTGTGCAGCAGCCTTTACTTCAACAACCGCATCCTTGCTATCTTCGCCATTGACTTGGGCGTTTTCCACATCAGTGTCTGAAGCATCAGGAGCGTGTGAGGTCTTGCCATCTAATGGTGAATCATCTTCCGGCTTGACAGATATTTGCGATGTTTCTACATTGACAGCTTTGTCTGTAGCAGACGCGATAGTATCATCATCACTAGCTTCAGAAGCAGAATCATCAGAAGTATCGTCCTCAGCGAGATCAATCTCCACTGCTGCTTCGTCTTCTTGAACAGTAGACTCTGGTATTACCTGAGGTGTATCGGACTTTTCTGCTACGGTTTCCGGCTCCTTCTCCTTGGCGGAATCAGCTGATTCCACTGCTCCCGTATGGTCTGCTGTTTCCTCATTAGAAGGAGTAGCAGGTGCATCGACCTTCTCTGCAGAAGTCTCCGGAGGCAAAGGCTCGTCCTTCTTCTCAACGACGGCCGATTCTGTGACTGGAGACTCAGGGTCATCTTCTTTCGCCGATTCTAATATGTCTTTCTCTGCAAGAGCTGGCTCTTGTTCCGCAATGTTGGCAGGTAACTTGTCCGTGGCTTTGTCGCTTTCCGCTGGTTGATGCTCGGAATCGGAAGCGTCATCTTCATTGTCTTCGTCGTCTTCTTCGTCATCTTCGCTCTCGGATGTTGCTTCCGACTCGCTCACGTTTGCTACAACGGCGCTGTCTTCGGTGGCTGGGGCTTTCGGTTCCGAAACCTCGGCATCATTCTGCGCGGGCTCGACGGCCGATGCGGGTGCTTCGGTCTCTGCTGAGGCTTCCTGAGAGTCGCCCTTCTTTTCCAATGGTGACGGCCCCTCCTCGGCTTCGTTGGGCATTTCCTTTGCAGATGGTTTGGCGGAATCCACTTCACTATCAGCACTTGTGGCAAGTTCAGTCGATTTTTCTTTTGGGCTCTCGGTATCCGGGTTGTCAATTTCCTTGTTGTTGGCAACCTCTACAGACGCGGCATTGTCTGGCTCGATATCCGACTCGGCCTCGGACGAGTCTTCGTCAGAAGAAACATCATCTTTAGGCGCAGCCACTTGTTCGGGCTCCGTGCCACTTTCTGTCTTGAGAATAGTCTCGGCAATCTCTTCTACTGATTCAGCAGTAACTTCAGACTTTGTAAAAGACTCAGATTCGGGAGCTGGCTCGGATTTAGGGGCAGGTTCAGCCGCTGATTCAGTAATGGACACAGACTCGACTGCTGGTGGTTTATCAGAGGCGGGCTCGGAGTCGGGGGCAGATTTGACGGTGGGCTCAGTGACTGGCTCGTCAGATGCAGTCCCGGGCGCTGAAGATGATTCATCGGAATCAGCCTTCTCAGCTGCTCCAGGCTCGGCAACAGGCTCAACTGCAGGCTCAACTGCTTCAGACTCGGCTGCAGGCTCAATAGCAGGCTCAGCAGCTTCAGGCTCAGCAGCTTCAGGCTCAGAAGCCGGCTTGAGTTCCGTAGAAGGTTCATCAAGGACGGTTTCGGAAGCTTGCTCATCGGAGTCTGCCTCGGTCTCAGCAGCAGTCTCGGGCGCGGAAGGTGGTTCGTCGGAAGCAGCCTTCTCAACAACTTCGTGCTCAGAAACCGGCTCAGAAGCCTTTTCGACAACCTCAGGCTCAGTAGTAGGTTCGGTGGGAGGCTTGTCGGAAGCAGGCTCAGGGTCGACTGCAGATTTAGCCTCGGCAGCAGCCTCAGGCTTGGGCTCTGGAGCTGGTTCATTTACGACAGCCTTTTCTGCAACTTCGGTCTCAGTGGTGGGTTCAACATCCGTGTTATCAGATCCAGGCTTGGCAGCTTCAGCCTCGATAACGGGCTCAGTGGGAGGCTTATCAACTTCGACTTCAACAGCAGCCTCAGACTCAGAAACTGGTTCAACGGCCTTCTCAGCTACTTCAGGCTCAGCAGCGGATTCAGTAGTAGGTTTATCGGAGGGAGCTTCACAATCGATAGCAGTCTCCGGCTCAGCAGGAGTCTCGGGCTCTGGCTCCGGAGTTGATTCGTTGGGGAGAAACTTTTCAACAGCTTCGGGGTCGGTAGCAGATCCAGTAGCTGGGTTATTAGTCTCGGTCTCGGCAGCAGTCTCGGGCTCAGGAGTTGGTTCATTGGGGGAAGCCTTTTCGGAAACTTCAGGCTCAGCAGCAGGCTCAGCAGGAGCATCCGACTCGACAGTAGGCTTGGTCGTGACTTCGGCTGCTGCTTCATCGGTAGGGGCAACTGCTGGCTCGGTTGTTACTGGTATCTCAGTACCACTCTTGCTGCCCTTCTTCTTCTTTTTCTTCTTATTCTTCTTTGAAGTCGAAGCGGTTGTATCTTCTGCCTGGGCGGCGTCTGTGGGAGGAGCCTCTTCCTTGGGAGCCTCTTCCTTGGGAGCCTCTTCCTTGGGAGCCTCTTCCTTGGGAGCCTCTTCCTTGGGAGCCTCTTCCTTGGGAGCCTCTTCCTTGGGAGCCTCTTCCTTGGGAGCCTCTTCCTTGGAGGGCTCTGCCATTGGCACCTGCTCACCAGCTGTCTCATCGTCAGCTGCCTTGCCCGCCTCTGAATGCACAACATCTGGGATTGGTGTCTCCCTTTCGGCCGATACATTGTCAGCGTCTTCAGTATTATCCTTTTCAGATGAAGCAGCGACAACATCATCATCCTTCTCAGCTTCTTCTGCGGGAGAAGAATCTTTGCTGTCAGTAGGAACAGCTGGCTTCTCACCCTCCGCGTCCTTGTTATCTTCGATAGGTATCGTCGCCTGAGCGTCGCTCTTGTCGCTAGATTCTGCCTTCTCAGACTTGTCAGATTGCTCAGCTTCAGCAGGTTCCTTATCGGCCTTGTCATCTGAGGAAGGGGCTTCGTCTGGCGTCGGCAGAGCCTCATCATTCGTGACTGGTTCGCTTTCGGGCTCGCCTTGTTTATCCTTGGCGGGTGCCTCCTCTGGGATATTGTCGACCTCGGTCGTAGCAGGGGCTTCATCTGCTAGTTCCGGCTTGTTCTTTGACTCGGAAGAGTTTTCGTTGCCGTGTTCGGACGATTTCTCCTCCTCTACAGCAGCCGTAGCATCATTTGCAGGGGCCTTCTCGGGCTCCGAAGGCGCTTCTGGGTCAATTTCACCTGCGTCCACTAGTTTGTCTTCCTCAAGCTTGGAGTTATCTGCCGTTTCAGGGTCTTTCGTAGCTTCGAGTGTCTCAACGTCATCCTCTGCTCCAACAGTCTCGGACGATATCGCTTCCGCTGCAGGCGCAAGTGAGGGCTCTTCTGATGGTTTATCTTCAGCCGGTGACTCGTCTACAGGTTCTGACTCCTTGGCTGAAGCTGTAGCTTCCGGTGGTGGTGCCTCGTCTGTAGACTTTGGCTCAGGTTCGGCTTCATCAGACTTGCTCACTGCTGAAACTTCGCTTGTAGTCTTTGGCTCTTCTGCGGCATTGTCGTCTTTTGTCGAGGGTTCTTCCATTTTTAGCTCCTCAGCAGGCTTTGACTCCTCAGCAGGCGTTGACTCCTCAGCAGGCGTTGACTCCTCAGCAGGCGTTGACTCCTCAGCAGGCGTTGGTTCCGCGGTTGATGCTGGCTCTTCCACAGTTTTTGGAACATCGGTTGGTGTTGGCTCTTTAGTGGACTCTGGCTCCTCAGTAGGCTTTGGCTCTTCGGCAGGTGCTGGCTCTTTTGAAGGCTCTGGTTCTTCGATGGCTGTTGGCTCCTCGGAAGGCGCTGACTGTTCAGCAGGCGCTGGTTCTTCTGAAGGCTTCGCGTCTTCAATAGGGGCTTCTTCCTTCAAAGATACTAGCTCTTCTGAGGGAGTCAATACCTTTTCCGCTGGTTGGACCTCCGCTTCGGGTTTGGAGGCTTTGGTTTCCTCTGCTTTTGGCTCAGCCGGCACAGTCACCTCTTCCTGCTTGTCCTTAGCAACAGGCGGTGGGTCGAAGGCTTTGTCTTTGGAAGAGCCAACCTCCTTTGACGAAGAGTGTGAGTGTTTTGACTTGTGATGATGGGATTTCTCAGACTTTGCAGCTGCTTGATTCTTGTCTTTTTCCCCTTTCTCCTTTTTCTCCTTCTTTTCCTTCTCTTTCTTCTCCTTTTCCTTCTTCTTCTTCTTCTGGCTCTTGCTTGGAGATTTGGATTCAGCAGCTACTGAAGGTCCATCATCATCATCATCATCATCATCGCTACCCTTTTCAGGAGTGTCGGTTTCCTGGGGCTCAATTGCCTTTTCGTCCTTTGAGGGGGGCTCTTCGCTGGCGGGGGCTTCAGTTGCTGGTGTCTGTGCCGTGAGGACTTCGTCTGTGGGCTTTTCGTCTTCTTTGGATGTGTCTTCCTGAGACGCATCCTCTTTGCTGACTGTGTCGTTCTGGGCTGCAGCTTCCACTTGAGTGGCCTCCCTGCCTGCCTCAGAAGTCGGTGTCTCATCCGAAGGTGGGTCTTCCTTCACAGGTGACTCTTCAGCGGGTTCTTCATCTTTGTGAGCTTCATCGTCTTTGGTGTCTTGGGCTGATTCGCCCTCCTGGGACGCCGCCTCTGGTGTGGGTGTCTCTTCATCAGCAGCCTTGTCCTCCGCAGCTGGTGCTTCCTTGGTATCGGCGTTGTCCTGTGTTCCGGCCGTTTTGGGTTCGTCAGTCTTTGCCTCTGCCTCCTTCTCCTCCTCTACCTTCTCCGGCTCCTTGCTCTCCTCGGCAGTTGGAGGTGGGGGAATTGGTAGAGAAGGGGCTTCTGGTAGCGACTTTGAGTCTTTTCTCTTACTCTTCTTGCTCTTCTTCTTACTTGACGAGGATGCTGACGGCTCATCTTGTGTTAGAGGTTCTTGTGATGGGGGTGGAGGTGGTATAAAGGCTGCTCGCTCAGCGGCTGCTGCTGCTGCTGCTGCCTTTTCTTTCTGCTTCTTCAGTTTCTTTTTATCCTTCTTTGATAATGTTGGTGATGGGGGTGCCATTGGCACCCTTGGGAGTCCTTGTGAGTACCCATCCCCACCTATGTATATATGTCTCAGTATAAGAAATAAACGACAAATACTAAAGTATAACAAATTCGACTCACCTTGATATGGATTCTCAACATCATCCTCCGCGTCCGAAAGCTCGGGCTGTGAATACTGAACGTTTGAGAAATTGGAAAACTGTACATTGCCCCAATTAATTTGTGTCCTACCACTGGGGACAGGGTAATTATAGTTGTAGCCGTAGCCGTAACTCATACTTTCTCTTCTTTATCCGCTTCTGACATTATGAAAAAGGGATCTCAACAGGGAAAAAGCCCTGGGGAACAAGTCTATTATCTTGTTTCTTCTTGCAGCAGGCCAGTTAGGCAATCGGGTAGCTGCAGTAGGGCACCGAGTGTTAGATCTTCCAGGCCCCGAAGTCGTATGTATGTCAAGCCTCCTACCTACCTGGGAAGTACCCGTAAAAATTGTAGCGTATACAGATAGTTTGTGTGTGTCGCAATTGGGGGTGTATAATGTATAGAAGATGTTGGGTTGGGGTATCATGCGGCGTACTGCAGAGGGCGACAGACAGCACAGCAAATAAAAAAACAATAAAAAAGTCTATTGGACGATACGACAAAAGTAGAATGGTTGTGAGATCAATAACGTTGATTTGCAAGATGCAAGGCTCGGATCATAACGGGCGAATGGGTGGGAGGTCCGGAGAGGTCATTCACGAGCGGTATTCTTGAGGCGAACGGACGTTGGATGGCAGGTATGGGTCCGTTTTCGATTTCTCTTTCCCTCACTGCGGGCTGGGTAGAGAGAGAGAAAAAAGCATGCAAGCCTGACAAAGCCCAGTCCCCTGCTTGCGATGGGCCACAGGCGCCCAAAAAAAACCCTGGATGATAGCGAGTGCTGCATCGTGCCTATGCGCAATTGGCCCATGCAGGACCAACGTTGGCTGGCGCCACGTCGCTGGGGCGGTAGAGGTTGGGTTCCATATAGAGTACAGTAAGGCGAGCCTGACCAAGACCAAAACCAAATGGGGCGGGCGATCAAGAAATCGACGAGGTTGAACAATGATGCATTGAATCATCGGGTCGAGCCAAGTGTCGATGAGGCCTAGTTCTAGTTATCGCGGCCCAATAAAACTTACGCTCTTTTACTTGATACTGTAATAGAATCATTACTGTACTGTACAGACGGACCTGCATGAGACGGCCCGCTGCCAGCATGATAATTAAGCGATTTTGAACCAAGCGCATATACGTAGTGACGATGATCATGGATGATATGTGTTACGATAGATAGAGAAGTACTGGAAATATAAAAATAACGTCTTGACCGATAATACCAAATGACTTGTTCAATATGTCGGTGATTGAGCCTCAAGCCATGCTAGACATGCTAACATGGTCATTATACCGCACTTGGTCCACCGCTCTCTGCAGAGTTATCCGACTTGACTTCGATATCGATGGCTGATCAAGGCGACTAGTCCCGCCATCCCCACGCCAAACACCGCTCCTTGCAGGCGGATCCCGGTACGGGCCTCGTTAGGGCGTGCCGGGTGGAGGACGAGGACGACATAATACATACTCAAAAACCTTGGACGACTCGGCAGGTCGACCGGTTGTGGATAGCTGCAACTGAGCGGTTTAGTTGCTCCAGATGTGCAACGTGGCTCGCCTCTGAAGCTTCTTCTGGCCGACCCATTATGCATCTCGATAGGTACATGTATCAGAATCAGAATCAGAAGCACTCTCGGGCCTCAGATTAGGTAGGCCATGTCCCCCCTCGGTGGGGGGTAGGGCCATCATTAATGATGACGGGACAATGAATGTCAATATACATGCATAGACAGGTACCTACCTATTAATGGGAAGTTGTGTAGCAGTTGACTCTGCATAGCATAGCCAATCGCGCGATCTGGGGGAGCCATGTGAGTTGCATGTCTAGAGAGGTACGAACATTTCTGTGATAACGTCTTGGCTGAGCAAGAGCTGATGGTGCAATGTTCTGGCTGCAGAGCCGACCTGTGACCCGCAGCCAGCGAGACTTTGTTCTGTCTCTGTAAGTCGATTGCTGCCTTGACAATGGCACAGGCATGATACCTAAGTTGTTGAACTCTGTGTGGTACGTTGCAGGTAAAAGAAGTTTGAGCTGGTGATGATTGAATTAAGGTGCAAAAGTATATTGATATTGTTTTTTACATGTATGATAAGGGATCGAACTCACGACCTCTAGGTGGGTCTCGGGTGCTTGGGTGCAGATTCTGTAGTCGGACGAAAGCGGCTAGCTTCGTCATTTCATGATGGAGTCCACTTTGCCTACCCTATATGGCCAACGAATCTGCCTGATTGTGTAAATGAACTTGTTATAAATAGTATACCGATGGATATATTCAATATTAGTTATTCATATTTTGTTATGTGCTCCTAGATATCCTGATATCCAAGCCAAACTCCACATTATATACCGCTAATATTTGTACAAGATGTCTCTTGTAATGAACCAACTTTTGTTATTCCAGACCGGTCCCCCAAAAGGCCATCATATCCTCGAGTTTTTCTTCCCATCTTTGTGTAGCGGTAGCTCATCTCCTGATCCCCTTTCACTCAAGTTGTAATGCGGGAGACTTCCATGGCCAGTACCAAGCTCAAGTTGGCTTTCGTTGGACTCTCGATCATCATCTATACGCTGAAACTGTCTTGTGTCTGTCTTTCCGGTTCCGCCGATGGTAACGAGTTCGGTTGGCCTGTTGCTGCGAGTCGCGGGCGTCTTCCTGGAACGCGACGCACTTTCGAATTGTGAAGAGACCATCAGCATAAGTGGTCTCAGGGTCGGGAGACAGAGTGCGATGGTTCCACAAGCTGCTTCAACGACACACCAGGTGCATGCTGTAGCAAGGGTCCCTATTGAGGTCAGTCGAGGTCACTTGTACGTAGCTCGCGATATCCTACATGTAGTATCCTCGATTTGGAACTGCATAATGGTTGTGAATCTGTATATACTGGCGAATAAAACACTACATGAACTGTCAGCTGCTTGTAAAAAGAAGAAGAAAAAAACATAGAAAATTTGAATGAGACTTACAAACCACCGAGCAGAAAGATGACCAATAGGGATAACTTCTGAGCCATATTGACTTGTAACTTGACAATCTGCCTTACCGGCAAGCACAAGATGGCAATGTCGGTTGCAATGTTGGGAATTGCATTGCCAATAAAGGATGCTTTAAGATCAATGCACGAACCCTCCGTAATCCACGGCATCCAGCCCCTTCTGATCGGACGGCACTGAAAGATGCACACAGCGCAGATGGCTATCCACCAAGCAACAACTGTAGCGGCGATGATGGCTGAGACCAACTTGAAGCGACGTGATGGGAAGATGCGCAGATACATCTGTATCAGAGCAAGCTTCACCATCATTACTGCAGTGACGTAGATGCATTCGAAGGCGAGGAGGAGCTTAAAGAATATGGCTTGGTCTTCTAAAGACACAATTTTGGCGTGCTTACCGAGGCCATGAGCAATCACTATAATTAATGATTAGAGACATTTCTTGAGATGAGAGCATATCTTGCTTACTGCCATAGTTGAGTGCTCCTGTGATAAAGACAAAGACCTAGTTAACCTATTGTTAGTTGTATGAATCTTGACACAGGCCGGGATGGTGGTAATGTACGAACCAACGCTACCACGGTCAACCAATCATCAAGTCCATAACCAATTCGAACATATCGAGCCCAGAAGCGCAATCCGACAAAGACAGCCGATAGAATCAGTACAATTGTTGTCGTGGTATTGAGCTCGCTGCTGCGGTCGGCCTGTAAGTCGTCACGCACATGAAGCCCAACCATAGCGACTAGAGATGGGAGAAGAAATGGGAATAAAGGTCGAAAGAAGGAGAGACCAGTTTCAGACCCCGCGGAGAGAAAGGGCTTAGTTAAAAGTAATTAAGCATTTGGTTACTCGGTAGACTAATGTTAGTCGCAAGATGACATGCCAAACTACGGATACTAATAAAGTAGTTATCCTAAAGAAGAAAACTGTTCGTAGCAGAGCTGCAGGGTTGAGCATGGCAGCCATGGGGGATACATAGGGGAAATGTTGTGTAGATCAGGCGTTAAGTTGGCTGGAATGTCGAATTAGTTAACGACTAGACAGGGTTCTAGGCTTGTTCTCCGTGCCCCGCGACCCTCTGGCTGGGAGAAGAGTGTTTCGATTTGCTTTTTATGAGTTCTAAGTCTTGCGATGTACTGAGCCATCGGACAAGGGGCGTTATTTCCATGAACCCTATGAGCCTATAAGGAGTCGTACCATCCCACGCGATTGTGAGCCTCGATGTCTCGGCCCTGCAGTCTGAGTCGAGCCGCAGCCATATCGAAGTCAAAGCGACGCCAAAATCTGACAGGTAATACTCTAATACTCTTGGTCGGCTTCTTTCCAAGGGTCCGAGTCAGTGAATGATGCACGTATGCATGAATGTATAGAGGTAGAGTCTTGCCAGTACAATATCTGTCTGTATACATAGGTACTTTGAAATATTTTCTGTTGATGTATCAATTTTATCCCCTGTTAAAACGGCTAAGGCGGAAAGACAGAAACGTCCTAGACGTGGTAAAAACTGGGGCATTTCCAAACGATGGAACAAACTTTGAATGATGCCAGGGTCAGATTGCCTAGATTGCGTACATGCCTCCAGTGGCAAGCCTCAAACTGCTAGCCTAGCTTCTAAGCCAGGTACATAACAGCATTGTTTTTCGGTCGAGTCACTATTATCTAGGTATCTTAAGGCTACCAATACTACCCAGAACCTTGCACGGTCTGCCGGCATTGCGGCTCCCAAAGGCTGCTTGCTAGTGGCATGTATTGTTCAGGAGTTGGGCACATTGTCTCACAAATGTGCTTTTTTGATCTCTATGACCTCTTGGTCGACGGACGGCTGGACGCGGATCCTCATCTGCATTCGAGCCCTATCTTACATATGAAAAAATATGAAGAAATACGAAGAATACCTTTTGATTCTCAGAACTGACACTATCTACATAGTACTATGTAGATTGTAGTCCCATCTTGGACGCGCGAGGAAGAGAAATTTCTTCTCTTGGTACTCCATACATAGTAGTTAGTTATTTCGTGTAATGCTGCGGATATTACAGAGTAGATCCTGACAATCCACCACTCCATACGTGCTAACGTAGTTAAATGCAACATCATACCGCATTCACACCCCACAATCTCAAGTCGTTTCTCGTTTCCTTCACATTTGACAGGACGCTTTCGCGTCCCTTAATCTTGTTACTCCCGGGATGGACTTGTGAACCAAGTTGGTGGGACACTTTGTATCTACATAGTAGTACATACAAAGTAGTATCCGTACACAGTAGAAGAATATGGCGTTGGTTTGGAAACCCAAATCTAAAACCTTTCGGCCTTCAGGTTGTTAACACGGAAGTAAATGCTTGGGGATACGGTAAAAGAATACTCAGCCCAGTTAATAAGAAAGACACCAAGGCGTCAAAGTCTACCTATCGAGTTTCAGATAGCGTTTGCAAAGAGTCGAGACGCTCAAATTCAGAGCCTCAAGGAGCACTAGCTAACTCTATCATAACAACCAAAGGTGTACTAATCTACCAGTCTACTATCAATACAGTATCTAGTTAACGGCCCGTGAGATCCACAACACGATCAGCAATGAAATCTTCTTCATTGATCTTTAGTGAGGACCACCTGTCAGGACCTAGTCAGGGTTGATACCGCACTATTAATACGTTCGGGCCTTATCTAACGACACTTGTTGGTCCACGCTAGACTAGTACGACTCCATCCAACGGCCTCATCAGCTCGTAGACTCTGACGAACACTCACGAGTCAAGGGTGCAAACAGAAAACGAGCCATCCCCGGAGTGACATCGTTTTTCTGCAACAGAGTGGGACTAGGAGACCAACAAACCCCTCAAGGGACCAGGCGGCACGAGGCATACTTGTTATATAGTGTCTTTCCTCAGACCCTGAGTTCATTCTAGGTAGTTAACACCACGTTTAAGCTTAATTGAATATCTTCAGTACACGACCATGTCTACCAATCCCACTATCGTCTTCGCGCCTGGCGCCTGGCACACCGCCGACTGTTACGATGTCGTGCGAGATGATCTTAACTCCCGAGGTTGGTCTACAGAAGCTGTTGACTATCCCTCTGTTGGCGCCGAGCCACCTACCAAGGGACTGAGCGACGACGTCAATGCCGTTCGTGCTGCTGTAGAGAGACTCGTTGAAGAGGGTAAAAAGGTTATGGTCGTCGTTCACTCATACGGTGGACTTGTTGGCGCTGAGGCAGTCAAGGGATTGGGCTACAAGCAGCGTGCGCAAGAGGGCAAGACTGGCGGTGTGATTCAGCTTGTTTACTTGAGTGCCTTCGTCATGCCCAAGGGAAAGAGTATCCTGGAACTTCTTGGTGGACAGTATCTGCCATGGATGCGAGTCGAGGTAGGTTACCAACTACAATTTCTAGCCTCAAAAGGAATGGTTTATTGACATATATGATAGGGCGACTACGTCTACGCTGACACACCTGAGAACGTCTTCTACCACGATGTGGACGCCGAGACTCAGAGCAAGGCTATCGCTGCTTTGAAGCATCAGTCTCGCCGCGTGTACGCTGACATCGTCGAGTATGAGCCCTGGCACGACGTTCCCTGTTTTTTCATCTTCTGTGACGAGGATCGTGCTATTCCTCTGGCTATTCAGCAAAACTTGGCCTCAATGCTGGGCCCTAACGCTGGAAGCTTCCATATTGCGGCTTCTCACTCACCGTTCCTTTCGCTGCCTAAGGAGACTGTTGAGGGATTGGAACTTGCCGTCAAGGATGGTTTGGAAAAGTCTGCCAACTAGATACGTTCTCAAGGAAAGATTATGTCTATGCATTAGTAAATCAAATACCCCAAGGGCACAACGCCTTAGTAATTTAGGCCTCTTGATGAATACTCGCGAATTTCCTCTACTGCATTCACTGGAGTATTGATGATACGTTATCGAATATTACTACAAATTCATCTTTATCTTCCTCAATTCTACTCCTAGTACTTCCCTGGCTTGTGATGAATCAAAAATTTGCTGCATAAACCAAGTTTGAATCTGTTGTTTGAAAAGGCAGGAGTTCTATTGAGCGCATGGGTTCAGCCTCAAGCTCCTTACACTGATTCGCCCCTGTTGTTCTACTATTTTGACATTTTCGTTCCAATCTGTTATCAGGGACTTGTTACTCCTGGTAATCAGCCCTGCATAGAGACGCATCAATTTCAACACAGACCACGGTCCAGATCTTGGCCCTTGTGGCCAACAACATGAGAGATACGGGAATAGCACATAATGCACATTCATCCATGCAAGATACCTGTTCTTAGAGTTTCGGTTGATCGACTATTCCACCAGGATCATCACATCATCATTGTAACGTTTAAACGAGGTTCATGGCTCAAGCATCCTTCCATGGGATCGTGGGATTTCTGGAGCTGAGTAGATCTCAATACGACGACACTCGATCTGTTATGTAACACGTCATGGCATAACAAAAGGATAACAACTGAAAGCTTAGACAATGGGAACTTTTTTCTGTCTTTGGTATCTAACAGCCTGCGATACTACAGGCACAGGGTGGCTAAATTCGGTCCGCCATCCTACTTCATCTCAATGCTGCGTCAGCCCAACGAATAAGAGTTGGCTGGTCCAATAACAGCGACATAGTCGCCTCAACTGCATCCAGCAGTGAATCGTTTCATCTTGGTCCATGTGTCCTTAATAGGTCATGGCATTAGAGGCCATCCCGCCGTGATCCATGCTGCCAAAGACTGTACCGTTAAAGCGCGGTCCGTTGTCCACGAAACCACTATGGAGTCCATGTGTCACAGGCGTATACTAAGCACCTGCAGCAGTCTTAGGCTCAGTGGCGCTGGGGGCGTAAGAAGCTTGAGCTCTGTTCTTCTTGATGACCTCCTTCACACGCTCCTCGGCCTCATCCCAATCTTCGGTGTCCAGCTTGACCAAGTCAATACCGTACATCTCGGCAATCTTGCTCAAGGCATCGAAACTCTTCTTATCATAAACGAAGCTGATGCTGACGCCGACACGGCCAAATCGACCAGTTCGACCAATACGGTGAAGGTAGGTCTCGGCATCGGGCTCGGTGTCGCCTCGTCCCTTCATGGGAATATCGTAGTTGATGACCATGGATACACTGGAGACATCGATACCACGAGCCAGGACGTTGGTGGTAATGAGAACCTTGTTCTCGCCTTGACGGAACTTGGTCAAGAGGTTATCTCGCTCAGCTCCATCAAAAGCAGCATGAAGGGCAGAGACCTTGTGGCCATCTGCGACCATTCGTCTCTCGATCTCGTTGGCGCTTTCTCGGGTCTATGGCCGAATTAGAATTCTGCTGCTCGACGGTTGAAACTAATACGTACCTTGACAAAGATGACAGACTGACCGATCGTCATCAAACCGTAAAGCTTGCAAAGAATGTCATACTTCATGTTGTCGTCAGGGCAGTCAATGAACATTTGAGAGATACCCTTGACGGTGAGCTCACTGCGCTGCAATTTGAGGCTATGCGCGTTGGGCGCAAACTTGCCGGCATACTTCATGACGTTCTCAGGGAAAGTGGCGGAGAAAAGAAGCACTTGGATCTCCTTAGGGAGCATGCTATTGAGTTCGTTAATATCATGTTGGTAAGTTCGTATCTGCAGTCCCTTACTTCTTGACCTTCAGGCACTGATCGCCTAGGCCTTGCTGGTCAAGCATGTTATCGGCCTCATCCAGGACGAGAACACGGAGCTGAGAGACATCCAACTGGCGGCGTCGGATGATGTCCATCACTGTACCTGGAGTACCGACAATGACACTAGCTCTGACGGGTTCTCCGCGGGGCAGGACGCCTGGGATTGCAGCAGCAACCTTCTTGTTCTCGACGAAACGTCCGATGGCGTTGATGACTCCTTCGATCTGTCGGGCAAGCTCTCGACTAGGCGCAAGAGCCAGTGCTTGGGGCTGGTCGGGCTTGCTGAAGTCGACACGCGACAATATCGCGGTGACAAAGGCAGCGGTTTTGCCAGTACCAGACTGCGACTGTGCCAGCATGTTTCGTGGAGGATCGCTAAGCATCAAGGGAAGGGACTTGCCCTGAACCTTGGAGGGCTTCAGGAAGTTGAGAGAGAGGAGACCCTTCAGAAGGTCCTCACGACTGTAATATGATTGTGAGTGCGGTTCGAACATGCGCGGGCGTGTGCTTACAGGCCCAAGTCTTGCCAGGTAGTGGCAGAATGGAACGGTGTAGCTTCATTGTTCTGGAGTTCGCTGAGGGAGACTTCGACATCCCATTCAGGCTCCTGGAGGCCAGAGCCGCCCAAGTCTTCGATGTTGCCATCGGCCTGGCCAAGCTCACCAGAAGCAGTGGGGGCGTTTTCGGCGGGAGTGTCTGCAGGAGTGTCGGCGGCGACCTCATCGGGTTTCGTGATGCGGCTCGCAAGATCGGCCATGGTGGGCAATGTGTGGTGTTGTGGGAGAATGGTTGAGAAAGAAAGGTCGGTATGGTGGGGGAGGCGGTGGTAAACGGTGACGATTTTCACTTTGAAGTCCAAATTTAGAATGCTTCTGTTCCCGGCGCTAGGAAACAAACAAAGGCTGGCTGCTTGATGAAGCTGCAGTGGCTTTATAAGATGCAATAATGGTTGCAGAAATACTGCAGATCGAAATGTAGAGTTGAAAATACCTTATAGACTGGAAGTAAAACCTTATCAGGCATAAACAAGCACCTCCTTAGTAGGTACTGAGGTTGGATTGATGGGAGCTTCCTGGCTTCTAAAGTTTTGGCGGGGTCTGTGTGAATCATTCTATGGAGGGGCAGTCACAGGGGAGGTCCAGCTGGAAAGACGGGCAAGTGTCTGCCAGTGTCAGCTTCCCTAAACTTAGCTGTTGCCCAGGCTCAAGTGCCCAATCCATACGCCGGAGGTGCCTGTGGGCTCCCGCTATTTACCCGGCGCATTTGCTCTGTCGCAAGCTCACTTCCCTTCTCAGTCTCAAAATACTTAATATTGAATAACATACTCACCCAGAACTTTAATTTCCCGACATTGAACGAAGACTGCTAGCCTGTAGCATGTGCTTTTAAGCTGGATATACAGATCATTAAGGCGCAATTGATCAAATTCTATCCAGCTCTACACACAACTTGATAATCGCTTTGGGCAATAACAATGGCAGCTCCTCCTCCGCCGCCGCCGCCGCCTCCCCATGGAGGGCTCTCACTTTACGAAAACCTCCTCGATCCCAACGATAAAGCTTCAACTTCGGCCACGATCTCTTCGGCGCCGGTTCTTTATAGCCAGACAGATAATACTCCAGCAGAAACTGCTGTCAAGAAAGCCATCGATCCCGCCCTTCGCTTTCAGCCTATACGCCGTCCACAAGTGAAACAGACAAAACCGAAGCCAGCATTTCCCAAAGCCGCTGCCCCCAAGCAAGCACCTACTGTCGCACCCCCAGCTCCCTCACAAGCAAAGACCACACTTGCCGACTGGGCGGCTACCGAGGAAGATGAATGGATGTATGGAATGGGCGAGAAACGCCAACGAGGCGGGCGTAAGAAGAAGAAAAGGAGGCAGGACGAAGATACAGAAACAAATTGGGACGACATATATGATCCTACAAGGCCAACCAATGTGGAGGAGTATCTACACAGTGACGAGAAGGTCCAAGAGGTTAGAGATTGGAAGGCCTTGCTCTACAGGCATCGACGAAAACGCGTTGAAAGCGACCTTTCAGATGAGGATGAGGAAGAGAACGCTCGGCCTGTACCTTCAAGTAAGTTCAATCACTACCACCTATGTGTTCTATTTCTGACCTGGCAAAAGATCAATTCGCTCCACCCCCCTCTTACTCCTTTGTGCCTCCACCGCCTCAGTCACCGCCGGCAACAGTCCCAGCACCTCCTCCAGATGATGCGACTGGCGATGATGCTTTTGCACGCCGCCAAGCTCTTTCCCATAAGCAACCAGCTCCACCACCGTCTCCGCCCCAAACCTCTAACTCAGCCACGATATCATGCGCTCCTGTGAGATATACTCTAACCCAAGATGAAAAGGATGCAACAGGAGGTGGTGTAGAAGATGACGGATATTCCCCACCTCCGGCCCCCGGTGCAGGTTCCCCTTCACATCCCGATGACGGCGATTCCCAACATCGGTCCAGCCGACCAGGACAGTCTGGCTTTGCCCAACGACTGATGAGCAAGTACGGATGGACCAAAGGCAGCGGCCTGGGCGCTGATGAGTCGGGAATTATCAACCCCCTTCACGTACAGGTTGAGAAACGACGGAAGAAAGCCGATGCCGATGGTGGAGGTTGGGCTGAGCCAGGCAGTAAGGGTAAAATTATTGGAGGAAAGCGCAAGAATGAGAGTTCGGGCAGATTTGGTACTATGAGTGATGTGATAGTACTCAAGAACATGCTGGAGAACATGTCCAATCTGCAGGAAGAGATCGCAGGAGGTCTAGGACAAGAAATAGGAGAAGAGTGTGGAGAAAAGGTATGTCGAAGTGGCCCGTTCAGTATGCTTTGGAACTAACAATGATGCAGTACGGACGCGTAGAGAGAGTGTACATTGACCAAGGGAGTCGCAAGGTCTTTATCAAGTTCACAAACCAGGTTTCAGCACTCAGAGTGAGTATTTCCGGACCCCTACTGATATTCAATCAGCTAATCACACCTCGCAGGCTGTAAACGAATTAGACGGCCGTGTTTTCAACGGCAATACGATCTTGCCAGAATTTTATGATACGGAGAAGTTTGAGCAAGGGATATATAGCTAGATAGATAGTTTCCATGACCAAAAGCAAGAGGAAGGCAAATAGTTGCCAGTACCTGGAATATAAAGATAAACAGTCATCAAAGCTGGAAAAGCAACTACACTGCAAGTACGGAAGGAGTGAAGGCAATTTGACTTCGCCATGCTGATGTGCTGTAGGATTCTGATCAAACTTGAGCCTTCGTTCACGACATCAAAGGAGTGCTTCAAACACAGATGCCTCATAACGGGACTTTGCAAACTTGCATTACGAATACTCTTGTCATGCTTGGCCCATGTACAATGAATGGATTTACTTCGCACGTCTTGGAAGCTGACCGAGAGTGGTAGATTATGGCTCGTTACAGACTAAACACAACTCGCAGTTCACAAGAAACATCTCTGATCGAGATAAGATATACGTTGACTACAAAATGTTCATAGTTTGACAAAGCTCTTCATAGACATAGGCAACTTCAAGTATAGTTAAAAGTCCAAATACAATCGATTATTAAGCTCTAACGGGTTATCCTTTACACGCAGTTACCGCCCCCATGAAAAGCAATTTGTGCCCCATAAAGAATGACCAAGCACAAGATGTCGTAAAGAAAAGTCAGGAAACATGATGACGACAGAGAATGACGCCTTTAAAGAGAAAAGCTAGTAATCTTGCCTCATCTATGCTTAGAAGATCTGAGCGAGGGCGGCAACACCAGCGAGGGCAAGGACAGCCATGTTGATGCTGACGCTACCAGCGGCGCTGTCGTCCTCCTCACTGCTTGAGGAAGATCCAGAGCCATCGCTCTCCTCACCACCGTCCTCACCCTTGTTAGCGTTCTTGTTGTTGAAAGTGCACTTCTCCTCGCCGTCAACCTTGCCATCTTTCTTCAGGTCGTCAAAGTATTTGCAGAACTCCTCGATATCGGTGGTTGATGAAACGACAACACTGCCGCTGACCTGGTCAAGCTTGGGGAGTTTAACCCTGTGAGGTTATTTGTTAGAAAAGGAACCAGCGAATAGACAGGATTTGTACTCACTTCTCGAAGCTACCACGGAGAGCCATGGCACCGGTAACCTTCTCGAGCTTGGGGAAATCGTCAATAGATTCAAGCTTGGTGTTGTTCTGGATAGTGAAACCACCACCAATCTCCTCAAGCATGGGGAAAGAGACGTTGGTGAGCTTCTTCATGTCAACAAGAGAGAGGGTTTCCTCAACGATGGTCAGGTTGGGAGCGCTGAAGAACTCGAGCGAAGGGTTGGCGTTCAGCTTCAAGCTCTTGGTGACCTCCTTGAGAAGGGGGACTGAGAAGTTTCTGGCGCTAGAGATCTGGATCTCAGCGGCCAACTCAAGCTTGTCCATGATGATCTCCATCGCATCATTGCCGTTGTCGAAGATCTTCAGCTCGGAGGTAATGTTGACAAGGTCAGATCGGAAAGCGTTCATCTTTCGGTTGTTGTCGATCTGGAAGCTCTCGACGGTGGCAACGCTAAGACCGCTCAGGTCGCTGATGAAGGTATCGGTAATTCGGATGCTCTTAATCTTAGTGACACCTTCGGTACCAAAGTTGAGCTCTCCGAGACGGGGAAGCTTGATGAAGCTAAGGCCATCAAGGCTCTTGAGAGAGGAGAATTCGAGGTTGCTAAGGGCCTCGAGGTTTTCGAGCTGGAAGTTGCCATCGATCGACTCGATAGAGGTACTGGAGATAGAGATGATGTCGCCACCGTTCTTGGCAACGAAGTTACCCTGGATCTGCTCAGGGCCATTGATAACAACGGCACCGGCGACCTTCTTGTCGATGATGATGTCTCCCTTGACAACAGTGCAGTCGATGCTGGGGGTGGGCTCGGTAACCTTGATGTCACTTGTGCAGGTGGCGGCTGAACGAGAATTGTCAGCCATGTACTAAGGCTAGAATATTTGTGAATCGAACGTACCGGAGACCGCAGAGACACCGAGTGCCGCAATGGCGGAAAGAACCTTAACGGAATGCATTATGACCTGAATAACCAAATTAGATTTTGTTGACCTTTAGCGATCGAGCGAAGCAGCGGTTGTTATATGAATGCCGTGACCCAAAAAGTAGAATCGCTTCTCGAGATGTGATGCCGATACTGCTGTGGGAAATTGCAGGGCAGGTTGGTGAAGAAGATGTTGATGTTTGGAGATACCCCTTTTTTGTGGAAAGGAGTGTTTGAAGGTTACTAACCTATTAGGAGATGTGAGATGGGAAGGAGGGAGAGGAAGCGTAGAAGTCAAGTTCACAAGATTGAAATGACTATAGACGCTGAGAGAATATGGAGAAGGAAGGTTGTGGATGTAGAGAGGTTGTCTGTGGCAGGTGAAGGAAGGATGAAAGAAAACAGAAGGCAGGTAGGAGGAAGGCGAGACGGGACGGATCGGTTGAAACCAATCAAGCACAGAAGCACAAGCCAAGTAAATTCGCGTCTCGGCGCGCAGCTGGAGCAGTCCAGTCGACCGAGGGACTATGAAGATCCAATGCGTACGTACCTAGTTTATAATTGGAAAGGATCCTGTGATTTTGTGGATGGTGTTTGTTTAAGAAAAAATCCTTGGATGGTTTCTCGGCGAACGATCGAGATATACAACAGGGAATAGTATAGATAGATATTCCTGGAATTAGGTGTAAAAAGTCTGGCGTATGGACGAAAAGTCACAATGAAGCCTGACAGGAAACGAGTGGCGTGAAGTGAAAAAAAGGACGAGAATATTACCAACAATGAGAGGAAGTAAGAGTTCGACGAAGGGAAAGAAAAAGAGGAGGAAGAGAGACGGGGAGGGAGGACATGAAAGTATGGTCGTTCGACCGAGATGAGTGCACGGTGGGAATTCGGCGTCGCCTACTTACAGGGGGGGTTGGCTACCTACTACGGTACAAGCTAGGGTAGCTAGGTAGGTGGATTCGAATTGGATGGCAAATGGCAAAGTGACAAAAAGCAGGGCACCAACAGGTCAGTTTCGGCTCCATCATCCAGGGGCTCTCAGACAAGACGACCAAAAAGGAACCAGTACCGGTCCAGGAAGATGCCAGGGCGAGGTCCAAGTTGCGAACGGGTGTAGCGGCCCATGAGCCTGGTGTGAGAAATATAAATATCCCCCCAATTTGGGCGGCATGCACTAATTTCCTGCTAAATGGTTGAGAGACATAGGCCCACGTCCAGGTACCTTGCAGAACAAACATCACCAATTTCGTTTTCCCATTGACTATGCTATTGAGTGATTACCATCTACTACTCAAGGCACTAGTAAATCCATTGAGTTTGGGTCTTCCCTGCTGTTACTCTGATCAGTGACATGAACATGAAGGAGGGTTAGAGGATTGACACTTCTTTGCTCGAGCCAAGGTTTGATATACACCCATTGGGCAAGATAAAATCTTATCCTTAATGGCCGCGTCAGCATGTCGAGATGCAACAAGAATGACAACACTTGCTTCATGTTTTGGCCAGTACGGAGTGTCGATTTAAACCAAAACAATCAGCTAACATGTCCAGTCCATTATAGGAATGGCGGCGGGTGCCCTCTTTGACTTTAACTACGGGCGTTACAGCTGCATTAGCGGGGTCTATCAGGTACCGCATCTCTGGTGGCCAGACCACCCATATTGTCGGTACTACTAGATATTGCCTTTGCTCGAATCTATCTCTAATTCCTAACCTTCCTTTATGGGACACGTCGGCTTAGGTGTGTGGATTTTACAGCTTTTCTCGTTGACATTGGCCTTCATTGAGAAATACATACCTCCAGGCTGTCCCGTTCCCTAATTTAGGGACTGGCACATTTGGGCTTCTAATTCCAGCACATCGCATGCAGGCGAGATTTGCACCCCATTCTCAGCTATGGATGCTGGCTCATGTATCCGCTTTACGTATCTACTGGCAGGGATTCCCAACCCCATGTCCCTACCCAAGAAGGTAAATCGAGCTATGATAGCGAGAGACTTCCAACAATCCTGCGTTTGCTGTCTTCTCATCCCAGTGCCAACCATGGCCTCAAGTATCTACTAACAGACGGAGACAATTCACCGCGTTCCCGGCCGGTCAAACTCGTCTTGTTCCATTTGCCTCTCATGTTTCGCCCGTATCCGCTTGCGATCAAGCCGGGGCCTAGATTCTCAAGCTTCACTTCCCCTTCTTAAACCGAGACGTCATCAATTCTATAAGACAAGAGCTCAGCCTGGATTCATCATGATCTTACCTGTTTGTGGCAATTGTTACACGGCGGATCTGTCAAGACCGAGAGAGGTGCACGGCATACAGTTACAGTACTGACACGAAAGGTTGTCCAACCACAGCATTGCCAACACAGGTCGGTATATCCGGAAAGTAAAGATATCAGTGATTCATTAATTAATTGATTGATCTGCTTGATCTTCATGGGGAGACAGCAGCGCTAAGCATAAACGACGGTGAAATTTGATATTGCCAATACGATACGAAATATGGGTGTAGTCAGGTCGGCAACAGGGCTTCCGAAAAGCCCCAGGGATACGAACCAAGGAAGCCAAAGCTTCTTCTTCTTCTTCTCCCTTTCTTCCTATTCCCATTCCACATCTTGGTCCAATCTTACATGACTGACAGTGTATTGGGTTTCATTTCCTCGCTTGTACTCCTATATTATGCGGCTTGAAAAAAAGATATTGCCTGATTGACTACAGCGAATCCACGTGCTATGAGGATTCAAGATGAGTCTCAGATGATCATCCTGGCCACTCCTATGTATGTAGCTGTGGATAAGAGGCACATAATCGCCGGGGCATGCTACGGATAGATCCAGTGTTGCGATTTTAGGTAAATAGCACTTTTATTCTCGCACCATCCTCTAGCCAAAACCCGCCCCTGATTTGTTTTGGTCGCGAGGCTCCGAGAGCTTGTTATCATTTGGTTTCACCCTCTGCAGAAAAGCCTTGATTCTGTCGATGATCCTGATGATTATAATCATCCAAGTAATTAAAGCCAGTGAGCAAAGCAAATCTTCCCTTGTACAGTACTTTCTATCTCAGACAATGGTTTTCCAGGGTTTATCGCCTCATAGCAACCCCTAAGAATGTCGTCCCGCCAGAAAACTGTCTAAGAAAGTCATCAACCTGCTGTACCCATCCTCTGCAGACAACGCTAGATGCGTGGCTTTGTTCCCGTTGGCCGTTCGGTTGAATCTTCCCGCTGCCGCTGTTCAGTCTGCCAACTACTACTACTACTAAGAGCCTCCAGTCTGCGCCTCCATTCCATTATGGCGTGTAAATCCGACGTCCGCCTCCCTCGACGCGTTGCACTCTCAACTCTCCACACTCAGCCAAGACTGCGGCTTTGTGTGGGATGTGGATAACAAGGATGATTTTCATCTATCTTTTACTCCTGGTAAAATGGCCAAGCCTGTTCCCACATCCCGCATCCATCTGCCAAGGTAGCCAAGACAGCTTACAGTGAGTTCGCGATTTGCAAAGTGGTTGCAATAGGTTGACCAAGGTTTTCTTTCTCGAGGCTAAACGTCTTTGACTTCTGGATTGAGCCATTAAACTGGCATGATGGATGAGCTAGAGCCAAACCTGAACACGTATTCATGCATTTGATATATTACAAAACCCATCTTTTTTTTCTTTGTCTCCCACAACCTTGACGTTGGAGATGCATCGAGGCCCGCTGCAGGCCGGCAAGGGCGTCCTTGGTCCGATTCGTGGCGCAACCGTCTTCACGCCGTTGGAGAAGCCAGTCAAGCCAGTCCACAAAAGGCCTCCCCTAGAGCCGATCGCCGATAACGAATCAGGTCTTTCCTCAAGTTGAACCAATGAGTGGCGACTGTTTGGTGCGATAATTTGATACCGAAACGACCATGCACTTTTGCAGGAGAGCTAACACAAGAAGACAACAACCAAACGAGTCCATGTGTTTGAATGAATAAAATATTATCCGTCATTGAATTTATCGAGTTCTTTTCACCGGGTCTGGACCAGTCGTTAGGTAGCAACTTGTGAACATCGGATGGAGCCTGTATCATGACATCACCACTCATTGTTGCAGCGCTTGTGAACGCATATCCGATCAACACCATGTAAAAATAACATGATAACAACATATTCGCCGACCAGGCAACGGAACCTTATTGCTCCATTATGCACATGTCTGTCTCTTCAACTCGCCACATGTACCACATGAACAGACTTCGATATGGCGAGAACTTGTTCGACAGTTCGGTCATATCTTGTTCTGACATGTACTTCCATTTACCGCCGCCTTTGGCCTTGAGTTTGGCAACATCGCGTCCAACAAAGGCAGCCATTCCTCTCTGAACACCTAGATCACCGAGCGAAAAGACGTCCATCCTTTTGAGGGCAAAGCATGCAAACATCTCGACGGACCATTTCCCGAGACCCCTTACCGCAATTAGCTTTTCCATAACTTCCTCGTCCGAGGCATCATGAAGCATCTGGGCGCTCAATTCTCCACTGCCAAACTTCTCTGCGAGCCCTTTGATATACTCGGCTTTGCGTTGCGATAGTCCCGCTGTTCGAAGCTCCTCAATGGATTTGGTAACCACTTGAGATGGATGCGGAAATCGTGAACCAGGCTGGAGCTCAAATAACGTAAGGAACTTGCCCTTTATTGACTTTGCTGCTGCCCCCGATACTTGCTGTCCGATAATCGAACTCGATAGACTCTCAAATGGGTCAATCTTCTCTGCTAGTCCCTCTGGCGAAAAGGCTCGGCAGTGGTGGTTCTCAATTAGGGGTTTCATGCGAGAATCAACTTTGATCAGATAATCGCATGCCTCTTGTAGCAGATTATCGGTGGTCGTTTTGACCTCAGGTGCCTTGCTGGGCGAGACAGTTTCGAGATCTCGCGAGGCGACGAGCCTTGACGTCTCGGGTGAGAGAAGCGTGGCATTTGTCAGCTTGGGGTTTGCAAGCCGTGTAACCGTCGCACTACGAGGTTTCTTGCTCGAACTTGTAGCCTCAGCGAAAGCTCTTGCAACAGCTGGCGTCGGTGTTACTGGTGGCGGAGCTGCTGGAGTTGCAGGCTTGCCTTGTGCACGCTTTCTTGGGGGTGTTAAAGGTGCCTGGGTCTCATCCTGGGTAGCTTTGCGCTTCCGGGTATGAGTGTTCGATCTTGCCTTGGCCACTGGTTCTGCCTTGGTCCCAGACGTGGTGCTGATACGTGAAGAGCTCCTTGTCACGGCCATTATGTGTGCTGAAGTTGGCCTTGTCTTGGTCCTCAGTGTATGTGACGGTAATGCGAACGATTGTACAAGCAGAGAGTGATGATGTCGTAAGAACACAGTGCGCATGGGTACTTCAGTGGATAGTTAATGACCCGCTAGATGTCCTCGAAACAACTCGATTTATTTGCTTTGTAAAATTTGTCGGGATTCTTGAAGATGAATGAGGTTGTCTCTGCCTCACGTTGCTCTCAGGAGGAGCATACCTTTTGTGGCAAGTGCGCCCTGCCTATGTCATTGGACGATCTTGTAAGCGCTTCTGTGACATAATACGTCAGCGCCCTCGATAGGTATGTTCACATTTCAGTTGTGTAAACTAACAGTCAGTTCTACATTATGTTCAACATCGTTAATACATGGAGGTACTGATATAATATTGCATTCAACTGTCAGATATTTTGTATGCTGTTAATATCTCTGTTCACATCCTGTGGTGTGATCTCCCATATGCTTATCTGTAGTTTATGGCCGTTGAACACATGCTCACCTCGGAATGAATCATAAAGGGGTTCATAATGACCATAGTATAGCTCGTTATTCCGCGATATAAGCATTTAAGAGCTGAAATATTTGAGAGTCAAACTCGGTTGCTTAAGAAATCATATTCCAACTTCAACGATTAAATTCAACAGTATTAAAGTACCAGTCGTCAAACTATTTCATGCTACCGGGTAAGTGCATATCCGCTGACACCATCCGGGAAGTGGGCAAGCATGGCAAGAATGGACAGTATGATATCCACTGAAGTATGGCCCAACAGAACACCAACACGCCCTAGAACGCTTTAGAGAATGGACCCTGTCCCGGTGCGACATACTACCTACCCCGTTGAGCTAACGAGAACCCGCCAAAGTGCTTCCATGCTGAACTGTCGCAACATGGATAATGTCATCAACTGGTTTGTTTTATTTACCTGACCTGGCTCAGTCACATCCTGCATCAGTTCACCTGCATACGTTGTTTATCGCGAACCGCCACACACTCATTTCTAATCACATTATCAACACTTGATCAATGTGAATGTTTTCGATTCTTCAGCGACCGTTTTGTATACGCTAGACCCCTTGCGCAAACGCCAACAACTTTCAAAGAGTCAGCAATAACCCCTGTACGAAGCATATCGGGGTCTCGTCTGTCCTCGACAAAACAAGGGCCGATCTGATTTGAACCTACCAGAGCTCTATGCTGCACAGGATCGAAAAACTTCAGTGCAATTGGCGAAATTAAACTTACCGAAACCTTCGTGCCATCCGGCTGCTGCCAACAACGTGTGTGAAGGGCTGAAACCCATAGTGCCGGTATCGAACTTGCGACGAACCATTCGACCTGAACGATATAGTGGTCAGGACGGCCACTCGACGAATTCGCCATGCTTTCTTCCAACGGTGGAATTAGCTGGAAGGCTGCAAAGGCACACATGCCCCAGAGCAGGGCATTGCGCAGCAACTTGACACGATCTCGATTGCTCCTCATCCTAGGGTTAACTGGCATTGTGATGCTATTATACCGTAGTCTTCGAGCAACGCCTCCTGGACCACAGAAGTACTTACCTTCATAGCTAGACTCCAGACGGTACATTGACTGACGACTGTGCAGCGTTCGATGTTGGGGCCCGAACAAGTCACCCATGGAAATGACACCGAACGAACATGCCCTATGGAATGCGCACATGCAAACGCCCGTCCTCTTCAACCACCACAAGCCTCTCAAAGTCGACTCCCCCTCGATTCAGCATATCGACCTGAACCCGATTACCTCTAGCCCACAAGCTGTCGTTCGAAACGAACGGATATTGATCCTTACGCCTCTGAAGGATGCTGCTCCCTTTCTGAAGAACTATTTCAAGCTCATCGCCGAGCTCACATACCCGCACCGACTGATCGATCTTGCTTTTCTGGTATCCGATTCGAAAGATGATACACTTGCCGTACTTGCTTCCGAGTTGGATCACCTACAAAAACGAAAGGACGAGGTTCCATTCAACAGCATTACTATCATTGAGAAGAACTTCCATTTTCACCTCAGCCAGGATGCGAAACAGAGACACGGGTTCGAGGTGCAAGCGCCGCGTCGTAAAGCCATGGCCAAAGCGAGAAACTACCTGCTAGCCACAGCCCTGAAGCCGGAGCATTCGTGGGTGTACTGGCGTGATGTTGATATTGAAGAGGCGCCCAGACGAATTTTGGAGGACTTCATTGCTCATGACCGAGATATTCTTGTACCCAGTAAGTCGTACGAAACCAGCTTTCTGATACATGGTATTGACATCCCCAAGACATTTGGTTCCATAGATTAGAGAAGGGAGTTGATATTGAAGGTCGATGTAAGTGATCAGCTCTGCTGGCCATATCATTTGAAAAGGCTGCTAATACTAGGCTCCAGTTGACTACAACTCTTGGATAGAGTCAGATAAGGGTCGAAAGCTCGCCAATAGCCTGCCAAAAGACACAATCATTGTGGAGGGCTACAAGGAGTTTGACACAGGGCGTGAATACATGTGCAGGATGGGCGACTGGCGTGAAAACAAGGATGTTGAACTTCAGCTTGATGGTATCGGCGGTGTCAACATCCTCGTCAAGGCAGACGTGCATCGATCAGGTGAGTGGTTGGAAATGACATGGGTTATGAGCTCGTAATTGACACTATCTACAGGCATCAACTTTCCAGCCTATGCTTTCGAGAACCAGGCGGAGACAGAAGGCTTTGCCAAAATGGCCAAACGAGCCGGTTACCAAGTCATTGGCCTTCCCAACTACATTGTCTGGCATTACGATACGCAAGAAAAGGGCGGTAACCTATGAAGGCTGCCGACTTAAACCCGAGTTTCTGAATTGATCTATCGCGAAACTGCCTCAGTTTGTCCTGTCTTTTTGGGACTCTTTCAACACTATATATGCAGACCATGACGTTACGCCTGTTAACGTTTCCAACATTTGTGGAAGTGCTTTGATGTCGGCTCTCAGTTTGAGCCTGGTACACAGCAAAACAAAACATCATCTTAACTGCTGATATCCCATTGCGCTCTATCTTGTTATGATCTATTACATTTTTACTACAAACTGCGTTGACGCTACAGGGACTTAATGGGACGAGTTGGAGAAAAGCAACGCAGATTTTGGGACGGTACTTGAACACTGGTTTTTGGTTACTCATCTGGAGATACACTGTGGAACGAGCTTAATCTGTGTATAAAGAGCGAGGAACACTGCCTCTAAACAAGTTGGTGGAGTTTGGGAAGTGATGTGTGTATGCTGAAGCATAAATTGCTCATGGGAACTGGGCAATTGATAATTGTAACTTTTATCAATCGATCGATATGTGATAAATGCCACCTCCAACGTAGCTCGCAGTGACTGGCTGGAAAATATTAATTCAATACATTCAGAAACCTGCGAATAACTTCATGTTGGATGGATTCCTGTCATGAGCGTCAAGTCAGGTTTCAGCGATTGGCCATGTGAGTATTGCGTCACATGGAACCCGCATGTGCGAAGGTCCTCGTTCTTACAATATGGTGGATCTCCCCCCGCATTATGCAATTAAAAAGAAATGGCGGACAAGGTAGCGTGCCGTCATCACACAGGCAACGATAAGAGTCCAGCAGGCTACCTTTTAACATAATACTACCTAAGACGACAACACTGACGACGACGACGATTTTAGACGAAACCTACCGAGTTCCTGAACTTTCTCGCTCTCATCAAATCCGAAAGCTCTGGATAGTATATGTGACGCTGTGAACCTTGACCCTCTTTCAGCCTGACCCCACTACCCGACACTGAGTCGAGACTCGCTACGCTATTTTCCTGCTTCAACAACACCAGACGAGACCGACTCTACAAGAGGAACAGGACGGGTGCTCCTTATCCTCATCTACTTTTAATCCTTTCCCCCATCAATTTTAGCGATCAGCAACCGTAGTAGATATGTGGGGTTGGTTCGGTGGCGCCGCGGCCCAGAAGCGCAAGGATACTCCCAAGAATGCGATCCTCGGTTTACGAGCGCAGCTTGACATGCTGCAGAAGCGTGAGAGACATCTCCAGAATCAGATCGACGAGCAGGATGGTATCGCACGCAAGAACGTGAGCACAAACAAGAACGGTATGTGCCTATCCCATCTCAGTGGGCATGATAATGCGGGGCAGAGATGCTGATCAAGATGATAGCGGCCAAGGCGGCCTTGAGGCGCAAGAAGACACACGAGCATTCGCTCGATCAAACCGTTTCGCAAATTGGTACTTTGGAGCAGCAGATCAACGCCATCGAGTCAGCCAACATCAACAAGGAGACATTGGCGGCCATGAGCGATGCCAACGCGGCAATGAAACATATCCACAAGGGTCTTACAGCAGATAAGGTGGACGCGATAATGTACGTGCTCGCTTTGCGTCTTTACGCTATCTTTTGGAGGTTGTGCATCTTACCAACACTGCGTTATAGGGACGAGCTACGAGAACAGAACGCCATGAGCGACGAGATTGTCAACGCTATTACCCAAACCCCAATGGGCGACGCCATCGATGACGACGAGTTGGAGAACGAGCTGGACGAGCTACAACAGGAGCAGCTTGATGAGCAGATGCTCAAGACAGGCACCGTCCCTGTGTCGGATGCCGTGCACAAGCTGCCCACGCCAGCTTCTGCGGAGCGTATGTACCCTAGTCATGTTGTATTCCTTCGAGAGACTAATGTGTTATAGCTGTATCAAACAAGAAGCAGGCCGTGGAGGAGGACGACGAGGAAGCCGAGCTCCGGAAACTACAGGCCGAGATGGCCATGTGAGGTTGCCATTAGAGGAACGTGATAATTGCATAGCATTTAGTTGGTTGGGACCAAGGGTGAAACTACACCACCGGTAACGTCTTTTGTCCCAGACAAGAGGTAGCTGCTCGGTGTATTCTGAGTTTCTCATGCCCTGACGGATTTGTTGTTCTATTGGGTGTTATGTCGGCGTTGGCGTCTGCGGCTGTTGTTGAGCCTTTTCGTTTAAGAAACCATTTCCATCTTTTGCCTAGGAAATTCGGCTTTGGCATTGCGCTGTTGACCTTGCGGAAGGCATTGTTCATGGTCATACGATCTAGACGTATGCACCCGATCAGGAACTTTGTCTATGTCGTTGCTGAGTAGCCTGGTTTAAGGGAGAGTTTAGATCTTCAGTGCGAATATATCCAGTAAAGTTTGAAAGTAAATTGTATCAAAAGAGATGAATGGGTTTTTATGAGAATGACATCGAGAGGTTTGACAAAGACGGTGCTTTAAGGGAGGATAGGCCATTGACCATCTCCAACAGATTCAATGAACGCTGCACCGACTGATCCAAAAGCAAGTCTTTAGCATGGCGAAGGACGGGACATGTGCATCGGAGATGACAGTAATGCTCGAGTTCTTTGGTCAGGAAGACCTGAAGTAGACCGAGATGGGGTGGGTCAAGTCACTTAGAAGCTGAATAACTGAAACAAGGGCGGTTTCTTTGGTCATCCTTAACCCTGGTCTTGGTTCCTCGCAACGAACCGAGATGTAGAAAAATATTGAACACGAAGTGACGCTAAGTAGGCATGTGTCTCTCTTCAGCCGACCTGTCTGTGACCGTTTCAAAAAGAATTCGATAAGAGAAGTTCAGAAAGACCGGCTAACTGGTTCCGAAACTAGCCAAGACCTAAAGTGCTGTATAGAGAACAGAGTAATCACATCCGCCGTTAACATCACCGTTAACCTAATCAATAAAGGTTGTCGATCTGCAATAGATGACCTATACTACGCACTAGGTATGTATGTAGGTCTGGCCTTGATCGAGGCTATATTCACACCGTAATTGGACAAAGACGACTTCACGTGATCAGTCACCGTGTTTCTAGTTGGCTGGTTGGCTGTCCGCTGCTGACACCCAAAAGGACCCTCCCGCGTCTATCGGCGGTTCGGGAAACGTCAACCAGTCATGTCACCACCTCTAACCGCCGCAACAAACATTACGGCCGTGGGGTCGAGTTTCGTATAGACCGATATGTCTCTCCAGTCAAAAAATAGCTCTTCTTGCAGCTTCTTCCGCATCCAGCCTCTTCCCTAATGACGCAGAGAGGATTCGAGAGGCCCGCTCCGGCGGCTCCACGACACCTGAGCAGCCCCGGAGCTGAATAGAAGGCTTGATCTTGCAGGACTTACAGCGTCCCAGCTTGGCTAGCAAGCGCTGGCCTTTCTTTGCTGGTCTCACTATCTCTGCCTAGCTCACGATGAGCTTTCGTGCTGTAGCAAAAAAAGAGACGGCGGCTGCTGAGAATGCAGTCTTCATATGTCCCCTTGTTTCCTACCTTATCCGTTCGATGTGACTGTGTTTCGCATTTCCCTTTTCTCTTTTCCTCTGTCATCTGTGATCGCTCGTACCAAGTCACGTCTAATATCTCTTTTGATCTTTTCCTTTTCTCTTTGTTCCATCGTCGCGACTGCTCATGAATACATTTCGTTGAGATGCTGGCCATCTCTTTTAATATATACCCTTCTTTATAGGTCAGTAACTTACTAAAGGCGTGCGGTAACGGACTGGGACTGACCTTTGAATCTTCAGATGTTTCGTTGTAGAATGGCCAGCCGGCCATTTTCCTTCGTGCCTTTATGGTTGATATTTTGTGTTACCGCCGTATTGGCGGCAACTAATATTCCGAACGAATTCTCTAGCTTTGTCCCCAGCTGCGCTGCCGAATGTTTCGCTTCTTTCCTAAATATCAATTATGTCCTCGATACCTGCACAGGGAGGCACTTGTTGGACTGTCTATGTCCTCGAAGAGGCGCATTGGGCTTTACCTTGGGTGAAGGTGCAATGCAATGCATATCAGCTGAACGATCCATTGGATTCTGTTCGACAGTTGAAGCTAGTGGTACGGCTTCTTCGCCATTTGAAAATCTACGAGAGTCACTTACACAAATACAGAACGAGTAGTTGAGCGCGCGTATGCCATCTGCAACGGGAGGCCGAATGCAGCTCGCCCAACCCATCTCACCATCACAGCAACACTGGTTTTGGACCCTTCAGGAAGAGGAGTCGTAACCTTTCCTCCTGTGACCACATTGAGTACTACATCGAGCCTGGAAACGTCGAGCACTACTCAGTCATTACCCACAACCTTGGTGATTGATACATCGTCGCCCCCTACCATTCCAAGACCATCGACGAGAACAAGGATACGATCGACAACGAAGGAGGATCTCTCTACTGATTCGCCAGAGGAAACCAATTCCGCTTCGGAAAATATTTCGATTAGCGAACCACCGTTCACCAGATCTACAACTTTCGAAACCACAACGTCTACTTCCAGTTCAGAGACCGAGACCACCACAGGGGTATCGGGTGGCGCTGGCGGTACGAGCAAAGACGAAGAGAGCAACGATTCCGATAAGCTCTCCACGGAGCAGATTGCTGGTATATCAATTGGAGTTCTTGCCGCTGTTGGAGTTGCAGTGGGTGCCATTGTCCTGGCAAGGTACTGTCGGCGAAAAAAGTATCCTCATGTCAAGACTGGTTTTCTTCCTATGAGAGATACTTGGGGTTATAAAGCAGATCGATCTGACAATGGTGGACACAACTCTTGGATGGTTCACCAACTTCGTCCTGACTTGGACCCTGGAACACAGGCACCACCTCCTCCTGCGTACAACAGAGCGAACGCCAGACCTGAGAATATTGGTGTTGCGTTGTCGCCCCCTTCTTCGAATCGAAACACAGTGAATTCTTCTCCCCTCAGAAGACTGTCGAAGCTGCTCCCTGCAAAGCCAACCTTGCCGCACTTATCTTCTGAATCCACTAGCGAAAAGCCTCTGCCTCCTATTAACCCAGAACCGGAAGAGAATGGACAAGCAGATCGAGGTGCGAGCCCTCAACGTCCACAACCAGCACTTACTGCTGCCGCTGTTGCTGCTTCATCACCCAGATCTCGACCCATGCCACCAAAGCTGCATATCCCTCCAGCTGGGGTATCTGCAGGAGGATCTCTGGGGGCAAACAACCGCGAAAGCAACGTAACCGAGTTCGAAGAAGACCGTACGTCGATGTCTCCCAACAATGTCAACACACAGGTCTGGAGACCCCCACCAACCACTCCTCTGTCAGCCACCACCTACTATGTTGCTGATCAGTATGGTAACTGGATTCTTGGTAACCCAAAACGTGCCTCTGTGATAGCGCGAGGGTCACAGGATTCCAATGGATCTCAAGGAGGCGTCCCGAAGCCACCGTCAAAAGATGATAACGGCTCTCTTGGCAATATGGGACAAACCAGTGCCCGAACACTTGCTCCTCCGGCAGAGATTGTTCCTATGAGTGCTCAGAACAAACCGTACGGATCGCGCCCTCAGTACCCTTCTCCCTTCTTCTCATCACAATCTCACCCGCGACGCAGTGCTTCTTCTCGTCGCTCAATTACCAGGCCCTTGACTCGCCCGCGTGAAGACTCTAGTAGTAGTAGTGCCACAATCATTACCACGTCGACCGAGTCTTCCACGAGCATCCCTTCTGTGATGCTTGAGCAACAAGTCAGCCTCTCTCCTGTTGCCGAGTCCCCTCAGTCTGTGAGAGTTCGTCAACAACAGCAGCAGCAGCAGCAGCAGCAGCAACCTCAGATACCACCGCGGGATCCCCGACGGGCGAGCCAGATGGGCAACCCGGGTGATAACGTCAACACGAGGTTGGCCCCTCCTTCACGGAAGATATTCTACAGTCCTCCTGGCCAGCCAAGTCCAACATTGGGTATGATGCAGCCTCCTTCTGCATACAACTCGGCACGACAGCAGCCAGGATCCCAGAATACTCCAACCATCCCGAACGTAGGACTCGAGACAACTTCTCCAACGATGCGCATCGTTGAACCATCTCCCGAGCCAGAGGACACCACCGCAGATCCACCCGCTGTCCAGCCAGATCAGATTCGGGCCTCCCCCTTTTACTTTGACCCGCCGTATCCTCAACCTCTCCAAGCACGTCAACAGTCCCAATCACAACATCGTCGCTCTACCTCGGGGTCTCAACCTCAAACATACCGACCTTATCAAAGACCTCCCTCTTTTCAACCATCTCCCCACGAGCAACAAGCAGCCTGGCAACCTATCCAGCGCCTGCATTCTCACCACCACCAGCAACGCCACCAACCACAGCAGCAGCCGCAGCATAACATGTGGCATCCCACACAACGCGCTCCGCAATCATACCAATATTTCCAACGGCAACCTCCTCTACAACCCTACCAGCGCCCACCGCATTCAAGCATTTACCAACAACAACCTAATATGTACCAATCATTCCAAGCACGGCAAAGCCAACAGCCCCAGCCTCATAGTCAGGGAGGGTACCAATCATTTCAACCATATTCTGCACCACAGCAGGCCCAAATCCATCCCTCTCAGTATCAAAACTATCGTCCTCCTCAACCCATGACCACGCCACTTGCCCACTCTGGGAGCCAGGATTCACTTCTTTCCAAGCGTGTCGGTTCAGATCGTGCGGCTGACATGACTATTGGCATCGACTCCGCCAAGAAGTCAAAGTGGAATCGCGATGTTCAAGATAACACACCTCCTAGCTATCCCATGTCACCTCATTGGAAGCCAACATTGACCCCTACGCGACGAGGAGACGACCTGGTTCTGAATGTGCAGTAAGAAAAGAATCTTCCGCACGTACCAACACATGACTCGCCATTTCCTTTATCTTTTGAATCTAAAATCAATTCCCTCTTGTATAATAGTATTGGAATTCTGGAGATATAATGAGCATTAGCCATAGACTTGGAGAAAAGGGCAACAAGACTGCATACGGATTATAGGAGAGACATACTTGTATAAACTACACTACCTTAGACGTTCATTCTAATTTTACAAGGTTACCCTCTACCAAACTCTATGCTCTCAATCTGCTTCAGACATCCTTCCGGGAGCTGCTTGTCCCAGCTTGATTCTCGGCTTTACCCTCCTCCTTGATTGCCTGACCCATAACACAATCCCTCTCAGCAAACTGTCGTGGCTGCTGGGATGACTCGTTTGGTGTACCAACAGGGTCAAACGTATCCAACTCTAGGTCATGGAAAGTTTGTTCACTGCTTCTGCTTTGGTTGCTGCGTCGCATGCGGCTCCCATGTCTTCTCAAGCTTCCTCGCCTGAAGAATCCCTGGGCATTCTGTCGCATATCGTCAACATGGGTTTCAAAAGCAACATCCAAGGCTTCCAACCCATGATCTAGTGTTTCGCGATTGATATGTACACCTGAATCTATGAGCCTGTTTCTCCTTCGAATGTCCTCCCATCTTGTCAAGTTCCCCATTTCGAGCACATTCATCCGACGATTCTTGCCCATTGGGTTGCCTGTCATTGCAGGCCGCCAAGCACGATCCTCTTCTATCAAAGCGCGTATGTCGTTGGGCATGGTGGCCCGGCGCTTGGAAGATTGTCGCCGAGCTTGGGTCAGCCTCTCCATCTCTTCAGACTTTGAACGAGGTATGATGAGTACGTTCTTAAACCTTATGAGTACGAGAAGTAGTAAGACCGTCAACAAGAAGAGTATACCCGCAACAACGCTTGTTGCGACTTGTTGCCCAAGCTTTCGGGTCACATGGCCACCTAGAGCAGTTGCGCCCGCCGCTAGGATATATGAGAGGGAGTGTATGATAGCAAAACCCGCTGTTACTCTTGGAAAAGATGAGTAGTTGGTCCTCCGATGGTCTTGACCCGATGGATTACGGTGGAGACCAACCATGCCGGGAGATAGGTCTGACGTATCGAACGTTTCCATAATGAGGCCATTGCATTCAGAAATTGCAAGACAGGACAAGAAGCCCATACACAAAGCAAAGAAAGCTGGCACAACAGAACTGATCGGTGGACCAGAAGAGACAGCAGCATAACAGGCAGCACCAATGGGTAAAGATATAGTGAAGATGGCCCGTCGAATGAGATGCGATGACCATGCAACCTTTTTGCCTATAGTTTCTCGATTGGACTTGCCTTCTCGGCGGCGAGATCTCGAGAAGATACTGGCCTTTTGGAAAGGGATCGCAAGCAGAGCGCCGACAGCCACAGCGCCGACATGGAGACCGACGTATGGTGATCGTAGGCGGTAGAATCGAGAGACAAGTGAGCCCATTAGGATAATGACAAGGACGATCTGTGCATATATCCATGCGAGATAAATCGCCATGACGGCAAAACCAGGTTGCTCAAGCATCTCCAGGGATAAGCGAACGCCATGGTATGCTTCCTGACCCCACCACTTGGGACCTGTCTTGACTCGATGCATCATGACTTCTCCTCGGGCTAAACGGCGCGAAATGTTCCCTCCAGTTGGTACTTCTGCAATAGATCGCCGGAATGCAGACCTTCGTACTTCGGGGCATACCACATTCAGGATCAACACCACTGCAATCAATATGATACTGACATAGAATCCCCAGGCTGGAGGATGTCTGTCAATAATGGCGGCACCGATGAGAAATCCAACACCGAGGGATCCGATCCAGCACCAGGTCCAGATTCCAAGCCATATACCCATACCACCCCCATGTCTCCTTGCGTCAAACTGGTCAACAACCTCTTGATGAGGGTGTCTACACATCAGAGATGCACCAAACAGGTCTGTAAGAACTGAGTGAAAGTTCATGCTGGCAAACCCCAGTGAGCCACCCATCAGCGTACGGCAAGTCAGAAGCATAGCTCGCCAGTAGGTGGTGTTTGTCAATCTTTGATTACTGACAGCGATCGCTTGGGGGAAAAGTAATGGCATCGCAATGATGAGGCTTGACATGATGTATGGTTTCCGACCGTGAAGTAGAGGCAGTGGCCAAAGAAAGAACGAAGGCAAAGCGAGAGCCAGGAAACAACCGGTATTGCCATGAATAGCAACGTGCGACTGATCCACGATATAATACTGGATTGAAGGAACCAAGCCCGTGTAGATTCCAAGGAGTACTCCAATGAGAGCTGTGCTCAAACAAGCGACAGAAGCAACAAAACGCTTCCGAACTGGCGACCAGTCTCTCGCGATTGGTTGCCTTATGTGTGACTTTGGAAGATTGAATCCACGCGTATCACGTAGACTGACATGTGATCTCTTTCGTAAGTTGATCCCATGCTCACAGTGTAACCTCCTACCAGCAATGTCATGCTCTGGTAAGGCATCTTGTCCAGTGCCACTTCCAATGGCCGATGGGAGGCTAATGGATGAAGCACATTTTTGGATTCTGGTTTCAGTGCCTTTCCCATTAGCATCTGGCTTGAGAGAGGCAACGGTGCTGAGGAGATCCTCCAGCGTGACAGACTTGCGTTTAGGTTTAGCCTTTATTGCGTGACTGGGCGCCTGAGGGAGAATAGCGCGCGGTGTTTGTCTCGAGAAGCTTTCTTGGCGTGTACGGTCAGTATGAGTTCTTGTTCGAAGCTCCTGATACGTTCCCGAATAACTCTCGACAATATCAGCTAAGCGTGGACGTATTGGTACAGCAGTGTAAGTGGCAGCACGTCTATATTGTGGCTTCCCATGTTGGCTTTGGCCATCTTCACCTTCTGGAACCACCTCAGTGTTTCCTCGAGAGCCAGGCGATGTATTCGGTTCAGTAAGTTGATCTGGGTCCTCTAGCTCAGGAAGAGAACTTTGGTTGTCGTGAATCGAAGTCTCCGAATGGTCGGCTGCCTCTAATGTAAGCGAGAGGGCCTCGTCAACGAGCCTTTCGAGATTACTGAAAGTACGTTTGAACAATAGGCTGTCAACATCATGACCCGGTCCACCACCAGGTAAGGGAGACCAAGATGATGGTTTATTCAGAACTTGGCTGCCCGGCAGCACGGGTTCTGATAGACGTCTATCATCAGCTTCAACCGACTTCGTTCGGAGTAATATTTCTGTAAGCACGGGACTGGGCGATCCGCTTAGCTGTGACAGACGTTTCAGCCAGTGGCTTTTCCATAAATAATCTATCATTGACCCCAAGGATTGGCTTCGACCTGATGGTTGCGCGTATGCGATCGAAGGTTCATGGGCTCCAGCTGGCGAGGATACTTGCGCATTCGAGTTGCGAAGATTATCGTGACAGTCATACGGCTGGACTTCTGGTATTCCGGCACAGTGCAACTGGGTATCATCGCATAAGCCTGTTTTAACCTCCTGATTGTCAGGGCTTATGGAAGCCAGATGAGTTGTGGAACTTGGGCAAGATGGATCTCCAGCATGGTCAGAGTAATTAAACTGACTAGATCTGCTGCGATGTCGAGCCACATCGCCCTTAGGAGAATGTCGAGGGAGAATGGGTTGAAAGTTCCAGGACGGAAGCTCGTCAGCACAACCCTGAGTGTCCATGTGAGGGACTGGTTGTTCTTGGTCCTCTCGGTTCAAGCCTTCCACCTCAAGGGTGCCAGATTTCTAGTCCTCGCCCGAGTTGACATTGCTCAGGTCAAGTAGTGTTTGGTTTGGCAACGGCTGGATTTGTGTCTCATCGTGTGGTTTTGTGTGCATACTATCCGTGATAGTTCCATACTGCGATGAAGAGGGCTTGTGATATGTAAGACCAGGTAAAGGGCTGAACACCTCGATTGATGTCGTACTCGACGTACTCAAGAGAGGTTTCGAGACCGCCGAAGTAGACTGATCTTTATTAGTACGAGTGCTGACGATCTGGGATGATTTATGAAGTAGTTGTTGAGACGTGATGCCTTCTCCCTTATCCTCCTTTCTTGGAATGTCCACGGATGGACGCCCACTGGGAGGAGGCGTGTGATCAAAATCGCCGACTCCGGTCACGACTAGTCCTTGAGACTCCTTTCGGGGGAGAAGGCCACAAGTGTGGCCAATAATAGTGGAAAACATTGCAGAGTCTTGGATGTTCCGCTCGGGTGACGGAAACGACGACAGCGAATTGCGAGTAACAGAAGAGACACTGCCGGTCGATGATGAATGAGACCCGCCGTCCTGGAGACCTTGTGTCGACAAGGCCTGTGGCGAAGGAGCCTGACCAACAGAAGTAGTTTTTGATAAAGCTTGAATGGGCTGGGCTGATGAAGCGCTAGATCGAGATAAATGAGCATCGGACATGAGGGTGTTCCCAACAGTAGGTGCACGAGAAAGAGTATGAATATTGTTTAATGCAGTAAGAGGAGAATAATAGGTAGAATGTAGGCTGGGCGGGAAGAGGGGAAAGAAGAGAGGCTCGACAGTATGATGATGGTGATGAAGGGTTACGGGATACGAATGTTACGGCAATATCCTTACTGGGTTGTTGATCCCAAGATGGCAATTGGTAGTAGGCAGGTACTTTCCCTGATACCATTTCAAATTTCCTCAAGTCCATATGACCTCATCGAACTTGCTCTTCCAATGTTATCCTTAAATGGAAGATATGGTCGTAGTTCACTTAGCAGGAGCGAGGAGGTCTACCCACGGGTAATATTTTAGTCCAGACTCATGATCAACAAACATGACGATGTAGGAATCTCGTTTATACTGGAACCTGACTCGTGTTCCAGGCAGAGGATAACATGAACCCAATAGCGCAACGTTGATCACCAAAATTTCCTAATCATGACGCCATTTTGGGTTCGACACTGAGCGGCCGGGATGCAGGCCTGGCCTGGCACAGATGTCTCTGTACGTCGCTTATTTACATCCTGGACCCTTACCCACAACATAAGCGCAGCCGCGTTCGCTACTCCTGACGTAGGCGAAATATCCCTGTCGATTCGGTACAAAAACGCCTTGAGCTCTCCACTACACGTCATACCCCTGCATACAAACTGTCCGACACGGCATCTACAGGGATCGTCGAGCCTAATTCCTGGAGAGAGCTCGCCACTGCCCAACCTACATACCTCCCTACCTACCCACAGAATCCTGTCAGCACGGGACCCAGCGGGGACTCGGTCGATTTCCTGGCATTCCGAATGCTGCATCACATCACTGTAACATCGACCGAATTGCTGTTACATAGCTGGGCCTTTCGGTCGGTCGGCTCACCTCAGCTCTGCGGGCGAATCAGTTTCTCAAATCGCTGGACGCAAGCTTCAGGCAACGATTCCCCTATGTCAGCTTGGTGAATTCAGAGGGGTGAGCTGATGCTGGACTGGCCAATTGTAGTGATGAATTCGAGTTCTCCTTGGTCACTGCATATCCTGTCAAACGTCGTAAGATGTTGATGTTGGATTGTTACATCCGAGGACTTGGGTAACGAACAACTCCCTCCCATGCTGTATATTAATATCGTAACAATTATATTACGAAGTCCTATTCTGATTTTGCGATTCGACTCTCGCTGTTGCACAGTCATGCACCGCATGTCATTTCCTACCAGACTAAATTAACACCCTCGATGTTTCTAACGGTTCGACGGATCATCTCACACCCTCGCATAGTTCCTTACAGCGCGCCAGTGCGCCTAATCGCGCACCGTCCACTAATCATACCAGCTTTCAGCCATCCTTGTCAGATACGCCAAAAAGTTTCCTAAGTAGAACAACCGAAATCCTTTTCAGCAAGGTTTCAGACCATATGATATGATTGGTCTTGCTTACGCCTAGCACACCCATCTCTTTCGCGTAGCTCGATCTGGTAATTTGCTAGGATGCAGAGCCTAATAATAGGTCATTGACGCTATCTCGCCTAGCCATTGGCTTAGACAATGCCGAAGCTGCTTATTGCTACTGCAAGGCTGTAAATCAGACTAGTTCCATCTTGTAAGTAGTGTTTTTAGACTTGTCTGCCTTGTGGCTGCGATGCTCGAATGTGTTTGTTTAACGAGGCCTCCTTACGATTATTTCGACAATGAAGGCTACCCAAAGGCTCAAGGTTTTACAGCTGTTCAAAATCATAGCAGGAGAAAGAAATGTTCTCGGGCATGTGTCAGTTTCACTGGACTTTTTGCTAGGTACCCACCCAAGAGCCCCTTGTCCAAGACTGTGATCAGGGTTGTAACGACATGGGACTTGATCAGTTTTGCTAGGCATTATCACATATCTATAGGAAAATGAGGATAGTGTAGTAACTTGAGGAGAATGAGAAGAGTGCTGTTTTTATTTGCTATATCATAATGGACGCTCTGCGTTTCCAATTGTGTTGTTTGCCATATGATTGGGAGTCCAGTCCCCAGGTAGGCACATAAAAGTTGTGACTAGTTCAGTCGATGTATTGTGATAGAACAAGAGTTTGATCAGCATAGTGCTCCTCCTAAAACAAGACAGGATAATGGCCAGCCATCCATTGTTTATAACGAATTCTAATTTCGTACAGGCCCGCCATTTCAAATGCAATAGGCCATAAGAATCCCTGAGACCCTAGAGTGGACCGTCCTTTGTCAAAAAGGACGTCTAAGAAGAAGAGAAAGTTGACAATGGTGGGTAGAAGAAACAGAATGGAAAAAACAGAAAGAAAGAAAAGTGCAGCGCAAGGGCAGACGGCCATTACCTGTAATGCCGCTGCTTTTCCAAGCCCAAGAATAAAACCATCGCCATCTAAAAGTGCCGTGAGGCTCTCAGCAAATGCTGTTCCAGAAATGTAATCCAGTGCTGTATATCCTGACTGGTTCCCAGCCAAGCGAAAATGAAGTGGTACCAGAGCAAACCCCCCGCTATGAAAAAAAGACAATAATTAGACGCCATAAAAAATGTGAGATGAGGTGTTTTTTTTTCTGGCTGTCGACGAATGCCCGATCCGACGAGCAAATGGTGAACGTTCGAGACGTTCAGAGAAAAGGCCGTGAGGAAGAATCATGTCTCATTCCAAAGTCTTCAGCAAAGTTTTGGTATCCTCGTAATGGAATGAGTGATCGATAAGCAACGCTAGTGAACACCATAGATGCAGCGAAAATGCCCTGCCAATAGAGAGGAGAGCTGCGATGGGTTGAACGAGATCAGGTAGGTGACCCAATCGTCGAACTTGAACATAACCAATCGCGGAGAGTGAGAACTCATTGGCGTAGATACAATTGTTCATCGATAGCTCCTTGAACTTGAGTAGCCGCTGTGGTAGCCACTGTCGGAGTAGCTGTGTGGTGATGCGTACTGGGCACCATGGCCCGCGTGTGCTGAGCAAAGATAACCGACGAGTATCGTTCGCTGCTGGATAGAGTGGCCGGGGCGGCCATATGATGCGCAGCGGTCGATAGCGTGTGTGTAGTAGGGGCATTTGCAACCCGAATACAGTTCGACAAGTTGATAACACATGGTTGCAGTGTTGGGCCGGAAGTTGTTGGCCAGGTGTTGATGCAAGGATGTAAGAGGTTGTAGATGGCTAAGTTGGAGGTCTCTTAGAGTGTTTGAGCCAACCAAGTTACAGGTTCGTCGAGATAGGCAGGTCGTTGGTCGTAACGAAGTCAGAGGGTAAGGCACAAGAAAGATGAAGTTTGACAACGGGGCAGCCGGTATCAATGGAGAAGTGCTTGCTTTATGAATGTCGTGAATAAAGAGATAGGAAGTGAGAATAAGAACATTGACTTCGAAAGAGGCATCGCAGCCTTATAGGCATGCTTGTAGCCTGGAGGAGAGTGTCGAAGCTCATAGCGACACTCCCCGATATGGAGGGCTACTCGAAAGAAGCACTCCCTCACAAAACACCAGCAGGATGTGCGGCAAGGCACCAGTGACGCCAGAGACGCCAGTCAGAGTGCGTGAGAGCGATAGCCGCAAGTTCAGTCTGACTGTCTTAACAGGTGACAAAGGCTGAGGCGCGTCTATTGCAGGCATGGAATAGTGCAGACCCACAAACCACCAAAGATGCCTTGGGCCTGGAGGGGGGGGAGGGGGGTTGGATGGATCTTTGAGATTGGGGGCTTTCTTGTCTCGGAGGCTATGGCTCTTTAGGACTTTGTGTGTCAGTTTCCCTAACTGTGTCCTGATTTTTTCTGTGCTATCGGGTGTTTCTTGTCCCGACAGATCAAGCATCGTAAACGTATACTATTTTCTTTCTTTCTTTTTGAGTAAGACTGCAAGAGCACGCACGGGCTTGTTCTCAAGGCGCAGCGCAACCTGCGTAGGATCAATGGGCCTGGGTACCCGTACCGCACCGTACCGTGTACCGTATCGACAAGGCAAGGGTCCAATTGGGACCCGTGGCAGGGGTAGAATGGAGTCCTGTAGGTACAGACACCATGTGTAAGAAAAAGGCGGCGACCGATTCTCAGTCCTTCCATACCTAGAAAGAAGTTCCGCTCCCGTGTTCGATATGGGCGGGCTCGGCGTGAAGAGTCATCTCACCTATTGGTCTGAGACAGGGAGGTTGAATTGACCTGCAGCAGGGCTGAAGGGGAGGGTTACAGGGCCTAGAAGTGATGTGATGCAATCGCGACAGTTGAAATTCATCAGATTTCACTGTATTTCACTGTAGAGTACACTACCATCATGTCAATATGCATGTAAGAAATAATATGGGACGTCTTCTTCCAGTGGCCGAGGGTGGCTGCGAGAACTTGTGCCAGCCAGCAACCATGTTATAGAATTTCGGGTAGAGAAACACCACTAATCAGCTTTGATACGAGAAGGCAGATTTATGACGTCAATCCGATATGGCAAGAACGAATTGAATAGTATGCAAGCGATTGAAATTCTAGACCTTGGGTAATGAAGGGCGCACAAGGCGGGTTGGTAGTACTAAGTTATTGATGGTACTGTAACGGACGTTGTAAGTGTAGGCATCGTAAAAAGAAGCCCATAATAGGTAACTACAACATGCATCGTGGAGAAAATGAAAATAGCGTCAAAAAATTAGGGACTTTGGGAAGTTAGTCATTCGAGGCATGGAATGGTTCGCCCGGCTCTTGCCCGTTGCAAATCAAGTGCCCGTGACACCTGCCGACTTGCAGGAACGACAACCCAGCACACGTGCCTCCACTGAGGCAGGCAGATCAGGCAGAGCTCGACTCTTTTCTCGCATTGCCGCTCTTGAACGAGTAACAATCTTCATTTTTCTTCCTTCTTTTTTCCCCATCTTGCGCAATACGATGGGACTTTGAAACAGAGTGACTGACAACCGGTGACAGCAGAAGCCCAGCCACAGGCCAAGGACTGATGCCTGGATTGCCTTGTCTGTAGAAGAGATCAGCTGGGCAGGTAGGTATTTGCTTATTTCTTCAAAGATTCTCTCAATCAAAGAGAAAAAACACCAGATCGGGATACCAGCATCCGAAGGCACAAAGATGTTTCAACGTCACTTTCAGCACCGTTTACCAGCGCTGACCCTAGTCGCTCGGCACTTATGATGGTGGTGGGTGAACCACGATGGAGGGACTGGAGATGTTTGGGTGGCCTTTCTGCGGCCAAACGTCCCGGTGCTAGGGCACTGGAGTAGTGTGAATCTACTAAGACTCTGTAGGGGTTACCTGCCCCCTGGAATCTGATTCGGCCTTTTGTTTCTTGTTTCCCGTTTCACGCCCAGCCAACTCTGCAGTTGGACAAGCCACGACCCGAATTTAGAGTCATGAAGTTACCGACAAGCGAGCCTAGAATCGCAGGGGTCAATCATCGCGACTCTTGCTCCCGCTATCTATTAATCACTACATCATGGCACCACATCATGGTACTACATCATGGTGAATTCTGTGATATCAGAGCGACAACCACGGATCCTTCGACTACGGCAGGAGGACAAATCGAACTGGTTCAATACTGAGTTATCGACATGCTACGTTCATGCTCATATGTCTCTCCAAGACGAAATATACCAGTTACTCTACATACACAACTCTTCGAGTGCTGCCTGTAAACTGCAAATTACTGGAAACAGACCAATTCGGGGACCACACTTCGTAAGCATCTCCTACAAACACCCTGGCACCATGCTGACGGTCTTAGCAACTGGATCCCCTGTCAATCGTAAGGCTGTGTCTGCATCAACCCCCAGTCTTGGCAATGCTTGCTCTCTCACCTTGCTCGCTCGCCGACTTCGCCGTTCTTGCTAAACAGCAAACGTATTCTTATGCGTTCGTACCGCATCGGTCATCTGGGTCGGTCGTTCAGTACGCCAAGTTTCGGCAGGTTTATTTGCAATTTGTGGTTTTCATTGAAGCCCCCCAAGGGAATGAACTAACAGATCTGAACAAATTCGTTCCTGGAAAGGGGTCTTGCTTTTCGTAACCTGCCACAGATGTGCTTAATTGTACCAGGTTTCTTGTTGCTTCCGTCTACGACCGGGACGGTGGAAATTGACAGTACACCAATCAGGCCTGTCGCACGGCGTCCCGGTGCAACTGATATGCAGCACTACCTCAGCCCTGGAATATTCTCGAGCATCATACCAGGATTATCAGTCCGCACTGGGAAATAATTCCATCTCGATTGTCTGCAATTCCATAGTAGGGGGGTTTAACTGTGCGGTCTCGCATTGGCCACATGCTAAATACCCCGTCAAGCATGTATTCTTTTGTTTCACGCACAGTATTCTGACGCACCTAGGCTAGGTGAAATTGCTGGCAAGCTGCCGAGTCTTTTCCTACTTCTTGCATTATATCTTACTCGACAAGACGTTCCTATTGGAACGGGGCACAAAGTTGTCCGCCGCTGCAAATAGGAAGTCTGACACCTGACTGCCTGAAAAGGGTGTATGCCTCACGTGAGCTCTGACAACTAATTTGCTGACAACGAGGCCTCACACAAGAAGAACAAGCCTTCTAAATTGAGATTGCATCGATACTTGACGCTACCAAGACTGTCACCTGGGAAGAAAGGCTTAACACATGTCTCAGAGTCACAACGTTTTGCATCAGGTTGGTTTCAATGTACGTACATTATTGCTGTATGGAAATCCTCATTTCTGCAAATTTCTCGTTGTGCTTTCGAGTGCTATCAACATATGATCGAATGTCTCACTCTACCCCCACACTGGTAGACGATTGCCGTTCACATGTCTTTCCATAGACACCACCTTATAACAACAGATGTCCAATTGGTTTAGACACAGCCAATTGCCCCTGATTAGGAATCATGTCTCAGGTACGTTTCGATCCCGCTTGTCGTCTATCTGGTGTTCCTTGCCTATTGTTGGTATCATGGCCCGACCATTCGGCAGAGCAACAAATATAGTAAAGTCAGTCATCGGCTAAGTCATAATGAGCTTGGAGCTAATGCATACGACAGTAAGAAGTTTTGCATGCGATTGAGACAAGAGTCACATCTGAATAGGCATCAAGAGGGTTAACCCCCTGTTGAATTCAGTATGCAGGTAGGAAAAGCCAGTGACTGGCTGGTCAAGGTCCAGTCAAACGTCGATACCAAAGGCTCGGTGAAATCACGCGAGAGCACAAACGAACGTTGGATACCCCCATTCGTTTACAGTAACAGTCATTTGTGCCTTTTCTGCCTAAAGAGCGTCATTGTTATACAGGCCATCAACTTGTTAGAAAGCTTCCCGTCTCGCCTGGTAATCAAGTGACTGCACTATCGTCGCATCCTACCTACTTCCTCACCCACCTTTACCAATTTACATTACAATTGCTCATGATGGCCCCGACAAGTTACTGCTGCCATGATGGAGGGTTCAATGACCTCACACGTCTGTTGCACAATGATAGTGACCCTTCAGCCTTGCGCAAGACCTATTGAACAACCCTGTCGTCTACGGGGAACGGGTCAGTGCCCCTGCTCATCCGGCGGCGGCGCCCAATAATCGGAGCGCGGAGAGGGGCGCCACTGCATGCCCCACTGGCTGCGCCTCCCGCCGTGGCTTGCTCCCCGGAGTCGCCGGCGGACAAACTTGACTTACATGATGCTTTCCCGGCCATATCATGACAACTTCTAATCCTCATCTGTGCGATTGCAGAAGTTATCCTACACCCAAACAATTTCATACTGTACTTGTTGCGGGCGGATGTAAGGCATCCAGATGCTCCACCCTCGTGCTTCCATTGCTGATCTTTTTCTGGACACTCGCCCTGGGTATCAGTCTGCCTTGGATCAATAGACCAAACCATGCCAGGTACACATGCAGTCGTCTGAATGTACTACAACGGATGTAAGGCCCCAAATTCGGCCGGATCCCGTTGCTAATCTTGTCATAAGCAGACCCCTACACTCTGTATTTGCCAATCACGATGTCTACCGCTTTTTCTGACCGTCACGTTTCCTACTTTCCGGGACTCAGAGCCTCGGGTCGAGAAACATACTTCCCTGCACCATCATCTGAACTGTTTGACGCCGCGGCTGTCTACCGGTGCAGTCACGACCTCTCCCCACTGTCTCTGTCACCATACAAAGAAAGATGTCACCGCTTACAGTTAGTAGGATATCAACCGTTACAGAAACTCCCTACCACAGCATTTGCCGCCGAGTTTCATGTCTCTTAGTCTGACTCTGTGCAGCCATGAGTCTCGACGTGGTCCAGGGTTTGCCCAGCATCATAGGGTGTAAGGCTGATCCGTACTCGCGCCGATGTTTCTCGAAACTGCACCATGATTCGAGCATCTAAACTTCAGCTCTCTGAAGATCATATAAGCATCTGACGTCGTTCAAATTTGCAGCTTCTAATTCTCGTCGTCATAGGGGAGGCCTCAGTCAAGAGTCAAAAGCGTATGGTGAGTCTAGTCTCGAATATTCCATTATGCGTATGTAAAGCTGTTTGGATGCCTAAATGGCTCGCTGGTGCAAAGTCGTTCTTGCAATGACCGCTCGTTCTTGTCAGCCCCTATACTTCTATAACCCTCCAATTCAATACAGACAACACCATCTATCGAGTTGAGTTGAAACAGTCGTCAAATCTCGTGGTATACACACGCTTCACTAGGTCACATCCCCAATTCCAAGCTATCTTGGCTCGCTGGTCGTTGTCTTCGGTGACACAACTTGCCCCCATGCAACCATATCGCAAGACAACCACAAAGTGAATGACACCAGTCACTGCGCGTGTCTGACCACGAGTTTCGAAATAAATAATTGAGATGTATCACCATGCCACAAATAGGTCTTCCTCCTTCTGCGCCCCTCCGTACCCGTAGTTGTGGTGATGCAATCATGTTGTTTAAGGAGAAAGGTTTTTGTCGTGACAAGTAGCGCCGCAGCGCAGTGTATCGGATACCCAATGGTACACAAGTTTGAAAACGGAAAAAGAAATGCTCGACACAACCTGAACTCCAATCGTCATGAAAAGGCATTCTCGGAAATAGAAACTATAGTCGTCGACTCATGGCAGCCGTTGCACCAGCAGCGGCCAGATCTTGCTTTGCACTCACACTCCTGCCAGCAGCTCGAGGTAAGCCGCTCCCCCCTTGCGCAAGCCCAGTCGTACCGGCACTGGTTCGTTTAGTTGGCATGGAGCTGACGGGTCCCATCTGTCCTGAGGCTTTGCGGACAGGGCCAGAAACAGGTTTGTGGGGGCTAGCTCCGGATCGCAAGGACCCTAGAGACTTTGAAGCAGTTCCTGGAGGGTCAGGGAGAGGTCGTGGAGTAGAGATAGTATTGTGTCGCTTCATAGGTGATGATTCGCGGGTTGGTGGCATACGGGGAAGAGGCATTTTACGCCCAGTAATAAACTCGTGCCGAATCGCGTCCTCGGGTTTGAGTCGTCGTTCTGGATCCCAGCGCAAACAGCGTTGCAAAAAGTCCAAGAAAACCTCATCGTCGCATTTGAGTACTTGTGACAAAGTCTTGGAGGAAGGACGGCGTCTGCGACCCTTAGAGGATACTGTGAGGCGAGGTTTACCCATTGAATCGAAGAAAAGCTTCTTTCGGGTGCTCTTCTCAATCAGGTGCTTCTCAGGAGGTCCAAATACCTCCATGATGCACGCCAGCTGTTCTTGCTCATTTTCTCCAGGGAAGATAGGAACTCCAGTGTATAACTCTGCCAAAATGCAGCCGACACTCCACATGTCAATGGGCATGCCATAAGTCATGCCGAGAATGACCTCAGGCGATCGATAGAATCGGGACTGAATATATGTATACACCTTCTCATTTTCAAAACAACTGGAACCAAAGTCGATGACCTTGATCTCTGCATGAAGAGGATGTCGCAGGAGGATGTTTTCGGGCTTGAGATCGCAATGGATGACTTTATGTTGCTTGAGAAGATTGAGTGAGCTGAGAATCTGTTTGGTGAAGCGCCGAATGATCTTGATGGAGAAACCTCTAAACGCGTGTGCCTTGATGAGTTCGTAAAGGTTCATATCCAACAGCTCTGTGGATATACAGAGATGACCGCGGAAATAGAAACTCTGCGTGAAGTTGACCATGCTATGCTTGTTCTTCGGGTCCTAGTACGAGTTAATACAAAATATCATAGGATTGATAAAGGGGCTTGCCTACCCATTCACGAAGCTTCTGCAAGATGTTGACCTCGACAAGAGCTTGCTGGTGGAATCTCTTCTTATTTCTGATGATCTTTATGGCCACCAGTCCGCCCGTCTTGTGATCAATACAGCGAACGACTTGTCCAAAACTACCTTTTCCGAGAACATCAATGATCTCGTATCGGTATGCAAGGTGATCTCCGGGTACAATGGTATAATCTCCACGCTCATCATCGTAGCCGAAATTGGGCGCGTCTGATTGAAGATCACCAACCACTTTGTGTGCATTCTGTGTTCCACAAAAGAAGACGTCGGTGTAATCAACAATCTCGCCTCTCTCGTAAATGTTGAGCATAGCAATACGGATGGCTTCGTGGGCACCAACTCGTTCCTTTGGTGTCGCTCGCTTCTTGAGCGCATCCAAGGTTCTAGCAGCAACATCTGTTTCCTTGCGCCGAGAACCCAACTTGGACATTTCCTCTTCGGCTGCTTGGTCGTCCTTGTCAAGATCAGCAGACCACGAGTCTGGACCTTTCGCCAGGCCGGAGGAGTTTCTGGGGCGGAGAATCTTTTGCATCACAGAGGTGTTTCGGCCAACAGGCATGGTGGATGGATCAGGGACAGGCTTCTTCGCAGTCCAAGAATCGCTCTTGGTTTTGTCATGTGTAATGAGTCCATTAAGACTACCACCTGAACTCTTACGTCTCCTTGTGTCAAGATAACCACCAGGACCTTGCTTCAAATTTGGTGATGGACTTGCTTGTTTGGCGCTGGATAGATTGTTGAGAGTAGCTGAAATTGGAATCCTAGGGGGCGGCATGGGTTCTTCCGGCTGCTTTGCATGTGCCTTATCGAGAACATCTCCAGGGGCGGTGATGTTACTCTTGGAATTCCCACGCTTCCAGGAGAGGCTAAGCTTTCGTCGGATAGAGCTCATAGAAGATGGAGTTTGTGGTTCTTCCGGCGTAGGATCGGGAGGAGGGGATTTGGAGCTAGTGGATTCGGCGTCTTTCGGTGCTCGAGGGCCTGCGGGCTTATGGTGAGCCTGGTCTTGGAAGATGCTCGCGTCCGATGTCGTGAAATCAGCACCCGTTTTTGACCGCTTCAGGAAACCGTGATCTGCACCCCCCTTGGGTAGAGAGGAGGATAAGAAAGGTGACATGCTTTGCTTGTGGTCGAGCTCCTTGAAAGCCAAAGAGGACTCGGTCGAACTAACATCGGGAGGCGTAGGCGTGAAGTGAGCATGGTGGACAGAGCTGCTGCTCCTCAGAGATGGGAGCTCGGGAGTATCCCCACGACGAGTCTTGGCAAAGAAGGAGCTCTTGGAAGCTGTCATCGGGGTAGTCGGTGTCTTTGGTAGATGTCGAGGCGGTGGAGGAGTCTCATGTCTGTCCACAGTATTGTGATCTTGCAAAGCTGCGATTTTATTAGTTGTTGGCGTGCTCAAAGGTCCCAGATTAATTGGAGGTAGTCGTAATGGTTGCAGGTGTCGCTTGTTAGGGGGAGTGGCCTTGTTGTCGGGTTCAGCAGCCACCGTTGGGACATAGCTCCGTTGACCACTTGGCTTTCTATGCAACTTTGTAGGCTCGGGAAAGACAGGCATCGATATAACGCCAGTTGGGTTCGAATTCGCACCCATGGCATCCATGTTACTGAGCGCAGTCTTCTTCTTTTCCATAAAGTAGGTATCCGCAGGCGAGTCCTTCGGGGACTCGTATGCCTTTGGTATAGCAGGGACGGGAGGCACATATTCATCGTCGTCGGTTGGTATAGGGTTGTGTACTGTAGTGTGTTTCGGTGCAGGCAGGCGTGATGTAGATGACGAGGTAGGTATACGATTCAGGGACCCAGTCGACGTTCTTGCAGAATTTATGCTCAAACACGATGTGGCTGATAAGACTGAGTTGTATGACTTGCGGTGCATATCCGGGGTAGTTCGTGAGGATGATGGGGTACCAGAAGTCCTCCTTGGTATCATCGAAGGTGATTTCGATTCCGCCCTCTCCACCTGGTTATTCATCGATACTGGTGGTGGCGGAGGAGGTGTTGAAACCTGGCCAAGGCTCACTGATTGTGGCATCGTGGACATACGCTTCATTCTTCTTGTATCAGTAGGACTTATTGTCCTTGCCCCGAGCCCTGTCGCGTGCGACGAGTGGTGAGCACCAGGCATCATGGAGACTCTCTTGTTGGTGGACGACGGTGTGCTCAGTCGACCTCCTACACGAGGCGATCGTGGGGCAAGGGTTGAGTGCCTGTTCTGCTCCGGGGTAAGGGTATTACCGAAACCCAAGTTTGCTTGATTCGAACGTGGTGGCGGCTGTACTGACTTAGCCTTGGTGGCCCTCGAAGTGGAAAAGTTTCTTGTTGTATTTTCCAGCCATGACGTGTTAGCATCCATCGAAGCTCTGGCCGAGCCAGTAGGTGCTCCTTCAGAATACAGACTGGGTCGCCTCTTTTGGGCGGGACGAGATCCATAGTCTGCATCGCCAATGATTCCAGGGCCGATTGATTTCCGAGGAGGCTTGGCCGCGGTAGCACCTGATACAGGAGGATATTGACTCTGCCGACGAGAGCGTGCAGTGCCTGGCCCGGTTGCAATTTCAGTCTGGACCGACACACCGGTGGTGCTGGTAGGCTGTTTGATAGAGTTACTGGGTCGGCGCAGGATCGAACTTGATCGGGCGGGTCGAGTGCTGGATTGGACGGCAGGACGATTGGCAGCGCCATTCGAAGGCGGAGCTATTTGGGAACGGGAAGACATGCTGCTGTCATCTGCTCCGTGGGCATCGAGACTGCCCCCTTCACCGGTGGAGGACGGGAATTGGGTGAGTTTGAAGTCTGTTGAAGCGGACTCGATACTGCTTTGCAGATCGTCAAAACTGACCGACGGCAAAAAGTCGAAAGACGCAGTCGAATCGTTTAATTGATTTTGTTCCCCATCCCTACTGAAAGAAGAAAAAAGAGAATGGTTGCTGGAAGGAGTTGCGCTGAGCATTGGATCGTCGGAGGCGAAGCCAGGATTCGTCGAGGGTAGAGGTGGTCGAGGCTGAGCGTTTGTGGTTTTGCCCCTGTCACAAAGGGATCAAGGTCAGCTTGGCCATATGCAAGGAAATGCAAGGCGACAGAGGTTTGGATGATGATGGACCATAACAAGCATGGACCATCAAGTCAAATGTAGAAACACAAGCAAGAAAGATGAAAATGCTCACAGTCGCGTTGGAGAAAAGTTGGCTGGTCGAGGCCCAGCAGGTGCCTTGTGGTCGCGGCTCATAGGGTCCGGTCGAGGGGTGGCTGGCAATGCGACGACGGAGGTGGATTTCACGGGGTCGGTCGCTAGCACAGACTCAGTCCGGTCAGGGAGCTGAGCGCATTCGAACGGCTACCTCATTCCGGAACGGACAAGAGTGTTGAGATGCAGGAGAGCAAACAGCGCAGTGGGTGAGTGAGAGCGGTCGACGACAGAAAAAGCGAAACAAAATGCAGTCGACAGGATGGAACCCAGAGTAATTGATTGATTGATTGATTGCGGTGGGCGCGCCCCAAGAAAGGGATGGTACGGTAAGATGCGAGATGGAGATGGATAAAAAAGATGGAGTCGTTAAGACGGGTTCCAATAGTGGAGGCAGGTTAGGTAAGACAAGGTTGTTGGTTGTCTTTTTTTTACCCTAGCCTAAGTCTTTTCCAGGACAAGACGGAAAGATGGAGAGGATGATGGTCTTTTCTCACCCGTTGTCAGAGGTGGTCACAGGCAGTTTTCCGGAAGGGGGGCAGCACGGGGGATGAAAGACTTCTATGAATGCTAAAGCTAGGGGGGGCCTTGGTCAGTGGCCCTTAGGGAGCCACCTTGGCGGGCATCTTCCAATTTAGTGTGAGAATCCAAGACGCCTGAGAGGCTGATATTGGCGAGCAGGACCTTGTGAAGAAGGTAGCAGATTGTATCAAGGTTAGTAGACACTTGGACAGTTATAGCAGTGGACCTTATTACGGGAAGAAAGATGGCATGATTGGATGTTGAAGCTGGGAGATTGGTCCCTGAATTAGCTACTGGTACGGATAGAGTGGGCGTTCCATACCTGCAGAAGGTGTAGAGACGGATTGATGTCTTTTACCGCCATTTTAGCTGCTGCGAGGTACATATCTACACGGACTATTTCTGCCGGCATCAAGAGGTATCCTTACCGTATGCAAGCTAACAGACGGTACCTTGGTACCTGAACAGCAATTCATTCCCCTTGCCTTATTAGCCTCCCTCGAATCTGTGATGCAGATAGATATTAAGGAACGTCAATCATCGCCATTTGTCCGTTTAGAGAGATGAGGCATTCTTTCACTTGCATGCTGTGGAATGTTAGCCCAATTCCGCATTAATAAGGCCGCAATTATGCTCCTAGATTGGGCTATACTCTGCCCGTCAGTGTCGCGGTTTATCTTCATCACATTTCGTTCGGTTCACAGCTACCCTGTCTCCCAAGCACTCTAGCCGGTAGCGAGTGGCGCCGTCGGTGATTCTAGGTAGAAGATTTGCACTGCACGGTGGATACGACAATAGGCATCGTGATGCTGCCAACTATACCACATGGTGCCGAATGGTTGTAACGCGTGAACCGGTTGACGCATCAACGGGCACTGGCGTGGAATAACTACTGTTGCTGCCGCTAGCTGTCAGTTTGAGTTTGGTTATATAGGCTGTATTCGTATGTTGTTGACATGGGAGACACTCTGTATTCAACTTGCGATAAGGTCGGATGACTGGGGTCTCGAAACGACAGCTCTACCAATGTAACGCTGTTTCGCAACCAGGTTGCCAAGGTCTAAAACTCCCCTTTGATAAATTGACCGATGTCATCTTCATCAAGCCTCCCGCTCAGACCAGCCACTTCAAAGTGAATACAAGGATTGAGTCGTGTCTTGGATTTGAAGGACCTAGGGGGTCCATTACCCTTTCTCGGGCATCTCCAGCCGATATGGCCATAGCCCGTACGGATGCATCGTTATTTGCTGGACAGCACATAACACTGTAACTATTTCAAACAGCGCATTGTTTCCAATCCAATGAGCCTGGTCTATTCTGTCGAGACTGCTGTCGGTACCTTACCTCATGCATTGTTGTCCTGCCAAACACCAAGGATCTGATCGTGCATCTCAAGTCGCGTTTTGTTGTTTTCTTGCCGTCTGCAGAACCCTGACCGCCCCGCAGCCGAGCGCGGCTGATTGATGCAGAAGGAAGGATAGTCTAGACTATTGTCTGGTAGTATGTAGGATATGATATGTGAGTGAGTTGGCGTCGTCACAGGACACAGTCAATCACTGAAAATGCACGATGCTTTGCGAAATGAATTGCCTATCAGTCGGGTGATTGCTTAGTATTGTCATTGTCAGTTAGGTATAAGCAGGGACACTTAGATTGGGTTTCAAACAAGTTAGGGAATTAATTAATCTGCACTATATTGCACCCTTGATCTTCAAATCTGTCACAATGCCTGAACACGCTAATAAGCATGAATCTGAAATAACGAGGGTCGTTCTGTCTACCGGGTTGGTGTGGGGTAAATAAACATGGGCACCTAAAGGATGAAAAAACTGTTACATGATAATTTGAGTCGGAAATATCAGAGTATCGTAAAAGACCAGTGTTATTCATATTTCCCGTCTTGGGTCGTGGTACAATCTTCTTCGGCCCCAGTCAGACCAAATGACCATCGCCAGGTGCTAAACGAGACGATTCATTCATTATTTTATTGCGTCTTCTTTTCCAGACGACTTCAAAGCGTCACGGGCCGCTCAACGCTTTACCACATTGAATACTGTCATGAACATGGAGGGTCACTAAGTTAGCAAATAAGGATTTCCTGCAAATCTAATATGCTGTTCTCTACTCGGACTAGCTTTGTGTCCCTTTTCCCTCCTCCCAAAAGTCAGCGCGGGACTAAGATTAGGTGTGTTCCCAGCTGCTTGGCCCAAGGTGATGTCACTCAGTGTCACATGCCCGCCGTCGTGCCGTGACACCTCCACGCGGGACAAGGCATATGGAATCCCTTAGCAGTTACCAACCAACCCTCCAAAACCTCCACAATTTAATGTTATACGTTTGAATTATGGTTTGAGACATCCTCATGGACGATTTCACCGCAGAGATGTTCGCCACAGGGCGAGGCCTTGACTCTCCCGAGGAGTCTCGCCGGCGTCGCGGCCATGGTGACAATGATGACAAGACACCCGGTGCTGGTGCTGAATCGAACTCTACTTCGAATTTACCTTCAGAGTCAGACACGCCGCCTCAGAAAACAGGCCTACGTGGAGGCCTCGCAGCCATTCGTCAAAAGGCTAACATACAGGATCGCTTGGTAGAAAAGTATGCTGGGCATCCTGAAGTTACTCTGATGCTAGAATCTCCGACTAACGATACAATAGACTTTTACAACAAGTTATACCTACTGATGACGATGATCAGAACGACGTCCACTTTGTGGGCGACGAGCAAACAGCCACTCAAACCGAGAGACCAAACTTCAACATTACCACCATGTCCTTCAACTTCCGCCGCTTCAATGCCCGAATAGGTGTGGTCTTCAAATTCCAGGCTCGCGTCGAGCGCATCCTGTCCTGGAAACAGGCATCGCATACCCTCTCACTCCTTGCCGTCTACAGCTTTGTCTGTTTGGATCCGTATCTCATCTTCGTGCTGCCTATCGCTGTGCTTCTACTGGGCGTGTTCATCCCCTCCTTCATGGCAAGACACCCGGCGCCGCCTAAAGGTACACTATCGAGTGAGCAAAGTGTGGGCTACTCACCCCAAGGACCACCTCTGGCACCTGCGGCAACAGTAAAGCCGGTCAAGGAGCTCAGCAAGGACTTCTTCAGAAATATGCGTGATCTACAAAACTGCATGGATGACTTTAGTCGGGGACATGACCAGGTCGTCGCTCTACTCGTGCCGGTAACGAATTTCAGTGATGAAAAGCTGAGTTCTACGCTCTTCTTATTTCTCACAGTAGGCGGCATAGTCATGACTGTTTCAGCTCATCTCCTCCCTTGGCGGATCATCTTTCTCGTGGGCGGCTGGGCTATCGTCGGTATGGGTCATCCACACGTTGCACGCCTCCTTGCTGCTGCTCATCGCGAGCACCTGCAACCACAAGAGGCTAAAGCACAATCATGGCTGGAGAACTGGACCAGCTCAGATATTATACTCGACACGAGTCCTGAGACGCGCGAAGTCGAAATCTTCGAGCTGCAGCGCAAAACCTCTGGGGGTGGCGAGTGGGAGCCCTGGCTGTTTTGCCCTTCCCCGTACGACCCTCTCTCGCAACCTCGCATCGCCGGTGAGCGACCTCGAGGTGCTCGTTTTTTCGAGGATGTCATGCCCCCTGAAGCATGGGAATGGAGCGAGAAGAAATGGGCTTTAGATCTCTGGAGTCGCGAGTGGGTTGAAGAGCGCATCATTACAGGTGTCGAAGTCGAGACAGAAGGTGAACGTTGGGTGTATGATATCTGGGATGAACGAGATGAGCGTACTGGCGTTGTGGATCTTCCTGTCAACGAAAAGGGAAAGCAGAAAGCGACACCTAGGCCAAGCTGGGAGGAGAATGAAGATGGCAGTGGTAGGAGAGGAAATTGGAGACGACGACGATGGGTCAGATTGGTGAAACGTAAATCAGTACCTGTGCAGCCAAATTGATACCCTATCATCTCTGTAATTTTAAAGCATAGCATCTGGTTATTCGTATAAGGCGTTGGTGATTGGTTGGTAGTGAGATATGTTGTGTAACTGAGGCTGATAGATATTACGACTTCACGCGTATCAAAACCCAACCAAGAGTTTTTTAGAGTATTAATTAATTGATGCGCTTCCGATTGGCTGGGTCAAAGGCTATATACCAAATCCAACGCTGATTGCAAGATCATCTCTCCAGAACCCAAGTGGTATCAAGCTCAACAGGTCTCTGCTGTAATGGCAAAATCGGGGATCTTCAGATCCTACCAGATCATTCTATGTTCATAACAAATCAAACCGGTACCCATGACGTGGCAAAAAGAGGGGGAAAGACAGAAAGGAGTAAACAAATCGCATAGGTTTACATAACAGCCATCTTGTCGAGGATCTTTTGGATGCCTTTTGTGCTGCCGCGGCCCTCATCAAGCTCCTCGGCCATCTTGCGAGCTCGCTCAATGAGAACCATGACAACTTTTCGGGTATACTCAAAGCTACCGGTGGATTCCATGTAAGAAACGGCATATCGCTTAACCTGGATGTCCGAGGTCTTTTGTTTGAGAATGTTGATGAGCTGGAGATTTGTGGGGTTGGAGCGGATGCTGTGGATAACAGGGAATGAGAACTTGCCCTCGGTCAGATCCTCGCACATTCCCTTGTTATGGCTGTACTCTTTGGACGACAGGTTCATGTAGTCGTCGCGAATTTGGAAGATGAGGCCAATCAAGTTGACAAGGGGCACACAGTCGGTAGGACCGTTAGCCTCTGCTGCCATGAGCTTGATACCGAGACGGAAAAGACCGCCCGTCTTGTTGCCGACCATTTCAAGGTAGTCCTCCTCGGTAGGGCAGGTCAGAGTATCTCGCCAAAATAGGTCCATTCCTTGGCCCCGGTGAAGATTGACAAGCTCGTCGGAAAATATGGTGATTAACTCTGGGTTGTTGAGCTTGTGAAGCTCTTGCAGGGCAACAAAGTAGATGTAGTTGGCCGAGTTGATGGTCTGGGCGACACCAAAGATGTTGTGTGCAACGGGAAAGCCACGGCGCAGCTCGGATGAATCTTGTACATCGTCAATGAGAAGCGAAGATTCGTGTAGCATACCGACAACGCGGGTAATGACTTCGAGACTCGGGGCGGGCACGTTGAGCCAAGCATTGAAGGCGGCGATCAACTGTGCGCGAAAGTCTTTGCCAGGATGGCTAATGACATAGTCGTAAGGTCCACGGACAACGCTTTCCTTGTCGCTGTTCCATGAGCGCTTGGCCGTGAACTCGAGATCCTCGTGAGCGTAGCGCTCGGGGTCGGGGGGTGGGTTGGGAGCTGTCATGATGCCGTAGCCAGGGTTTGAGGCCTGTGTCTTTGCAGAAGCCTGCTTCTGGCTCAACCAGTCGCCCTCTGGAACGGGACGCAGAGCGGATTTTGTAGGAGTCGGGCTGAGAGTGGTTGGGACACCGTTGCTCGAGGTGCGAGGAGGGATAGCGTTTGGAGAGACAAGTGGGTTGGAGATGGCGGACATCTTATGCATTGCCTTGGGCGACAGCGATAGCATGTGCAAAGCCGACGGGGGCAAGGTCTCAGGGTTGAGAGAGAGGATGGGGTCGGCCGTGGGGATCATATGTGTTGTGTTTTTGGGGTAGTCGGAGTCGGAGGAGGGGTCTATCCGCGTTGGATAGTAGGTAGGTAGTTAAGATATTTGGATTAGAGTAGAGAAAAGAAATGCTTGACAAGAAGAATTAGGACAACCACGAAATAATAAACAAATGCTTTCCGTTGTGCGCGCGACGCCGTGTCTCGTCTTGTCTCGTCTTGGCGCAACAATAGCGAATGATATTTGTCGGATAGTTCGGGTGAATGTATAAAATGGTCGACGTCATTGAGTTCCCAAATGATAATGTCTAAGCCTACCGAATGAGACGATAGAAGGATCATAGAGTTGAGCCCTGCGGTCTCGAAGTGGATAAAAGCTACGAGTATACCGCGCACGCGCCCAATGCGCATGCGCTGAAGAACAGGGGTTAAGAGTCCTGCAGCTCCTTCAGTTTGAGACCTGAAAGAAAGAAAGAAAATCCTTGAAGATTGTCTGTCTTGTGAGAGGTACGTGTCCGTCCTACGCAAGACACATGGGCGCAGCTGGAAAATGCGTGCCTGTGCAGGTACCTACCTACCTACCTTTCACAAGCTTTTCCACGGGCACTTCCATGGTCTAATGCAAAAGGCAAGGGAGCTTATAGGAGCTGGAGCTTGGCTGGAGCTAAAGCTTACATTGCTTCGTGTCCGTTAAGCTACCAAGGTTGTTTGCTCCCTTTGTTGTCGAGAGGGGAACGAAATGGAGGGGTTAGTTACTGTAGCTCTAGCGGGGACTGTCAGGGGTGAAGAAGCCTAGATCGATGTAGGATTGTGGGGAAGCATCCAATTGACAACCAAAAGCAGAGCAGACAATCCGATCATTCCATCCATTGACTGCAGGCGAGAAGCACGTTGACGTGATGTTGCATTACTTCACAAATAAATACGTGTATTCATTGATTCGTATTCATTGATTGAAGCTGATGATGATCTGTATTTGGTTGACATGGTTATCTGGTAACGAATCTGGGCAGTGCCTCATGAAACGAAAAGCAAAAACAATCATATTATTTATTACCTTAACTCTTACTCTCGTCATCCAACACAAACAACTCTCATCTCTCAAGTCAACGTACGCACTCAACCTGTTGGGACAGAACATACCACATCTCAGCCCATAACAAGGCCAAGGGTTACGATATCTGTCTGCCTGTTATAAGTCGTTGGGTTTGAGATTCTTAGTTGTCAAGTTGTCAGGGGCCACGTTTCCACCATATTTACCAGTCAGATGTCGCCATTCACGGACCCAGATAACAGAGTTAACTTTAGACTTCACATGCAAATGTAAAGCCAATCCAGGCAAGAGCTGATCAATGGGGTCATCTTATGTTGGTCCCTGTTGTCCGAATTTGGTTATCTGTGGATAGCTGCCTACCCTGTACTGTCATCATTCCACTTTGTGGGAATCTGTAGAAAGTCAAGTACTCGCCCTGGGAGATTTCCAATCCCATTTCCACCGCGTTTTGTATCATCTTGGTTTAAGGTCTGGATTCTGGATATACCAACCGGAAGGTCGGAGGTTGTTCGTTCCGATTTATCATGAAACTGTTCGGAGGGTTCGGCTTCAACGTTAATTGTTCCTGCAAATCACAAACCATAGTCAAACCTCTGTTATCATTTAGCCGCGGAAAGTAACTGGTCCACGGAGTTAAGACACACACGTTAACACTATTTCCACGTCTTCACACCAACACCCTCAGATCACTTCCCTACCAGGTTGCATCAAGCTCGCAATAGCTAACGTTAACGGTCTCATGTCAATGTTGCTTTTAACTGCCGACCTAATAAACATTTATAACACGGCAACAAGATCCGAACCGCGAAGGGCGAATTCCCCTTTAGCTCTTAAACCGAGTCGCTAGTCAAGAACCGTCCTGGGAGCTTCAGCCTATAGTGTAATAAGAACGCCCAAGATATGACGACAACAGTGGAGCGGAAATAGTAATGCCAGATGATGATCATAGAAATGACCCTGGATCTGATTAATAACATATTTTTCGAGCTCTCGAGTATCGAGCCGCTAGAAGAGATGGAGAGTGTCATCGATTTGCTGAGAAGGATTGTCTACGTAGTATTGTAAATGGTTGGACCCTTAATTCCGAAGGAAGATATAAATTAAGTCTTGGCCCTCTCTTATATCTTTCTTGGCCATGCAATTAAACCTAAGCCAAGATTATTCCAAAGCGCAGCAATGGCGCCTATACATCGAATCTTCTCATCGGCCAACAACAAGCCCTACAGAACTACAAAACTCCAAGATGAAAACCCTCCCTACTTGAATGAGGATGGGTACGTTGACTTTGCGCCCGACGATATAAGGAATCCCCAAAATTGGTCTACACCTCGAAGATGGGCCGTAACGTTTTCTGCTGTGTTGCTCGTTCTTAATGCCACTTTCGCCTCGAGTTCGCCGAGTGGGTGCTTCCCATCTCTGGCAAAGCACTTTCATGTGTCTGAGCTGGCTGCAGGTCTAACAATCACTCTATTTCTCCTGGGATATTGCGCCGGACCACTCATCTTTGCGCCCCTGAGCGAGGTGTACGGACGAAGATGGATCTTTTACATCACCTTCTCGCTGTACCTCATCTTCAACTTTCTATGTGCCTGGGCACCCAACTTCGGCGCCCTTCTCGTGGGTCGTTTCCTTACTGGTACTTTCGTTTCTGCGCCCCTTAGCAACGCACCAGGTGTGCTTGCTGATCTCTGGTCCCCCCTCGAGCGCGGCAATGCCATGGCTGGATTCTCTGCCATGGTATGGGTTGGTCCAGCTCTGGGACCTGTCATCGCAGGCTTCCTCGAACTCAAGAAGGATTGGCGGTGGAGTTTCTATGTCCTGCTCTGGCTTGGTGGCGCGACCGCTATCGTCATGTTGACCATTCCCGAGACACATGCTCCAACGCTTCTACTCAAGAAGGCACGAAGAATCCGCAAAGCAAAGATTCCTGGCTATGAGAACGTCAAGGCCCAGTCTGAAGACACTGATCGGTCTTTGGCGGCGGTGTACAAGATTGCCCTGACTCGACCATTCATCATTCTCTTCGATACTATATCCTTCCTGTGTGCCATCTACATGTCGGTTGTTTACACTTTGCTGTACATGCTTTTCAGCATTTATCCTATTGTGTTTCAGCAGCGACGAGGTTGGAATAGTGGTGTAGGAGAGCTACCTCTGATTGGAACCGTGATTGGTGAGTCTTTTCCGAGAGCCTTGGTTTGTATGCAAGTATTAATATGACGATAGGTGCATTCATTGGAGGGTTTATCGTGTTGATTGATTCACGCATTCGAAGGAAGAAAGTTGAGAATGGCGGAAGACAAATGGAGCCAGAAGACCGATTGCCACTGGCTATGATTGGTGGTGTTGGCTTTGCTGTGACCATGTTCTGGTTTGCATGGACAGCTGAGTATAAGTAAGTGACCTGCCTTGTGTTGATGAGCTCAATGATCGCTATGTTTCCCATAACTGCACTTGATTAGAATATATGCTAACATATCTACCAGCTCTATCCATTGGATTGTGCCCACAATAGCAGGCACATTTCTTGCCACGTCCCTGATGCTCATCTTCGTGGCCTACCTGACATACCTCGTAGATGTCTATCTCATGTTCGCAGCCTCTGCCATTGCAGCAAACACCATCGCGAGATCAGCATGTGGCGCTGCAGCACCTCTGTTCACAAATCAAATGTTCAGCGCTCTTGGTATTGGCGGCGGCGGCAGTCTTATTGGCGGCGTTGCTACTATTCTGGCTGTTATCCCGTTTTGGTTTTACAAGTACGGAAAACAGATTCGAATTAGAAGTAAGTTTGCTCCTACAAAGGACAAGGAGGGAGCCAAAGAGAAGGACGAGGAAAAGGGTGCCGGTAATGACAACAGTAACGGCAATGGTAATGGTAATGGTAATAGACAGAATAGTGTCTTGTCTAACGATGGTTCGGATTCGACAGTGGCTGCGAGATAGGATGGATATAACCACTAGACTGATTTTGCTGTACTTGGAGATATAGAATAGAAGATTGTCATTCAGCAGATGCTGAAGTTGGGGTATCCAATCAAAACTATGACTCAGCTTATACATCATACATTCCCATCGTCTGCCTAATGTCAACCCACCCCTCATTGTTCTTTAACATACTCAAATATATCGCACGCAGCAAAATGGCACGAACAGTGATTGCGTTTGACCTCTACGGTACTATACTCTCCACTGAGTCAATAGCAGGAGAGTTGGCAAAACTATATGGGCAAGACAAAGCTCAATCCATCGCATCGCTTGCTAGGCGATACCAGCTCGAGTATACATGGCGTGCCAATAGCATGGGTTGGTAAAACATGATTCATGGCATAACTATGGCTGATAGCATTCAAAGGCACTTATCGCTCGTTTAGCGATCTCACGAGATGGTCATTTCGACAGGCTACAAAGGAAATTGGTGTTGAGCTCACTTCCGAGCAGGAGGAGTTAGTGATGAATGCTTATAATGGTCTCGATACGTTCCCGGATGTTGATGATGCGCTCAAGAGGCTGGCAGAGAGTCCATCTATTGACCCTTACATCTTCTCCAACGGCACCGCCGACATGCTCGCCTCATCACTCAAGACATCACCTTCCCTGTCACAGGCGAGCAACGTATTTCCTCAGGGGAAACTCGTGAGCATCGACTCAATTCAGGTGTTTAAGCCGGACCCTCGCACATACAAGTTCATGGCCAAGACAGCGGGCCTGGAATCGCAGCTCGACAAGGTTTGGCTTGTAAGCTCGAATCCGTTTGATGTAGCGGGTGCGACGGCGGTCGGACTCAAAAGTGTGTGGATTGATCGTAATGGAAAGGGGTGGAGTGATGGTCTTGCGGGTTCTTTGGATGTGAAGCCTACAGTCATCGCTGCTACTGTGGATGAAGCTGTGCGGACGATTTTGCGGCAGTCTGAGTGTGGTGAGTAGAGCGACGATGATGTAATGAGTAATTAGAATGCCAAGTTATGTGTCTGGGGTTCCATAATACGTCATATATAAGACCCATTCCATGTTAAAATGTCCATGTGTTAAAACATTAATCTGTCTATGCTTTGGCGTTGAAGCACGAACCTGACAAGGGGTTTTGGAGTTGTACTTGAGTCTGATGTTTGATATCAGCCCAAATACCATAAAGGGCAACATGGAAAGATACCAAGTCAGGCAGAATTGGAGAAGCCAAGATTTAAGCCGACTCTAAAAATAACAACTGCCATCCTTGATATTAATTACATTCTTTCGCCAATCGGTTCTCCATCGACGATGAGATTATGCAGTTTAATGAGTATCGGCCGAGTACCCACCCCCGGCCGAGAAGGTGAAGACAATTCAACATGAAGATAGGCTTGGATTGGGTTGATGATTGAGTTTACATTAGGTGGACAGTCAAGTGATTCCAGGCAAGGAATTATATTTGTGTTCTACTGTTGGTATCTTTGCCGAGACCATCAGTTGCTAGGTAGTAGTAAGTATGCTGTGGGTGTAAACAAAACATCCATACCAGCTCATCATCAAGTCAACTACTAATTATTTTCTGTGAGTCCAAACGTCAAACTCTTATTTGAGCCGAGACTCTCTGCTCCTAGCTTGACTAGTCTGTCTATTCCATACCTCATCTCCTCAAGATCCAACTATCCAAGGTCTCGTCTACCAGGACATTCCCTTCTCCCAACAGTCTGGATGACAGGACGACGGCAGTTTCTCTTAGCGCTCGGGCAGTTTGGGCTGAGTTCTAGGCGCCGCATGCCCCTCTAAACGGCCCCTGGGGCCCTGTAACCCCGGAACGTGACCTTCCAAACCTTGGAATTTCGGTTGCCCGTTGCCGTGCCGATGCTCCACCCCAACCTCAATTGTTTGGTTTTAATCCACCTTCAACGGTCGATCCTAAGCTTGAGCTCGGTCCCGTCACCGTCATTTTTCGATCGTCAGTCACTTTTTTCCATTCTTTTGCTCGTCGTCCGGTCCGGATCGTACGTTGAACACTTTCTTTTCTTCTTTTTATTCTAGAAACACAAATAACGAACGAACGAGCTCAAAGCTTTGGTTCTGTATTTTCCCCTTCTTTCTTTTTCTTTCTTGATTTAACCTTATCTTCTCGGCATAATAGCTGCCCGCCACTTTGGTGTCTCCCACTTACACAGCTGTCAACAAACAAACAACAACATAATGGAGTCACTATTATCCCTCGCCTTCGACAACCTCTCGTCGTACGACGGCCCAAAAGTACGAAAGGGCCTTCGCCAGGTCGAAGGTCTTCTCGCTCAGATCTGCCTCTCACGCGCAAACACAAAAGCAAAAGCAAGCTCTCGAACCGACCGCTCACATCAAAGCCGTGATTCAGACACTGATGGAAGCGATACCTCGTCGACACCGCCTCAAAAGGACCTCTCCCAAATTTCCCGAGACCCAGCTTTCAGAGAATTCTTCAAGTTGCAGGAGGGTTTTGAATGGAATGTTGCTATGCGCCTGATCAGTACCCTTGATAGGCTCATGGCCAAGGGCGGTGATGGTGGAAACGACCTCTTGATCTTGAGCTCTCTCGATCTCATCCAGGGACTTTTACTACTTCATCCTCCTAGCAAATCTTTATTCGCCCGAGAACAAAACATGAACGTATGTAACGCATTGGCCTTCTCCGCCACCGCCTTTTTCTTTAAAAAAGCACAGACTAACAACAAGACATAGCTTCTACTCGACCTTCTTGAGCCTTACAACTGCCCCGCCATCCAGTCCGCGACTCTTCTCACCCTGGTTACCGCTCTTATCGACACTCCCATCAACACCCGCACTTTTGAGAGCCTTGATGGCCTTCTCACAGTCACGTCACTCTTCAAGTCGCGGTCCACAGCTCGTGAGGTCAAGCTCAAGCTCGTCGAGTTCCTCTACTTCTATCTCATGCCCGAGATACCATCTATTCCCCGGGCAGACCAGCGCGATAGCGTCCCCGCCATGTTCCAGCGTAGCCCTAGCAAGCTCGCCGGCGCTTTTAATGCCGACTCCCGACGCAAGCGCTCTGGTTCCGACCCTGAAGGAGACGTTTATCTCACTACCGAGGAGAAGCAAGAGCTGCTCAGCCAACATCTGAGCAGTGTAGAGGAACTTGTGAAGGACCTACGAACCTGCGCACCATTTGGCGGCGTTGTTTGCTGAAGACAGATGGAATGAGAAAAATTGTCACGGACAATGAATGATTGCTTTCTGTATTTTCTTTCTTTTACATTTCATTCAACGGCGGCGTTGATGGGACTGACAGGCGGCGTCCTTAACGTTTCCCCACCTTTATTTGGCATGGAGTTCTGAGCATCAACTTCGATACACATAATTGTTTATTTATTTTCTCTCTATTCGGATATGCAATGCACTCTCAAGAATTGGATGGCTCTCTTCGTATTGACGAACTGGTTGGGCGTTTCTAAGTAACAAAAAAAAAGATAAATAGACCGAAATGAATCTCTCTCCTTGCATTAATCCTGCCGCGGGCGTTTATCCCCCATTATACTTTGCGGCGGTGTCGGAATGATGGACAGCGGACGGTCGGGGGTTATCGCTGAATCGTTACCGTATAACTCGAACCGACCGTCTATCCTTTCGGAAAGAGGTGTCTGGTACAGACTCGGACTGGACATGGGTGATAATAGGTCACTGCCGTCTCTTGCCGTTGAATCAATCTCGACTGGCGCCGCAATATCACCTGGACTTTGTGCATGCATGGGTACTGCAGCATCTCTGCCAGGTGAAGTAACTCGTGAACTGGCCTGCTCCGTGTATGGTCCTGCTGCGGGATCTGGCCCAAAGTAATCTTGGGTCGGACCTGATCGGACATGACTCCCTGATATATCTGTCATACCATCGCGAGAAGGGTCATTGGCGTGCCCGGGAGCAGCGGCTCCTATCGCACTTCGCTGGCGTTTTCGCTTCCGCAGACACATCCAAGTAAGGCCGCCGATGATGAGGCTCGCCCCTACAACGACACCGACACCTATACCCGCCTTTGCGCCTTCTGACAGTTTGCTGTCGCTATCATCGTCGCCAACGACTGTGGCGTCGCTTTCTGTAGGTGAGGCTTGGGCACAGTATCCCTCACCACTGACTTGAGTGCACACTTGGTCGTTATCGCAACATCCCTCTCCGATGGTGCAACTATGCTGAGATGTGGTGCAACCTGAAGGTATAGGCGAGAGTAGATCTGTTCTCGAGGCAGGTCTCGTCGAGGCGCAAGCACCACCAGTGCGGCATTCGGAGTTGTAGCCGCAGCAGTTCCCGCCGAGACTGCTGGGACAGAGATAAAGACTCGTCGCAGGACATTTTCGATCGCAGCAACCTTGTTGTTCAGTGGTAGTTCCGCTCTCAGTGGCAGTACGAGTGCAGAAGTAAGCGGTCGAGTTGCACGGTGAGTCGGAGGAGCAATTTGAACCTATAGGACAACATTTCGGATCGCCTCTTCTGTTGACGTAGCAGTAAGAGTCGTTATCGCAACAGTCATCAGGGAAGCCAACTTCGAGGCCTATATCATATAAGTTTGAGTTGAGAGAGGCGCTGGAGTGTGTGTGACGTACAGTTGTGATTACCTGAGCCACAGTCTCCAGCACGCTTGGCTAGAGGAAAGGAGCGATCGATAAAGAATCGTGGCATGAGATCGCCTGGTGCAGCCTGGAGTGCTTCATAGCGTCGCGTGTGGGCAATAGCGAGGGGGACAAAGACGATATAAGTGGCGAGGAACATCATGATGTGCGGTATAAGAGGGAAAGGTGTTAATTGAGTCTTCCCGGGTTCATCTCAGCATCTCTTCGTTTATTTTTCAATGTTGACTCTCACAATTCAAGAAATTAACGACTCAAGCGTGTTGAAAGAGCGCAAAATCGAACAAAGAAAAAAAAAGACGAATGAGCTGAGAGGAGGAGCCAAGACTTGAAAGAGGTCTATGCATGTAAGACTGAGAACCAACTCAGCGGAGGCGCAAGACCCTGCGCCTGCAACCCATTGTCAGGTGCATTGTCCATCATTTTGGCGCAGATGCTATTGGTTCTTAGATGGTTGCCAGCATTTATTGCCCATTATTTAGGGATCAATTTCCCATTAATTGTTTGCTTAAAGTGGCCGAACAACGTGGCAGACAGAACGGGGGTTCCATTTTGATGGGGCCTTTTGAAGATGCAACAACAAGTGCTTACATGACACGACCCAACTTGGTATAAAGCCCGCAAAATAACTAGGTAGTCAGCGTTGATCATGGACATGATAGCCTATATCCAATGTGGCTGTTAGTTATTAAGAAGAGCATGTAGTCTGCCAAGAGTTTTCTTTAATAATAAGTAGGAGGAGGAAAGAAGACTCTTGACGTAAATCTTGAAAATTGATCTATTAGTTATACCAGTCAGAAAGATAAGATATCAGCAACCGTTCAGTCACAGCAAGTTGTTACCATAGGTACACTCAATAATAGGACCTCTTCCTATAATATACATGGTTCTTATGCATATCTCGGTTAATTCTCCGATATCAACATTCACAGATCGATTTAACCCAAGGTTATTTCTACTCAATCTGGCTTCCCCGCAGATAACATTATCTCCAGAGTCTCAATGACCTGCATGAGATCCCCGGAATTCCGTTCATCTTGATTGGATCTTGGCTTCACGATAAGGGCCCTTGAGGTTCAAGATCCTCGTCTAAGGTATTTACAGCCAGTTAGATGATGATCGTTGGGAGAACACATTCCGGCTGCCATGGCTTCGCCAACCATTATGGGACTTGTGATCCTTAACCGTTGGATACATTATCATGCCCCTCCAAATCGTGAACCGTTGATTATCTTTAATGCTCAGGTTTGTACGTAATGATAATATTTTCTACCAACTTATCTCGTTATCACGTTATAGAGAACGTCGAGATATGCCTCAGTATCTTGAGAGTTTTGATCCAGAGACAGATTCTCAACAAGTTACTTATAAGTATATAGTAACAGGCCTGCCATTCATGGAGAGCATCAATACAACCTGTTTCCCTCGGTACCTCTATTGATATCTACCAAGATGCTTCAGTCTTTCATAACCTTGTCCCTCTTGGTTTCTACCACGATAGCTTCTCCAACAAGGATCCCTAGGCGCGATGATCATAACACTGGCTTGACCTGGATCTCCAAAAACTCTAGTCTACCCAAGATCATGTAAAATCCCCCGCCCCGATCCCGATTCCATTACCTGGTTCCTGATTTATGTACAGGCTGTATAATACAGGCGATGGCACAATCCTCTCTGGCTCGACCAACGGTAGACTGGACACCACTAACTACGGTGGTCCCCTCGGCCGCCTCACTCCGGAGACGCTCATCGAAAACGTCGGCGAAGTTCTGGATATCGCCCAGATCGCTGTCTTCAATTTCACAGGAGGAAGAAATGGTGCTGGCAGTGCGAATGCTGATTCAGATCGCTTCTTGAATATCTCCATGGACGCCCATAAGCGTCTTTGTAGTCCCGATTCGGACATTGCTGGAGCTGTCATGATCCACGGCACCAATACCTTGGCTGACACAGTAAGGCGAACGCTCAGAAGTACTTCTTGGAGGAAATTCACTTATAATCTGCTAGGTCTTTGGCGTCGACCTTACTCTCAACTGCTCTAAACCTTTCGTCGCCACAGGATCCATGCGTCCCAACTCTGCACTCTCAGCTGATGGACCGTCCAACTTTTACGACGCTGTTCGAACTGCCATTCACCCTGAAGCTCGAGACCGCGGAGCTCTCATTGCCATGAACGACCATCTAGTCTCGGCGTTCTACGCTACCAAGACCAATGGCAACACTGTATCAACTTTCCTAGCACCCGATCAGGGATACATCGCACAGTTCATGTCTGGACAGCCATATTTTTTCTACTCTCCGTCTTTACCCAAGGCTAGGAACTATTTTGACCCGTTTAAACTGAGCTCACCTTTACCAAAGGTTGATGTTCTTTATGGCCATCGTGAGTGACGATATGTCCTTGATAATAATAGTCGGACTAATATCGTAATAGAAGGATTCGACGCTGATCTACTCTACTCTGCGGCTAAGAACGGCGCAAAGTGAGTACATCGCCATGCTTAGATCCTCTTCAGTTTAGCTAACGCATTTCAGGGGTATTGTCATCATGGGCGTTGGTCCTGGTGCTCTCAGTACTGCGGCTTCAAAAGCAGCCGAAGATCTTTACAGCCAAGGCGTTATCACGGTCGCTTCATTCCGTCCCTATTTCGGACTCTCAGTTCCTAGCCCCGAGACGGAAAAGATGTGAGTAAAACTTCAGTTCTCTAAATTATGATAAAAGCTGACAGTTAGCAGCATCAGCTCTGGAGTTTTGCGTGGAGAGAATGCCCGCATTCAGCTTCAGCTCGCTCTCGGTGCAGGTTATGACTTTGACGGGATCCAGAAGCTTTTTGAGGGTGAAGTCAGGAAGGCCGTGTACAATAGTGCCACCGCTTTCTTCAATGGCACAGTGCTATAAACGAGTCAAATAAAGCACAGTGATATCTTGTACGCTCTACGAGTATCACGATATGACGAGGTTGTTGCAAACCGCCCAAAACAAATTCATTGCAGCCATTCTAAAAATCCCATATCCAAACACCATTATATCATAAATTCCAAAAACCAAGTCATGTGCGTCTAAATCGGTGCCCTCTCTGCCAAACTAGCTGTCGACCTGATAGTCTTGAACCCGCTGGTAGGCGTCGCATCGTATGTCCCATTGCCACGTACAATAGCGGATGGCACCAAAGCGTCAGGCACAAACTTCTGAGTGGCCTCCGGAGTCGACATGGTGCTTCGGTGACTCAGACTGACCGTGGTTGTCATAGCCATTGTTGTGGTACTGAGGGATGTAGTCTCTGGCGTGACTTCGGTGCCGAGGTAGGTTCCTTTAAGGGGCGTTTCTGCAAAATGATCAACATTCATTGTTCTTCATATCTTATCCATTGGGTTAGTACCTGGTACATCTTCGTCGTCACTGTCCTCCGCAGCAAGCTTTCCGTTACTGTTGAAAGTTGCACCTGCATCTTCGTCCTCCTTGAAAACATGGCCCGGCGCCTTGAAAGACCGAGTGGGCTCGTTCGCGTTGACAATCTCCGTGCGAGTGGTAGTTATCTTGATAGTTGACGATTTTCTGATCACGGAAGTAAACACCAAAGTTCTCAGTCTCGGAGATGTCTGCACTACTGAGAGCTGCGCCGCGGTAGAAGGCTCAGGGTTGGAAACCGCAGGGGGGCTCGCCACGAGTGTAGGCGCAGCAAGCTGTTGTGAGTCTGCAGCCTTGATAGTTGGCGTTAATGTGGCTTCCGTTTCCAATGCTGGGGCTGGTTTTTCAGCTTTCGTGGCCACGGGGGAATTTCTCGTTGTCGGTTCTAGACTCGCGAGTTCAGAAGCTGTAGCAGCTATCTGAGCCAGACTTGTCTCTACGGTAGCTACTAGAGACAGGTTTGCTGAAGTGTCTTGCGCAGGGTCGCTCACGGATGGCCTGTTACCTGGTGTGCAGTTAGGGTTTCTAGTTAAGCCGGGGACACCACTTACTTCATCGTCTTCAATACACTCGTCATCTGGCGGCGACGACTCCTGGGTTGCCTCGGGTGCTGGATCGCCAGTCTGTTCCGCAGACATGGCATCACTTGAGAGTGTCTGAAGTATACTATCAGGACTCTCAACAAATGCGCCTCCGGGAAAAGCACTGGACTCTCCCGTACCACGGCCGCTAGAATCAGGACTGGGGTCTTCATCTTTGGCCTCCTCGGTAGGACTGACGTCTTGTGCTGTGTTGACTTGCGTCCCAGCGGGAGCCTGAGCTTCGCCTGTGGACTGGGCAACAGCATTCTTGGGCAATCCGTCAGACTGAAGAGTCTCGCCGTTTCCAGAAACATCTGTGGACTCCGTCAAGGCCACGGCTGCATCGTCACCAGGCGGCTCTTCGGGTTGGGCCTCGCTGGGGACATTAGCAGATTTATCATTTACTGCCTGAGTGGGATTTGCAGCCGTCGTGGCGAATGCCGAGTCTGCTTGCCTATCAAGTCCTTCTGTCTGTGACTGGCCAGGTGCATTCGGAGGTTGTGGCTCGCGAACAGTATCAGCTTTATCTGTTGGTGCGGGTACCTCAGATCGCAGAGAGGGCTCAGAGACTATGGAAACTTCAGATAGACTAGGGACATCCGTGGGGTCAGGAACCTCAGCTTCAGCTGACTGCTCAGGTAGCTGTTCGGGCTGACCATCACTGGAAGATCCACCAGAAGAACCTGCAGGTAACTGGCCTGACTGACCGTTCGATGAGGCACCTGTTTCACGAGAAGGCTGTCTATCCGATGCGCCAGAAGGCATCATGCCGTTGACTTGATCATGGAGCTTGTTGATTTGGTCCAGCAGTTCCCCCAGAGCCTCCTCGGTAACCTCAACCATATCGCCCTGATCTTCAACCAGTCGCTTTACCAGACTGAGGGTATGATGAAGTCGATGGCCATGATGAGATTGCCCAGGAAGCTCTTTGAACGGGACTACTTTGAGAGATCTGGTTTCTGGCTCGGTGAAGACGGCACCTGGTAGCTTGAATGGAGTCTTGAGGCGGGGCAGGAGGGCAGCATGAGTAAACGGAGCGGTTAGGAGGAGGCATGGTAAGAGGCAAAGAAGTATGTATAAGCGTATCATTTTGTCGATTTAGATGTGTTAAAGATTTGGATAAATCACGTAATGTGAGTGTGTGTTCTGATTTAATTGAGGCTCGATGGGTTGCCATGATATACCTTTGCCATGGACTCCAGGTTGTAGAGGAGCAACGCATTCCAACTATTGTAATAGCAACGCTCATATCACGATGTCTCAGTTTCGGGTGGGCATACAATGAATTGACCAACACTTGTTGTTTCATACCGGACAAAGGACGCGTTCTTCATTCCTAGCGATGAATGAATTGTGAGAGAAAATTCACTTGAGTTTTGTTATTAGGACCCTTCATGACTCAGATGGATGGTTTTGCGGCGTGATGATATGCTGTAGCAGGCATTCCAAAGCGGTTGCTTGGGGCAGCCCATTCGTCATGCTGATCTTTTCGGAGGGGTTGAAATCAAACGTGCAGTTGCCGAATGGCGTATGATGATGACGGTATCGAGAACCTGTAGTTTACAGAACTGAATAGCATCACCTAAGATTTGGCGGAGTCATGACGAAAGCTTAGATCCGCATGATGAATGGGGCCGTTCTTGGTGGTTGTTCGGCGAGGCCAGTTACTGGCTTTTTCGAATCTTTTGCCAGAAATGAAAACTTGGGTATTGAGTCTGTATGGTGATGGTAAGTGAGTTATTGATAACAACATGCAGTCCTGTAGATAGCCTATACCAACAAGGCCTGTGATGCCAGGTTCGAGAGTTCTGAATCAATGCCAAGTTATTCTGCAGTGGATTGTCTTGAACTGTAGAGTTCCGCCACCCTGATTGTTGCAGGGGCTTGGCTCGCTGAGTGACATTGAGCGTCCCCAATTCTTGCTGGTTTTACCCCGTCATTGTCAGCTTGACTAGGTAAGAGGAGGGGAAGGAGAGCTAAAATGAGGACAAAGTCACGGAATGAGGTAAATAAAGGGTGGTGATGATGTTTGTTTCCTTGTCTTGATTTGATTTTTCTTTGTTGCGTAGGTTTGTCATGCAATAGAATTTTCACGAGTGTCATGGTGGCCATTTCGGAGCATCACGAAATGAAGCTGAAAATAAAAGTGTATGTATTTTGTGCTTAAATGACTGTTTGAAGTGTCGGGTAGTGTAAAATGTACATTTTGAGGGGTTAAATTGTGTTTCCATCACGAATGACACATCGTAGGGGCAATTCGGGGGCTGAAGGGTGATCGAGGGCCCGTGGGAGCTTGAATTGAAAGGGCTTTTGCTGGCTGAATCGCTCACTCGGCTGGGAGGAGTGGAATAACAATGGATAGAATTCATTCAAGGCAATGCTTTTGGGAGAGATTAAGAACATGCAAGGATCGTTATTGGCTGGAAGTAAGCGTACCCTTATGCTGCGGAAGATAGTGGCGCTAAACCTGTTACGGTAAGAACCTAACTCAGACCTGGACCCGGACCCAGACCCGGACCTGGACCTGACTGAACCTGGACCTGAAATCCCCAAGTTTGTGAGAGAGAGAGAGAGTAAGAGTAAGAGTGAGCGAGAGTGCGAGAGTGCAAAGAAACGCGGGAAACCAAACCCAACCCAACCAATTTTTTAACACTCCTTGTGCGCCGCCTTCGGCCCCAAGCACCAGAATCAAAAATGGCAACAGAACCAAGACTTAAAATGCTGCTATTCAAGACAAAGCTTTTGCTTTTACTTTCTCCTTCATATTTAACCACCAACTCATCTCCATCGCCATCATCACCACCCTGAATTTCAACTCTACCACGGCTGACATCCTCCCTCTTAATAAAAACTACCACTACTAATCGCTCCACGCAAGCCCCAAAAGCCCACCACCCCTGACCACCACGGGATCACCACCGGGTCTTTGGTTTGGTTATTTGCCGCCTCTCCCGTAACAAGCCTATTCCTCAAAACCTGCTCCTTTCCCATTCTTCTTTCATCATCACCTTGTCGCTGCCTCCACCACTGCAACTCAACACAACACCTCGACTTGTCATCAACAAACCATCCCTAGATCATCACCATCATCAACAACTGCTTCCCTCTCACACGCACTTCGATCATCAACCTATCTATCATGGCTCCTCCAGCCAAATCCACCGACGCGCGACGCAAGTCAAGCACCAAAGCCACGTTAATCGTCACTCGCAAAGTCTCCCCCGACAGGCTGCGTGCCCTGATCGCGCCCGACTCCATCAAAGAGGAATCTCCTGTCAAAGACATTGCAGCAAAGGCCGACTCACCTGCCGCGTCCGTTTCTGGCTCTCAACCAGCAGCCAGCGTCACAAATGGCGACAATGCTTCAGATTCAAACGCTGCTACTCCTGTCCCCGATACAGCTACTGCCGACGGAACACCCGCCCCTTCAGCCATGGGACCACCTACCGAAGGTCCAAAGAAAAAGGGCGTCAAGCGATCAGCCGCCACTGCCAACGGATCAAATGATGGTATCCCCAAGCCTCGAGGAAAGCCTGGCCCCAAGAAGAAGCCTCGTCTGTAAGTTACGATATGTGTCTCAATTTTATGCTCTGTACTAATTAACTTCTAGGGAGGACGGTACGATCGATCACTCTGGCACCAAGCCTGCCGGAGGCCACAAGCTGGGACCCAAGGCAAACCAAGGAGCCATCAACGCTGGCCTTCGCGCTCTCGATCGCTCTGGAAAGCCTTGTCGCCGATGGGCCAAGGGAGGCTTTCAGCTCAAGAGCTTCACAGGTGTCACATGGGAAATTCCTCGCTGGGTCGCTCCCCAGAAGAAGGCTCCAGAGTCTGGTGCCGAAGATTCGGCTGCCGCTTCCGCTGCTTCCGCTGCGTCCGCCGAGGGCAGCACAAAGGAAAATAAGGAGAATGGCCAAGAGGCCAACAGTGCCAGCAACAGCAACAGCGGCAACGACGTTGAGATGCAAAGCGCCCCCAGCAACCACGCTTCATCGCCCGCACCTCTGGCTATCGCAGCCGCCTCATAGTAATCGGTGGCCGCATGCCATCACTTTCCCTATGTAATATGCTCTGATATCAGAGTTTGTTTTCACCATCCTACGATATTTGCCGGCGTTTTAGGTTTACACATAACTGACGCTCGTTGGTCTGTCAGTCACTCAGGCAACATGTTTTGAGATTGAGCGAGGGCACGGATTCAGACTCGACCACGGTTTTTTCTTTCTTAAATCAAGAATGCGACGCTGGTGTCGCTGGCGTTACGGAACAGCGAGGTGGATGCGCTGTGGAAAAGGAATTGGTATTGAACTTTTGGCGATGCTCAAGGCAATGTACAATAACAAGCACAGCGATGAAAATGCTAGATAGATTTGGAAAGACGTCCAAACAAATGTTGCATTATTTAATCTAAAATGAAGCAAATTCTCTTTGTTATGTGATGTTGACATGAATTCTTCTGTTGGTACTTAGCCCGAGGAATGGGCGCTGATCTGACTGACAGTGTTTGACACGTCGTTTTGTCGCAGCCTGGGTTGCATCGATGATTCCAGTTTTTCCTGCCTGACCGTCCGAAATTACGCAGTCGGCAGGTCTAGAGATAGCTGACGCAATTTGCATCCCTCGAGAAACCTAAATACATGGTGGTTGGGTGTTGCTCGTCTCAACACATGCTGTAAAGTCGCTCAGCATCAAGATGCGAAGAGTGGCATGTAAAGCGCCAAATTTAGTTTACTTCACATTTGGGCCTCTTGTGGTGAGAAACCATCCCGAATGTGAGGGAATTCTTTGACTTGAGCGGTTGGCGAAGAGTTTTCGGGTGACGAGATGCCCCAATGGCCAGGCAGTGGATACATTTTGCGTTTGTCTTTCTCATCGGGGTCATGTCTTGATGTCGTGGTGTGGTTGCAGGGAGCACCGAGGCTTAGTCATCCGAGGCGAAACTGAGTTTAGACAGTTTGAGCTTTAATACAGCAATGAAGATGCATAGCGTCACATTATGCAATTTGTTTTTAGTTTTGAATACTTTGGCTTTTTAACGAGTATTCAGTTCTTGTAAGTTTATGGGATGCAGCAAATCCTGTTTGGATACAAGCGATGGTGGCTAATAAATAACGACCAGATTTGACACCAAAAAACCAATATTGAAATCGGGGCGCCCATTGGAGGTTTGGAAATAAGTCAGCAAATAACCTCGCCTGACGTACCTACTAAGGTATAAGCGAATGAGACTCTTGTTTCTTTCGCATTCGGATTTTATTCCAGACATATTGACCACGTTTCCGTCTTACTGCATTCATGCTCAAGCACCCAAAAAGTGACTATTCCTCAGAGCGTGACAGTATCATTTTATCACATCTCGTCTCGGCTTGATGGACTCTCCTTGGGGGTTACAAAAAACTGGGTCGCTGGGAGCATGCAAGACAAAATTACCAAGTCAGATTGTGCCACTTAAGACCGTAACCTTAGGTCATCTATTTTATACAGCCCAAAAGTCACAAGTCAGCTTTTCTGTTGCCCCCTCTACTGGGTTCCAGAAAAGTTGGTCTCTAAGATTTGGGATACAAAAATAAACAGCCTAAAATGTCTGACTCAAGTAGAGTAAACTGACCTACTTATTTCGTCTCTTATGCTCCTAGCGGCCAATCTTCCTGACACCGTGATGCCCCTGGACTGCGTCGTGTTGGGGCGTTTTGCATAGCGGATCATGGAGCAATGCAGGTTAGAGAGGGTCCGGCTTGGTTAGCGGGGAAGCTGGTTGCGCCTCCACTGTTAAGTTGACGCTGCTTTTTGCTAGGCGCTGGCTTAACAGACAAGGTGCAGAGTACTCAAAGACTAAACCCGCTGGGGGAGCAAAGGACCCTCGTGATTGATAGCGATAATGATAGCGCAAGTTGCGTTGCCATGATACGTACCTTTCATGTGTTGATGAGGAGAGAACCGAGAACCGAGAACATTGGTGATGATCCAACCATGACTCGGTTTCTAGTTTTGTCAACAGACAGACATTTAACGGCCGATGTTTCTTTCTTTGATAAACAAGAGATAAATCCTTCGCATTGATACTCTGTTGGTTCTTGTATCATTTATCGTCTGGCGGCCAACTGGTGACGGTGACGCTTCTTACGGGAGCCACCTCCACTCTATCCGTATCGTCCACTGCTCTCCACCATCCACCATCCGCCCGCCTTCTCCTCCAACTTAGCACCATTCACTGCTGTACTGTACTTATTGGCTACAAGCCACTTTACAATAGATTGGCATCACTTGGATTTATTCTTGTGCATTCCTTCTTATGCTTTTTCTTCTTCAACGACTTTACTTCTCGCCTTATCGGTTAGCTCTCGACTTATCCGAAGCTCGTGCTCCCATCCACACTCGTGGCGCCTACGTAGGTAGTAGCTAGACAACTGACCCGACTACAACGCTACACCCCACTACAAACAAACATATTAGTACTGCACTGGGACTCGACCTGGCGAACAATTCACCTTTGGCCTCTACTGTTGGGCGGCTGATTGGGTGAAGAATACACTGTATTTGCTTCTGTCTTCGTGGACATGGCAAGTCCCCTATATCAAGCTTCAAGCTCCTCTGCTCTGCCCGATTCAGCGTCGCCATCCATCGCGCCTTCACCGTCCACTCGAAACGCCCGCTTCTCCCCCCCGAATAACCCGTCCATCGCCAATATCCCCAACTTTTATACCCATCCCGCTCGTACCTCGATATTCAACGCATCCGGCGAACTCAACATCCCCGGTTCTGAACCGGCCAACACTATCGATATGGAGACTTCTGGCACCGAGTTTGGTGCGAGCACCAGAAGGACTGGTCTCCCATCTTTCTCGCGAGCCTTCAGCATGCTCGTCGCCTCGGAGGCGGCGGCTGCTACCGACAGTAGCTTTAATAACGACGAAGACAACTTCTTTATCCCATCATACCTCGAGAACTCGACATATGTTCAGAAGCTTCAAGAAGCTCACAAAGCCAAGGTCCAAGCCCGCGAAACAACACGTGCTTCCGCTAATGGCATTTCGCATGGTTCAACTACATCATACAATCAGCATCCTTTGCCCCCTGGTTCACATCGAGGCATGTCGCATACTGTGATAGAGCGCCCCCCCGTTGTGGAGGAGAATGACGATCTGGCACCTCTACCAACGAGATGGAACAAGGAAGATCAGATGAACGGCATCGAGATCCAACATGACGGCCTCAGCGTGAAACACGTCGGACCCAAGAACCAGCACGATAGGGATCACGAGGCTTGTGCCGTCCGCGCTGACCATTACATGCCCCCCCAATGCGGAATCTACTATTTCGAGGTCCAGATTCTATCGGCCAAACGAGAGGAGTAAGTGGATGCTACCTGGTGTCTTTGTATTTAGGCACACCACTGACAAATGAGATAGCGCCACTGTTAGTATTGGATTTAGCACAAAGACAGCTGTGTTATCACGACCAGTTGGCTGGGAACCCGAGTCTTGGGGCTATCATGGCGACGATGGTCGATGTTTTACGGGACAGAACATCGGTAGGCACTTTGGCCCTACTTTCAATGTCAACGACGTGGTTGGGTGCGGTGTCAACTTCAAAGAAAACAACGCTTTCTTCACCAAGAACGGCGTAAAAATAGGTGCGTCTTGCTTATCATTGTTCTCTCCAATCCAATTAACCAAATCCTAGGAACGGCTTTCAACGACGTTTCCAGAGGCAAGCTTTACCCAACGATCAGCCTAAAGAAGCCTGGCGAGTTTGTCCGGGCCAATTTTGGACAGACTCCTTTTGTGTATAATATAGATGACATGATGCGGGTAAGCTTGTGGAACTCATCTCGCAGCACGACGTATAACTAATGCCGTTCCAGGAAGAGCGCGATAAAGTGCGCAAAGCCATCCAGGCTACTGATGGATCAGCGATTATACCGGAATGGTCCGAAACCAACATCATCCAACACTTGGTTCTTCAATTCCTCCAGCATGATGGCTACGTGGAGACGGCCCGAGCTTTTGCAGAAGACATGGCGATTCAAAAAGAAGCTTTGAATCTTGATCCAAACTCTGTGGTCGCATATCAGAGCGATAGGGATGACGAAGATGCCAACAACCGCCAACGTAGGTTAACTAACCCTCTCTTACATGGGTGCTAACAACAACACAGGTATAAGGAGGGCAATACTTGAGGGAGACATCGACAGGGCGCTTAAATACACCAATGCGTATTACCCTCATGTGCTAGAAGACAACGAGCATGTCTACTTTAAGTTACGGTGTCGCAAATTCATCGAGCTGGTGCGCAAGGCAGCGCAGCTCAATATGCGAAACGAGGCAAAGGGAAATAAGCAAGTCAACAACCAGACCATGGATATCGACCTCAACGGAAGCGAGAATACTTCGTGGGAAACCGATGGAGGCGAAAACGCGACCGAGCTTGCTGAGCTTGAACGCAGCATGCTGGAATATGGCCAAAAGCTGCATGAAGAATATGCAAACGACCAACGGGCAGAAGTGAGCAAAGCACTCAACGAGATCTGGGCTTTGCCGGCATACCAAAACCCTCTGAAAGAGCCTCAAGTGAGCCATCTCTTGGATAGGAGTGGACGAGTCACAGTAGCGGAGGAACTCAACTCAGCCATTTTGCGTAAGTAGAGCAATCTGCCTCAAGCTGCCATGTTCTAACTTTCAAGCAGTATCTCTTGGGAAATCGTCTCGGGCGGCTTTGGAGTTGATTTATGCTCAGAACAGTGTGCTCCTTGAGGATCTGCGTGAAGACGGCGGCGAAGGAGCCTTTGCCTCGGTCAGCGATGTTTTGGAGGGAATCCCTCATCCGTATCAGAACTAGACGGCATCAAAGGCAATTGCTATTTTTAAGTCATGGATTCCTTGCATTGTTGGGGTTCAGGTTCTGCTCGGCGTTCTAAGGATATTACTATCACATGGGGTTTTCTCACGTCATGTTTCTCATTCCTGGTCACACTTATCGAATCAGAAGCTCACATAAAACCGAGCTTCTTCGAGTATACCGTCAACTTGTAAATAACCAGCATGTTGTATGAAGGTTATGGGTTTTCTGGAGCGCTGCTATAGACGGGTTAAGGAGCTTGATGCGAGACAGCGGCGGGGGATAGGACAGGTCAACTCCCCTCTTACAGGCAGAGAAACACGAATTTTGAGATGCTTGTTACGTCGCTGAGATCTATTAGTGACCAGCGAGCGAATCGGAACTCGTTCTAATCATGTTGTGAATATACGTCATCCACGCCTATTCTTATTTGATTTCCAAAACTCCTCATGATACATATATGGTACATTGATATTTACAGTCATGTTCGGACTTGTAGAGCATTACAAGACGAGCCAATCATTTTCAAGTGTTCAGTTCTGGTCAGGACTTGTCTACTCCCCAACACCGCTTGTAAAGGCGTTCTCTGTGCCTCCTCAAGTTCTGAAGACCCTCCAAACACTCGCTCAGTGAGTTATCCTCCCAAGCAAGCGCATCGCCATCTATCAGATATGTGTATGCGAATACATCCGCATCGAACAACCCCGGTCCTTCGGCGCCAAAGAACCATTTGTCGTCTCCTAGTAGAGCGGATAGAGCTTTAAGCGCATTTGTCGCATCGGCGAAAAGCTGGGAGGGCGAGATCGTTGCACGACGTGTCGTCTTGAGAATCTCAGCAGTTGCGGCGGCGTGGAGTGTCTGGTGGAGAGGTGCGCGGAGGAGAATCGAGGAGGGGAGGTAGAGACTCTTCAGGAGAGGGGCGTTGGCCGGAAGGAGGTAAAGGGCATATAACTATTATAATATTAGCGGGCGTTGATCTACTTGGACGCGGCTTACTTACCCAGGCTGGTCGGATATTTTGTGTTAGGAGAGCTTGGTAGGCTTCGAGGCGGGGCGACGAGATGTTGGGGAACGTATGGGCGGCATGTTCACGGGCGTATTTGTGGATTTTCTCGCCGGTGAGAGGTTTCGACGATTGCGACGAGGATGGTAATAGAAAAGGCAATGCGCCAGAGGGCGAAGCGTGGTTATTTGAAGGTACGATATCGAACTCGATACCTGCGATCTTCAACACAGTCTACCGAAACAGGTATTAGGAATTGGAACTCCATCTTGTTTGAAAAGAAGAAAACACACCTGCCATTTCAAACATGAAGGATTATAGCTCGGTTTTCCCAACAAGGCATCTTGGTCTGCCACAAAGACGTATAGCGCAGGTCGTTGTCGCACGGTAGCGGGGGATCGCACGGGAAGCTCTTCAGGACCGTAGACGTGGAGGGGGAAATGGTTGAAGAGATTTCTAATAGGGCGGGGGACGACGAACCAGCGATTGGACTGGGGAGGTTCAACGACGGACGTCATTGCGTTCGTAGGTCCGGGGTTCTGGTTTGTTTTCTTTTCGAGGCGCTCGTGGGAGGATTTGTTGTTGGACGTTGTCGTCAAAGCTGGAGCTACAGCTGGAGGAGGGGCGACCGGCGGACGGATAGGCGCGGCGGGCAAAACCCCGGATCGGGGGTACGTATCTCATCTTTCGGGGGACGGCATCATGAAAGCCGGAACTCAGTTCGGGGAGTTTACGATGGAACATTGGGGTTCCCAATATGGGAACACGATTTTTTACTACCTAATAGTGGGATGGAAAACATGTCAGGGAGTAATCTTGAATGGGCATTCCCATCAACAACATAGTTTAGAGTGCATGAACCCAACTATGTCATAGGGGTCATTTCTTTGCCAGGTAGAAGCAAAAGATGGCTAGTACTAGAGACAGTAAATATGACCACACGATTCATGACACGGGATGCATTTAATAAAACGAAGGTCTTTTCGGTTCGAATATCCCTTTGCCGACCCGAGTAGGCTCACAGAAGCGCCCCAAGCCCAAGTCTCCGCAACAAAAGTGACATGGAATTTTGAGGAACCCACTTCATCTCCAACGTTCCGATTCTGGGCTGACGACGTTCCTGGGGGTGGCGAATAATTATGCAAACAAGAAAGACGCGTTAACGGATCAGAGGCCCGAAAAGCAAGGCAGAGAGAGAGAGAGCTGTACGGTACTGCACATGCATAATCGGTTACCAATGTCCGAAAGAGCCGCACGAACAGTAGCAAAGAGAATGGGCAGGTTCTCTTGTTGATCTCCATGTCGTGATGTTTACTTTATTTGCTTTTTTCTTGGGCTTATTACTGACAAGGGGATAGCTCGGGATCCCCACTGGAGGAAAAGAAAAGCGCACCAAGTCGGTTGCTTGGAAAAAGGAATTCCGAAAGAACCCGGGCTGGAACTAGTTTCATGACGAGGGTCTTTTTTGTTACTGGGATGAGTGAGGGACCCTTATCTTTTACTAAAGTGAGGCTCACTAATGATGATGAACAAGACATGGTGGTTAGATGAGGAGAACAAAGATAGGGAAGACGGACCGGCTAGGAGTTTGAGTTTTAAGAACAATTGATTGACGGATACTGTAGTGATCATGTCGTTTATTCCTGATCTAGAATATTTATGATATGTTGATTTGAAAATATCTATATAAGGACACATACATACATGCACAGCCAAATACCTGCATCTCAATCTGCACAGGATATGAGGCAATGGTGTTGATCAACCCCCCTTTTGCCTCTAGATAATATACGGGGTCATCGTACTATAAAAGTATTTTCTTCTCATAACATGACTTTTATTCATGACGATCCTGCTCATCACTGGGGAAGTTTGTTTGTGGTCGGAGCAGAAATAACCCCGCAGGGTCCAATGATTGGGGGGCGCTTGTACGAATAATATAAAAGACCCCCAATAACATTAATAAAATACGCGACGGATAAAGGGAAAGGATAAGAGTCTGTCACTAGTGAATATCCGTAAATGATGAGACGAGCGGTGAAGAGAAGATAGAGAGAATAAGAAACATTTTGCGTATAGTGAAGCGGAGTAAACTGCCCGAAGTCCCTATAGGGCTCATCTGTACAGCAATAGCGTCTTTTTTGTGTATCATGTCTACTAACTCTAGACTTGTTTCTCGGTCTTTTTCAGGGTCTCTTTTTTTTTTCTGTTTTTGTTCTCCCCTACTTTGTTCCCATAATTACTCTCTTAGACAAGTCAGAGACTAGAGAAAAGAAAAAAGAATGGAAAAAAACTAGAAGAGCTAAAGAGATGGGATGGGCCACGCTTCCAAGATCGGTTTCCACCCCAGATCCACAGCTTTAGAGTAAAACCCCAGTTCCTAAGCATAAGGCCGAGTGATGATCAAAGAGATGTTCTATTTGTTTTCGTTGGCGCTTCTTTTTTTCTTTTTTTTCTTTTTTTTTTGGCTCTGTCTATGCTTGGACCCGCTCGAGGGATTATTGTTGTGTAAGGTATTCATAGATACCTACGCATGTTACAGTCGGTACAGAATAGAGGACATGATGGTCTACAACAGTCAAGAAGCAGACATCTAGAAATGGTAATACACATGTAGGAACATTTGTTCTGCATGCAACATCGGAGGTTTACTTTGTTTGCGGATAAAATAAAGTGATAACTGCATACAGTGCCTATCTGTAAAAGCGTCTCGTTTCTTGGTGGCATGATAATTGACTGACTTGACTTGATCTTCTCGGCCTCATTCTACAGACCAAAACTCGGCATCCTCCACTTTTATAAATTAACGTCAGTTTAGCTTGACTCTTGTTCTATACTCCTCTTCCTCCACACTCTCGGCGTTTCCGTTTTACTCCATCTTAGTTACCATTACTACATACTACCGTACCTAATCAACTGAGACCGCTGTCTTGTCCCGTCCGTCCCCAGACACTCGGCCCTTTATCTATAGCGCAGACGCAGAGAGAAAAAAAAGAAGGTCTAACTAGTAGTCTATCACCTTGGTTGCGGTATCAGCCTAAAGCCGAATTCGTTCACACCACCAACAGCAACAGCAACAGCAACAGCAAGGAAATAGAAGGATTCTAGATGATTTGATCGTCAAACAACGTCACCATCTTTGTGCCAACTTATACCTACCACAACACCCTCAGGAACGTCACTCTGCAGACCCGAAATAAAAGGTTCAGCTTTGTGTGTGGCAGGTTGTTCTTCCTTGACCAAAGGGGAAAGAAAACCAAAAAGAAGTGACATCCCCCCGTCATTTTACCCCACGCGCTCAGACTAATTATAAGCCTACCATCATACATATAATTAATACCTTGTACCCAAGTTGCATGTGCATATCCATACATCCATACATACACACACATACAATACTGTGCTGTGCTTTGCTGTCACTGTTTCTTGGCTGCCTAACCTGACCTCTCCCGAATACATATTCCCTCCCACTCCCACCACTTTCTTCCCACACTTTTTTTCTTTTCTACTCTACTTTCAAATATCACTCGCTTTGTACAAAGAAACAAACAACATTGTCCGTCACTATCTATCTATCACTGCCAACAATGGATGCCCCTTCAACCTCAACCTCCAACTCTTCGGCTCAGCAGTCTCCTTCTGTCCAGATGGTCCCTCAGCCAGCTCCCACCCAGGGCAACAACCCATCAACCGCCCCTTTCCTTCAGGACTTTACACTCATCGCCGAGGCGGCCAAGCGAGCACAGATGGCCATCATGATACGTGACTTTGAAGACTGTGGCCTGTAGAGCCAGTCATAAGAAAGCCATGCAATCCAATAAGGAAGAAAAAAGGGAAAGGATGATCGAAATCATGCCTATCTCGACCAAAAAGTCAGCTCGACGAATCACTCGAGAGACCTTGATTGGGGGGAAATGTGCAGCAGTGGCATGTTTGGCTTATCCCACCTCACCAATCACGACGTCAATGGGCTATATTCACATTCTTTGTGTCTCTCATCTCACTCACCTCCTACCACTTTCTCATGCATCATCATCATGATGATTAGAAGGTGGTCCCATCAAGAAAAAAAGACATGAATATGGGCATCTTATCTCGGCTCTATTCCGACTCTGACTACTGCACAAGAACGCACGCATCCCATGTGGGCCATGCCTTTTTATCCCCATTCGGCCTTTAATCCGACCGAGAGAAACCAGCTCTCTCGGCTCGTTTTCTTTCTCGAGCTTCTTAGTTTTGTCGGGCCGGGCGGGAATCTTTGGATGTCGATATTGTATTCCCGGAATGAACCGCGGCCCTCCTGGCTCAAGTCTCGGCTTTTTCTCCGCAAGCAACCAAACCAACAACGACGCATCCGGACGTTGTCGTCATACCAAGACATTTGGCTTCTCTTCTATCTTGATATCCTGCTTTTTCTGACATTTTCGGGTCTCGTTGTTTCTTTTCTTTCTCATTTTGGTATCAACAGCGGATATCCGGGGTTTCGGCGTTTTTGGCACAAAAATGGAGGCACATGAATGATCCCCATATATTAGTTTAGTCTGATTCTGCTGTTTCTTGCTTTCTCCCTCCCCCGTTACACTCTCCACTTTTTGCAACGACATGATATATACATGCATATCAATGTATTCATACTGCTGGTACATAGATGGATGACTGGATGAACGAACGTCGTATATACCACAGGGGTAGACCATGTTTTATTAGTTATGAGGCCGAAGATGCCACGGGCTGCTTAGATAGATACCTTACAGTTCTATAATGAGATAAACAGTCACAAATACACGAATTCCTTGATTGTGACGAATCGTGCTTCCGAGGTAGAAGATGCTGTCCGGCACTTGAGGTAGTAGATTCTAGATGCTTCATGCACGTGGCCATCCCCAGTATCTTGGGTTCATCATATTGCTACCTACTAATAATAATAATACACTCCACTGTTTAAACGCATTCAGCTGTCAACCAACTGCCGCGGTTGAAGCAGTTTGATATCTGATAAACATTCGAGATAAGATAACTACGACTGCCGGATCACCCATTACTAGGTGCAGTACAGACACTATCTCGGATGAAGTCCTCAAAGTATCGCAGACAAAATTAGCAAGTCAGTTCACTGGTAAATATAATATGATTTTATGCTGTTTATTTTTTAACTCTAGAGCTTGAAGGTCAACTTTCCTACTGCCTATTACCTATGCAGGAGAGGCTGTTATAACCAACACCACAGTCTCCCGTCCGTCACAACTCTCCAAAGTCACAAGATAATGAACGAAACGAAAGAAACATCGAGATCTATCACACAAAAGTTCCTTATCGCTCCACCCCCAAAATGACCCCAAGCCTAACCTTGCTCGACATGAGGCCCCCCGCACGCACTCCCAAAGGCTCATCAACGGCACAGCAAAACACCCGGCAAGGCTCAGTGCTACGTATCGGTCAACTCCGTGTCTATCTGGATCTTGCAACTCACTGTAACCCTACTTCCGAGAACAAGATGGTGTTGAGAAACGTGGGTTGTCACACACACTATCTTACATAAACTGAAACCTTTGACCCAGAACCATCCCCAAGGATAACGGTAGCTCTGTGAGACGTAGACTTGGACATGAGCTCAGACCCAAGACTCGGCCGTAAATATGCTTGGCACGGGCCCCCTGGCGTTTCAACGCTCTTCAGCTCTCGACAGTTTATTTCCTCTTTTGATCCGGGGAAATCCTTCCGTCTGCAAAGCACAACCAACTGCATATAATCCATCACCATGCCCTTGCTGCGAACACCCAAATGTCAAATCAACACCATGTTCCTCTAGGTATCCTCCAGGCTGAGTTTCGAGTCTCGTGCGATCCTTTTTCAGCCCCCCTGAGGGATAGAATTGATAGCCATACGATTTTCAATGATTAATAGACGACAGATGCAGGCTCATCTTCTCGTCGAGTTGAGTTGACTGTATCAATTTTGTTTCCAGCGCTGTCTCTTTTCAATATGGCCACTTCTCAAGTCTATGAGCATCCTCTTTTCATAGGGCTGAGAGAGCTCATCGCATTCTTTCCAAACCCCGAAGATGAACATGATTTCGAGTTTTGTCGTTGGCGCAAAGATAATAACAACCGCTGTCGTCGTGGGCGGAAGGGTGTAAAAGACAAAGCCATGGTCCTTTGGCTAGAGATTGAGAAGATGAAAACATGCCCAGATATTGCCACTTTTTACCTAAAGACTGAGCAATTGCTTACAGTCACCCACTGTAAGACGCACGTCGAAGAGGTTCTGCCCTTGTTTCAAGAGTGGAAAGAGAAGCACTGCGTGGATGCCAACTTGACTGATGCTCCAACTGGGGCCCAAGAGCCCAACAGGGTCTTGATAGAGGATTCAGACGAGACGTCACAGCCGGGAACACCAGACCCCGAGGTATTCGATTCTACTTGCCTCAGCGACGCCTCGCCCTTTCCTACTCCTCTTACTGAAGTCGATTCAGTTAGAACTCCAATCAAAGGTCCGGCTTACTTCCTTGGCAGTTCAATACCAGACACTCCACCTGGAACAGTTGGTGCGACCTCCTCATCCTCGACAAACAACGACAACTCTACCGTCAATGCAATCACAAAAGATATATCGACCTTGTCTCTTAGTCATACCCACTCGACCTCGGATAGGTCACCTGTGAATGGCAAGCCAGCCTATGCAGAAAGCATCTCAGATGACGACGAGCTTTCTTTTCACGGAGCATCGGAGAGGCTCTCAGTTGTCCCTAATAGAAAGCCCGTTGCTGAACAGGCTGCTTCTGATGTTTCAGTATGCCAAGAAAATACCCCCAAGATTGAAGATGACCCGCTCGACCATCCAATTTATGTTGAGGGTATCGGCATAGGTCGACTGTATCGACAGGGAACTTTGAAGAGACGCTCGCCCATCCTCACGACTCTCACCACTCCCCCTACTCTAGAGCAGTGGCGACATGGCGTCGTATATGTCTTGCAGCACACTAAGAACGAGAAGATTTTCAAAATCGGATATACCAAACACAATGCCGTCAAGAGAAAGAATGATTCTGGAAATTGTTATGGAAAAAATACCAAGGTCATCTATGAATCCCAGATCGGGTATGCTGGCGCCCAGAAAGCCGAACAGCTGGCACATGTGTTCCTCGGAAATAACAACCTCAAAGTTCCCGAATGCGAGTCTTGTGGCGGAGGCCATAGAGAATGGTACCATGATCACACAGGTGATGCCCTCATTGCCACGCTCAAAGTGATGGAGAATTTCGTTCAGCTGCCTGCTTATGAGTTGAAGGCTGGCCAGAAAGAGGGCGGAGAAATGGTGGTGTCGCAAGAGGCAGAAAGGAGAATCAAAAGCATGTTTGACATTTCTATCCAAGGGCTTCAAGGCTCTGCGGGTACACACAACGGCCCGGCCAACATTCAAATGGATTCAACTACCAAACAGACTGCTGTCCCTCAAGCTGTGGCTGATGTCCCTGTCGAGTCAACAGAGGCGGAGCCCTCGAAGAACTCAGAACCATCCACTATCGAAACTATGGGCCATATCGTGGGAAATGCGAAGAGACGAATTGGAAAATTGAAGAAGCTCCGAGACTCATTTTCTAGAGAGGGTACGCCTGAGGCTAGCGATTCTCGAGAGCCGCCAAGCGAAGGTGAGAAGTTCTTTGTCACCCTTCTCTGGATCCTTGGAGGTGGCAAGTCCGGGGATGCTTTGAAAGAGGTTGAGAGTTCTCAAGTATGGAGCTCGCTCGTCCAAGCTGTGATACACAAAAAGGACAAGTTCAAGGAGGATTTTGCGGCGGGTGTACGAAAGGGTGAAGCGGCGAGCTGATGGTGGCAGGATGTATGTTGGCTCGTGTAGCTGATCACGTGTATGCGCGCGCGCGCGCGCGTGTGTGTGTGTGTGTGTATGTATATGTCTATGTATATGTTAGCTGTATGTTTTTTTGAGTAAACGGATTGTTTCTGCAAAGTTTCGATGAGCCATGTTGGTGTTTACTTGGTGTTTACTTGGTGTTGTGACCAGATCCTGCTGTACAAGGTGTCGCACAACATGTGCATATGATGCAGGTCAGACCTGAATTTCTGTGTCCTTCTTTTTACGATCCGTACCTACTTTGCCGAATCTTGTAGTGATCTGATTATGTGATCATGATTTTGGTCATTAACAACATGTCAACTCAGACAGAGTTGAATCTGAGACATTAGGTATGAACGTTTGTAAGCCCCGCCATATGCTTCACATGTCAAACCGGCTACCGTTTTACCAGTTCCAACAGCGTATTACAGAGTATAACTTAGTTTCTTTCCTTATAAACGTTTGACAACAAATGGAAGTTGCCCTCGAATATCAAACCTCGTTCATGCCTGCCAATTTACATACCATCTTAGCGTATGCGCTAGATAAGCACTCCGAATGCTCGTACGGGTAGGATAGCGTGACGCTCCTTCCGAAAATTGAGCAAAAAAGCACGCGACCAGAATGAATTCATTTCTTTTTCTCCCCTTCGTCTTCTCTGGCATTTCGACTCCAATACATCTAGACATCTGCTTGACCTCTCTCTCTTTAGATCTATTCTATCAAGTACAACAAAATATCAAAAAAATCTACGGTATGTACCGACTTACAACCCCCACAAACATCCTTATTTCGTCATTACAACCCCACCATTGGATCAGAAGTGATCGATCCATCCGTAGGTCCATCGTCCGACCCGAAGAGACCCTCCCCCTCACCTCCATAACGTGCGCTATCCTAACTTTCGAATTCGTGACCCAGGCCGAGCAATTTTAATTCCTACATTTATTCACCGCCCTACAGCCCCGGTATACCGTTCAGCTAGACACCAATGGCCACCGAAAACCCCTTGGAGGATCGCATCTCCTCTGTTCCCTTTGCGGAACAAGGTCCCAAATGGGATAGCTGTTGGAAAGAAGCCTTGACACCTTGGGACCGCGGTACCGCCTCCATCGCCCTTCACGACCTCCTCGCCCAAAGACCCGATCTTGTACCACCCTCTCAACACCAGGACCATCGCGGACATCCTCTCCGGGACGCCACGGGTGCTATCCAGAAGAAAACCGCTCTGGTGCCCGGCTGTGGCCGTGGTCATGACGTGCTGCTCTTGAGCTCGTGGGGCTACGACGTCTGGGGTCTCGACTACAGCGCTGCTGCGAAGGAGGAAGCTATCAAGAACCAAAAACAAGCCGAATCAGAAGGCCTCTACAAGCCTGTCGACGGCTTGGAAAAGGGCAAGATTCACTGGATCACTGGCGATTTCTTCAAGCAAGATTGGTCCAAGGGTGTCGGTGATGGCGGCAAGTTTGATCTCATCTACGATTATACGGTAATTCCGCGTCCTTCGACCCCAGCTCCTGCAGATGCTGGGTGTCTCTACTCTTGTCTGGTAAGCTAACTAGCTCTATAGTTCCTGTGCGCGCTACCCCCAGATGCAAGGCCAAAATGGGCCAAGCGCATGACGGAGCTGCTTTCTCATGATGGCCGTCTCATCTGCCTCGAGTTCCCTTCGACAAAACCCATGTCCGCTAACGGTCCGCCATGGGGCGTCTCCCCGGAGCTCTACGAAGCCCTTCTGGCAGCTCCGGGCGAAGAAATCGCATATAACGACGACGGTACCGTCCACGAGGATCCCTGCTCAAAACCTTGGGCCGACGCCCTACATCGACTGAGTCTTCTCAAACCAACAAGGACACATAAGGCCGGCATGAGTCCAGAAGGCGCAGTGATGGACTTCCTCTCTGTCTGGAGCCGATAGCCAAACTGAGTGCTTTAGGTGACCGAAGCTTCTTCTTTACATCTCGATACCAAGCAGCCATCGCATATGATTTGTCGCCGTTGTACACAAAAGAAAAAAAAGCGATCTTCTGTTTTCCTTCTCATCATGATGCTTTGCGAAGAGAGTTGTAATGCTCTCCCAAACCGTAGCCGTGCCTGTAGTATGCCAGCCATAGTGTCTTTCCCGACTCGGCTCCTTCTTCCTCGCCAATGCGCTCCATGCGTCCATCTTGCACCACTCGAATCTCTGCCTTGTACTGTCGTGCCAATGCCATGAGCTCAAGCTGTCCTCCCCATTCGGCGGTATCCTTCATCTTGCGAGCATAGCCTTCGAGATCTTCCTCAAGGAAAGGGGCAAAATCGTCTCCGTGCTCCAACATGTAATTCGAAGCGATCCGTCGTACTGTCTTGTAAGCCGGCTCTTGTGTAGCCCCATCACTAAGAGGAATATCGTTTTGTCTCAATTGATCAGCGACCGCCGAAAATAAACAATGTCCATCGGGTGCAATATCCTTCTCCACCAGGCCGTGCTTCTCAAATGTCGTCTTCATATATTCACTCTCCTTTGCTCGGTAATTCGTCATGTTGGACGCCTCTTCTTCTGCGCGCTGTGCCTCAGCTTCCTGCTCAGCAGCTCGTCGAGCCATTCTCTCCTTCTGGCGATTGCGTTTCTTCCCCGATTGTTGTTGTTGCTGCTCTACTGGTTCCGAAAGGCTAAGTTTCTGTGTCTCTTCAGCCAGCTTATCCTCCTCTCGCTTGTGCTCCGCCTCGGGAGCAGCATCGTCTTCGTTGTCATCGTCGTTCTTGCTCTCGGTCGGGTTCAGAGCGGCGATCTCGGCGGCTTGCTTGTCTCGTAGCTGACGTTCCATTTCTGCACATTCATCGTTGACGCCTTTTCGAGTCTTCTTGGTAGCATTCTTCTTTTTCCCTGTTATGCGACCCTGCAGATCCTTTAGCTCACGGCGATGCCGCGTCTGGATCTGCTCAAGGGTTTCTGTAGGTGCAGGGTTGTCCATGATGGGTTCGTGATATCGGCAGAGGTAGCACAAGCTTCGGTGGCGTTCAAAACTTTTATGGAGGTGAATCGTGGAGATTTGCAAAGAATTGACCTGGTCGTCAGGAAGGGCCGAAGAGGAAGAACTTTGTTCAGAAAGCATTGAAGCTTAGAGAGCTGCGCTGCAAACCGCGGGGTAGTGGGAAAACTCATCAGTGGGGCATTTAGTTAAATTCGAGATGACGTTGATTATACTGAGACAGCTTCATACAACGCACCAGATACATAATGGAGCAAGCCATATAATTGCATTAGTAGGTATGAGAGAAAGCCAAACTTCATAAGTTGTTTTGACTAAACTTTGACCTACTGTTCAGCCTGGTGATTTGTATCAACCTAGTCTACAGCAACGAACAGGAATATATATTGAAACAGGCCATGCCTGGTCTTCATTTATATTTATACTATCTAATTTTCCAAGTTCAATCATACCTCGCCGCTGGGGCAGGTTCGAACTTATGTGTAGCCTTACAGCATCTTTCGCTTTAGGCAAACATCTCCTTCGCCAGGGTTGTGGCAAACCTCTGACCAGAGCAACGGAAGGTTCCATGTATCCTCCCAACTTTTTTGATGGCTGTAACATCATTTCAGTAAAAGAAAGAAACCCCAAAACTCCATAGCGAGTGCTGGCCAGCCCTGAGGCCGCCCTCAACCCATCCCAAAGTAGTTGTATAGAAAAGGGTATAATATCCGCCTATGACTCTTCCTTATCCAACGTGATTGAGAAAGAAAACAAAGAAAAACAATGAAAATAATAATTGCCGTCGTGGCTGCTGTGAAAATCATGTAATTTATATACTAGAATCCCTTAAAAGGGTCATCGCGGAAGAAGTCTTCCTCTCCGGCTGTTCTACTTCCGTGATAGTAGTCGTCATTTGTTGTACGGGTGCTGCGAGAATTGTAACTATCTCGGTGTCGACTTCGGCTTCTTCGTCTTCGTTGTTCCTTACTTCGCCTTCGAAGTGAGTGCCGGAATTGGTCTTGTTCGTAAGGATTGCTGTTGATTTGAGAGAATGCCAATGGGCTAATGAAAGCCTCCATCCGCACAGTACCAATAGCATCAAAGAAGTTGCCTGGATGAGATGAAGCTTCTGATGTTCGATGTGAGCCTGTTTGGCTCATCGCCCAAGCTCCATTACTCGATGTGTGTGACTGGTAGATATCAGAGGAACCTGCCGTCCCAATGCTCTGATCAGTGGTGCTGTTGGTCGACTGGTGACCTGTGATAGGACCAGAGAACCCTCGGAAAGAAAGCGGTGGCGGTACATGGCCACCTGTATTGCTCCGCTTGCGACCATGAGACGCGGCCTGGTTACGATCATGGAAGCGAGGTATTAATGGGGGCTGTGCTGCATCTATCGAATCATCTCGACTTGTAAACCCTCCAGCGGGTTCAATCGTCGGGAAGTTCGCCATATCTCCTAGCTGTGAAGATGGCACACTTGGGATGCTGGGGATGCTGGGGATACTGGGCGGCGCAGCACGACCAACTGTGCGTCCCTTGGCAAGACGAATAGAGTCCCTTATACCACCACGCTTTAACTTTGGTTGGGGCGCTTCGAACTCAGGTATCGGTGTATTTTGGACTGCTGGTGGTGCTGATATGTTTTCAGGAACGGCCTGAGACGAGTGTGCGAGGAAAGATAATGCTGTTAACCAGATGTAGTGTCGTTCGGGAGAGTCGGCTGTAAACTTCAAAGCCCTTTGTGGTGTTAGAATTAGAATGGATCGGTTGAAAACCGATGCCACCCCCTTTGGTGGAGGGTTGTCATCCTTGACATCGAGTACGGATTGGATCGTCACTATATTTGTCAGCGGCATGCTCATGAACAGAACCAGAGAGTCGCTTACATTTTCGACCAGCCTTACCCATGAGGGCGCTTCCGGAGGCTGGCTGCTTACTACTCCACAGAATGGCTCGCTCATAAGGGGCGAGCCAAACCCATCTTTTGTGGCGATCGTTGCCAGTATCATCCTTGCCGTTATTTTCGGGCATACCAAATGACTTTCTTCTGCGAACATACTTGAACATCCACTCGCCAACCATGGTCTGAGCAATAGCATCTACAACACTGGTGCTCTGAGCAGCGCTCTGCGTGGAAGGCGGGTCGGTACTGGCGGTGTTAAGCGTGTTTCCAGTGTTGTAAGTGTTAAAGGTGTTGTCCGTGTTAGTGGAAAGCTTATGCTGGTGTCTGTACTGACCACTATGGCGAGCACGAGCGCGAGGAGTTGTAATGTCGTTCTTGGGTAAGGGAGGAAGGCCTGGACTCTCGGGGGCTTCGGTGGAAGGAGACAATGGAGCAGATGACCGGCTATCTTGCTTGCGATGTCGGTGATGACGGGGTAATGCGGCGGCAGAACGGACTTTTCGTACGCTGCCAGCCCGGTAGACGCGGCCTGATCCACGACGCTGGAAGAAATCGCCCCGCGTTGGGCTTCTCTGGCCATCACTAGGAGCACTTGTGCTTGTTGGGACGTTTCTGGAGCTGGCTCTGGTAGGAATAGGGAATGGGGGAGGAGTCTTGGTGTCGGTCAGGCTGGGGCTTCTTGGTCGGCCCTGGTGGCTGGCAATACCACTCTGTATCATGGCTGCTTTGCGCATGACGCTGGCTCGGTTGGATGGCACGGCAGCAGGGCTCTTCTCCAAACTTTTTCCAGATTTGACCGTGAAAGGTTGGTGAAGCTCTGTAGTAACTCTAGGTCCTTGGCGCACCATAATCTGCTCAGGAGATGTTGGGATGGTACCATAGGTGTCTGTTGTTCCAGTTGAACTACGCTTACCAAACCGACTCGAGATCGACTTAGGTCGAGGCGCAGACAAAGCCGTTCGATACTCCAAATCACTTAAATCGGCATCGCCAAAATCATCCGCTTCGTCAGAGCTTCCACCATCAAAGCCAGCAAAAAGACTACTGAAACGAGGTGGTCGTCTCATCGGAGCTCTTTGGCTAGAGAGGGGGCCATCATCGTTGCCTCCAGGATATACGTCATGAAATGTGTCGTCTTCAGCCAGCGAAATCGGAGATGAGGGTTGGTCGCTGAAGCTCTGCCTATCCAAGCGGCGCGGGTTTCGTGGCGGCACGTTGCCCGGGACCGGTGTAAAGTTCTTTGTTACATCAATGCCAGACGACGGGTTGGGCGAAGAAGGCCGCGAGGAAATAGCAGATGGCTGAAGATGAGGAGGAAGTAGAGCCATTCGCTTGTCTGTCTGGATACCTTCTGTTTGTACGGCTGCTTCAGCTGTTGATGTTGATTCAGATAACTTGACTTGACAGCCAAAGTCCTTGTGAAGAACAGGTAACCGAGGTTCTCTGGGCGTGCTAGGGCGACTGCTTGGAGGGTGAACGCTGATGCTTGGAATTGCAAGTGGGGGAGGAGATGGCAAGCGGCTGGATGCAGCAGGTGATGGGGGAGCAGGTGGACTATCAGTCTGCGTAAAGGACGTAACCATAAGAGGCTTTTCAACCACGGGAGACTGCACAGGAGGCGGTGGAGGTGGACGAGTAGGCGATTTGGGTGTCATGGGGGGTATCAATGGTTCTTCGCTCGTCTGAACAGCGGTTGAGACCATAACTTGACGAGTCGCTGGAGGCTCGAAGCTGAGTGGGCGATGAACACGCTTGCGGCGCTGGTTGGCCTCAATCTCGCCATCTCTAGGGGAACACTCAACTTCAGAAGATTTGGCACGAGCCAGACGCTCGGGAGTTGCAGGTTTCACAGGAGATAGCTTAGGTGAAGGTGGTGGCGAGTATTGGATCCCAGTGTCGATGTACGAAACTTTGGTTGCAGTGATAATGGGAGTCTCGTTCTCGTTCTCCTCATCCTCCAAGGCTTCTGGCACAGGGTCGTTCATGAACAGTCGGCCTCGAGTCACACTTCCTGTCCTCTTGATACTTTCCAAGCTTTGATTTCGAGCATGGAATCGCTTTACCGGGCTGTCTCGGCTGAGATTTCGTGTATGGAAAGATGATGCGTAGTTTGACATGGCGCTTTCCCGGCCATTGTCGAAGTCACTTTGCTCATCCTCATCATCAAAGTTCAGTTCATCAGCCAAGGTGTTGCCATTCATTCTCAACACTCCAATGCCACTTGTCATGGAAAACCGAACACTGTTGGTCATGCTCATAGTTCTTATGCTGACAGCATCATTTTCGCGGCCACTTTCCTCAGCTTCGCTATCATGGCCAGGAGCTCCTTGGTGTGCCCCGCCTTGTGCGTTCTTCGACTGGGCTTGTTGATATGCGGCAACTTCATCAAGAACGATTTGTAGGCGACTTTCCGCGACGTGAAGCCGATGTTCGAACTTCCGTCGTTCGTTCTCCCAACCTTCCTTTTCCTGAGCCCATAAATCGTGGACTCTAACTGAATCCTCTTCTTGGATTCGAATCTTCTTCTGGGCAGTTTCCAGTCGCTTTCTCGTGTCAGCGACAGATTCGACAGCATCATCTCTCTCACGGGCCAACTCTCCCAGTGCCGAGGAAGATCCGCCCTCGAGGAGAGAAAGTTGTCGCTTCAGGGATCTGCTTTCCTTGCCTGTTTCAGTGAGATTCTGTTTCAGCGAGTCCTTCTCCTCTTTTGCTGCGTGCAGAGATGCTTCGAGTGTTTCGATCTGTCGAGTCTTCTCCTCCTGATCTCGGCGAAGGTTCAAAATCTCGGATACTAAGTTGGCGTGCAGGGTGGGAGTAAATCGTCGAGGGTCCAGTATGCTGATGGTTTCATCGGTTGTGACATTCCGGGAGGATCTTTTGGAGCCCATGTCATTGGGTAATTGAGGAGAAGAATCTGGTCCTGGTGGTGTGACAGAGCGTCGTGACTTTTTCGATGTCCTTGAAGGTGTTCGGTAGGGAGTATCCAAAGGGGTCGGCAGCGAAGTCGCAGCTGGCCCACTCAGATACTCATCATCTGTCTCCCAAACGCCCATGGTGAAGTTCTAAGATACTGCCGTAGAAAGGTTTTTAATGTTCACTTGCGTGACTTGACGCAGGTCCAGTATAGTGTTTGTTCTGCAGCATATGATCAGTTGTTGCGAATTTTCCGAGGAATGCAGCATGAGAACGAACCTGTAAATAGAACTATACCAGACTGTATATGAAAGCTTTCAAAGTTTATACCACAAAGGCCGTTTGATCATGTGGCAAAAACCACGGATGTTGACCTAGATCCTGAGTACTGGCTGAAGATTCAGAAAAGTTGGTGGCTCAAACTCAAGAGAATAATCTCAATGCCACTAAGCTCGCCGCTTTGTTCATGGATCGTATCATGGCTACGCATTAATCTGTTAGCTCTCTCAACTCTACAGAAACGACAATGTGATTGGGTAAAGTGCAATACACATTCAATTTATGGTAGAATGATGTAGTATATGCGACAATGGGAGTGACTTGAAACCTGCATTGACTTACAACTTCAGGGAACGCAGACAACTGGCGTTTTGAATCAACCTCGCTGCTCACATGGAAGCATAAAGCTAACACAATGCCATGGCATCGACTACAATAAAACTGACTTGTCAAAAGGCTGGCGACAAAGTAGAAGTGCAATGAGTGAACCGATACAAAGAAGAGAATGCCGATATCAAAGCCAGTACCAGCACTAGCACTAGCAGGACAGAAACAATGACAGGCAAGACCAACACAAAAGCGAGGAGCTTGATGGCGAGAAAGGAAAGATAAGGAATGATGAAGGTATGCCCAAGAATCTCGAGGGTTCAAGAGGTAGGTAGTAGTGACGCGGGCTGTCCCCAGGACCAAATGTGATTAGAGCCCACGCGGCGCAGAAGACCATGTCCCTGTTGAGCCATGTCCACTTATGAGGCGTTCAGTTGAACTGTCCAATTGCTAATAACAATAGAGCAGAGCCTTGCAGATACCAACGGGTGAGGGATGTCTCTCTAGCGAAAACAACCCAGCACGGGCCTGGGGCAACGACATGGGCCCTCGTAAACTTTGAGCAAAAAGGGAATGGTGGTCTTTGTTAGAGGGCGGGAGGTGGAGCCAGACCAGGGACCTGGTTGTCTTTGATTAAGGGTCGACGAGGCTCACTCACTCGAATGGTGAGCTAAATGAGGGACAACAGTGTCAGCACCAAAGACACCCATCATTTTCAAAGTCTGTTGGTACTCGTGAGTGTTCTCTAGGAGCTAACATTTGACATAGATACTTACAAATGTCTCATGAAGGATGGAGCAATACCAACCAACAGTTCTTATTGTCGTTTTCTTTCAGCTTTAAACTAACTCGGACAGGTTTGTTGTCGCCTGTAGCCGGCTTTGCGCCATTCCGTGCGGTCCTGTCTGTAGAATAGTGACCATCGACGCCTCTTTCGATTCGACCCGTCCCTACCCAGGACATCCAATCGAGTTTAGCCGCTATGTGAGAGTTCCACCCTGGTAGAGTGGCCAGACACGTCGCATTCGATCAATCAATTATGAAAGTGACGAGTGATTAGGATTAGGTAGGCAGGGGCCTGCAATTGACGGCACGTAGTAATTCCATTTGGCCATCCTGGTCGACGAAATGGGTCCTTGGAAACACAACACGAAGAGAAGGCAAATGATTTGTCAAATGATGTGCTTAAAGTGTGGTAGATGCAGATGATGCTGGATGCTGATGTTGATGCTGATGAGGAAGGGGCCATTGAGGGGTTTGATGACTGAGGCCTTCCATGAGTTGCGAAAAGTTCGTCCACACACATTACATTTTGGCAGGTCCTGCCTGACTGATATATTGGTATCAAGATGAGAGACGGTAGGAGCGATGTGTCCGACACGTTCCGTTCCTGTTCTTGTGGGTGTTGATGCCTGAGGATTAAGTCGATCAAGGCAATCGAACCAAGAACTGGGAAATCTCTGCAGTCGCCTGATGATAATCTTTATCGATGCCTCACAGAGTCTAATGTAGAGACAACAACGTTCGTGCCCCTTTTGGAATGCGCTAAAGAACGCTCCCCGGGAAGGCTAATGCATAAGCCAGGGGCCCTTGTGGTTCCGCAATATCGGTCCTGCATATTCCCAAGGATTGGTTAATGAGCCGGCGAATAGGAAGTTCCAATCTTCTCGTGTTGGTCTCGCCGTAGGTGCAATCTCCTCTCCTCTTCTCTCCTCTCATCGATGATGATAATGGTCATGGTGATGATACCGATGCTGATGAACTTATGGTTTGAGGTGCAATCCCCGACAATCACACCCAGACTTTCTCAAAGCCCAGAATATCACAATGGAGTCGTTGATCATCGGTAGCACAACAACATGGGGGCTCCTGGCCGGATTGATTATTCACCTTGACCTTCTCCATTTCTGGATAAAGTTGATTTTCCCGACAGCTGCCTACATGCCGGTATGTCGATACACAAATGCATGGACAGTATTTCGCCAGTTGCACTGGGATAGCTGAATCTTATTATCTGCTTACACAAAGACGTGGACGTTACTCTAGACAAAATCTTCTCCGAAGCTAGCTCGATTATTGTTATTAGCGAATCTAACGCCTGGTCCAGAGTTCTGGTACCGGTACTTCAGCCTCCAGGACAAGCAGTGCACGAACCACCTTTCTAGAGACAAACTGGCAAGCAAGGCTACGATCTCGGGGATGAAACTCCATACGTATGCCACAATTAGCCTAGGCCCTGTCACAGTCAGGGTTACTTTCTCAGCTGTCAAAGACGTGCGAAAGCAGACGAGGCAAGCGATCATTTTGCCCCTGAACGAAACCAGCCAACACCCTTGCAATGACAACATTGCCGAGATGTAAGAAAGAAAAGACAATCTTGCTCCTACTCAATAGCTGTCACGAATGCAAGGACTCCTCAATCAGCTCCATTGAAACACGGTGAAAAGACTTCCGGTATCGCGATTAGCAGCTTCGACTCCCCAACATCCATACCTCTAACACAAGACGCATCTCAACATGCGTCGCGTATTACTGCATTTATCTGCACCTCGGTCATCTCAATATGTATGCATAGCATTCGACTATTCACATGCATGTGCAACAATCTCCTACCGAGCTGTACCCCAGACGCTGTTCAGGGCTTGCGCTCCACTTCGTATGCACTCAATTTGATTATCACCGCTCCTAAGCCAGTTTGTTTCTTGCCAAATTACCGGCGGGCGTCCTAAGGGCACCGACGACGAAAACAATCGATACCAAACAGGTTCACAAGCAGGATTCGCATGCATTTATCCCAGTCGCCTGTTCATTTCTACCGGTCTAGTGCCTTCCTTGGATCGGTCTCTCTCTCAATTCGTTAGGCATCGACGCTATGTTACCAACATTGAGGCTAGCTGCAAGAAACATGGAACTCCTATGAGAGCAAAGATCTACCAGTAATCCCAAACTACCGAGCTCCCCGGTTGTCGTTCGGCCGCCGGCGTTCCAAACAAGGCACTTGTCCCCATCATAAGAAATGGTTCAAGTGTGTGCAAGGGCCGAATCGGAAGCACAATCCACGTTTAGGACGATCTGATCTTCTCTCAATGCCCAAACGCTGGCGTCTGATGCTAACAGCAAACAAGCATGGCTTACCGCGCGATCGATGGCCTATGAGTTATGGAAACAACCGGTACGGTGGTTCGAACAAATTCCCACTCTCGGGAGTCGGGAAGCACCACATTCATCAAACTTGCCCCGTTCGCCGTTGACTAGTTGAGGCGCGGCCCGTTTAGACCTCAATGAAAAATCACTTACTAGTTGATGAGCCACCAACACTGTTCCACGAAGAGCTTTGTCATCTCCGTTCTTAGCTCCAAGCGGTTCATATGCCAACCAGGGTGCATGTCCTGTCAAAGAAACGGCAGTGGTACCTAAACGTCAAGACATGAATCCTCAAAGATATCCTATGGGGTTGGTTCGTGACGCCGATAGGATGGTTCGTGCCTGCAAATCCCCCTCGTGGCCCATGCGCTACTAAGGTGCCACATGAAACACACGGCTTTATCCATCGCCTCATGGAGAGTTTGACTAACAGCATCAATCAAAGAGCGCTATACATCCTGTCACTCTTGAGTAAGATAGAGTCATTACATATTCCTCTCTACTGCTCTCTCTGTTATCTTCAGTTGGTCAAGTGTGAAGGATGAGGGAAAGTAGGTTCTTCACACTTGCAACTAATGGTTCCTCACAGATACATTAACAAAGATGATGTCTCTTAGCTAGACCGGAAAAAACAAAAGCGACAATTCTATCCTCGATGAGCACTGCGTGTTGGTTTGACCTTCGTTCTATTTGCATCTTCCTATGACTTGACTTGGTTTGTGTAAGTCAGCAAGCCACACCGCAAAAAGCAAAGTGCATGCAGGGCCGTTAGGTGTTATCACGAACACCGTACTGGGCGGCTTTGAGGATCTCAACCGTCACGCATGTCGCAAAGCAAGCCATCATGAAAAGAGGTTAGAAAACATGGGCAGGGTTGATTTGTTTCTCTTGATATATTTGACAATCTATATGGAACCTCGTTACTCATAAACTTTACACTCCCCAACACCAATAGCGTGACAACATGCAGTAACACTGTAACCTAGGTATGCAGGATATGAGATCGATCCGGAGTTCCAAACTTCATGGGAAGATTAGTCCTTTCGCAAGCTACTTTTGCTAACTCTAATGGTCAGAGTTCTCATATATCGAAACTCATAAAGCCAGGGTAGTGGTTCAGTATTAGAGTATATATGAAACGACGCACGGCCACGGTTAACCAGATTGCATCGCTATCTCATGGGCATGTTCGAGTTTAAGTTTGTTGACTAAATTCCTATAAGTCAAAGCACTCTTGTCTACCCACTCTGATCTGATGGATCCGGGCCAGTGTTGCGTGGCGCCTTGATAGTTGAAAGCACAATGGATGTGCTAATTCCTCGTACTGCGCGCAGGCGGCTCCAAAACTGTTTCGCATTGAAAGTAGTCACAACTTAATATCTCGACTCATTTCTCAGCATTCTGGTCTTGATAGGAAGAGCCAAAATGCATGAGTGCCTGGCCTCTCGATATATTGAGCTTGGTCCTGAGAACTAGATAGGACTTATTGTCTCCAAGGATTGGTTCTCTCGTGTACTGGGTCAAGAGGGATCTTGTTTTTTTTTTTTTTTCCTTCTTCTCAAGCTATCAAACAACCGTGTCACTAATTGACAATTGTGCAGAACCACAGACCTTTTTCCCCGCTTCATCATCCAGGCTTGATTGCATAGGTTTTGCAGGGCCCTTATACGAGATGGGTGCGTGTATCTGTTGAGGCCTCGGGGAAACTGGGTGCGAGACTATAGCTGCATCCAGATGCAGTGCTATCCGGGTAACATTCCCCGACGGCTACATATGTAGGCGGAAAACAATGAGGCGTGTGCTGCATAGTATTGATATGGTACTCTGTACGCTTTCATTTTGAGGCCACTTTTATGGCTGTAGTACCCTTACTCATTTACAGAGCTCTCTTGGAGCCATTAGATCTTCAGCTGTTCGATGAGGGTTGTTCGTGCCACCCCATGTTGTACAAACTATTCAACCAAATATGAGTAGACTAAGGCCATATCAACTTCTGAGTGATAGTCGGCTTCAAACCCCCTTCTCTGCTTTTGTGAACTGATGCTCGTCGACTGGGCCTTCAGTGTCAGCGACTCATGCTGAGGCTATGTAGAAACAATGTCTGGGATTTTCTTCAGTAACATACACAAGTTACTCTGATCATATAGTGCAGGCATTATGCCTGAAAGACATCAACATCTTGTCTTTACTGACTGGTGATGCGTAATGCATGAGTATGCAGCTCGGAGTTGTCAATGGGGCTGAGTACCATTGCGTTGTGATAATGCTGTGAAACCTGTCCTGCAAGATGCTGTGACACTACGTGTAGACGCATGGCAGTCACATAGTGATCTCAACTATAATTATTTATCTAGTTTCAATAGACTGGCCATATGACGTTTCCTGAATGACTGGTTCTCAGACTGACTTACATAACAAAGGTATCACTGGCTTTTCTTCAGTGAGTGTTTGCCTGGTTCGTCGAGAAAACCAGCCAAGTCTTGTCTCGCATCTTTTGCATGTTGTATCAGGTACTTAATCTCGAGGTACTTGCGGTAGAAACATGTATTTTTCAGATAGTGGCCACGGAATACCAATCTAAAACTTAACGAAAGTCATTATAAAGTTCCAGGAGTTGTACTGTGGGGAGCTTTTTAAGGTGAGATTCTGTAGTACTATCAGACACATGTCATATAACGTATTTTCCTACTGTATCTTCATGGCACTACTTCTTTCATTCTATATTTTCTTTTGTATCCACCACATACAATTCCTTATGTGATCATTTGCTTGCTACCTGTCCAAACAGGTAGTACCAGTTATTGTTGTTTGTTGTAGTGAAACAAGTTTATATTGACGATCTCACTTACAGTATGTGTCTAATCTATTCTTCGTCTTCTTTCCAGTGTATCAAATCTATTGCTCGAAATACCTCTTTAAGTGACAGTTAAATAGGTAATGTTAGTGGTCATAATTTGAGCGGAAATACCCTACACTTCTCACTAACAACCTCTGTCACATAACTATCGTCAACTTAATCGAACAAGTGATTCCCCATCATTGTTTGCCAGTGCTGAATCACTGTTATACGCTACTTCTCAAATATGGTCAGGGTTTCCACAAACTCCTCCCATTCTCTTGTCATTCCAAGGGCGGACGGTATCATGTGACACTAAATCGGTAGGATTCAATCAATAGGTGCCGAGGATATAGTCATTATTGACACAACACACCTTTAGTCGACACAAAAGGGAAATCACAGCTAACAACCTTAACAACATCTATTACCAATAACAATACAACATGTCTCACGGGGCAATTTCGCCGTTGGCCAAGGTCAAAGGCCTCACTTGCGACGTCTTCGGCACTACCGTCAACTGGCGCTCAACCGTGACCGAGGAGCTCACACTGCGAGCGTTCCGCAAAACCTCTTCCGATCTCGACCCAGATCTCAAGGCTAGAACACAAAGCCTCACTGAAGAAGACTGGGGTCGCTTCGCTCAAGAGTGGAGAAAATCATATGGAAAGTTTACTCATGGCTTTGATCCTGAGAAGCACACATGGAAGACCATCGACCAACACCATCACGACAGTCTGATCGAGCTACTGAAAGCCTGGGACCTGTCCGAGCTTTACAGCCCCTCTGAGATCGAGTCGCTGAGTCTAGTCTGGCATCGCTTGACCCCGTGGGATGACTCCTCGGATGGCCTTGAAAAGCTCGGCAAGACGTACAAGACTAGTACGCTCTCCAACGGCAACATCTCACTACTCAGAGATCTGAACGACTTTGGAAGCTTGGGCTTCCAGTATCTTCTCTCAGCCGAGAAGTTCGGAGCTTACAAACCAAACCCAAGAGTGTACACTGGCGCTGCGCGGGAGTTGGGACTGGAGCCTGACCAAGTGGCTATGGTTGCCGCGCACCTCAGCGATCTTGCCGCCGCGAGATCATGTGGTCTGAGGACTGTGTATATCGAGCGTCCACAGGAAGAGGATTGGGACGAAGACGATGAAAGATACCAGCAAGCTAAGGAATGGGTAGACCTCTGGATTACGGCAGATGACGAAGGGTTTCTGACTCTGGCTCAGAAACTTGGAGAGCTGGCGTAGTGCGGCCGCAAATTAAGCGTTTGTTGACATGTGGTAGGCTGGATAGATACAAGAATGTGCGAGGCGCTTGTTGTCACGAGCTTAGAGTTAGCACAACGATGTGTTTTCGGTCAACAGTCGTTTAACATGTGCTCGATTTTTAGTCTTGAAAGAAACTACTTGAATCCATTTTCACGGCAAAGACTTATGCATGTAGCACTTACTAATTCCTGCTCTCACAATACCATCTCGTAAGGTCAGACGGACAGTGACAAAGAAAGAAAACCAAAAGCCCTACAAAGATCTACCCAATCATCGAAAGTGTCTTCCTAAGCACACGAGATTCACTGTCAACCTCAGCCGTACGACTAGTAAGCGAGCAGTGCTTGGCTTCGGTCCCTAAACGAGGATGAGAAGTGATAATCACGTGATTAGCAACATACTCTTTGGGTATCACCCAGTGGAAGCAGAATGACGGAAAGGGTTGGTTTGCGGCTCTGACAGACACATGTGTCAGCAGTTAGTTACACAAGCTTACATGCTTCAACGGCCTCAACCCTGTCAATATCGTATAATATATCCGCAAATCTGGCAACTCCCCATCTGATGGTTAGGCTGGGGATGGTAAATATTCTTCCCCCGCATATTGAACAAGCTTGGGACAAGATGATCACAAAGCCCTGACTGGCTGACCTGCCGGATTGTGCATCCGCCACCAGGATCTCACTCCATGGTATTAAAGAAGAACAGAAACAAGGGAAGAGTCCGGCGGCAAAGCATAGAACGGGCCGACAGGAAGGCAAGGCGAGGCAAATGACAATCGGGTTTTGTCCAATAAAGATGCTGGGTTGGCAGCGGGCTCTCACCTAACAAGCATTTAACCATGTGTTAAGAATTGGGAAGGCCAAGCTATTCAAAGTCCGGGGAAGTAATTACACTGCCCCATGGGATAGATAATGTCCATGCAGTCCGAAAAACATACGACAAGGTCTTTCCTACCAAGTCTAGATAGACAGTTAAACTGATCAAGTGACTGTCAGGGCTATTTCATGGCGTTGCTAGATCTCGATAGACGCTGGCCAGCCACAAATCGATCCATACCACCGGGTAATAATACCCATGCCTCGAATGTGCAATCGGTCCTATACGATTTAGGGCGTATCGGGTCCGCGATGGCTTCTCAAAATGCCCTGGGTACTAACTGAGGCTAGGGTAGAGGCGAGAGCGTAAAGAGCTAACAAAGCGAGAGTCGATATACTGTGTTTGCATTGTCGAGCCGCGCCGTCGTGCCGTAGCCGAAGTACGATATCTGACTTGTTATATATAATATCTATAACTAGTGGGGTACTACTGATTTTGCGCTTCCGCTTCTTGAAGGGACTGGTCAGCTTGTGATAATCAGCTGTTGAGACGTTGGCAGAAGGTTTTTGGCTTGGACGTTTTTAAGTGTGGGGTAATCTAAGCTGGTATTGAACAGCAGCAGTTCTCGAGGTAGTACTGGGAGATGGAGTTTATTAGCGGAGCTAAAGGTCAATAAACAGGTGATAAATAACAACCTGTCATGCCACTCAAACGTGAATTGATAGTAAAGATGCTTACCCACTTGCCGCATTGTATGTCTATGCAGCATTGGCAACTCTCCCCAAAGCTATATCTTACCTGACCGGTCAGATTGACGATTGATGTTATGCGGCGAGTGCAGATATCACTTCGCACAAGCAGACGGATCTAACCCGAGCCAACGAGAACAGCCATCAGGCACGTAGTCTACGTGTCCCGAGGTCGCTTTTCTGAGGCTCCTCACTCTAACCCAACTCTTAGGTATCTTCACCCAGCTGCCATTGGACATTATGAGGAGAAAGGTAGGACAAGTTTAAGTTGTTACGTCACTGGTATGACGAAGTGAAGCAATGGCCATTCCTTGATGCCAGCTCAACTTCCCAAGTTGATGCTGCTTGCTCAGGTTCTCTAATTCTGATACATTCAGCATCTGTTTCCAACCTACTCTTTTCGACCAAGAAGGATCCTGATGCTTACCTGCCACGCTCCACTTTGCATTGCTACATCCAATTTGCCCTGGCTAGTATCCATAGTACGAAGCTTGTCTTCGGCCGTCTCAAGCATCTGGTAAAATCCAGCAGGGTCTCTATGGAGTGCTGAGGCTGGCAAATTATGTATAGTTAACTGTGTTGTAACTCTGGGGGACAGGTAGTTGTGCTTCGGAAAATTGCCAAGGTCACCAGTGGTGGACTGGCCAAGAACGCCAAGACAACGTATCGGGACTACCTTATTTGTACGTACAGCAGTCGAGACTGTATTACCAGGGAAGTGGAAGAGAACTCGACGGAACCGAAAACGAATTCAAGGGCTCTGACATACCGTAACTTGACAAAATCTTGACCGTCCCAGGAACGAGACCAAATCATCAAAATGACGGATGTCATCCTTGACGTACCTACTCACCAGCCTCCCCGCGCGGCTGAGGAGAATGTTTCCAGGATTTGGTACCGTTCGAATTTGTCATTGGATCAGTCTCTATTGACTGGCTCAGTACTGATGGACAGGAGAGGGCATCCCTAGAGGCAAACAAAAAAAAAAGGTAGAATCAAAACCAAACGTTAAAATGGAATCCTAGATTCTCCAATGATCCGCCAGCGACAACTCTTTCCCGTGTGCCCCTCCCGTCCTCCCGTCTTCTGCCTCTAACGTTGAAATTTTGGTGGAGAACCAAGCTCGCTCATGAGTAAGATCAACGACTGACAGGGGTGAAGATTGTCCCAGAGGAAGGCCCTGTAATAGCTAGACTTGCTAGAGCAACTTTAGCACCGTCTGTAGGCAATTTCAAAGTACAGTAGAGTTGCTGTGCCATGGAGGAGCAGAGGAGCTTCTCTAAACAGGTAAGGCCGGGTCCCTTAAAAGTTACCCGAAAGGAAAGGATTCGAGACGATCCATCAGTGCCGGTCAATAGAGCTCGACAAACGCGGCTCCGATGTGACAAGCAGAAGCTATGTATTGTGTCTAATTTGTTGTGTATGTAATTATTCCGATTGCGTGATCCCCCGTAGTTTGAGGGTATCACATTAATGCCCCAAGTCGAGGTATTTTGTGCCATGATAGACTATCGCACTAAAAAAGAAAGCGCCTGCCATTTGTTGGTGATGGTGGCTGCAAGTGGAAGTAAAGACGTCTCCTCCAGCTCTTCCAACGTTAGAGAGCTACCAAGGGAGCTCTCCTGCTGGTGTTAGCTTTTCTCAAAGGCTGGAGAGTGAGGCTATTCCCGTTTAGGTTGGACTACCCGGGGAGGCTTTTAGTGCATGTACCGACCCCAAAGCCACACACACACACACACAATTAGTGACCAGGCACACCACTTGCTCATCCTGCGACCGCTTGGCCTGTGGGTTGGGCTGCAGAATGCAGACTGCAGAAGTGCAGCATCACAAGGATTCTGATAAAACTTGGGACGAGACCAAGAAAATGCATACTAAAAAAATGAAGAGAGTGAAGCAAATCAGAATGTTGAAAAAAGAAGGGAACCGAGATGTCACAATTGAGAAAAAAAAAGTAGAAGGTGATCCAGGAAGACACTCCTCCCTTCTTTGCATTGCTTGCACTCTCTAATTTTCTCTCTCGAGGTAGGAGGTACTTGGACAGGTGGTAACTTCCCGTAGCTTTCGATCAATCAGAATATGACGATACTTCAGACCTCTACCTTATCACCAAAGGCATATCAAAAAAAGAAGTTGATTAATCAATTTACATCCCATTTCTCACCACCACCAACAAGACACACAATACAGTAGTTAGCAATTATCATTGTCCGCCTAAACCGCCAAAAACAACACGTGTTTTCGACTTGGTCGAGTTGGTTCTTCAGCTGTTATCACAACCAGCCAGCCCCACTGAATAGCAACACCAAAGCATGGGAAAGTCTTCGAGTTCACTCCATTTATATAGCATGACATATGGATCAAAGCTAATGTTTGTGGAAACCAGACCTAGGACCGGTCGAGTCGTCCGCCTGCCGCGACACAACCGAGCCGTGACCCGGGCTCCCGGGTGCTCGCCGATGAGCAACCACAAGAGACAAAATGTGGCATTCGGATCCTGTCCCTGTCAGAAGCTCCTGTTCAGTGTGGCAGAGATGAGCATGTTCCTCATACAACCTAAAGCGGCCCGGATTGATCTTGAAGCAATCCGACAGTGCCCAACTGGGTTTGGATTCCGATGCATAGCATGGTCAAGGAAATATAGCACAGCACAACACATTGCGACGGTAAATGATATCACGCACAAGTATCCTTACAAGCACAATCTGGGAGTCCGCGGCCCTATCTGCTGTACACACACAGACACGCAAAGTACGGATACGCTGGGGTATAAACAAAGGTGAAGGGAAACGGAGTCGCTCAACCGCTGCTTTTGTGACCAGGGAGTGCCCCTCGTCCACCGCTTCACCATTCCGGCTTCATTCCTCGCCTATCAGAAGCCTAACACCCTCGCTCTCCCATTTCTCGGGGCACCCACTGAGCCGATATCCTATCCCATGGATGAACGACCAGGGCAGCACCGTTCCTTGGGTACATGCGACTCTACTCTACCTCGTTTATTCGCTAAGTTACTTGTCCTTCCTTGCCTGTGAGTGAATTCCCTGTTGGTTCCCCTTCTCAATTCATAAACATCCCCTATTCTACCGCCATGTGCTTCAAGGGTACTTTGCCCTCGGCAGGTATGAATATTATTGCAAGTCAATATATGTGATCCAGGTATCTTGGGTGTGCTTCTGCATTCCCTCCACTTTATGCCCAACCTAAAGGGTACCTCTTACAGAGGTAAATCATACACGCAAGGTACGAAGGAGCCTGCATGGTGAACTGGCTCGTATGGCTGTTGGTACCCCCTAAATAACCCCTCCAAGGGCCTCTAGCCTCCCCTCTGGGTCCGAGGAAGAGAGTACCGCTGCCGCGTCTCCATTGCATGGATACCTCTCACCCAGGTATTTGGTAGAACCTGGCGCCCCGCTCCAATGGCAACCTGGGAGCCCAGGGCGCCCACCTCAGAGGCCTGCTAGCACTGGGGTGAAAGTACCGCTACGGTACAAACCTCAACCTCCTTCAAGCATTTAGGTAAGGTTGGGAAAAAGAGAAGAAAACAGAAGAGAAAAAAAAAAGGGTTCTCCACCTAACTGGGCTGGCCTGGGCTGTTCGTCTTTTCCATCTTTCTCAAAGCTCAAATCAAAACCAAAACCAAAAACCAACCTACTACTTTGCCTCCCGTCCGGTAACAGCTCTGCAGCTCCACGTCGACGCCTACTACTACGCCTGGACTTGGACCTGGACCTGGACCTAGACCGAGCATCCATCCTCCTGTCCCCAACTCTTTTTCTCGGACATTCAATCACAACAACTGTCTATTATTGTCAGCCCTTTCTTTTTTGCCACTGGCGCTTGTTCGCCGACGTCTATTGCTGCCTTGCCGCGCCCTGCATCGTGTGCTTTTGAGCCTTGCATCCGTCGCTCTGCATTGATTTGCCTTGCACTGCCCTGTCTCGCTTTGCTTGACGCCTTGACGCCCACAGTACAGGTCACAGCTCGAGTTGCTCATCAAGCCACCCCCTCCTCCGTTCCTCACCTTCGCCTCTTCTCTGCCCGTGACGACAACCTCTGCCTCACAACCTCCAACCACCTTTGGATATATCGACACTCACATCTCGTGAGCCTCAACACCGACCACCCCCTCTTTTCTCCACCCTCCCCTCTCCGGTCCGTCGGTTGCTTGGGTCATTTTCTCTCCTACGAGACCCGATCCTTCTCCTCCTTATTGACTCTTTAACCTTTTTGTCGATTTCCTCGCCGTTGCCATCATCATGGCCGGCCGAATGGTACTATACAAGCTGGTGGTGTTGGGAGACGGTGGTGTGGGAAAGACAGCTCTTACCATCCAGCTATGTTTGCAACACTTTGTTGAAACTGTAAGTTTGACTGGTGGCATGCGTTGCATGCATTTGCTTCCACTCTCACCACAATGATGAATTAACACGTTGCTACAGTACGACCCTACGATTGAAGACTCATACCGAAAGCAAGTCGTTATCGATGGCCAGCCCTGCATGCTCGAAGTACTGGACACCGCTGGACAGGAAGAGTACACGGCACTGCGAGATCAATGGATTCGTGATGGCGAAGGGTTTGTTCTAGTCTACAGCATCTCGTCACGCTCCTCTTTCACTCGCATCAAACGATTTCATCATCAAATCCAACGAGTTAAGGAGTCGTGCGCGTCGTCCCCATCTTATCCCGGCTCTCCTATCTCCTCGGCAAACCCGCAGTTGCCTGTACCCATTATGCTAGTTGGCAATAAGAGCGATCGAGTCACCGAGAGAGAGGTTTCCACACAAGAAGGTCACGCCCTTGCCCGCGAACTCGGCTGCGAGTTTGTGGAGGCTTCAGCAAAGAACTGCATCAATGTCGAAAAGGCGTTCTACGACGTCGTTAGGATTCTACGCCGGCAGCGACAACAAGCCTCCCGTCCCTCGGAAAGATCAAGCGGCCGGACGCGAACAGGCAATGGCGATGCAAGGGGCGGCGATCGAGACGAAAGACACAGAAATAGGAACAAGGACCGAAACAAGTCCAAATGCGTGGTATTATGAGTGGTTACGTACCATTGTGGATTAAAGGGATCCATATGTCAAGAGGAGGAAAAATAAGGCGGACGAGCAAATCGAGACGCCGACAACGACAACAGGCCAGCGCCAAGGACCACATATAAGGTGATGCCTTTGGCGAACAGGATATGCCCAATGATTTCAAAATGATTGGCAAGATACCGTGGGAAGTACAGAGGGACGGGATGAGATAAGAAGGGCTTTATTACTTTTCTGCAATTTCTAGATGGCCAACTGCCCAACGAACAGGGCGACATGACGACGCAGCATCGAATAACGAACGAAAGCAGAAGCAGTTCCGCACCGGCGCAAGGCGTACGAACAAAAAGAGGCATATTCTTGGGGCGCTAGGTTATCTGTTGACATTTATAATTATCGTTTTGCAACATTTACGACAAAAATCCGAATGGCATTCATAATTCAAGCGGCCAATTCCTTACTTGTTTCATCCGTACTATGCGGGAATATCTCGACTTTTAGATCGAGACTCCCTTTTGTGTGATTGCAGATTTACCAATGTCCAGCTTCTGGAGTTTACATTTCGTAGACCAATATCAGCATTGATTAGCACTACCTAATTATGTCCCAACCATCAATACCAGACACGAAGATTAATTATCGCATATTACCATCCTCGCACATTAGTCGGCCACTTACCTTACTGTTGTTCCTCGAAACGCTACGCTCGAGTCATACCCATGCCAATGCGTTAAACAAGCAGATTGTCAATGGTGTTTAGTGACATGCTTAGAGGTGCTCGGACAAATGACTACTTGGACCAGCAAGGTCGCTATCTGTTTTGATGACAGGTGATGTTCGGGTCGAGGCCCATAGATGATAAAGAGTGGGATGCTGTCGGGTTTATTCTTTTCTTTTTGACTAAGGTAGCGACTGAGCGACGATCCCGGAGACCAAAGCCCCCCTCTATTTGGTGCTTTGTGTCCTTGAGGGCATGAGCATGGTGTTGGCCCCGTTCATATTGGCGGACCTTGGCATCCATATGTCGGGCAGGACTCTGAACCATGTTCCCTGTTAGTGGACTCGGGACATAAGCCGTTGAGCTGCTTACTGTCCTGATCTTGAGGGTGGAAGACTGAACCGAGATGCCATATGAGTATCAAGGATTCGAGCTTCACCATGCTCTGGTAGATAGGAAGAAGGAACACATGGCTTCGCCTTGTGGGAACTTGTGCACACAGAAGCTCAACAGAGAAGGGATTAAGAAGAGGTTTTGGCGGGGTTTGCTCAGCTAGTGTACCGATGTGGGTGTCGATGAAGATGGAGGAGTTCGCGCTACACTGCAAGCAGATGCTCGAGCACAAATGTTCCCCATAGGATATGGAGACGTGGCAGAGTACTTGTGTCTACTCTGTGCAATACCATTCTAGCAACCTACCTACCTATCGTGTCACTAGATTGACGTTGAATTCGTGCTCACACGCTTTGTGTATACCTCAAGAGGCGCAACCCCCACGTAGTAGTAACAAGACATGACTCTTGTCAGTGAGCAACACGACATGGGAAAAGGGAAATGAATAGAAGGAAAGAAAAGAAAAGGAAACAACGCCTTTTTCATGCAGCTAACTGCATCTAACTACTAAGATGAATGTTAATTTTAGATAAGCAATATCAAAGCAATTGAAACATCGACTTGGTATCCCACTAGGTTATTTAACCGCGATTAATTTTGATGGCATCCACATTGTAATTGTCGATGCCTCGAATATGGAAATGTAATAGATGCTCTTGACATGAAAGTGGCATCAGGCTCTTTTTCCTTTTTTTTTTTTTTTTCTTTCTTTTTTAGATTAATAAACATCGATTGCACCTTTACTTCCATTGTGGCATTTAACTCGGTTTATCATGCCGTAATGACTTGAGAAAGCCAATCTCAGTCGTGAGACTGACTGGCCTTTTACAATACGCACCATACCACTCGGGGGTTTTTTAGTTACGATGATGACAGCACAAGTGCCGAACAAAGTTTCTATGCGGCTTTAAGCCTATGCCGATACTACCGGTCTGCTCCTTGTCTCGTTTTCTCGAACGTTGCGTTGGATTACGCAGGGCAGGGGGCTTGGGATTGAGATCCATGACAAGAACGGTACGTAACATTGGGTCTACTCTGACTCTTGTACTTGTACTCTCTCTGTACTGACCAGACAAGAGCTAAGAGAAAGCCATGAGCATCTCTTTACCTTGCTTCCTGTGTTTAGTTTAATTTAGTTTAGTTCATAAGCAAGTAGTAGCTAACTACCTGCAGTAAACAAATCGGGACGGAAGTCTTCTGTCTCCGAGGCATTTGAATTGTGTCCTTGTGTTGATGAAGCCTACGTTGCTTGCTGCTGACTACATTATTACTTACTACTTATACCCGCTGTCCATACGCCGGATCTTGAGACAGAGATTGAGACGGCGTTGAGACGGACGAGGACCGGACGATGGACGGCGTCATTAACGGGGACTAGCAGCGGGCGTTTAACAAGATGGATGACCCTGAAAGAGGGAACAGAGACTAATACGGATACTGCAAAATGCGTAGGTCTTGGTAGTTACTAACTGCCTTGATTTCGTCGCTCCGATAACTTTGCCTAATCTGTTTGCTTAGATCGTATTTAAACGAATTGAGAACTCGGTGATGACAAAATGGCAGATTTCTTTTCTTTTTTCAAATAAATAAATAAATGAACAAAATGGTCAGTTCATCGTACGGAATAAGTTAAACCGTACAATGGAGGTATGCACAGAAGGGGAAGGTCAGTGATAACTACTACCTACCTAAGAGTTGAAGGAATCGACCTAGTAGCGGAGGAGGAAGGAAGGAAGGAAGGGCATCAACATGGCTGCTACTGCGACTGCTACCTACTGCATTGCTTGCTATTCCAACGTGAGGTCGTACTGTACTGTAAACACTCGGGGAACAGGGGACTGGAAATCCCGGTACTAGGGTCAAAGAGAGGAGGGGAGAAAGGGCTCTAAAGAAGAAAGTGGCGGTCTCTCGTTCGAGTTGCCCATTCAAAATGATACAGAGTAAGCTGAGCGTCTATTTTCTTTAGTTTTAGTCGGTTATACAAGTCATGTCTTTGCATTACCGGATCTAGATTTACCCGCAATCTCGACCAACTATATTAGCTAACCTGCCACTACTCTCGGGCAAAAGAGAATCCATCACTCATCATCAGCTTCGTATAGAGACTATATTGGAACATGTTCTAGTGCTGCTTGTAAGGCCTCCCAGATGTGTGGGTATCACGGATGAGCCCGCAGCGTCTATCCCGCGCAACCCATCTTACCTTACCTTAGTAGGTAGGTAGGGCACAGCCTTAGGGTAATTAATAGACTCAAACTCAGACTCGGTCAGAATCAGTGATGAATTGATAATCAACCTGCCTTGCCCTGCTTGTCTTTGTCTGCTACAGTACATACATACTGTCTGCATTTAACCGCATTACGTACCGTGGACTCTATGACAGTACGTAATGACTCTCAGACCCCATCGCATTGTCTGGCCTTATATCCACCAAGTGACACTTGACAGGCATGCATGGAAGAACATTGGATCACAATGGAACAACGGCGTTGAGATCACCCTAGACTAAAATCTTAGTTAGCATCTTGTCATCTTTCTCCATATGTACCGTATTCCCAAAGCCCTGTCATGCCCTGCTCCACGATGAACTTGTCAGCATCATCGGATTATATTCGAAACAGGCTATAATATATTGAGTTCCCTCGTTGTTAATATGAAACCCCTCCCTTCCTTCTAGCACGTTTCAGCATCTTCCAACCGTCTCCCTTGAATGACATGTCGAGACCCTGGCACCAGATACCCTAAGCACCCTGCGATTACCAACGTGCCATCGTCTTCTCCTGAGTTAGAATGCATCATTCAAGGGACCAGAAGCGAACAGCCACAAACTGTTACGTAGCAGACGAATGGGGTTACGCTGCGTATATCGGCCGAGTCGTGGTGATAACCTCACAGGATCGACAATCTAGACCACGACGATCGTTCATGCTAACAGCCGCTACGTAAATGAGGGGTAGCGGTGGGATACATACGTACACATGTTGTAGCACAATTGATAATAATTCCCTCGGGTACTCCCAACGCGGAGTAAAGGGTCTCGTGTCAATATCAAGATATTAGGAGTACCTTGAATTTCTATCATACCCTGCTGACAGGGCGACACTTATAGCTTCTTCGTTGACAATCGCAGTGTGGGAACTTCCCCTCAACGGCCGATATACTCAACAGATCAAGCAAGCCCCATGGCTTTGCAGAACTTGACTATTGTTATTCTACTATGGCACTTCTGGGTTCCTGCCGTTAAGGTCACTTCTATCTTCACCAAGATGCAAAGTGTCTTGCTACCCATGTTCAACAGATCACATTTATACATCACATATCATCGTACAGCCAAAACTTATCGGATCATCTCTATTCAATATTCACATAGAGACCGCCATGACTTCCTGGCATACATGAGCCCTTGCCGAGGCTCCTTATCCAAGACGCCGTACTTAATACCTCAAGTCCCTCCCCGCTATCCTGAATGTAAACATAAAAAAGGGTGCCATATCCCGTGACAATTCGGCATTTGTCTTTCCAAATAATTTTGACGTGAAGTGAATATAAGGAAAGGAAAATAAAAAGACAGATTCTGGAGCGTGTCCCTTGACTAACATTCGGCTAGATTTCGTGACATCTCTTCATAAAGAAAATCGCAGTATATAAAAGGGAGTAGTGATATCGTCTCATTACTCTTTTGTGGCGTGTTTGTCCCCGAAAGGAGAGCTGTCACGCCTTAGGAGGGTAGGAGGAAGTTTGTCGTTTTCGCTTGCTGGGTCCTCCATAACGGCACCAAGGCTGGTCTTGTTTGCACGCAGAGGACTCCTGTCTGGAGGGTCAGAAAATGGACCTTGGTCCGCAGAAGGCGACTCTTCGATAACGGTGATGCTCGAGTCTCGAGTAACGTTGCCGCTAGGTGTTCTTGGCGGCGATGGTGCCATCGTTGATGATGATGACATTGTGTCCGACTCAGCCTTGCTTCCCATGTCGACCTTCTTCAACGTTCCAACCTTGACCACCTGTGCACGAGCCTGCGTTGCAGTGTTGGCGCTGTTGAGAAACGTTGAGCCGACGCTGAAAGCGCTCGCAGTGCTCTTGGGCCGACTGTTACCAAACTTCTGAAAGTCGATTGACGGGACTGGTGGAGCCATCAACTCGTTACCGTTGTTACCGATAGACTTGACGCTGACCATAGTAGGCTTGGCACGCATTCCAGTCTGCGCGGGTGTGAGAACCTGAGCCTGTTTGCCGTAGATTGTAGAGGCCACGCTGGATCGAGGAGCATAGGATGTGCGAGCGTATGATGTTCGGTCCGAGTATCCTGACAGGCCTGAGTAAGTAGAATCTCTCAGATCGCCGGGAACAAAAAAGTGCTGATCGTCGTTTCCTAGGCTCCTGTTGGCCTCAGCGTGGTGCATGGGAATTGGAGGTACAGGAGGAACAAGAACATTTGGTGAGGTCGGGGTCGCTCGGTTTGTAACGCCGGGGATGTATGCGATCTGAATGATGTTGGATGCGCGTGTGAGGACGGTCGAGGCGATTGAATGAACGGTGTGCGTAGAAGGTGGACGAATTCCCCTAGGACCAGCATCCTTCTCGTTGTGGATGGCGTCTGTGTCTTCGACGTAGATGGATGTAGGGACGTGTGATCGTTTCGGCTTGATACAGAACCTCCATACCACATATGTGACGATAGCAATGACAGCAATACCACCCAGGACACCACCAACAATGGCACCAACGTTTGGGCCCTTGCTGCCGCTGTCATCGGATGGATTGGAGTCCTTCTCACAGATCGATGTAGCGCACATGGTACAGTCTAGTGGAACGGTAAACTGGCAGACTTCATTGTCTGCGCACTTGGGACATTCGAGCTGGGTGGCATCGTCACACTTGACACAACTCTTGCTTCGGGGCACAAGTTGGAAAGCTGGGGGCAGCGTTAGTATCCATGGTTATGGGAAGACGCGCGGCTGTCTCGTCGACTTACCATGGCTCAACTCATCCAGGTCCCTGGCGATGAGGTATCCGGCTCTTTCCTTCATTGTGATGACCTAATACCAAGACACTGGTAAAAAGGTCGTGATGATTTTTGATGGCTGACCGTTGATAAGTGTCGATCGCTTTAGCTCAAGGTGTGGATTATCGGTAAATGCTTGGCAATAATACAACTCGGATAGCGATCTGCGAAGAGAAAGAATGAGATGATGCAGTTGTTGTTAAGTTCTTGTATGCGGACAAGAGAAAAAATGGTTCGTTTGCGGTATAGAATATCCAAAAAAAAAAGTGAAGTCGTAGGAAGTGATGTTATTGAGAAACGAGTGTGGGTTCAGAGGCTAGCTCGGAGGGAAAAAGAAGGTTGGTTAGGAGGCGCAACGAGACATAATCGAATCGACCAGGCGATTGAATCGAACAAGCAAATACGAGAAAAGCAAAGTCGTTGATCTGCTGTACTCGTGTCGTTTCGGTTCAAGTCGAGGGAGGCGTTAAATGGTGAAAACCCGTGTTGATGCGATCGTTTGTTGGTCCGTTTGAATGTTGAAGAACGATGAATGAAATGAAAGAACGAACGGGAAAGCGGCGGGAGGTGGGAGGTCAAAGAAAGACTGGACCTGGGCTAAAGCTGGGCGCTGGTCAGTCACTCACACACACTCTTTCAGTCTCTCTCAACTTTGTTGGTGGGAGCAGGAAAGCGATTGGGGCACGAAGAGATGGTGCAACAGGGGTATCAATGCTTGACTCTACCTCTTTCAGCGATAGCGAAACCGTACAGGCACCCGCACTGTACATCCTCCCCTGATATTGTGGCCCTGAGCCAGAGAGCTGGCTTATGAGAAGGCTTGGTTTATCCCTGCTTAGTATCCACTCAGCAGTGCCTAAAGCCCCTGTTGATCCTGGCTAGACACTGTCTTGGCCACTGGTACCTGCTGTTTTGAGGCCATCACGCTTAGGTTACAGGTACCAGGCCATTAACTCATAGCTCAGGTACCGCAAACCATCAGCCTGCTTCAGGTGAACACGAACAAGCGGCTTCGTGCAGAATTCAACTAATATAGACTGCTCTGTTCTGTTCTGCTCTGATTAAACAGATCGAACGATCAACTCAAGACCCTGGATCTGCATCATTCCGATAATGTCCATATAGCACAGTAACTATACTACCAGGTACCTACCTATAGTACGGACAGGCACTACTCAAGACAGAATAAGAAGCGACCCTACATAAACCTGATTCTAGTGTTGCAGCAGGTCCCTTCAAATCTAGCCACTCACGACACAGTCCTGACAGTGGCACGAGTTTACTTACATACCAGACCTGGGCCGGCGGGCTGGTTTTGTGAGAACGCTTTGTCAACATCAGACGCGCGTCCCTAAATCCGAAACAACAAACTCCCGATGCAAAGAGGAAAGGGAAGAAGAAGAGGAGTAGAAAAACTTTCACCGACGTGGCGTCCTACGAATGGAATTTACGAACCTAACTGGGTAGTCTAATTAACCATCCATCAACGGTTCTCGGCAATGCCAACAAGACCGTTGTATCGCTGCTATCGTCCAGGGCTTCAAAGTGGCTAATATCAAAAATCACACTGAGCGAGTTATATTTCGTGCATGCGATGCAGGTATTGGTCTGCTTCTTTCTTGGCTGCGGCTTGTTACCATACTCTATCCTAATTGGCATGGAGCCTTATAAGGAGCACACATATTACTCCATAGAACCGTTATGGTACGGTCATATCAATTGTCAATGCTTTCGACTGCTACGGAAACATTGCGTTTCTCGCTTATCATTATTCTCTGCAAGCGATGCTTCAGTTGATAGTTTCGATTCATAATATGGCTCGCGAGTGTTGCGTCTCCAGGTGATGTCCTCATGGTGATTTACCAAGCGACAAGGTTGTCCGTTTTCAACCCTTCAGCATTGGCTGTGGCAATTTTATCCCACGGTCTGGGGCATTGCTTTCGGAAATCCGGACCTGGAACACCAAGATTGGCAATACATGTCTTTGTTATGCGTTCGATATGTCGATCTTTGGTGTTTAGTGGTCAGTGAACAGCGTGGGACTCGGATACGACTTTTTGAAACCGAAAATGTGAATATAATTGTGATGAACAGTACAAACGAAAAGACAGCTCGTATAGCCTTTCTTGATGTAGTAGTAACTAGGTACTGCCGTAAGTAAAATCACATGTTCGCTTCTTCAATGACAGTAACATCATAACTCAAATATCTGAACCCAGACATTCAATGATCCCTTGCATCAAATGTGGCAGGCCTCTTTAGGGTAGCACCCGTCCGGATTTTTGGATTTGGGACATGATCTGTACAGCTCCTTACATCAACAATCCAGAGCGGTCGGTGTCTCGGAAAAGCAACCGAGAACGGGGATCACGAGCAGTTCAATGCCAAGGGATTGTGCTAGGTCAACGAGTCACTTACTCAAGATATCCGTGTAATTGCTGAATAACCACTCATTACAGAGTATCACTTTGAGCAAAAAATCGACAAGCCATCCGCCAAAAGAGCCACTAGTGACTTTCCATAACAAGTTCATCAGCAGCTAACCAAGCCCTTGCATGTTGCCAAAAACGAACTTGAACATGTCGAGGCATGACAAAATCTGCAGCGACAGTTGAGAACATATATCAACAGCCCACAGCCCTTTTGCTTAGATGACTGCAGCGAGTAACTGCATATGTACTTAGCTCAAGAACGATAGGGCTGGAGAGCCAAGCGTTATCGCAAGCTGACGTGAGAACGAACGACGAAATCAGATTCCAGGGCCTCGGCTGATATGCAACTCTACTGAAAAACCCGCCTCTTTCAGTGGCCTCATCTGTGCAGTTCGCACAGCAAGATGTAGCAGAGTAGGCATTGAGACTGGCGGGCAGGCGGGCTACAGAATCTCACATTGGGTTGGATCAAGAGTGGAGAAGGGATTCCGAGCAAAATGAGAGAGGCGGCGGCCTGCCTGCGCCCCATTGTCACTGTCGCAACTCGGTGGCTAACCGGCCCCCCAAATGCCGGTTCGTCCCAGCTAATTTAACTTGCCAAGACAGAAGCATCTATTTTTGGATCAGAGTCTTTTGTGGCAGATTTCTTGATGTTTCGGACAAAGAACTAATTGATCCTGTTGGCTGGTTGCTTCAGCCAATTGATTGTCAACAAAGGGAGACATGCTCGATGATCCTCATAGCAACCGCTTAATTGAATTTCTGTCACTGTCAGTTCTGGGGTTAGAGGGGAAGAAGGTTGGTAACACGACCACATGCTTCTTTCTGTACCCGACAAGTTAGTTTGTTGTGCGTTGGCGGTCAGCACCACCAAGCACAAAAGTTGGCAGTTCACGACATGGTTAAATCTGACTGCTGACAGAATATGAACTACCGTACATATTACTGCGGCCTAACTCGTGCAAGTGAGCGGGCTTGCACAAGGCTTCCCAGCGGCTGAGATCAAAAGGAAAGGATCGTAAGCCAACAGGGCTGGCGTTGGATGCAGGCGGGTACTCCCCAAGGCAAAGGAGATGGCTGACTGGCTTTCCTGACATGATGGGACTAATTCTGTAAAGCCCGGGCCTGGTGAGGGGAAATTAGGGACCATTCTCTGCGCCGTAGTCTGCCGGACTGGCTGGTCTGAACTGTACAACGCATAGGCGCTCGACTTGTGGGAGAAAGGGGAATGACGATCTTCTGGCAACTCGGCGTTTGAAATAGGGGAGCGAGTCGCTGTTACTTAACTTCGCTTCTGGAAGTTCGCGCTTGTTCCCCCACAGAATTCGTCAAGCGGCACACTGAAACAACTGTCAAATAGATACTGTGCAACACAGTTAGCAGACAAAGAGTTGGCGGTAAGTCCGAGGAGGGAGGATTCCAACTCGCTGAGCTCAGAGCTTAGGCACCGCCCAGTGTCATTGTATGGAGATTCGAGAGCAATTCAATGCAAGTTGCCAGGGGCCCCTTAACGGCGTCTCCATCTTCTCTGGCACTCTGATTGACTCCGTTCGTATCCCGGCCCAGTATCAGTGTAAGACGGAGTGGAAGAATGAGAAGCCGCGTTGACGGTGAGCAATTGAATGTGTTATTTGCGGTGGCTGAAGCCCTCTCTCCTCTCAACGGAGAGGATGGCTATTATGGATCAAGCCTTTCTTCAGCCCTGACACTGGGCTTAATGCTGACAAGCTGATCCAACGGTACTGTATCCAACTTACTGTACTTACTGTACGTACAGTAGAGGTACATGGAGATGGAGTTTTGATGGTTTACGAGCTGCAAGCCACTTTCTTTTTGACTCTATCTGCGGTGGACACGCTCTTAACGTGCAGAAAGCTAAACTTTGGCGGCATGCCCGTCTCAACGCTCAGGCAGCACAACGGATAACTGCGAAGGCATCATAGAAGAACATCGTCACCAACTGTTTGTGCTGCAGAACTGCAGTGCAGTCAGATTCGCGCTTTTGTTTTAGCGGACAGGGATAGCAGCTGGAGATGGGATGGATCCTCACCCCCCAAAGTACCCAAGTTATGGCGGAGTGGAGTGGCTCAGCAGGCTTAGCGCGACACCAGTCCCCTATTCTTTCTTACCTCTCTTTCTCACGGGAAGCTCTGAGCCCAGTGCGTGGAGCAAAACGAGATTCGCTCCCAGGGCCCTTCATCAAAACATTTCCTCAGGGCAAGAAGACGAAAAAAAATAGACCACACCCCTGCCACCGGCCTTTCTTCTTTGCATTCATTAACTTATCCTTCTTTCCCTCTAACCTCAACTTCATCTTCTTTACCCCTTCCCCCCGCTCCCCAACTATCACCATTCTTTTGAGGCTGGCGCCTCAAGTTCCTCTACTTACAGTACCTGTTTGTTGCTTGTTGCTGGGGCCAAGTCAAGGTACACTACTAAGCAGCTACTGCATACAATAGGCGGCTGCCCGTGACCACCATTCGCATTTCCTCCTGTTTCAGCTCGCTCGCTCCTATCGTAAAAACTCAAAACACCAATCTTCACTTCGCATCGTTATCAACATTCACCCACCGAGTTTTGACTAGGATCCCGACAGTGCTGAGCACCTACGGGAGCATAACTATTTCATCATGGCGTACAATGGCCGTGATCAGGAGTATGGAGGCCATGCTCTCCAAGACCTTCCTGCTGGCAGTAGCGTAAGTACCTATTCACACATGCTTTGCTTTGTTCGCTGCTCCAACCACAATGACAAAATCTAATCCCTTCTTCAGCAGTACCATCTTCCCCCTCAAGAGAACGACGAGGAGCAGGGCCGTGGCCTTTTAAACTCGGGCTACGAACAAGATCGACTCGGCGCCCGAACTCCCCCCGACCGCCCCGTCTCTGCTTACAGTCTTACTGAGTCCTATGCCCCCGGTGCTTCGTCCACCATGCCCGGCCAGGGACCTACTGGATATGGCGACACTGGTGGTAGCTTCGGCCAGTTTGGCAACCTGGATGCCGCTGCTCCTTTCCCTCGCCCCGACTCTGCCTTTGATCCCGAGGACAGCTGGGTTGAGCGTCAGCAGCAGCCTCAGATGGGTGGCGGTGGTGGCCTTGGCCGTTCAAAGACCCGAAAGATCAAGCTGGTTCAGGGTTCAGTCCTGAGCATTGATTACCCCGTTCCCAGTGCCATCAAGAACGCTGTTCAGCCTCAATACCGCGATGCCGAGAGTGGCACTGAGGAGTTCCACAAGATGCGATACACCGCTGCCACATGTGATCCCAACGACTTCACCCTCAAGAACGGTTACGATTTGCGACCTCGCATGTACAACCGACACACTGAGTTGCTTATTGCCATTACATACTATAACGAAGACAAGGTTCTGCTTGCCCGAACCCTGCATCACACTATGCAGAACATCCGCGATATCGTCAACCTGAAGAAGTCGACTTTCTGGAACAAGGGTGGCCCTGCTTGGCAGAAGATCGTTGTTTGCTTGGTTTTCGATGGTATCGACAAGGCCGACAAGAACACCCTCGATGTTCTTGCTACTGTGGGTGTTTACCAGGACGGTGTCATCAAGAAGGATGTCGACGGCAAGGAGACCGTTGCCCACATCTTCGAATATACTTCCCAGCTTTCCGTCACCCCCAATCAGCAGCTCATCCGACCTACAAACGAGGGTTCTCAGAACCTGCCACCAGTTCAGATGATCTTCTGTTTGAAGCAGAAGAACACCAAGAAGATCAACTCTCATCGATGGCTCTTTAACGCCTTCGGTCGTATCCTGAACCCTGAGGTGTGTATTCTGCTTGATGCGGGTACCAAGCCCAGTCCCCGATCGCTCCTCGCTCTCTGGGAGGGTTTCTACAACGACAAGGACCTTGGTGGTGCTTGTGGTGAAATTCACGCCATGTTGGGTAAGGGCGGCAAGAAGCTGTTCAACCCCCTCGTTGCTGTCCAGAACTTCGAGTACAAGATCTCCAACATTCTCGACAAGCCTCTTGAGTCATCTTTCGGTTACGTTAGTGTGTTGCCCGGTGCCTTCTCTGCTTATCGATTCCGTGCGATCATGGGTCGTCCTCTGGAACAATATTTCCATGGTGATCATACCTTATCTAAGATGCTTGGTAAGAAGGGTATCGACGGTATGAACATTTTCAAGAAGAACATGTTCTTGGCTGAGGATCGTATTCTGTGTTTCGAGCTGGTCGCCAAGGCTGGCCAGAAATGGCATTTGTCTTATATCAAGGCTGCCAAGGGTGAAACCGATGTTCCCGAAGGTGCTGCTGAATTCATCAGTCAGCGTCGTCGTTGGCTCAACGGTTCATTCGCTGCCACTCTGTACTCGCTGATGCATTTCGGTCGAATGTACAAGTCGGGTCATAACATCATCCGCATGTTCTTCCTCCACATTCAGCTTATCTACACGACTCTCAACACTATGTTCGCTTGGTTCTCTCTCGGCTCTTACTGGCTTACAACATCCGTCATCATGGATCTTGTGGGTACTCCCAATGCTACTTCTGGAGTTCACGCTTGGCCATTCGGTGACACTGGTACTCCTGTCGTCAACGCTCTGCTTCAATACCTCTACCTGGCCTTTGTTATGCTTCAGTTCATTCTGGCTCTGGGTAACAGACCCAAGGGTTCCAAGTTTACTTACATCGCTTCGTTCATGGTCTTCGCTCTCATCCAGGGTTATATCCTGGTTCTGTCTGCCTACCTGGTCGTTCGTGCCTTTGACACACCTATTGGAGACCAGATCTCGTTTGCTTCGACCGACGCTTTCCTGGACAGTTTCTTCGGCGGTTCAAGCGCTGGTGGTGTCATTCTGGTTGCCCTTATTACCATTTACGGACTGAACTTCATTGCCTCATTCATGTACCTCGACCCTTGGCACATGTTCCACTCCTTCCCTTACTACCTGGTTCTCATGTCAACTTACATCAACATTCTCATGGTCTACGCGTTCAACAACTGGCACGATGTTTCTTGGGGTACCAAGGGTTCAGATAAGGCCGAGGCACTTCCCTCTGCCCACGTTACCAAGGGTGAGAAGAACGAGGTTGTTGTTGAGGAAGTTGAGAAGGAGCAGGAGGATATTGACAGCCAGTTTGAGCAAACTGTCCGCCGTGCTCTCGCTCCTTTCAAGGAGGAGGAGGAGGTTGAGAAGGCCGATGTCGAGGATGGCTACAAGTCTTTCCGAACTGGTCTCGTTGTCTGCTGGTTGTTTGGAAACATTCTCCTCATTGTTTGCATCACCAGCACCAACTTTGATAACCTCGGATGGGGTGTAAGTTTTCTATTCTTATCAAGTTATGCGCTGAATACTAACAACTTCATAGGAACCCGCCACAGACCGAAAGGCGCATTACTTCCAGTTCCTTCTGTACGCTACTGCCGTGCTCTCGCTTGTTCGTTTTGCCGGTTTCTTGTGGTTCCTTGGCAGGACTGGTATCATGTGCTGTTTCTCAAGAAATTAAGCGGCGTCCGTATCTGCACATGTTGCATTCGACACTCTCCTTTACTGGAGAGGCCAACTACGAAAAAGTATTGGCACTTGTCACATTAGACAAGCTGGATTTTTGTATCGGATACCTTTGTTATGTAACGTACGCTGGGTTTTGAGTATTTAATGGAGGCACATCAACAAAAGAGCACATTTGGAGTGAAGGTATTCGGGGCGGTCCTAGATACGCGCAGGTGTATTCTCTATTTAGTCTTTTTTCAGATTGGCATCTGCCCCTGAGGGTTTATGACGCATTTGAATGATATGATTTTTTGTAAACATCAAGAAATAAGCTTTGTCCTGAAAGAAACAAGTTTGGGTTTGTCCTCCAAAGTCATTGATCGAACTGTTCATAGAGGCCTGATGCGTTGTTCGATTGGCACCGCCTAAACCTCGGTGGGGTTCGGAGATTCTTAGGCACCCTAGCTGCCTTACGCTGTGCTATCTTATCAAGCATCATCACCATTTCTACTAAGCACGTCTAGACCCTTCTTTGAACTCCGACCAACACTCTCACGACCAACATTTTAGACTTCCGCAGCGCACTCCTTCTCAAATTACCTTTCCTTTCGAATTGCTAGCCAGACATCAGGGTCAGCAGTTTGCCTTCTGTTGTCTTGTCCAAGCTCTCCTCTTAGCAGCGCATACGACACAGCCCACCTTGGGCCCCCCACGTTCATAATGTTGAAGATATGGTCGATGGTAAGCAGTCTTATAGTGTCCTCTCTCGCGGCTGGACACTGACACTTGTGTATAGAAAAAGGAGCAGAAGGATGCAGAAAATGCCGAAGGTCAAGCTTCTGGTGGCAAGAAGAAGAAGGTGACCGCAGCTCAGTTGCGCGTGCAAAAGGGTATGACTGGCTCGATGCCTCCCCGGTCCTGAGACCGAGAAACAGCTGACACAGGTTATCGCAGATCTTTCAGAACTTTCCCTCGGCTCGACGATGAAGACAGAGTTTCCCGATCCTGACGATATTCTTAACTTTGTACTCACAATCGATCCTGACGAGGGCATGTACCGAAGCGGTCGGTTCACATTCGACTTTACCATTAACCAGAACTTCCCACACGAGCCGCCCAAGGTTCGATGCCGAGAAAAGATTTACCATCCCAACATCGACCTCGAGGGCAAGGTGTGCCTGAACATTCTGCGAGAGGACTGGAAGCCTGTGTTGAACTTGAACGCAGTAATTGTCGGCCTGCAGGTATGAAAGCCCAAGAAGCAAAAGCCCCGCATGTCCATACATCGGCACGTGGGGAAAGGCCAAGTGCATACAAAGTCTTGGGTAGGATGACTAACGTGGTCGTAGTTTCTTTTCCTCGAACCAAACGCATCGGACCCGCTGAATAAGGAAGCTGCTGAAGATTTACGAAACAACCGGGAAGGCTTCAAGCGCAATGTGAGGACTGCCATGGGTGGTGGAGTGGTCAAGGGCACGAATTACGATCGGGTCCTCAAATAGAGAGCGTGCTGAACAGCGAATACCAAACACATTTTCGGGATGAGTAACTACGGAGACAGAGCCCAATCAGGGATCTTGGGATGATAGAACGACTTTAACGAGCGTTTGATACAGCGAACGACAAGCGTCGGAGACGAAAGAGCATCCAGTGGCGTCCTATGGGTCTATAATCGGGAGCAGGCTTTGCTTATCATCCCCACGGCGTTCTATGTATGGCTTGATGAGGGGCGTGTCTGCTGAGGATCCGACAGAGGCGGGGTAGATTTGGAGATATATATACACATAAATCTTACAGTCTCAAGCTACGGAGATTATACGCTTCTACACGTGCTGGCGAGTTTGATGGCCAAGGTTGAGGGTTGCTTCTACAGCTCTCTATTGGCCACTGAGATGAATAAGGTAGTTGCCGCGGTTCAATGCTGGGAGCGGACCTGAATGGCTTGTCATGGCATCTCGCCAAGGGACGTGGAGTAGATAATATAGTAGAGCCCTGACTTGAGCCTCAAACCTTGGGGTAACAGAAAGCTTAACGACTGATGACATGGAAGACGATATTATTCAATCATTGTGCTGAATCTTGGACAAGACGTTTGCTTGATTATTTTCTTTGCTTGTAACTTGGGGACCCAAGCTTTCTGGCATCCCATCGATCGTCGAGGTGCTAAGAGTCCGTAACCCGGAGTAAGTGGAGTTTCGAAGAGTCAAACTGTCAAACTTGAGGCAGATCTAGACTCTGTCTGACGTGCTGTCCTGACCGGAGTATGAGATGAAGCCCCGATATGCAGTTCGATCAAGGGACAGGACCCCGACTGCGGTGCTCTGCCGTTGCCTCCCGTGGGTATGATTGAATTCTAGAGGCTCTCATTGGATGAGGCGCCTGTATCGGCCGTGAGGTTTTGCCCGTCGGACGATGTGCGGCTTATTCGGGGACGCTAGATGTTCTCCGGGAAGGAGAAGGGATCCGCTTTTATGTTAACCCCGTCAAGCTACTTGGACTGTGCAGCTGGGATAGCTCAAGATAGTGCGGGCGAGAGTCGTGCTTTCATTTTGCCACGCAATTACTTCTGATTTAGGGTTTGTGCGTACTGTGAGCAATTGTTGATATGCAGACTTGTATGAGACGAGTCAATTGGGTCAATTGACCCAATTGAGAATGTATCGAGTCTCATCTGTCTGGCGGTCAAACAGCACGAAAACGGCCGCTGACGAGAGAAATGGAAGCCACCTAAGCACCTCTGACCTCTGTGTGGTTGAACCACCTAAATATTATGCCACTGCTAATTGGCCGAAACCAACCTCTCATCACTAAATCACTGTGAAATCGTCCATTTCTCCAAGTTCTAGGTATAACAGGTACCCACAAACCCCCCAGACCCAGACACCAAATCCCCGCTGTTCAGCGTAAAGGCCCCACTTTACCTACGTACAAGTCCAGCCGAAATCGGTCGTAGCCTTTTCCCCTCCAAAAATTACTAGTACCTACAGCTTGACCAACCTGCTCACTACTACTTAACCTTTGATCTCGCCATTGCAGTTGAATCTTTTCCCCTTCTCTTCATCCTTCTTCTCAGACACTCTCCCCTCAATCCCAAAGCCCTCCCTCCCTCCACATCATCACAATGGCTTCTCGCAACCTCTCCAAGGCCCTCCGTGGCCCTGCCCGCCAGCTTGCTTCTGCTCCCCGTGTTCAGCAGCGAACTTTCGTCTCTGCTGCTCGCGCTGCTGTCCGTGCTGGTGCTGTTGCCCGACCTGTTGCTGCCGGTCCTATCCAGCAGCAGGTTCGTGGTGTCAAGACCATGGACTTTGCCGGCCACAAGGAGGACGTCTATGGTAAGTTCTAACTCTAATTCCAACCTAACCCCTCATTCTATGGGGGTTATCGGATGCACATACTGACTCGCACACCATAGAGCGTGCCGACTGGCCCCAAGAGAAGCTCCTTGAGTACTTCAAGAACGACACTCTGGCCCTCATTGGTTACGGCTCTCAGGGTCACGGCCAGGGTCTTAACCTCCGTGACAACGGCCTCAACGTCATCGTTGGTGTCCGAAAGAACGGAAAGTCCTGGAAGGACGCCGAGCAGGATGGCTGGGTTGCCGGCAAGAACCTGTTCGATGTCGACGAGGCTATCTCCCGTGGTACCATTGTCATGAACCTTCTCTCCGACGCCGCCCAGTCCGAGACTTGGCCCGCCATCAAGCCCCAGCTCGTTGAGGGCAAGGTACGCACAGCCCCTCACTCATGATCAACAAAGACATCTCTCTAACAGATTTACCACACAGACCCTTTACTTCTCCCACGGTTTCTCCCCCGTCTTCAAGGACCTCACCAAGGTCGAGGTTCCCACCAACATCGACGTCATCCTCTGTGCCCCTAAGGGCTCTGGCCGAACCGTCCGATCCCTCTTCCGTGAGGGCCGTGGTATCAACTCCTCTTTCGCTGTCTACCAGGACGTCACTGGTAAGGCTGAGGAGAAGGCTATTGCTCTCGGTGTCGCTATCGGCTCCGGCTACCTCTACAAGACTACCTTTGAGAAGGAGGTCTACTCTGACCTCTACGGTGAGCGTGGCTGCCTCATGGGTGGTATCCACGGTATGTTCCTTGCTCAGTACGAGGTCCTCCGTGAGCGTGGCCACTCCCCCAGCGAGGCCTTCAACGAGACCGTCGAGGAGGCTACCCAGTCCCTCTACCCTCTCATCGGTGCCAACGGCATGGACTGGATGTACGAGGCTTGCTCCACCACCGCCCGCCGTGGTGCCATCGACTGGAGCCCCAAGTTCAAGGATGCTCTGAAGCCCGTCTTCAACTCCCTCTACGACGCCGTCAAGGATGGTTCCGAGACTAAGCGATCTCTCGAGTACAACAGCCAGCCTGACTACCGTGAGAAGTACGAGGCCGAGATGAAGGAGATCCGCGAGCTCGAGATCTGGCGCGCCGGCAAGGCTGTCCGCAGCCTCCGACCCGAGAACCAGAAGTAAACCAGTTAATGATGTTGAAATGATGAATTTGTGAGCGGAAAAGGAAAGGATTTGTCTGGGAAACGGCTTTTTTCTTGTTATGACCATGAGCTTTTTGTACTTTTTTTTTAAAAAAAATTCCTGGGCTCTGGAGGGGGATCTGGATTGATCCAAAAGTTGATATCAGGCTGGCAGCCAAAACGAATACCATTTTTATTTGAAAGTTAAAGTATTGTTTCTCTATGAATTGCATGTGAACTGAATGAGTAATAAACAGTATGGGAGAAGGAACAGGCCTATCGATAGATTCTTGCACACTACATTCTGGTATTCCAGGAATTAGAGTTGCTTGTTTGATGAAGCATCTAATTGATTCTTCACTATTCCACTGTGTATTTTGACATGTATCTTGTCGCGCCTTTAACATGACAAGCACCACAAAATATTCTCGGCGGCAAAACTAGCATACCAAAATAGGAAGTCTAGAATGTAGCCAAGTGCCGAGCGGGCCCGAGATCGCTGGCTATAAGAACATTGGATACTCTTCTTATATCGCCTCATACTATATCCTTGGTGTAAGAAAACACGCACTCATCATTTTATCCCAACCATTACTGCATTGAGAAATCTACTTCTACCATGACTGATCTCTCTACAACTCCTCCTCTGACTCGTGACTCAGTCATTGAAGCTCACAAACTCATCGGCCAATACGTCCACTATACGCCAGTTCTCACCAACCGGACCATCACGGAACTTGCCTCAACCCCTCGCACAGCAGAGGAACTGGAGGGGACCCGCTATGCTGGAAGAACGCCGGCTCGACCGGTGTTGAGACTCTGGTTCAAGTGTGAGAATGTGCAGCGCATAGGAGCTTTCAAAGCTAGAGGCGCCTTCCATGCGGTTGAGAGATTAAAACAGGAGCCTGGTTGGTTGGAAGGAGGGGGTAAAGAGAAGGGCGTTGTCACGCATAGTTCTGGTAAGAAATCTCATGTGTGTGGCAGTCAAGGATGTTGATTGACTGTTGTAGGAAATCATGCCCAGGCATTAGCCCTTGCTGCTCGTGAGAGTGGCATCAAGGCTCACATCGTTATGCCCGAGATCTCCAATCCCAAGAAGATTGCCGGCACAAAAGGCTATGGTGCTCGCGTGATTTTCAGCGGGAGCACATCAACAGAACGTGAAGCCATGGCCGCAGAGGTCATTGCCGAAACAGGCGCTCGCCTCATCCCACCTTATGATCACCCAGATATCATGCTCGGCCAAGGAACCATGGGACTGGAGTTCCAACAGCAAGTCGCCGAGTTGATGACAACTGATGCTGTGGTTAACGGCCAAAGAAAACTGTTCCGCGCCCCTTCAACTGGCAGGGACAATGAGGCACAACGTACAAAGAAGGAGAAGCCAGGTCTGGATGCTATCATGACACCGCTGGGTGGTGGCGGTATGCTCTCTGGTGTAGCTCTCAGCTGCGAGGGCACTGGGATCCGCGTCTTTGGCTCAGAGCCGTCCTTTGAAGGAGCCGATGATGGCAAGCGTGGATACGAGTCAGGCTCTAGAATCACAGCAGTCAAGACTCTTACCGTTGCCGACGGACTGCGCACTCCTGTGGGGGCGCATCCTTGGTCAGTGATCTATGAACGCCGGCTGGTGTCAGGCATATATAGTGTCACCGAGGACGAGATTCTGTCAGCCATGAAGCTGGTATTCGAGCGATTCAAGTTAGTCGTTGAGCCCAGTGCTTGCGTTCCGCTAGCCGTAGCCCTGTACGATGAAGAATTTAGATCTATGGTCGAGAAGGAGGCTGGAGAAGAGGGATGGGATCTCGGGTTGGTGTTTAGCGGTGGTAACGTTGGTCTTGATGCTGTTGGTAAGCTCTTCGCGTAGAGTAAGACCAATGATTTGTAGTAAGTAGAGGGGTTTGAAAGTATTATGGTTATATTTGTTATTCATGAATTTGAAATGATACTATGTAAAAATACTGCCATTTTGATAACTTCATCCCTGATACTGTGCCTCTACTGGCCTAGTGCCCTATCCATAGTTTTCCTCCACTTGGTCGCATTCTTTCTTAGCAAAATGATACTGATATAGCTAATAATCAGACAGCATATGCAAAGGATCGTGAATACCCACCCAGTACCCATGGCGTTGATCCACGGAGCAGCAACAATGGCCCCAGTACAACTAAGTGTATTACGAACAAAGTTGTTAACTGCGACACCTGAAGAACTTCGTTTGCGGATCAGCTCTGTAAGCATGGTTGTAGCAACAGACTAGGGAGGTAGCATCAGTGGAAGTTATAGCAAAAAGAAGAGAGGAACCTTACAAAAACAAGCATAGAAGAAATTCCGAATAAGAAGAGGGCGACACATGGCACCGCGGGATGTAAACCGTATCGAAGGACCCAACCAAACATCAGCAACGCGAGTGGATACATGGTTGTCATAACCCAAGCGTTCTCCCTCATACGATCTTCAGGGAGATATATCAGCTTCCCGTCCTCATCATAGCGACCGGCTTTACGAGCCTCTCTAGCCATAATCTTGTCGATCCAGCGCCCTCCAGACAAGGAGCCAACAATGTAACCCAAACCTCCGGGGATATACATGAGACCTATAGAAAGCTGACCAAAGTTGTACGGTTCGCGGGAAAACTTTTGCTGGATGGCGATGTTGACAACATAGAGAGATCCAAATGCAATGGCAGCGAGGAGCACCGTGATGAGGACAGGCGGGAAGCGAAGATAGAGAAGAACTCCAAGAGGATCGATGAGAAATCTTCGTGCAGACTTGGCGAGATTTCTGGTCTTGACTTTGGCAGAATCCATGGTGCGCATTCGACTGAGCTCTTGAGTGTCTGCAGTCGGTAAGACAGCTTCAGGCTTACGCTGCAACGTCTCTGGTAGAAAGAAGAGAATCATGAGAAGCACGACAAGCCCGTAGATGGCAAGAAACCACATGGTCGCCTGCCATCCAATCTCCTGTGTCAGCGCGCCGCCAATAACAGGGGCTATCATCGGTCCCAGCAGAGGACCAAGGTAGAAGATGCTCATAGCTCTTCCACGCTCAAACACCTCAAAAAGGTCGGCTATGGAACCTGCGCCTGTGGAATGGGCGCTTGCTGAGGCACCGCCGGCGCACATACGGAAGATGATGAGCATGGTGATGTTCTTGCTGATGGCTGAGAGGATGGAGAAGATGACGAAGAGACTGAAAGAGATGAGGTAGATAGTTCGACGGCCGAATTCTTCGGAGAAGGAGGACCACCACAGCGGGAAGATGGCCATGGAGATCATGTAGAGGGCGACTGAAAGATTGGTGATTGTCTCGGTGGTATTGAACTCGTTAACCAGAACAGGAAGTGCAGCTTGTTTGCCCTGTTAGTCTTTCATGTATCCAGGCACGGGCACAGGAACGAGACTTACGATATACAACAGTAGATCCTAGCGGTGCAGCAGCAGTAGCCAAGGCAACAATGGCAGTGAGGCACCATTTGGTCGAGTTCTTGTAATCAGGAGGATATTCAATCTCTGGGACCAAGGTGAGCCTCGCAAGTAGACCACGTCTCTGTGATCTGGGAACAACAGAACGAGCTTTTGATCGTGCAGATGAAGCTCTAGACTGGGCACGCTTAACAGACGGTCGAGTATCTATATGACCCAGGGGTTCACCTAGCATGACAGGTTCGATGGTGTCTGGTTGAACATGATGCTCGAATTTACTAGAGGTTGATCCAGATGTGGGAGGGCGTTGAGATTCTTCATCTCGTCCGAGGCTGATCTTTTCATCTTCATTGTCAACCTCTTGCTCCTGCCTTTTCTCTTGTTCGGGTTCAGACTTCATGATTTCGGAAGAGTAGATGTATCGGGCCGGCTCCGAAGATGTGGAGATACTTCGGAGGCCGTTTTCTGAGTGGAAAGAAGAGCGGACGGGATGTTACAAGTTTATAGATTTCTTTACATTGGAAAGAGAAGAAGAAAACAAAGAGAAGCCCGATTTGTAATTGGTGTTTTCCCACCCTTGACAGAATGGAGGCCAAGAGTCAGTCCCCTTGAACGAGATCGGACCAGGGTGTTATATGCGGAAGAATGAACCCGCTGTAGGACAAACTGCAACACATTTTCGGTCCCAAAAGTGCCTTTGAAAGATGCCGATTTTTGCGAGAAAAGATGGGACTAAACCAGACTCAGATTCCCCGCCCTCAAGGTGGCCAATAACTAGTAATTGTTCTCGGTTGTAGGAGAGTGCCGAAGACGATAAGTATGGGGTTTCTTACGGGGCTTAACACGGATATAGCACCATAGAGTCTTGACATGACTGTTTCGGGAACTGATTTGTCAATAACTAACAAGTCAACTGACTATCAAGGCTCAAATGAAATGTTGTCTTGTTTAACAAAAAGATTGACAGAGAGATTATACAAGTATATAGATGAGTTGATACTGGAGTTGAGCTGTTTAGGATATGTACCTGACTTTTGATAACACCAACAATTAAAGTCAGTGCATTTTATCAATTGATTCCACATTGGAGCCCAGTTAACCAAGGCAGCCTTTATCAAACAATTCATAGAGCAAGGGTCCTGACTCGAGCAAGCACTTGATATAGTTATTCGTGTAACTTGAGCTATGATATAATTATAGTATTAAAGCTTCAAACTGACCAATTACACGTTTCCAAACCATGGCCAACATGTCGACAAGTTCAAAGATCAATGTGGCTGTTCTAACCACACCGATATCGCAATGATTCTTGTGCTAACTAACAACAAACCAAACAAGATGACCATGACAATAAGAAAGGAACATTTAATATGCATGCACAAAAAAAGAAGATGAAAAAAAGATATCAACAACTTCAACAAAAGAAAGGTCTCGGAGGGAGTCGAACCCTCGCTGGCGGAATCAGAATCCGCAGTCATAACCGTTAGACCACGAAACCAAATTGGGAAATTTTCTGTGATAACCGTGAGAGTTAACCCGAGTCATGAAGGTTGTGTCTCGTCATGCCAAATCAAGGATTGACGCTTAATAAGCAGGCAGTCATAACCGTGAGTTTTTAGTGACGTTTAATTATGACTCTTTGGTCGTTATTCGATCACAGCATGTGAGCCAAGATGGTTATGACTGACTGGACTGTCTTGAGAGTGTATCTATACATCTTGTAGCATCCAGACAGAATTCTAAAGTAAATGCAGAGAGTCAGAAATAAGGAGACTGTTCTGTGCCTTTCAACTGGTAGAAATGTAGCAGTTCCCCAATGGCTCATAATGGCGGGGTGCATAATAATCAATACTCACCTAGACCCCTAGCAAGACATGTCAGGCGGGGCAAATAGAACCACCACCACCAAAAGTTACAGACTGATTAGCCAGACCAAGTTAAACCTCATCTGAGTCACTTTCACATCACAACCACCAACACAATCCCTCCTTCATATCTCATTCACTTTTCAAAAAATAAAATAAAACAAAATAATGTCTCTTACAAGTGCCTCTCCAGAGGCTGCTGCCAGCGCCGCAAAGACAGCATCTTTCACCCTCGCCACTCTCCCGGCATCGGAGCGCAACAATGCCCTCGAAGCCATCCACGCTGCCCTGACAGCCTCAAAAGACGACATTCTTGCTGCCAACGCAAAAGATCTTGAGCTCGCGAAAAAGGCTGCCGCCGAAGGTGGCCTCAGCCAAGCTCTCGTGTCGCGATTGGATCTAGGGAAGAAGGGAAAATGGGAGGATATGCTCAAAGGAATCTTGGATGTGAGGGATCTAGACGACCCTGGTATGTTGAACCCCGACTCAGACTTTTTTATAAGAACTATGAAGCTAATGGCAACTCGCTTCTCAGTTGGCCAAATTCAAATGAGGACAAAGCTTGATGACGATCTCATGATGGAGCGTGTCTCATGCCCCATCGGTGTTCTTCTCATCATCTTCGAGGCCCGTCCCGAGGTCATCGCCAACATTGCTTCTCTTGCTATCAAGTCTGGCAACGCTGCCATTCTCAAGGGTAATTATCCTTCCTCTCACTCATCTTTGTGCATCAAACACTGACTCCCATCACAGGTGGGAAGGAATCCACAGAATCCTTTGTCGCCATCTCAAAGGTCATCTCATCAGCCCTCGAGACCACAAAGGTTCCCAACTCAGCCATCCAGCTCGTCACAACCCGCGACGCCATCGCCGAGCTTCTCGCCCAGGATCGCTACATTGATCTCGTCATTCCTCGCGGCTCAAACGAGCTGGTCCGTTACATCAAGGAGTCCACCAAGATTCCCGTCCTTGGCCACGCTGATGGTCTCTGCCACATCTACCTGACTGCTTCAGCCGACAAGGACAAGGCCATCACTGCCATTGTCGATTCCAAGACTAGCTACCCTGCTGCCTGCAACGCGGTCGAGACTCTTCTTGTCCAAGAGTCAGCCCTGAACTCTGTTTTCCCTGGTGTAGCTTCTGCTCTTGCTGCCAAGGGCGTTTCTCTCCGCGTTGACGAAGCCAGCAAGGCTGCTATTGCCTCTCTATCATTACAAGGTGTCCAGGATGCCACTCCTCAAGACTTTGATACCGAGCATCTCTCTCTTACTATTGGTGTCAAAACTGTCTCCTCTATTGACGAGGCCATTACTCACATCAACACTCACGGCTCACACCATACCGATGCCATCATGACCTCGGACTCTACTGAAGCTGAGCGCTTCATGAACGAGGTTGACTCTGCTGGTGTGTACTGGAACGCTGCCACCCGTCTTGCCGATGGTATGCGATATGGTTTCGGCACCGAGGTCGGGATCAGCACAAACAAGATTCACTCTCGTGGTCCTGTCGGTCTTGATGGTCTCACCATCTACAAATACAAAATCAGGGGCGATTACCAAGCAACCGCCGACTATGGTGATGGCGAGGGAAAGAAACCCTGGAAGCATGAGAAGCTATCCCTCTAAACGAGCATTTGTAAAAAGATGGACGGTGCAAGTCCAGGCGTTAGTCTAAAAAGTTTATCAGATATCTCAATAGTAGGCCGCTGAGGTCACGATTTCAATCCATTTCTATCGTAGGAAGCTCCGTTTCGTCCCACTATTTTTCACATTATTCTAAGTCATATGAACGGCCCTACCAAAAGATATCTCTTGATCCGGCCTCGCAAAAGATATAGCGATAAACCTTGATGCACCCTTTTAGTCAACCGACACGCCCAATCACTCCATATCGCACTTCTCAAGAGCATTACAATGAGCTGTTTTCGTACTGCTTGATCAGCTCGTCAAGCTTGGTGCCTTCAGTCTTAAAGTCCAATGGCGCCACCGTCATCACTTGATATCGTATCCTGAAAAACTATTAGTTTCTGTCCAAATAAAACGAATATTATGCGGCTTACCTTTGGGCCTCGCCAAAGTTATCCATCTTAGCCCTGCATCGGAAGGTGAACTTCTTGCAGTTGGCTTCCTCAAAGGCCGCCGTAAACTTGGTGTCGTCGTTTTCCTTGAGCTCCATCATCTCGTCAGCTGTTCGACCCATGATTTGTCGGCCAGAATCATCGAAACAGCTGAGCCATTGGTGGCTGGTGTGATCGGCAACGTTCAGTGACAGAATGTATCGGTACTCGGGCTTCTCGTGAGAGATGTTGCACTTCTCGCATTGCCACGTGCCATCAGGCATCTGTGTGACCTTCTTGTTGCAACCTTGAGACAAACAAGCGGGATAGCAGAAGTTCTCCTGCTTGACGAAAACGATAGTGGCCTTGATTGTGTAGTAAGCTTGGTCGTCCATGCCAAGGTTCTCATCCTTGACTTGGGTGATGGTCTTTAAGTCTTCCTTTCGTCCAGTAGCACTACCCACAGACGCCATGTTCTGGTGAGTAGCAAATGTGTCTGTTCGGCCAGCAGAGTCGTACCAGCCCTTCAGTCTATGAGCATCAGGAATATCGGGATCAACAGTCATTGTGCCGGAAGAAAGAAGACTGAGACTCTTGCCACCAAAATCAGACACCTTGGTGCCCTTGAACGCCACCACAGACTCGGGAGCGGCGTCGAAAGAGTTGGCGTTCTTGCCCCAGATGGTAACGCGGACTGAAAAGCCGGTGTCATCCACAAGGGTCAACTCTCGCTTTTGGAACGGTCGTCCGTCCTTCTTAGATGTGATATCTCCAACCTCGCCGACCTCCTTCAGCACACCAATGACATCAACGGTGTTGTCCTTCTCCACGCTCTGCAGTTCTTGAATCGAACAGAAATTGAACCTCACTTGAGGAACATTGGTCTGATCCTCTGCCTTTTCAACAACGGTATCGCGTTCGAATGTGAGCTCGTAATCGTTGGGAAGGTTGGAGAACTGCTTCTTGGCCAATTGTACTCGGCAAGGGGTAGAGATGTAATAGACAGAGCCTTCCTGTAGGCGGTCGTAGAGAGCATCGCACTGGTCGTTGAAACCGGTCGCCTTGATCTCACCGCTCTCATCGAGCAGGTTGACACTGAAGAGTTTACCCTCTCCAGTAGCCTTGTGCCATGTCTTGATGTCGGATTTAGCGGTGACTCGGGCCTTTATGGTCCATTTGTGAGCAAAAGGCGACAGACCCTCGATAGGGTAGATGTTGCTGCCAGCGTGCATGGCGGGTCTCGAGGGCATCGATTGTTGCTGTTGGAATTGCTGAGGCTGTGTCTTTGATTCCTCCTTCTTGACACCATAGAAATCGCCACCAGCAATGGTGCTCTCCTGGCCAGCTGGTTTTGCGTCAAAGGCAGACGGCTCACCAATCTTCTCTTGGATGCCTAGAGACTCGATGACTTCGATGTCGAGAATGACGAGAATACTGCTCATAGTTAGAGGCGGTCTAGGATAGGTCAGGTAGACACATACTTCTTGCCCTTCAGGTTGTTGGGCGTATATTGCTTGATTCGGGCAATGCAGCCACGAACCAGCTTGTTATCGTGAACGACGTGGTTGGCCTGGGTGGCAAGCATAGTCTGAACGTAGTGCTGGCCATCGCTCATGACAAGTCGGAATCTGTCTCCTCCCTGGGCTGAAGGGGCCATCTGCTTGACTTGAAGACATTGCAGGACTGGTACGGGGAAGAGCTTGGTGGCTTTGTCGGGATCGTTGAAGATCACGCTGTGCAAACGTTAGCAAGTGACGGGAGAAGTTGATACAAAAAGGTGAAGACATACTCAAGGGCGCCTTGTGATAGCGCTTCTGCTGCGGACATTTTTGCTGTAGTTTCGCTTCGTTCTTGTGAGATGGTGGATGTGGTTGAAGCGGATACTTTCTTTAGGCAGTTCTGTTGGAGAGGTGATGAACAGGAGAGTGAACTAGACGCGTTCAGCGCGTTGAGTGGAACGCGCTTGTGGCAAGAAATCGCGGGGTCACTTACCTAAGGGTGTAGGCAGTTGATGGAAGGTCGTCGTTCCCCAGTTGAGATGGGTCCTTTCAGGCAGAAATAGACTACAGTTACCTAAGGTTAGTAGGCATTTATTGTTTTTAAGCCACTGCCGTCGTCAATATTAGGTACCTACGCTTTGAACTATGCCGCCCTCAAGATGATGAATGTCTTTCGCACAATCACAGCACGACCGCGACTACAGCATAGCAAACGTTATTATATCCGACAGGGAAAATTCTAGACCGAAACTGTTTGTCAAGTACCTATACTGTTTACTCTGCAATTAGTTGACCTGAATACATACTCCTTTGGTATTTTCATTAGCATATCAAAAAGCGCTATGATATAGCTGTCAATTATGGGTGAAGCTATTTGATTTCAATCCTCAACAATTTGACATTGCGAACTGTCGCAAAAAGAGCCCTGGGTGAATAGGCGCTCAGATAGAGAGAGAAATGCTCTTGATTGAATAAAACAGTCTGTTGATACATCCTATCTTGTCCTGTCGCGCCAATATTTTACAGCAATATGGGAGCCTGGCAGGTTGAGTTACCCCTCCGACATGACATGACGTCGAGTGTTGAATTCCAGCTTACCTACAGCTAGCTAACCAACTGCGTTACCTGCCCTGCTCGTAAAGCTGCCCCTCCACGTGCAATAAGCAACATCATCCTCTATAACAACGTCCCAGTACAAGACAAGCAATACAATAAGCCACCACAAACTTCGCAAAATGGCTGACGCTGAAAATGCTACCCGCGCACCTGAGAGCGACGCCCAGGAAACTCTTGCGGCCAGCGACAACATCCAAGCTCCAGCTCCAGCTTCAGCTCCAGCTGCTGTAGGCGAGCATTGTGTATCTGACAGACCAACTCGTATGCAACCCCTTCGGCAATAAAGGTTATACCCACTAACAGACGCAGCTTCTGGTCAGTCATCTACTGGAGAGATTATCAAGCTTAACGATGTTGATGTACGCATACTGACAAGATCCAAAACCCTCAAGCTCCAAGCTGATCCCCTCTTGCTTAGGTCTACATCTCGAAACCAACCGACTACCCACACGCGCCGTCGCGACTACTGCTCCTCCTGACAGGCGGAACCGGCATCAAGTCTACAAACAACCAGATCCAAGCCGATAGATTCGCCTCAGAGGGTTACCTCGTCCTCATGCCCGATCTCTTCGGTGGCGACACGGCCCCTGGCTCGACAGCTATCGCAGACGACTCTACATCCATCCTCGAGCAATTCAAGCTCAAGGCCGTCGAGGTTACAAAGTCATTCCTTATCGACATGTGGCTCGCTCGCGTCACAGACGAAAAGGTCATGCCCATCCTGCACAAGGTCATTGATGCTGCCAAAGAGCAATACGCCGATGCGATCAAGCAGGGTGATGGTATCTACGCAGCTGGATACTGCGTTGGTGCTCGTTTTGTGCTCCTTCTCGCAAAGAAAACAAACGCCACTGAAGGTGATGCTGAGAGTGGCGATGTCAAAAATGGACCATACATCAAGGCCGGCGCTTTGGCACATGCTGCCTCAGTCGTCCCTGATGACTTCAAGGATATCAGCGCTCCGATCAGTTTGGTTTGCGTAGAGAACGACCCTCTCTTCCCTGAAGAGGTGCGGATAGGCGGAGAAGACAGTTTGTCTGATGCCAATGTCGAGCACGAGGTTCAAGTTTATCCTGGGGTTCCTCATGGTAAGCGAATTCATCTTATGCGTGCCATTACGAAAAACTAACAATCGTTACAGGATTCGCTGTTGTCGGCGAGTACCAAGATCAGTCCATCAAGGATGCGCAAGCCACTGCCTACGACCAGATGCTCAACTGGCTGAAGGCTCACTAAAAATTTCATGATACCTTTGCTTTGGAAATATGCAAGCGTTCAGATCGCTCAGATGCGGTTTCTTTGTGCTTCTTTTAGTGCGGCTCCAGTGATGGAATATGTAGTCGGTATGATCCATTCGCCATTTAGTCTCCAACTTGGCATCAAGTATTGAATAGTAAACTTTCATTCTTTGTTCACATGATCCATGACAGAGCGAAGTCGATTCAAATTTCATCATTGCCATTCATTAGATTGGAAACCCGCGACTTGGTCCTAGAGATCACTATCTAGGGAATAGTGCAAATAATCTTGCCCAAGTTTTTGGCGTCTTCCATATGCTGGTGAGCTTCCTGGATCTTCTCCCAAGGGAAGACCTCATCCACAAAGATCTTGAGCTTGCCGTTCTCAAAGTCTGGGATGTACTTCTCCAATCGATCTCGCAGCTCGCCCTGGTACTCTTCGTCACGGCTCCTGAGTGTGCTGCCTTCGATGCGAAGTCGCTTGAACAGGATCTGGGAAATATCGGCCTCAGGAACCTTGGCACCGCTAAGCGTTCCTAGGAGAACCATGCGTCCGTCACGCGCGGCAACGTCCTGGTTCTTCTGGAAGTAGTTTCCACCGACAAAATCAACGATGTAGTCAACACCCTTGCCTCCCGTAGCCTTCTTGATCTCCTCTGCCCAGTCCTGAGTCTTGTAGTTGAAAGCAGCCGTTGCTCCGAGTTTGGAGGTGATGAAGTCGAGTTTGTCCTGAGATCCAGCTGTGGCGTAAACCGCAGAGGCTCCAGCAACGCGTGACAGCTGGATACCGGCAACAGACACGCCAGAAGCACCGGCATGCCACAGAATAGACTTGCCCTTGGTGAAGCCGAGGACAAGATGCAAAGCCTGGGTCGCTGTGATCCAAGCCTCTGGCACACCAGCACAAGTGACAAAGTCGATAGAGGAGGGTTTGTGGAGCAACATACGGGTGCTGACCGCGATATACTCGGCGTAGGCACCACCATATGCTAGACCAAAGACCTCATCACCCTCTTTGAAGGCACCATGATCGCCAGGCCCAAAGGACTCGATGATGCCACTGAATTCGACACCCAGCGTCTTAGGTGCTTGAGGTGGAAGTGGGTAGAAGCCTCGGCGCTGGATTATGTCCATGCGGTTAATTCCAAAAGCCTTGATCTTGACAACAGCCTGTCCTTCGGCAGCAGAAGGCTTGGGCGTCTTGTCATTGATGAAGAGTGCATCACGCTCGCCAGTGCCGCCTCGGATATCTGTGAGGTGGGGTATGGTTAGATATAGTGACGCATAGATGTTGCATTCTCGTACCAACTGCCTTGATGTAATCAGTCATTTTTTTCGCTTCCGATATAACTTCAGACTATTCGAAATATAGGTAGTGTTGTTAATGAAAACGAACGTATGGTGAGGTCAGAGGTTCCTTTTAAGAGTTGCATTGCTTGCTTTGAGGCAATGACGTACATTACTAATACAGCAGCCTCACAGACGTCAATGGAAGCACTAGAAACAAACGTCTTGCGATATCTATTCTCAACCGAGGTTCCATCGGAGAAAATCTCCATAAAAAGAGACGGGTCGATCTGTCGCGGGTAAAACATCCGCGAGATTCATAACCGGATTCGAATAAGATGTTGTAGTTGAAAGCAGTATCCGATGAAAAGGTGAATGGATGCAGCTGCACTCAGAGCTGCGTTGACACTTATCCAGAAACCGAAGAGAGATTGCGACAAGGAATCGACCTTCGACTAGAGTCAAAGGAAATAGATATTTTGGTTGTTTTTGACTTGGTGGTAACTACTTGGGTAGACTCAGACTCAGACGAGACATGTCATTGACCTTGACCATCAGACAACACAGAGATTGAAGCATTTGTATGCTCAGCAAAGCAGTCCTGTAGGACACATAGGAACAGACCAAGGCATTTGATAGATGTCAAATTTGAACTTCACGTCATGGGTGAAGATTTTGGCGGTGATGAGACATGGCTTGTACTGTCAAGAGACTGATGCCAGGTTTGAGGGTCGTTGGGAACGACAAACAGCGAAATCAACTTGAGTTCATGGCCAAGATGAAATGGATGTGAAGTTAACGTACGTCTGGTATGATAACACAGCAGACAGTATTCGACAACGCCTTTTGAAATCAACTCTTTTCTTATCAGTTCGACTGTCGAATCAGACCATCTGGAGAACAGTAATGATCAGCAACCACTACACTCCAGTGCCTGAAGGGTTGGAGATTGACCATGGCGTTGGCTCAAGATAGTTCCAAACTGGTAAATTGGATAACCCAAATATAGATTGTTGATCGAATTGGACTTAGAATCACCAGACAAAAAACGGCGGCTTTGCTTCTAATAGCAACACCGGTTCAAGATAATGAGTGGGCCTAGTAAAATGAGATCTTTCTTAGTGGTTGTATTGTCGCTGAACAAACAACATTTCAAACAAGACATCATCACGTTAGTATATGTAGATAAACAACTCAATCTCAGGAAATTGTCCACTTACAGAACCAGTCAGGATGTTTGACATGCAAGGGTGGCAATGCGGCCAGGGGAGGTGTGAAACGGTCAGAACAATATATCTGCGCTTGCATGGATGATCTAGCAACCATCACCATGATGGAAATGAAGTCCGGGAACGGTGCCGCAGCCGAGCCTTTTCGAAGAGCCATAACCCGCGCAGGATCGAGTGGCTAAAAGGTTTATCGCCAACCCCCGGAGATAGATTAACAATTTTGAGTTGACCCTGGTGTCTTGAATGGACTTGATAAGCTTCCACGCTTAGCAGTGAGTGTGAGCGGAACGGGAGCTTTGCATATCGAATTGGAAAGGTGCGCAAAGAATCAGCCAAGGTAGAAATTCAATTACAACATTCAATAGGATATTCAACGGTCAAAGCTACCTGTCGCCCATTAGTTTGGGATGAAGCACCTCACATATAAAGATACTCGGGACGCGATCGTTTGCCAAGCATTCGCTACCTCCACGAAAATCCCCTCGGATCGCATCGATCAAAACCCTTGGCATGGTTGGTCAGGTAGGAAGGAAGCGGCCAAAAGCTTGTCAGCGACCATTAGAAGAACTAGTGAGTATTTGAAGACCCTGGCAACTGTAGTCTCACTTTGTGTGGATTTTGAAACTGGAGATGGGTCAATTCTGCTAGAACCGTGGGTCAACAATAGCGCTGGATGATGAGAGCTAAGACGAGACGAGAAGTTGAGAAAACAAAATGAGAGAGCCCCGCGCCCCGTTGTAGTGAAGAATTAACGATATGGGGAAGATACGAGGTGTGATAACGTCTGTCACTGATCCATTATAGATAGAATGGCCTGTTTCCGGTGTCGAAGTAATTCAATTGGGTTTGTGTAGATGCGCACACGCCAAGAGAACTGACCATAAATCAGCACATTGGAGAGATAGTTGGAGAGATAAGGCTGTGATAGTCGTAGATCCTTCAATTGCCTTGTAAGTAAGGTGTGTGTGTGTGTGTGTGTGTGTGTGTGTCCAAGCGGCCGTGGAGGAAATTATGGAGGGTAGCATCCAACGACCCAAACTGTCGAGTTGCGTTATCAGTGAGGTTGCAATCAAATTTTCGAGAGTGTGATGGGCATGGTCTCTTCATCGAAAAACAGTTGACAAGGAAACCGGTCCGGGTAAGTATCAGAAACATGACCCCTTAGCCATAAGTTAGAAGCAGCTGTTCTGAAGCATTTGGACTCAATACCACCACGGAAGACCCTGGAAAAGGAAAGTCAACAGACATTCATCTCCATCTGCCAACTCAGAAACTGCTCCACCTTGAAAAACAGCGTTGAGGAGAAGCAAAGTTGCTGCCGGTAACCGATATGACCATTCGTCCGCCTTATTTTTTCCACCAAGCCCTGCGCGACTCAAATGAACTGCTTTGTCGGGCTGTCGGTGTGGCGTTGGCCCACGCCATGTGTTGCATGTTGCATCCATGTTTGTGTTGATACATGCAGTGAGTGACAGCTCTGTCTAGCAGGGAGCTAGCTATTCCGCTTTTCCAGTTTGGCAGACCGCCTCTAGCTCGCTCCCCTATCCCCTGCTTCCTATGCATGCCCGATGGATCGATTCGGGGCATTGAGTACCGTGGACAAAAGCCTGCCAATCACCGGTCGAGGCTGCACGGTTCCTTTCGGATTATATCCAATGACTACCGGGAGAGCAATCAAATCAAAGAGTCAGCCATTTGTTGCCTGCGCAGCGAGGTTGCTATGGTATGTACAGAGCATGGTGGTTTGCAGACTCACTACTGAAGTAGTTCGGACCTAGTCAGATCATAGTTAGCATGACTGTCTGATTGACCAGAAAAGGCAGACAGCTGGGAGCTTGTCTACGACAATCAGCACCAGGGTCGGAGATCATCCATGTGCTTATCCTGTCACCAACGGGCATCGAGAGTCAGAGCTACAGTTGTTGAAGGGCACAGGATAACAAGACATAGAGACTGTGATTGGCGGGAGAAGAAGGTTGTCTGGAACCACCAAAGAATAAGGGATTGGCGGGCACACAACGGGAAGAGATTTGTTCCTGCATTAGCGTTGCATTATGCCAGGGCAGCGCCTGCCACCGACCAGTCAGCAGAACCCAGAAAGGGAAGCTGCAAGACCACCTAAAATTTTGGGTGCTCTTGGTCGTACCTTCCATTTCTTTCATTGGATATTACCCGCTGCAGAGGAACCGGGTGGCTGCCTCGCATCCACGCGACAAGCCGCCGTTCTTGGTTTCTCATTTGGTCTTGTTCTTAGGCAGGACGACATCAGGCCTTAGCTTCAAGATCATCCAAAGACGCGCAATCATCTACTCAAAGGATTCTCGATCGATTACTGAAGTCCTTTGAAAGATCTTGGCTTTAGCTGATGTCCGTTCCGTTGCCAATCGCTTTATTGTTCCTTCAGGTCACATCGCCGCGGCCATTATGGTTGTATTGTAAATTAAAATGGCCCAGAATTTGGAAACATATCTTTGCTGACTGGGCACTAATGCGAGCGCTACTCTAGATTTTCCTCTTTTAATCTTCCTACTAAGGTACCTAGATATCCTATTCATATCCCGTTGCTTCGGTACCTGTGTCCCTGGTATGGGACCAAGTCCCAGCTCTGAATCAGATCCCACATGGAACGTCGGTCCGCCTCGGTTCGCCCGATAGACACCAATTATAGTATCACCAAATCTCTCTTCTTGGACATTCATTCAGCAACGCTTACCTTCTCGCTCTCAATATCGCCCGATATTATGCGTTTATCTTCCACGTAATACAGGTGAGAGCAATCTCGGCTTACAGATTGGAAGGCGAAAATGTACAGCGGCTAGATAGCTGTGCATGTAACACACAATACGGCGCGGTACCTGCCTCAGCTAGCATCCGGTTCGAATCAAGTTGTGTTACATTCAAGTCATTCTAGTTAGTTCCTTTTTTTTAGTCCTGTCTCGGTTTTGATACCGTTCACAGTCTAAGATTCTTCTTCCACCCCACAACAAAGCAAAGTGGAAGGGCCTCCTCCCCCCACACACGCTGAGGCTTGCACTAGCATCCCCTTTTCCCATTTCGTTCATCCAATATCAACGTCTGGTCTACTTACAACACAGGGGTTGGGACCACTGCTAATTCTGGATTGATGCAATACTGATAAGCAGTTTGTACTGTAACTGAACTGACCGATACTGTATATTTTTCGAGAAGTATAACTTCTATATATGCTTAGTAGAGTTGTGGTATACTTTCAAGCTTAGCATTAACCATGACCTTTCGCGATGCTGACTGCCTTTGGTAGATGAGATCTTTGAACTATCGGAACTATCGAACTTAATGATAAGGTGAATAAGAAGTTCTTGAAAAGCATATCAGTGATTTAACCCTGTAAAAGTGGCCACTCATTTGCCCCCGTCCTAGCAGGATGAATGGTAAGTGGACGACAAGAGAAAGCGAATCGTCCAATCAAAGACTCTGCTCAGTTAAATTGAGCATTGTCAATTTCATTCTGGGAAAACGGTACCGGACCATGAAGCCTATCTCTGTTTTTCTGTCTCTAATAAGACTGGCCCTAGAATGGTCTGCATACTCTATTGTGTTGCGCTCGTACCTTTTAATTAACACCCATCTGTTGTCAAGGCCAGAGCACTCCACTATCCCCTGTCCCTAGCCCGGGGTGTCCTCCCATCTCCATGGAGGTCTCCACCCCTCCATCAGTGAGGCCCTGTGGAGCCTGTCAACCCCTGGCCCATAATGCTCCCATCCACAATCTCCAGCAGAAGCAGTTGACCTCAATGCCTCTCATCTCAGTATAAAGCTCGAGTCCTCCAGACACTCGAGATTCCTTTCCTTCTTCTCTCCTCACCCACACACTCACTTTCGCTACTACTATACCTTGACTTTTCAGTCAATTTCATTCGTTAAAGTACATCATCAACCACTACAAACTTTCGAGTTACCAATAATCTAATACCCAAAACCCCAAAACCCAACCGTCAAAATGAAGTTCGCTGCTGCCCTCGCTTTCGCTGCCGGCGTTGCTGCCCACGCCAAGAACGTTACCTACACCACTGAGGTCGTTACTGCTTACACCACCTACTGCCCCGGTCCCACTGAGATCGTCCACGGCGACAAGACCTACACCATCACTGAGGCCACCACCCTGACCATCACTGACTGCCCTTGCACCGTCACCAAGCCCGTCATCATGACCTCCGCTGTTGTCTGCCACGACTGGTAAGTTGCTTTGATAGCCTAACCTCATGAACATCATGCTAACTGAATCTCTAGCCCCACTGGCGAGAAGCCTGGCAAGCCCAACCACCCCGGTATGGGCCACAACTCTACCATGGTCCCCGTCTACCCTACTGGCAAGCCCACCCACGGTGGTGAGGGTTCTCACCCTGCCGGCCCCGGTGCCACTCCTACCGCTGGCTCCCCCGAGGAGGTCCCCACTGCCGGTGCTGGCAAGGTCGCCGCCCTCTCCGGTGCCGGTCTCGCCGCCGTCGTCGGTCTCGCTGCTTTCCTGTAAATCAGCTGCTAGCACACAATGCCTACGATGTCTTACGCCCGGTAGATACCCAATTTATGCTGGGGGTGCAATGTGGGAAAGTTAGCGATGGTTTCGATTCGATTTGGGATACGCAAGCGATCTTTCAAGGAACTGTATAGGAACTTCTTTTTTATATCTTTTTTGGGTTTACGAACATACGATACGGGAGAACCGGTATACCACTGCACCGCTCTATGGAGTCTTATTGTCTAATGATGGCCACGCTTTGCAGGGGTTTTTTGAGACAAATTCTTGTATATATGAGTTTTGTCTCGGTGTTCGGAAGGAGCTCGCATATTCCCTGTGTGTGAGATATCTTCTTTCGAGGATGGGGGAATATAATGTGTTTATCTTGCCTTAATGGCTGCAAAAATAGGACGATCTTGTCTTACCTTCACTCGCGGGTTTTGTCCCTGATTCTGCTTTTCAATTTCCAAAGAGACGCATTTCCCAACCTCGAATCCCGTTTCCTATTCTTGATACATACTTTTTCTTTGGTAAATTACTTCTAGTGTCTTTAATGTTTTCCTGTTTAGATATTGGAGCATACATATCCTTAGAGCTGGGCGTGTTTATGGTCTCTTGTCAATTATCAATGTTTTTGCGAGCTTAGGGAATCATGTATCATAGTCAAAAGCAAAGCAAACATTGCTGAGAGGCCAGTTTTGGTCTGGCACACTTGAGTTGGTTTACTGTTTGTGTGACTTAGTTGTGAAGATGTCTTGATCTTGTTTCAGGCGCTTTGTCCCGAGATAAAGACTGAACCCCAACGTGTAGTTCATTCCCTGTTTCTGATATTGTATGGAATGTAACCAGCAAGAAACCCGTCAAGCAAGTCGAAACCAGTCTCCGATTGACCTTTGATGGTTAGTCACTCTATAACAAACTTGACATTAATCTAGACCCGTCCTCCACGACTTTGCTGGGTCGAATTCTTCGAGCTTAACTGCAACCTCAGCAGTACGTGTCCTATCTAGTTCCCATAACAATATCATATCGAGGTGCTTGTTGTTTTGGGTTAATGACGCCAAAACGTCTGCGCAATGTCAAACGCCATGGCGGTCAGCCCCATGGGGCGGGCGCTGGGAGAGGCGTTGGAGGCGTTCAGACAGCGCTTTTTGCTAACAGTCAATGAAAATTGCGTGGCTGTTGAACGAATATCGAACTCTGAACTTGCACAAAAGAACAGTAGTATGCTAGAGTCTGGTCACAACGATCAGCTGGGACTACCTCTCAACCAAACTTAAGACAATGTCACTCAGTGTTTTAAGTGATGTACCTTTTTTAAAGTTATTCCCACTTCCTAAAAGTTCGGTGAGTCCCTCGGACATGGCTGCAGTACCGTGGCAGGGATAGGTTCCCTCAACTGCTCACCGACAAAACATTATTACCCAGGTCACAGTGAACCAAAACGTGGAGTTCACTGCAGCAACTACCGGCAGTAAATAAGAGCTACGATTAGTCTAATGCTTCAGCTCAACTCCGAACGCCCGGGATATCACCGCCAGAATGGTCCACCAAATAAGCCTCATATTCTTACTAGCACACCCATTGTTACGGTTCGGAGCTGTGCCGGCCCGTCGGTTACCGGAAGAGTCCACCGGGCAAAAGGACAAACAGTAAAGCTGAAAGTGAGGCAGGTGCCATTCTGTATCTTGCTTGGCATAAGGTAGGTAGGAATGCGGGGGAGCTCTGATATGGAAAGGAAGGAAGGAAGCGAACCAGTTACGCTTGCTCTGACAGCCAAGCAAACGGACGCTGATTGTGGAATTGAGGAGAGATAGAGGTCTCATGAGGAAAGAGCTTCTCTCAAAGTTTCTTGCGTTAGTCCAAGTATTACCAGATTCAGCATTCATACCCCAGACTTAGATTATTTCGCCTGGACTCTTCCCCTTGGGCTCGAGCATTGGAACCACAACTGAATGGTTTCATACGGATAATAATCTAAGAGACTGTCGTCTAAGTATAGTCATTTATGCATTGCCAAGCAGGTCTCGGAGCGGTTCGGTGTCGCAGCCGGACGCCGTTGAAACTAAGACAAGCTATTCGCTTTATCATATACGCTCGCCCCCATAACATCACGGTCTCTGTTCCGGCATGCCCCTATCATACTTCTCGTTTTTATTCCTTGTCATCGATACCACTAGTACCAAAACCAGGCGTTTCTACAAAAGCACTAAGATATTCTACGCTCTCTCAAAGGAAACTGAACAAACAAATCGGTGTACCAACCCAAAAAGGACTGCCAAGTATGCCTGATAACGTAGAAGACTACCACGTTCAGGACGAAGTGCTACGACATAGCCTTGAAGATCCTGAAGAATTCTGGAGACACCAGGCTGAGCAACTTCACTGGCACGAGCCATTCTCTTCAACTATCCAGTTGACACAAAAGACATTGAAGAGTGGTGTCACGCACGACAGCTGGGAGTGGTTCCCAGACGGCGAGATATCCACTTGTTACAACTGCGTCGATCGACATGTGCTCGATGGTCACGGTGACTCGGTTGCCATCTACTTTGATAGTCCTGTGACAAATACCAAAGAAAAGTATACCTACCATCAGCTGCTCCATGAAGTTGAAACACTCGCTGGTGCCTTGAAGGAACAAGGGATAAACAAGGGCGATGTTGTTATTCTGTATAGTAAGTAACCCTGATTTCCACCGCTAATAGAAGCACATATACTAACTTGTACAACAGTGCCTACGATTCCTGCTGCAATTATAGGTATCCTCGCTGCCAATCGCCTTGGCGCTATTCACTCTATTGTCTTCGGTGGCTTTGCCCCTTTTGCGCTTGCACAGCGCATCGATTCATGCCATCCAGTTGCCATCCTGACGGCTTCCTGTGGCATCGACGGCAACAAGCCCCCGATTGCATACAAGCCTCTGGTGGAAGAAGCAATCCGACTAGCTACTCATAAGCCAAACGACATTATTGTTTGGCAAAGGGATCAGCTGAAATGGGATATCGACACCAGCGCTGGTCAGCTGGACTGGAAGGCCCTAGCTGAGAGGGCTCGATCTCAAGGAATCAAGGCAGACTGTGTCCCTGTTAAAAGTACCGATCCTGTTTACATCATTCATACCTCAGGCACAACTGGAACTCCTAAAGGTGTGCTACGCGATGCCGGAGGCCATGCAGTTGGTCTACATCTTTCCATCAGCTACCTATTTCATATCACCGGACCTGGTTGTGTTTCGTTCACTGCCTCCGATATTGGCTGGATCGTTGGTCATTCGTACATTATTTACGGCCCTCTTCTCACCGGTGCTGCAACTGTCCTGTACGAGGGAAAACCTATCGGAACACCCGATGCGTCCGCGTTCTGGCGGATAGTTGATGAGTATAAGGTCAACACCATGTTTACTGCGCCTACAGCTCTTCGTGCCATCAGACGCGATGACCCACACAGCCAGATGTTCATTGACTATGGCAAACGAGGGGCTCTCAAGAGTCTGAGAGGTCTTTTCCTTGCTGGAGAACGTTCTGAGCCTACTCTTATCGAGAGTTACCAGAAGCTTATGACACAGTATTGTGCTGAAAATGCCCAAGTAGTCGATAATTGGTGGTCGACTGAAGTCGGTTCTCCTATCACTGGGCGGGCACTCGTCCCACATGCCGGGAAAGATCGAAGAACAGAAGTCCGGGGACATCAGCCTCCTTGTTTGAGAGCGGGCAGTGCTGGAAAAGCGATGCCAGGGTTTGACGTTCGCATTGTTGACGATGAAGGTGTCGAAGTAGAAAGGGAATCCATGGGAAATATTGTTTTGGCAATGCCGCTTGCTCCAACAGGTTTTCGGACTTTATGGCAGGATGAAGAGCGGTTTTGGAAAGGCTATTTGAAGAGATTCGAGGGTAAATGGCTTGATACTGGCGATTCAGGTTGGATCGATCGGCAGGGCTATATTCATGTGATGGCACGAAGTGACGATGTGCTGAATGTCAGTGCACATCGTCTTTCCAGCGGTATGTCTGTGTCTATTCCTCATCTTGGATTGGGCATGAGCTAACGATTTCCAGGATCCATTGAGCAAGCCATTGCCACTCATCCACGCGTTGTTGAGGTTTGCATCATCGGTATACCTGACTCGCTTAAAGGACAGTTGCCCTTCGCCTTTGTGACGCTCTCGGGGCAGGTCGCCTCAGATCCGGCAGTACCAGACCAGAAAGTCGTCAAGGAAATTCAGCAATTAGTACGCGGCCAAGTTGGTGCCATAGCTTCCTTGGGTGGTATCATCCAAGGCAAGTGTATGATTCCGAAAACACGATCTGGCAAAATGCTCCGGCGTGTACTTAAGGAGATGGCGGAAAACGCAATTCGCGGTGATTCTGATAAAGAGGTGATGGTACCCAGCACAATCGAGGACTTGTCCGCTTTGGATGTCGCTCGTGCCAAAATCAACGAGTACTTTGGACAGGCAGAAGCTAGGGGTACTGAGGATACCACGATCAAAGCTCGCCTATAAAATAGGAGCGATCTGGGAGGTTATCCTGGTTGACGTGAACATTGGAGACTTGATGTGAATAGCTCCATATGGAGATGAGATGTTAGCGGCGTATTTCTTTTGCATACAGTTGAGTCTATAGCCCATGGCTTATCATGGTGAGGACTCAGTGTTGAGATGGCACATAATAATTCAACTATAATGAACCGACAACTTCGTTCATGCCCATTGAAAACATGATTGATGCAAACCAAGCCTATGTTTTAAGTAGGGATATACCACATACTCGTCTTGGCCATACCTAGTCATGTAGCTCGTGTTCCATGCTGCCTACCATTTACCCAAAAACAGAATACCTCCTATGCCCGTTCATTTGCCAACCTAATGCGATGCTATGAAATTGTTTTCATCCGGTGAGTCGCCTGCCCAAACTCCAGTATACCAGACCAGTAACGTATTGTGTTTGGAGGCTCGAGGTTCACTCCTTGGACGACTGTCCGCTGGATTGCCTCAAGAGGCTATAAACACTTCCTTGTGCTTTGGGCGCCATCTTGGTATTTGAGAACCGTGCCTCGGGGAGCCTCTTTCCAGCTTTGAGGCTTTCTAGTATCCTTCAAAGCTGGCATTAGTCATGGTCATCTAGATATAGGGCATGGGGAAGTACCATTCAGCGCCAACAAACTTGACTCCGCATCCAGCTGTTCGCCGTATCTCCTTTTCCAACTTTCCTCCTGCTAAACCTCCTCCGGCACCTACATGTCCTCCAGCTGGCTTCCCAAGAATAACGTGTGTGACTCTCCGACGTCCAAGGTGCAGTGACATTTGGCCTCCGTGCTTGGTAACGACCTGCTTCAGCTTGAGATCTGATATAAGAGGAAATGTACTCCCGTTGACGTAGATGACGGCTCCATCAAATATACCTCTCTTTGGAAGCGCTGCCTCGCGCGCTTCGTCTTCTTGCCTTCTTGATTCCATCAGTGCCTCCTCCCCTCGTCCCTGAATTCCATCCTTCAGGCCCAAACTCTCCCGCATTTTGCCCGGCTGGACAAGCATATCCCTTACGCTCCGCTGCGCTCTCTCCTTGGCTGCTTTCGGGACGAGGGCCTTGCGCTTCTCGTCGTAGTCCTCCGACCCAGCGCCATATGCATCACTAAGACGTTCGCCGCCAGATGAACCACTGCGGAACTGGCTGTTGAGCTTGCGGTTGCGGGACTCACGCCAACCAGTGCCAGGGCGTGACTCGGCCCGTTGATGACCGGTTGAAGATGAGTTCCAAGGGTCAAAGGATGCAGCGTGCTGTGGCTCGGCGGCCTTTTTGCTAGGAAAAGTCATTGTGTTGTTTGTGCTTCAGACCTGACGCTCTATCATGATCGTTTGGCACTATCCAGCCCATATGTTTCTGCGTTTGAGAGTGAGGGCCTTGTTCACCTCTCGGCAGGTGAATTTGTTGACATAGGGTTTGTCCTTTGTCATGATGTGTCCGTTTTTGGATGGCGCGTGCGTTTGTCTTGACAAACACGTCTCATCATTGACTCATACAAGAGCTAGGCGCGTGGTCACATGAGTCCTGGTTGAACTTGAGGCTACCCTATACCAATTATGTCTTGAATCTGATATCTACAAATCTCGAGCTGATGTATTGAATCACAGAGAAACAAACATACGATATTTTGTTCAACTATTGCCTAAGTCTGTGATACAGTCTTAATGTGATTCGATATTTGTTGACAGTATATAATTACTTTTGATATATCTTTGGATGGCCTCCATCAGCACTTTAACATGGATTCACTAGTGTCATGCAAAGTATATCAACCCAAGACCTGCTACGAGACTGAGATGAATCTGAATCAAGATGGAATGAAATGGTCTGTGACACCGATGTTGATGCCCCAGCGAGTACAGCAGGAGATCTCCCTTTACTTGCTTCCCCATCACAAACCCCTTCAACGAACTATTGCCCCAGTGGAGCCAGCTATTAAGCAAATGTGGAATTCAATGCAAAGCAGAGCAAAGCAAAGCAAAGCGGCTGCAAACATGATGTGCATTGGATCTGGTAACAACCGATGGCTGAGAGGCGAGGTGAGCTGGACTCGGCTGGGGGTAGTGTAGTTACGGTATCCGAATTCTTGGGGTACATATACATAATGTAACTACCTAATTACTTAGTAGACTAGTGGCGGGCATATATACATGAAACGGTCAATAGCCTGCTGCAGCGTATAGTTTATACATACGCCGACTGATTAACGAATGTCAAAGACTGGCATACATACCATACCTTGATCAGTACACGGGGACATTGGAATACGCTGTATCTAACAACCCAACTAAATAGAACGCATCACATCTATTAAATCCTATCTTACAGCGGCTTGCAACCTGTCTCACTGCAGCGGGCGGGTAGAGCCGCGCGCCCACCTCAGAACGACGCTCACATCATGCAAGGCTCAGGCTGAGGCCTGTCAGTCGAGATATGCTTTTTGCATTCACATTGGGAACATGCTCCCAACATAATCTCTGATACCCTGTTACCCGAGCTGACCGGTTGTTGTTGGTAAGATGTCAATCACACTCAGCTCAGATATCCCTGTCGTTATCATATGCCATAGGGAACCCTTGTTCAAAGAGGCACATCGTTCCTAGTAACTTCGGCTTCAAACATGTCCCCGGTGAACGGCCCGTCTCGCTCCTCGTTCATCTTCCTTTGCAGGCATCATGGGCAACCCAACCCGGGTAGCTCGATTTCTCTTTTCTCCCCCTTCACAACTTGCCATTAGATTACCCAGCCCCTCACCCACCCACCACCCTTGAGCCTTGGCCTCTGAGCCTCGACCCTTATCCTCCGTGTCAAAGACGACAAATACAGATGTACTTACTTTGTTGTCCCCTGCTTGACTCGAATACAACCGAGGAGAGGCGAAGCGAGTCGATATGTTCGTGGAACTCTTTTCTGATTATGGCTAGTTAGATAAAAGTATTTGCCACTAATAAACCAACCAAACCAAGTTGCCTTTTCTCTGTACATTACCTCAAGCACCACCTCCAATCACTTGCACGCACATCACAGTGTAATATGCAGGACATACCTGCAGCACCCTCCTCTGGACATAAGCAGAAATGTCATAATCTGTCGCATCGCACAAAGGTGTCCTGTAAGCTTGAGCTGCCACTATGCCGGATAACAGCATCTTTGACCAGGGCTCTGAGGATCACTGTGATGCCATCTTCTGTGATGCCATTTGTTCAAACGTCACTTTCATCCCTTTTCTTTTTGACTGGTATGGTATGGTTGCTCCAGTGAATGCACACACATATCAAGATGCGGTCCGCTACTTCACCGATTACCCTTTCGTCTGCTCATTGTAAGCCACCTCATGTCATGACCTTTTTGTTCACCACGAGTATGTATATGTACTTCACTTAGATTTGTCGTAGGCAATGGCTGCCATTGTTGGGAGATGAAGTATCCTACCGCCCTCCAATATTCTTTAGTAGGTAAGCCTTTGTTGTATGGCGGGTCAAGAGCCTTGCCGTGTTCCATCGACACACATGTTCGTACATATAGAATAAAGAATAGTCATCCTGTATGCATGCATGTACGCGTGCATGCATGAAGGCTTCCCGTACCGTACATTAGCTGCCAGGTGGGTAGACATCATGTCTCCATCCCCCTCCAACACCCCGCTGCGTGACGAGCGGGAAGGCTAATGTAGTGGGCAGTAAACCAACGGCTACCCTCATTGCAGCACATCCATACTTTCAGGTACAATGCAATCAATGCCTTCGCATGCTGAGGATCTAAGTCGTTCTTTGGACACTTTGATCTGGCTCACCGAGGCTGAGACCTTTCCCCTAAGCCGTGACACCCCTTCCCATCTCGCCATGATCATGATGCGATCCTGCAATATCTCGATGAGAACAGCCTGGGCCACACAAACGTTTTTGGCCTGTTTATTCACTGAGGCCCTTGTGGACTGCCACTAGCACATGCGGAGTACATGCTATCCCGTCCACATCCAACCCCCATGATGCTGACAAGGAACGACGCACTCGCCGATGATGTATCATGGCTTGGCTCCTCTCAAGATCTGTTTGGTTATGTGTCCAGGTGGGGCTCTCGAGTGAGTTGGCAATCAAGCCGTGCCGTTAACAGGCCACCCCTGTCGAAGCCTGAGAATACCCATCACAAAAGGGCGTTGCTTTATGATCGGTACATCTCACACACTGAAAAGCACAATTGGGTCAGAGAATAGCGGTGAGGGTTGCACTAGGCTCTAACAAGCCTTTATCGGGGCGCGAAAACCCGTGAGCATCTTATCATTTTAGCAGCTCAGCTCAGGCATTATCCATGATAGAACTCATAGATCATGTAAGTTCTGTTGCCATAAACTCAGTTGATATGCTGGAGAACAGGCATATCATGAAATTTGATGCGTATGCAAGCACAAGTCAGATCTCCCAGCAGGGTCCGCTACAAGGCAGAGCACAGGAGCGCACTAGGTGCTGCGAGATCGCATCTGGGGATTTAAGAGCGCAGCGGCAGCATGTGGACAAAGCCCCGAGCCCCGGAGGCCGGGATTAACATCCATGGTCTTGGGCGAAACATGCCAACGCGACACCGTGCCGTGGCTGTTGAAGGCCGTTTCTCTCCAAACCACGTAGCCTCGATTCGGCCGATGCATTCTTCAATGTGGTTATTCCCGGAGGTGGCTAACAGTCGACAATCGCCTCTTGCATAAAGGTGCATTTCCGTCAAGGTACAGTACCCTCTATCCTCATCAGAAAGAGACAACAACAGACAAAAGGCAACTTAGTTATCTCAGGAACTCATCCGATGACCCTGGAGGCTATCAAGGTTGCGTGCTTGTCGTTGGGGTTGCTGGTGGCGGCGGTGGTGGTGTGTTAGAGACGTGGTGAGCGTTCATTGGATTGAGATATAGTGACTGGCCTAGACCAGAATATACTATCATAGCTCTCAGTCCGGAGGCTACGAGAGAAGGCCGCGGATCGGCCTCGGTCGTACATGGCTTGTGGCCCTGCAATTACTCTCCTTGTCGTCAGTCCTAAGTTGGTGCTGGATGTTGTAGACAAATCTCAAGACCATGACCCTCAGCCCTGCCTTGGAGAAGAAAGAGTCCACGTAAAATCGCTTCACTTCTTTCTGTACTGCCAGCCCCAGCGGGGCACTTTTGTCAGCACTCTTCGGCTCCAGCGACGTTGTTCTTGGCTACTGACTAGGGACTTTTCCTACTCTGCCATCTGCATCTGACAGCGAGACGAACGGGTAGACTAAGGCAAGCACACCCCCACCAAAAACTGGCTAACGGGCACCGGTGTGCCAGGTAGTTGATGCCCTAAGGCCCTAGAAGGTAAACGTGGCGACTCAACGCGCTCTTCAAGTCTTGGCAACTGGGCTCCCCCACGATGTTCGCTAATCCGTAAAAGGTTGGTACGCAGGCCTAAGGACGGCTAGGTGTTTTTCGAAACGCCCCAACAGGGACCCATGTTCGTTCTTCCCGATGCTACTGCAGCGACTATTGGTCAAGTTTTAGACATGCACCTACATAGCCGCTGTGCAGAACATGCGAGTGCTCAAGCCAGCATGTCTACCTTGCCATCCTTGCCAGCCGGGAGCAAGGGCAGCTGCAGGGACTGAAGCTTCTGGGCAGGCGGGCAAGTTGAGTTGATGCAAAGCAAGCCAAGCCAAGCCCTTCTGCGTCTTGTCGAAACATGGGTATAGTAATGATTGCAGATAATGACGGAGAGCATTACCAACGGTCACACCACGATGCCACCCAGACGCACACAAGCTGATGCCAGGAACCCGACAAAGTATTTGCGAGAATTGCTCTGTGCCTGGACAACCAGACAACAAGATCAAGGCCGCATGATCGTTGCTGTTATAGACGTACGCATGTTAGTCAATGTGCACTGTACATAGGTCGATGAAAGTCTGGAACAAATCACTACAGCATCACGTGCTGGATGGGAGAGACAGGACTGATAAAATGCTGTCGAAACATGGGTTGTCACGCCATGATTGGTCTCGTAGTGTTGAGATTCGAATCTTGACATGTTCGACAAGTTGACTTCTCAATCCGTCTTCAACCAACCCCGCTCTTCACTCTGACCGATATGCAACATGGCCTGATTCATCCGATAACTCACCAATGAACTGGCTTGTGTTCCATAGACCGATTAATTAAGCAGACAGCTCCTCTTAAAATCTCCAAAGACAAACGTAGAATTGCGCCGTGTAGTGGATGCTGATGAGTGGTTAAGAATAGAAACCATGCAGTTGAAATGACATGGACAACCGCGGAAGGAGTGCGTTGGATGTCGGCAGAATGCCTCAGGGTTCGTATCGCTAGTGCTTAGAGAGCCCGATCAACAGATCGTCCAGGCAAATAAGCACTCGGTATATTGTTCGAATGCAAACTGAATGGAGCTTGTTGTCTCCAGTCCGCCTAACGGGCATGCGAAGCATGGTTGAGGATCGCCAGTAAGTGTCGCCACTTCCGAGCTCTCAAGTGTCCGGCTTGTTTGTGTGAATTTCGATCCTTAGTTAAGTAGAAGATACACAGAGCAATAACTAATGGTACGATGCATCTCAGAAAAAGCAAAAATAGACTCCCATTATGTTGGATTGGAGAGACTGGGTTAAGATAGCTGGGTGGGCATATCCGACCTCTAGGAGTCAAGGAATCGGGAAGAGACTGAAAAGGCCTCAAACTGGTCATGCGGGGTGATTGATGTCTATCAATTGATCATGAAATTAAGAAACTGGCAGCCGGTTGGGCTACATTGTTTGAATGATGTGGTGTTGCGGTTGCTTCTGATGGCCTGTCTTGAATCAACAGACGCCCCATCCGAAGCGTCCTCTGTAGATGCGGGCTTGTGTCTTCAAGTAAGACACGCTTGAGGACTTCTTGATAAATTTGGGCTATGCAGTGTGTGGCTGGACATGTGTCGCCCATTGAAACGTGCTGGACGACGTGGGGTAGCCAGTTGGGCGAAGCCAGCTGTCATGGTCTCCAGACACGCAAACACGGCCGCTCCATCTGGTCAACGAGACGTCTCTTTCGGTGTTTGATAGCAACGACTGTCCTAAACTGGTGGCCAGACTGAGAGTAATTGTGATAACTCGCACGATAATAGCGAGAATACTACAGTTAGTGGAGAAGTCAACCAATCACGTCAGTGAGAGCAAGCTCTTTGGTGTCCTTGTATAAAGGCTCTTACTTAAGATCCCTGCTAGTGCAAGCAACGGGTGAATAGCCAGCATCCACGGTTAACTCAAGACTTCCTTACAGCTGGCTGCTACCTTGCGCAGGGACAGCAAGAGAGAAGAGAAGGGATTGGGACGATCAATTGTTCTAGATTCGAACTTGTATGGAGATCGACTCTAGGAGAAAGTAGAACATCAGCCACCTGTTTTGCCTCTTTTTCGTTTGATAATGAGATGAGTGGGATTTGCAACTAGAATAGTTGGTGTTGCTGTTGGTGGAGGTTAGAGGCGGGAAGAGATCGTGGGTTCCATTCATTTTGGGGTAAGGGCGTCTGGCGGAAGTATCGGTACTTTCTTCCCGAATGCCTGTCACAGTGCGCCGTCTGTTCCTTCCCGTTTCAACGTGTACGTACTCGGATGCTAACCCTCGGCTCTAGACTCGAGGAAGAACGGGACGAGGGCACAATTCGGGTACAGACTTGCGAGATTCGACAATTGTGATCGATTCGGAGCAGGGTCCATACTTTAGGGTGCTTCGAAATCGGAGAGAGGTCGGATTTGCTTGTTTTGTCCTTCACTTGCTTTTTCTTCTTCCTATCCTCGTCAAAGGCGGAACTTAGAGATCCGGTCAACTGAGAAATAAAAGGTGCAAGATCCTGCCCAGACAAGAGATACCGCCCTAATATGCAGGTATCCAAGCCTGACAGCGTAAGGGCAGGGTCTTTAAATTGAGGTAGGACTCATCGGTATAGCATCTGACGATACTGCACTGTACAGAGTACCTCATGTCAAATGTTTGATGTGAAACCATATCAATAGCGGCTCAAGAGCCGAGTTTGCGATTTCGCGTGTTATGTTAGAACCGACTCCTCGGGCAATCATCGTTATGCACCTCGTGGTACCTGCATCCGCAAGGTTTGTCCATGCCTTCTGGTAGAATTTGCTTCCCGCTTGCCAATCCCTTCAGCATGGCCAGGATTGTATCTGTTCCATCGTGAGTTCGTCGTCTCAGTTGACAGCCACTGGTTTGTTGCCAGCCTCTCTTGACAAGGGACAACCCGCTAGGTGATCTGCCTCGGGGCTCATCGTCGTCTCAGGCCCGCCTTCGTCCGTCTGTGTTGGGTCCTTTCCTAGCCCAGCCTCCTGCTTTCCTCGGCCACAGGAACCGATGGATAACATCTCATTAGTCTCAGTAGGAAAATCTTGCATGGGGCTGCAGCCAGCATGCTGGCTATCCGTAGGTACATTAGGCGCTTTCAAATGTGTTGTGCGACGGAACGGACATGCGCCGTCGTCTGTACCGTATTTCTAGAAATGCAATAGATGTTTTAAACGGTCTTTGTGCATTAGACGATACTCCAATGAATTCCTATTCGATCTCACCCAGAAAAAGTATCCATCTGCTGTCGTGAATCTGACAAATTGCATCTCCATCATGATGGCTCTGGACTTGGGGTCGGGTAAGAAGACTCAGTCAAGACATCGCGATACCCTTATGACCTATGGACATGGGTGAGTACCCAGGTCAGACTCGAAGAACCCACTTTCGCGATCATCACGCATACACAGCCTGAGAGGTCGAATGCATTGCCTCGGGCGTAGCTGAAAAAAAGGAATTTTGTGCCACTGTAAACGAGCTGATGTGGTAGGAAGGTGCTAAGTCACTAACTAGGTAGGGAGTAAGAGCCGCGAGTTAAGTTTCTGCAATATACCCCTTCAGGCAACTTGATATTAGTTAAAATCTTTCGGGTTCAAGAAAAAAGCAAGAATTCCATATCAAAAACGAGTCGGCCGAGGTTTTACAATGGAGTCACGATGACCAGGTATGTTTGTCCAGTAGGCAACGGGTAGGTAGGTAGTCAACAAGTGGGGAAGGAGCCTTTGACTACTAATAAGGTGATGATGATTATTATCGAGTGGTGGGGCAGGCACGAGGTGGTAGTTTCTTGCTTGCTAGGAGAGACCTTAAGTCCCTTCGTGCGTCAATCTTTTCAACGCTCTCAAACACTATCATCAAAGAAAAATGAGAAACAAAACTACTCAGCCTTGTGGCTCTAATATGCGAATCATAGCCTATGCATCGAAACATACCAACGTACATCCACTTATGCACATCTCCTGGGACCGGCTTCTTCTGTGTGTGCATCAGATATGCACCCCAGCCTGGGAGGGAGGTGATAGCCTGTCCCTGCCCTGCCCTGTTCCGTTCTGTCACATCACATCAACTTACACTGGCCCTAGTTGCACGAGCTTGTTGTGCATCTTGCATAAGACCCGACGAACGGTGCGATGCGCGAGGAGGGTATTACTCTCTGCATTACCATTTGACGATGCCAGATGGGCTTGGTGGGCAGCATATGATCTACACTACAGACTCGCCAAGGCTTGCATATCTTTAAGCCATGCGCCTGCCGACCTCAGCAAGGAATTTTAACATCATATATCATTTTCTTGTCGTTCCCTTTGCCATTGCCATTGTCACGACTATAGCTGTCATGGAAATACAAAATAGGCAGTTGCGTCATGTTGAGCTGTTTTCTCTAATCACAAATCTCACTTGTCAGTAAACGAAACCCTAGTCAGCATGGCACCGAAGTTGAGCCCCCTCGTGAAGCCTCGGCAGGCCAAGAGCTTCGCATTATGGGTCCTGAGGGACTTTTTTTTTTACGCGTTTTTCTTCTTATTGAGTTTGCAAGTCAAATTCATATCCGCAGTAAGGCCCTTGCGCTGCCATGTCTCTTGTGGGAAAGGGTGACTACTGAGATAATAATAGCTCGATTGATAGAATATTCGAGTCGGGTTCATGGTTGAGCAGGAAAGTCAATTCGTCTGCCCGGTTTCATAGTCATGCGCAAAACGGAGTTGACGTGAGAGGCGACCAATTAATAGCATGATGGATGCAGGGAATGTAAGCCTCCAAGGAAGCAAACATCAACTAACGTTCCCTGGACGTTTGTCAAGTTGCTTCTACTGTGCAGAAAGTCACATGTCTTGGGCTGGAAACTCGGGTGGCTGTCCCGGCTCCCGACTTTTCATTGATGAGTGGACATCAGAACTAAGACTATCAGAACTTTGAATCAAGCTGAAGCAGCCGGTTCATTGTCTGTTGTCTGGGACTGGACTCAACAAAAGGCGGGAAATTCTGGGTCTGTGAGGAGCTTGTTCTTATCCCCTTGTGTCTGGGCGTTGATGATCCTCGCATGGCTTGCGGGAGGCTACGGCTACCTTACCGCACTTGACCGCCGAGTCTTCTTGAAGGGAGGCATGACAACAGCAGAGACAAACTGACATTATCCAGGTGAGACATGATATCTTACGAATGGCTCCTCGAGACCGCCACAGCGCAATTTACAGACCCGAGGACGAGCGGCCATAGGTTGGCCATGGTCAGAAATAGAATTACAGTAGTAAGAGGCTCTTGGAAATACTCGAGTCACTGTATTGGCACTGTGTTGGGCACAGGGCCCTTGGTGTTTTCATGTTTCCATCACTGGTGGGTCATGATGCCCAGCCACGACGAAGTTGATATTAGATCCAAGTCTAAAAAAGAGACGAGCAGGAGCAACTCCACCTAACACCAAACAGAACCAGAACATATTGAGAAACGTCAACGAATCAAGAAGGTCAATGTCAGCGCCAGCGGCGGTTGCTGGTTGTTCTCACATCCCGGGCCAAGAGGGGAAGTCCGGCCTGTTCGGTGAACGGCGACCCAACCTTGAGCCGGCGACCAAGCTTGAGCCAACTCCGCACGAGCGGGCGTGAGCTTAATACAGTACAGTACGGTTACGCGATTATGTTCAATGATCCAATGACTGGGGTCGTGATGTGATCATTGTTATATGTATTTCGCTCGGTCCCAAAATCGCCTAATTGCGTGTTTGCTGAGCCAGGGTTGAGAAGAGACCAGTTATCTTAACTCAGTAGGTAGTTAGATCCCAAGTCGCTCGCTGCGCCTCTGGGAGCTCAGTCCTGACCTTGGCCAAGCATCCGTACATACAGCAATAAGGAGTCTGTGTTTGAAAGATGGACTTTATCAGAGGCGGTTCCTGCGCAAGCGAATCCTGTAGTCAGAAGTTAGTGAGCCTAGTCTGCATGAGATCCCCGTTGTTGAGTTTTGCTTCTCGGCGCTATCTCGAGATAGTAGGTGACGCACTGTCTTCGCTGGTAGTCTTTGGTTCGTCAACTTTTCTCAATACGAGTTATCGGTAGTTGCACACAGAATTGGTGGTACACAAGTTGTTCCGGTACTTGAGGTAACAGAGATAACGCAAAGTAACGGTCCCATAGTGGTTTGGCGCGCCGTTGAGAACTACGAGTTAGAGATGGATCAATTGGAGTGAAGAAGCAGGCGATCAGAAGCGCCGAGAAATTGGAAGCGCGAAACTCTGATGCCGTTCATTTCGTCCTCCTGTTAGTCTATTCTAGTTGGAGTTTGGGTATGCTCTGATTGGCGACACGGAGCTTATCGAGAGAGCTCTCTGGTAAGTAACTCAATCGCAACTCGCTTCGTAAAGTACCCGGTACAGGACAGTTGGCTTACACAGTGCTGTGCCGCAACTAACAACTACAAGGAAGGAGAGCGCGAAACAGTTGACTGACAGTCGATCTACGAATGGGGTTGAAGGGACAAGACCACACGCAATAACAAGACAGCACAACAGCGCAACACACAACTAGCACACACGACACGACAATGACACGACAAAAGCAATAACAATGACTGGATAGACAAATAGAAATCCGCCCTGCTCATAACAGAACAACGCGACACAGGATCAACTTGGACCATAGGGTAGCATTGACTATCCAAGGGTACCTACCATAGGTATTCTACAGTCGTTGCTGCAAGTCTGAAGCTATCGTGGGCAAGACATTTTAAAAGCCCTATCACTTCGAAACTTCCGAGTTAGTCAGACAATGCCTGCAACTAAGAGCATGGCTGGCAATAATTTCATTGTATTGACAGACTAGGGACTTGAATGTGATTGGGATTAATTGTAATAACAAGGTCTGTTCGGTAAGGAAACGCCCGAGGTAGCCTGACATCTCAACTATCACTTGATCCTTGTATGTGATCTACGTAGTCAATCTGACAACAATGAGAATATGGATAGGTGCCAGTGTAGACACGTACTGTGAAGATAGCATTAGCAGCAGTATCTTCGATACTAAAAATGACTAGCCAATAATAAGACTGTTCCATCTACATATCGATATGATAATCATGATTCCATCTATCTCAAGTTGAATCTTGAAATCAACCTTGTGTGCGTTCTTTTCCCCCGTCGCATCAAGCGGGTGTTGTGGTGCGGTGCCCTGTGGGTACACAACAAGAATACTGCTGGAGCATGGCACCAAGCAATCGCTCCCGCCTGCCTAGGTGCCCTCCCCGGGATCCTTCATCCTTGTACGCAGTGGCAGTGACAGTGGTCCAGGTAGCCCTGGCAGACGCCGTGGCTCCCTGTAATGTACCGTAATGAGAGACCGATCACTCTGTCCAGGGAGGACCCCAGCCCCAGCCCCAGTTCCAACCCAGTTCAGTCCGAGTTGCGATGCCCAAGTTGTTGACATACTGTAGACACATACGGGCATTCAGAAGAAGAGAGAGAGACAGAAAGATCCATGATCAACCTCCTCCCCTCAACTCACTTGAGGTGGCCCGGTACGACGCTGCTTTGCATACCCCTCAAGGGTGTCCCCTGTGTGCCGCACCCCTCGCACCACCCGTCACTGTACTGTACTGTACTGTACGTTGCAGTACAGTACTGCTGCTCTTTTGGCCCTACAGAAAATCCCACATCCACCGAATTTGCGTACTGGCTGCGAGCTTGATTGATAGTCCCCTGGTTCTGCTGTGCGTTGATATAAAAGTGACTGTTGCTTATCCGACTGTGGAGTGCGTCTGGTTATTTCGATATGGACCATGGAGTATAACAAGTTCTGAGCAACTCGGCTTCGCCTAGCGATCCAGACGTCCGTGGAAAGACATCAGAGGCTGTAGGGGCAAGATCCAACCTCCTACCTCCCTCTGCCTCCAACCTCCAACCTCCAGCCTCCCCAGGCCTAGCCAAAGTACCCAGGTACTCAGTCTCAGCTTGATCCAGAGCACAGCACAGTATCGTACCGTGCACTTCCAGAATTGGTTTAGTTTATTTACTTCATGATCCACGCCGCCAGCACACACCTCCCTCAGATTCAACAGACAAGGGCGATGTCGGCTACGCTCGTACGGTGAGTGCTCGCTTTGTAAAGGTTTTTATTTTTTTATTTGCGCGGATTTTTGAAAAGAATTTGATAATCGATATCAGATGAACGTTGGATTTTAAAATTAAAGTCTTGAATATCACAAGAGTTAGGTAAACGTGAGATTTATTTCGGCTCTGTATCTGTCCAAAGACTTAGATTGGCCAGTTGACAAACAAACTCTGCTTCTATCTACCATCCATGCATTAAGTTCGCGTGTTTTAATGTAGGTACGGATACGTAGAGAGCCCTGGTCCACTCAAGAGTGCGTGTACAGTACCTAAAAACTTGCATGGTTCTACGGCCGTGCTTAAACTTTGAAGCTCTATTTTACAGCAGACACAACTGTCTCTCGAAATAACCGCAATGAATATTATGTTGAGGCCATTGTTGGATAGCATAGCAAAACAAGAGAATATGAGGATACTGCCTAGGTAGTTGTCCATACCTATTTCCTAACCGTACGATAACAGTCTCTAACCCTTGTCAACTGCTCGATATTTTCTCTCCTCTCGTCAACCAGACTAAGAATTTACGGACTTACCCCTCTTCACCCTCGATTAAATTCTCTACAGTACCTACCTCCCACTGTACATACAGCGCCTGTAAACAGTACCTACCTATTCATGGATGGCACACCCTCCTCGATTCCGCCCAGGGTGGAAACCCCCCACTTACTGGCACTATTACAGACACACTCCCAGCTCGTGGCTTCCACTCCCCAGTCCAAATCCCAGCAATCCCAATCCCAGTCGCAGTCGCAGTCGCAGTCGCAGTATCCATCCCTCATCAACCCCGACTCCTCCTCTTCCTCCCCGTACCGACTTGACTGTGGGGCGGGTATTGGACAAGGTATTGAGGATGAGGGTGAGGATTATGATCAAGAAGAAAGTAACTGCGGTACGTACCTCACCTGCCTCCTCTGCTCCTTCCATCTGTTCGTTCTGCCTCTCACCACCAAGATCCTGACCTTCTCGGGGTTTTCTTCCTCTCTTTCCCTCTTCTATTTCTTTTTTTTCTTCCTCTCTTTTTCTTTCCTTGCCGGTCTTTCTTTCCCTTTGCCGTCCACCTCTTTTCCTTCGAGTTCGCAGCCATCTTCATTTATTACGACTGCTTTCTTCCCCCCATCACAACCGTCCCGCAGTATTAACGTAACCGGCCCCAGTCACAAATCTTGAACCTCAACCTGAACCAGAACATCAGCATCAATATCTTCCCCAATTGCAAGACCTGATTGCAGACGATCTCGAGCAAGCACTGATTGTCCCTCAAATTCACCACCATCCTCAATCCAGTAACAGCAATTCCCCCGAAACTTAACACATGATGAACCAAAGTCATCACCAGCAATCAGAAATGTATTACCCTCAGTATCCGACGCAACAGTACAATCCGTATCCTTATCCTACGAATGGTGCCCATACTCCCGCTGTCTCCACTCCCATGCCCGGGCCTCAGAATGTACTGCCCGTACCTTCGGCTCTGAGCAATCAAGGAGCCATGCCACAGGCAGCTTATAGCAACAATGCCCCCGCTGGCAACTTCGACACAACTGGACAGCACAACCCCCCAGGCATGAAGCCTAGAGTCACAGCGACCTTGTGGGAGGATGAAGGCAGCTTGTGCTTTCAGGTTGAAGCCAGAGGTATCTGTGTCGCACGTAGAGAAGGTAAGCAATCGTGTTTCCGAACGCCAGATGTACTTGCCAAACTAACTCAATTTAAAAGACAACCATATGATCAATGGTACCAAGCTACTAAACGTCGCTGGTATGACTCGAGGGCGTCGGGACGGTATTCTGAAGAGTGAAAAGGTCCGACATGTTGTCAAGATTGGTCCTATGCACCTGAAGGGTGTTTGGTACGTTTCGTTCATACAAACCCTAAATATTGCATGACTAACCAAGAAACAGGATCCCTTACGACCGCGCCCTGGATTTCGCGAACAAGGAGAAGATCACCGAGCTTCTGTACCCTTTGTTCGTGCACAACATTGGCGCTCTTCTATACCACCCCTCCAACTCAAACAGGACTAGCCAAGTGATGGCTGCCGCTGAACGAAAGAAGAATGAAGCAATCGTTGGCAACCGATCATTACCTTCGCTTGTTCAGTCGCATCACCAAATGATGCCTGCAATGCCTACTGGATACACTTCTCAGCAGCCCCTCACGAATGGACACCAATCTATGGCAAACACTCCTCAGCCTCTCACGAATGGTTCCCAGCCTCCCATGAATGGTTCTCAAACCCCCATGAATGGCTCTCAGCCACCCATGCAAAACGGAGGTGGCATGCTCAAGCGGGTACGCGAAGAAGATGATGACTTGCATCGTTCTGGACCCAATGGACATGATCCCATGAACAACATGCATGGCATGCCCAACGGATATCCCCACCAGTCGCCCCTCGGAAGCGTTCACCAACCTCCCATGCAGAACGGAAATGATGGCGGACTCAAGCGTGGCCGAGATGAGCACGACGACATGCACAGGACAGGTCCCAATGGACATGATCCAATGAACAACATGCCTGGTGGCATGCCTAGCCTCCCAACTTATGCCCCACCGCCTCTCCAGAATCTTCACCAGCCTCTTTCCAACGGTGACAGCGGTATGCTTAAGCGCAGCCGAGACGACGACGATGATGTCCACCGGTCAAGTCCTAACGGCCATGATACGAACGGCAATTTCGAGCTCAAGAGACGCAAGACCGAGACGTCCACCTCGAATGACATGCTTCCTCAATCCCCATACTACACCCTGTCCAATGGAGCATACCAGGGTCCTATGATGAACGGCATGAACCCCTATAAGCGACGGGACGACGAGGCCGAGACACCTCGACCAGGTCCAAACATGAATGATCTAAACAATTTTGACATGAAGCAGCGACACAAGACGATGGAGTCGAGCGTCCCTGCTCCTCAGTATGACGCGATGAACCGACCCCACTCTAGTATTGGGAACTCGCCTGCTTATGCTTCTGCCCCTACCGGGTACGATCATCTTACCCGACCTGCCTCCACCGTCGCGGTATCTCCCTCGTATCCTGCTGCTCCTGGGTATGAGCTTGCTCGACCTGGGACCAATGTCCCTAGAAGGCAACAATCCTTTGGATAGTCTTGCCAATGATCATGATTGCCCCATTCACTCCCAGGCTGACCTTTTACATGATTTGAACAAAGCCATGATATCAAGATCAAGCCAAATGCTTACTTGATAGATGGCAGTGGAGAGGAAACAATCTCCTATAGCCTGGGAGTGTAACGAAACATTCTTTCGGATTTCTTTTTTCTTTATCTTTTTTCCTTCAAGACTTTTGCATGCTTTATGTCGGGTACTCGCAGAAGAAATCCTATCGAAAACGCTTGGATCAAAAGACGATGCTGACGAGTTCACGAACGACTTCCGATTCTATGTTAACCAGCATGCTCTGTCACGGATATACATGACTAATGAGTCACGTTTTGCATGGAGGCTTAATTTCCGGGAAGAATAACTGCATCAACTTTTTTCCTTCTGATTGATTACTCCGGAATGCGATATGATCGCATGGTATGGGGACAGCACTGCCTGTAATGAGCCCAGGCGGGAATGATGAGTTCGGAACAGATCAGGTACAACCTCTTGCTCTGGCAGACTGCCAGTGGGTTTGGATGCTAGAGCATGAGGGCAGGCCTGGATCTGGTTCTTGATGACGATTTACGACTTAAATTTCTCTCTTCTTCACTTCTTTCTTCTCTTGTAAGTCTCTGCTTGCTTGAGCGGAGAGCGCCCGAGCGGGGGGTGTGTTTTTGGGAATGTTGCTTTACTAGGTAACGAATTATGAGGGAACAATAAAAGCATCTTTTTTCGAGATTACATACAATTAGAGTGTTTGATCTAATGGAACGATATGCATGTGGATTTGTGATTTGTGGCAACGTGACTGTATGAATGTCTGTCTGGAATGAAAGTACTACTAACACAGAACGCATGGGTAAATCATCACCGCAAATCAGTAAGTAAATCATGCAAGAACCATAACACATCAGTGTGTACCCATTACACGACCAGGCTATGCTTGCGAAATGGTAAATCATACCATGCCGTTTCCAAGGCTACAGTGATCGTTGGTTGGATTAAGGTCGTTTCGGGCGTCACGTGAACGGACCCATAGTGTTGCCCGGGCGACTACTGTCAATAGAGCTTGGTGTTAGTTCTCGACTGTTGAGCTCTATTTTCCAAACAACCGCAACAGTAAAAAGTACCTTGGGTCAGCCAGACAATCAAGTCAGTAACATATTCTTCCTATTGTACTTTGTTTCTTCGATTGCATTTTGTCTTTTGCTTTCAGCGCGCATCACAATGGATACACCATTATCATCCGTTCAAGATTCCAATCTTAACATTCAATCATCAGCCACCTCCGAGCAGTACGACCACTTCGACGTACAAGCAGTCTCCGTGCATACTGAAACACAAAGCGAACCCCCTCGAGGGTCCTCTCCATTTGTATCAGCTATCAGCGACTCTGCACTTTCCGATCAGGAGAACCGTTCTCCTTCAAAGTCACGACACTCTAGAATTCTTTCAGGGGCAACTCTGTCACCGCTCAGGATCCTTACCGACCAGCAAGAGGGGAGGGACGGAAGACCAACCGACAGACTTAACGGTCCCCGCAGCCCTCGAAAGGTGTCTCCCGAGAAACGGTTTCCTGTTAAGATCAGTAACTCCGTCGATTCACCGCGCACTTCCCGCGAGAGCACAATGAACTTGGAGGACGCTGTGCGACAGAACGCAGGCCTCAAGCGAGCAATTGATATCTTTGAAGACGAACAAAGTGTGCTGGAAGACGCCCGAGACACCATGGACGCTTCTCCTGGCAATGTCAGCATGAACCCTGAAGGGGAGATGGAGGTTGACGAGTCCTTATGCCCAGATGAGTCAATGGTCAGCACATTTAGCACATTCTCAGCGGTTCCAAACTTGACCATGTTCGCCAAACTGGGCCAGAGCCCTACCAAGTTGTCCGATATGGGCGGTCTCACACCTAGAGCCAAAACAAAAGCCGATCCTTCACCGTCAAGAACACCGCAGGCCAGAACAAGGCATGACTCGGGAAATACAACAAGCCTGTTGGACTTTACAGAGCAGCTCCGCTTCCCTCAAAAGACATCTTCAAGGGGTGGTATATCTCCATCCCGGACAGCCCCCAACGTGGCCGTGACTCCCTCTCGTGGCTTTTCTAATCTCATCGACTTTGATATCCCTCCTATGCCCACACCCCGCAGCGTCCCTAGCATTACTGCTCGGGAACTCGAGTCCCTGAAGTCAAACTTCTTATCTGAGATCAGCTCGCTCAAGGCTTCACTGAGTGGAAAAGAGGCCGAGGTGCAATCACTCAAGGCTGCGGTTGGCGATGCAGAGAAGCGTGTGGGTGAGTCTCAGGAGCAGCTTCGCGAGGAGCAGACCATCAAGGAGCAGCTTACAGCTGAAAAGGAAGGATGGGAGAACCGTGGACGTGAAATGGAGAGTGTTTTGCGCAAAGTCAGGGAAGAGATCGTGGAGAGCCAAAAGGAGCAGGAAGAGCTAGAACAGAAGTTGGAGGAGAGCGAGAAAAGGCGTGAAGCAGCTGAGATGTTGCACCAGGAAGCGGAGAGCAAGATCGCTGGCATGCGTGCTGGAAAGGACACGGAGAAGTCATCGCCTGAGAAGCCCAAGAGCACAACAGACACCAACCACGAAGTCGAGATTGCTGTTGAGCGTGTGGCTCGTGAGCTCCATGCGCTGTACAAGAGCAAGCACGAGTCCAAGGTCACTGCTCTGAAGAAGTCATACGAGACTCGATGGGAGAAGCGTGTGCAAGGACTCCAAAGCAAGATGGAGGAACTTACCGAGGAGAACGAGCGTCTACGGGCTAGCCAGGATGTTAACATGACCAGGGTTGACAGTGCTGAAGCCGAAGCTGAAGCCGAGGAACGCAAAGCACAGGCAGTACGGGACAGTGCAGCAATCAAGGAGCTACACGCTGATATCCAACGGCTTGAGGCTGTTGTACACACGGTGCAGCTCGACAACGAGTCGCTTCGCAGCATGCTTGAGCGGGAACGTGTGGAAAAGGGCGAGCTTGTGCAGCTCGCAGAGGAGATGATGAGTATGCAGAGTTTTGTCGCTCAGACACCAAAGCCTGAGCCGCAGCGCGAGCTACAGCGCCCTCAATCTGTGTCCCGTCACCCACACGAGAAGCAACACGAAAGAGAGCCAGAGGCTAAGACGCCTAAGCGAAGCGCGGATCACTTCAGGAGCAGCGTCAGCCGTGTTTCTGGACTTCGCGCACCTGGCTCAGCACTGCGAGCACCTCATGAGCGGACCAAGAGCACCGGTGGACTGCCTCGTCCTGGCGGTGCCCGTAGCGGCATTATGAGCTCCATCGAAAAGATGGGCAACTATCGGGGACGAGCAGGCGAGTAGATGCCTATATGACGGAAGAGATATGACGAGCCCCAAAGGGGCAGATGAACGATACAACTCATGACACGCAAAACTGTATGACGGCAAATTTGTTTTTCTGCTTTTTCTGCGAGGCATTGATTGCTCAAGGGATGCTGGGAGCTCCCTTTGTAGCTTGGCGTGGTACTTGTTACTTTTGATGTTTGTGATATAGATGTCACTGGCGTCGGGGCACCTTTAGATATATGAACGATAATTGAATTGGGTTAATACTTCAGCATATGTGATGTGACTCGACTTCTCGTGTTAAATGTGACGACTCATCTGTCACCCCCGGCCAGGAGTGATGCAACGTTTGAAGGGTATTTTGTTTTAATTATCTGTACAATTAGAAATCCTCGACTCTCTTTTTCATGATCTCATCATATAAGTTTGTCCTAGTTAGGTATTGAATATCAGTCCAACCTGATAGTCAGTCATCTCCTTATATACCACCCTTCCCAACGGTCGTGAACAACCTGTACGTTGCTTGTTCTCACAATACCTCTGGGTTCTTCTAGAGATTGTAAGCCTTCTTAGCCGTTCCACCAAAGATCATGGCACGCTCCTCGTCACCCAGGGTCGCCATCCAGCACATGCGCTCAACAATACTACGCCATCTGGGCCAGGCATTGTCGTTGTCGACAGTGCATACAGGCCAGTCGCTGCCAAACATGATGCGGCTAGCGCCGAAGGTAGCAAGAGTAATGCCGAGCCAGCCAAGAGTGGCCTCGAAGATATGGTTGGGGTCCTGTTTTCGCAGGGAATCGGGCATCTCAGAAAAGCCGCCCGAGAGCTTCATGTAGACGTGGGAATCTTTGCTGAGAGCGTAGACGGCGGTGCGCCAGGCATGGAATCCTGGGTCGGATGTGACGTTGATAACGCTAAAGTCTGGTTTGCAGAGATGGTCTAAGAGTCGTTTGTTAATTCATATAATCAAGATAAAGGATACTAGGAGTATCGACGAACTTAGCACCAATGTGACCTTTTCCTCCTCTGGAACACCATCATGAACACGTTCGACGAATGCGACGAGCTCTTCAAGTTGCTTCTTTCCTCGGCGGTGCTGGTCGACTCCGACATCGAAGGTGAATCCACGACGGCCGAGCAGCTTTACACCCTCAATGAACTTGTCGTCCAGCATAGTGCCATGAGGCTTGTCCTGTAGCAGATAGCGGAAGCCCTTGATCTTTGGCCAAGCATCGCCAGCTTCCTCCTTGACACGATCGAGGTAGCGCTCCAGCACCTCAGGACCACTGACCACAGGCGCCCAAGGAACAATACCCAGACACAGCTTTGCGTCCTCGGCTGTGTGTCCCTCGCCTTCACGCGGTTGACCGAGCGCAACACGCTTGAGCCACGAGACCTCAGCTAGGGGAGCCTCCCAGCCAGACCCATCTGCGGCGCCAGCTTCAACATCGTTTTTGCGGTCTGTCTCGACAAAAACAAAGCCCAGGAGGGACGGGGCTGAAGAGGTAGCTTCGCGGTATTCTTCGAGCGAGTGCTGGCCGGCAAGAGGGTTCTCGGGGGTGTACCAGGAGAGCGAGTCGAGTTCGGAGGCTGGGTAGAGGTGGATATGAGAGTCGATGATGGGGAGAATGAGCTGGTCGTCGGACATGATTGCGGTTGGGTGAGCTATGGTTGGATATGAAGATTGGAGCTGCAAGAGCTGGAGCTTTGCCAAGGAAGGATTCTGAGATTCCTTCTGGATGTAATCAATTCGGATTAGGAGGGAATGACTGATTATTTCTAGTCCAATTGTTCATTAACTAGAGAATCAATGAATTTGTTGTATGTAGAAACAATGTTCCAAGTAACTACGGTGAGACAAAGAGTTGACTTATGCTACAGCCACATCCAATCGATAGTAGGGAGTTACCCCGCCATGGATAAGATCCATCCCCTCCCCCTGAAGGGTCCTATTGAGGTCCCGTACAATGTGTAGACAGGAGAGGGCGGGTAACATTAGTGGATTCCCGCTCTTAGCATGGGATGGTCTCTTAACGGCTGCAAACTTAACCAAGACACACTACTAACATTATATCACTTGAAAACTAAAAGATATTGTGTTTCATTTCATGAATAGATTCAATCGTCATCTATCCTAGACAGCTAAGCTATTTCATTCATTATTCATTCATTGCTCATGACTGTCCTTGATCATCCACCTCATTCATACTTCGTAATGGCTAGTCCAGGCCCTCATCCATCGCCAGGTCATGAACCACATCCAGATATTGATTGCAAGAGAGGGCTTCTCATCATCAAGGCAGATGAGATTTCTCTTGATTTGTCAGAATTGTTTCTGAGACGACCTCTTTCAAGGCCTCCCAGCTCACTCAAGAACGAAACAGAGTGAGGAAGAAAGAATTACGCCTGCGCAGCCACGATATGATGTACCCATCGTGTACTGCGTCAAACGGTCGCAGCATCGACCTAACTGATGATCAACGTACCGACGCGGCTGACACATTCCGAAACCAGCTCGGCGTGCTATCCGCGTCGGAAATACGTGACGTAGGTCGGAACAGGAAAATGATTGCTGATATTACCACAACAATATAGGTCGAGTCATCCCGGCGCTGGTGTGCTGCCAGGGGATGCCCGATACAAGGAGTGAACGGCTAAGGGTTCTCTCAACCTCTTGCCAAAGTCTTCGCATTACACCAATGCATTTATGCAACGACACCGTGGCGGCGGGAGCTGGCGGGAGAGACGGGTTCGTACTCATACTCGTCCTCGCTGCCGCTGGAGCAGGAGTCGCTGTCGTCATCAAAGCCACAGCGAGATCCGCCGCAGTCGAGCTTGACACGCTCGCCCTTGCGAGTGATACCGTAGCGCTCGCAGGTGCAAGAGCTGACGTCGGATCCGGGGGTGCTGTAGCCAGAGAGGGACGAGTTGGGAGAAGAGCTGTCGGAGCGGTAGGACAGGGAAGAACCGCTGGAGGAGACTGGCGAGGTGCTGAAGTCGGTGATGAACTCGTCCTCAATGTTGGCGCTGCCGAGACGGTCGGCAAGCTCGTCAAGTTCGCCATTGTCGTAGTAGGAAGCATCCAAAATGTGCTTGGTCGCGTGGGGAGACATGGGCTTGGGGGCCTGGATCTGGGAGATTGACAGGGGGCGGCCCTTGGGAATGTCTACGGAGAGCTTGGAGCTGTGGCGAGAGGATCGCGAGGATCGGGACTCTTTGTCCTTGGAGGAGTGAGAAGAGCTCTTGCTGCTGGAGGAAGACTTGGATGACGAGGACTTGTGCGAGGAGGAAGAAGACTTGGACGAGGACTTTGAGGAGGAAGACGACTTGGAGGAAGACTTGGAAGAGGAGGAGCGGGATGAAGACTTGTGAGAGTCGGTGGGAACGTCGAGAACGTTCAGCTCACGGCCGGTGGTGGGCTCAACGGTTGAGGTGACGCTGGGGTTGTGGGCAACGTGGTAACCGTCGATGATGTAGTAGTACCAGTATCGTTGGCCAGCCTCAAGAGTTGAGTTCTGGAATCGAAAGGTGCCCTTCCAGGAGCCGGACTTTGAAGAGGACTTGTCCTTGGAGAGAGGGAGCTGACCGACATAACCGTCCCAGGAGCCGAGAAGATGGACAGTCTTTACGCCGGAGGAGACGCGGAGAGAGAAAGAAAGTTGAATAGCCGACATGTTGACTTGACTTGATTATTTAATATGAAGTTGTTTTGGAGAGCAGGATGCTGAAAAGAGTGCAAATGTTGATTTGATTGTTGGCACGAGCAAGTGAAATCCGTGAATTTCTGTAATTAGACGATTATAACGGGCGTGATTGGATGATTGGAACAAAAAACAAAAATAGTCGTTAAAAGGGGGATATTGTCTCTAAGCTGACCAGCAACTTTGATTGTATGAGCTTCGAGATGTTGATGCGGGTGATTTCTTGGGATTAGAGACAACAAAAATTAGAAGTATAATAGAGACCTGCTCTATGAGGGGGACAACGAAAACACAAAGGGGGAAGAGGGTAAGAGACCCAAAAACAGAAACCGGACTTGCGATTGAAGAGGACTTGCTGAAGAAGAAAGAAAGAGAGAAAAGAAAAAGAGTCGTTTGGGGTGTTGGTCCTGTTTATAAGAAGCGGCCGTGTATGGCGGCCATAGTGTGAGGGTCGGCTCCCCGTTCGGTTGCCTTGTGGAATTCCATCACATAGACAATACGCATACGGATACACTTACGCACACAAAGCAAGGAAAATAGAACAATACAAATTTACAAGATACAGCCAATCAGAGGCTGCAGACAAGGAGATGGCGAGTTCATGTCGACTATCATCACTCAAGCATCACACTTGATTGAGGTAAGAGTAGAGGAGGGTTCCCGGTTCTAGCGTGGGCGGTTAAGCAGAGAGTGCGTGCATCAAAAAGTGGAGCAACGATGCGATATTTAGAAGCAGCCCACTGAGTCCCAGGGAGGTCCCAGGGAGCGGGGGTAGAAACACTACGCCAATCACATCCCAAGCACCGCTAAACAAGCCCAAAGGTGATCCCCCGTCAAGCGTCTATTTCTCCCCCGCCATTGGCCTGTGACACCGCTAAAAGCCATCTCTCGTCACGCTGCAGGCCAGCCAATCATACTCTATAGATCCAACGTCGTCAACAACTTCAGCCCCATGCAGAGGCCTCAGCATTGCATTTGTTCTTTACCAATACTAACAAATAACAATCTATGGATCATGCAATTCCTCCTCCTCCTACTACTCTGTCTTCATCTCACATCGCATAGCATGGCATCGCCTTGCATCGCATCACATCTGCCGTAATAATGTCCTGCCTTTGACATCTCCCTCCATTATTGGGCCGCTCTTCAGTCGGGCGAGACGTAGTGCAACCCTCGAGTTCATGCGGCCGTTCTCAAGTATGTATGTACATATGACTTACTCTACAATTTGACAAGTCAGGAATTGGCTCACTTGACTGACCGACTAGTTTGACTTTCTATCAGCTTCAATGCGGAACGATATGCTCCGTTATCATTGTATTGGTGGCAGTATGTTATACCACGGCATATCTTGTTCACGCTAGATACTATCACAGAGTATCCATACCTGCGCTATTGAATTAGAACAGAGACATGTGGATTGGTGGTGGCCCATATACAGGCCGCTATACAAGGTACATACATATCGAGGCCTCGTTTGTATTCCCATGTCCAACCACCTCTCTTCACCATCCCTGACAAGCTCCTCATTCCTATGCACACGGAAATCTCTGATAGAAATCTCAGTGCATTAGTTATGGGTACCGCTGAGTACAATTCACGTCTTCAGGTACCTTATTCGACAAGTACAATGGGTCTAGGGCATACCATCCCCATCTTCCCCCCCTCCCCCCTCTACGGCCCGTCCGCGAGTGCCCGGCATAAACCTCCAAGACTCTACCTTTATCCTTCGAGGTCTAGCATCGGTGACATCGGTCCTCCGTCATCCGACTATCTACATAGTACATGCATGCTATGACTTTTTAGCTCCGGCGGGTATGTGAGGTCCGTCACACACTTACACTAACAGAACTACTGAGCGCATCCACCGCCCTCTCTCTACATACAAGGTCCATGCTTGTGATAGTTACTTGAATGAGCGGGGGGGTTATTACACTTTGAAAAAAAAAACGAAAGGGAAGGTAAGGATCAACAAGGAACTTTGACTTTAGAACGTGACTCCTTCGTATGCTGCATGTCCAAGTAGGTGGAGGGATGGCTGTCGACGAGTGAGGTTGGAGTTGTTATCGCCGGAACCTCTATGCTTCGGGCTTTTCTCTACAAGGACTGACTCGTGACCTTTTTCATGCTGTAAGCCGACGCTTTTGTGTTGAGATGCATGAAGAGTTGCCGCTGGCAATCTGCCTTTGTAAAAATCATGGGAATTTCTCTGCTTTAGCTCTTGACCGCGACTGGCTCCGACCAAGTATGTTGTTGAAAAGCTGAATCATATCTGACCGGTTAATGAGTTTGTATTTGTTTGTGATTGATCAACAGATCACCCATCTTACGCCTAACAGAACTTAATATTTGTGGTTTTATAAGAATTTGTAAAACACATTTCGACAATTCTTCAAGAGAGATCGATAATACAAGGCAACTAGTGACTGACCACAAGCATATATCGTTGAATGTGTATACGGTTTCAATACATACATGGCATGTAGCATGTCCAAATCATAGAAGCCACTTAAGCAAGATTGACGCAAGACAATTGCTGCAACCTTAGTCCAAGAGGAAAAAACTGAGTAATTACTTGGCGTCGCATTCTAATTCATTATAAAGCCCTCTGACATCTATGTTGAGAGCTGCCTTGCAACGAGTTGAAAGGTCACGTGGTCACCCGTCGTGATCTCACAATGTCCTCGTTTCAACGCGTTACTCGTCGCGTCCAATATTCACTGGATCAACGTCAATTGGACTTGACCTTCCTGTTTTAGCTGCATAGCTGCCTAGAAACCGGACTACTGAGTCTGACTTTTGAATGCTCTACTGAAACGTCGCGGAGTCTTTGATTACAAACCAAACATCGTGAATGGGGCTAATTTTTTGTTTTGAGATTTTAGTACTAGTCTTCATCTCAGATTTCACCGTCACTCACTCTTGAAACATCACTTTCGAACAGAATCTGCTCTGTCATGCGATATCTCTTGACAAAGGTATTCGCTCCACCTTATCGACAAACTTACCGCCCCCTCACAAAGCCATTCATACTCGGTCAACGACTTCATCACAAAATGACGGCCAACAACTTTTCAGTTGATGATGCCCTCATCGGAAAGGTGACAGCCTACGTTGAGAAGTACATGTCCAACTACGACGCATCTCACGACTTCAACCATATTAAGCGTGTTCTCCGCCTCTCTCGCCACATTCAATCTCACACACCTTCAACGTGCCGGTCTCTTGTCACTCTAGCTGCACTGCTCCACGACGTCGGCGACAAGAAGTATCTCCGTCCTGGTGAAGACTCCTCGCGTATGGTGGCCTCGGTGCTCGTATCCTTCGGTGCACCGCAGGATCTCGCCGACACCGTTCAGGCCATCTGTCTCGGAGTCAGCTACTCCTCCGAGGTCAAGGACCCGGCGCACACTCGGGCCCTGGTGGAAACGTATCCGGAACTGGCAGTTGTGCAAGACGCAGACCGGCTGGACGCCATTGGCGCGGTTGGGATCGCGAGAACGTTTGCGTTTGGAGGAGCAAAGAGTCGCACGCTGGAGAACACAATGGAGCATTTTGACGATAAGCTGCTGTTACTTGAGGGCATGATGAAGACAGATGAGGGGAGGAGGATGGCCAAGGAGAGGACAGAGCGGTTACGGCTGATGAAGCAATGGTGGCAAGAGGAGACGGCCGAGTAGATGGAGCTCACAATAAATTCGATTCATTAAAATCCAAAACATGTCTAAATACAAAAAGCAAGTCGATATTATTTTCTTACCAAAACTCGAACAATTTTATCTCGGTTGTCCAGTCTGTCTTACAACTGAACGAGGTTGATAAACTGCCACCAATAGAATCCCACTACTGCTCTGTTCTCCATAAGGCTAAAAGCACAGCCAGCCCCCCCCCCCCCCCCCGCAAACCTTACGAGGAGTAAGAAGAGCCCTTACGAGCAACCTTACGAAGAAAGAGAACCTCAAAGGCTGGAACAGTCGGGGATTGTGTCCAATCGACGCCCTTTGTTCTCACCTGACCCGGCCAACATGGCTGATCTGCGTTGGCTTCTTGTCTTACATGAGAACCTGTATGGACTAGATTAGCCTAGGGGGCTACGACAAGACAGACGGACAAGACATCAGCTCGGGTCATTATTATTCGCAACGTAACCAAAAAAAGAAAAGAAAAAAGGGGACATGAAGTAGGATATAAGGCCCGTGATAGTAATCGCCGCTTACTTTACTTTTCTTTGTGATTGTCCTTGTGCTTCTCACTCAACAACAGTACATCATCTCTGATCTACACATCGCTTGCTATAATACGACCTGTTTGTTAACTTAGACGTTCTCAACTGCCCACAATGGACACGCTCCCCACAGAAATTGTCATCCAGATCCTGGACAATCTCCCATTCCCAGCCATCAAGCAAGCCCGTCTTACATCCCGAACCTTCAACTCCATCCTCGCAAAACGCATATTTGAAGTTCTCGTCTCGTTTCTGGACCCGGAAGTGGCGCAAAACACACTCCTTACCATCGCACAAGATCCTGTGCGGCGGCGTCGACGTCCCTCAATTTGGTCGCCGAGATGCAGCGTGCCTCAGAATTTACCTGTCGACGACTCGTTTCTCATGGCGCTATGGGTTGGTTTGCGCGGAGATTCATGGGTCGCGGGTGTGGAGGGAGACAAGTTAGACGTCAGCAGGTGGCAGAATGGGGTGGGGAAGGACATGAATGAGGATGAGTTGAGAGGAGTAATGTTTCGATATGCACTTTACCTGAGCTATCTGAGTAACTGCGAGAGGGAGCAGGACATACCACAGGCTTGGGTTTTGAACTTGATGTGCGGAAAGACAGCATGTTGAGACTTTCAGCATCAACTTCCATACATCAACAGATCATTTGGGCGCGGGGAAATGCATATGGTAACAGCGATTGATTTATGTACTTGGCATGACCAGACACGAACGCGTTCTTTTCTCAATATTTAATAAACATATCACAATCAAGTTGAGAATAGCACAAGTAATGTTGCGACCGTCTATATTTTTAAAATACACCCTTTAACAGGTGCAAGGTAAATCAAAATCTAGTCTAAATGAATGGTCGCTAGTAAGAAGTATTAAATGTAGAAATTAGCATATAAAGTCGTTTGCATATCGCGTTCGGATCTCATATAATGCATTCCCCCCAATCCCATCATCGCTTGGCCCAATCACATTGGTGTCCGAAGCGGAATAAAAATAGCCCCTATTACTAACGCCGTTCGCTTTCGCGAACAAAAAAACCAAATCATGCCCAAGTGTTATGCTTTTCATGCATCATGTAAGGATCGTAAGAAGTTTTGAAAAAAGAAGAAGTAAGATGTGGTTCATCGATCAATTGATCGATCAACCAGAAGAGGGTCCAGTTTAGATGAGGTAGGCAGCAGTGAAACCGACAATGGCCAAGAGACCAGTAACGGTGTTCATGCCAGCACCGGCAGTCACAGGCTCAGGAACATCAGAGGTGGAAGGCTCGTGCTCCTCGTTAGAGTCAGAGCCAGAGCCAGAGGAGCTGTCACCACCGTTGCTACCCTTGCTTCCACTGTCGCTGCCCTCGTTGCCGTTGCTGCTGCCACCGTTACCGCTGCCATTGTCCTTGCCACTGTCGGTGCCGTCGTCGTTACCGGGTTGCTCACCCTGAGGAGTCTTTCCACCCTCGGAACCGGAGTGAGGAGGAGGGGCAACACCGGTAGGGTGAGCACCACCAGAAGGAACGGGGTGGTAGGTGTGAGGAGGGTAGACAGCGGTAGCGTTGTTGGCGTGATCGACAGGAACGGTGTAAGTGATGGTCTTGGTCACACTCTGGCCGTGGTTGGTGGGGTGAGGGTAGGCGTAAGTCTGAGTCTTGGTGATAACGTCCTGGCCGGGGTGAGTAGGCTCATGAGGCTTGCTAGGCTCGGTAGGGTTGGGGTGAGCAGGCTCGGTAGGGTTATGGACCTCAGTGACAGGGCAGATAGTTGTGGAAACAGCAATGGTCTCGGTTGTGACATGGCCAACAGGGCAGTTGACGACGGTGGGAGGGCACTGAGTGACGGTGTATGTCTTGGTGCTGTAGACAGTGCTGGTAGTGTACTGAGTAGGCTCAGTGACGGTACCGTTCTTGTAGACAGTAGTGAATCCAACGTGAGTCTAGGGTCATGCAAGTCAGTACGTTTTCAAGTCTGGCTGTGCTTATGGATAATACTCACATCGTCGTAGTGAGCGTTGGCAACAGCGGCCGCAGCAGCGAGGATGATGGCGGAAGTCTTCATGATAGTGTTTGGTGTTTAGTATGTATGTTTGTGTTAACGAATGTACTTTGTCAATGTATGTAAGTCGACAGAGCTAATGTTTGAACGAAAGACGATGGTGTATTAGATAGTACGAAGGAAGGGGCTGCAGACGAGGCAGAGCCATTTCTTATATCTCATCAACATGGTGGCCCAGTTTGTTGGGTGTGTAAGCGAGATAGAGCGGAGCCTGACTAACTCATGGTTAATTCGATTCTATTCCAGGCCAATGGCGGCCGACTAGTTCGGTGGTGTTACTAGCAGGGCTGATGATAAGCCATGCCGAAGTAGTGGCTGTTGAAAATGCTAACGATGGATACGAGGTGTGGGTAGGGTGGACTTGTCCGGTGCCAATACCCTGGATCTTTCCGTATTGCTGTCAGATGTTAGTGACCACTCACGGCATTCCTCCCATTCCCGAATAGGAATACACGACCCAAAAGAGCCGTGGTTGTTCTCTTGGCCCTGTTATCGTTAACTTGCAGCGGGCCGTAGCCATGCTACCATGTCGCTCAACTGCGCCTAGCAAAGTCTAGAGCAAAGCTTTGCAGACGTGCCCCACGGTGATAGCTCCCAAGCTCACCGAGCTTTGCAATTTCAAATTTTCTCTTGATCGCCCCAGCAATAGTGACCCAAACCTTGGCAGGCAACATTGTATGCTTGCAGTATGTCCACTCTGCACAATTAGGTAGAACAGGAGGGTCCGGGGCTGGTGGTCAATCCAGATCGGAACCCTACGCGCATCGCATGGTAGTGTGGCTGTGTCAGCATGCAACGATTCGATCTTGCGAGAAAGCTTAAACCACAAGTTAATTGGGAATGGTAGACGTAACGTCAGGCTGGCTGTCATGAGTGGTGCAAGGCTGCCACCAAGAATTGACGGGTGGCTAATGGCTATTCTTGGAATATGGCGTTCTTCGCCCACGGAAAGCTAGCCCCAGCCCTGCGTCCATGTGCTTTTGTGCCCAGCGCCGGGCCTGCCGGTCAGCCACATTGACCGTTCACCAGAGCATGGTCCGAGATGGAGCCGTCCCTCTGGGCCTGAGCCTCAACAAGGTAGATCTCCGAAGCTGGTAGGATAAAAACATCGATGGAAATAACTGGAACGTTTCGTTTCAACGGCCTCCAGTACACCCGATGACTTCATACGACGCCTCGTGGCTCTGAACCCAGTTTTGGATTCACGATCTCCAAATAGATCGTAACTTAGAATAGAATGATGTGTAGCTGGGGATTGGAGACTGGAGACTGGAGACTGAAGACAAGGGGTCTCCAGATCTCGGACTTTGCTACCGCGCAAAATAACAGGCATTGAGTACCGTATCCTATTGACCCGCTGGGTGAGTCAGTTGGCAAGTGACTTCGGCCAACACCCTTCTTTGTTCATTTGCTGTGCCCTTCCTTTGTAAAGCATGGCCATATGGACCATTCCCATTCGCACAGCGACTCGTTATCTGTCTTGCTCTTCGTATTGACCACACCCTTTTCATGTGGCTCGCGGTATCTTCCAAAGTGTCAACCTGTCACTGGTTCGAGAATACCCTAAAAATGACAGGGTGGGGGATCATGGTAAAAAAAAACTTTCGTGGTAACGTTGCCAGGTTGCACGAGAAACTTTACCATCTGCCACCCGTAGGTCGGGCTCCTCAGTTACGTAGTTGATGTAGGTTCTGTGGCTTGTTTTAGCACCATGACCACAGCCTCAACACGCTCAGCCTCCGATTCTAGCGTCGGGGATCATCATCCAGTAAGCTTACAAGAAGCCGTGTCAGCAGCTTTGATAAATATATCGCCCAGCCGCTTCGTTCGGATTCGCAAACTGTGATTTTGATCGTTTCATCCAAGTCACGCCATGGAGATATCCGTGGTAAAACTTTGACTTTGGAATCAGCTTCATTCTTTCGACACTACACAAATGTGAGTCTTTCAGCCAGCCCTCGTATAGGTGACATCGGTCGGTAGAACATTCTGCGGGTACAGCCAGACTTGGTTTGGACAGGGGATAAGGCGCGATGCCTAACTTGAGGGAATTAACAAGGCTGCCTGCCATACGAATTCGACAGCGGGTCGTATCTCTGTCCATCCATCCAGATCACTTTCTCCCCGCATCATCCCAAGTTCCAACAACAAGATCGGACTGGACGATTGCTTCATTTCGTTCGCTTCTCGTACGATGACCTCCTGGTTACGAAGTCCAGTGACCAGAGGCATAAGTGACCATCAAGGGATCTTCCGGGTCTCGAGATTTGGAGGAAGAATGATCTTTTTTTTCCACCACAAAAATGTGTTGCGGGGACTTGGTGATTGTCGGACAGCTTTGCATGTTCATCCTCTGCGCCATAAGCTTATCAAGCCGCCCCTGTTCGATTTTTTGTTTAAACTGCACCAGTAGTGGGGATCATCAGCTCGAGCCCTCAAGATAGCGGATGCCATGAGGGTCAGAAGCAAGGGGTAATTTCATTTAGGAAAAGCGTTGATTTTTGTGAAGGAACTTCAGTAATCGATGTGGTGTTGTTTGGACAACAGTGGAATTGTCGATCACATCAAGAAATCATCGCAAGGAAACATGATCGATGTTTTTTCCAGTAGCACGTGACATGTGAGTTAGGCAGCCAGGGCAGGAGCTGAATTGAAGTCGGAACTGCACATACAGAACGTCACACAGCATTGTTCAAAGAATCCCGTCGTTACTAACTACCTACTACTCCAAGGGGTATTGGGAAAGTTCCTGAGCTTCATTAGCCTCGCAGGCGGGCAGGTAAAATAGATGAGCTAAGGATGTACTGTAGTGTAAAATGACATAGACTGATCCACTGATCCCATCTCTTATGTTCCCAGAAGGCTCAGAAGCCAAGCTTTCTAATTTCCTGAGGCCTGCTTACCTGCCTACCTAGCCTTGTATCTTACTGCTGTCTTATCTTCAGATTGCTGATCACACCATATCGACCAGTATTCAAGCCGCTTATGGAGAGCCATTATAGTTCATTTTCCCTGTCCCACACGATGTCACTCTACTAAGCGTCTTCATGTTGGGTTCCTTGTTGGTCTCTTCCACTTTGATGCATCCTGTATTACTCCCCATGTCTGCCTGTCATGAAGCGACTTTGTGTGGTTAAATCACCACTTGCTTAGCCATGTTGGTGATGCCCTCGTCTGGCTGGCAAGACAAACATGTCATGACAACTGTATTTTAGAACAACAATACCCGGTCCAAATCAAAACCAGGTATTACGGGCGAGGACTATTGAATCAATATGCATAACTACGATGTATAGCAACTTTATGACATTTGTGTTAAGCGTCAACACACGTACTTCAACAGAAAGAAAAGCGATACATTTAGATACAGGGTAACCAAGTAGCTACTGAAATCCAAGCGCATGACGTAGATACTACCAATTTACCAACCTAGCCATAGGAAGCTTAGTGCTTGCGTTTGGAAATCGCTGATAATGTGTCGTAAGTTTAGGCACAGCTGTATCAGTATGAGATTTCATTATAAAAGACAATCAAATCATACAACATATACTTCGTTGGTCGAATCACACGATTATCCGAAAGAATGCGACTATCACGGGTTGATCAGCCGACAAGTTTCAGGAACACCACCTTCATGATTCATCCGAGATGCAGGAACTCAGGGACTTTCAAGTAGCCAGGAACTCAGAGTTCTCGTGATAACACACTCTGAATACAAGCCTGATATAGCACACTAATCAGCGGGCTAAGAGTCCACATGCAGGGCTGAATCTGAGACGTGTGAGGCCATTGCCTACAGCATTGTCTCAGAGCGTAGCATTCATGCTCGTACTCTCCTCGAGTGTCGGTTCGTGACAAATGAAGAAGGTCAGGAAGGGTATAACAATGTAAGCCAGCAATAAACATGACCGCCGTTGACGGTTCACGAGCTGCAGTCGATACCTGCCTATCTCAGCCCCGATAAGGACAATGTACAGAAAAAGAAAGGCTGGTCTTCGCTCCACTCTGCAAGTCTTGCAGCAAAAGGATTCTGATTCGGTTTACGAGCATGCAATGGCAGGAGAAAAGAGGGACGTGAGGGTTGTGAGCGAATGGAGTTGGAGAGGTGCTCTGAGAGGTGAGTGGCTGGTCAAGATAGCACTTATGCTGGCTTGCAGAAGCCCAAGGTTGTCGTTTATTCTTTTAGATCTAGTGGTCTTGTTCAAAAGTCGGCAGGGTTACGCCTCCGGCGCAACGGATTCGTCCCCGCGACATGGAAACTTGGTGGTGTTGCGAAGCGGGTAGCATTCAACAGATGTGATTTATCCAAGTACGACAGTGAAAAGGATGAATAGAAGAGTTGAGAACAAAGACATTGGTGGGAGCGGGGACTAATAGGCAAAGAAAGATGCACGAACAAAGAGAGAGGGCTTTTCACTCATGCGCGTCGGTGTATAGAGAGAGGCATATTCAGCCAGCCATCGATTTACTTGATAACTGCAATTGCTATTGGTACTACAGTCTTGCATCATCGCCGTACATCGACTCGGGGCGGGGCAGTGTTTCTTATTTCTGCGCTTCAGACAGGTTACGATCCTTGCGTTTTTTCTTATTTCAGTTTCTTTCGGCAATGAAGGTTGAATAAAGGAAATAGCAATTGACCAGGCTTGTCTCCCCCAACCCCAACACCCACGAGTCTGGCCTCCAACGCTGCATATTGTATCCACTAAGTTTGAAGCGATTCTCCCTCTCCTTCTCTTCGCACGCACTGTCTCACAGTACGAGAAAACAACGTGAGTTTTAGCCTTAACTGAGACGTCTGGCTTTGCCCAATAGAATGCTTAAAGTAGCATAAGCCAAACTGTCTAAGCTGCCAAGCTACCTCACCGTCAAAGAAACTTTATGTCCCTTGCGCACATGGGAAGCGCTCTTCGGACCGTCCCAGCAATCGATTGTTCACTTGTCGCTCACAAGACTCGCTTGGCCTTTTGTGCCACGGCAGTTCGGCCATGGTATTCGTCCATCATTGCATTGCATCCTAACCCAAACGCATGTAAGTGGGCGGGCCAGTGACTCGACAGGACTGCAAGAGTTCTAGATTTGACACTCTGGCTACCATTCCCTTTGTATTGAACAGATGATGGATGGCCTGGATTGATCCAGCCGTAGCTGAACCTGCATCGTTGATTCAATCCAAACCGCCAATCCAAACGGGGAACGGACACTGTAATGGACTCGACGAGTCGCTCCTGCACTAGGTTGGCGACTCGACGTCGCCTGCCTGGACAACTGCAGGTCGTGAAATGCATACTGGGACCACTGAAACAAGTCTCCAAGACCACTGAGGACTGCTGGAAACTTGCCTCTATTTAGCGCGTCCCACAGCAGCCCCCCTCCCTTTCGACCCTTGATGGGACTTGCTTCTTCTGGGCTTCCATGGCATGGCCGGGTCCTCCACACCCCCGTCATCCATCTATCTCTAACTACTGGGCTGGCTCTATTCCTCGCTCAAGACGCCTCTCCATCTTCTCTCTCGTCATCTTACCTCACACATTCCTTCGTCTTTGTTCTATGCCAGCCTCTTCACCCGTGGTTGTTTCAACCACAGCCCGCTGGTAATCAACATAACTCATCGCTCATATACCAACCTTGACGCGATTATAATTCGGATTCTCTCATCTCAGCATGCGCTTTCGACTGTCGCGCTCGACACTCGACGCAACTCGTTAAGCCAGGTTTGCGATTGTATTCGGCGTGCCGGTTCACGTCCGTAGCCGCGTTCAACTGTCGCTTTCTGGTTGAGACCTGCCATTACCCTTGAAGCGCGTCGCCTGCTTGTTTGCATGTCTCGGATTACCGTCTAACCTGTTCATGTTGTGTTCCGCAACTGTTCTAAAACCCTGCTTCTGTCCGATGGCTGCCAGCATGCCAACACTAAACCATCCCAACATTGTTGTCGCGAAGCAAAAGTTTTAAAAATCTCTAATTAACCAAAGTCATGCTCTCGGGTGCACACTCCATCTCATCGCCAGTCATGATGGCACCATCCGCCGATTATCCCTCCTCCAAAGCACCCTTCGAGGCCAGCCCAACAGGTCAACTGCAATTTAAAAGACACAAAACCCTGCCGCGACCACGCTCCGAAAGAGCATCTGAGTTACCTATACGAGTAGCAAGTCCTTTAACTAGACACGATCTGGTTGTTGATACGTCTCGTTCCAGCAATGGCAAGCAGCCATCAAGTCCACGAACTCTTAAACATCAGTCACGGAGGATAAGCAGCGGCCCAGATCTGCCACCAACTCCACCGAGACATTCGCGCCAGACCTCTGACAACTCCTCCGGCAAGACCAGTAGCCCCTCTGCAACCGATATTGCGTTACGGACTCCCCAGCCATCCCATCTACGTTCGCCCTCGACGCCTCCTAATCAGAAGAGCCCGCCTACGCCTGATGTGACGCCGCCTCATCATTCCACAAGCCGCCCGAAACTATTGAGACCTGTTGCTAGTGACCGTGCTGGTTCAAATACTACCATCGGAGAATCCCAATCTGGCTCATTTACGACTGCCCGGGAGGACCCTTTATCATCAGAGGATGAGGGCAAGTCTGCAAATACTAAGAACTCGCGACCGAATGTTCGTCACGTTTCCGAGGCAAGTAGCCGTGTTCCTAGACCTGATGTACTGGCCTCGGCCTTGGCCAATTTTGCGCCTCGATCAGAGGGTAGCAGCGTATCCAGGTCACTTGGAGGGGATTGGGGCCACGCCGATAGCGACTGGGGCTCTGTGAGCGAGGTAGAGCAGGAATGGGACCATAACTTGCAAAGAATGGTCACTGTCAAGAAGCGCCCTGAACCACTGGACATTATGCGTTCGAGTCCAGCCAGGGCAAAGCTCATCGAGCCAAACATGGTCACATCAACACAAGCCGCTAAAGCTGTGCGGGGAATGCCTTTGCATCAGAGAGCCGAAGCGCTTTCCACAAGAGCCCCTTCAACGCGTGATATTCCTTCGTCAGCTGCATCAAGCACGATCGGAAGTTCTGACCCGCGCAGAATGTCTGTCGCCTCAAACAAATCTACTGTTTCGACTGTTGTAGAGGCATATCTCCTGGACACGACCCCAAAGAGGCAGAGAACTTTGCGCCATGTGCGGAAACAAACCCTTTTGCGAGAACCTATAAATGCGTCATCTATGTCAACAACAGATTCTCTCAAGTCGGACAGATCGCAGAATGATGCACGGATGCGAACACGACCAAGTGCTCCTAAATCCGAGAGCCAGTCTTCAAACATGACGGTCAATTCCATCCCGAGTGGCAGAGCTCGACGCGAGATCTGGAAAGCCGGCGCTATACCAGTGGTTGTTGTGCCTGATCGGTTGTCGTCTCACAAGACTAAATCGAGGGAACCGTCGCTGAGATCTCGTTCAAGCCGACGGTCAAGCCAGACTACGACTGCAACCAGTGTCAGCTCTACGGTAAACGATTCATCGTCTAGAAGGAGCGAGCCACCTATTGTCCGGCGCCAGGTTCGTGGTCGCTCGTACTCTTTGTCCGAAAGCTCAGATGAGAGAACCATGGATTATCCCCCTGTTATACCGGCCCGATCATCCTCTCTTTCTGCTCCTACAAGCCGTAATGGCTCAAGAGCCAGTTCTTTGACAGCCGAGAGCATGAAGCTTCACAACGCTTTGCAGGAATATCTTAACAAGAAGAAGGATACGCAGGAAGTACCCGACATTCGATTTTCAGAAGCACCTCATACAACACAGACGCTTTCAAGCCCTTCTCAAAGCCGCCGGCTGTCAAGCTCGGAACACCACGATGATTTTCTGAACACTAAAGGATATGGCTCACAAAACACGCCATTTTCACTGGCTTCTGTTGACACAAACGGGACAAATCCAGTGGTCTCCGAAGCTCAGGCGGTACTAATGTACCCTCACCAGAACTCGTCGCTGTTGATGGTTGACCATTCTGTAAAGCCTTCTGAGTCAACAGATCAGACACAGACGGAGGCTGAGGAAGATTTGGACGTTCCACTACCAACAGACTCCTCAGAAGAAATTCCTACCACACCTCCTCAGCCAAATCTTTCTCTTGCAGATGTCGACTCCCCACTCCGAAACCCGCGAGTGCCTCCAGAGCCACCGAGCCATCCGCCATTCATTAACTTCATCCCCGCAACACCGTCGGGAACGACTCCTGCTCACGAGAAGATGGCGCATGTGGGCAACTACTTTGAGGCAATGAACGAGAAACCGCCCCGCAGACCTTCTGTGGTCCGTCGAGCCTTCAGCCGTACACGACGTCACTCAGTGGATTATACCCCATCCTCACGAAGACCCTCCAGCTTCCTTTCACGGACTTTATCACTTTCGCGTACTGGTCGTATCAAAGGCATGCCAACTATGGAACATGAGCCCGAATACCCTAGTCCCGACGACAGTCCTGTGGAGGAGGACAAGCTGCATCCTTTTTGGCGCCCCCAGTGGTCTAGCGATGACTTGTATGAGTGCGACGGAGACTGCGACGATGATTGCGATATTCATTGGCCGGCTGAATCGGCTGACGAGGTCTATCGATATCCTCCAGTGGACAACCGACCTAAGGGACCACAAAGAAGCTTCAGCTCCAGAATGAAGCGCACATTTGCTGTCCTTCCGTCTCGGGAGGACTCCTATTATACGAGCTACGATTGGCCTACTACTGAACGTCGCACGATCGGACGAACACCGAGCGGAAACCTACGAGTAATGAGGCATCGCTCGAGTTCTGATTCGTTACGACGGAACTACAACGACGACGAGAGACCGCATTCTGCTGATAGTGAGGTCAAGAGATCGTTCTGGCGCGCCAACACTGTTCACAGACGAGCCAGCAAGGAAAAGAGACGTCTTTCTCTCGGAAGCAAGCTGGAGGAGCTACAGAATCTCCCGCGTAGATTCAGCGAGAAGAGACGCGAAAAGCGTTCGCAGGAGCTCCGCAAGAAAATCAGCGGGCCCAAAGAAGTTCGTGACGGGGTCGGAGAAGTGATCCGATCGAGCACCGCCCGCGACCATTACCAATCACATGAAAGCATTGCATCCCATTGAGCTGGTGCCTAGTTTGGCTGTTTTATCAGCAAAAGGGGTTGTTCTCAGGGAAGTCAGGAGAGGTAGACAACTATTGTTACTCATAAGATATAAAGACAAAAGGTTCACGACAGAGATGATTCACGCTTTACGAATGATGGAGGATTACGAAAACGGTCATGTTTATGGTTTGCCATCTGGAATTTTGTTACGAAATGGTCTATATGGAATGATATTTGGAGGACACGTGCACGTTGCTACTGGGCAGGAGTGGCTGTTCATGTACGATAACTAATGCATATATGTATCAATCAATTTGCTTGTGTCTGGAGAGGCAGCATACAAGAAGCGATCAACTATCCAGGCCGTTTACATTGAAAAGAGTCGTGACTGATGTAATCAAAATTTTAGTTATTTGAAAGAAGGATAAAGAAGTTCTTCGATTCTAACCTCGTAGTATCTCAGGCTGGTGATACTTTCCATTTTCCCAGATACTGCCTTAACGCCTAATTCGCCAACAATGCTATGGGCAAAACCAGCCCGAAACTCGTTCCTAGCCACTCAGGAGAAACTTATCGCTTCTCGTGTCCAGGAGGTCCTGCGCCAGGAGGAGCAAAACCAGGTGGTGGAATGCCACCGGGAGGGAAGCCTTGACCAGGCGGAGGCATGCCGGGCATGCCGGGGAACGCAGCACCGGGAGCGCCAGGAGCTCCAGGGGCACCTGGAGGTGGGAACGGGAAGCCACCAGGAGGAGGAGGGAAAGGAAAACCGTTAGGAGGAATGCCCATACCATTGGCCCCGGGGAACGGAGGCATAGGAGGCATGCCTCGACCGCCGCCAGGAGGTGCTGTTCGGAGTTAGGTTCGTTCTCATCCGCGAAGGTCATAAGGAGGACTTACGAGGAAATTGTCCAGGAGGTGCACCTGGCATTCCAGGGAATGGAGGAGGAATACCTGGATCATGTTAGTCTTGTGTTTCCTCATGATGATCTCAGTACTTACCACCTGGGAAGCCGAAGGGAGGTGGCGGAAAGCCTTGGCCAGGCTGATTCTGAGGAAGCATGGGGTTCGCGTGGGCCTGACCCTCGGCAGCATAAGAAGACGTGATTGAGTCAATGACCGACTGGGCCTTCTCGTGGCCAATTTCTACCGATAATGTTAGTCGCAAGATCGCATCGCGTTTCGGAGGAGTAGCGTACGTTCGTAATAATCGACTACATTTCGTAGATGGTTTCGGCCGCTGTTGTGAGCCTTGCGCACGCTCATGGAGTCGTGCGTGAGGTAAACATCGCAGTAGTCGCCTGGTGATAAGAAGTCAGTCGGAGGGGTCTTTGTTGATTTGCGCGTATTGGAGTAGCTTACAGAAGACTGCGACAAGAGTTAGCGAGAGTTTTTAGATATTGATCGGACGAGTAGAGGTCGAACTTACATTTGGGCATTTTGAAAGCAATGCGCGATCGCTATTATCTAGGTAATTGATGAGCAATAATACGGTTATACGTTTAGTTTCAAAGCTCAGGCGCGAAAACATCTGGAAGTTGACGAGGCTGCCCCACACGTGATGGCGGCGACAAGGCCAGTGCCAAGGCTATATGCAATTGGTCAGCTCAGGGGCACCCTCTTCCCGCTTGTGGGGCACAGCTTCGACTGGGACACCTTTCAGTTTAGACTCCAGCGCAAGCCCCTTGTCTATCTGTAGTAGAACTATCCTACGTAGCCTTTCCTCTCCAACCTACCATCCACGATACGATTTAACTCTGGGAGAGGAAGACCGAATTCTCGACTACCTGACACAGCGTCCGACCACGACAATGGCTCTCCAAAAATCATTGCTGCAGTATTTCTGCAGCGTTTTGCTGCTTGTCAGCTCCGTTAGCGCTCTCAAGTTCGACCTTATCGCAGGATCCAAGGAGCGCTGTGTTCGCAACTTTGTCGGAAAGGATACCCTCGTCGTGGTGACAGCGACCGTCGATGGCTACAAGGGTGATGGCATGGTGGTGAACCTCTACGTACGTTGTGCCGGATTGAGGACAGATTGATCTGGATTGGAAAATTATAGTCTAACTAACATGCATGATTGCAGATCCGCGATGCCGTTGGCAATGAATACGGTCGCCCTAGAGACGTTGTTGGAGAGTCAAGAACCGTCTTTACTTCTCACGCCGACGCTGCTTTCGATGTTTGCTTTGAGAATGTTCCCACTGGTAGTACGTCTACTTCTGGACCCAAGCATGTTGCGGCATCACATGCCAAGCTCATGTTCCTATCGATCAACATACTGACAATTCTCTAGCCCAACGACTCAACAGCCCTACCCGCCACGTTGAACTCGATATTGATATTGGTGCCGATGCCAAGGATTGGTCCGCCATCCAGGCCACCGAGAAGCTCAAGCCTGTCGAGGCTGAGCTTCGCCGTATTGAGGAGATCACCAGCGAGCTTGTTACTGAGATGGAGTATCTCCGCACCCGAGAGCAGAAGCTCCGAGATACCAACGAGAGCACCAACAACCGTGTTAAGTGGTTCGGTATTGCTACCACTTGGCTCCTTGTTGGTCTCTGGGCTTGGCAGATCATGTACCTCCGCGCCTACTTCCGATCCAAGCATCTTATCTAAAAGAGTGTTTTTACATGCGCGTTGTCTACAGCGGAGCTCATTAGTACCATAAAGAGTCGGACACGTTTTATCTAACGACCATGAAGGGATCTTGTTGAGCAGTCCTTGGTCTCTTAGATGTGGCCGTGTAAGTGGACCAAGTTCCCCGACATGTTGGCGTTGGAATTCGTGGCAGGTATATGATTGGGATTGGAAGCAAGCAAGCTTGGTACTTGCCAGATCTAGGGTCTTTTTGGAAGGGATGAGTGTAACAAAAGTCATGAAAGAGAAAAATAATTTAACGTCCATACATATCAATGCTAGGTACTGGTTGATATATCGAAAGTGCAGAAGACTTGACAGTTCTGATTGTGGCGTGTGCTTGGTTGGCAATATCAATTGTGGCGGAACGGATCATTCTGGTTGGTGCGCTGCCACTCATTCCGTGACTCAACTTGGGAAGGTGCTGAAGCCCGAGCTGCCCCTCCATACCCACTACCTCTTAGAAGAAAGACCCCGCGATACTTGGACAGAACAAAGAAGACCACTGCAAGTTTCACCACCAAGGTCAAATCGAAATCATGGCGGATCTCAACCCTCCTGCGACTACTGTTCAAGACCAGGATATTAATCCCTGGTCTGTTGAGGGAGCTCAAGGCGAGAATGGCGAAGTTGCTGCCATTGACTACGATGCCATCTGCTCGTGAGCGCCACACCCAAAACTAAACGTGCTAGAGCTGGATTTTGAAGCTGACAGTATATAACAAGAAAGTGGAAGACGTCAAAGATCGACCATGCGCTTCTCGAGCGATTCGAGCAAGTGACAGGCAAGAAGCCCCATCGCTGGCTCCGACGCGGCCTCTTCTTCAGTCATCGCGACTTCGACAAGATCCTCACCAAGTACGAGCACGGCGAGCCCTTCTTCCTCTACACTGGTCGCGGCCCCAGCACCGGCAGTCTGCACCTTGGCCACACGATTCCTCTCGAGTTCACAAAGTGGCTGCAAGATGTCTTTGACGTGCCCCTGGTTTTCATGTTGACGGATGACGAGAAGGCGCTTTTCAAGGACACACTGACATTCGAGGAGACTCTGGGATATGCCATGGAGAACGCCCGAGATATCATTGCGCTTGGCTTCGACCAGAAGAAGACTTTCCTCTACAGCGATCTCAAGTACTTGAGCGGCCATTTCCTCATGAACGCCTGGGAGTTCTCCAAGCTGGTCACTTTCAACCAGGTCCGTGGAGCGTTTGGCTTCAATGAGAGGTAGGTTGAAGAATTGTACGCTCTACTCATATACTGACTCAATGCAGTTCCAACATTGGCAAGATTTTCTTCCCCTCGGTGCAGTGTGTCGCTGCTTTTGCAACATCATACCCCGAGATCTGGTCTGACGAGCCCGCTACTGCCCGGACAAAGGCGCTTGGCAAGATCCAGTGCTTGATTCCCATGGGTATCGACCAGGACCCTTACTTCCGACTTGTCCGAGATAACGCCCACCGCATGAAGAACCCTTCACCAAAGCCTGCTTTGATTCACTCCAAGTTCCTCACTGCCCTCCAGGGCGCTGGTGGCAAGATGTCATCTTCGAACCCCAACTCGGCCATTTTCATGACTGATACTGCCAAGCAGATTAAGGTACGTAGGAGTCAGTAGATGTGAGGAGCAAGCACTGACAAAGGGACCTCCAGAACAAAATCAACAAGTTTGCTTTCAGTGGTGGCCGAGAGACACTGGAGGAGCACCGCGAGAAGGGAGGAAACCCCGATGTTGATGTTGCCTACATCTACCTCACCTACTTCGAGGATGATGATGAGAAGCTCCAGAAAATCTACGACGACTACAAGAGCGGATCTCTTCTCACTGGTGAGCTGAAGAAGATGGCGATTGAATCTCTCCAGCCCGTGGTTCAGAGCTTCCAGGAGCGACGCGCTGCTGTCACCGATGAGGTTCTCGAGTCATTCATGAAGCCCAGAAGACTACAATGGGGCGGAAACCCCAACCCCAAGCCCAAGGAGGACAAGAAGAAGGAGAAGGCTGAAAAGAAGCCCGAGGAAAAGAAGACCGAGCTGCCTGACCGCACCGTTGAGAAGTCTGCTTAGACCTGGGGACGAAGGGATATGAATTTATTCCTCTGTACGAGAAAGAAATATAAGAATACTTGTGAACAAAAATGGTGTTGTTGTGTCTTAACAAAATAAATCCTCTCAGTAATATGGTTGTTTTCCCTTTGGTGCTGCTCCTAGGTAGTATAGATGGTGTAAGTCATCTGCCGAACCCTGAGTGATAGACAGAGATCTTTCCCCGGACCCACCCGCGCCGACATCGAAATTATTATTCGGCCTCGGTTCTCAAGTTTCGGAATCTCGACGTCAACGACCAACGCCGCATTATTTCTTGTTTGCCACTATTTTTCAATTGCCGGTTTTCCAAACAGCACCAAACAAATCTATCGTCTACCTTAACTACGACATCACATAAACTACAACATAAACACAGCAGCCATGTCTTCTTTCTTCTCGCGCTCGCTGCGCCCAGCCGCCGCCCGCCGCTTCGTCTCCATTCCCGTTCGACCCCTCTCTACAACCGTTTCGCTGCGATCCGACAACGTTTCTTCTCAGGAGTTTGAGGTCGGCGAACTTCAGGGCGCAAAGTTCAGAGTCGAGCCTCTACGCCGAGTTGGCGAAGACGACGCCACCAAGCGAGCCCGCCTCGTCTGTACGTCGCAATCCAGCATCCAAGCCCGAAATAAGCGTTACTAACACCAGACTCAAATAGATCAGTCACGAAAGCGCGGAACCCTCGAGTCTGATCTTCTCCTCTCCACCTTTGCATCTGCACACCTCTCATCCCTGTCCCCCGAGCTTCTCGACCAGTACGACCGTATTCTTGACGAGAACGATTGGGACATTTACTACTGGGCCACGCAGAAGGAGGAGCTCTCGTCGACGAACCCTTCATCCGCCGACTCGCCAACCACCAACAACATTGACGCCAAGCCTGCGGCTGACCAGGTTACCCGCCAGCCTCCTTCAGGCGAGTGGGCGCAGACCGTGGGCAACTTCAAGCCAGCTTACAGACCTGTGCCCTCACGCTGGAGGGACAGTGAGATCCTCGAGAAGTTGAGGGCTCACGTGCGAAGTCGCAGCGTCGATGGTGGTGAGGGCGGCGGCATGGGCTTCATGCCTCCTCTTGGACCTTCCGATGTTAAGAACTAGATCTTTATTGTTCGAATGAGGAATATGCCGAAGATTTTTTTGTAAAAGATAACGAAGTCATTGTACTATACGTCAAACGCCATGTATCATCACGGCCATGGGGCCTAGAATTTTAAATCTGAAGATAGAGCATGCACAGCATTGTAAGATGCGTTGGTTAATTATCGAGGAAGAAAAAGAATACATAGATATAAATCTAAGTTTCTCTTGCCTACTTACAGCCAAAATCACGTACAGCCGCTCATAGGCCCTCTCATACCTTCAAGGTCAAGAGAAATCTACCAACGCTGTAAGATGTATACTGCCACGCCCATCATATTCCCTTTCCAACGGCGCAAAAGACCCAAGAGCTACGCATATCCAAAAGGACCATCAAAGGCTCGGAGAGCAGAACCAGAAACGAAGAAGTAAGCGTTGAGTGAGAAGAAAAAGGCGCATCATCTTGTCTCGTTTCGTCATCAATATCATAGGCTAAAGGATAAAATAAAGCAAAAAGCAGAGGGTATCAAGCCGATTCGTTTCGTTCCAAGTTCCAATAATTTCATCCTTTACCCGCCCCCTTCTGGTAGAATATTCCCTAGGCTTCTCAGAACCTCAATAACTGGCATATCCCTTGTTCCTGCGCTTGCCTTCTCCCTCTCCTCACGTTGTCGGAGACGTAGAGCGCTGACACTGAGGACCTTATCCGCTTCCTTGCCTGCAATCAGAACCCGCTGCTCAAGCTTATGGACGTTATCAGCGAGTTGGTCGACCTGGAACTCAAGCGTCGATTGTATGGTCCGCAATCGTGATTCTGTTTGTAAACGGACTGCTTCAAACGACGCTTTCTCGTCTGCCAGGAACCCTCGAATCTTCCCTTCCTCAGGATCTAAAAGGCCAAAGTCGGGCAACACGATAGGCCCAGTCTCCTCCGCAGCGAAAAGGGGCGGTTGTTCAGGCAGCGGTTTTCGTATTGCTTGCCATGACTTCTTTTCCTCTTGTAGTCTACAAAAGTCAGTGTATATTCAGGTTTGGCTTTAATACATATAGCGTACCGTTTTATGTTTATCTCAAGCTGTGCCATCTTCTCGTCAAGCTCCACGTTCCTGGGGTTGGGTTTTGATACTACAGGGACTTTGGGAGGAGCATCGTCCTCTCTACTAAACCAGTCTGAAAACTCGGATCGAGCCGCAAAGTCTTTTAGCAGTAGGTCCTGGATGGCACGAGCTGTTCAAGTCAGTATTTACAGTCACGGCGAATGATATCCAAAGAGGTCAACTTACCACCAAGAATAGCATTCGAATTCGGTGTGCCATGGCGAGGCTTCCCTGCCAATGCACGCTCGCCACACCAGGTCAACAGTTGTTTCATACGTCGAGGTTCCGTCAAACCCTCGGCTTCAATGTGTTTGTAAAAGTCTGCTGGGTTGACTTCCCGGTGGGGTATCGCCGTTGAGCCGCCCTCGATTAATGAGCTCGCTCTACGTCCTCGGTTACCCAAGCTACTTCTTCTGTTGGAGCTACCGCCCTTCTTCCGCATCTCCTTGTTTCTGTTAATGATAGGGGTGTCGCTCATTGGTAGCGCAATTGTAGCGGATTGAACAGGTGCTTCTCGCTGGGGCGACCTGTCCCAATCTGGTGGTGGTTTTGTGGATTTGGCGCGGCTTCCGCGTTTCTTAGACGTTCCATTCGCGCGAGAAGTTGTCGCTGCTTGAGCAAGTGGTATTGTTTCTGGTTGAGGATCGGGTGCAGGTACAGGTTCTGGTTCTGATATCGGTGCCGGTTGAGGGGCATCATCATCTAACTTTTCCGATGGTCGCGTACTCCGCCTGGTCGGTTGCTTCTTGGTAGTCTTCGCAGGTGGTTCCTCTGACACGTCCGCAGGCGCCTTTTGTCTGCTGCTCTTCCTTGTTGTGGGTTTTGTAGTCGCAATCGGTTCCTTCTCTACTGGTTCCTCTTCTAAGATCGTTCCATTCGTTTTCGAGCTCTTAGTAACGCGTTGTTTTGCTGCAGGACGTCCCTTTGAAGATTTCTTCACTGGCTCGGGCTGTGGTTCCGGTTCCAACTCAGGTTCCTTGCCCGTCTTGGTCCTCTTGGACTTTCGTACGAATGCGAAATCATCATCATGCTCGAAATCTGTCACCGCCGCTGGATATCCCTCGTCAGCGCGTCGTCCTTCTTGGAAAGCCTTCACCGTCGTCATTAATCCACTTACCGGCGAGACGCTTGCTTAACCGTCGCTCGCGCTCGTTACCCATGCTAATAACTTGAAGCGGTCGCCGGGTCGTTACCAAAGTCGTCATGGGTGGCACATTCGGGACCGTTGGTGATGCGATTTGAAATTCCCAGGGTCGCGAAGGTGGGAGATTGTTGGTGTGGTGGAGGTACTGAAAGTGTCGGACAGGGTCGAAGAGGCGCGTCACGTCGCGATGTATGTACTTCGGGCGATGAAAACTGTTGCGCAAAACGCTCAGATACTGTTTACATGCAATTCGCGGTGGCTCAATCCGGTAAGGATTTAGCTGATGGAGAATTGCGGTTCGCGACGTGGTTGTGATGGTTTAAGGCACATTGCCTTGTTTACATGAGGGATGATTTACCCATAAAGCGCTAAGCCTGTTTGAGCGACCTGTAGCTACCGCCCCACCTCGAAACTCCTCCCGTGTTCACCAAGAGCCATGCCCTGCAAATATCGTCAATGCCGACCCTGACAGAGTCTAAGACAAATCCTAGCAAGCCATTATCGAATTACCTTCTAGACAGGTGAACAGCGGCAGAAACAAATCTAGGTACGGAAAGTCTAGCGTTTTATCAACGTCTTCTGGTGGGGCTCATGTTTTCAGCCCACTGTCATTATAAACATCCACTCGAACAATCAAACAAAACACAACATCTCACGAGTCTTTCTATCTTGCTGTAATTTGTACTTATCGTATTTCATAGTTCAACTATCGTTCATTCAAACCAAGTAACTTCTTGTTGCCTGTAGCTACTTAACAAAAAAGCGCAAAACCAATAACACCAAAGACGTTCATCTCCCAGGATCGATCCGGATGCTCAAAACGCCCCCCCAGGCACCAAAACAGTTCGCCTGGCCAAACACCTTTTTGAAGTGCGCGTTCCGTGTGCCTTGCCAAGAATAAATACTTACGTACAAGTTAAAAATTGTAACGGCGCCACCTCTAGTAAGAAACACCCAACAGCAAGGCGTCTCTGCTCAAACAAGAGTGACAAGTTGGCTCCAAGCGACCCAACAAGCTAGGCTCTTGGTTCCAGACATCATCCCCGTCTGAATGCTATGTTGCCTTTGATCAAATGTTGTACAGCCCAAATGTGAAGTGAAGATAGGAGATGACAGGCCCCGGAACGGCAAACCCTGCAACCCTGTGTATATGCTTATAATGATATCTGCCTCGGGAAGGCTAATCGCCTTGTGATTGAGGAAAAAAGGGATCATCAAGTCCCTCTATCATATGACTTGGTGAAGACATGTCTGCTTGCTCCACCTTGATTTGTTGACTTGGCGGGGGCTTAATCTCGTTCTATGAGAATCGCCTCTGGACACCTTGCCCAGCCATGACTTGCTGGTTGGGCATGGGTGCTGCCATGCCATAAGGATTCATTTGAGGGTTGTAAGGCTCCACAACCTGTGACATGAAGGCACCGTGTATTCCTTGTTGCTGGGTTACCGGACAGTCCTTGTGGGCGAGAAGGAGGGTCTTCAAGTTAACGACTTCCTCCCTCAGCTGGGTAATCTGTGCCGTCAAAGCATCGTTCTCAGTGCTGAACATCTCGACCTTGGTCTGAAGATTGGCCAGCCACTGCTTCTTTCTTTGACGACATTTGAGGGCCGCGACACTGACATTGATTAGTTATGGTTCTTATATGATGAAAAGATTGAAGAATACATACCGGTTGCGCTCAAGGAAGTTCTTTCGCTTCTCTTCGTCAGTCATCTTTGACTTTCCGCTACCGTCTTCGTACTTCATCTTGGATTCGTCATCAGACATCATATCCATGTCCATATCCATAGAATTCGTCTTCGACTTCTTGTTGGCAGGTGTCTTGGATGGGGGTTCGTCAGCCTTCCTTCGACCGTTGGTCGAGGGAGGGTTCTTCTTGCCACGACCTCGAGTGTTAGGACGAGCCTGCTCACTCTCATCCGACATCATGCTGCCTTCGCTCATACCGCGACCGGAGCCGACAGAGCCGCCGTTAATACTTGACATTTGTGGTGAAGTGTTCATGTTTTGGGGTGCAGCAGGGGCAGGGTGTGCGTGGCCAGAAGCACCTGACGTCACAGCGAATTGGTTTCCGTTCTGAGCACCGTTTCTACCCTGGGCCAGCATAAACAGGCCGTTTGCAGCGTCGTTATCGTGAGGGTCGAAGGGGCCAGACGCGGGCTTCGCTTCAGATTTAATATTGGAAGCACCGTTTGGCATTTCCTGGGGTTGAGAAGTGACAGAAGGCTGCTGAGGTGGTTGCTGGGGTTGGGAGGCAGGTTGTGCTTGGGATCGTGGAACAGCACCGTTCTGGTCGCGTTTGGCCGCCGCGCTGATAGCAGTTCGGTGGAAGTCAAGAGTGCTAGGTGTGGCTCCTCCGCTGGCAAGTTGGGCAAAAAGTGCTTGAGAATTAGGACTTGGGGCAGGGAACATAGAACCACTGCCACCTGGTGTTAACCCCGTCCTCAATGAGGACTCGTTAGGAGTAGGGAATCCGCCACGTAGATGATGGGTGTCGCCAAAGTAATCGTTCGCTGGGCCAGAAAGCATTGCAGGGCTTAGAGGGCCAGTACGCAATGAGCCACCTCCCCAGTTGAATGGTGTCGCGTTGCTACCAGGTAGTAGAGAAGATGGTGATGTCAATGCAGCGACTGAAGGCAGCTTTGTTCCTCCTGGTGTCTCTGGAGCGCCCCCGAAGGACTGCTCGAATGGATTGGGCTCCAGACTGAGAGATCCGCCGGCCTGGACCGCGAAGTAGTCAGGAGTGTTGCCTTGTTGGCCGGGTCGAGGAGGAGGCGCAAGGGGTTTGGCTTGTTCGGCATTGGCAGCCTCTGTTTTGACGGGTGGATCGGCTGCCCTGGCGTCGGTCGTGGTATCTGCAGCGAGGCAAGATGTGAGCAAGTGTTACAGACGAATTGACGTAGAAGGTATTGGATAGACTATGACGGAGGACGAGGGACGGAGAAGGAAAGCGATGACGAAAGAGGATGAAGAAGATAGGATAGGGATAATCAAGAACGATGACGAGTATACGTCATGGCAGCGGAAACGGATAAAGTAAAAAGCAGATATGTATGTGTGCAGTCGAAGAGAGGAATGGGAATTGGAGTACAAGAGGGATATTCCAAGAACATACCAGGTCGAGGAGAGCTGTTGGACTGCTTGGGGGACTTCGACTCACCTCCAGCAGAGGCTTCAGTTGTAGTCCCCATGATGACGATGATGTATTATATTCTGGGGCGGGCGGCAAGGTTGATAGTATTGGACTGGACTGGAAGTGTGGGGTGGGTGGCAGTAAGAGCAACGAGGATGGAGGAAGACAAAAAAGTCAAATGAGGTCAGAGGCAAAGAAGAAACAGAAAAGCAGCGTGGCAGCCGTCTGCGAGTCTTACTACAGGACGGGACGGTTTAAGAGATAGACCGGGGGCGAAGACTGTTTTTTCGACAAGTCAACAGCACGAACAGCGCAAAGCAATATGCTCCGAAACCTCTTCAGCCAAGAGAAGACGCTTCAAGCCTTGATGCTTGAGCGTGGACGTATAAGGGGAAACTGATTGCTTGAGACTCGGACAATACTCGAGGCAAATGTGGCCAAAGTCAAGAGGCGCGTCTCTCAAGACAATCAAGAGACAAAACTAAGCGAAAGATGGGTTGAGAATTAGGAGATTTGGAAACACAGACGCGAAAAGCGTTTGCGGTGGAGTTGAGGCTCGTGCCTATCGAAAATAAAAGGATACGATAAACTCAGATAGAGATTCGCGCTCCGTTTCGAATATCACAAAGCGGGCGTTGCTTTGCTTGCGGGATTGCGTCGATGGACGAGGATTGTGAAAGGATTAGATTCAGAAAAAGACGTCAGAGATGACGTTGTGAGCAGCGAGAGAAAAAGTAGGCGCAGAAAAAAAGGCGGCGGCGGCTGGGCTCCTGAAAGTAGTCAAAGCCTGGGGGGCGAAAATAAAGGAAAGGACTGCCTGTACAGAGGGGACGCTAAACCGGCTGACAAAACCCGCCGCACTTGCCTTCCTTCACACCCAGTCTATGTACTGTGTGCACTGTATTCCGAATTGCATCGTTCGATCCTTGCCATCCAAGAAGGTCCGGGGAACCAACCAGATGCCTCAGTTTGGTGCGAATCACTCTTGTCACTCCAGTTGACTTTCAAGGAGGTAGGTAGAGGCTAAAGGGGGGGGGGCAGTGGACAGTGGACAGTGCTTTACTAATTGAGAACCTGGTAAGAGACAGAAGAACCATAGAAGTGCACCAGAAGCAGAGTCGATCGTGATTCTCGGACAGCATCCCTCGAATCGGTTTCCAGTCCCGCCGAACATTCACCGCAACGAACACAATTGAATGATGCGTACAAATGGTATACAACAGACCTCAGTTGCAATTAATTTGGCTTAAAGTTAACAAGAAACAGTCTCCAAATGAGAACCGGTCGCAATTACCTCCAACAGATCCATGGACCGGCCCAATTATCAGGAAACTTTGAAATGAGATATCAGACACTCGACACTGTGCGGATACAAGAGTTTTCCTTTTGACTCCACACCCCATTTCCAGCAGGAGCCATTGAAGTGGGTGGGTCATTCCACCGTCATTTCCACTCTTTAAAAGCCAATTGGCTTGCTTCACGTCGCGATGACGCAAGGACATGCCTTGTTCGACCTCATTCATCCTGAGAACGACAACAATTCCTTCACCACCCTCGCTCAATCTTGGAAGGCATTCATTCACGTTGGCCAATTCACAGCCTGGCCTGGTCGTGGATCGCACCATTTCCCAGCTCAGTTCCCTGATTAATCCCGACTATTCCACTGTTTCAGTCGTGATCCAGATCCAGATTGCAACACAATTAACTACTACTAACCTACTGTAGCTATGTAGCAATAACAAGCTCATGGCTCATGCAACCGATGCTTAAATGCTGGCGCAAAAGCTCCGTGCTGTTAGAACTTTACAATGAGGCTGGAGCAGGCACCCCCGCTTCTTGTTTGACATCTACAATACGGTCAATACCTTGCCTCTGGCAAAGAAATCAATCAGAAGTCCCGTTTTTGCATCAATCTCTTTACTTTTTGTTGGGCATCCTCAGTAAGTCTCTTCTGTAACCAACATACGTATCTCAGTACGGTTCATGCGCACAAGCAGCTCGACTCACGGTCCCTCTCGGTAATGGATTTATAATTCAAAGTGTTGTTGAGGGATCGTCGTCGGTTGCAACACCCCAGCAGGTACACGCATCTCGCTTCATACTGTAGAAAGCACAAAACGGGCTTCATTCAACGTCCTCTCGCTGCTGCAAGCCCTTTTCGGTACAAACACAGCTTTGACCGACTCTCTAGCCCATGCGGCCATGCCTCCCCTGGCTGGTGCCCATACACACGTACTGTTTCCGAAAGTCTCAATACGGGGGCTTTTCTCCCTCCTCCTGTCAGTCTTGAATCTTGATGACCGACCCGACCCCTTTTGTTAGTGGCGATCTGGCAAGAAACCTCCGCCTTCTTCACTCCGTCGATTTGATACTGGCTCTTCACTGGATCTATTCTCGTTTTTACAAATCGAGGCTTTACGCTAACAACCAACCCCCTGAACCGTATCATGAATTCAATCTGGCCATTCGCGAACGATTGCATATGTTCACGCACGAGTGTGCGTTGTCTCGTGATCATGTCTTCGATTTTATTGCTTTATCGATCGCCGTCTTGATTTTTGATGGTGCCTACGGTACTCAAGATCCTCTCGGGAACGATCTGGCAAATGCTGGCGCGGGGACGAGCTTGTAATATCAACTCAACCAAAGAGAAACCAGAAACAAGACAAGCTTGGTAATATCAGGGAAAACTTGGTCCGTCCGACACGGAACAAGCACAGTGTCACCTCGGATGTACAGACACGCTTCAAGCCAGACACTGTGTCGACACTCGATAATGCAAAGGAAACACAACATGACTTGCTTATGACGTCAGACTTGATCATTCGCAGGATACAGATAAGCAATTTTGTTTGCTGAATGTCTTCACACTCTATTCAGCAACTGCCAGCTGTTTCAAGAGGAATGTAGGACATCAAGAACTCATAATGAACACGCCATGCACATACTCCAGTCAAAGGAACAGGCACCGATTCCATCTTTTCACTATTCAACAAACGTACTCGTTGGTCGCTCTCAACCCGGCCCCCTATCTGTTCATCTGAGATGCCAGTTATAGCTAGCCGTCTCTGTTACCGTTTGCTGGGGCACAGCTTACAAGGCACAGACGGTTGCTACCTTGGTCTCTGTCTCGAACTTGAAGTTCAGTTCCGCTCCTCTGATCCCCGGATCAGATCAGATCCAAGTCGCAGGCTAGGCTAGCTTGGGCCACCGTTCCGTTCAAGCCAGGCCTTGTTGTGCATTTCTAAGCGTCCATTTCCAAGCTTTTCCATCTGCTTAAATCACCAGGCTAAACTGACTGGCGTCGATCGATGCATATGCCTAGAGGGGGGACGAGCGGTGTTACGGTAGAATATCCATGCCGCTCGTTTCTCCAGCCAACATAGTACCAGTAGAGGCTCAACAAAACACGGACCTGGTATCGCATCCCATGGACAATTGGGATCTTCTCATGCCATCCATGCTGTGAATTGCTTCCCCACGCAAGCATCAGGAACAAGACCCGCCCAGTCTTGGATTATGACGCAAGACCAGCCAGCACAGACGGTGTCACTCAGATAATCAATTAATCTAGACCAAACTGACAGCTTTGGAAACTTGGAAACTTAAAGTCGAAGCCAAGTTTGATATCACGAGATGGGTCCAAGACTCTGGGCTGAGGTGCTTGTCTCCGCTTCAGTTCAGATTATCGGGCTTGGTCCAAGTCGGAAACAATCTTGAAGCATCGTAGCAGAGCCGCGCTTCACCAAACTCTAATGCCCCATGTCATTTACATGACGTTTAAGTGGACTCGGCCGAGCGACATACCATTCCAGTAATTCAACAACACCACATCTTGCATACTTCCAGTATCTGGTATCATCAATATCTGGTCTACCACTTTCTAGATTTCGGTAATAGGCCCCAAAATACCCGCAAGGCAGTCCAGTCGCTGGTGCGTCGGTCCGTCTTGACACCTAGTATCCGCCCTTGTAGCCCTTCCATCTCACAAGGAGATCGGTTATTTAATGGTAATCGAGATCTAAATGGCATATGATCGAGATTCGTTGTACAACCCCGTCTCGGGCGAGAAAAGGAGGGTAGTGCACAGTGTCTGGTCGCGCCAAGCCTCAAACGGTTTTGCATATTGAATTGTCATTATGGCCTCGTGTTGATATACGTCCATATGTGTTAATGTTGCTTTGATTCTGACGCATCGAGGCACAGTGAGTTTTTATGAGATATTCAGTCTAGCTCACCTTGTCTAGTTTGTCCCAGAGCTACGGGACTTGTAATCATTTTGGAGTTGTGAGCTGTTACACCTGACTGTGAGGTTACCCTGTACTAATTGCCGTGATAATCGTCGAACTCTATTCGACAGATGACTGATTGAGAACGTGCAGAACTTTATTGGATTATCACTGCATGCGTAAATCGTGTCGTAGTCTGATCTACGTGGTTGTTTCTATCCCGTATTCCATCCCTTCAAACCAGTAGCCATACCAAAAAGCCATTTTCACGAAAATCGCAAGATAGGCTTCCAGCACTCTCAAGAGATACCGCTACTAAAATGAAAGAATGCTTAATAATTATACAAGCAGGCATTATAGAGTCTTCTCGTGTAATGTATATACTTTTTTCCTATACCGGTATAATTCCTCACAATGGTTGACTTCGTAGGGCTGAGAAACATATCGTGTTTATTATCGCCTTATTTCCCTTGCAAATCATTATCCGATTCGCCACTCATATCCATTGCCATGAAACTGTAACTCAACCGCAAAGATCAAAAGCTTGCGAGCAGTGCTTGTTTTAACATTATCGAGATAATTGCACTTCCCCATCAGCCTCTTACCGCGTGTTGCAAACCTACAGAAAGAAATGAACATGAGCTTTGATTTGATATATAGTTCGAGGGCTCAGAACATATATCGATTCCGGATTTGAACTCTGTAAAGCTATATTGAATCCGAGGCCGATTTAGCCGGGAAACGTCGATGTCGGCCTTTTATGAATGTCAAAACTATACAAGCGGGCTCTTTTCAGGACCTCCTACTAGGAGCTATGTCGTTTCCTATCTGGACGCTCAAACCCCCATGAAGCAAAGTAACTAGTCAGAATCTCCGCGTGGGAAGAAGCGCCATTTAGATAACCATTTACCTACGCACCAAACAGATATGGCCACTTAACACCACGTTAATCGCTTCAAAGTCTTCGACAATCACCTAAAGGATGCACGAAGGGACAAATGTTCTCAATGGTGTTAACATTTTACTGAGCTTCGCTGCTTATCTGGCTATCTAGGTGTATTAACTTACCCCCAACGGCTAAACCTGGACGAAATCGTTTACTACATCGATCACCGTTTTCATTACTAGTCCGTCCGTTATATGCCGTTTGCCAATCACACCCGCCAGGATACCATGCAGAGATGACCTTCCCTGGACAACAACATCGTATCATGAGGACATTTACCAACCCCCTCCGTCGTCACTACCAGCAGTCTGGACAGCGGCAGCACTTTCATCGGCTCCCCATCCGCCGTCACCATCATCAGGTTCTTCAGCCGGAGTGGCCTGGCATCGGACCTTGGTGTGGCCGTACTCCTGGCAGTTAGAGCACTGGACCTTGCTCCCTAAATGCTAGTTAGTTGCAAACACCGACGACACGAACCAAGAATGACTTACAATCCCTGGGAAGAGGACACTCCTTGCTGAAGTGGCCCTGCTGATCGCAGTTGCGGCAAGTCACAGTGGACATGTCTCGGGGTTGGTCACATTCTTTGGCGATGTGTCCCTCTTGACCACAGTTTCGGCAGGCGCGGCCGCCACCCTGAGGGCAGTCCTTGGCAAAATGTCCAACTACAACGGTTAGAAGCCGAACAGTGAATATAAATAAGGGGAACATACCTTCGTTGCACTTGCGGCATTCGACATTGGCAGGGTTAGGAGGTTCCTCGCAGTCAGCGACCTTGTGGCCGGATTGGCTATGGAAATCAGTTACTGCCGGTAATCAGATCAGTTATTAGAAGTACTTACCCGCAGTTCTTGCAAGCATTCTTGTCAATGCGAGGCTCGGGGCCTGAGAAGTTAGCACCAAATCGGTTGATAAAGGGATTGTAGATCCAACTTACAGTCTCGGACACGATGGCCATCCGCGCCGCAGTTGTAGCAGGAGATCTTGGGTCCGTCGGTGCGTTCCATCTTCTCTTGAGTACAATGCTTGGAGATGTGACCAAGCTCCTTGCAGTTGGAGCAAAGAGGAACACCTCGATCCACAATCTCGCCAGCGTCGTCAAGGCGCGCGAGGAGTTCCTCCCGGTCTTTGGGCCACCCCTCAATCTCCCGGGGACGGTCGGCCTTTTCGACGAAGCGGTAGGAAACAGTGTACTTCTTGTCGATGTTACCCTGAAGATCCATATTGGTGAAGACCTGAATGAGGGTTCGCTCAGTTGGAATGAGCCAGAGACCAATGCCATGAGTGATCAGAGACTCCTGAAGCTGGCGGTATGTGATTTCGCCGTCAATAGCCTTGACGTACTCGTTCACAGCCTCTTTGGCGTCGTCGACATCTAGCTCGGCAACTGCCTGCTTGATCTTCTCCCAGGCAGTATCGGGGTGCACGTTGGCAATGTGATCACGGTTGATCTTGCGAGGCTTTTCGCAGTGCTTTCGGAAGTGGCCTAGATATGTGAGTTCAGGAGCATGAATGCATCAACGAGACGAACCTTCTTCACCACAGTTCTCGCAGACCATGGGCGGCGCATCGGGACAATCCTTGCGCATGTGACCTTCCTTCTTGCAGTAGCGGCAGGTCATCTCCTGGGGGTTGGGACACTCGGCACGACGGTGACTATAATGCATTAGATGGCATATTCCCTGTGACGGATCGATCTCTTACCCAGTCTCGCCGCAGCCAAAACACTTGTCGTCGCCACCGGGCTGACCGTCTCCAAGATCCTCAGCGCCATCGAACCCAGCGTCGCCGAATCCACCATCGTTGGCGAAACCGTGGCTAGAAAGGTTAACTAGGATGCTCAAGACCACTTTGTCTCACAAGAGATATACATACTTGCTGTGACCATCGTCACCATAGCTGTTGGCAGAGCCACCTTGATCGTTACCCCAATCAGCCATGATGGTTTCTTCGGGATGAAAGATACTCGTGAGAAGGAGTAAGACTACACGTGCGTTAGAAAGATTAAAGGGGCCGTCCAAGTAGCAGAAGAGAAAGGGACAAAGAGATATGATGTGGGGAAACGAAGGGCAACACAGAGCGAAAAAGAGGGCATTCGTGCTTGAGGAATCAAGGTTTGTCTGGCCTGAAAGGTTGTGAAGTCAAGATAACTTGCGGAGGCTCGAGAGTGGAAGATACTGCAACTCCAGACAGAAGCACCGAATTCAAAGTGCCGATCTTCCAAATGTGAAATGGGGAGGAAGGAGAGAAAAAGGAGTAACTATGCCCGTACCTTGATATTTGAGGATCGGGTCGATCGAGCCGAATGTTTGGTAATCACAGCGGGTGCCTGCAGCTATTGACACAAAGTGCGAGAATGAACGACGATAGTCGGGAAAGAAAGAACAACTTCCGCTCAAGTTTCTCTCGGCAGCGGCAACAAAGCACGATAAATGCTTGATGCAGATGAGAGGTGTTGAGGAAAAGAGAAGTGTGGTTGAGGAAGGGGGAAAGAAGGAGGAGGTAAAGGGTGGAGATGAAAGGCAGGGAAATATAAAGGAAGGAAGTGCAGTGAATCACTGTTGCCTGGAGTGATCGCGCTGCAGAAACAAGCACGCGTTTGTTTTTGTGAGAGCAGACAAAGCTGAGGCAGAAAGGAGTGAAGGCTGTCGGCTGGTGATGGTGCTGCCAGCTGGCAGTCACTTCATCGCAGTGCAGGCACCATTTGCAAGAGCAACTGCCTGTTAGGTAAAGTGCAGACTTTGAGCAAACGAGCAACACAAATAGAGGTTAGTTCATGTTAAAGGAGGAAGTCGAATTATATGCAGGCACACCGGCGTTTAATCTACAGGAGGTTATACTGGCTTGGTTCAATCAATCTGAACATATGGCAACATATATACTTACAGAACTTCCACTTTACAGATGGATAACTCACTACATCAATACTACAACTGTATAGTAAAATAATACTAAAGCTCGATTTAAGAATACTTAAACGCCAAGCAATACGTTATAGGGGGAAGTTCTCACGCCGGCGTAATATATCCCAGATTTCAACATGTACGTACCCAGCATATCGAACTGTGAAGAGAGGAAACCAAGTCTATCCGAGACATACATTAAATTAGACAACTACCAAGCAATAATGTCCCAATAGACTATTGACTAAAGCACAAAGTTGTCTTAAAGTTCTAGTGCAACCCCAGAATACAGATCGTCACTAGGCAAACGGTGAATCTGAAGTTTCAGTTACTGTTTATACAATCAACCAACCACAAGACGGCATCGGTATTTACTCCCTACCCCGGAAAGCGCATCTCCACAAACGCACATGGAACGCAGGCTAGAAGTCTAGGACCAGGATCGCGGTCCTGTCGGCGGACATTTCCGCTCACGAGACCACAAAGCCAGAAGCCAGAAGCCAGAGGCCAGAGGTGAAGGAAGGTTGACCTATCGCGACCAGGTATATTAGAGCCCAACGAGCAATCGTCCTTTGTCGGATTGGTCCGATGTCGCCCGCCGTCCGTATCCGACCCGTACAGTACCTAGAGTACAGACCCGAGCCGTGGGTAGGTCGCAACCCGTTCCCCCACCGTTGGTTAGATTACCAATGATTATATGTCAGCCGAAACAAAGGTGTTGGCATAGGACAGAAAGAGAGAGAAAAAGTAGAGACATGGAACTATAGCAAGGGCCGGAAGAGCCGAATCATACAGTTGACATGCAGTATCTGGCTAATTTCAGAACATGAATTTTTTATATCTCCGGGGAGCGCGATTGCTAACCAGGAGATACTAATTCTTAGAGGTTGCTTTGTTATCAACTTATCAGCAGTAGTACCGCATCTTTATTGTGACTGTGGTAGCGAGCCAAGAGGAAATGTAATGCTGCGGGTGTGCTCCGCGCCTCCGCAGTCGGAATAAGGGCCCTTGTTGAAATTCATGGGACTGGGACTGGAAACCCCCGCCGTGGAAAAGGAAAAAGCGACCCCGCAATACTGATATCAGATGTAATACCGTCCATCTGATAGTCATGTCACACGGTACGATTGCCCTTACATGTGCGTTGATCGTACAGTTCAGATGAAATCTCGCACGGAGATGCTGCTTGCATTTGACTAATAGGATCCGGTACATACTACCACAACGACGTCCGAGTCAAAAGTCAGGGCCTAACGTTACCATCATATCTTAAAAACGTCCAGTCCCTCCTCGTACAACCTTTTTACTTTTTTCGCTCCCTAAAACCTCATTCATTTTCTTGTCTCTTGTCCGCGATACTATACTACAATGGCACCCGCGACCATCACGATCGATAACAGCGACGACTTCGTCATGCCTGTCACAAAGTCTGCCCAGACTACATCGCCACCCAAGCGAACACTTCTTCTGGCGCCTCCCTCTCTCGCTGCCAACTCAGACGCCTTGTCCACCGTCCTCGCAGACTATGATCGCTCCATTACCGACCTCCAAATGCTAGACCGTCTATCCGTGGGATTGGTCACTCTGCCTTCTTCCACCTACGACCTTGTACTCGTCCTCTCCGATGCGTCTTCCAAGCTGGACGAGTCCGTCGCCCTGATGAACCGGACCGTTCTGGGCCCAGTTGCCGAATCTTTGAAGCCCAGCGGCCGCCTACAGTCTCAAAATGGTAACAGTTTGGAGGAGCCAAGTTTGTCAAAGGAAGCAGTCCTGGCTGGTCTTGTTTCGTCGCATGGTGGCTTCGAGAAGCCCGACTATGGTGACAATGACGGAGCCGTCACATTGAAGTTCGGCAAGAAGAAGGCCCAGCCTACTCCTTTGGCAGATGGCTCTGTTCCACTCAACCTTAAGAGGAAGCCTGCGGAGGCCACTCCCAAGCCTGTGGTTCCCGCTGGTGTCGGTTTCATTGATCTGGAAGACGACCTCGACGATGATGATCTCATTGACGAGGATACTCTCATGACTGAGGAGGATCTCGCTCGCCCTATCGATATCCGTGAGTTTACCCTGCAAGTTTGCGCACAAGAAAATTTTATTCTAACATCACAATAGCTGCTGAGTGTCTACCAAAGGCTGGCAAGCGTCGTCGTGCATGCAAGGATTGCACTTGCGGTCTTGCCGAACGCCTCGCCGCTGAAGACGCTGACAAGCGTGCCACAGCTGATAAGCAACTCGAGAGTATCAAGCTGGCAACTGATGACCTGGCCGAGATCGACTTCACAGTGCAGGGCAAGGTTGGCTCATGCGGCAACTGCTCACTCGGAGACGCTTTCCGATGCGATGGATGTCCTTATATCGGTCTTCCACCCTTCAAGCCAGGCGAAGAGGTTCGGTTGCTCAACAATGATGTGCAATTGTAAAACTGGTTCACTTTCTTTTTCAGGGACGAAGGCGCAGCACTGCAGGCGTATACACAAAATTTACTGGTTGGCTTGGTTGTTTTGGGGGCATCGGACAGTATACAAAGGCTTCAACATCACAAAGCCAGGGAGCAAATGGGAGGGTTTACACGGAGCGCTCTTGATCTAGATACGGAGTTGTTGGCGTAGCATCGGACCAACTTAGATGATGACAAACAAATGATTTCATTTAACGATTAACCAAAGCAAACGCCAAACTTCCCAATTGTAATGTGGCGGAACCACCCTATGCAAAGTAAACGGAAACCTAAACGCCAGTCAAGTACACACACCTGTGGCGAAGTGTTCTAAGCGACAGCAAGACTAAGTGCAAGTCATATCTCAGTTGTATCTATTCGGCGTACTTGGTGACAAACTTCTCGCTACCATCTTGGTTCTTTGGGAACCTCGCGCTTGTGCTGGTGCCTGGTGTTGTCACATGCAAGTCATCAAGTTCACTTTCATCGAAAGCGGCGGACTCAAGATCACCAGGCTGCGACTTTCCTCTGTGTCCAGTAGAGCGCCGAGAAAGATCGTGATCAGCGAGGACAGAGTATGCGGCACCCTTGCGACGTTCGCGCCAGATCCAGTATCCCCAAGCGATGGCGCCAATGACGACAATGACCAAGACAATCTCACCAGACTTGTAGTAAGCTGCCCACTTGGCTTCATCCAGTTGCTTTTGATGTTCTTGTTCAGCAGCATTTTGAGTGCTGTTCTTGGCATTGCCAACACTGGTTTCGGGCCCCTTTTCGCCATCAATGCGACTATCGGCGGGATCACCACCAACGCTGCTGATATCCACACCCATGAAGCGGTCTAGCATATCTCGGCTTCGGCGCGGGAGGTCAAAGGGAACCATGTGGGAAGAGTTGTAGACCAGGACGTAGGTAAGGTTTCGGGCCTCTTGCCAGAAACCAGCCGTCTCACCCTCAAAATCCCAATCACGGCGGGGTGCCCAGTTACCGGGTGTGACCTCGAAGCCCTTTCCACCGTTCCATTCCATCTTGTTAATCATGTTCTCAGTTCCAATGTGGTTGCAGATGAGATCCTCAGCTCCAGAAAAGAGCATAATAGGAACTTCCTTGAGAAGCTTGGGCAGGAGCTCGACGGAGGGCTTCGAGTTCTTTGCATTGAAGGCGCCTCCAACAGCACCATTGCACTCGGTCCATCCAACGGATTTCTTGATAGTATCGACGTGAAGAGCGCTGGTCACCTCGGGCTTCCTCAAGTAGGGAGTCAGGTGCACCAGATCCGGAGGCCAATTCATACCACAGCTGGGGTAGGAGTCCTTGAGCCGTACGTCGTACATGTTGATGCATGCGTCGTCGCCGTCACCCTTCTTGGTCAACTTGAGCATGTTGGAGAGGATAGACTCGCACTCTCCATAATCCACATGACCAACGTCCGAAGCCATCATCTTTTCGCAGCTGCGCAAATCGGCCTGAAGTTTCTTGTGGTTGTCGGAGTTTTTCTCGATGATGCCCTTCTCAATGCCGTATGTGATGTAAGCGGGGTACTGCTCAGCTGGAGAAATCCAGCCGTTGCCGATCAACAGTCCTTTCAAGTTCCATGCGGTTTTAGGGTCCTTCTTGTTCCTGTCGAGAATAGCTCTGGCGATGTAAGGGATGTGCTGTCCGGCATAGGACTCGCCCGCGATGTAAATCTAGATTATATCAGCAAGTCGATATCAACAAGGAGCCAAGTTCTACCCACGTCGTCGCGATCGTATTGAGGAAAGAGGGCAAACCACTTCTCGAGGAAGATGACGAATTGGTCCGCCATCTCCTGAAGTTCATGAATATAACTATTGGTATCGACAGAGCTGAAACCCGTGCCAACGGGGTTATCGACGAAAAGGAGATTGGCGAATTCGTTCCAGGAGCCATTGTTGTATACCAAGTTGTCTTGATCCTTGAGTCGATAAGGGCCGATTTCCATCATGGAACCATCTTCGGAACTGCAACCTGGTCCACCATTGATCCAAATAACGGTTCGCTGTTTATCGGCAATATGCTGGTTCTCGAAATGCCAGAAGAACAAGTTTCCATGCGATTCAGGCGTGACTTCGATATGGCTGGTGCGAGCAGACGCGTCAGCAAGCTAGAGTACAGGGAGGAAACGTACTGACTTACCCAGCATGCATGTTGACCTTGGGCCCATCGGCGGGCAGGCCGGGAAGGTCGCGAACATAATAATCGGCGGCAGCGGCTTTTGTTGAGGTTGCTGGATTTATGGCGGCGACCAGAGTTGGTGCAAGGGATAAGGAGAGTAGAGCGGCCCATCGTCTTGGAGACGGAATCATCGATATGAGAGCCATGATGTATAAGGTTGCGGACGAAAGACGCCGCAGGCGATGGTGAAGGAAACAGAGGAAGCAAAATATCCTGTTGCCTACCAATAAATAAAAACAAGAAAGAATTTCGGGAAATCAGGAAACGGAAGCCCTGCCTGGCGACGAAGACATGAGCAAGCAGAGTTGCGACTGGAATGGACAGTCTTGAAAGATAAAGGGACAGTTGCAGGAGAGATGAGGTGGCCTTGGGACCCCGGGATCTAGTGGGGGCCATGCTGTAGCTTCCGCTGTAGTATTAGTGGCGGTAGAGCTTTGATGCTGGTCGCAGCTGCCCACCCTATCCTGGCTTGGCGGTGCGCCCTGGTTGCGGTTCGCTACTATGCTTCCGCAAGAAGCAGTCTCAGGGGTCCGGATCCACTAACAGCAGCCTCCAATTTTGGGTTCCATGTTTCTCGGAGCTGTTGGACCCGAACATTTGCGAAGGTTTCGCACCGAGTATCACGTATACGTATCTCAAACATGAAAATGCATATGTTGTGTTATTGTTTCGCTGTTTGTTATTTAATCCATTACTAAATAAATCGTTAAGATATGAGATGTAATACGGATGAATGTTTCTCTCGGTTGTATTGAATTTAATGTGGCGTTGTTGAAGGTGCTATTGAGAAGTTGTCAATAGGAACCAACTTTGTTTTACTCATGGGTACTACCGAAGAATTCAATGTTTATTTCCTCTGGTTACCTATTGTGCAATTAATCAATATTTTCATCATCATCAATCATGCACCGTAGTATTCAAGTACATATTCAACCTATTTGCATTACGTATCAGCTGAAGCGGGACAGGATGAGAAACTGTGCCTCCACTGACGATCACAGGTAGATTCCATGCTTCAAGCTATCGGTAGGAATTTTCCAAAACCCTCTCCTACCAGCCAATCAACGTCACCAAAACTCTTTTGTAAAGCCTCACTCACATAGACAACCAAAAGAGAACTTGGTCTTTCTCAATAACTAGTATCAAAGAAAGAAATCGATACTTTGATATTCACCACCAAAACTTGCCTAGTGCCCTCACTGCATTGATACAAACTCAACGTTGCCCCTCATTGCACAACAAAGGAAAATGGCAGCTCCTGGCAAGACTTTTATTGTCGAGCACCTCGACCCTGAACTAGGACCCTGGTCAGAGCTCGAGTATCTCGCCATTGCTCGCGAGACGCAGGATACCAACGGCTCTTTCATTCTCTCCAGTTTGCCTCCTACTTTCAAGGTTCCAGCAGACCTCGCCAGCAACCCCGCCTTCACTGCTGAGCAGCGTGGTGTTGAGGAGCTCTATGCTGCCAACAAGTCCAAGGTTTGCCTGCTCGATCCATCTGCCGCCAAGGACCTTTCTCCTGAGGATGGCGAGACCTTTGATGCTTTTTTGTTTGGTGGTATCCTCGGTATGTTCTAGAAAGCCGAGCCCAGAAAGTAATGGAGAGAGCTGTTGCTAATATTTCATGTTCAATCGACAGGTGATGATCCCCCACGAGGTATGTGTTTGTTATAGCACAACACTTACCCATGTCAACTAACCGGAAACCCTAGACCGTACTTCAGAACTCCGAAAGAAGGGTTTTGAAGGCCGCAGACTTGGTCCCAAGCAAATGACGACAGATACTGCTGTGCGAGTTACCCGTATCGTCGTTCAAGACAAGGGTTTGTTATACTCGTGCTTACCCCTGCAACCCACAAGCTCACCATCTATCAGTGCCCGTTGAACAGGTCCCCTACTTGGACTTCCCCGAGCTCAAGTTCAATGAGCACGAGAGCACCGAGATGCCGTTCCGCTACGTCAAGGGTGAAGATGGCAAGCCCATTATGCCCAAGGTTTGTGAACCCGAATAATTGGATAGCGTTGCCTGCCATAAGCTAACACTTCGACCTTTGTAGGGCATGGTTGAGTTGATCCAGAAGGATTCCGACAAGGCAGTGAATGACCTTTTCTAAGTATAAAAACAGTATGGTGAACGTATCGTCAAGTTAGAATAACCTTAGCTGTCGGTTGATATTGAAACCTTGCTTAGTCCATGCCAACCCCATATAGAGTGTTGTATCACTTGAGTGAAGCTTCAACGGTGGGCAATAAGCCTAACGGTTTACGTTCCGTACAATGAATATTTGCGATTTTCAAAAGTTCAGCCTATTGATTCACAAGCTGCTTCGACGTACCCAGTTATTCCGGTACACACACAGCATTTTATCTTTTCAGATTCTAGTTCAGCACCATACATACATATCTCGAAAACGTCTTCCATCATGTGCTATAAGTTAATAAAGCTGAAAAATATCCAAAATATGTAACATTCGTCGTGACAAGATACAGTGACGTTCTTAGAGACCTTGGAACATACTCCACAGCAGAGCAAATACCGAGAATACACACCTGGATGCTCAATAACATAAGACTAACTAAACAGGCAAAGCTTCCCATTTGAATTTTTAAGAATGAGCCTATTGTTACTAATTCCAGAAAATTATAACTATTTCAAGGTTGCGGACGCTCTGAAGTATGACGAAATGCAAATAGACGGACAGAGATGCAACAAACGAGGGTTTTCTCCAACAACAGCCAATCGATTGGCAGGTACACTAACACAACAGCAAGCCCAATTGCGATACCATACTTTACGTTCTCATGATAGATCATGAGTAGAGAAATCTTATGATGCTTTCATACCTCACAAAGTCCAGGTTATTACTTGGCCGAAAGATTCCCCAATGGCAACGATGCTACTCCCGAAGCACACCACGCCGCCCATCGGATCCCCTACGCATTCTCTTCTGCGGTTCTGATGAATTTAGCTGCGCTTCTCTTAAAGCTGTTCATAAAGAGCAAAGTCGAAACAAAGGACTGATAGAGTCGCTGGAGGTCATGGTTCTACCGCCAAAACGTTCAGGAAGAGGATTTTCATCTCTGAAACAAGGTAAGTCAAAGGTTGACAAAGACTGATGACACAAGACTCATGATGCAACCCAGTGCCTTGTAAGTTACTGGCAGAAGAGTTGGGGTTGAAAATGCACCAGCAGGGAACGTTCAGAGGATGGGATGTAAGCCTTGGACCCTGTGGACTGAGTATTACACAATGAATCAGTTACTGAAGCCTTCTAGCTACCTGGAGGAACAAATCTTGTAATTGCTGTGTCGTTTGGACTTTTCGTACCGCCAAGAATATTGGGATCAGCCAAGTATGGTGGCCTCAATGTGCATCCTTCTCTACTCCCCGAGTAAGTCTTGCCCCCCCCCCCCCATATTCCATATTCGTCAAAGCGAAGAACTGACACTGGCAGCCTCCGTGGACCTGCTCCAATCCACCACGCGATACTGAGGGGAGACAGTCATGTTGGCGTTTCATTGCAAACGCTTGACGACAAATCTTTTGATCATGGAACCGTGCTATCTCAAACCCCGCGCCCTGGAATACCAGTGCCACCAGACTGCACAGTTCAAGAACTCACAAATCTCCTTGCTCCGATCGGAGCACAGATGCTGGTCCAGGGCCTACGGGACGGCGTATATGTACCGCCGCACCAAAATAAAGGTTGGAAAGGCCAAGAGCTTGATCAAGGGCAGCTCGTTCATGCGCCAAAGATCAGCAAAGCCGATGGACATGTCAGGTGGTCCAGCTGGACGGCGGATGACATCGTGAGAGCGATAAGAGTCCTGGGGTCCATTTGGACAGAAGCTGTCAGCAGGAAGGGAGAGAAGAAGCGGCTGATTTTCCAAGACGCCGAAGTCGTGACCCCTAGCGATGTCAACATCAATGATGCCACAGTTCGCTTTATAGGGCATGGGTCAGATTCATTCAGCGCCCTCGTATCGGACCAAGGTGATGGCAGCTGTGCTATCAATACCTCAGACGATAAAATGATCCGGGTGAAGAAGATCAAGGTAGAGGGAAAGCCGGAGCGGCCAGCCAACGTGGCACTGAAGCCATACATCGAGGCGTAGGAATACCATATCTAAATCCATACGGAGATACGTGGTTCATTTGCCGTTCTGTTGGATTCGGGCGATGTATCATGGTACCAAAAAGACAATGGCGGCGTGGTTCATCAAGTTCATTTTCATACGTATTTTCAACGAGAAATCACTCCTGGGGTATCATTCAAATCCATCCTCCATCTGAGTACGTCAAGTCTCTGCATCTCATGCGAGTCTTGTACGAATCCATTCTGCCCATTTGCACAGGTCCTCCATGTGTTCCAGCACCTTACCTAGGTCCGCTCGTGTAAGTTCCTTGCCCTGCTTCTTGTCCTCCTCGACACGAGGAAGAACGTTTTCTTCAGCAACCTCAACAACTCCATCCTCCAGGATCTTCAGAATGATATTGGCGATCGAGTTCTTGAAGGGAAAGACAACCTGTAGATGAGGCATTGGATGAACCCATAACGTGACGTCGAATTTCAGCTCTGGGGATGAGGGAGACGCATTGTCGTCAGAAACGGAGGCCGATTTCATAAAGTCTGCCAGCTCGTCTCGAGTAGTGACATTAGACTTGGGTGGATGTACTGCGGCATCCCCTGGCTTAGGCAGCGGCCCGGCCTCCTTTGTCTCCGACCCAAAGCTGTTCTCAAGCAAAGTTGCAAGGAAAGCATACTGTCGAAGAAGTGGAAGCATAAAGATAAGCTGTTGAGGATGAGAGAAGGGAATCTCAGTTACCCTATGCGAATATACCTGCTTATAGATATATAACGTGTTGCGGTGAGGTTTGACAGCTGGCTTCTGATCTTTGTCGTATATACGGACGTCGCGTTTACGGGAGATTGCGCGAAGCTCGCTGGGGTCCTGGTTGCTGCCTGGAGGTATGGGGAAGAGTAGACTGTCGAAGGTTGGTAAGTATCCGTAAAGTTGCGGTGCCTTCATGTTGACGATGTTGTATAAATGCGACCAGTCGTTGTGAGACATGATGATTGGCGGGTCAAACGTAGCAGTGAACATAACTTGCGGTACCCTTGCTGTTGAGAGATCAGGCTGAAGCACTTCCATTCCTGCATTCTTATTCTCTTCTGTGGACGGGAGTACAACGTTGTCGGGTTGTAGCCAATCCAAATTGGGCCGCTTGGGATCTATTGAGGGCTCTGCCTTTACAATGTCCTTGGAAATCCAATCCTCGGAGACTCGCACAGGCATCACTTCATCCACTATCGGAGCACATCCGATGAGGAGCGACCAAACTTGTTCCCGAGATGCAGTGAACAAAGCCATCTGCTCATTTGTTGGCTCGATGTGGCGGAGAACCTTCCAGTATTGCAGTGCCAGTCCCACTCGGTCTTTTGAATGCATGGCGGGATGACCATGTTGTGTGCACATCGCTGCTGTGGATAATGCGTTGTTCGACTTGCTGCCCATTCCTGGCTCTTCGCGGAGCTTAGCCACATCCCACTGATGGAGTTTTTCCAGGCTCGTATAGATACCCGTTATTGCTTCATGGCAATCGAGTCCGGGGATGATGCTGAGCTTATCCAGGGCAGCTAATCGCTCAAGGTTAACCGCGAATTTGTCGAGAGTTTTCGTCAATGGACTCTGATTCGGGAGAAGTTGCAGGTCCTTGAGAAGAATTTCGCTTGCTCGACTGACGTGCTTCGTGACCGAAGCAGCAGATTCTGGAAATGCAAGCGAAATATTTTCAACAATATTGTTATCCAGAATGATGTCCAGCTGAATAGCTGAACCTGCTATGACGAGAGTTCTTTGTTTTCGGCCGCCAGGTGCTGTGGTGTCTTCTGAAAGGCAGTCGAGCCCTATGCGCTGCGCCAGACGTTCCAGACCAGCCTCGCTTACGAGTCCCTTCTTTTTCTGCGTCGAGTTAGTAGAGTAAAAGAGCATGTAGAGTGGGACGCGCATACATCCAAGGTTGCGATGATCGCCTCCAACCGTTTAAGCTTGTCGTCTTCGTTCACGAGAGACGGTAACCCACCCAGATTGCCAACATCGACGTTGTTTAAATTCACGTCAAGGCCACCCGTAATCCCGAGAGCGCCCATAGCCGCAGCCGTGGAAGGGCTATCGAAGTTCAGGGGCACATTAGACATGTGCGCCATGAGTGATGATGTGGCAGGCGACTTCTTGAACTGCTGAGGCGAAGATCTCGGTCCTCGAGGGGAGAAAGCAGCGTGCGCAGGGTTTGAGAAAGGTGTCGACACGGGAGGAGTCGCGGCGGCGAGCTGCGAGGGAGTGCGGCCTTGTTGTGAAGCGTGCTTGACAGCTGTTGGTGTCGCCATTGTGAAGATACTGGGGCCCTCTTTGTGAGGGCTTGAATTGCGCTGTGTTTGCTGGATGGACGGCAGGAACGAATCAACGAGGCAATTATGGAATATGCAAGTAGTATATACCGGAAACTATTAGTGAAATACTCGCGATGAAGGCGTTGAAGGCTGAAAGGTGATTCAAGATTCAAAATTGGAGGTTGGAAAGTCAAACATGGGGAGCTGTACCTGCACGGCTCGGCCCCACCAAAGCCGACAGTGGAGGGCCCCTGGTCCATCATCCATCTCAGGACCCTACAGGCCCAGGCCTTAGCATTAGTAGAAGTTCAAAGATTTGGGCGGAGCCATTATTCAACATTGAATTTCCATCTCGCAGCAATGGCTTCCTCTGGAAATCTTTCCCGCACTGTAGTTCGTGCTGCTGCTCAAGTCTCAGAGTCTTCCATTCGTACTTCTGCAACAAGATCCAATAGATATGAGCTCCAAGGCCGGTCTCTGTATCTTTGGGTCTGGCCGGCACCTGTCAGCTCTACAGAGAGGCGCTCAATTCTGAAGGCACTTCAACAACATGGCCCAGTCGAATATTTCAAATGGCTACCAGTATGACTATTCCGAGTTGCTGTATGTATATGGGACAAACCAGCTGACCACATTGTGCTGCAGGGCCAGGGTTCTAGTAAAGTCCTGGGTTCCATCTTCATATCTTTGATGAAAGAAAGCCAAGATGCTGCCAAAGCTATTTCCTCCAGTCCGTTCAGCATTACGGTTCCTAAGTCTGGCACAAAGACAACATCTGTTGTCAAGATGGACGGCCGCAAAGCAGAATTCCAGAAGCAAGACTCTTCAAAGGCAGGGAGTTCCGAATTTCTCATCGAAATCTCCGAGACTCTCACATATAGACATGGACAAAGCGCCAGAAACTCACCTCTGACTAGGCCATGGCCGGAGTTTGTTGTAAAGTCGCCAACGCTCGCATCCAAAACTCTACAACACTCTCTCCCTGACAGTATCGCGGCCGTTGGCTTGAGGCATTGGGATGTGGACTTGGGAGTACAAGAAGTGGCAGACAACAAAAGATTTGAAAGAGAGCAGATGCGCAATTGGCTCCCAAGCAAGATAAAAGATCTTCCTACCAAAGAAAAAGCAGAACACGGTCAAACAGAAACAACACACGTGGATAGTGCACTGGGGGCTTCGACACAAACTCCGGTCGGGACTTCCATTGGCAGCTCGATAGATCAGACGGCAGAGGTTTCCGCAAAGGAGACCACAGAGACTTCGACAGAGGAGCCAACAGTGTCGTCGATACAGGACTCCACAGAGGCTAACAGAAGGGTTGACGCAGAGTGTGGCAGAGAAATCACCTGAGGGTCTAAGAGACGACAATCAATAGTTCCAGAGCCTTCAGCAGCATCCAAACACTCAGAGAGGGAGCCACGTAATACCACTTATGAGAGCCAAGACTTTGAGATATCATGGCTTAGGCGGCACTTGCGCAACACTTTACTAGTGTTCCCACCTTATTAACTCAGCCATGTTGAGAATCAATCACTTTTTCTATAACACAACGCAGATCATAGCCGTTTTGTTACAGAACGCAACGCAAAACGAAAATAGGAACAACCACATATACATAGTACATACTTTCTGTCCTGAATATACTATCCAGTACGTGGTAGTGAAATAAGCAAGGTTTGCTAACAGAAATGGTTCGCATGAAATATACTAAGGATTCCGAGCAGCTTCCGGGGAACCACTAGTCTTGGTGTTCTACTAGCTCTTCAAGTTTTCTGAATCATTCAATTCAATTGCCAAGATGGAAAGTGACGTTGGCATCGGAAAACGGGAGGCTACATACGTATGTACACGCAGCAAAAACGTTGGAGCAAGGATCCCAAGTCTGATTTGGTATGGGTGGTTTCATCTGGCCCGAAATGCAGGGTCATGATCTAGAGAGGGACAAGACCCCCAAAACAAGAAATTTGGAGCGACCCACACCTTGGCACGATGAGCCACGATTCGACCAAAGCCACTTGACTCTACGTCACTTAAACTAGGTTCTGGAATCGGCATCTTGGGAAGAGGAAGCTATACCGTGAGTTAGCAAGGCTTGGCTATGATCATGGCGGGTTTCGGCACACACGACCGCTGGAACAAGGCTTGGTGATGACGTCTCACGTAACAGTCGCAGCAACTTGCTGCAGTTGTGCTGTGTTGGTAAAGGTTCCTGGCATGGCATCATGACCCGAATTGAGGGTGTCCTCACACAATCTATATAGCTATAATATCTCGGTCTCCCTCCTCGGTTTCTATTGGAATTTTCGTATCTGAACAGCCAATATACCCATTTAGTTATTGATATCAAGAGATTCTTGACTTGAGCGCAAGCCATTCCACCACCACCTCTCACTTACACCACCACCACCACCACCACACCACTTCAAAATGGGTTTCGGAAGATTCATTCACTATGTTGGCGCCTTCTTTCTTTTGGCGGCAACAGTGATGCTCGTCGTCGTGAGCATCACAGCTCCTGTGGTTGATCACATTGCCCTTCTCAAAGTCCGATCAGGAGGAAATGGCGTCAATTTTGGTACATTTGGTTACTGCGTTCTGCGAAGCGCCGGCAGGTAAATACTTCACTACCCAGATAGACAAGTTCACCAACTAACAAACTTATAGTGATAGATGCTCAAGCGCTCGCATCGGTTATGACCCTACCGACGCTCTCCAAGGCACCGACCTGTCCGAAATTGGCGCTGGCACTGCAAAGGCCTTGACCTATGTCATGGTTCTGCACCCTATCGGTGCTGGTCTTTGCTTCATTTCTTTCCTTTTGGCTCTCGGTGCTGGTATCTTTGGCTCGCTCATGTCGACTCTCATTTCCATCGCCGCCTTCATCGTCACCATCATTGCTTTGGCTTGTGACTTTGCTGGCTTCTCCATCATCCGACGACGAATCAACCGCGACACCTCTGCCACTGCTAGCTGGTCTGTCGGCATCTGGCTTGTTCTCGCCGCCGCTATTCTCTGCCTTATTGGCACAATTGCTGTCTTCATCACCTGCTGCTCCGGCCGTCGCCGCAAGAGCCGTGAGCAGAAGAAGATGGCCGCCTACAGCACTTCTCCCACTCGTTACTAAACAACTTACTCCCATCGGCAGCGATGCTGATCATACTACCAAATATTTCACTTTTCATCAAAAAGAGATGGACTAATTACAATGTTTGGAATATACCAATACCCCAGAGTTTTCATTGACCGGAATATGAGATCACGAATTGTCTATTTAGACGGAGTCTTTATAGAGACGATACCAGCGTGGCGCATGTCACATTGACGATTTAGTTTTGTTATTTATTTATTTAAACCTAATACATATAACTCCAACATTACTCTATCACTTTCATCGTGACACAAGTGACAGGTCTGACATATACTGGTTTGTAACTAATCAACCAGACGTGAGATATTAACGCCATCCCACAAAGGAAGAACAAACGTCTCAAGTCGAGGGCTCTGCAGTGCCATGTCATTAAACTCTCGAATAGCCAAGACGCTATCCTGCTGGTCCTCTGGAAGCTCATCGCCACCGAGTGCCTTGTCATCGGCAACCAGACCTCGACGCAGGACATTGTCCGAGACAATGAGCGCTCCTGGGCGAAGGAGTCTGTTGGAGCTGCCGGGCTTCGATAGTTCGAGAAGTTGCTTTAAGTATCCAGGATACCCAGTCTTATCCGCGTCTATGAAGACAAGATCGTAGGGTTCAGATGGGTTGAGCTTGGGGAGACTGGTAAAATACATTAATATATGGGGTATAAAATAGGTTTTTGAAGCAACATACGATTCAGAAGCAGAACCAACAATTATCTCTACGTTCTTGACGCTGTTCGCCTCAAAGACTTTCTTGGACAATTCAGCATACTCAGACTCATATTCCAATCCCGTAACAAGCCCATCGGGACCGACAGCGTCAGCCCAGACGAGGGCGGAGAATCCAACATAGACACCGATTTCAAGGACTATTAACATGTGTTAATTGTCGTTCTCTTATCCACTTAGACAAATCAGAACATGTCTCTTTCCGACTTACTTCTCTTGGCGCCAGTAGACTTGACCAGAAATGTGTTGTACTGAGATTGGAAGACAGAACTCATATAATTAGAGTCGTCACGGTTAGAAGAGATGTCTGCGTGATAATCGGTGATATACTTGGGCAACGCTGTTGAATGTTGTTCCGCATAGTTTGTCACCGTCTGGCCCAACTGAGGGGAAGTATAAAGAGGAACGCTATTGTCTTTCATGCTGGAAGTTTATACAAGTGATTATCTGATTGATAACGAAGGAAAATATGGCCACGAGCCCTTGTTTATATACGCACATGTATTGTTGATCTCGCCATCTTCCCCTCTTGGGCCCACCAATAGAGCGATCCTGTAATACGTGTGGTCGGCAACACCCTCGGATTTAAGATACCTGCCTGCTCAAAGTAAAAGCCCGCTGAATTCAGATCGATCTACATGGAGAGATCAGATCGGCGATATTCACCGTGTGTCCGATGCTTATTCCGAAGAATTTACCACTTTGTATTGACCTTTGGTTGTTATTCACATGAGGAACGAATGAGTGTACATACCAAGTCAAACTAAACGAGTGGACAATCAATTGAAGAACTGTACAGCTGTCTACATACACAATCCGAGATAGTGAGAGCGGCCATCCTCCAACGATCTTATGACATGAGAAAAAACAGGTAAGAAAGATAAGACAAACCAACATCCCCCTCTGCATCAAACCATTATGTCTTGTCTCAGCATTCAACTTCCCTCACAAGTATGGGGTTGAAGCTCAAAGGAGCATAACACCAACAATGCCGACAACAATTGTGCCGACAATGGAGGCTGTGTTGTAGTTGGCACCGGACTTGGAGACGGTCAAAGGAACTCGGGGGGCCTCTTCAAATCCCTTGCCCTCGGGTGAAACCTGCTCGGGGTTCACGGGAACCGGAGCGGGAACGGGGACAGGCTTGATCTCCTCAGGCTTGGGTATAGGAGCCGGGGCTGGGATAGGCTCAACCTTGGGGTATTGAGGAGCGGGAGCGGGAGCAGGAACAGGAACAGGAACAGGCTCGACCTTGGGATACTGAGGCTGGGGAGCCGGGACAGGGGCAGGGCAGCCCTTAATATTGTCGCAGATATCCTCCTTCTTAGGGTACTGAGGCTGAGGTTGAGGCTGGGGAGCAGGAACTGGAACAGGCTCAACCTTGGGGTATTGAGGCTGAAGAGCAGGACAGCCCTTGATTTTGTCGCAAATGTTCTCATTCTTGGGCTCGACATAGACCTTGGGCTGTTCCTCCTTCTGGTGCTTGACTCTGTCGCAGATAGTCTCCTCAAACTTGTGTCCTCCATGACTCTTGGTAACCTTGCGGCAGATGTCCTCGTACTTTTCCTCCTTCTTAGGCTGTTGCTCCTTCTTGACACGGTCACAAACAGTTTCTTCGTACTTTTGCTCTCCATGGCCCTTGGTGACTTTGCGGCAGATATCCTCGTACTTTTCTTCCTTCTTTGGCTCCACGTAGACCTTGGGGTGTTCTCCCTTCTGGTGCTTGACTCTGTCACAGATAGTCTCCTCGTACTTGTGCTCTCCGTGACCCTTGGTAACCTTGCGGCAGATGTCCTCGTACTTTTCTTCCTTCTTTGGCTGCTCCTTGTGCTTCTCGATCTTGGGAGCTTCGGGAGCCTTGGTCTCCTTGGGGACGACGACAGTCACACCCTTGTACGTGTATGTCTTGGCACCGTTGTACTTGTCATCAGTCTTCTCAGGAGCATACTTCGTAGTCTTGGTCTCCTCGCCCTCGTGGTTCTTGCAGTGCCAGCAGCCGGGTTGAGCCCAGTCGTCGCCACACTTGTTGCAGGGCTTGCGATCACACCTGTCACCATAACAGCCGGGCTTGACCTCAGGCTCATGTATCTTGGTGTAGGTATGATGCTTCGTGATAGGCTTGTGGACATAGTTATACTTCTTGCCATCAACAATGATGGATTCCCTGTAGTCGTAGACGTCGTAGTGATTGCCATGGTGCTTGTGATGTCCTGTGATAGCAGGCTTGTGGTGATCATATGTTTTGTGGGCTTTGGGATCAGCGTTGTAGTCATAATGTTCCTTGTTGTATCCATGGCCGTGATGCTTGTTCTTGTCGTGCTCGTATTCCTTCTCTTTCTCCTCCTCCTCCTCCTCCTCCTCCTCCTCTTCATCCTTCAACTTGTCCTTCAACAGCTTGAGCTTCTCATAGTCCGACTTCGATTCCTTCTTCTCTTCCTCTACCTTTTTATCGTCATCCCAATCATTAAAAAGAGAACTGACTTCCTGCTTATCCTCCTTTGCCTTGTAAGCCTCGGTTGACTTGTGCTCATAGTCTTGACCATGCTTGCCAACGTCGGTCTCGACCTCACTCTGCCAGGAGAAGCGGTTGGCCTGGGCAAGACCGTTGACAATGGCCATAATGGCCAAGACGTTGCGCTTCATGATGAATACCAATGTAAGATAAAGATAAGGTTGTGTACAAAACGATTGACTCGATGATGCAGATGTAGAACTATGTCTGAACTTTGTTGCAAGTCAGAAGAAGCTGAAAAGAAAGTCTTAGCACAAACAAACATCTGGAGAAGGCATCTGATTTATACTTGCAGCTTTGCATTCTTGATGGCTGATGAATGAGAATACATTACGCTACTCGCTCACATGCAAATGTTGCCCTCAGTTGAGGCGATAGGCGATACCGATTGCCTCAGAGACCTGACGCCGACTCACCGCAAATACCTTTGCATTACGATATCGCATGATGAAGCGATTCGCTAATAAGACGAAGGCACAGTTAGGCTTCAGAGGCACCCTCTCTCGATCTTCATGAGTACATCATACGCATCACCACCGGACAAAACACCCGACAAGGTTTGTCGACACCCATGACAACGGTGCGGGGAGGTCGGGTATTCGTGGAGTAGGAGAGCGGCTCACGCAAGAATGAAAGTGTTGAGGAACGCTGGTACCCAAAATCCAATTGTTGTTTCGATACTACCGCTGAAAGACCGAGCATTACGTCCGCCAGCTGCGTGACACATAATACTCGCTATTAACTTGCACAATTTCGACCCCTTCTTTTATTTTGCAGTGCCTCCCATTCTCTTTTATGCCGAAGATTGCCTTCTCCTAACGCCCCTGATATCGGCGGAGCAAGTCAGGCCCGCGGTAGTTCTTCCGTCTCTGCTTCTCCACCGTGGCTTATTCCTCCGGAATACCTGAGAATAGACCGAAACGCATTCGGTGGCTCTGCGGAAAGTCAGTATTAAGTTCCAGAGGGAAACATATTGGTTGCGTAATAGATGGGGAGCGCTTTGTATTCAAAGCGGGACCCAATAGGAACATGAGGGAGTGGTAACGCACAAAAGGTAGCTTAGGGATGACGACTCCCAAGACAGCCAGCAAGTTGATAGTAAAGTATGTCAAGTCGTAATGTGTGTAGTGGGTGCTGACAAGGAAAAGAGCGATCGGTACGCTGAGAAGGAACTTCTTGGTTGGTGTGTATTGTGCCCCGTTATCAATTTGCTCCCACATGTTGAGGTTGTCGAAAGCGCCACTGTTGAAATCGAAAGGAACACCGCGGACATGGTGGAACATGATGTAGGAACCGAACATGTAGGACATGTTGGTAAGGGTCCAAGAAGTCTCCTGTGAGACACCAGGGATCGCGTCGAAGATAATTTTGGCAGCGAGAATCAGGACAAGATGGATGGTCCAAGCACCTATGATTGGCAGTTCGGGTCAGCATGCGATTTTTTGAAATTTGGTTGGTGCAATTTGCACTGCGATAAGAGAAGTGATGTACCTTTGGCATTTGTCCAGTTGGCGTTGAGATTAGGCAGAGAAGCCTGATCACTGATTTGCTCGAGAGTCTCAGGGGGCTCGTGGTAGACCTGAAGGATACTGCTAGATCTCCTCCTTCGAGCTCCAGCAGCTCCTTCTCCTCCCGTGTTTCGCTCGGGCATGTTGAGATAGATGCTACCCCGACGCGGAGGTTTGTTCGCCGCGTCGTAGGAGACGGTGCGCTGAAGTAGAATTGGGGAAGACAGTTTGGCGGTATTGACGGGGTGAGGACGGAAAAAAAAAAGCGTCAGTCGAACGGATGGAAGGGGATGATCAACGGGTTTAAGACTGAGGCCAACGGACGCTCAGGATTCGAGCGTTGTCGGTTGAGGATAGATAGTATTTCTTATCGAATTGGGGCTGAAAGAAGAGTCGTAGTTGGAGGTTTCCCCCTAATGATGTCACGGGATGGCGTCCGGGGGGCGAATGCAAGGGCAAAGAGAGCGGCTTTGTATGTTTGATGCTGTATGATGAGAACAGAAGTGGTCAGTCAGACGTGGTAACGGCACGAGCCAGTATGAAGAAGCGGTTAATGAAGATGGATGTGATGTGATATAATTGGGGGAAAAAGTATCAAGAAGAGAATCAATGTGGAAGGACTGTACGAGATGAGAGGGGATGGGAAGCCGAACCGGAATATTCAATGTCCCTCGTGAGATGGTGAAGGAGCCACTCTCATGAGAAAGGAGCCGACAGAAGGATTAAACAGCCAATCGACAGAAAGGGACACGCAATGCAACCTGGACAAGCAACGGGGATTAGGCGGAACAAGTGGATCCTGCTGCTGAAATTAGCGACTGTAGCGGGTGAGCTTGCAGCGGTAGTTTGCTGGAAGCATGGTTAGTCCGGGGATTTATTCAGGGGACCTTCAAGGGATAGATTGGTAGTGTAGGGTATTTGTTCAGGGGCATTTGACTTTGGTCCATTCCATAATATTAGGGGACCTCACCTGGGCAGGCATCAAACTAACCTGACCTTTATGCTACCAACTATAGAAAACCGTGTCTTGTGATGTTTGGAAATGAAGCCAGAGTCCGATCTGAGCAGGGATTCACGTGTAGTATTGAGATCCAGAGATGGTAGAAGAAGCCGAGAACTGGCCAGAACTAGGCTAGTTATAGTCGGGGTCTTGCTTGCAATATACGACTGCAACGCCAAGGACATCCAGAACAATCTCGCCGTTTTGCTCTAGCTACACGTGATCGGCTATTGGAACGAACAGTATCCGTAGGCAATGATGGTAAACAGTTTTGTCTTTGGTTTGAGTCAAGTAATAACAACTGATGCCAAAATAATCAATCGTGTTTCGTTGTAAAATGATTGTTGTGATTGGACAAACTATAGCAAGCGAGATCTGTAAAAAGATTGGGCCGGGACGTCGCAACGAGATTGCTGTTCGATATATGTAGGTACATACGTCTAGAATCTCTGTCCTAGCTACCCGAAATGAGAAAGCGAGAGACCCATGACAATCTCAAGATGGCATGGAATGACATGTCAAAGCTACCACGGACATGGATCTGAGTTAGACCGACTTATCTTCAGCCACCATTGAACATTCATGATCCACGGGTATGAGCACGAAATAGAAAGACAAGACGTCTGATGTAGACCCACGATATCTTGACCAACGCGTGGAATCGGCTTGTAAAACGACTGACATGAGGTGTTGCTTCAATAGCAGCTGTTATTTGGATGAGTCAGCAGTGAATCACCACGGGCTAATCTTCGGCTTGTCAACCGACACCTACCAACATTTTCCCCTGCAGCAAAGTCTCCCTGATTGGCTAGCAGAGGAATTTTCTCCCAAGCCTGGTCTTTGAACTTATCGATAGCATCACAGCTTTCATTTCGCGTCTCCTTGATACGAACAAGAAGCATCGTCGCATCTCGCTTCAGCAAAAAGCTTGACTTTTTATTGTTGAGTACTGGATCAACCAGAGAGCTTTGGATTGCCTCTGTAGTACCACTGAAGGCTGCTTTTTTTGCTCACCAAATCTCCTGCCTAAATTTTACTCACATGACTTCATAGGTACGTTTGTTCATGTACGTATTTTCCCCGTCACCTCGAAAGGATCAAGCCGACGTATGTGAGACCTTGACCGGATAAATGCACGTGCTCATCCTAGAACTACCTCTGGTGAACATTGTTGATTGAGATCTTTGACTAGGATACTTAACCACGGACGGGTATTATTGAGATAGCCAAGTGGCTTTGAATATCGCAGAACTCGAGATCTTACTTTGTTGATCAAAAGTCCTGAGCATTCCAAAAAAGACAATACGCTACCCTGCGGCCCCTTTATCTCGCGTTCATAAAAAGATAAAGAAACTATCATCGCTTCTACGAGTTACTTCCATTTCCGTTTTCCCAGGATGGCAACTGAAGACCCCGGGGACGTCATCTATCTGTCCAGTGGCGATGAAGCCGAGGCTGCAGCTGCAGCTACCAAGAAGAGGTCTCTCGAAGATGCCTCCGACGTGAAGGAAAGCTCTTCAGCGCCCGAACCTAAGCGCCTGAGGAAGAATGGTCCTGTCACACGCTCCGCGAGCAAAACCCTATCAGATGAAGATCAGAAATCTTCGAATGGCTCGTTGAACACTGGTGACACTTCCGCTGGGGACTCTGTACCTGGGTGCGCAGATAACATTCCCGACTTCAAGCATTTGAAATGGAGCTTCAAGATGCCTGACACTTCCGACAAAAAGAGCGGCTCCTGGCTCAACAGATTTAAGGCCTGGGTTAAAGCATTTGTGCAGATAAATTCAGCTATAAGTCATGCTATCAGCGTGCATATAGTCGAGTCTGCTTACGCTTGGTACATTGATCACCTTGGAGGGATGAAGCTGAAGAAGAGAAAGAGTGCCAAGCAAGTCGCGAACGAGTTTAAAAGCACTGGCGAACTTGATGCTTTTCTCCAGACCCTACCCAAGGTGCCTGGACCCAACCAGCCGACCGCAGACAGTTGGGTGACAAAGCAACCCAGCAAGGAACCTGTTCATAAAGGCAAACGCTCCCGCGGTTCTAGTGTAAGCGAGGGAGAGATTGACGAAGACGAGTCCGAGAGCGAAGCTGAATACGAGCCAACACTCAGCACAAGTGAGAAGAAGGGAGGAGACGTCAAAGAAGCCAATGGTGACCCGGCACCTAAAGTTTCAAATCGCCAAAGTTTGCCGATAATCGAGACGCATAGAAAAGTTCCTACCGGAGACGATGCGTTGGAGCAACAGCGGAGATACTTCCCATCAGCCAGTGATCCTGCCCAAATGTGTCTCCTCTGCGGCTTGAACACACACTTGGCGCCGAGCTGCCCAACGCTTGTCTGCTCGTCATGTGGAAGTCTGGATCACTCGATCATATGCTGCCCTGAGAAGGAAAGGTGCAGGAAATGTCGTCAAGTTGGCCACCAAGCAAGCGGCTGCACTGAGAAGCTGGCATTGACCAAAGAGGAAGGACTTGCTTGTGTGTACTGCAAATCAACGGATCATCTTGAAGAGCAGTGCACAGAAGTGTGGCGATCGTTTCACCCAGATGTGTCTACGGTCAGAAAGGTCTCGTTCATTCCTGCATCATGTTCTATGTGTGGAAGTGATGGGCACTTTTCCTCGGATTGCAAATCTCAGCGAAATGATATGCCTAACCCCACTTGGTCTGTGAAGAACCGTGACCAATATGTCGACCCCGACTGCGGTATGGCAGCGATCGAGGAGGCGACAGGAGGAAAGCCAGCCGGTAGATCCGCAATGGGTTCTGAGCTTAGGATTCGCGGCCACGCTGCGCGGACGACAAACGTACACTACTCTGAGAGTGACGACTCAGAGGTCGAATTCTTAGGGCATAAACGCGTTCAGAAACCAGCCGTGGGACAAATTCGAATGGCTAGCAACATTCAGATGCCAAACACGCAAAACAACAGGCCACGACGGAATCCCAGACAGAACGGACAAGCCCAGCCTCCCCTTCCTCCTGGACCCCCTCCTCCCGGGCCACCACCATCTATGCGAGGGTTAGGTTCATTCTCGTCACTCCCACGAAAGCCTCCTCCACGAGACTTCAGAAATGTTCCCCCACCATCTCCCCCTCGAGGTCCACAGGGACAGGGGAGGTCTTACGGCAATAACGCGCCTCCGTCTTCTAAGCCAAGAGGGGGTGGGCGCGGCGGCCGAGGTGGACGAGGAGGAGGAGGTCGTGGACGAGGAAGGGGCAGGGGCAAATAGAGAGCTCCTGTTTGGTTAGGGCACTAAGGAAGTAGTATTGGTTGGCGCAGGGCTAGAGTTGATGGTGCATTGATATACCCTCGAGCTGAGTGGCTTTAGGAACTGGTTGGCGCATGAAAGCCGAGCTGTCTGCCCTGAGCGGGACTCATCCAGACTCGGCGAAAGGGATCGTAGACTTTGATACCCACCACTTGTTGCTATATACAATTAAGCCGATACGAACTGTTTGAAACGAAACAGAAAGTGACAATCTTGAAACATTGTGGACGATAGAATCAAGTGTTTTAGAGACGTGTACATGTGTGACTCTTGTAATGAGTGACGACTTTGTCTTGATCAGGGCTTCAGGGAGCTCGAGTGGACGAACGAGTCGTATAGAAGAAGGTCCATATCTATTGGCTTAAGCTAGACACACTCCTGCATGAATACTTGCTTGCAAGGGTCATGCGTGGATTGAGACAAACTATACAACGGTCGAAGAACTGATAGTCGATAGGCACATATGTCAGATTCGCTACGACTCTAGAGTTGGATATGAACAAACATCTACCACATCACGCAATATTTACGGCATGATGGAAGGAAAACCATGTTATTGGTGTCTCTCGACAGAGAAGGCGAGACTTAGTAGATAAAAACGACCTGTTGAACAATGAGTGACCTTTACTCCATAGGGATGAGGCAGGCAAGTGGCAAGGGGTCTTGGTGTGACAAAGTCTCGCGACAATGCAGCATCACATCCGAGAAAGATGAAAACTGCATTGACAGCCAGTGCCTTATACTCTAGCATGAGCACGGATGGACCCATCGCCA